>CM060985.1:68485972-69808829 GCA_030765065.1 Deroplatys truncata
AATTGTCCAGAACGTCTGAGGATTGCATTTCTATTTATGAAATTCGACCTAATGGTTCGCTAAAAAGACAACATTTGTACGAGGGCGAATTCTGGAAATAATGGTAGATAGACATTCACTCCCGTCGTCGTCGAGATGCGTTGTCGTCTGCGGTGTAATAAATTTGAGTCTTTCTAAAAACTCTGTGTATGTACAACTCAGTTACTTGAAACTTCGTCTAGAAGCCTTTGAAATTCGCAAAGTAAGAACTGTAGAACAAACGTGTGTGATTAAAATGAACAAGCACCGATAGAAATGTCCACGTATTTCTTCTAGAAGAGTGAGGAGACTGCAATACATTGTACCTCATTTATCTAGGTCCCAGTGTTTTCATGAAGGTCGTATTACCAGAGAAGACAATGGACGTCCCGGAAGACTTCATCTACGGGCTTTACTGCACTACTCAAGTAGTCAGTAATTTGGAAGAACTCAGACGGACGACTTGAAGAAATAACTCATAAAAACATTAGTATGCCGTATTTCAACACAGATTCTTCAACAGACACAGATCACTGCTTCTCTAGAATGTCAAATCGTATATCGGCGAGCTTATGGGAAGTGTATCGATCAACCGAAATCGAGAAACACTTTGCACCGCGTACAATAGTCCACTTAATTATATTTTCTCAAACTAGTAAATCGGCTTCAGGATGAGAATTTTACAGCAGTAAACACATTTGAATGCAGCTGTAAACTAACACGTCTGAGAATGAAACTTCAAAGCAGCATTAAACGCCATGCAAAAGGTATCATGGTGTTGAGAACGGTTACTGTACACCAAAGGAATCATTTGGAGTGATGTTGATGTAGTGGAGTGAAGAAACACAAATTGTGGCTGTTAAGCGTCGTGATTTCCTAATCGCCCTAGTGAAACATGTTGCCCTACCACTGATGTTTTCCTACAAAGCATGTATTAGAAACTAACATAGATGGGATACAAGATTAATCATCTCTAATCAGAGTAACGGCGGGTAAGGGCATGCTGATCTTGATGGTGATACTATTCATTAACATGGCTTCACATTGTGTCATTTCGCAAAATTTTCCAAAAACTTTGCACGGTATGTGTAGCACTTGTTTCTTTTGTTCCATGCTAGCCTCCAGTTCCCGAGGTCGTGGGTTCAAACCCGGCAGGGGGCGATGGACTTTTTCGGGCGTAAAAATCCTTAGCATGGCTTCCTTCGGAAGGGAAGTAAACCCTGTGGTCCCGTTTCGTAGGCTTACGGCACGTAAAAGAACCTCAAGCCTGATAAAGAGGCCTCTGAGCAAAATTACCGTCTTTCACGTCCAATATAAAATGGCACGCTAAGGACTACAGCAGTTTTTTAGTGTGTTTGTGGAATATTTAAGCTGGAATTGTACAATTTTTCAGTTAAAGGTTTATGAGCAGCGTTAGCCTGGAGGCCCATTTTTACTTTCCCTACCACTTACCTATAATAGGTAGAGGAAGTACTATTACATTCGCCCAAAATATTCTATTTTGAGATTTTATCAGAAATTAAGATTTTGAACCGATAAAAGCATCTTTAGAAGTCGGTCCGCGCGCTCATGCCTGTGCGCGCGCGAACAAACATAGGTATAGCTACAACGAAGTTGGATAAATACCGAATTTGGTGCATAAGTCTGGCAACTTCCGAGGATATGATTGGAAGATTTTTAATAACATTCCTCCACCCCTTTATAAGGAAAATGTTTCATCAGTTTTGAGTTTCGCAAAAACGGTTGTATCGTATTGCGATTTGTCCAGCTTTCACTGTTACTTCACTAAAGTTCTCACTGCCACTTCACTGTGATCTAGTTCAACCATTCGCTGCCACTTCACTTAGTTTTCACTATCATTTCACTTTTTTCGTGACGTACCGGCTTAATGAAATATACACAACGTAGCCACTTCTTCCAGACAGTTCACTCGTTAGGGAGTTGAATACGGACTCACTACACGTCACAGCAGTCGTCACAAACTCTCTCGGAGAACAGCACTTTTCATCGCACGAGAAACGCTCTCGCTAACTTGCTCAGTAACTTGCGAGAGCGTTCTTTATATAGCCGTAGGAAATATTCACAGAGTTCCAGAACGTTCGAGAAGGGGAAACACTCAGAAGATTCTGGTTATCTGACGAAAGCGCTTCCGGTGTTTACACTGGCAAGAGCGCTACTTATCTGTGTTTATTTCCCACTGTCCGGCGCCGACCTCCCGATAAATAATCTTGGGTCATAGCCGCTGCGTCACAGTACGCTTAAGAAGAAGAATGGTTAATAAAATATATATCTTGAATTTTCTGGAGGTTCTCTTCATACTGAGTGCATTCGCATAGCTTTTTGTAGCTTCACAATATGAAAAAATGCAGAGCTCATTATGACTGTATGTGTCATTAAATTTTTTTATAGAGTTAGCTGATTTCGGGGTATTTCATGATGGATGCTTACCCTATTCGAAGTATATGCTTGAAAGTTTGTTGTACTCGATTCTTCTTTTCTTCTTTCCATCACAACTTACTAGCTAAACATTTGATTGCTGCTTCTCCATGTTTTATGTAAATAAATACTCACTATTTAATTTGAAGCCATTCAAAGGCAAAAATGTATCTTTAATAACCTAATGTGGATACCAAACTAACTTTTTATACACAACGGATATAATTAAATCTGTCATGGCATTTCGGGGCTTAAAGGCTGCTACTGGTAAATATCTCGCAAAGCTGCCAACTTTAGAACTTGCTTTCCAATAAATTAACTTTTATTAGTATCTATACTAACGTTACGTGCTTAAATTGACAATTTACCATTTTTTTAAAAAAACAAATTGTATAAATTCCGTTCTTCGTTTAATAACAATCAGGTTTATTTCGATTAATAAGTCATTCTAACACATAGTGTATTCTTACTTGAATAAAACTTCCGATTACACACTTCAAATGTTTTCTCTGGTTTTCCACATAGATATTCTAAGATATCAATAGCTACTTCTACCAACAGCTAAAGCTTTTTAATAAACGTCCCCTCAATGTAAGAGAACTACCATTGAACAGGTTTATCCTCTTAATAAAAAAATGGCTCAAACAAACAGCATTTTACTCTGTAGATGAATGTATGGAGTGAGTATTAGGTTAACGCTGAAGACTTTTGACCTAAGTAAATGTGTATACTTTAAATCAGATTGTATATAACTTCTCTACTATCTTAATTACAAGACTTGTATGTATGTATGTATGTATGTATGTATGTATGTATGTATGTATGTATGTATATATATATATATATATATATATATATATATATATATATTTGCAAATGTGTTCCTGATGAAACCTATTGCTTTTTGTAAAAGTTTAATGGTGAATAAAGTTATTAATATTATTATTATTGTTATTATTATTATTATTACTCCATGTGCATGTCCTGTGTAACATCCACCTTGGCTCAGGCTTACTCTTGTCATCGTGTTTGAGAAAAGGTAAAGAAACAGAAGAAGAAAAGCCTTTGCTTGCGCATGTGACTGTACGGGCAGGCAACTGAAAATTATGGACTACGTTTCTATAAAATAGAAGGTTACACTTTACAAACACCTCCCGGACGAGATCAACCCCCTCCTCACTTTATATCGCCGTTTCTATGGGAGAACCAGAGCAATAAAAGCTACACTCTTTAAGTGCTTGTGTACCATCAAGCTTTGTTTCAGAAGTGCCATCTTGCTCTCCGCCTCTTATGGAAATGTATGTGCCATTTGTTTTCCCACTGCGCGGCATATTTCGATATGTGTGTTTCACTTGCGCTTACAGAGATTATTTTATTCAGAGGGAAATGTTGTATCTTGATACAACAGAGGGATATCTAAAAGGCAATAGGAGGGAACAATGCAATTTTACCGAATAATGTTAGCTGTTTTAACACTTTCATAAATGTGTATATACAATTGTAACCAAATGTTTGGTAATTTTCAATAACTGGCGTTCAGGTGTTAATGGTTACTTTGAAGTAAAAAATAAAAAACTAGATTCAAAATGTTTTTCGTGTTCATGCATGTTATCTTTTCGAACAAGAATGCTATGCCAATGAGGTATAGTGTACCTTTAATCCCACCTAGAAAAATATCTCGATTGCATTCCCCAACGGGGTCGTTCTAAAAAGGCGCAAAATAAATGAATCGAAATATTGCTTATTATTCAATTTTTAAATGTTACATAGCACAAGTTATAAATACAGTGTGTTCTAATAAGTTTTGTTTTTGATGAATAATTAAGAAATTATATACATTTTTCGTTACTATTATTCTTGTCGTAAAACGGTTACACAAGAAACAGTGAAGTTCCGATTACGTGCAAGCATAAGGAAGAGGCAAGCGTTAATGTACTCTTTAACCTTTTACTTATGCTTAATTTTATTTAAACCAATACAAAGCAGTTTTATGGCTCGTTTTCAAAAGCTTCCCGGAAAGAGGGAGGGAGTGAGGGCAATGGAGGTGGGGAGAGAGAATGAGGTAGAGAGAAAGACGAAGATGGAAGTAGAGAAGGATGGAAAGGAGATAAACAGAGAAAGAGATAGATAATGAAAATGTAAGACGGAATTAAACAAAAACAATCTCCGAATTTAATAACGCGATCAGGGCTACGGGTTGTGCTATTGCTAATAATCACATGATGAGTTTATTTTCTCTGCAAAAATTTGGTATCAAAATTTCAGCGGAAGTATCTACGAAATTTATCTGTTCTGCAAATAAAGAAAATAATAAATAAATAAGAAGTGCGCGCGTATTAAATAAGCCAGGCAAAGATGTTTAAGAAATCTCCCACTTCCAAAAAAAAAAAAGAGAAAAAAAAAAGACGTTTACATTGAAGAGAATGTTTCGTCTGCTGTTTATTCCTTAAAACCTCTAACAATTTTGAAGTATCATTAGTGCATTTTAGGCATTAATATGGCCAATAAAATGTATATATTGAACTTTTTACATTGAAATCCTCATGGAATATTATGTTTTAGGGAAACATAGGAGATTAAAGAAATACTAAACAAAAAGCAGAACTGATTAAGCTATACAATTGGGTCAACCTTTTTATTACGGCTAGTTTTTTTATTACGGCTAGTTTTTTTATTAAATCTCTTTGTTTAGATACGAGATATGCTGCAGATTGCTAATATCCTCCCTGGCCGTTAGGATTTTTAATCCTGCGCAGTGGTAAAAAGTTTACAATCGCAGCACAACAAAAACAAAATATTTTAATATATTAAATTAATGTAATTTTGCAGAAAATAAATATTTAATTGCTTCAAAAACTCTAATCACTTACTGTAGTTTCCAATGCCGACATTTTTATTAACCACCAGCATCCTCTTTAACGTTTAATACTTGGTCCATAGTGGGTTAGGAGAACATGTTTTAGCTAGATCCCTTAAGTAAGCTAGAAGTACTATATTATTAATACTGTTTACCAGATTGCTTCCCAACAGTTTTAAAAACTAGTACTCGCTAGCTTTCAATGGAAGTAGCGTAGCTGCAGCTTCATTAGCTTTATTTACAATTTGAGAAGGAATTTCGTTAGACTCTTTCATTTTATTCGAAATGAATCAGCTTCGTTTATTAAATAATATATACCATTTCTTGGGAAACAATGGAGTTCACGAATTGAATTTTTAATTTACAGCTTTTATCTAAACGATGTATTTAAACAATTACAAATTTAAGCACCATAAATTATTGCGTGCACATTAATGATTATGCTCTCGGACAGCACACATATCCTCGGGTTTGTGACGCCGTCAACCTCAGGGCATAATCATTTATATTACAACCTTAGTACATAAATAGCCATTGTAGTATTAGTCTATTACGATACATTTGCTGTCGTTAATTTTAATTTTCCAATTTGTTAAAACAGCATACTTTTAAAGCGTTATGTCCAGTTTTTTGTTTATCACCAGCTCAAGCAAGTAGCATGACTTATCCAGGCTTGCATATTGGACTTGTGTTTAAACAGAGGATTTGACGCCCCATTCTCCTCTGCATGCCTATCATATTAAAACAATTTCTGGATAATTATCATGAAGGGCTAGAAGCACACAGAAAAAAAAGCTTTTGTATAAATACTTTGTAGAGCAACTATAACAAATAATAGCTGGTAGAAAAAGTCCTGTGATTGCATGCCTTTCCACTAATTTTGGTAAATGTCTGCTGCTGTTAGTGTGCATTATGAATACCTACCTATATAAAGCGTTTCAGTGTCTTCAAAGCTGGCAATGTACGGAGTATACATATATGTTATAGAGTGCACTGGCACACAAACTCATCAGCAGCGAATGCTTGCTCATAACAGTTATGCTTTATTCACTATACTCCGTCTTCAAATGACGTCAAACACTACGTAGAATTTAATACATATCAAAGTGAAAACACAAATGCTTCGTGAAAAAATCGATTTTGACTTTTACATTTAACACTGTCTTTAGTCCAATATATATTTCTTTTTTAAATTTTCAAGTATCAACTGTTTAAGGCATCATTTTAAATACTGTGCTCTTTAACTTTTCTATAATTTAAATATTTAATTTCTTACTCTTAGAATTTTTTGCGGGAAGGGAGGCATTTTGCTTGCATCACCATTACTCACAAATATTGATGCATGATTTCACGCTGTGTGTTTCCCATCAAATCTCGATAACGAATTGTTTGGTGGAATACAATACTTCCTCTACTTGGCTACTGTCAAATAGTTAATGATATATAACTTCTTAGTGTTAAAGTTATTGTTTGCTGTCATTGTTGTGGGATGGGGAATTGAGCGGTAATGTGTTTGCGAGGATCACTAGTGTCGGGGAAATCTTGTCTTTTCGTATTGTGCGCATGCGTGATAGCAACTAACGCGAGTTTAGTATAAAATTAAAATTAAATTGAGTTTTATTTATGGACGCGCTTCAACTGCTGTGGTCCTTAGCGTCCTATTCTATATTGGGCGTGAAAGGCCGGTAATTTTGCTCAGAGGCCTCTTCATCAGGCTTGAGGATCTTTTACGTAAATCTACGACACGGGACCAGCAGCTTTACTTCCCTTACGAAGGAAGCCATGTTAAAATTTTTACGCCCGAAAATTCCATCGCTCTCCGCCGGGTTTGAACCCACGACCTCGAGAAGTATAGAGGCTAGCCTGATACCCAGGACGGCACGGAGGACACATCCTTGGAATGCGATTCATACTTCCTTTGTAAGTGTAATTTCCACTTGAGTTGTGACTGATGCCTGCTTGTTAGTCATTTAAGGGCTTTTGGAATATCTTTGAGAGGTGTTCTTCCCACCTGATATGGATATTTCCAGCTTAACTTTGGTACCGAAACGATTGCACCCCGACGAGACTACAATTTGAAGCAGTAGGTAATGATCGTCATTTTTGAAGCCATTTACTTTACCGACTTCGTTGTTGATTGTGCTGCCGTGATCTCGTAGCTCGTTCTATTGTCTCGTGCGCCAGCTGCTGTAGTGGTAAGCTATGAGATGTTTCTCTCAGGCTATGCGTGGGCGTGTTATTAAACGATAACATCAGTTTAAATTGAATGACAAATTTAATGTGATCTAATACTTGAGCTTTTGAAGCGATTTGCCTACCGCTTGAAAGCAAAGAATGAAGCTGATTATGAATCGTAGCACTCGAAATTGTAACAACTGAATGATTATACCTGCTAACTTCTGCAGTATCAAAGATTCGGTTGGAAATAACTGTTTCCGCAATAAAAGAAACTAGTAGCGTAACTTACCATGAGTCGCTAAATGCTTATCGCCGAGACCTCTCGCAATAGCCGTGAAATCTTACTCACACAGGCGCGTCAGTAAGCGCTTAAAATATCACGCGAGCAGTACGTACCGGTGACGGTCCCAGAGAGAGTAACTCTCTCTGATTTAAAATTGCACGCATTTATTACTTTTAGCTCCACCTATCTATTATTTCCCTTTCCAACTTTACATCCTGCCCGGGCCAGTACAACTCTCTTCATGCGACTCTGACTTTGTTGCTAACTAGCCTTTCACTTTTCTCAGAATTTCATTTGCCTCTCTAAATTACAGAATTAGCCTACGTGCCTGCAAACATACTGAACTTATAATCTAACCGAATTCCCAGAATCTTTAAGCTAATGCGTTCGCTACTTCTGCTGATGTTAATGACTTTCGCTAACCTGACTTCCTAATTACCTACATTTTTTCGAGCAAACATTTCAACTCAAACTTGTTACATTAAACACTGATTTAATATACGAAATTATTTATTGCAATTATTTCTCTATCTTACTCTTATTTTTTATTTATATATTCCCGTCGATAATTACAGTATCAACATTTGTTCTTCGGGGTTGTAGAATTTTGTAGGAAGCTCTTCAGCTCCCGCGATTAATTCAAGCTCTTTCTTTTCTGCAAACTGAATTTGCTTCTTCTTTAACAAATGTTATTTTCTCATTTCTTCCCACTATTTTGCCAATTTTAGATCCCATAAAGGTTCCCTCCATCTATACAATTCTTCTAGAATGTCCTATCGGAAATTGTAACACTCTTCGTAGAACCAAGGTTTTCTTTTTCTTCTTGGTGACTTCTTCCGTACTGAGTTGAGTAGAGTAGACCTCATTAAAAGATACAATTTATATAAAATAAATTTGTTGTAGTATTAACTATTTCGAGATATTTCTTGCTCTTGGTTTAAATTTTGCATAGTTTATAGAGTGGGTAGAGATAGACACGCGAATGTAGCAGATGTTTAAAAAAATGCGCACAACTATAACCCAAGAAACTCAAAGTGAAAAGGTTGCATTTAACATTTTAGGCAAGATTTGTCGCCTCGAAGTCTGCAAGAATCCCTCCTTACCCTTCATAAATCCCTCAATCAGAAGCCATGAACCCCATAGAGAGCAAACGTGAAAGATTGCACTCTGCAAAATCATTAAATTAATTAAGAGTTAGTCACAGGAGTGCATGATATGCATGCCTTGTATCTAAAAGGCTAAGTATAATCGTGTAGCATAATTAAATTATGGAAACCATTCTCACGTTAACGTGATTAAAAAGTTAACATGTATAAATAAACCCGTTGAGTTCCAGTAACAATACACGGGAGCCACCATTGGGCATGGAGATGCTAATTGAATAATCTTCCCCCTTTCCTTCCCTTAGTGCTTCCCTTCCCAACCCCCACCATTATAGTAACAACTTCAACATTCTCCCCTCCCTCCCAATGTCTACTGCAGAATCGCTCACATGTCCACGCAGTGTCTGGTCAAATGACAGCAGTGGCCAATAATTTAGCACCACCATACCACTACTTTAAGTATTCTGTAGTGCCAAGTCACATATTTATTTTATTTATATATCTGTAGGAGATAAAATATTTTGCTCAGAAGTTTCCGCTGCCGTATTCGACGATCCGGTCTAAGGTCTTGATAATTACCCATGAGGAAATTTCGTCACACCAGAGGTGCCAAAATACATTTCTGAGCATACGCTGCAAGGTTGGAGTTTAGGTTTCTGATATTTCTGAACTTCTGAACGACTCTCTCCCCCACGAACAGAAGTGTGTAAGGAAAGAAGGAATGAACGTTGACTGCGAGTTCAACAGTGCGCATGTGTGAAAAACGATAGGAAAGTGGGCCTTAGGCCGTAGCCTGGCCACAGTGAAACGTCCTGTTTTTTCTAGATTTAATTCAGGTTAGCTTTGGTTGAGTGTGAGTGTGAGTGTGAGTGTGTGTGTGTGTGTGTGTGTGTGTGTGTGTGTGTGCGTTTTTCACACATGAGCAACGCTGAACTCCAGACGGTTCATTCCTGTTCCGAGGCAATCACCCCAAAGAGTTGCCAATTTTGCATGGTTTCTAGATCTAGAGGTTTTTTACTACTAGTCTTGCGACGAAAAACACAGACAATTCATATAAAACTAAAGACTTGTACCTTCTAGACCTATAATAACAAATATGTGCAATATATTCTGAATTACAGAGCAGCTTTGAGAGATTCCTGAGAGTAAATGTTGAAGATGTCTTCCACCATACACCTGTATTCATCGCATGATATTCTATGACGTTTTCCAAGGTGTATCCAAGTTAATTCTTCTGAGTTCATTCCTATTCGCTTCGTGGAGTTCAGCATGTGACCGCGGTCTCTTCGTGCATACCACTTCCTTAAGGTGGCATCGGATATTAGGGGTCGGGTGATTTGGGAAAACCACAGATGTTTGAGATAAGACGATCGCCGAAGTAACTGCCTATAAGTTTCATGGAAGTATAACTTGTTGCGCCGTCTTGCCGGAAATGACCTTCTGTGAATTCGATGTCGTCCAATAATTGCTTCTTGAATGTATCGAAAATGTACCAAAAACAGCAGTGTCTACAGTATTGTCGTAGAAAATGGGCCCAAAATTGGGTAGGTGACATCGTCCATCGGACCCCAAGCTTTTCGATTGCGATGGATGATATTTGGGTTCTGAGCAGGCCAATATCCGCTGTCTGATGTGTTGATAGCTTCATCTGTAAATACGAGGAGAAAATGTCTAAGGTTGCAATAAGAAGAACCCGAAACAGTGAGAATAATGCAGTCCCTTTTCGGCGTCTGGTTCTCTTAATTCATGCACTACATGCTTTTGTATACCTATGAACCCGCTTTCTTTGCAGCTATCTGACATGTGCCATATTTATAGTGTCTCCTGGCTCAAGCGCGGAATGATTTCTTTGGTGAGTTCACTAAAGGTTCTCAAACATCAACACGATCATGAATCATTGCAGGTCTTTTAGTTCCAGTTTCGCAGAGGAAAGAGCAAGTTGTCCCCAGATTTCTTAGCATGGGTAAAATAATTGTTGACTTTATTGAAACAATGCGCATATCGAATTATTGTCCGAGAGATACCGTTGTGTTTACATCCATGAATTTGTCTCCCAATAGGTTTTAACAACAAAAATACACCGCCTATCTGAGAACTGCATGTTCGTCTATGACAGCAAAACTAGCGACAGAAAACCAACTATTAATAGACAGGTTATAAGGCAACAATGGATGGTAGCGGTACCAATTTGAATACTAACATCGATTCTTCCAGAGTCACTGAGATCATAAAACTCAATTTCAATTGATAAAATATTAAAATCTTCCGGGCTGGAAGTCCGTGGTTTAAAGATAAAATTATTTACACCCGACGTTTCGGTCAACTCTCTGGTTGCCATCTTCAAGAGGGTAACATCCGGGCAGCTTAAGTCGTCCTCCATGGTCTAGGGGTATCATGCTACCCTCTGGTTTCCGAGGTCGCGGGTTCAAACGCGGTGGATGGTGATGGATTTTTTCGGGTGTAAAAATCCTTAGCAAGGCTTCCTTTGGAAGGGAAGTAAAGCCAGTGGTACCATGTCGTAGATTTACGGCACGTAAAAGAACCTCAAACCTGATAAAGAGGCCTCTGAGCAAAATATCCGGTCTTTCACGTCCAATGTAGAATGGAACGCTAAGAACCATCCCTCTTTGATGAATCTTAAAAATGCTCCACTGAGTAGGATCATGTTCAATGCCATTAAAGTGCATTAACTCGTTTATGTTATTGCAGTAAACCAAGGACTCGATCTGTGAGAAAAAAGAAACTAGCTCTTGTTCTCTGTGTGTACCATGAGTAATGTGTTCCTGGTTCCAGAAGATTCTTATTTTTAAGACGGGAGCCTAGTAACTCTGCAGATTACTTAGACAAATTCAAATCACATACTAGATCATTAGTTCACTCTGAGAGAACAGTTGTGGAGTCACATCATCAGAATCGTCTTCGGTGATTGCATGAGGTTCACTTTCAACACCATCTTCTTCCAAGTTCTCTAAAACAGCTGGAGGAAGAGGAGCAGGCAGATCTTCTCCGTGTGAAACTGACCCGATGGCTGAAGGAATACTGGATACACAGCGTGTTTCTTATTTTTTGAATTGCAGCCCTGAACATTAACTAAACAGAAATAACAGTCTTTAAGGTGGTCTTTAGGCTCCCTCCACACCATAGGAATTGCAAATGGTATGCATGATTTCTTTCCTTTTATCCACAATCTTAACCCCTCAACACAATAGCGGCAAACTGTCTTTGAAACCCAGGCCTTGTCTTGATCACCAAGTTTCATTTTAAAATAAGCATGGTACACTTTTTTCACAAAGTCTGTTATATTAGTTCTCTGCTGAAGCACTGTATAATTTCCACAAATGTAGCAGAAAACTTTTGGATTGTTCACACACTTGCGTGTAGACATGTGTTTATAACTTCAATCACGATATAGCACTGGTAATGCAAGCCTCTGATATTAACAACAATGGCTAAATTACAAATAGCAACCAGCATCTACAGGTGTAACAACCTAAAGACTTACAAGTCTGTATTGAGAAAGTGACAAGAAGTGATAAATTTCCCTTCAACAATACTCATTATCTACTGACTCAACTCTATATTTTTGAAGTGAAATTGTGAAAAAACTCTAGGTGATAGAAAACAAACTGAAAGCAGTTCTGAAGTCAGCATAAAAAAGTGAGTCAGAATCACTTATTAGTTTTCAGTCATCCGATATCATGCAGACTAGTGTAATCTTTTATCGGTTTGCGTCGACTTCTATATTATTAAAATTTGTAGTTTAAAAAATATACTTTTTGCACTAATGAACAAATAAAAATGAAAGTTTATTTTATAATTTGAAAAATAATTGTGTAGAACGAGGCAAATTCCAGTAGCCAAATAAATCTTTCATTAATTCTGTAGAAACGCATTCAAGAAATAAAAGAAAAAACACACACGTATGTCAGTGTGTGTGTCCATAAGAATAAACTTCAGGTATCGAAAATGGTGCCTATAGAGGACATTGTTGATCTCTTTTTTAAACTGTTTGCAAAATTATTATTTTACCTAATGCATTTAACAAGGTAGAAAACCAAGAAAACACATATGGATGTAAGCATTATATGCAGCATCTGCAGTAAGAGATCACTGAAATCTATTGGCAATTTTTGGGATTCACAAGTTCATAATAAAGTGTGTAAATGGATAAAATGTATGCTTCTCAATCGTTTAATAGTTAATCATAAATTCCTGCAATTTGTTTTTATCGTGGTACCTACAGTAGATAATTAATGATATGCACATTTTAAAACTTAAGACCATCCAGGTTGCTCAAAAAATTAACCTATCCCGTTTAAGTTTTAATCTCGTGTAGAGGATCAAATTCTGCTTTAGAGAACGAAAGACAATGATATTTGCATTGTGTGTTTGGGATAAATGTCACTGCTATCGTTATCATAACAATATATTATTTTTCTGCCTTGATAAACCGCCAACCCGGAACGACTTATAGAAGCTTACGAAAACATATTTCATTTACAATATACTGTAATTCGCTGAACATAAAACAATATGAGCAGCGACCGCAGAGACTAGAACTGAAATTTAAAATAAACATTGAGCATTACCGTTGTGACATTCAAAAGTTGACCAGGGACGACTTAATGATTCGGATCCATATCTTAAACCCTATTTCTTATAACCTTGCCTCGCGCTCAATTTCCTTCCTCTTTCCCCAGATTGGCTAATGTACACCTTTGAATGGTCATGTATACGACAAATAAGCCCTATGCAATGCAAGATCTGGAGATAAAAGCGGTATAAATACCCTGTCATGACAGATGTACATAGAAGCACGTACTTTCCTCATGCTGAGAGGTAGGTTTTAAACGAAAGATACACCTATCTATTTACTGATAAGAATTTACGTGCATTACAGGCACATTAACTCTTATTACATTATATGTTTGATTCCTACAGTTATTAAAATATAAATCTGACAATTCTCTTAGAATACATTAAGATAAATGTTACACAAGGAACTATTTTGTATTACACAACAACCTATTTCAAGACAGCAGCCAATGAGAAGCAGCTAGTGCACGAAGAGCTAAAGATGCTTCACAGCACTTCTATGAGTGATAACAATTTGACATTAATAATAATAATAATAATAATAATAATAATACTTAAAAACTACTTGTTTCAGCCAGATCTAGACAAAAAGGAGCAATAAAACAGGGTTTAATTACCCTAAGAGCGCATTTTACCCAATATTTAAAGTGCATTTAGTAGGTTTGACATTTCGTGCTTCGTAAAGATTTAAAATTATTTTCTACGTTTCTCTAGAGGAAGCAAATAGGGAATTAGGATAGGAAAAAGTACACAAAAAATTTGGAGAGGTTTGAGAGGAATTTTCCAGAATAGAGGGTGGTGGTTGAAAGAAGCAGATTAAACTACATAAAATTTGCAGGTGATACGATTCCACGACAGCAAATTGACGGAGAAGAAGAGTACAGAATGAAGATAAATCGTTATTGAAAGAAATGCAAAAAGTATATACTTCTGAATTCTAGATGAGGTAGTGGGGTAAGTAGTTAGCTTTTGATACTTGGGATATTAGTAGTAACGTGAACTACTGCCAGGAAATCAAACGATGGATAACACTGGTAAAGGAAGTTTCTGACAGAAAATGAAACTTTTCTGGGCCCATTGAAGTTCTAAGGAAGAGATTAGTCAAGTGATGTATATGGTGTTGAAAATTGGACTTTGGACAAAAGACTAACTGAAAGGTTTGAAAGGTTAATACGAAGATGGAACGAGGGTGTGAAATGGACAGAGAATAAATAATGAAGTTGTTTTAGAAAGAGTAGCGAAGGGAGTACGGTACCGAAACTAATTAGATACTGAGACACTATAGGTAGACTTCACTAGAGTTAATATTAAATAAAGTAAATACGTATGCAAGAGATTCATAGGAAACACCAACGCAGAGTAACAATGATAACAAAAAGGTAAGGGAATGTTTAATAATAATAATGATCGTCTATACTTACAGCAATTTAAATATTTGCACAATCACTCTCATTTAAAGCTTCATGCAATACCTTTTTTACTTTCTCTACTACGTATAGTAAGTAGGGGAAGTATTGCATTCCACCCAAAAATTCGATACCGAGATTTCGCCGGAAATACATGTTTTGAGACCTCCTGAATCCAAAAAAAGCATTTTTGAAAACATGTCCGTGTGTGTGTCTGAGTGTGTCTGTGTGTGTGTGTGTGTGTGTGTGTGTGTCTGTATGTGTGTGTGTGTGTGTGTGCCTGTGAACAGCATAACTCAAAAACGAACAGTCGGATAAACACCAAACTTGGTATTTAGGTTCAGTATCTTCCACAGATGCGACACGAAGGTTTTCAAGAAAATCCCCTCGCCCCAGACTACCCTTTACATGGAACATTTTTCGAAAATTTTAATTTTCTCAAAAATGGCTCTAACGATTTTGATGAAAATATCATATGTTTAAGATAAAGTCATGAGAAATGAAATGTATATCTCGAATTTTCTGGGAATGTCTACAAAAGTATTCTTCATTGTGAACGCCTTTTGCATAACTGGTAAACCATAAGAGATAGACAAAATGTTACTACACAAAAAATGTAGATCGCGTTAAAATACACAACTTATGTCATATACATTTCTTTTGTTGAGTGAACCGTTTTCGAGATATTGCTTGTTATTTCCTTAAATTTTCCAATACTTATACTTTTTCTCAAATACGTTATTCATTTTTTTATGTCCTGACATGCAAAGAGAATGGAATGCGCCACATAGCAACCAGCGTTAAAATATTTGACTATCGCTTAAAAGCTACCATATTCCCCTTGCATCTACAAGAAAATTACCAATAAGATTGACATCTTGATATCTCGATTAACATGAAGCATATGGAGAATAAGCGTTTGTAAAATTAGATTGTACAAGAGTAGAGAAAGTCATGTGAGTGTAACACATCAGATTTTTTACTTTCTCTACTACGTATAGCAAGTAGGGGAAGTATTGCATTCCACCCAAAAAATCGATACCGAGATTTCAACGGAAATACATGTTTTGAGACCCCCTGAATCCAAAAAAAGCATTTTTGGAAACATGTCCGTGTGTGTCTGTGTGTCTGTGTGTGTGTGTGTGTGTGTGTGTGTGTGTGTGTGTGTGTGTGTGTGTGTGTGTGTGTGTGTGTGTGTGTGTGAACAGCATAACTCAAAAGCGAACAGTCGGATAAACACCAAACTTGGTATTTAGGTTCAGTATCTTCCAGAGATGCGACACGAAGGTTTTCAAGAAAATCCCCCCACCCCAGACTACCCTTTACATGGAACATTTTGCGAAAATTTTAATTTTCTCAAAAATGGCTCTAACGATTTTGATGAAAATATCATATGTTTAAGATAAAGTCATGAGAAATGAAATGTATATCTCGAATTTTCTGGGAATGTCTCCAAAAATATTCTTCATTGTGAACGACTTTTGCATAACTGGTAAACCATAAGAGATAGACAAAAATTTACTACACAAAAAATGTAGATCGCGTTGAAATACACAACTAATGTCATATACATTTCTTTTGTTGACTGAACCGTTTTCGAGATATTGCTTGTTATTTCCTTAAATTTTCCAATACTTAATCTTTTTCTCAAATTCGTTATTCATTTTTACTTTCTCTACTACGTATAGTAAGTAGGGGAAGTATTGCATTCCACCCAAAAAATCGATGCCGAGATTTCACCGGAAATACATGTTTTGAGACCTCCTGAATCCAAAAAAAGGATTTTTGGAAACATGTCCGTGTGTGTGTCTGTGTGTGTGTGTGTGTGTGTGTGTCTGTGAACAGCATAACTCAAAAACGAACAGTCGGATAAACACCAAACTTGGTATTTAGGTTCAGTATCTTCCAGAGATGCGACACGAAGGTTTTCAAGAAAATTCCCCCACCCCAGACTACCCTTTACATGGAAGATTTTTCGAAAATTTTAATTTTCTCAAAAATGGCTCTAACGATTTTGATGAAAATATAATATGTTTAAGATAATGTCATGAGAAATGAAATGTATATCTCGAATTTTCTGGGAATGTCTCCAAAAGTATTCTTCAATGTCAACGACTTTTGTATAACTGGTAAACCGTAAGAGATAGACAGAATTTTACTACACAAAAAATGTAGATCGCGTTAAAATAAACAACTTATGTCATATACATTTCTTTTGTTGAGTGAACCGTTTTCGAGATATTGCTTGTTATTTCCTTAAACTTTCCAATACTTGCTTTCTCTACTACGTATAGTAGTAGGGAAAGTATTGCATTCCACCCAAAAATTCGATACCGAGATTTCACCGGAAATACATGTTTTGAGACTCCCTGAATCCAAAAAAAGCATTTTTGGAAACATGTCCGTGTGTGTGTGTGTCTGTCTGTGTGTCTGTGTGTCTGTGTGTCTGTCTGTGTGTCTGTGAACAGCATAACTCAAAAACGAAGAGTCGGATAAACGCCAAACTTGGTATTTAGGTTCAGTATCTTTCAGAGATGCGACACGAAGGTTTTCAAGAAAATCCCCCCACCCCAGACTACCCTTTACATAAAACATTTTTCGAAAATTTTAATTTTCTAAAAAACGGCTCTAACGATTTTGATTAAAATATCATATGTTTAAGATATTGTCATGACAAATAAAATGTATATCTCGAATTTTCTGGGAATGTCTCCAAAAGTATTCTTCATTGTGAACGACTTTTCCATAACCGGTAAACCATAAGAGATAGACAAAATTGTACTACACGAAAAATGTAGATCGCGTTAAAATACACAATTTATGTCATATACATTTCTTTTGTTGAGTGAACCGTTTGCGAGATATTGCTTGTTATTCCCTTAAATTTTCCAATACTTATACTTTTTCTCAAATTCGTTATTCATTTTTTTTATGTCCTGGACTTGCAAAGAGAATGGAATGCGCCACATAGCAACCAGCGTTAAAATATTTGACTATCGCTTAAAACCTACCATATTCCCCTTGCATCTACAAGAAAATTACCAATAGGTTTGACATCTCGATATCTCCATTAACATGAAGCATATGGAGAATAAACGTTTTTAAAAATAGTTTGTACAAGAGTAGAGAAAGTCATGTGAGTGTAACACATCAGATTTTTTTATGTCCTGGACATGCAAAGAGAATGGAATGCGCCACATAGCAACCAGCGTTAAAATATTTGACTATCGCTTAAAAGCTACCATATTTCCCTTGCAACTACAAGAAAATTACCAATACGATTGACATCTCGATATCTCGATTAACATGAAGCAAATGGAGAATAGGCGTTTGTAAAAATAGTGTGTACAAGAGTAGAGAAAGTCATGTGAGTGTAACACATCAGATTTTACGAAACATGTCCGTGTGTGACTGTCTGTGTGTCTGTCTGTCTGTGAACAGCATAACTCAGAAACGAATAGTCGGTAAACACCAAACTTGGTATTTAGGTTCAGTATTTTCCATAGATGCGACACGAAAGTTTTCAAGAAAATCCCCCCATCCCGGATTACCCTTTGCATGGAGCATTTTTCAAAAATTTTAATTTTCTCAATAATTGCTCTAACGATTTTGATTAAAACATTATATGTTTAAGATATTTTCATGACAAATAATATGTATATCTTGAATTTTCTGGGAATGTATCCTAAAGTATTCTTCACCGTGAATAATTTTTGCATAACTGGTAAACCATAAGAGATAGACAAAAGTTTACTACACAAAAAATGTGGATCGCGTATATTACACAATTTATGTCATATACATTTTTTTTGTTGAGTGAACCAATTTCAAGATATTGCTTGTTATTCCCTTAAATTTTTCAATACTTATTTTCTCAAATGGGAATTCGTTATTCATTTTTACTTTCTCTACTACGTATAGTAAGTAGGGGAAGTATTGTATTCCACCCAAAAATTCGATACCGAGATTTCACGGGAAATACATGTTTTGAGACTCCCTGAATCCAAAAACGTATTTTTGGAAACATGTCCGTGTGTGTGTGTGTGTGTGTCTGTGTGTGTGTGTGTGTCTGTGTGTGTGTGTGTGTCTGTGAACTGCATAACTCAGAAACGAACAGTCGGATAAACACCAAACTTGGTATTTAGGTTCAGTATCTTCCAGAGATGCGACACGAAGGTTTTCAACAAAATCCCCCCACCGCAGACTACCCTTTACATGGAGCATTTTTCGAAAATTTTAAATTTCTAAAAAATGGCTCTAACGATTTTGATTAAAATATCATATGTTTAAGATATTGTCATGAGAAATGAAATTTATATCTCGAATTTTCTGGGAATGTCTCCAAAAGTATTCTTCATTGTGAACGACTTTTGCATAACTGGTAAACCATAAGAGATAGACAAAATTTTACTACACAAAAAATGTAGATCGTGTTAAAATACACAACTTATGTCATATACATTTCTTTTGTTGAGTAAACCGTTTTCGAGATATTGCTTGTTATTTCCTTAAATTTTCCAATACTTATACTTTTTCTCAAATTCGTTATTCATTTTTTTTATGTCCTGGACATGCAAAGAGAATGGAATGCGCCACATAGCTACCAGCGCTTAAAATGTTTGACTATCGCTTAAAAGCTACCATATTTCCCTTGCATCTACAAGAAAATTACCAATAAGATTGATATCTCGATTAACATGAAGCATATGGAGAATAGGTGTTTGTAAAATTAGATTGTACAAGAGTAGCGAAAGTCATGTGAGTGTAACACATCAGATTTTACTTTTTCTCAAATTCGTTATTCATTTTTTTTATGTCCTGGACATGCAAAGAGAATGAAATGCGCCACATAGCAACCAGCGTTAAAACATTTGACTATCGCTTAAAAGCTACCATATTCCCCTTGCATCTACAAGAAAATTACCAATAAGATTGATATCTCGATTAACATGAAGCAGATGGAGAATAAGCGTTTGTAAAAATAGATTGTACAAGAGTAGAGAAAGTCATGTGAGTGTAACACATCAGATTTTTTTTACTTTCTCTACTACGTATAGTAAGTAGGGGAAGTATTGTATTCCACCCAAAATTTCGATACCGAGATTTCACCGGAAATACATGTTTTGAGACTCACTGAATCCAAAAAAAGCATTTTTGGAAACATGTCCGTGTGTGTGTCTGTCTGTGTGTCTGTGTGTCTGTCTGTCTGTCTGTGAACAGCATAACTCAAAAACGAAGAGTCCGATAAACACCAAACTTGGTATTTAGGTTCAGTATCTTTCAGAGATGCGACACGAAGGTTTTCAAGAAAATCCCCCCCACCCCAGACTACCCTTTACGTGAAACATTTCTCGAAAATTTTAATTTTCTCAAAAACGGCTCTACCGATTTTGATTAAAATATCATATGTAAGAACGTAGGCTTTCACGGCCGGTGTCACAATTATAACTAATATAATTTTCCGGGCTGTTATGCCGTGGTCTGCTGAAGAACATGCCATTGAAGCCGAGGGCGAACACATTATTAGATTTCAGGACACCAACATTCTTTCCTCCATAAAACATTACCATACCCGGCTACAACGCGAAGCAATAGAGATTTACAAACATCCCAATAATTTCAATAGGAAAGAAGAAGCATTGAAACTCAACAGTAACTGGCATCTAGTCATCAAAAACAAGAAAGGTCATACAAAACCGAAAAACACTGCGAGCCAATCAGAAGAGAGCAACAACACAACCGGCGCCAGCCCCCTCATACCAGCGGGCCAATCAGCAGAGAGCGTCCACACTATAAAGAGAGCGGCACTAAATGAAAAAGAATGTGTTTCAAAACAAATTTAAGAAAACAAAAACTGATAAAGACTACAAACTAAAACTGTTCTCGGTGGCCTAATGCTGGCCACCGCATGGGTTTTTCTTTTCCTACAAGTAAATATAGTATAATGATAACAAGCAAACTGTAAAACCATGTAAACATAAGCCTGTTAGCCGGGCCTAATGTACCGGCACCAGGTAATTTCCTGAATAAATAACCTTAGCACCTTAGCAACGCATCAGACGCTGCGATACTTGCACCGAGAAGACTTCGTCCGCGCCACTGAAGATGTCCACCGCAGTTGTGGACGAAACGTCTGGGAAATCTTTCTTCAGCAGACCACGGCATAACAGCCCGGAAAATTATATTAGTTATAAAATATCATATGTTTAAGATATTGTCATGACAAATAAAATGTATATCTCGAATTTTCTGGGAATGTCTCCAAAAGTATTCTTCGCTATGAACGACTTTTTCATAACTGGTAAACCATAAGAGACAAAATTTTACTACACGAAAAATGTAGATCGCGTTAAAGTACACAATTTATGTCATATACATTTCTTTTGTTGAGTGAACCGTTTGCGAGATATTGCTTGTTATTCCCTTAAATTTTTCAATACTTATACTTTTTCTCAAATTCGTTATTCATTTTTTACTTTCTCTACTACGTATAGTAAGTAGGGGAAGTATTGCATTCCACCCAAAAATTCGATACCGAGATTTCACCGGAAATACATGTTTTGAGACCTCCTGAATCCAAAAAAAAGCATTTTTGGAAACATGTCCGTGTGTGTGGCTGTGTGTGTGTGTGTGTCTGTGTGTGTGTGTCTGTGAACAGCATAACTCAAAAACGTACAGTCGGATAAACACCAAACTTGGTATTTAGGTTCAGTATCTTCCAGAGATGCGACACGAAGGTTTTCAAGAAAATCCCCCCACCCCAGACTACCCTTTACATGGAACATTTTTCGAAAATTTTAATTTTCTCAAAAATGGCTCTAACGATTTTGATTAAAATATCATATGTTTAAGATAATGTCATGAGAAATGAAATGTATATCTCGAATTTTCTGGGAATGTCTCCAAAAGTATTCTTCATTGTGAACGACTTTTGCATAACTGGTAAACCATAGGAGATAGACAATATTTTACTACACAAAAAATGTAGATCTCGTTAAAATACACAACCTATGTCATATACATTTCTTTTCTTGAGTGAACCGTTTTCGAGATATTGCTTGTTATTCCCTTAAATTTTCCAATACTTATACTTTTTCTCAAATTCGTTATTCATTTTTTTATGTCCTGGACTTGCAAAGAGAATGGAATGCGCCACATAGCAACCAGCGTTAAAATATTTGACCATCGCTTAAAAGCTACCATATTCCCCTTGCATCTACAAGAAAATTAGCAATAAGATTTACATCTCGATATCTCGATTAACATGAAGCATATGGAGAATAGGCGTTTGTAAAAATAGATTGTACAAGACTAGAGAAAGTCATGTGAGTGTAACACATCAGATTTTTTTATGTCCTGGACATGCAAAGAGAATGGAATGCGCCACATAGCAATCAGCGTTAAAATATTTGACTATCGCTTAAAACCTACCATATTCCCCTTGCATCTACAAGAAAATTATCAATAAGATTGACATCTCGATATCTCCATTAACATGAAGCATATGGAGAATAAGCGTTTGTAAAAATAGTTTGTACAAGAGTAGAGAAAGTCATGTGAGTGTAACACATCAGATTTTTTTTTACTTTCTCTACTACGTATAGTAAGTAGGGGAAGTATTGTATTCCACCCAAAAATTTGATACCGAGATTTCACCGGAAATACATGTTTTGAGACCCCCTGAATCCAAAAAAAGCATTTTTGGAAACATGTCCGTGTGTGTCTGTGTGTCTGTCTGTCTGTCTGTCTGTGAACAGCATAACTCAGAAACGAACAGTCGGATAAACACCAAACTTGGTATTTAGGTTCAGTATCTTCCAAGGATGCGACACGAAGGTTTTCAAGAAAATCCCCCCACCCCAGAGTACCCTTTACATGGAAGATTGTTCGAAAATTTTAATTTTCTTAAAAATGGCTCTAACGATTTTGATTAAAATATCATATGTTTAAGATGTTTTTATGACAAATAAAATGCATATCTTGAATTTCCTGGGAATGTCTCCAAAAGTATTCTTCATTGTGAACGACTTTTGCATAACTGGTAAACCATAAGAGATAGACAAAATTTTACTACACAAAAGATGTAGATCGCGTTAAAATGCACAATTTATGTCATATACATTTTTGTTGTTGAGTGAACCATTTTCGAGATATTGCTTGTTATTCCCTTACATTTTTCAATACTTATTTTATCAAATGGGAATTCGTTATTGATTTTTTTGTCTTGGATATGCAAAGAGTATATTCATCTGTGGCAAAGGGAATGGTGCTGCACCTAGCAACCAGCTATTAAGAGATATGTATATTCTTAAAGGCTACTGTATTTCCAAATTGCCCTTGTAAATATATATTTCCCTTACATCTACAAGAAAATTAGCAATAAGATAGAGTCTGCAAATGTTTATCTCGATTAACATGAAGTAGATGGAGAATAAGCGTTTGTAAAAATAGTTTGTACAAGAGTAGAGAAAGTCATGTGAGTGTAACACATGAGATTTTTTGTTGCAAGAATTGCAACTGAAAAGGAGAGAAATATTAATGTTTTGATAGGTGGGAAGTAATTAGCGGCCCAGGCCGGGATCAGCTATTAGCTAAGCCCAAAGTAACGGTTCCTCGTAACTCGTGGCGATGTAAGTCAGTGAATGATATTAATTGCTTGAAAATAATGTTCGTAATAGCAAAACGTTTATTCGAGTAACAGGATAATAGTTTGGCTTGCGTAATGTAATTTAATAGGTACTTTATTTCCCTGGATTGCTCCGAATAAATACAAATTATAGCAGTAAAAGTAAATGAGTGTGTCGTCATTTCAAAATCACAGTACTACCCACGCCCGTCAGATGAGACAGCCCGAGGCAAAAAACAAATGACACAACGCTCAGCACCAACCAGTACTGTTACAGTGCAGAAAAAGAAACTGTTTGCTAAGAGATGCACTGGAGATAATGTTTAATGGGGAAAGGTTCAGGGCAGAATAAGATGCTAAATGATAAAACGTTCATACACGAAGTTAAAAGGAGGGAAGACTGGGGAAGGCTGGGCTTCCGATGATTGATCTGCTTTGGGAACTAACGTGATTAAGAGTTTAACTCTGCGTATGACTTTTAATTTTAATGAAACGCATAGATCACTAATTATTTCTTGATTCCTGTAAAGAAGAAGTTGTTATTGGAGATTCAAACAGAAGTGGACCTTTGTTTCAGCGAAACCTGCACGTGAACAGCATCAACGTGTGTTATCACTTTTATCCAGCAAGCTAAAAACAACAACGGTAAGCCTAATTGGTGTACCCAGTTATTTGTTCTTCTCCAAGATGGATAGCTAGGCATATTTCAGCGATAGGTGAAAATGGCAAGTTTTTGATTCATGAGTGCAATGACAGACAGGACAGTTGATGGATAGGATGTAAATAAAACGCGTTCACAGGCTTGGGCAAACACAGAGGGCTCATTCGTTTGTTATCTCACGTGACCTGTAAATGCTAACTTTCAAATTTCTTTGGTGGATTCTAGCAGCATCAAAACCGTTCGAGGTATCATATGGCTTTCTTCAGATAAGCTGACTTCTTTCTTTCTCCGCCGCTCAGGTAAAGAACAGGCGAAAACTGGAATCAAACGAGATATCACCGGAAGTATTTATTTCTGACTAAGTGAAAAAATTTATTCTACATTCATATGACTTTCTCTACCCACTAGCATTTACTTCTTTTACTTCTTTTCTTTTTACCGTTGAAATATCGATATAGAATTCTTGAGTGGAATGTAGTTATTTACCTACAAATAGTTGGCGCTCGAGAAAAGTATAAATGAAAAATCGTAAAAGTACCAAATTACATACTTGAGTCAGGCACCATTTAAGCATGTCAGCCAAAGATTATTTATCAAGAAAATCTCAGCAGTCCAAACTACCACAAACGTGGAAAATTGTTCATTATCGCAAAAATGACTAACGAATTTGATCAAAAAAACATATTTAAGATATTTGCATGACTAATAAAAGCATATGAAGCCCTCTTCATTCGTTGAAAAACACAATTTATGACATACATATTTTGCCCTATTAACCATTTTCGAGATGTTTAATATTGGTTTGAATTGTCAAACACTTTATACTTTTTTCAACTCCTAAGTCGCCATTTGTTTCTTTTTCTTTTTCTTTCTCATAGAATTGCAATGAGAACGGAATTTCATATCCAACGCAGAGCGACCCGCTTTTAACATGTTGAGTATTCCTTATGCCTACTGTATTCCCCTTGTACCTCCAATAAAATGCGCAATGAAACTCTTTCTGCAATTGTTTTTATTTCGATTAACATGAAGCATCTGAATATACGAATAGTTTGTAGAAGAGTGTGTAGAGAAAGTCACGTGAATGTAACACTCCTAATTTTGTTCATTTTCCTTCGCAGGAAGTCGTTACTATGGTTTCTGAATGTATTCTTCTGTGTTTCTGAGAAACATTTGAAGTGTGTTTCTGAGAAACATTTGAAGTTTGTTTCCTCATATGGTTCACAACAGTTCCCAGTTTCTCATTTTGTTTAGAAATTCATTTCTATTACTTATTTTGTCCAACTTAGCCGGCCGCAAATGCGGGGAGTTGTTGAATATTTTTCAAATAAATAAGAAAAAGTACTTAATGCCTAATCTGAAATCATTTCTACATTTTTAGTGTATAGCGTAATATGGACAAAAGAGGGACTTTTTAATGAATGCTCTAATATATAAAGTATATATAGCTAATGGGTAGAAAAGCTTATATGACTATAGGTACCACATCAGATTTCTGTGACTTACACAATTTCGCCTCCCAACGGCCACTACTTTGTCTGCATTACGTGATTCTGCGCTATAACCAGAAGTCTGCTATTGCCACCATTAGCAAAGGCGTCTTTCTCTTTGACCGCACACACACTTGAGTTGTAAGCGATGGTGCAGCACTAAATTAATTAGCAAGCCCTCTCAGGGTCTCGAACTACACTTTTGCAGAATTGGGTTCAGCGGAAATGAATTAGGCGTCTATTCTCCTTAACTGATTCAGCAAGCTTTGGATCTTTGAGTTTGGTAAACAAGTATAAACCCAGATGACTAGGTGCACGGCATACAGGAAATATTAATCTAGTTTCACTTATAACATAAATCCAACGTTACACTTCGTTTCACAAAATGTTATGAGGATATGCTCGTAATAAATAGTTACCTACTACTGGATAAGTGAAGATGCTGTGAAAGTTGCACTGGTTGTTATTTTAAATGGCTAATTACCAGCTGGCTAACCTCGATTCCTTTTATTGGCTTTTGGTCAAGGGCCATTTTGTCTTCAGGTTGTCATATTTTTGCTTCCTTTGAATAATTGACGTCTTTTAACCGGGTAGATCATATCGGACAGCGAATGATCAAAATGACTGAAAAGATGTTCAAATGGGCCGGGGGTCCCTAGAGCTTAAAGTTACAGAGGTGTGAAAATTATTAGACTCAAAAGCAAAGTTTTGGTTATTTACTGTTTCAAAGATATTGAAGCATTAGTGCGATAATAATTGTTTATAGACTTTTTCACCAATCAGTATAAAACGACTGCCTGTAGATATGAAAAAGTGGAATAAAACCACAATCAACCTTTTATTTTGTACTACCGGATGAATAGTAGACGTAGATGGAGATATTTTTTCTTCAAAGAAAAGTTGGAAAATTGATTTAGGTTTACCAAAAATGGATCTTAGATGGCCGTTTTGAGTCATTCTTCCTCTCAAAATTGTCTGTGAAAATTCAAGTCCATAGCTGAAAATTGACATTTGTTCTGTGATGTGTACCTTTTATTATGTGGAGATTTTTTTGGCCGTGGGTTTAGAAAAATTATGGTTCACCAAGAAAAATTACTAAAGCAATGGTGTTATTGGAGGAAATAAATATTCACAATGAAAATAACTGGTAGGCATTCGAAAAACGGTGTAGATTTTATTTTAGGCATTCGTAAATTACTTTCAAACTCAAAACTTACATCATTTTTATCTTAAAAAACTGCTTGAGTCTAATGATTTTCACACCTCTGTACCTGACATTCGTCTGCTCAGAATAAGTGAAAACCCCGGATAAAACCTTATCCAGGTAACTCACCTTAACCGAGATTCAACTCGGACCTTTTGATGTCAGGCAGATACTCTACTCCCACACCATAGAGGTGGGCTAACCCGTGTTGCACATGTGGCTTTTTAAACCTCACACTGTGCAAATTCTCGGCATGACCCGGCATTCCCAAGTTGTTCATATGCTGGAATTGAACTGTAAGCCCATTCTCAATACAGTTCGACATGTGCTATCGAGAAAGCTCACGAGGGATCTTAATCTCATGCAGAAAGTTCGGAATGTGAATCTGTTCATTCAGTCGAAAGTCTGGCATACAGCGCAAGTACTACCGTTACCTGAAGACAAAAGGATTGAATTGGGTATCACATATTATCTTTGGACGGGACACGTTTATACGGTTGCAGCGCTCAATTATGGACAGCCCCTGCAAAAGGAAGACTTGGCGTCGTTACTGTTAACCACAAATTCAAGGCGTTGTTTCTAAAAACCGGCTCTGCAATCTCAGGCCTTAACAGATGTACCGAACCCTGTTACACTGATTTCTGCCAAACTCTAACATCCAATTTTTTAGAAGAATAAAAAGGTGTCTCGCGCATTTACTGACAGATTTTTTCCAGGGCCTAGGCTCGCTGTCTACTAAAGCTCTTTACTACTCAAAGTAAAGCGGTACATCATGTCCGAATTTTCTAATATGACATGAACTAGGATATGAGCGATTTTTACACTGCCAAATATTCCCGCAGACTGGAAGACAATAGCGTATAAAGTGGTACGAAAAGACATCATTCCTACTGAGCCGAAGAAATACGAGCACAACATTTCGTCAACGCCATGGTGTACGCATAGACTCGTTGCCACATGTCGGCGTGGGAAATCAGAGAAAATTCACAGTGTCTACCATAATGACAATCGTAATAATCTTGGCAGATATTCCTGCTAATGGGAGAAGACCTGCATTGGAATGCTGATAATGGACTACTTTCACTACCTGCTAACTACCCACCAATCGTCTACACCTGGCCTGCAGGGTTTCTTTAGGTCAGCAGGAACGGACCATTGATGTCTTGGGATGGATGTTGATACCATCTGCTGTAGCTCTACTCGCTATTACTCGCGTATGAACACTGATAAAACGAAGTTGGTTGGACAGTGTGAATTGTACTAACCGATAAAGTGGTTGAAGTAAAGCTTGTTTTTGGATTACATTTCAGCTGTAGATAGAGTGTAAATATTTCATTTCTATATTTATTTTGCCTTCATTTAATTACTTTAAACTGTATGCTATATTTTTTTCACAATAAAAAGTGCATAAAAATTAATTCCGTATACATAATTACTGGACAACAATCTAGAGAGTTTTTATCGTCAATTCTCCCCTTTACCCCTTATAATAACTGTACTTTCGCAAATAATCCAATAACGGAGAAAAACCTCCTGTATTCACGGAACTGGAGTATGAAATATCGCAGGATGAAGTATTTCTTACTTCCTTAATTTTCCTCCTGACACTCTTCTAAGTTGTGGAAACGATGTATAGCCTGTAGTTATATTTTAGCGGTGAAACAATTATCGGAATAAGAAAGGCCGAATCAGACTTAAAAATGCAATACAGCAGCCGGTATTTGAACCACGGATCTCCGAAATACCGTACCGGTTCTCTAACCAACTAAAAAGCATGCAACATGCCGGTACCACAATAAATTCCCCAAATGACTCATTTTTTTTCCGGTAAACCACAAGGCGTAAATGTATTTTGAGATAATACATATATACCAATGACGAATTAGAATATCGTAAGTACGTTTAAGTCCCGGGCTTCCTGGTTAACCACTTAGGTCAGTTAATTATCGGAATGTTCGAGTAAATTTAGATAAATCACAGTGGATGAAACTTAAAACGTTTGGTCTTCTCTTTAGTCCCATAATTCTTTAATAAAATAAGGGCTCCACAGTTTTTAAATAAGGGAAACCCTTGATATAGGGTTAAAGCTGTTGAATATAAAAATTCTCCACCCCCAAACTAGAATTTTAAACATTTTGGAAATAACATACTGTCTACAATCAAACCAATCTACTATAAGTATTGGTTGAGTAGCTTCTGGTGTTACGTTGGACATAATTTTCTCTCTATATATAATTATTTAGCTTGCCCTGTAATAAATTTGATGACAACATCCAGAGAAAATGCTACCTCAAGAGTGTTAACATGTTTTGGCAATAATAAATTTCACTACATACATCTGAATAAAATTCACTCTTTAATGCTATATCCTACAACTTCTACAATATGTGTGTAGGATACATTAACATGTATCTTTATGGCTATTTACGTGTAATCACGATAATTGTGGCACGAGTGAATTTAAAGGGAATGAGTGCTCACAATGAAGAAATTATGCTCGTGTTACATACAACGTTTTATGCAATTGTAGCATTAAAATATGTAAAAACTATTAGAAATGCAAAATTTAATGTAATGGCTTAATGCTATTACGTAGTACACGTGAGTATTCGACATGACGTAATGGTTGCTTAGCAAGCGCTTGTAAGACTGTTATTTTGTTGTTTTGAAGAATTCAAATATAAATTATTGATAATTTATAAATAAATATATACGAAGTTTTGTATGTGAAAAAAACAAAACAAAACAGAAACATGTCAGTAAAATAAAACAATCTTATTCGATTAATTTTCAGATCTGGCAATAAGTTTAATGTTTATTGATAATTAATGACGTAACTAATTTAAAATTTGGATAGTAAGTCTTGTATATTACTTTCCCTACTACTTACTTACAGTAAGTAGAGGAAGTATTGCATTCCACCCAAAATTTTGAAACCGAGATTTCACACTAATACATGTTTTGAGACTCTTTGAATCCAAAAAGGAAATATAGTTTAGAAGAAGGTCCTTGTGTGTGTGTGTGTGCGTGTGCGTGTGTGTGTGTGTGTGTGTGTGCGCGCGCGCATGTGAAAACTATAGCTCAAAAACGAAGTCGGCTAAATGCCAAACTTAGTATTTAAATTCAGCACAATCCAAGGATATACACGAAGATTTTCAAGAAAATACCTCCATCCCAACTACCCTTTATATGGAACATGTTATGTTTTGATTTTATCAAAAATGGTTAACAATTTGGATGAAAAAGTCATCTGTTAAAATATTTGCATAAAAAATAAAATTTTCATTAGTCTTGAATTTTCTGCGAATAACTTATGGAGACCTCTTCATTCTGAATGAATCTGGTAAACCGTAAGAGATAGAACCAAAATTTCACTACGCAAAAATGCAGACCTCTTTAAGGCACACAATTTTTACTGAATAAAAGTTTGTTGTGGCTTTAAATATTTAAGATATATTCTTTGCTATTGATTTGAATTTTCACTTTTTTCAAGCGAAGTCGCTATTCTTTTTTTTTTTTTTTTTTTTTGCGGTCATGCAAAGAGCATGGGATTACAAAGCCATGTCATATCGACCCGTGTTTTAAAATCTGGCTTTTTATATCTGTATCGAAATGTGTACCTAATAAAACTGTATCTCGATTAACAAGACGATAGTAGATAGAAGAACATATTTTGAAAGAATAGTTTGTAGAAGAATCAGTAGAGAAAGTCACACACATGCAGATTCTTTTGCACGCATTTCTTTGGAGTAACAACAACGGTTTTTTACTCCATGAAATCTTCAACGAGAAGCCAAAGCCTTCTTCATAAGTTTGTTCTTCTATGATTGCGATATGTTTTGTTCCAGTGTACATGGCTTTTAAATCCTCTTTAGTCTTTAAGTCATTCAGAAATCAAAATTAAAAGTTTATTAATTATATGTTCGTCTGGAAGAACGGTGACTTTCATTGCAGGAAGAGTTATCAAAACCGGTTATGGTTTCCGAGTTTACCTTATACTTATACCTAAACATACACGCACGGTTTTTATCTTTATAATATTAATAATATTGGTATATATTATAATAAAGAACTAATATGTTGTAAACTTGTTTAATAATAACAGAATTTTAAAGCAAACAAGATTACAAGACTATCTGGACATATCTCCGTTGCAAATTGCACAATTTATATAAAATGATGCTTGTCTTCACCTTGCGTTAATCGTGATAAATGTATGCAATACAGACTTAGGTACATATAGGTTGTGAACACATCATTCAGCTGTTTATATCACAAACCATTTTGTCAATAATGAGCTCAAACGAAGAAAGGAACAGAAGGGAAAATTGCACATTTTCAAATATGTAACATAGGTGCCATAGATGTTTGAGGAAAATTAAACATAAATATACAAAAAGGTCGTTTGACTTAAACATGCGAGTTATGCACATTTTATTGCGAATGAAGAAGTCTTCAAAGGCAATTTATAGATAGCTCAAGATATAGACAGGGTGTACACAAATTATTTTTAGGGGATTCTTTAAACTTATATTTGTTCTCTTTGAGGTATATAATATAACTTTGAATCATAACAAACTGAAGAGTAACTTTTAAAGTCTGAATTCTTATCCGCAGGTTTTGTTTTGGTTTTTAGCCATAGTAACAAAATAAACAAAACATGGCAACTCACGTGCAAAAAGCTGTTTGTATCTTGGAATTCGCAAAACATAATTCAGTGATTACAGTTATGGCCAAGATTTGGTCCTAACGCCCCTTCTGGCATTAATAGTCGTAGGTGATACAATCAGATCCAAAAGATGGGGTGCCTTGCAAGGAAAGAGCACAGGACGACGGCATGTGTCAGAGGAGGATCTGGAGAGAGAACGATTTTTGCGAGGAGTACTAAAAAAACCTGAGTGGTGGGCGAGTCGAGAATTAGCAATTCCAACAATGACAGTGTGCAAGGTGTTAAGAAAAGGGGTCACCGTTACCTGCAGACCTATCTGAGGTTGAGACAGAATTATTGCAGCAATAAGATCAATTACAACGGACGTATTAATGCCAGTGTGACATTAATACTCCGTTGTGACCGGCTGGCTGTATGTCGTGTCACAAATGGATTGCATATCCAACACATCTTGTAATCTGTGTTATGGTAACCTCCAAGTTTTTCTTCAATTTTAGTTATGACTCTAAATTATATCCTGAAAATATATAAACTTAAAATACCTATAATTATGTGTGTACATCCTCTATTTTATTCTTTATGGGAATATTTTAAGCACATATGTTTTAATCAAAATCTTTAGGAGACATTATGATGCAAAAATGCTTTTCCTTTAAAAGTGTTTGCGTTTGTCCAAACTTCCTACAAATTTTGCGTTATGTTCCTTCATTTTCTGGCACGATCTCGTGTTTTCTTGTCCTTATAGAGCATGGAAATGGGATGCACAAATACTATATAAATTCTATATTTTCATAGCAATGCTATAATTTATCATTATTTGATACGTGTTACAAGTAAGATCACTAACATTTTGCAACTGTCAATTCAATTGTCAAACGTACAAGCCTGATGAACTTTGTTTGAGAATATAGGTTACTGCTGGAAAACTGAACAGCAATTGTTGACAGTTAAGCTCTCCAAACTACAAACTGCTGATAAAATTCCTAAATCATCTTGTTCCTTAGACCTGTTTTCACATCAAGAGATTGAATCTTTCCATCTTATTATTGGTCGACCGACATTTCTTTTGTCTTTGGGTTGGTATTGAAACAAAATCTGTGGAAGCCTGTTGGGTGGCATTCTTTCTATATGTTGAAGCCAGTTAGATCTTAGATTTTGATACTTCCTAACAGGTTATAAACCTAAATCCACAGCTTATTTCCTCACTGTATCTTTAGTCTAATAATGCGCAACCTGCAGTTGAACGTAAGAACTTCATTTCAGCAGGCTCTATTCTTTGTTTATCTGGTCTGTTAAGTATCCAGCTTTCGCAAGCCTATATTAGTGTGGATACAGCCATTGTTTTGTAAAATTTCAAGTGTTGTTTTCAAGGTTTTATTTTTCAATTTTCTTCTTATTGTATCGCACAAATTGTTAATTCTATTAGTTTTATATTGATATCATTCTTTTCACAGTATGATACGTTGAATCCCAAATAATTGAAGTTCTTGACTTCTATTAGTTTGTTGTTTTATCATTATTAATTATCGTCTATGGTTTGTCCCTTCGAAAGCCATTGATTTGGTTTCCTTATCAGAATTTTTCAGGTTACATTCGCTTGCGAGTAAGTTTAATTTTTAATTCGTCCTCCGCGTTGCTAAAAATCACATGGTCATCTGCGAATTGTATGGTGTTCAGGACCTCGTTATTGATTATGAAAAGGATGTTTAATTCTTCTTTTCACTTCTTAAGGACATCGTATATATATTAAGCAGTACTGGGGACAATCGAGCAACTAACCCTATTAAACTCCTTGGTTGCTTTGGTCTGATGTTTTGATTGATATGTGGTTCCAAAGCACAGGCTCTTACACTTATCGAGTGGTCCGGAAAGCCTCTGATGATTTCCCACAGTTTCTTTAATGACACCTTATCCAAACTTTTTCATGATCGATAAATAAAAGGTAGGCAGGGAGATTAAAGTCTGGTCTTTTTTTAATTGTCTGTTCGATTACGAATATGCTGTCTCAGCAGGAACTCCCTTTCTTAAAACCATTTGTTCTTCTAGTATATATTCATTTATAGTATTTGCACGACGGGGTATTATTTTAGCAAACACTTTATTGACTGCATTTAGTAAGCATATGCCGCTATTGCTTTGACAATCATTTCTGTTCCTTTTTTTTTTAAAAAAATAGGGCATATAACTCCTCTTTTCCATTCATCCAGGATTGTGCAAGTCCTCCAGTAAATGTTAAGTATTTCTAGAAATCTTTTAACTATCCCTGAAATATATTTCAGAAGTTCAATATTCATACCATCCGATCCTAAATGAAATTTCCAAATACACAGGTCAACAGAGATAAGGGCACAACTTATGTCGCAGAAACTATTAAGCTTTTCCTCGAAAATATGTCTTTACAATAGCTAGGAAGTCTAGATTGGTGGTATAATATTAACTTCCCAGATATCAGTGACGGGAAAACGAAAATACTTAAACATTATAAAATTATTAAACGTATTTTTAATTAAGTTCCGAGAATTATATAAAAGATGATGAAAATATATGAAAACCTTACAAAAATTTAGCAAAATGCGAACGAATTTTCTCGCCATTGTTATTCAGAATTTACCAGTTTTGGTGTGACCGGTGTAACTAGGCACCTTGTACAGTTATAATTTAGAAGATACAATTTCGTGGACAATAAAGAAAAGATGAAAAAAGGGCTTATTTCCCATACATCGCAAAGGTAAGTTCCAAAGGATTTCCACCTAGTTTCCATGCAGCCCTTATCACGTCTATGGCTAGTTTAAAACAAATTCCAAGAAACAAATATGAACCAGTGAGCGATATTATATTCGGTGTGAAACGGAGGAGGGTTAAAAAAAATACACGCACGCACTCTCCCAATAAATTCCGATCTGAGCTGTGTAAACAACTATAATTGAGCTAACAACTGCATAACATGATGGCAAATGGATTGGCAGGGGTGGGTGAGAAATGAACTACAGAAGCATTAAAATGGACAATAGTCATAATATTTATGTAAGAGGTTTCTTCTCAAATAGACATGGAAACGAAGGCTGATTAATCGGGGATGGAAGCCAGAACGAGAACGACAAAGTTAAAGTACTTGTACTGCTATACGAGCATTTACAAATTAACGAGAAACTTTCCCGGACCACGGGAAAAGAGACTTGGTCAACTTTCAACCTATTTCGTTCCCGTTCCCGGTTGCGGCATTATACACATATTGTATATAATTAGACTCTTCGCAGTAGAACTTATTCAAGGCGGCCGTGACAGTCACTAGAGCACCTCTAGTCACACTCTGGAAAAATGAAACCGGAAGAAATTCCGGCAAATGTGCGTACTGACACATTTATTGAGCGTCACTTGTACATTAAGCGTCACTTGTCGTTTGCTTGTACGCAACTCACACCAGACTATTGACCAAAAAACAGTAGAAATTAACAAAGAACAATAAAGTACAAAAATGACTTTTTTATGCGCTATTATAAAGGAATGACGCTTGGTACTAGAGAAATCGGAAATAGTAATGACTCTGCGTTTAGAAAATAAAAAAAAATATTTACTCTATCAGATTTTAACGTAGCTAACCTGCATTACATTGGCCGAATTGGAAGCAGGTGAAAAGATATCATTGGTCAGTTTCAAACAAATAATGTCCAAATGCGCAAAATCGACTTTCCAATCGATAGTCATCGATATGCATTTCCGTTCTCGTTCCCAGTGTATCGTGAATCATAGTGTTGCTTCCCTTTATACGTAATCTCCGTTCTGATTTACGTTCTTGGGCCATCGAATAGAGGTATAGAGATGCAAGCGGTGCAGAACTGTGTGGCATACCTCGAGGAACCCTATCCTGCCGGTGGGAAATTATGGAGAAAGTATCTATTTTCGTGTATTTGTTAATTTAATAATAATAATGCACCTTAAAGTACTCAACTAGCAAGAAGGTAACTCACTGACAGTGTTACCCTCCGCCCTTGTTTTGGGATGAGGTAAGCAACTTATCAGTCAAGAAGCTAGATTGTAATTATACAAAAGGGGAGGTAGAAAGGCAACTCTGGGAGAGGGTGGAGCTGCATATTTCAATACCAACCTAAATCGCCCAGTTCCTATATGGGCCACTTTTTCTGCACACGGGATAACTGTTCTCCAGCAACTGAATACTCCCTAAGGTTACGTGGCGCGGAGTTCCCCTACCATTATTCGCATGTAAGAGACCAAGCCTTGAAATGTTGCTGTAAACTCACCTGTAAAGCCCACGGAATGTGTCATAAGGATGGAGTCTATTATTAAATGATGACGAGGTACATTTGAGGGGTTTTGGTTCGAGGAGTACTTGCGTTTTCTATTGAGCTCCAGTAAGAGGCAGACGTCTGTGTTAGGTGGACAGGAAATCAATCAGCAGTGAGCAGATTGGACTCCCTCACAAGTTAGTAAGTGGTGGACGCACCCTTCGCCCCTTGTTGCAAGGGGAGTGTTCTTCTATACAACTCTTGTAGCTATAACCGTGTCCTGGGGGAGCCGTAAGATTAATTTAACACTCATCACTGTAATGAAATGCCTGATTAAATGTAGAGCGCTTTGGTCTCTCCGGGCCAGTTGTGGCAGCGGCCAGAAACAAAAGAAAGAATGGAGAAACAAAAGAGAAAACAAGTGCTGCAACGAAAAAAAAAAAAAAAAAAACGCACGCGTACATACACTAACTAAATCTTTCACGAAATCCTTTCAAAAGTGGCCGTACTTGAAAAATATAGCACTTGTAACAAAGAGAATAAATGCAGTCTAGAATAGCAACGACTAATGCTTGAACTGTTAGTTTAATTCCACTTATTTCCATTATTACATTAATAGATACAAGACCTCCGTTAATATACATATGATTTCCTTTCATCGCAAGAAACAGGAGTGTCAAAAATAGAGTGTTATATTCTTCAGTTTCTAGTATGAGTGGCTAGTGTTTAAAGGTGTTTTTTTTTTGGTTTTTTTGTCGTCCTCCATGGTGTAATGGTTACCATGCTAGCCTCTAGTTCCCGAGGTCGCAGGTTCAAACCCGGCGGAGGGCGATGGATTTTTTCGGGCGTAAAACTCCTTATCATAGCTTCCTTCGGAAGGGAAGTAAAGCTGGTGGTCCCGTGTCGTAGATTTACGGCACGTAAGAGAACCTCAAGCCTGGTAAAGAGGCCTCTGAGAAAAAATGGTGGTCTTTCACGCCCTGTATAAATTGGACGTTAAGGACCATAGTAGTTAAAAAGCGTCCATAAATAAAACTCAATTTAACTTCAATTTAGCTCTATTTTTAATGTCAGCTGTCTAAAAAGTATATTTCTGCAATGTGCGTTTCCCAGACAAAAGAGAATATTCGTGTTTCGAGTTATTACTAGAACGCATATTACTAACACAATTAATATGAAGCCGTAATTTAAAAACTATTTATTTTAACAGATGCAGAAGGTACATTAAGGGAATATTAAGGACGTCTCTCACAAATTTAAATTTAACAATTCATGTCCTATTTTCTCTGAAACTAATCAAAATACCACAATGCTCTAGGTCAGCGGTGGCGAAAGCGCGACTCGCGAGGCACTGTGAATCGCAGGCGCAACTTTTTTTCTAGCCGTCTATTCATTTGTTTTCCACGTGCTGCTGCGTGGTATAGTGCGTGTTGCATATTTGATGACTCGAGAGAGAAAGGCATTTTCGCCAGCAGTGATCTAGGTTATCAGTATATTTGAGCAATGTTTTTTAAAATAAAACTCTCAAATACTTTTCATTTTTGGATGTTTTACAACATTGACATGAAGCCTACCTCATCCACTGTAGATCCAGGTTATTGACAAAGTGTGATAAATACATGTAAAATATTTCAACATTTTGGTTTGAAAGCTTACTGAAAAAATCTGATGTGTTACACTCACATGACTTTCTCTACTCTTGTACAATCTAATTTTACAAACGCCTATTCTCCATATGCTTCAAGTTAATCGAGATATCGAGATGTCAATCTTATTGGTAATTTTCTTGTAGATGCAAGGGAAATATCGTAGCTTTTAAGCGATAGTCAAATATTTTAACGCTGGTTGCTATGTGGCGCATTCCATTCTCTTTGCATGTCCAGGACATAAAAAAATGAATAACGAATTTGAGAAAAAGTATAAGTATTGGAAAATTTAAGGAAATAACAAGCAATATCTCGAAAACGGTTCACTCAACAAAAGAAATGTATATGACATAAGTTGTGTATTTTAACGCGATCTACATTTTTTGTGTAGTAAAATGTTGTCTATCTCTTATGGTTTACCAGTTATGCAAAAGTCGTTCACAATGAACAATACTTTTGGAGACATTCCCAGAAAATTCGAGATATACATTTCATTTCTCATGACTTTATCTTAAACATATGATATTTTCATCAAAATCGTTAGAGCCATTTTTGAGAAAATTAAAATTTTCGAAAAATGTTCCATGTAAAGGGTAGTCTGGGGTGGGGGGATTTTCTTGAAAACCTTCGTGTCGCTTCTCTGGAAGATACTGAACCTAAATACCAAGTTTGGTGCTTATCCGACTGTTCGTTTTTGAGTTATGCTGTTCACAGACACACACACACACACACACACACGGACATGTTTCCAAAAATGCTTTTTTTGGATTCAGGAGGTCTCAAAACATGTATTTCCGGTGAAATCTCGGTATCGAATTTTTGGGTGGAATGCAATACTTCCCCTACTTACTATACGTAGTAGAGAAAGTAAAAATGGGTTATTTGTTTTCAAAAAAGCAATTTTGCACAAATTTAAATTTAAATAATAAGTACAAATAGCCAATTTAAATGTTGATAACAAATAAACCTAAGGGGAAGGGAAGGGACAGGAATTGATATCGCAAAGAAGGCGCTACTAATATGTCGAATGGAGTCTCCTCTAAATTTTGAACCAAACCATGATCTTCTATAGTAAATAAAGTTTTAGCCGATCAGATGCACAGCATAACTTAATTAAACTATTAAATATAGTCTCCAAACAAACAAAATGAGTAACTTATATATAAAAAAAACAATGAAGAAAGTCTATAGACTGTGTTCCCGAATCTCGGTCCACTTGTTCGAATATGTAACCCAAATGACATTAGGGATGTTAAAATATCTGTACTGTTTTATCATTACGTTACGTAGGACTATTTGCTTCTGTTTCAGTTATTTTATTTGAATGCGTTCTGGTATTGCTAACACTGTTACCGCGTAGATAAGTGTATTTGGTGTACTAGCATTTAGCTTTGGTTGTTACATCGATCTAACAGACATACTGTTTGTGTATTATTAATTGTATACCTCGTATAGTATTACAATGCCTAAAATATAAATACTAATATAATATCCCGCAGTATAATAATAATAATAATAATAATAATAACAATACGCCACGACAAAAATGAATCAGATATCTAAGGGTTACCTGTTAGGTACCTGCTTTGACCTACATATCCGCAGCTGTGCTTTGTGTACGAAGGTTAGGACGAAAAGGACTTCTAGCGAAAAGGTTTCCATTTCGAATCCCATTTCCGTCTGCAGAGTTATATAGCTATAATGCACACTGTACTTCACGTATATATGTAGGTGTGTTCAGAGCCACACCTCGGAACTGATTAAACTTTGTATTACCCCTGAAATCTCTGCAGTATAGAACCGACATTACTGGCCCGCCGTGAACAAATACGATATACAGAATATATATTTATTGGTGTCATATATTTGGGGGACGTATTCCTGACATCAAAACAGTAAAAAACGTTCATATGTACATGGGTCTGAAAATCAACCGTTTCGTTGTTATAGGTCAAAGAATATGTATTCCATGAGTGAACAGACGGATATGCGCTATACGTATGGCCGTGCAGACGGCAATGCAGCACGAGCACGTGAACTTTATGAGAAAGGTACCCTGACAGGCCCTTACCGTGTGCAAGAACATTCGCACGAATTCAACAACGCTTGAGAGAGAATGGCGCATTTGAGAGGAGTACTACGGATGTTGGGAGACCAAGAGCGGTACGAGGCATTGAGCTTGAAGAACGAGTTCTATGTGCTGTGGATGCAGACCCATCACAAAGCACAAGACATATGGTTGAAAGAGAAACAGTCATACGACAATTTGGAGAATTCTGCATGAAAATCTTCTGTACCGTATCACCTTCAACGTGTGCAAGGATTAAATGAGGCGGACTTTGAGCCAAGAAAACGTTTCTGTCAATGCATGTTACAGCGGTACGCTGTGTTCATCAATTTCCTAGCCTGTGTATTATTCACGGATGGGGCTGGTTTTGCTCACGATAGTATCTTCAATTTTCGTAACACTCATAAGAGGGCACTTGAAAATCCTAATGAAGTACGACAAGACAACCATCAACAGAGGTTCTCTCTCAACGTTTGAGGTGGAATCATTCATGATCACCTTATTGGTTCCTACTTCTTCCCTCCGCGTGTGATAGACAAACCTATCTCCAGTTTCTCAGAAATGAGTTGCATCACTTAACTGATAATGTGCCTCTGGACATCATCCAACGAATATGGTTTTTACACGATGGTGCTCCAGCTCACTTCAGTATTATAGTTCGTAAGTTTTTGAATGATCGATTTCCGCAAAGATGGATTGGTCGAGGGGGACCCATTGCATGGTCTGCTCGATCGCCTAATTTGAATCCAATGGATTTCTTCGTCTGGGGACATTTGAAGTCCTTGGTTTATGCGACTCCTGTACCTGATGTTGACATTTTGAGAGGACGTATCCAAACTGGATTTGACCAAATACGAAACACACCAGTAATTTTCAGCAGAGTACGCCAGAACATGGAACGCAGGCTTACTGCATACATCGAAGCAAGAGAAAGCCACTTCGAGCAATTTTTGTAACTTTCGATTTTGTGTTGTAACTCTGAAATAAATGATTTTCAGACCCATGTTCATATGGACTTTTTTTTACTGTTTTGAGGTCAATAACACGTCCCCCAAATATATGACACCAATAAAGATACATCTTGTATATAACCTGAAGAAGTGGATGAGGATTTGAGAACACGTGTAATTACTTTGACGCAACATGAAACATGCATTATTACTTTCTCCACTTTGTGCTTATATGTAAAGCAGGTATTTCATTCACCCAAAACTTCGATACCAAGGTTTCAACAGGAATACATGTTTTGAGATCCCCTGAATAAAAAAATTAGAAAAAGTTCCTTGTGCGCGTGCGTCGGTAAACAATATAACTCAAACTAAATCTCGGATAAATACCAAACTTGATATTTAAGTTCAGTACCTTCCAAAGAAGGCGACACGAAGGTTTTCATAAAAATCCCCCACCCCAAACTACGCTTCACGTGGAACATTTAGCGAAATTGTTTATTTTCTAAAAAATGGCTCTAACGATTTTGTTTAAAGTACCATATATTAAAGACATGTACAGGATAAATAAAATGCATATCTTGAATTCTCCGGGAATAGTCTTTGAAGCCTCTTCGTTCGGAAGGAATTTTACATAATCTTGTTTAACTGGTAAAACTTAAGCCATAGAGGAAAATGTACTAAACAAAAAAAACGCATATCTCTTTAAAATACATAAATAACTTTTTGTGGCATAAGCTATTTCATAGATATCCGTTATTAATGGTTCTAATTGTTCAACACTTTGTCATTCTTTTAAGTCCCGTCGATATTCAGCTGTTTTTTCGCGATTCCTGCAGAGAGAGTGGAATTTTAAGGCCAGCATATAGCGTCCAGTTCTTAAACATTTGTCTTCCTTTTCGTTATCCTCTTTGTGTATACAACGAAATGTGTAATGTAGTTATTTCTGCAAAGGTTTAGGCAACTCGATTAAAATAAAGTAGATAAAAAATAAACTTTCGTAAGAATAGTTTGAAATCATAGAGGGTAGAGAAAATCATGTGAATGTAATTCATGAGATTCATCCCTAGAAAGAAACAAATAATACATGCGGGTTACTTACTAATCAAGACAACCATTACATTTTGGACTATGGCTTTTTTCCACCGAATTTTTAAAGTATATGTTATATGAGGGACACATTATCTTCCGATTAATGCAAATTAGAACTGCCGTTTAAGAAATGTCAGGACAGGAAGAAATGTATAATCACAGAATTCGAACTTGTACCACATACCGCAACATTTACAATAATTGCTGATACTAGCAGTTGTTAGCTACCAATGAAGAGGAAGTCAAAGAACCTTATGGTTCATCATTGCTTACTCTGGTAAACTCGCAATTCTCTGCATTGCCAAATGCTTTCGTGCACGCAAGCGCTTCCTAATAAAAGCGCCCAATGTTTAATTTGGGGTTTCATTTAATAATCATTAGAAGAAATATCTGGTGAGTCTGGGGGGTAGGTAGCCCAGTACTTTAATTTTCGACGAAGGTTTGCACTTCTCACCCTTCTGTGTGTCTTAAAGTTCTGTCCAGGGTTCGAGTTTCTGCGGAAAAAGAAAATTACTTAGTAAATAACCCTCACTCTGTAGTAGTGACATAACACTCTTATATCCCCGATCACATCAAGTAAAACACTAACACAAGGAAATTTATTTTAATTAGCATATAGGATGGAAAAATTCTCTAATCGACTAAGCTGTTATACAGACAAATACCCATGAGAATGATCAAAAGGAATTCACAAACATTCTGTTTATACGGCACTTACACGTTGATATTCTCATCGCCCTTCCAAGAGTCAATAAATGGTAAATAAGGCCCAAATTTACTTGTATTCTGATACTTCGAAGATACACTAAGCATTTATACTGTGGAGAAACACGCAGGTTCTCAGGACAGAGAACGATGCAAAGGCTAATAAGATCATACCATTACATTTAAAGTGCATTCGCAACACTTTTGTGCTTGCGTTCTGGGATTTAACAATCCTAAAAATCGTACATTTTAGCAGACTGCCTAATTATTAACTACTCTTTAAATTTCTATGCATTTCAAATAAATTACATCCATGAATATTAGCCTTGCATTTGTAGTGTTGCTAATATTCTTTACCTTACATCTTCACTTGTTTGCGTTTAAAAATGATACCTGCTTAACCAATATAATATGGTTCCATTGCTTACATAAGGGTGCATTTTGCAAGCCTACCTTTATAACAGGGGTTTCACCCTTATATTGTGTGTTAGGGTGTTTTATAAATGTACGATATTCCATGAAGTTTTATTGATTTTAATAGCAGATTTTATATTGTTTAATTTGTGAAGTTATAATAAGGAACAAACTGTCATTTTCGGCTGCATGCCAATGACTTGAGACGTTCTAAAATGTCTCAATTCATGGCAATAATTTTAAAATAAAAGCGCAGTTATTAGTCAGTCAAGTTTGCCAATGATTAAAAATATGTTAAACCCAATTAATAAGGTAAGTTAAAATTTTAAAGGTCAGTGTAGAATCGCGTGACAAGTGAGAGTTCAAGCCATTACACCACGCAATCTGTTTGGGATAAGAGTCTATAAATCGCTATCAGCGTTTAGGCTACTTCCTAATTTCCATTTATAATGGCATTCCCTTTCTAGAGTTACCGCCATGTATGAAGGAGGTTGCGCAGTAGCATAAACTGTGCAACGTCATAGTCACGTGCTTCCTAGCCAATCACTGGTAGTGTGTTTCGGAGTATGTTTGTTTGACTGCTTGATGTTTAACGTGCATTTTAATAATTTCGAACTATAAATCAACTCTGTTGTGTAGGCTCTGTTTCTGAAGGAGATTCCAGCGGCGAAAAATAGGCAAGATACGTATTATTTTGTGCATTTACGTTCTCGCGAAACCGCCATGTGCTCTCTATTCTTCTATTACACTTCCTTGTAACTCTGCGCGCGGCAACTGTCGTTTATGGCTTCGCTCGTGACGGTACTATAATGGTTAATAAGAATTTAAAAAATAAGTAAATAAAAATGTATCATATTTGTTTCCTTATGCCGGTTTGCAGTCAATTACATATATACCTACAGGATGAGTCAGATAAGACCGAATAATTTTAAGGTGCGATTCAGGAGTACTAATTGAGTATTTTCTTTTAGAGCATGTATGCCCGTAAACGTGTTATTATCGAGCTAGAGGGCATTAAGCTTTTTGAAACACCGCATCGGATTAGATGAAATTCCGCCGAACAAGTCGATACATCCTTTTGCTACAAAGCACTGGGAGAGTTCTGAAATAAGAGTAGCCGGTATCTTTAATTTTAAACAATATAAAACTTAAATTAACTTAGTAACTTGTGAATCTTTATTTAATTATATGGCACTACATGCATGTGCCCTGATGTAGGTAAAAACATTTTCAGCCCATCTGCAGCTGCGAATACAAATTATTGTCCTTGACATATGCAAATAATACTATTGTTGGTCAAACTCTCTCCATCATTACACAAATTACTTGAGAAAAGTTAAAACAATGTTAAATGATGTAAACATATGTTTTTAAAAGGCTTCAAACATAGTTAAACTAAGAACAAAAACAAGAATTGAACAAGTGCATAAGTGTTTATAAAAGTTGTTCAAAATGCCGACCTTTGACTTCGGAGCGTAGTTGCTAGCGTCGTTGTAATGACTGCCGAGTTCTTTAAAAAAATACTTGGCATATGACGAATAGCATCAAATGCTACAATGATCCTGGCCAACAGCTCATCTTCACTCTTAACCGGCGTCTCGCACACAGGGGTATGAACATGTCCCCAAAGGAATATATCCAAAGGGGTTAGATCTGGTGAACGTGTTGGTCTTGATTTCGGTGCTCCTCTACTACCGATCCAGCAATTAGGATACGTCACACTTAAGGAAATCCTTTACGTCACCGGAATAATGCGCAGGTGTCCCATCGCCTTGGAACTACATTAACTGGCGTTTTCCCAAAGTTTTTTTTTTACCGTGGGTGGAAAAATGCATTGGTACATTCAACCTCCAGCCGATGTGCAATGGCTGGGAGATATGTGGGGCTCGCCGCTCAATCGCGGAATACCCACTAAAAACCTCACCACGTGTTAGTATGCGAAAGCTATTTGAGAGTTCGTGCAATTTAGTCAGGTCCCGCATAGCACCCCGGTTAGTGAATGAAAGGTGTGTAGCTGTCATGCATTGCAGTTAGTTACCCGGAATTACACATGACTAGACCCTGATGTTCCCAAAGGAACAACTTCCAGAAGTACTGGCAAAGTATCTTGTAAAAACTGTAGGTAAATGTGGCCCTATGAGTGTGTCATATACAATGCCAGCCCAAATGTTCACTGCAAACCGGTGTTGGTAATTTGTAACTGCAATAGTGCTAGGTTTTCCTGTGCCCAAATATGACTAAATATGGTTTTAGGAAATCTTGGTTGATCAGTTCATTCATGAAGAAACCATTGGACAAGCTGCAGTCGGAGTTGAAAGTCATCTGGCCCATGTATTTGAACTCCGGTGAGATGATAAGGATGTAATTGCTGTTCGCGCAGAATTTCAGTAACCGAAGACTGGCTTGTATGCACGTCATGCCCTGTTGTTCTTGTGGACGGAAAATTATGGGCCCGGTCAAGAACCTCCTTTTCTAGAGCCACTTTTCTTACATTTCTTTATACTCCCGAATGATACGCTTGTTTTTGGAAAGTTCCTGTTTCTCGCATTCGTTAACGTGCGGCAGTAAAGGTACTGCGATGAGGCAAATGTCTCCTTGGGTAAAGCTCAGCATAAAGATCTCGAACCCTTTTCGCCTATCACCAAGCAGCACCATTAGCGTAATGCATGTCTGCTAGTTCCGCGTAAATAAAGAGGAACATGTTTATAAAAGGCTTAAAACTGTAAGTCCTTCCAGTAAACAGAACACTTTAATATATCCTGATAGCTGAGATTGAAAAACTGCACCTCTTGTAGGAAACACAAAGTGTTATATAATATGCGAATAAATAAATTAAATTAAATTGAGTTTTATTTATGGACGCTCTTTAACTGCCGTGGTCTTTTAGAGTTCCATTCTATATTAGGCACGAAAGACCGGTAATTTTGCTCAGAGGTCTCCTTATCAAGCTTGAGGTTCTTTTACGTGCCGTAAATCTACGACACGGAACCACCGACTTTACTTCCCTTCCAAAGAAGCCATGCTAAAGATTTTTACGGCCGAAAAAATAATCGGCCTTCGCCGGGTTTGAACCCACGACCTGGGAACTAGAGGTAACCACTACACCACGGAGAACGATATAATATGCGACGGAATCCTTTACCATTTCAATAACAAAACGCAGGTTTTAGGTTAATGGAGATATAAACAGTGTTAAAAACAGAACACCTCCTGCTGTGCGAGAGGTCCCAGGTTCGATTCCCGCGGGGGGTGGTAAATTTTCTCTAGCCAAGATCATTCCCTATCCTCCCCAGAGTCTGGAAGTATGAATGTGTGTGATCTAATGTATAACACCCAAAAGTGCAAGAAACCCAACGGCAAGAGAACACGAGTTAACACCATTGCCAATAGGCAATAAGTTCCAAAGGAAAGGCCGCCGATAAGGCCAATGTAGTTAAAGGTGGGGTATAAATGGAACTAAAAAATAAAAACAGAACACAAGCGATATTCCAAAATGCAAAGAAAACAAAACACAGCGATATTCCAATGCCATAGTGTAACATGGATCTGTTTGACAGAATTTAATCTAACCATACGCGCCGTTTGAAAAAAGTTCTATAACAATAGATACATTTATGGGCATACATTCCTGTAACAAAACACTAAAATATTTATAACTCTTGAACCACGCTTTAAAATTATTCGGGTTATCTTGACTCATTCTGTATATTTCATTGGAATATTTCTTTAAGCTAGCAAAGTTTCAAAGCCTTTAGCTTCTGTTCGGAAATATTCAGCTGAAATCTCGTTTTGGAGGCTCTTTACCTTAATTATCTTTAACATCGTAAGGGATTCAACCGAATCTGAAACCTATCGACAAATGTCCTACAAAATCCCATAAATAAAATCACAACTCCATACTAGTAGCGAATGGCGAGTTGTTGCATGCCTTCGGCCTAATATAGACGGACAAAGCGATGCTAATAGGTGTTCCACAGTAGCGAATACATCTAACATGGACTTATTGGCGCATATGTCGTTTCTATTTCAGAGGCTTCATATCAGGTTGTGGAGAAAAGGCTTGTGGGTTGTGAAAGAAAGTATGGGCAACGGTGCGGTATTGGCGAGTGTGTGAGTGAGAGTATGTGTGTGTGTGTGTGTGTGTGTGTGTGAGTGAATGTATGTGTGTGACTGAATGAGTGAGTGTGAGAGAGTGTGAGTGTGTGACTGAATGAGTGAGTGTGAGAGAGTGTGAGTGTGTGACTGAATGAGTGAGTATGAGAGAGTGAGAGTTTGTGTGTGTGAGTGAGCGAGTGAGTGTGAGAGAGTGTGAGTGAGCGAGTGAGTGTGAGAGAGTGTGACTGAATGAGTGAGTGTGAGAGAGTGTGAGTGTGTGAGTGTGAGTGCGCGTGTGTAATGTCGCATAAATATGAACTTGGTATTGAAGCATCTTCCAAACACGTTATACTAAAATGTTCAGGGAGATTACCTTTTACAAGAAAACTCTTATTTATGTTTTATTTTCTCAAAATTACTCTAACGATTATGACAAATTATTTACATTATAACCAAAATGTACCTATATCCTGAGCTTTCTAGGACTAGGTTATGAAATTTTATTCACCGAGAATTAATTTTTCTATAATTACTACACGGTTTACAATAAAACATTTCTGTCAAAGTCGTGTAGTAGGAAGCATTTCTGAGATATTAATTGCAATTTTGTTTTAATTTTCCAAAGGATTATACATTTTTGAAGTGCAATTTAAAGCCTTATAACAACCCGGTTTTTAAAGACTTAGCTATCGCTTCAGCCTCTTGCACCCACAACTAATGTGTAATGAATTTTTTTTCTAAAAACGTATATGTATTGGCATGAAATAGAAAAATACGCTTTTGTAAGAATAGTTTGTGGAAGAGATAAAAATAAACAATAATGGGTAGAGAAAGCCATGTGAATTTAATAAGCTGGATTTTTACCCGCATTTTTAATGGGATAACTACTACTTTGTATTCCATGGCATTCTCAATGAAAAATTTAAGTCTTTATCACAAACAGTCCTTTTATGAACTCCAGAGCGTTCTACACATTTTAGTACACAGGCCTTGTAAATCCTTAGGGAAACGAAACCTGAAGGTGTTAAAATAGTTTTGGAAATTACTTCTAACACACTTATTCAACTGTGTATGTGCAGTGTTTCCTGAATTGTTTTGTGCATGCTAATAGGTCATCCGCAGTAGAGAAGGCAGCCAAAAACAAAGAAAAACAAAAACATTAAAGGATGCAAGGGACAACGGAAAGAACAATAAAGTGAAGTAAATAGGACAGAAAGGTGTTTTTCTCAAAATCAGGAAAGATCATCTGATGAAGTATCGCATTATAACAGAGTAAAGAAAGAAGACAATTGATTTAAACACAATTTAAATGAACTCTGAAATAAGAATGAGCCAGGCTAAGCGAAATGACGTTTCAATGAAGAGTAATGATGGTAGTCGCTTGTTAATTACCGGAGGTCTGTGATGTTGTGACGTCATCGCTGTCGTCACGCTTCACGAGAGCCGTGCAAATTAATGTGATTGGACGGAGATTAATGGGCAACGAGAGGGAGAACAAGAGAGCTCTTCTAGGGGGATGAGAGCTACACGACCACCAGACACGTAGTCTTTACCTTCTCGTGAACTTACAGCTACAATCCTCTGTTAATTCTCTACCTGATTCCTTCCCCAAAAGAAACGGAGTGATGGACAACATTTGGGATGAACGCAAACACCTCCCTTTAACTTATCACGCACAGTAGTGGCCTAATTTATAGCAGAGAAACCTTTATCTTGGTATACGTAGCAACAAATCTGTTACACGGGGAATCGTGACAACCGCAGTGGCGCACTCTTGCTACGTTTACCCGGCGTACTAAAACGCTTCCAGTCCGTTCTCGGTACACAAAGTCCACGTCTGCATGCAACTTTATGACAGAGGGTACAGCTTTCGATCTACTCCTGCTTGCTTAGACAACACGCACGAGCTCTCGTCCTGGCGCGAAGAGAGGCAGTATTTTATCTTCTCTAACCCTCCCCTCCACACTGAGTGGTACGGTCTGGACCTTCTAGTTACTGTGGTATGTCTGCAGGACCTGGGACATTTCTGGACGCATACGTCAACACATAATCATACACTATTATACATATTTCAAAATGTTTATATATTTTCGACATTTTGAAAGGTTTATCTTGGCTTTAATATAAATTTTTCGATATTTTATAAGTTTTACGTTCTTACACGTTTTTGACCCATTTATTAGATTCCACCCAGTTTAAAAGGAAGTCTTGGTCGTAATGGAGATCAAACGCTAGAACACCCTCTATGGGAGTGCACTAGAAGCACAGCATCTTTAAGGTGACAATCAAAAACTGTAAAAATTGGCCAATAACTGAGATAATCAAGAAATACTCTAGGTCATCCGTGCATTAACAGTTGTAAGCACAAGAATATGACACTCTGGATGTGACAAAGTGGTGAAATTTTATACTTTCATTAACAATTTGGAGCATATGATTATGGGAAACAACTGAAATCTAACAATAATTAGCATTGGAATGTCGTATCATAAGACCATGAATCGTAACGCTTAGCCTGGTTACCATTAGCAGTCAGGAGTACGAGAAACAAGAGTTCCCAATCCTGCCTCGGTTTCTAAAGTTTCTCTCCAGCTCCTGGTAGTATAAGAGAGGTTTTTCTTGATCTGCCCAGCATTGAATAAAACTGTCTATGCGTAGGTTAATACCGCGGGAAATCTACCTGCAGGGGCAAGCAGGTGCAGGCAGTACAGATTGTAGAAATATACACCTCTAGTTGACATAAATTTGGATTCCGTTCTCTTTCACCACAGTTTTATGCACCTTCAATACGAGGGCTTGACACAGAGGTAGTGCTGGCAGTATCAAATAACAAGGAAAGTTCTCAAGCCAATCCTTTAGATGGCGCAAACTGCAATTTCATACATGAACTTTCATTTGTTTGGTGGTTATAGTGCCGTAAAATAAATAAATCGAGCTTTCTTCCCAATATGGATAAAATCGAATATGTGCAACGATTATATACGTGGTATTATTAAAAAGGTTTAAGGCAATCGGAATAAAAATAATTGAAGATTCTTTACATCATTATCTAGGTGAAAAAATGGGCTGCGGGACGGCCGTTCTCCCATGACGAACGTCCTGGACGTCCAGTTATTGCTACGACTGAAGAAACCCACAATGTCTTGTTAAATGAAGACGAATCAAGGTACGTGAATTTGCTGAGATTGCCAAGCTCTCATTTGATCACGTCTGGAATATTTTCACCAGCATTTGCTCATGGGAAAGCTCACAGCGCAATGGGTGTCGCATTTATTAAGCCTTAATCAGAAGCGCATCCGAATGAACATCTTACGGGAGAGCTTGGACATACACACAACTCATCTGAGTTACATCTCTGTTGACGGAATATGAATTCACCATCACCCGCCAGAGAAACAGCAGCAGACCAAAAAATGGGTACAAGAGTTTGAATGCGCTCCATAGAAGGCTCCTACAGCAGTAAATGTAATGACACTGTTTTCTGAAATGCCCAAGATTTGGTGTTTTTTTTAATCTATTGGCGTTCTTTAACTGCTGTGGTCCTTAGTGTCCCATTCTAAATTGGGCGTGAAAGACCGGAAATTTTGCTCAGAGGCCTTTTATCAGGCTTGAGATTCTTTTTAAGTGGCGTAAATCTACGACACGGGATCACCGACTTTACTTTCCTTCCGAAGGAAGCCATGCTAAGCATTTTTACACCCGAAATAAATTCATCGCCCTCCACCGGGTTTGAAATCGCGACCAGAGGAACATGGTGCCTTGTGGTGTAGGTAGAATACTTGGAAAAAAGTAAAACCATCAATGGAGGAATAGTATGCAGCTTTGCTGGAGCAGTTGAGGATGTTATAAAGGTCAAATGTCCTTATTTGCTAAAGAAGGCTTTTCCACTAAGACAATGCACCAGTGCGCACTTTAAACTGTGAACGCCAAGTTTCATGACGCGTTTTGAATTGGTGCCACATACACAGATTTAACTCCCAGCACTGAAGGTTTGCTCTTTCCAAATCTGAAGATATTTACCTGAGATGTAGGAATCCAAACCACACAAACCTTGTTTTACACAGTTGGAAGGTATAAAAAAATTAAAGAGTATCAGTATATGTTGAAAAAAAATGTGTTAAAATGTTATACTTTTTCTTTCTCAAATCGAGAAGTTTCAGAAGAAGCTTCGTCACTGAGGCAGATTAGCTGCTAAAAACTTGTATTCAGCGTCTTTAGTGTGAATTTTGGATCTAGTGGGCATTATCTCAATAGTTTTGAGTAGGCATAGGATTTCAAGTAGTTGTCTTCAAATTATCTATATTCAAACATAATACAAAGAGCATAAACAATATTGGCCAACGGTCGCTGATGGAAGGTAAGCATGACCTGGGAGAGTTGTTTGCAAACGCCAACAAATCTACGAAGGAACAGGATGGTTTGTTATCTGCGACGTCCCTGTCTAAAATCCAATAACACTTCAACTTGATGGTAATTAATTTTTTCACACAAGCCGCGAGTAGGACAAGGTTGGTAAGGTAGAATCAGATTGAAAACTTCAATGCCATATCCCGGATTTGAACCACGGATCGTTTGGTTTCCGTCCAGTTGCTCTAACCAACTGAGACTATGTCAAAATGCCGGCACTAGCAGCCAAATTAATGGAGAGAAAATTCTAATTTTGAATATGCAGAAAGAATAAAAGATATCGCACTTTGTGTGTTCTAAAGCTTTTTTCAGACTTAGCATTTTATTAGTTTTATAATTGTTTAATTGCCGTTTTATCAACTTTTTAATGTTCACACGACTTTGGCTTTTTTTTTCCTCCTTCAGACCAAACCCATTTTCAGTGCAACATTAGAATAAAACCAATATTTTTTTTCTGCTAAGTGCATGGGAAATAATTTTGTAAACATCACACACGAAAAAAATGAAAAATTATAAAAGAAATAAAATTAAATGTATTGAAAAGTGCCAGAGTTACTTGTTCTGCATATCAAAAAATAGAAGCTTTTTCTCCGTGTATTTGGTTTTTAAAATTTGTATAAGGTGGAGACGAGTACTGTCCGGAATCGATATATATGTTTTTTTCGCGTATCTCGAAATTCCTTTCTTCTACCTTGATTGAGCTTATTTTCATGTCACCAAGTTTGTATTTCCTTCAGCACTTGCACTGGCAGTTTTTCTCTTTAGGCCTTACCGCACTTAAAGGGGGATGATTATGGGTGAGACAATTTATACCTTTCGATTTTGTAATCGGTTTAATGAAAATCATTAACTCTTTGCAGCAGTACTTTTAGTATGAAATAAAGAAATCATCAATTTGTTAAACTATGTATCTTCCCGAAAATATAGACATCAATAAAATTTAATAGTTTTATTCAGTACCTCCGTCGAGGTTTAACCCATTGAATTCGAACGTTTAGATGCGTTATCCCGAGATTGGCCTTGCTTGAAATATATCGTGCATATACAGCTTTATGGTCAAATAGTCTTCCGTACATCAAATGAAAGGCATTTTGCCTAAAGAATATAGTCTTTGCTCCTTGGATTACAATTTTTCTTTGGATAAGCCTGAAGTTCCAGTAGCTAAAACAATTTTTATAACTTTGCAAACAAATCCTGTACTTCTTTCGCTGTCGTACTGTGCTTTTATCTACACAATAAGTTGTGTCTTCCAAACGTGGCACATAAGTCCCGTTCTCCCCAGCCGCTGCTGTCACGAATAAAAATTCCCTACTACTGTAAATAATAACGGAAAACTTAGAGAAAGAGAGAGACAATATTGTTATAGAAATTGCAAAATATATATTAAAGTATTTTATTAAAGGAAAATAGTGTACTAAATAATACAGCATAATTAATTATAGTTTGTATTACTTTTGAAGTGAAAATAACAATTATAAACAAACTATATATCTGTATCGCTTATAACGTAAAAATTAAATTATAAGCAAAAATAGACAAGAACTTGGAACAAATAATAATGCCTATTTCTTTTCATGGGCTGTTATGTTGGTATTCCATGCTTTTTTTATTTTCTCTACCACCTACCTATAGAAGATAGAGGAAGTATTGTATTCCACAAAAAAAATCAATATAGATTTCAACGAAAATACATATTTGTGGTACCCTGAATAAAGAAAAGCATTTTTAGCAAAAGGTCTGTGTGTATGAACAGCATAAACTCAAAAATGAATAGTTGGGTAAATACCAAACTTGGTAGTTAAGTTCAGCAACTTCTAAAGTTTCGATACGAAGATTTTGAAAATGCTACCACCGAAACTACTCTCTACGTTTACAATTTTATTATTTTCCCGAAAACCACTTTAATGATTTTATTAGTATATAATATGTCTGCCATTTTTATACGAGAAATAAAACCAATTTATTGAATTTTCTGTGAACGGTCTTTGGTCGAAATATGTATAATTAGGAAACCATAAGAGATAGATAAACACGTAGAGCTCACAAAAAAATACACAATCCGTGTCATAACTTGAAAGTTTACGATTCATCTCGTTTTCTTTCCATCTGAAGGGTTTATAACCATGAATAAGAATTTGAATGCACCATCGTTTAATTTGAAATAATACCTAAGCAGAAATATCTACATCGTAAATAACGTAGTGCAAATAGAAGAATCACTTTTTATATGAATAGCGTAATACATAACAGAAATATGTGAATTTATCCTGGGTAAAGAAAGAGGTGTGAATGTATCACATAAGATTTTTTAAATATACAGAATGTTATAAATAGGAACAAGCAAATGTGTTTTAAAACAGTATAAAGTTAGAAAAGTAGTTTTATATTATTATTCTAGACTGCACAGCGTGTAAAATTAATTTTATAACATCTAGTACACATATCAGTTTTACCTTCTAATATCTCCTTAAGTAGATTCTGAAGTAAGCAATGAGAGTTGGTTCGTCTTTGTAAGAAAACGCTATTGTGGTGGAATAAAAAGGTTGGAAAACCATATGCAAGACTTCAGAGTTGGTGGTTACTTTATATTTGCTAACCACGTACTTACAGTAAGTAGAGGAAGCATTGTATTTATCCATTAAGTTTCGATGTCGAGATCTCAACAGAAATATATATCTCAGCATAAATCGAAACGAAAAATCGTTTAAACACGAAACTTGGTATTGGGTTCAGAACCTTCCAAGGATGCAACATGCAGATTTTGAGGAAAATCATTCCACCCCAAACTACCCTTTACATGTAAACTTTTTCGATGTGTTTGATTCTCTCAAAATTGGCTCTAGTAATTTTCATTAAATTGTCATATCTTTAAGTTATTTTATGACAAATAAAATGTACGAGTATGTATATCTTGAATATTTTGGAAATATTCTGTGAAGTCGTTTCTATTATGAATGAACTTTGTATGACCAGTAAACCATAAGAGATAGAACAAATTACTACACAAAAAATGTAGATCTCGTTAAAGCACCTAACTTATTTTTTGTAGCGTTAACCATTTCCGAGATATTCTTTGTTATTAGTTTGAATTTTTAAATACTTTATAATTATCTAAACTGCAAATCCCTATTCTTTTTTCTCCTTTATTTCTTTTTCATATTAATGCAAAGAGAATAGAAATTCAAAGCCATCATATAACGACCGGCTGTGAAAAGATTTGACTATCGCTTCTTCTTGCAACAAAATGTGTTAGTGAGTAATGAAGGTTTATTCGTATTGACAAGAATAAGCTTTTGAGGAATACTTGGTGGAAGAGTGAGTAGAGAAAGTCATGTGAATGCAACACATTAGATATTTTTGGTCTTAGAAATCATTTCATCATAAAAGTGTATACAATTAAATTGGAATTTTATTCACCTTACTTTTGAACTGTGGATATAAATCGATTTATTAAAGAATTGTATAATAAATATTGTAAGTCAAAGAGGAATCTGGATTATTTATATCTATGTAATATATTTCTAATCTTCTATATATTTTTATCACATAAATATAAATATCACGTTGTGTGTCAAAGTAGACAGGTACAGCACGTTAATCAAACAAGTTCCCTTAAAAACGGTGAAACAAGATATGATACTGCCATGCGCACTGCGTAAATAATGATGATGATGATGATAATAATGATAATGATAATAATAATAATAATAATAAACAATACAGGGTTATTCAAAAAGAAGGAACAGGTTTTAAATATTAATTTTCAATGAACGACAATAGATAGCGAACATAGACACATCATTGAATAGAGGAAGTTTAAAGTTTTAAGCCCCACCTATTAGTTTCATTCAGTGCCTACAGCGGCGCTGTGTTTGTTTACGAGAAAATGGCGACGCCAAAGGAAAAGTCGTTTTGTGTGCTGCATTATGCAAAGAGTGAATCCATTGTTTCATTGCAGAGTGCATTTCATTGTAAGTTACACAACGAGCCGCCTCGTCATAAAAAAAATTACAATTGATACAATAAATTTGTAGAAGATGGTTGCGTATGTTAACGAAAATCCCTGGTCGTCCTCGCATAACAAATGGTGCTCATTTTGAACCCTTAAGGCAATATTTTGAATTTTTCTCTATTCAGTGTTGTATTGCATGTGTCACCATCTATTGTCGTTCATTAGAAATAAATATTTAAAGTCTGTTCACTCTTCTTGAATAACCCTGTACTAATAATATAATGCACTGTTAAAAATATAATACCAACCTTATAATTTCTGTTTTTAAAAGCTTACAGGAACTTGTGAAACAGTAAACATTATTACTTATACTTACTTCTGACTTAGGAAGGTTCTCAGGTACATGATGAGTGATTTCAGATATCCCAGCATGAGGAAGAACTTCCGGCGTTATCGGGTATTGAACTCAGTCTCTCTGCATCACCATAGGGACTGCGTAAAGAATAATAATATAATGGGCTGTTAAAAAATTTTATCAGCCTTATAATTTCTGTTCCTAAAAAGTTTACAGGAGTTTATTTTTACCCCTTTCATTAATTCTGCCAAGTCTCTGTTAACAACGTAAATATACCTACTATAGCTGAAACATTACAAAGGTTACAAATGTTTTTGGATTATAACAAATATCGAACAAGTGCAATTTGCTTGCTGGAAGAAAACTTTCTAGTTAAAAAATGGATTAAGATACAGACTTTTTTTTACATTCCAAAGAAAGTTGTGTACTTTATTGTATGTCATTGTAGAAACCACTTACAAATTTTCATCTCAAAATGCTTTCTAAAACTACGACTAAAAGGGTAACTACCTGAATCTTCTTTAAGTTCATTGTAAAAGCTCATATTCCCACCTGACTTACACGAGGTCTAAAAATAGCAGAATGAGTACGCATTCTCAACCCATATTCTCTACATATATTATTTCATTGGCATTTATCACTTTATTGTAAACCTCAAAGCCATCGATACGTATTGTAGGGCTAATGCAAAATCCCGAATATAAACCACAACTAAGCAACCTGAATCAAGCAATATTTGGACCTGCACAGGTAAGAGGCATATACATGTATGCAGACAGAATAATTATTTTTTTCTCTTTGGTTTATAAAAAATGAATCGCCTAAAATAGTGAGGTCCTTTTGTTCTTTGGTTGGCCTATCGCCTTGAAGTTCTTTTCTTAACAGTTCAGCATCGCCGTAAACTTCGGTTACCCGCAAGACACGAATACGGGGTGAGGACGAGAAGTACTATACAATGTGCGATAACACAACTTAACTACAGTTGTAGCACCAAGGTCTCTGTTTTTCTCGATGTAAGTGTGAGTGTGTGTGTGTGTGTGTAAGTGAGGTGTGTGTGTGTGTAAGTGAGGTGTGTGAGTGTGTGTGTGAGTATGTGTATATGTGAAAGTGGGTACAAGTGCAAGTGCGTGTGTGTAAGAGTGAGTGTGTGTGTGTGTGTGTGTGTGTGTGTAAGAAGTCTGAGTGTAAGAGGTGCGAATGGAATTGTGTGAGTAAGAGGTGTGTGTGTAAGTGTGTAAGATGTGTAAGTGTGTAAGAGGTGTGAGTGTGTGTGTGTATGAGGTGTGTGTGTAAGAGTGTGTAAGGGGTATCAGTGTAAGTGTGTAAGAGGTGTGAGTGTAAGTGTGTAAAAGTGTGTGTAAGTGTGTAAGTGTGTGTAAGAGTGTTATGAGGTGTCAGGGTAAGTGTGTAAGAATGTGTGTAAGTGTGTAAGAGGTGTCAGTGTAGGTGTGTAAGAGTGTGTGTGTAAGAGGTGTAAGTGTAAGTGTGTAAGAGTGTGTGTGTAGGTGTGTAAGAGGTGTGAGTGTAAGTATGTGTGTAAGTGTGTAAGAGTGTGTGTGCGAGTGTGTAAGAGGTGTGAGTAAGTGTGTGTGCGAGTGTGTAAGAGGTGTGAGTAAGTGTGTGTGTGTAAGTGTGTAGGAGGTATAAGTATGTGTGTAAGTGTGTAGGAGGTATAAGTATGTATGTAAGTGTGTAAGAGTGTAGGTAAGTGTGTAAGAGTGTGTGTGTGAGTGTGTAAGAGGTGTGAGTGTAAGTGGGTAAGAGTGTGCGTGTGTGTAAGCGGTGTGAGTGTAAGTGTGTAAGAGTGTGTGGGAGTGTTAAGAGGTGCAGGTGTAAGTGTGTAAGAGTGTGTGGGAGTGTTAAGAGGTGCAGGTGTAAATGTGTAAGAGGTGTGAGTAAGTGTGTAAGAGATGTGAGTAGGTGTGTGTAGTGTGTCTGGGAGTGTGTGTGTGTGGGAATGTTAAGAGGTGTGAGTGTAAGTGTGTAAGAGATGTGAGTAGGTGTGTGTAGTGTGCAAGAGGTGTGAGTGGAGGTGTGTGTGTAAGTGTGTATGAATGCGTAAGAGGTGTAAGTGTAAGTGTGTAATAGGTGTGAGTGTAAGTGTGTAAGTGTGTGTGTGTGAGAGTGTGTAGGAGTCTGTGTGAGTTTGTGTGTAAGTGTGTGTGAGAGGTGTGTGTGTAACTGTGTGAGAGGTGTGTGTGTAAGTGTGTGAGTAAGTGTGTAAGAGGTGTGAGCATCGCCGTAAACTTCGTTTCCCGCAAGACACGAATGCGGGGTGAGGACGGGAAGTACTATACAAGTACTATACACCAAGGTCTCTGTTTTTCTCGATGTGAGTAAGTGTGAGTGTGTGTGTGTGTGCGTATGTGTATATGTGAAAGTGGGTAAAAGTGCAAGTGCGTGTGTGTAAGAGTGAGTGTGTGATGTGTGTGTGTGTGTGTAAGAAGTCTGAGTGTAAGAGGTGCGAATGGAATTGTGTGAGTAGGAGGTGTGTGTGTAAGTGTGTAGGATGTTTGAGTGTGTGTAAGAGTGTGTGTAAGAGTGTAAGATGTGTAAGAGTGTCTGTGTAAGTCTGTAAGAGGTGTGAGTATAAGTGTGTAAGGGTGTGTGTAAGAGGTGTCAGTGTAAGTGTGTAAGTGTGTGTAAGCGTGTAAGAGTGTGCGTATAAGAGGTGTGAGTGTTAGTGTGTAAGAGTGTGTGTAGGTGTGTAAGAGGTGTGAGTGTAAGTATGTGTGTAAGTGTGTAAGAGTGTGTAAGTGTGTGTGAGTGTGTAAGAGGTGTGAGTGTAAGTATGAGCGTAAGTTTGTAAGAGTATTGTGCGAGTGTAAGTGCGTAAGAGTACGTGTGAGTGTGTAAGAGGTGTGAGTGTAAATGTGTAAGAGTGTGCGTGTGTGTAAGAGGTGTGAGTGTAAGTGTGTAAGAGTGTGTGGGAATGTTAAGAGGTGCAGGTGTAAATGTGTAAGAGGTGTGAGTAAGTGTGTAAGAGTATGTGTGTAAGTGTGTGTGGGAGTGTTAAGAGGTGTGAGTGTAAGAGGTGTGAGTATGTGTGTAAGTGTGTAAGAGGTGTGAGTATGTGTGTAAGTGTGTAAGAGGTGTGAGTATGTGTGTAAGAGGTGTGAGTGTAGGTGTGTGTGAGTGTGTATGCGTGTGTAAGAGGTGTAAGTGTGTAATAGGTGTGAGTGTAAGAGTAAGTGTGTGTGTGTAAGTGTGTAAGAGTGTGTGTGTAAGGGTGTGTGCGCGAGTGTGTAAGAGATGTAAGCGTGTAAGAGGTGTGAGTGTACGTGTGTGTTTGTAAGTGTATAAGAGGTGTCAGTGTGTGTGTTTGTAAGTGTGTAAGAGGTGTGAGTGTAAGTGTGTAAGAGGTGTGAGTGTGTGTGAGTGTAAGTGAGTAAGAGATGTGAGTGTGAGTGTGTGTGTAAGTGTGTAAGAGGTGTGAGAGTATGTGTGTAAGTGTGTAAGAGGTGTGAGTGTGTGTGTAAGTGTGTAAGAGATGAGTGTGTGTGAGTAAGTGTGTAAGAGATGAGTGTGTGTGTAAGAGGTGTGAGTTTGTGTGTAAGTGTGTAAGAGGTGTGAGTGTGAGTGTTAAGTGTGTAAGAGGTGTGAGTGTGTGTGTTAAGTGTGTAAGAGTTGTGAGTGTGTGTGGAGTGTAAGTGTGTGTGTGTGTAAGTGTGTAAGAGGTGTGTGTAAGAGTGTGTGCGTAAGCGAGTGTGTGCGCGAGTGTGTAGGAGATGTCAGTGTGTAAGAGGTATGAGAGTAAGTGTGTAAGAGGTGTGAGTGTAAGTGTGTGTAGGAGGTGTAAGAGTGTGTGTATGAGTGTGTAAGAGGTGTGAGTGTAAGTGTGTCAGTGTGTGCGAGTGTACGAGGTGTGTGTAAGAGGTGTGAGTAAGTGCGTAAGTGTGTGGGAGTGTTAAGAGGTGTGAGTGTAAATGTGTAAGAGGTGTGAGTGTAAGAGTGTGTGTAAGTGTGTAAGAGGTGTGAGTGTTAGTGTGTAAGAGTGTGTGTGTAGGTGTGTAAGAGTGCGTGTATGTAGGTGTGTAAGAGGTGTGAGTGTAAGTATGTGTGTAAGTGTGTAAGAGTGTGTGTGAGTAAGATGTGTGAGTGTGTAAGACGTGTGAGTAAGTATGTGCGTAAGTGTGTAAGACGTGTGAGTGTAAGTATGTGCGTAAGTGTGTAAGACGTGTGAGTGTAAGTATGTGCGTAAGTGTGTAAGAGTGTGTGTGAGTGTGTAAGAGGTGTGAGTGTAAGCCTGTACGAGTGTGCGTGTGTGTAAGAGGTGTGAGTGTAAGTGTGTAAGAGTGTGTGGGAGTGTTAAAAGGTGCAGGTGTAAATGTGTAAGAGGAGTGAGTAAGTGTGTAAGAGGTATGAGTATGTGTGTAAGTGTGTAAGAAGTGTGAGTGTTGGTGTGTGTAAGTGTGTATGAGTGTGTAAGAGGTGTGTGTGTATGAGTGTGTAAGAGGTGTGTGTGTAAGTGTGTATGAGTGTGTAAGAGGTGTGTGTGTAAGTGTGTAAGAGTGTGTGTAAGAGGTGGGGAGTAAGTGTGTAGGAGGTGTGAGTGTAAGAGGTGGGAGAGTAAGTGTGTAGGAGGTTTGAGTGTAAGAGGTGGGAGAGTAAGTGTGTAGGAGGTGTGAGTGTAAGTGTGTGTTTGTAAGTGTGTAAGAGGTGTGAGTGTAAGTGTGTTTGTAAGTGTGTAAGAGTGTGTGTGGGAGTGTGTGTGTGTGGGGGGGAGTGTTAAGAGGTGTGAGTAAGAGGTGTGAATTAAGTGTGTAAGAGGTGTGAGTAGGTGTGTGCAAGTGTGTAAGAGGTGTGAGTAGGTGTGTGCAAGTGTGTAAGAGGTGTAAGTAGGTGTGTGCAAGTGTGTAAGAGGTGTAAGTAGGTGTGTGTAAGTGTGTATGAGTGTGTAAGAGGTGTGAGTATTAGTGTGTAATAGGTGTGAGTAAGTGCGTAAGAGTGTGTGTGAGAGTGTGTAAGAGTGTGTGTGTGTGTAAGTGTGTCAGAGTGTGTGAGTAAGGGTGTGTGTGCGCGCGAGTGTGTAAGAGATGTAAGTGTGTAAGAGGTGTGAGAATAAGTGTGTGTGTAAGTGTGTAAGAGGTGTGAGTGTAAGTGGGTGTTTGTGAGTGTGTAAGAGGTGTGAGTGTAAGTGTGTAAGAGATGTGAGTGTAAGTGTGTAAGAGGTGTGAGAGTATGTGTGTAAGTGTGTAAGAGTTGAGAGTGTGTGTGTGTGTGTGTAAGTGTGTAAGAGGTGTGAGTGTGTGCGTAAGTGTGTAGAAGGCGTGAGTGTGTGTGATTAAGTGTTTAAGAGGTGTGAGTGTGTGTGTGTGTAAGTGTGTAAGAGGTATGAATGTGTGTAAGTGTGTAAGAGGTGTGAGTTTGTGTGTGTTAAGTGTGTAAGAGGCGTAAGAGGTGTGAGTGTGTGCAAGTGTGTAAGAGTTGTGAGTGTATGTGTGGAGTGTAAGTGTGTAAGAGGTGTGAGTAGGTGTGCGTAAGTGTGTATGAGTGTTTAAGAGCTGTGTATGAGTGTTTAAGAGCTGTGTATGAGTGAGTGTTTAAGAGGTGTGAATGTAGGTGTGTAAGAGGTGTGAGTAGGTGTGTGTAAGAGGTGTGAGTAGGTGTGTGTAAGAGGTGTGAGTGTAAGTGTGTAAGAGGTGTGAGTCTGTGTGTGTATGAGTGTGTAAGAGGTGTGAGTAGGTGTGTGTAAGAGGTGTGAGTAGGTGTGTGTAAGTGTGTAAGAGGTGTGAGTAGGTGTAAGTGTGTAAGAGGTGTGAGTGTAGGTGAGTGTAAGAGGTATGAGTGTAGGTGCGTGTAAGTGTGTATGAGTGTGTAAGAGGTGTGAGTATAAGAGTGATTGTGAGTGTGTGTAGGAGTGTGTGTGTGAGCGTGTAACAGGTGTGAGTGTAAGTGTGTGTGGGAGTATGTAAGAGGTGTGAGTGTAAGAGTGTGTATGTGTAAGAGTGTGTGTGTAAGTGTGTAAGAGGTGTGAGTGTAAATGTGTAAGAGCGTGTGTAAGACTGTAAGTGTGTAAGAGGTGTGGGTGCGAGTGTAAGAGTGTGTGTGTAGAGGTGTAAGTGTGTAAGAGGTGTGAATGAGAATTCAAGATATACATTTTATTTGTCATAAAATATCATAAACATATGATATTTTAATCAAAATCGTTAGAGCCATTTTTGAGAAAATTAAAATTTTCGAAAAATGTTCCACGTAAAGCGTAATCTGGGATGCGGGAGGTTTCTTGGAAACCTTCCTGTCGCATCGCTGGAAGATACTGAACCTAAATACCAAGCTTGGTGTTTATTTGACTGTTCGTTTCTGAGTTATGCTGTTCACAGACACACACGCGGACATATTTCTAAAACTCTAATGTGTTACACTCACATGACTTTCCCTACTCTTGTACAAACTATTTTTACAAATTCTTATTCTCCATCTATTTCATATTAATCGAGATAAACATTTGCAGAAACGATCTTTTGACATGCAAAGAGATTTACATTTTACACATAGGGACCCGTTCTAAAAATATTTGACTATCGCTTAAGGTATACTATGTTCCCCTTGTTTTGTATTTGCAAGGGCAATATAAGCACAGACATATCTCTTAATAGCTGGTTGCTAGGTGCTGCACCATTCTCTTTGCCACAGATTAATACTCTTTGCATATCCAAGACAAAAAAATGAATAACGATTTCCCATTTGAGAAAATAAGTATTGAAAAATTTAAGGGGATAACAAGTAATATCTCGAAAATGGTTCACTCAACAACAAAAATGCATATGGCATAAATTGTGTATTTTAACGCGATCTACATTTTTTGCGTTGTAAAATTGTGTGTATCTCTTATGGATTACCAGTTATGCAAAAGTCGTTCACAATGAAGAATACTTTTGGAGACATTCCCAGAAAATTCAAGATATACATTTTATTTGTCATGAAAATATCTTAAACATATGATATTTTAATCAAAATCGTTAGTCATTTTTGAGAAAATTAAAATTTTCGAAAAATGTTCTATGTAAAGGGTAAATTGGTGTGGGGGGATTTTCTTGAAAACCTTCGTGTCGCATCTCTGGAAGATACTGTACCTAAATACCAAGTTTGGTGTTGATCCGACTGTTCGTTTCTGAGTTAATGCTGTTCACACACACACACACACACACACACACACGGATATGTTTCCAAAAATGCTTTTTTTGGATTCAGGGGGTCTCAAAACATATATTTGCGGTGAAATCTCGGTATCGAATTTTTGGGTGTAATACAATACTTCCCCTACTTACTATACGTAGTAGAGAAAGTAAAAATATACCGTAAATTAATATGTAAATGCTACTACTGCGGTATACTCGTGGAGGGAGAGCATAACTCGCAGTATGTCCGATATATTAATATATGATTTAATATATGAACTATGGTGATGATAATTATCTTGTGTTTTAGTTGTTACTCTTAAAGTGTTATTTATATTTCTTGCCACGGCTGCTGTTATTTAGGTTTTTGGTAGAGCTTGTATAACTTTGCAGGGTGTGATACGGGAAGGAAGGTAATAAGTAACAACTCTAACAATAGATCAAGTTATTGAAGAACACTATGCTTTAATGGCACACGCATTGACTGTCTTAGTAATAATCTACACAGTTCTTAAGTTAGTTGGAGCTGTAGAACGGTCGAGCCCTAACCTGTTCGTAAGCCAAACTTGCGGTCGCTGAGCAATCAAGTATTTTATACGTGCTCTAGAAATAATTGTAATATTTATCACACGTTCCTATAGACCTTTAAATCGATAACCTTTCACCGTTCCTACTACATTATAAGAAGTAAATAATATCGCCTGTTTCTGAGAGTTTACATGTATCTTATTCACATCGCAGCACTTTATACTCAACCGCCCTGGCTGATGGAGACGCCAGAACTAACATTTCTCCCCTTAAAGATTTTAAACATATTCTTCCTTAAAATTTCATTGTCTATCTTCATTCAGCTTGGAACCTTCCAGAAGACTTACCCGTCTATTGTTCTACGTTTGCAAACATGTGGCCTCTCTACAAACATATGTTGTGTTCGCTTGTCGCCTTTTCTATTTCACAAAGACTCAAGGTCTGGCTTTTATGACTTTCCCGTACAAGTCCTTTTTGCCTGGGCCTTAATTCTAACACAAAGATATGTTTGTCGGCTTTTAACAAGGGTTCCGCAGCTCCAGCTACACTTGCACATACATAAAACGTATGCCTTAACTTCTATTTATACAACAAGTATTTTTCTTATTAATACCATTTCACATTATAATTCACATTATTATATATGGCATATATAACCATAGTTACTGTGTCACTACCACAAAAATTACTATATGTACTTCCCAGGAAAGAACAGCAGCTCGTTATATGTTATTGTGCAACAAATAAAATATAAATCTGATATGATAAATTCACATGGCTTTCTCTACACTCTATCGTTTATTAGTGGGTATCAAGCTATTCTTATTAAAATCTATTTTATATCTACTATGCTTTAATCCAAAACAAAAAAACATTGCAGAAATAGGTACATTACACATTTCGTTATAGATACAAAGGGAACAGTGGTAGTCAAATCTTTTAAGAATTGGACGCTTAAGTTGTCTTAAAATTCCATACTGTTTCCATGCAATCGCGAGAAACAATTTTAATGAATGGCTAAGAAATGAACAATTTGAACCATTAATAATGGATATCTCGGAAATGGATGATGCCACAAAAGATGTTATTTGAAGTAAATTGTATGTTTTAAAGATATCTACATTTATTGTGTAGTACGTTTCTGTCTATCGCTAACGTTAACCAGCTGTACAAGATTACACAAACTTCCATCCGAATGAAGAAGACTTCATAGGCTATTCCCAGAAAAATTCAAAGTACACACTTTATTTGTTATGTCAACATCCTTAATATATGATATTTTAATCAACATCGCTGGAGCCATTTTTTAGAAAATCAAACATTTCGGAAAGTGTTTCATGTAAAGTGTAGTTTGGGGTAGGGAGATTTTATTGAAAACATTTGTGTCCCATCTTTTAAGGTACTGAATTTAAATCCAAGTTTGGTGTTTATCCAGGTTTCCTTTTTGAGCATGCTGTTCAAACACACGCGCGGATTTGGTTTTTAAATATGCTTTATTTTGGATTCAGGGGGGCCTCAAAAATGTGTTTGCGGTGAAATCTCAATTTAGAACTTTTGGGTGCAATGCAATAACTTCTCTACCTACTATGTACGTGTCAGAGAAAGTAAAAATAAGTGAAATAGTTTGAACTGGCATTATGTGAAGCAGGTCATCATTGCATCTGTAGGACTAGGATAGCTTCTGATGTCCATTAGTCAGCAGGAGAGATTCTCGCTAGTGGAGGAAATGCTATTTAAAAGTGTTATTCCCTAAATGTGCAAGTATGGATGATTGCGTGGCCATGCCACTTAATGTTTACGAAAATTCTAAGTCAAACGAACAACATTGCCGATATACAATTGTTCCAAAGTCAATACTACCGACGGGGCATTAAATTTAAAAGTAGTATATACTAGATTAAGTTGAGGCATAAGTTAGTAGCGTTTTGTATTCATCAAAACACTATGCTAGGGCTAGTGTTTGCTCAATCCTGTGCTTGAAAGACGCTTTGAATTTTGCAGATTTGAAGAAAGTTTTATTTATGAGCTAAAAACAATTGAGTGTCAACGGGAAAAAAAAAACACTTCGTACCTATTCCTTTTACTTTGTCTACTACGCAGTAATAGTAGGTAGAGAAGGTATTGCATTCCACTCCAAAATTCGTTATGAGATTTCACCATAAATACATGTTTTGAAGCCTTCGAACCCCCCCCCAAGCATTTATAGAAAAATGTCCGTGTATGTGTGTGTGTGTGTCTGTGAAAACTTAGTTTTTACGATCAGCACCTTCCAAAGATGCGACCTGAAGATTTTCAAGAAAATTCCATTCCAAACTATCCTGACATGGACGATTTTTCGAAAAATTTTATTTACCAAAAATAGCTAACGATTTTGATTAAAATATTACATATTAAAGCATGACAAATAAAATGTATATCTTGAATTTTCTGGGAATAGCCTTTGAAGTCCTCTTCATTTAGGAGTTTTGTATAATCTTGTACAACGTTAAGCGACAGACGAAAACATGCTACATAAAAGAATGTAGATCTCTCTAAAACGTACAATTTATTTCAAATAAGTTTGTTTGTGGCAAAAGCTTTCCGAGATATCCGTTATTAAAGTTACGAATTGTTCACTTCTTGGTCATTCTCTTTAAGTCCTGTCAACATTCAGTTGTTTCTGGCGATGTCATAGAGACATTATGGAATTTTAAGGTCAGCGCAAAGATTTATTTGGATTAAAATGTAGACGATAGAAAAAAATAACCTTTAGTAAAATAATTTACATACCCACTAATATACGATAGAGGGTAGAGAAAGTCATTTGAGTGCATCGCATTAGATTTTTTAATTTAGTAGGGAAGCAAATGAAGCGGAAGTGGTTGAACACATTGTGTCGGGAGAGTATCATTGAGCAAGTACAGCAAGAAAATGGTTCGATAACTTCAAAGGAGGACAAATTGGCATAAGCTATGATTATTCGCATTAGTCAACCACAGAATTAACAAATGAGATGAGCTGTGATCAGCCATCCATCGTGCGATATTTACATTTCATGGCAGGATTCAAAACGTTACGAACTTATGCATCAACTTATTTAGTGGAAGTAAAAAGATGACACTTGATATTTCATAAATATTTAAGGTGATAGCTTAAGGTGATTCACTAGGCATAAATTGTATGTCTACTTTATCCATACGATACAGCCCATAAATCGATTTTTTCAGCTTTTCCAATTTAATGGTGTTCTGATAAAAAAGGTAATCCGTTTTTTTAAATTCATTTTTTACATAGTTGCTCGAGTTTATCCCCAGGAACAAGAAAATGACACAAGTACCAGAAATGTATTTTACTGAGAATTTAAATTAAATCGTGTCTTGCAGTGAGTTACTACCATATGTAAACTAATGAAGATGAAGCGGGAATTTATACTGAATAATCCGGGCAATAGCGGCTTTATATAAACTTAAAATAATTTGTCTCAATATATGATGAGCTTATCTTTTCGAAAAGAAAAATAAATATATATTTATTAGACATTTGTTAGTACAGTTTGACGCATTTGTATATAATATCAAGGTATTTTATTGAAACTATTGTTAAATATGTGTGGTGATTAATGTCTTGGTAACTGCGGAAGATTTGTTCAAAGTTCGCGCCACGTGCTTATCTTTTAAGCATGCGTTTAGTTTATCTACTTGAAGTATGCGGTGTTAATCAAATAACAGAAATTAAAACACGACTTCATCAATATTATAGCAGTTTCAGGTATTAGTGTAAGTGACGCCAGCTCATCTTACTTCAAATAGCACACACCATTGACAGTTTTGGCAGGATCTGAGCGTTTTTTGAGCATATTGTATATTTCAATTAAACATTAATGCGATCATATAAACATTTGGTATATAATCATAATATTATCGTTTTACTTTAACTGAAGGAATAATAGCTACAGAAAGGGTTTAAAGTCCTATCATTTGATATCGAATCTCACCGGAAAAAAAAACAAATTAAGTAAGTCTGTGAGAGGGAGAAAGGAAGGGAGACTCAAAAATGAAAAATCTGATGTGTGCATTCATATGACCTTCTCTATTCTCTATCGCTTATTAGTGGGTACACAACTTACGAAAGTTTAATTTGCTTTAATCCAGATAAACCTTTCAGAGGTAACCAACCACATTGCGCATTTCGTTATAGATACAAAGGGAATAGCGATAGTCAAACATTTTAGAACTGGTCGCTTTACGCTGGCCTTAAAAGTTCCATACTCCTTCGATGACATCACGAGAAACAACTGAAAATCGATAGGACTTTAAAAGAATAACTAGGTAAGTATTAAACAATTCGAACCATTAATAACGGATATGTCGCAAATTCCTGATGCCACAAAAAAGTTTTTTAAAATAAACTGTGTATTTTAAAGTGATCTACATAATTTTTGTGTAGTACATTTTCGTCTATCTCTTACCAGTTATACAGTATTACACAAAATTCTTTCCGAATGAAGTAGACTTCACTGGCTATTCCCAGAAAATTCAAGATATACATTTTATTTGTCATGTAGGTAAATATCTTTAATATATGGTATTGTATTAAAAGTCGATCGAACCGTTTTGTTTGGAAAATAAAAAAATTAGCAAAATGATCCATATAAGGGGTAGTGTGGGTTGAGGGGATTTTCTTGGAAATCTGAGTTCCATCTTTGGAAGGCACTGAACCCAAATACCAAGTTGGTATTTATCAGAAATTTCGTTTTTGAGCTATGCTGTTCAAAGACACGCGCGCGGACGTTTTTCTAAAAATAATTTTTTTGGAGTTCAAGGTGCATCAAAACATGCATTTCCCTGAAATCTAGGTATCGAATTTTTGGTGGAATGTAATACCCTCTCTACCTACTATATACGTAGTAGAGGAAGTAAAAAGCAAATGCATATAGATAAGTCCAGCGTGTGCGTGCGGTTCTATATCAGACATTGAGCTGCTCTATTTTGCCCTTCGTGTTTCACAAGAATCTAAAAAAGTAATTTTATCCTTCAATTATGAAATTATTAAATAAAGAAACATGGTTGAGCAAATTTCAAGCAATGCGCGGAAAATTAAAAGAGGCCTAGGAAGAATAGTAAGGAAAGCAACAAAATTGAAAGTTTACGAGATAATGGAACCTCCCACTCTGATATGGAGCTCAAATATGTTGCATGGGATTTTTGCAGATTACAAAGATATGCACAGGAAGAGAAAGATTAATAAATGCGAAAAAAACTGGATAAATTCTCAGTAAATAAAAGGAAAGAGTCAGGTAGGGCATATGTGGAGAATGGAGGATGAAAGGCTTCCAGAGTACAAAGAGGAGTATAGTAGTGCGGGGCAAAAGTACGCGGCGGGTAAGAGTACGCACAAGGGATATTTATATGAAGACGGCCGTGCAATTGGCAGTACTGTATGCTGTTGGAAGAATTACATGGCCGATAGCCTCTCTACATAGTTTCGTTGTGCTGGTGTGTTTCGTCTTTAAACTATGAGGTAAGATTGAAAATCATTCATCTTGATGTTATTTTTCGTGGTTTTGGAAACGTGATTGCGCTATTAGGAATGTGGGACAGGTATTTTAGCATTATGTCATTTCTCAGACAAATTTCTGTAATAACGTGTGGTGGCTTGGCCATTGTGTGAAACTGACCACAGATGGCAGTACGGTCTGGGAAATGTTAAAGACGACAACGGGGCAAGAGTACGAACTGTGGAGTGGGGCAAAAGTACGCACTAAACAGCATGCGAAGGAATTGGCAGAGCTTTGCAGACTCCTTGACTCTCACTTGTATAGTTTAACATTGAAGGATTTTCGTAGAACTGGCATTTTAGTTTGCTGACATTAACAAGGTAATCCATCCATTTAACAAGGACAGCAAATTAGCTGGCAGAGACTGGGCACTAAAATTTATGAAACTGCACAAACTATCACTCCGTGTTTCCACCAAAACAAGTCTTGCTCGAGTTATGGGCTTTAATAAAGCTCAAGTTTCTTTGTTTTTTGATAATCTTGAACAAATGATGGATCAATACAAGTTCTGTCTATCAAGAATACATAATATGGATGAATCAGAATAAGCACTGTCCCTAGTAAGACTTCTAAGGTTGTATCACCTACTGGTAAGAAACCAGTTGGAACAATTGTTTCTACAGAAAGAGGAAATTTAACAACTGTTGTTTGGCAGTCAGCGCAGTGGAAATTATGTTCCCCCAGCCATAATATTTGCAAGAAAAAGAGCTAAACAAGAACTCATGCACGGAACTCCACCAGGTTCAATCATGATGTGCTCAGACAGTGACTACATCAACAGTGAGCTATTTTCTGAGTGGCTGAAGCATTTTCAGAAGCATGTAAGAGGAAGCATGGAGAATCCAATACTTCTGGTGCTAGATAACCACATATCCCACATAAACTTGGAAGCAATTGTCTACTGCAGACACAATGGTATTCATATATTATCGATTCCTCCCGATACTTCACATAGGTTGCAGCCCCTTGAAGGATCATTTTTCAAGCCGTTAAAAGATCTGTATTCTGCAATGTGTGACAAACGGTTATTAAATAACCCAGGACGTGTAATAACACAATTTCAATTGCAGAGGAAAGAAGTAAGAGAAGTAAAAAATTGGAAGTACTGACTAGCTCACCCTTTAAAAGAAGATTGGAAATGAATCAAGCCTTAAATCATCCAGTGCTTCAAAACACGTCAAGCGTGATGTATCAAAATATGCACAAAACGATATGAGACCCCAAAGGACCAAATACCATTCAATCCTACCCAAAGCGTCAACTTCAACTTCAAATGAGAAAATCCACTGTCCAGGATGCGACGGGGAGTATGTTGAACCACCAGAAGAGGACTGGATTCAGTGCCAAAAGTGTGCAGAATGGTGGCATGTAGCTTGTTCCACCCATGAGGGAGGCAGCAAATTTATCTCCGACTATTGTTAAAAATGACAGACAATGAGAATATTTCAATCTTTTCTTTATTCAAATATTTTTATATTTAGGTTATCATCTTATTCTTAGAATGATGTTCAATATTAGTCAGACTAAGGTCCTTGGTGTATTCTTATAATGTAATAAAAGTTACAGCACCAAGCATTAAAATTAAACATTTGTGTTTTCTGCGTACTTTTACCCCACCTTATGCGTACTCTTACCCCCATCTATGGGGCAAAAGTTCGCATGGGTCACATTTTAATTGAACATTTATAAAACTATTTTTCGCATGTAAAAATAGGTTTTAACCACTGTTTGTGATGGACAATAGAATAAAGATTGCATAATAAAAATTTCAGATATACTGGTTGAATAGATACCGTTGCAGAGGTCTTGAAAGTTTAAGTGCGTACACTTGCCCCAGGCTACTCTATGGCATAAATTGTGTATTTTAACGCGATCTACATTTTTTGCGTTGTAAAATTGTGTGTATCTCTTATGGATTACCAGTTATGCAAAAGTCGTTCACAATGAAGAATACTTTTGGAGACATTCCCAGAAAATTCAAGATATACATTTTATTTGTCATGAAAATATCTTAAACATATGATATTTTAATCAAAATTGTTAGTCATTTTTGAGAAAATTAAAATTTTCGAAAAATGTTCTATGTAAAGGGTAAATTGGTGTGGGGGGATTTTCTTGAAACCCTTCGTGTCGCATCTCTGGAAGATACTGTACCTAAATACCAAGTTTGGTGTTGATCCGACTGTTCGTTTCTGAGTTATGCTGTTCACACACACACACACACACACGGATATGTTTCCAAAAATGCTTTTTTTGGATTCAGGGGGTCTCAAAACATATATTTGCGGTGAAATCTCGGTATCGAATTTTTGGGTGTAATACAATACTTCCCCTACTTACTATACGTAGTAGAGAAAGTAAAAATATACCGTAAATTAATATGTAAATGCTACTACTGCGGTATACTCGTGGAGGGAGAGCATAACTCGCAGTATGTCCGATATATTAATATATGATTTAATATATGAACTATGGTGATGATAATTATCTTGTGTTTTAGTTGTTACTCTTAAAGTGTTATTTATATTTCTTGCCACGGCTGCTGTTATTTAGGTTTTTGGTAGAGCTTGTATAACTTTGCAGGGTGTGATACGGGAAGGAAGGTAATAAGTAACAACTCTAACAATAGATCAAGTTATTGAAGAACACTATGCTTTAATGGCACACGCATTGACTGTCTTAGTAATAATCTACACAGTTCTTAAGTTAGTTGGAGCTGTAGAACGGTCGAGCCCTACCCTGTTCGTAAGCCAAACTTGCGGTCGCTGAGCAATCAAGTATTTTATACGTGCTCTAGAAATAATTGTAATATTTATCACACGTTCCTATAGACCTTTAAATCGATAACCTTTCACCGTTCCTACTACATTATAAGAAGTAAATAATATCGCCTGTTTCTGAGAGTTTACATGTATCTTATTCACATCGCAGCACTTTATACTCAACCGCCCTGGCTGATGGAGACGCTAGAACTAACATTTCTCTCCTTAAAGATTTTAAACATATTCTTCCTTAAAATTTCATTGTCTGTCTGTCTTCACGCTACTCTATAGTAAGACGGCATTGACAACAGAGACCGTAACAAGTGACCACCTAATCCTGAAGCTTGGTTTTAATTTGAGAAGTGGTTTTGAAGAAACAAGAAGTTTAAGTACTCACTGAAAGTACACATCACTCAAACATTTGGTAAATAAGAAGTAGGCAGAAACATCTTGTGTATTACATTCACATGCCTTTCTCTACCCACTATCGTTTATTTTATATAACTTCTACAAAATATTCTTGAAAAAGTTATTTTTCTATATACTTCATGCAAATCGTGATAAACCTTTACAAAAAAAATCTGATGTGTCACACTCACATGACTTTCTCTACTCTTGTACAAATTATTTTTACAAACGCTTATTCTCCATATGCTTCATATTAATCGCAATATCTCGAAAATGGTTCACTCAACAACAAAAATGTATATGACATAAATTGTGTATTTTAACGCGATCTACATTTTTTGTGCAGTACAATTTTGTCTATTTCTTATGGTTTACCAGTTATGCAAAAGTCGTTCACAATGAAGAATACTTTTGGAGACATTCTCAGAAAATTCGAGATATAGATATTATTTGTCATGAAAATATCTCAAACATATAATATTTTAATCAAAATCGTTTGAGCCATTTTTGAGAAAATTAAAATTTTCGAAAAGTGTTCCATATAAAGGGTAATCTGGGGTGGGGGGATTTTCTTGAAAACCTTCGTGTCACATCTCTGGAAGATATTGAACCTAAATACCAAGTTTGGTGTTTATCCGATTGTTGTTTCTGAGTTATTCTATTCTCTCTCTCTCTCTCTCTCTCTCTCACACACACACACACACACACACACACACACACACACACACTGACATGTTTCCAAAAATGTTTTTTGTTTGATTCAGGGGTCTCAAAACATATATTTCCGGTGAAATCTCGGTATCGAATTTTTGGGTGGAATACAATACTTCCCCTACTTACTATACGTAGCAATAGGATTACTATATCCTCGGTTGAAATTCCATACTCTTTCAATGACATCGCGAGATACAACTTAATGATATCCACTTCAGGAAGTGGCAAAGTGTTGAAACCAATAACCACAGATATATGGCTGATGCTACACACACAAAAAAAAAAAAAACAAAAAAGAAAAAAAAAAAAAAGGTATTTCAAATAAATTGTGTGCTGTAAAAAGATCTACACCCCCTCAAGAAAGTACCTATTCGTCTGCATTTTAAAACATTCTAACACCAAATTAATGGAAGGAAATAAAATTTTGTTTTACATAAAGTTCAAATGGTAATACAGTTTACGTGTTTTGGCGGCTTTTCCAGATCCTCCATTTTATCAGTTTTACACATTTTTTTTGAAAAAAAAAGCCAAAATTGCAACTTTTTTTGTAAGTGGAGTTTTCAAAATTATCTTTCATGCATTTTTTGGTGCATATATCAACACACTTTCATCGACATGTGACTAAAACTGCTGGAGAAATAAATTCTGAAGTATTAAAAAGTGAACCAAAAATGACGAATTAAGGCAAAAGCGTTGAAAATTCCCAACTTAAGACATTTTATTCCTCCGTCAAATAAAATTCTATTTTCACCGCAAAATCAAGTAATACGCCAAACAAGAGTGCTTTACTCAATGCATGTAAAATAATTACAAAATAGTTGCAATTTAAAAAAATATATAAAACTGATAAGATGAAAGATCTGAAAAACTGCCAAACACGTAAACTGTATTACCATTTTATTTTTATGTCCAAAAAATTAGATTTTCTCTCCATTAATAATTTGGTTGCTAGAATTGTTTGAAGTCCAGACGAATACTTTAAGGGGTGTGTATATTTGTTGTTTAGTGTGTTTTTGTCTACATCTTACGTTTATCAGCGATAAAAAATTATTTCCGATAGATGAAGAGGACTTTAAATGTTATTCCCAGAAAACTCAAGATATATATTTTATTTGTCATATAAATATCTTAAACATAAGGCATTTTAAACAAAACGGTTATATCCATTTTTGAGAAAATAAAACGTTTTTCATATTAAGGATAATTTAGAATGAGGAAATTTTCTTCAAACTTCATATCGCATCTTCGGAAGGTATCGAAATCAAATACGAAATTTGGTATTCGTTTTCGAGCTATTGTCAAAACACACACACGGACCATTTTTAAAATATGCTTTTTTTATTCAGGTATCTCAAAACATGCATTTCCGGTGAAATCTCGGTATAGAATTTTTTATTGCAATGCAATACTTCCTCTGCCTAATAGGTATGTAGTAGAGAAAGTGAAAATCAGCTTTATGTAGGTTATTTCATTCATATGACGTCATTCCAGTTTCTACTAACAAAATGTTAATGAAATGTTGAATTTCTACCAATCACAGCCGCTCGTCTTGATAATTTTTCAGAGTCATTCTTTTGTTTTAAGAGTATCACAACCTCCTCCTTTTGTTTTCACAGCGTTACATTTAATTAACGTGTCTATCAAAAACAGGTAATTATTAAAAATAAGATTTGACTTCAGATTACGTATCTATTTTATATCTAATAAGAATAGAACCGCACATTGCATACAATTACGAGTTAAGCTCATATTACTGCATTTTTCTCTATTAACATCACTGACAATAATGAACATTTATGTACTGCAACCTCATGATAACTGAATAATATACAATTATTAGCATTTTTGAGCGAATTTTAGGGGCAATAGTCCTAATAAGGAACTGAACTTTCCAGATAAATTTATCGGCAATCTCTGATCCTGTTGTGATGTCGCTTGCGATAATTTGTAGAAGAGCTGTGAAAATAAATGCTCACGAGTACAGAAAATCCAGTAATTTGGTACAAATCAGGTGTTATTTCTTATCAAGTTAACGTTATTTGTCTTATTGCATTTTTTCGATATTGCAAAACATTTTGAATATATGCAATTGATATTTGATTTGCGCCTGGATCTGGGAGGAATGCATGTTTGGTAAAAGCACAATGTTAAGAGAACTAAATGTTGTTGAACATTATTTATGTTTAACAGAAAACACATGGTTATAATTCTTGGCCACCTGATGCAGGAAAGCAGTGCACGGCTGTGCAATATGATGTCGTTAAACCAGTTGGAAAATTCATGGAAAGTGCAAGTAGCTGTGTAATCGTGTTAACTCGGGATTTTCCCCGAGGTAAGTTAGCTTTTATTTAAAGGTTCTCCACTCGCACAAGATACCGAGCGGTCTCTTATGAATTGCCTTGTTCTACAACACTCAAACGTCCGCCACAAGCTGCTAGGGTGGGAGTGTGCGACCCTGGGCGGGGGCTACGGAATGGGGGCTTAAGCCCTGGACCAATGAGAGACCGCCATCGATTGCCCCGGCAAGAAGGCGGGAAAGGGGCCCCGACCAATGGCGACTATCCGCGATGCAACAGGCCAAACCCTCCACCCAATGAAAATGCCATTAATCTCTTTCAAAAAGTTGTAGAAGGACATTTTCAAGCGGGAAGGGAGGGTGGGGGAAAGGAGAAAGGTTTTCCTCTCCTTCGCAAGGGCCCCCTCCCCTCGACAAGGGTGCCAGGGTGTCTTTTCCGTGTCTATTACTCGTGGGCTCCTCCTATGTTCATTGTAAAAACCACGCTGGCTGCCGGTGGTCCTCAGTGTCGCCAAGTGTGTCTGCACTAGAGGGCGGTTCTGCTCCTCGCGGTGAGTGCATGTGAACGTGTGTGACGGCGATGGTGTGTTAACGGCCGCCACGACGGCTTCGTCACGGGACTTCGCCCCAACTGCTACGGACACCGACTCTCAGGGTACGACGAGATCTTCGTCCCTGTCGTCATCGTCGCCGCCTTCTCCGACATCGAGCGGCAGGGGCCGCATATCCCCGGTTCCCATGCTGGACTTTGCGGCGGCCAACGGGGCCTCCAACTGTGGAGGTCCCCCGGTCGTGCCCTCGCCGTCCGTGCTGTCCTTCCTCAACCTGAATGTGGAAGGTGCGGCCAGGAGCGGCGCCGGCGGCGGAGGAGCCTTCATGCTCGGCAACCAACCCTTAGCAGCGTTACATAGCATGGCCGAGATGAAATCCGCCGCGCTATTTCACCCCCAGCAAGGCTACGGTGGGGGAGGTGCTCCGGCGGCTCCGGCGCCCGTTCCTGCAGCGGCTCCAGCGCATCTAGGAAGTCCGGGCTCTGGGAAGGGTAGTCCTAACTCCTCGGTGGGATCCGCCGGTCACACGTCCAATCCTCACGGCATCGACCACATCCTCAGCAGGCCGGCACCCATCACCACTTCCTCTGGGTCCGCAACGCCTACGGGCCTGCCGCCGGCACCCGGATTACCTCGCGGGTTCAACGTCTCGGCCACGGCGGCCGGCATGGCGGCAGCGGGAATGGCAGCGGCTGCCGGTATGGCGGCGGCATCCTACTTCCATCACCATCATCATGGTGCCGCCTCTAAGCACCATCATCCCTTGGCCGAACTCACGTCGCGCTCGGCGATCTACTGGCCTGGTCTTCAGGGACTCGTCAGCAACCCCATGGCTTGGCGAGACAGACTCAGTTCCAGTAAGTAAATTCCCACATATCTTTTAGTTTTACATTTGGGTATTCCTTGATGCCTCTTGCAATCAAAAATTTCCGTAAACGTGTTTACACGTAACGTAAGTCGTTATATTTAAATTCACGTGGTTCCAGAAAATGCATAGGTATATAGAACTTAAAATTATAGTGTTTGTGTCAATGAGAGGACTGTATCCTAAAGTGAATTAATATTATGCACAAAAAGTACAATTTTGACCATAAAATGATACTTTTTTCTAATTCCATAACAATGATAAAATTGGAGCAGGGCTGTGCTAAATGAGAGATTTTACTGCGTGTTTCTGGTGCAAACAGAACATTTTTTTATTCAGAAGGGAACAGTGTTTTGTTTCAAATGAATTATTGGAAACAATCTTGCCGTATCTAATGTATTCAGCGTTGGTTCAACATTTACTAATTTAAACATACGGTAAGCAATAGTATTGTTCTAATGTAATTTAATTTCTGCTTCACTTTAGCTTTTTTATATTTTAAAAATCACTTTTATGCTCAAAGTACTCTTTCCTCTGATAAATATTAATTTTCTATAATCAAAAATACTTTATTATAAATTTTCTTATATAGACCAATACTGTTTAAAAAGTATTATCTCTCTGTAATAGCGGGAAATTATGTTTATTAATAACAGTTTTAAGTAGTTTGTTATACAAAAATAAATGCTCTTCTAAAACGTATTTTATGACTACTTTAGTTTTTGAGGTTAGAGTTTCCTTACATTTGAATTCTGTCGATTAAATAGGTCATGTGATAGGACTGTTAATTTATTTCTTTTTATGAACAAAAGAATAGTATACACACATTTAATACAATCAAATTCCAACGTACTAATCTAAAACCTCTTGCAGTATTTATCTATAGTACAATCTACTACCAGTTGAGGTAAAACGTCATGAAATGGTGAATGTGTAATTTAAAATAAATTGCAAGGGCACATCTAGTGGAGTAATGAACCAAAAACATTCCACCGTAATTGATACTTGTAAAAGTTAATATAACAAGCGACGTCAATAAAAATCTCCAATTTTGCATAAACATGTGTTTCTAAAATCTCATTTTGAAACCTTACACTGAGGTAGATAACCCACTTATTATCAATTCCGTAGTGCCTCGGTATCCTAAGTTTTGCTCGATTTTCGCAATTGTATTATTTTTGTACTTAATGTGCCCATTCCTAAAAAATTATAAGGACTATTCTTAAAATATGCACACTTATATAACTTCATACAGAATGATATTAAAATAATTGCAATGCAGTTATATAAAACAACATGAATTATTTAACTTAGGAAGTGATATAAATAAACAGAAAACAACAGAAAAATGGGTTCTTTCATAGAACTGTCCTAATATTTGTGTCAAAACAGTGCATGAAATTCCTTGAAATTAACACTGATATTTTATAAACGCTAAATAAACCTTAAAACGATAAAGTAGTTTATGGCATATTAAATATTTACTTTTTAAAATTACGTACTATTTACATTTTGAAATACTCTTGTGGAAAAATTATTTTTAAAGACGTGTCTACTTCTACCATTTTGTCAACTGTACTGCTATCAACATCTTAAAACACGTGTTTTAATTCTATAGATATTTATTATAGTTTCAACTGTAAATTTCAAACCACAATTACACAAAATCTTAGGATTAAATAACCCACTTCGCAGATTATTTGTTTACAATAGTGTATGTTTACATTTTGTTAAAGAAAATTGATAAATGCATTCAAAAGTAATTTATACAAAACTATATAACAAGATGATGTCGTCAACTGAGATTTAAACACTGTCTAGATACATCTAAAGCTATAGAACAAAGTATCTTTGAGAACTGTACACGATTAATTAGCTGCAGTTCAATGACTGGCAACTCCAGTGGCAAAATTTTGAACCATTATTGAGAAACTAATTGTTTATTAAGTCTGTAGACATTTTTAGTTTTGTGTAAGCGCTCCTAGATATTTCTGAGTCAAATTTAATTTAAGTGGCGTGTATATATTTAATTACACTGTCATTTTACACAAATCACAAATTAGTTTCACTACTTATAAACCAGTGGTGCTAAAAATACTCACACATAATCTTTAAATAGCGGCATTCCGTCGCAGATACTCGACTAATTGACAAAATAAATACTATGAAATTAAAAGAAAGATAAAACGTTAAAAAAATTTTTTTTTGTATTTTTAAACAAGTTTCACCACTGCATTTTTCTTAGAAAGTTATGAAACATTTCGAGTGCAATTATTTAAACTTTTTCCTGAGAAGACCAGAGAAGAATACCACTAATTCAATTTAAAAGAATTTAACTTTTAATTAAAAGTGCACTTTACTGCAGAGAGGAATTCTATGTTGTTATGAAATATACTATCTTTTAGATTTATATATATTAATCCATTTTAATAAGGCCTATTGCAAACATTGACTAACGGCCTATTTATTATTATTATTATTAGTATTATTATTATTGAAGTGGTGTTATCTCAGATTAATATAATAAGCTTAAACATAGCTAAATAAACTAAATGTGATTATACATTCTTTCCATTGAGGAAAATGCATTATAAAATCTTGATTTTCACAGGAGAGTAGGTATCAGTTTATTAAAATCCGAAGAATCTGAGTAATCTAAATGATAAAAGGATGTTTATGTTGCTCAAACTGTATTTTTTGAAAATATTTTTATTATTATTGAAGCACTGTAAGCAGTTTTTCAAAAAGACACTTTTCTGTTTGCTTTTGTTAACAAATTAATTTAGTATACAATGAAAATATAAATAGTATAAATAGAAAGCCTAAGAAAGTAGAATTTAACTAGGGCAAACCCTTAACACAATTTATTTCAATTCATACACAATGCAACAGTACTGCTAAATAATTTACAAATACGAACAACATTGTAAAATTAATTAATCTTTAATAAGGAATTCGAACAGTTTAACTGGCTTTAAAGCCTATTAAGAAATCTCAAAATAATCTTATGAGAGTTTGGGCAAGTTTATGTTTTTTATTGCATCTCATTTAGTACTTAATCTCTGAAACAATAACAAAGACTAGGTGTAAACACTGTAATGAAGCACTGTTGAACATTTTTCAGACTGGAATGAAGAGGTTTGTTTTTCTTGCAGTTCTAATTTCAGATTTGATACTATTGAGTTTTTTATTTGCCAATTTTTTCTGATCCTGCAAGGTTCTTTAAATTTTGCTATGCACAGTGTAATTTAAGTTTCAGCCCAAGTTGACGTATTCACACAATTTATGTGAAATAAATCTTTAGGCATTAACCATTTCCGAGACATGCGTTGCTCCCGGTTTTGAATTTTCCAGTACTCTACAATTTTTTAAGTGCTAAGTCACTATTTCTTTGCTACTCGTGATGTCATGGAAAAAGTATCAGATTTCAAAGCCAGCATATACCTACCCGCGTTTTAAACTCTTATCTTTCGCTTCACTCTCCTGTATCCCTCTTGTACCTACCTGTAATGAAATTTGTAATGAAACTATTTTTGCAAATGTTTATTTCGATCAATATAAAGTAGACAGAAAAATAAAATTTTCTTAAAAATAGTCTGTAGAAGTTATATAAAACTAAACGAAAGTGGGTGGAGAAAGTCACGTAAATGCAATAGTGACGTTTTTTGTTTGTTTTATTTTATGCCACTGCTTAACTTTTACTTATATTAAACATTTTTCACGGATATTTTAAGATCTATGCCCCAATACTTTTTGCTTTTCTACCACATACATATGTAGTAGTAGAAGAGAAGATGCTGTATTCCACCCATAAATGCGATACCGAGATTTCACCGGAAATGTTTATTTTGAGGCCCCCAAATCCAAAAAAAAAAAAAAACTCCTTGTGTGTGTGTCTGCGATCACCATCACTTAAAAACCGAAAAGTCAGATAAGTACCAAACTTGGTATTTATGTTCAGTATCTTCCAAGGATGCGACACAAACTTTCTCAAGAAAATCCGCCACGCCAACTACCCTTTACATGGAACACTTTTTCGAAAATTTTGATTTTATAAAAAATGGCTAACGGTTTTGATTAAAATATCATATTTTAAAGATATTTGCATGACAAAATGTATATCTTCAATTTTGTGGGAATAGCCTGTAAATATCTCTTCATTCGAAAGGAATTTTGTATTATTTTGTATAACCGGTAAACGTTAAGCGATAGACGAAAACGTACTACACAAAAATTATAGATCCTTTTAAAACACCATTTATTTCAAATAAGTTTTTTGTGTAATAAACTACCTCTAAGATAACCGTTATTAATGATTCGAATTGTTCATTGCTAATTAGTCCTGTCAACATTCAGTTGTTTCTCACGATTGCATGGAAACAGTATGGAATTTTAAGGCCAGCATATAGCGTCCAGTTCTAAAGCATTCAACTATCGCTGTTCCATTTGTATCTATAACTAAATGTGTAATGTAGCTGTTTCTGCAAAGGTTTATTTGGATAAAAACGCTGTAGATAGAAAAATAAACCTTTAGAAGGAATTGTTTGTATACCCACTAATAAAGATAGTGGGTAGAGAAAGTCATATGAATGTATCACATCAGATTTTATTTTTAAGATTACACCATAGATATCATACGTTTGTCGTTTTGCGCATAACGACATTTATAAGGTAATTTTGCTCTGAAAATATGCAGGTATTTATAAAATTCTCCTTAGAACTATTTCTATTAATATTTGATTCGACTTTACTTTTCTAGAACATTCTTGGCGCATATTCCTGCCGCTGTATTTGGGGTATAAACCCTTCCAAATTGTTAAACAAAGCGTTATCAAACTCGCAATATTTGATTATTACGTTTTCAAGACTCCATAAAAATAATTTCATTGTTGACACTCCTCGTGCTTTTAAACGACTGTATGTGTATGCATAAATATTTTGTAATACTATAAAGGTTTGGATTAAATAAACCAAACTAAATTTAACAGAAGTCCACTAGAATTATTACCGAATGGAATATTAAAGCTCGGCACCAGTGCAAAAAATAGCTGCTGACCTAATTAGAATGCTGAACTATTGAAAAAGGGAGTGTCGAAGATGAATTCATCTACAGAATTTAAAACTCATGAGTCGTATTTTTTTAGGAATATTTTACGAATTAAATCTAATAGATTACATAAACGCTAACTTCAAAAGTAAAAGGAATTAAGAAAATTCAACAGTTCTGTAAGTCTGAATACAGATTTCTTCGAATCTTGTACTGGTCCTCCGAGATGATTAAGTTTAAAGGAAAGAGATGGTAATCGATCGGTTCAAAGGAGATCATAAACAAATTTGGATAGGTAAATTTTCAGTGAAGCATGCCTCTGTTTGGTTGACATTGAAAGAATTCTGGTGCATGATTGACGTATACCAGTTTACAATCTGTGTTCAGAATAATTGAAGAAAACTCATGCGTTTCGTTGTACTAGTACCTACACATATTTTATATTCCACCTCACTTTTATTTTATTGATTTTTTCCCGTTAAAAGTGTATGCAAAAGCAATCAAGCTGTGTGAAATTATATTTTTTATTTACAGTTGCAGCACACGATTCCATTTAGTTATAATTTAATAAAATAATTTCTAAACCATATGTTCAATTTTTTGTGCTCAAATTTATACAGGGTGTTTATTTTAGCGCGTCCCACGTTTCCTAGTATAATTGGAACCCCCAAAATGAGCTCATCATAGTTACTTATTGCGGATTAGAAAGAAAACAGTATTGTTAGTAATACTATAAATGACTCCGTACGATTCGTCATTATATATTTGGAACGTGTTAAAACTTTAGAAATATGTATTTTGCTAAGAATTTTACCTCTCATTCTCCTAAGAATCGAATGGATGTTTCTACTTTTAGACTATTCCAAAAATGTTTTTAAATTCTTAAACATCAGCCGAAACTTTCCTTTGATCCGATGGTTTTTAAATATTGTATAAGACACAGTAAAAGCGGTAACTTCATTTTTAGGCTTCTGAGATAATTCAAGAAAAAGTAATGGTTATATTACGTATGAAAGCTTTACATTGGCAGTTTCATAGTTCAGTATGTTCTTGAAGATATATTAACTTCGCCAACATTCATGTATTATCATCGTTAAAGTTTAATACACATCTTTTGCTGGCGCTGGAAAACAAATGCAATGTATGAATATGGCAACGCAGCGGAGAACGTCAAACAGCAACTTGTTATTTCTCAATAACATAGAATTTCTACCAGACCAGAGAGTTTCCGATAACAAGAGATGTTTCTTGCAAGCTTCCTTCAGCGAGATAGAACATTTTACCCTGCAAACATGTGCGCACGGTAATGCAATTTAGCAATAGTTCCAAAGTTTCGAAAGTATTGCTATTCGCTGTTCGTAATTTATCGTGACACTAGTATGAATTTGAGGGAGTCAATTGTAATCGAGCCAAAATAAAATTAGTAGAAAACAGGGCCCGTTGTCTTAGGATTCATGTAAGATATTAACATGTAATTTTTACAGCGCATTACTTCAAGGTATTTCTATTGACCTTAGTAAATTTTTTTCAGCAAATACAAGTCAGTCATAATTTCCGTAAAAAACAGGAAAAACAGTGTTACTTTAACATGTTTGTGCATTTTCATCTAAATAAGAGGTACAATAAACAACTTACATTTACTATTATTTACTAATTAAATTATTGTTTTAGAGAAAGTGTCATAAATGAAGCATGTTATGTAATTTTACTCAGAAAAGTGCATAGAACTTTATAGGATATCTTTGTTATATTTTTACACCACTCTCTCACATAGTTGTAGACTCCGCTTAAGGAAGACATATGAACCTTCAAGTTTGTAAATGTATAAAAACTGTAAATAAATATATAGGTTAAATAAACATAAGCACAATATTTTAATCAGCATAAAATTTCTGTGAAAAAAGTTGGAAAATCTCATTCTTAATTAACCTTTATTTTCTTGGCAAAATCTTTTTTCATTATCATACGTAGGAGGTATTTCTGTTGATTGTGTACACACGTTAGCAATGGGTATCATACTGTTGAATATTTCAAGTATCATATATGCTAAATCAACCTTTTCCTTGACTCACTTTTTGTATTATTACTTTTTATTACAAGTAGCTTATATCTTCAAACCGTCTTCGCCACTGATAATGTAGATTTAGATTTCTGAATATTTGAAATTAAAAACTACTATGGTATATAATTTGGGTTCATGTGAAATGATAGAATAATTAATTTAGTTTTTACTCGTAATTAACGTTTTTGCCCGCTTTTATGGCGACATCAACAATGCTTAACGCTTACGTTAAAGGGATTTGCTTGTCAAGAAACAATTATCATTATATACTATTATTAACGTATCTTATTACGTTTAAAATTACACGAGCACGTAGCATGAGGAAAATCATCCTAACAAGATGAAACCACATGTAGTATCTGCTAAAACTATTTACTGAATGAAATCTTTAATAAACAATATAAATAAAATGAAAATAACATAAATATGTTGTTTCCTTGTTCTTTAAGAATGTTTTCTTCTATTACTTAGCTTATAAACCAGAAACATCTGTCAATCAGCTGTGAAAATTTCCAAAATATTGTAAATGAAGTACGTCTACCTCTTTTCGACAACATTTCAGCGGTAGTTGACCGTGATTGGTTCAAACTGATAGAGGCTATGAACTGAATGGCTGAACCATGAAGTAAATAATTCGATCAATATTAGCAACACTTTTCTCCTTCTATTCCTTTTTGCAGATTATTTATACGAGTATGACGAATTACAATGATTGCAATACCTATACTAATCTTAAAGCAACAAGCAATTGTCAGGTAGGTAGGATTCACTGCTCCAATTGAACAAAATCTTCAGGTTCTTAGTAATATATTATTTTCAGTAATATTACTATTGCTACTATTTTAGTAAAACATTGTAACCTCGAGTCCAGGTATAAAACATATAACGAGCTTAAGAGTGTTTGAACCCTTCATAAGAACTATTATACATATAATGTTTTAATGTGTCTGGTTTTATCATTTAACACAATGGGTGGTTATAATTTTCTCAGAAAATATTCTTTTACGTCTTCATAATTTTATCAGAGCTACTTACTTTTTATCCTGATATTTTTTCACAAATTCTAATTTATTTTATACTATTTACTTATCTATACGCACATATTTAATCATTATTTATTTTTAATCTGTGCATTTTTATATGTATTTTTCGTTTCCTTTGTGTCATTTTATGCTTCCAAATGGTCAAATAAGCCGTTTTATTTAATTCCTTTACTGCCAAGCTGTGCAACATTATTTTCTTCTCTGCATTCCAATTTTCTTAAAACCACTTAACCAAGATTATATAGCATTTATTAATTTATTTATTAGAAATTATTTTGTTGTAAAAATAATGTCAATGATCTAATTAAAATAACATCTTGGAAACCGTAGAAACAGTTTTCATTGCTCTTAAACAGCCGAGATGTATTTTTTCCCCCTCTCTTATTTTGTACAATTTTCAGTTTAATACCGTAGTTGTCAAATTGAAGCGTGTTAAATGTCTATTTAACATTCAGCAAAATCGCAGGGGACAATGCCCTTTCCTCTCATACTGCAGGTTAAGCAGAGTGTATGTAATCTTCCAGAAATTTATCAAGTTTTATCACATGTGAGATGAAAGGTTCATGTAAACTCCTAGAAATGTGCATCACCGATGGTATAAAAATATTAGCTCTTGTTAACCAATAAAGGAACGTTGGTAACATTGTGTGTGAAATCCATTCTCTATCGACCCCTTCTCTGCCTCAGTTCCTACTGGGTGCTCTGAATTACAATACTCAAGTGTGCGTCGAGCCATGGAGGTGTCCGAGAATCAAAGTGTTGAGTTGCTGTTGATGATAAATGGATATAATTGAATTTCACTTACACAGATCTGGAGGTGTATAAACCTAATAAGCGTAAACGTAAGATAAAAATTACGTGATAAAATGAGAATCAAGTATTACTATAGATCGATTTATCGTGTTCGTACCACTGATTTGTTGGTATTAAAACATAGAACCAATCCACATATGTTCGTGATATTCCTAAATGAGATAAAGTTGAGAAGGAAAACGTTTTTCCAATATTTGCTGAAAGCCCATATTGTATTCAGAATAGCAATTCATAATACTACCAGGAGAGAGCATTGCACCAATCGTGGAGTAACTAGGGCTTACATTAACTTCCCCATGTACAATTTCATAGTAATTCTTTTAGAAGTTTACAAAATGTCTGGGATGTTAGCAAACTCAAGTCAGGGCATCACTCAATTTGATGACAATCTGTGTTCAATGCGTATTCATTTTATTCGTCACCCCATGACACTTTTTTATTTTTTGAAATAAACCAATACATATTGTGAAATACAGAGTTACTTTGAATATTGCTTAATGTTTATTCAATCAGTACATACATTTTTTACAATCGCATTGTAATATGATGCCAAACAGCCAGTGTGTAGCCTTCTTTTACTGTTTTCAGAAAAAGAGGATTTTTTTTCCCTTTTCGGTACTCAAAATAAAATAGCTTATACATGATTTCATATAACTGAATGAACATTACAGGGTATTTATATCATATACTAATGAATAATGACACAAAACTTATAAAAATCAAAAAAGTAATTTCATCTATTGTTTTCATAATATAATTAATAATTGGGTGGTCCTGTATTAAAATCAGTATATTAATACAGATTTGTATGCTGATTGAATATGATCATTGTTAAAATTTTAAATAAGAAAATGAAAGTAAGATTTTCATAGATTTCTCAATTATTAGATCTCCCAAAAATTACATTTCAAAATTTCCCCCTGGTTTTTTACTCGAAACTGTATTGTTTTCTATAATGAGCAGATATGACAATGGATCTTTAGAAATGTTAAAATTAGAGTAATTCCTTAAATATTTATCCTATCGAAATTGTAAAGTATCAAAGCTTGTTAATCTTAAAGAAATACCTATTATTACCCAGTTATCACAATTCTTAACCTTTATGTCACATTTGCAATTCCTCTTTCAAGAAAGTAATCATCATAATCATCGTCATCAGCATTCAAACAAGTATTAAGCCATAATTATGGCCTGTTACGATCTCTCGCAGAACAAGAATTTTCTGTTCACTTCTCTTGGGACCTCCCAGAGATGTCTTCCCACGAGGTTGGTAATGCAGCATAGCTGTCTTAAATGACTCATCCAGTTGTTCTCCAGGCCAAGTTCTTGCATTATAACTTCATTTCGTATATGGTCCCATCTCCTACATTCTGTTGCAGTTCTCATAAAACGCATTTATTTGTCGTTATTCTCCTTTCATCCACCGTCTTAATGTCCATGCTTCACTACCATAACACAGTACTGACCTTGCTAGTGGTTTAAGTAGACGTAACCTTGTACTTTTCTGGACTAGGGAAGGTCAAGAAAGTGAGCAGCGTACAATCTAAGGCTACTATAGCGGAACTGGTTCTATTGTTCTGGATTTCTAAGCCAACAAAAGTGAATGCAGTTGCAAATTAAAGATTACTTGTGAAAGTTACATCCGCTCGAAAGCTACTTCATGATAAATTGCAGTTTCATTTACCATTGTCAGTCATATTTACAACAAATAATGATTCTAGGATTATTGAACCTAACAAGAAATGGTTTATGCTCTAATATTAATAAAAATAGCATTGCAATAAATAGAAGTATAGGACACAAAAAGTCGAAACAGTCGCTCCCTGATATACATAATTCACCAATTCATATTTATCTAAATATCTACTAGCTACACATAAAAGAAAAACTAGTAGATATAAAATCCGTCTTTGCCCGCTGTTGTAGAAACACTGTCAAACCTATTTTACTACAAATTACAGCTGTAGGTGATTTGCGACTTTTTTCTCCCATGTTACGTTCTTGTATAAAAAACACGCCTTGTTTTATAAATGGTGCGAGAAAGCATAAGCTAAAATTGGTTGGTTCTGTTGTGTGTAACCACAAATAATATAGGAAAGATAAGAGCCCTATTCCTGCGTGTTCAACCTACCGAACTAACCAATGCCTTTTAAAGGGTAGGTAATTGGGTTAATGTTCATTACTCATCGTTCGCTAAAATAACGGAGATGAACTGCCAAAGTAAAATGAAAGCCACATAAAAATGGAGGGAAGCAAATGGCACCGCTAAAACGGCAGGGGGAGTGTAGCTATAGCGGCACCTCTCACGAAAATAACGACCTATAAATTTTGGGACGTTACTACCTACAGATAACGTTTCACATCTAAACTTATAGCCATGAATTTAATTGGTCGGAAAGTAAATGGGATAAAGTGGTAAAACTCTTCCCACAGCGCTGACTGACGTGGAAGCGAGCCATATTAGTTATTAGTGTTGCCATTGTTTCAGCTTGTAATATTCGTGTTTATCGTCAACTTCTCGCTAGATGTTCGTTTGTTACTACAATTTTGTCATCAGTAGAATCTCCTGTCTTCTATGTGCCTCGGCTGTGTTGATGGTAGAATGAGCCAAATTGTTTTTGTAAACAGCATACAGTTTCAATACAAACTATGTATCGCCTTTCCCAGTACGTCACAGTTGCCATCTACAGCCTAGCCTAAGGGGGTCAAACTTCTATCTTAAGGCTTGCAGAACGCCAGCCAACCCAACATTATTGCAAGTAACTGTCCCATAAAATGCTGTCTTCTTCTATCTTTAATTCTCTACCACCTAACCTTGGGAAGTATTGCATTGGACCCAAAAATTCGAATCAGAATTTAACAGGAACGCGTTTTGAGATTCATTGAAACCAAAAAAGATCCGTATTGTGTCTCAGAACAGCACAAATCATAAACGAAAAGTCAGATAAATACAAATTTCATATGAATCAGACACTATTTAAGATTTCTCTACCCGTATTACTATTTACATGAACAGTTTGGTTATTTTACATATTCTCAAAAATGGCTCTGCCTGCCTCAGTAGTGTCGGGGTAGCGTGTCTGCCTCACGTGCAAGAGGTCCCGAGTTCGAATATGGTTAGAAAGAGTTGCCTGGATAATTTTTTTCCCCCTGGGTTTTCGCTTATCCAGAAAAGATGAATGTCGGATAACTTTAGGATCTATGGATCCCGAGCTATGGCCTAACCGGTTAAAGGAGGCTAAACTGTATATGGCTCTAACAATTCCGATTAACATACATAAGTTAAGATATTTACATAGCTAATAAAATGCATATCTTGAATATTCTCGGAAAAAACCTGTGAAGCGCTTTTCAAAGCTTCAAAGCCTTTAAAGGCATAAGTGTAAATTAAGTAAGCAAAGCATTAACTAAAATGAAGTTGATAGGTAAACCTATTAGCACCAAGAATGACCATCAAAAAGATAACGAATAACGTTCACGGAATTAGAAAGTCATAACTCACGAGATGCTGGATGTAGGGTTGCCATAATCCAAGAACCAAAATCAAGGACATAGTCCAAGCATTAACGCCGTCGGCAAAGGAATTGTCATTCATGAAGAAAATTAATGTTAGTTTGCATTAAATAACCCTTAATTTCAAAGAATATGAAAACAAAATGTACTTTTTAGTTTATGTATTTACTTACCCACACACTTTACAAGAAATCTCAAGTTCATTTCTTCCACGTTTAATGCTTGGAAATTGATCCATGTATTCTCTCGGAAGTGAACTTTTCGTTTCGACAACGTTGTATTTTAAAATTCCACGTAATGATGTCGCCAGTAACTGTGGACGGAGTTCAGGTTCAGAATTACCCTCCACGTGAAATCACAGAACGTACAAACACGAGGCAGGCACTAGAAATAAAGGAACCGGAAACAGCAAAATCACTGCGAATCGATTATAGTATTGCTGTCACTGTTAGCGCGAGATCGGCGATACATCGATGGTCTTCGTCAGTCACGGTGTTGCCATCTGGAAACTTCTATCGTAAGGAATGGTGAAATACTTTAACGGCGTTTGGCGACAAAACTCAACTTAATAATAAAAACATCTTTTTTAGCACTCACTGCTTTCGTGGACTTTTATCTCTTCGTCCAGGACATTCACCTTCTAGTATAAAATCGCGGATTGTATGGCAACCCTTGCTGGATAGATATTCAAATCCAACTGTTTCTAGAATTCCAGGATGTTTATACTATTTTTATTACGAAACAGTTTTCTGTTATAAGTGATTCTGTTGTGAAATTAACTTTTTACATAATAAGCTTACTCTCAATTATATTTCTAAGTTTGTATTCGTGAAGCAATAGAGGATTGTTTAACCCATGAATGCTTATGGCAACATATGTATATATTTTTTCCCCATGAGCACTATATTACCTCATAAATTCTGCCGTTGTCTTCAGAAAACAAATGAACATATACTAAGAAGTGAGTGCGCATCAAACCATGCTCAACATGACAAGACAAAGAACTTGTAAAACCGAGAATACGAGTATATAAGCTTTTTTATTTACCAAAAGCGTTAGCCGTTTTTTTAAATATACGGTGTTGCAAGTTTAAGAAATGTCCTAAGCGTCACCTAAATGCACCTGCTTAAGTTTGCAAATTTGCGATTGTTAGTTTTTTCCCCTTTCTTTTCTTTCCATCGCAAAAGCTTGTAAAAATGTATAGTGAGTAACGTAACGAGAATAGAAGAATCACTCTTGTATGAAACGTATAGTTAGGTGTGATATTTTCCATTCGTAGAGGAATCATTTGAATGCATCACGTCAATTTTTTTTCTACTCTACTACTTGCCTATAGTAAGCAGAGAAAGTGCGCCCAAGTTCACTCAAAATTTCGATACCGAGATTTCACCGAAAATACACGATTTGAGTCTCCCCGAGTTCAAAAGAAAACATTTTTATAAAAAGGTCCTTGTGTATGTGTCTGAACAGCATAACTAAAAAACGAAAAGTTTGTTAAATACCAAATTTAATATTTAAGTTCAGCATCTTCCAGGGGTACGAAATGATTATCAAGAAAATCCAACCCCCAAAACTACTCTTTACATGAAAATGTTTCAAAAATGTCGATTTCATCAAAAATGACTAACGATTTTGATTAAAATACCACGTGTTTAAAATATTTGCATCACAAATGAAATTTGTATATTGAATTTTCTAGAAATAGTATCTGAAGTCCTCTTGATTCTTAATGACTTTTGCATAACTGCTAAACCGTCAGAGATAGACAAAATCTTAACTACACAAACAAGCGTAGATCTCGTTAAAGCACTCAATTTTTGTCAAATTGTTAAGTTAGCCATTTCCGATATATTCCTAGTTATTGGTTTAACTTTTAAAAGCTGTTATTCGTTTTTTTTCTCGTAGTCTTGCAAAGAGAATAGAATTCAAAGTCAACACACACTAACACGCTCTTTAAAAATCTGACGATCGCTTTACCTACTGTATAGTACAACGAAATGTATAAACGTGAATTGAAAGTATATCTGAATTAACAAGAAGCAGGTAGAATAATAAGCTTGTGTCTGAACAGTTTGTGGAAGAGTGAGTAGAGAAAGCCATGTGAATGTAACACATCTGTGCTTTTATTAATATGCACCATGTCTTAAAACGTTTTATGAATGAATGTTCTACTTCATATGTGCAGCGGCTCGTAAGTTGTTGCATGCATACAGACGGACGCACTTAAAAACGAAATAGTCTAGTTATCACACACTTTAAGCCCAAAGGACCAGTGCATCCTATGCACGCCGCTTCTACTGCTTGCATCATGGTCAGGGTGGATATTGTCGTCTTGTGATACAATAGTAGCTTCATCTGCACATAGTCCGTCTTATTGCCTAATTAGTCACCCTCCATGATACTGGTTAATCAAAGGGGAGGATCCACAGTTACGGAGTGTGTAATATGCAGCGAGGCTGTTACACTGCCCCCATTCTCTCTCCACTCCCCCCCCCCATCCAAAGCTTGCTCACGGAGAGAGAAAAGGGCCTCTACGAAACCTCCGAGGCAATACATGATAAGAAGTTACCAAATTTGTTTTTCCGTTTCTCTCATTACACCTATTACAAGGTTAAAAAAAATCCTATTCGACTTGCTGTACCCACGACAAAATTCATACATATCCCTCAGAATGCGGGAAAAGCTCGCACCATATACTTATAAGAAAGACAGAGGGAATGAAGACAAATGTTTGTAGACGAGGTGTTGTATTTCACCCAAGAATTCGATGTCGAGATTTTACCAGAAATAAACAAGAAAATCCTACCACTCCAAACCACACCTTTAATCTTGTCAACTTCACGGCAACTACTGGTTCCATACAGTTGTGCTGAATGAAGATTAATTTTCATTAAGTATACATATGACTTTGGGACATGCGTTCAAGTTTATGTCCAGCGGCAATCCTGAAATACGTAGGATGATTCAAGTACATCACATTCACACACCAGACTATGGATATTGCGAGAGACCTTGTTAAAACAAAAAATTCTGGAGCCCAGTCGGGAATCGAAGCCGGGACCCTTTGCACAGCAGGCAGGTGCTGCTCTAACGATTGAGCTACGAGATCAGCCAAAACTAATCCTAACATAGACTTTTCCCCCCTTTTTATTTACTTTATTAAAAGTGGCTCTAAAGGTTTTGATTAAAATACCACATAATATTAAAATATTTTTATGACCAAAATGTAGGTATATCTTGAATTTTCTGCAAATAACCTGAGAAGTCTTCTTCTTTGAAATAATTTTGTATTATTGATAAACCATAATATACCTATAGACAAAAAGTATCACATAAAAATGTAGATTTCGCTAAATCACACAATTATGTCAAAATTTTATAGTTTTTTTAGAATAGCTGAAGTCGTCATTCGTTTGTTTCTCGTGGTCATGCAAAAGCACGGAATTTCAAATGCAGCGCACATTGAGGTTTTTTTTTTCTCTTTTGTTTTCGAATTGACCCTTCACTTCAACCTCTTGAATCCCCCTTGTATCTACAACAAAACCATTTTTACACGTTTCTCTCTATTAATACGAAGCAAATAAAAAAACCCATTTTGTTAGAACAACTTGTAGATGACTGGATATTAAACGTCATACAATGTAACACATCAGAAGATTTTTTTAGAATATACAAGGTGTTGCTGAAGCATTGTTAAGTGATTAAAGTCAAGTTTTTAACAAACCCAAAAGCCGTGCATTTAAAGTTTGTAAACAGAATTTTTTTCATGCTCTATATTTATCCTATCCATACAGAAATTTATTCCACTTATATTATTCACCATACAAATTACTTAAAAATTAAGCAATATGCGCATGGTTATATATATAACATGTTGAAATAATGTTTAGCTACTTATATCGTAAGAGGTCGTAACGAAGTCGTGGCTTACCAACACAAACAACAAAGGTTTAAATTTTCAAAAACCAGTGAAGCCCAACCTTGTCTCTTATGAGCTAATGACGTCTCGTTGTCGCCTTACCCCACCTCTTTCGTTTTGTGTTCTGAAGCATTTCCCCTTCACTCACTCACGACGTCTAGTTACAAAGTAATCAAACATTGGAGCCCGGACAACCCATGATCACATGAATACTAGCTCCGCGAACAAAGCGTGAGAGTAAATCCGCCCTCCTCTGTTTCGCTAAGGTTGGGCATCACTGAAAAACTGTCGCCTCAGATGACGCACTTCTACTTGGAAAAAGGGTAAACAACCTGGAAATATCCCAGAAACGCCTAATGCTGCGAAAAGTTTATTTGACAGATTGTACAGTATTTTAATGAGTTTTTCTTTTTCGGAAGCAAGTTTACAAGTTATGTAAAATTCTGTCAGAATGAGAACTACATATCCGTTTAAACCCCCCCCACAAATCTATATATATATATATATATATATATATATACACAATTTACTGTGGCTAGGTCTCAGTTATATATATGAATTAAAACGTCCCTCTAAAAGAATTAAATTGTTTTATTTATGGACGCTCTTTAACTACTATGGTTCTTAGCTTCCCATTCTACATTGGACGTGAAAGACAGCAACTTTGCTCAGAAGCCTCTTTATCAGGCTTGAGGTTCTTTTACGTGCCGTAAATCAGGCTTTACTTCCCTTCCGAAGTAAGCCATGCTAAGGATTTTTACGCCCGAAAAAATACATCGCTGTCCGCCGGGTTTGAACCCGCGAACACGCGATTCCCGAGAACCGTCCCTCTGTTTTTGAAAAATGAAAAAGTAACATTTTTCCATGCAATGAATCGTTTGATTGGGAGAATTTCACCCTGCATCTCCGAAAGATGCTGGACATTAATATGAAGTTTGCCATTCATTCGACTTTTGTTTCTCAGCTATGTTGCTCACACGTGGATACAGAGCACCTCAAAATGTCTTTCCCGCAAAACAATTTTTGTGGAATGCAGTACTATTTCTACCTAGATAGGCAAGCAGTAGATGTAGTGAAAATAGGAAAATCTGCATCCTGTATTTTGATGAGTGAGAGGTTTTACTTTATTACTCGTACAACTTTTCTCCTGGAGCTACAATTACACAATAGATCTTAAATGGTAATTTATTTATACCAATAACTTAATTCACTAAAAGTCGGAAATAATGTTGAGATAGCTGGGAATAATTGAGAGGACTGGAGGTTTGCCAGGATATATGAATAAATGTGAAGAATTTTTTTTTACACCGGAATAATGATACCTAAATATTCTTCCGAAAATCCAAAGATTCGTGATTCAAATCCCGGCATTGTATTTTCCAGTCTCATTCATTCCAACTTTACCCTACATGTGGCATGTCTGGAAGAAAATGAATTAACATTAATTGGCCTAATAGCGGTTAACTATGAAGCCCGGAATTTAAAGTACTTATGAGATTGTAAGTCGCCATTGGGGTATGTTATCTCAAACTGAAGTTGAGAACGCCTTGTAGTTTATCGGGAAGAAATGTGAGTCTGTTGGGGAATTCAATGTGGTACCGGCAGGTTGCCATGATCGCTCAGTTGATTATAGCTACGACACAACAAGCCGGAGTTCCATCCTTCAAATAGTATTGAATTTTTCAGTTTGATTCTACCTCCACATGAGAAATTTAATGCACATTCCAAGTAGGTAGCTGTCAAGGTCGCTCATCGGTAGAGCATCGGCACGTAGCTAGATTATTACCAGCCATGCATATGATTCAGTGTTAGCCTCCACATGGTCCAACTGATCACAGGGAACACTTTTATTCTCGGAATAGTTACTCCGATTACTTATGGCCTCGAAAGGTTGACATGAATCTCAGCTCATAATCAGCATCTGTAATAATTAGACGTTGTTTTACAATAAATCAAAGTTGCTGTGAAGAATTTGTTTGATGGTGGCCACCAATTCATTCCAGATCAGAAATCCAAGAATAAGTCTATTTATACTATATTTATATTGAGATATTTAATGAGGTGCAGCCATTAAAAATACAGAAGACCGATTCTGTATTCTCCAGGTGTAGAGGCAACCTCCAGTATATAATTTGATCAAAACTTGTTCATGCTGTTGAAACTTCCTTTCAGCATTCTCCATTTGGTCCACCCAAGGGGAGGAGGGTTGGTCTTCATCCTAACCAATCGTGGCTTCCTAGATTTCATCTCACAAAGGACTATGCAATTGCAGCTGTCAATCATTTTCCACCATCTGCCACTGTACTGCCCTTCAAGCAATCCTCCCTTCCAGCATCTTCATGCTGTGCCGTTGGGGATGCTCGACGGGTGAGATCTAAAATACACCCTTAGGCTAATGGCGTATTTAGTCCCTTTGCAACACTAATCTCTCTTCAGTGATACCGCCAGGGCCAATAGTTTTTCGGTAGTAATTTAATTGAAGTTAAAGCATGCCTGTTTGGTCTCGTATTAATTATCTAATGACAAGGATGCGTTTGAAAGCTCAATTAAATTGCCTAAGAAAAAATATAAAGAGGGGGATTCGGTAAGATAATTACAATGCGAGAACGATATCTACTTGTATTTTTAGTATAGGTAATCATTGAAGTGATTGATTAAAACGCAAAACGATCTCGTAATTTCGTTCAGCCCAAAATTCTGAATATTGAGTCCATTTCACCTTTTGTTTCTTTTTGTATTATGCGGCGTTGGATCTTGTATATTTTGAATTTCTAGATCATCAAATTTCGTCATGTTTACAGTGAACAGGAAAATGCATTAGAATGGGCTTCCTATATCCCTAGTCTATCGAAAAAGAGAAAAAAGTGAAGGTAGGATTAAAAAAAAACTATTGATAATTAGTTTTTGAGCACCGTGATTTACAATCATCAATTAAATTTGATTCTTATTGGTGAGGCATCAATAAGACCGTAAATTGACTGAAAGGCGTTCAATGTATCTGTTTGAACTAGGACACACTATCAGTACTGCTATCGGAATGTGCAGGGGTTGAGGATGTCCCTCGGTCTTCATAGTTCCTGTGATGCGACGGTCAATGCTCCTCGCGGCCATCAAGGGACTCGGATTTAATCCCGGCCGCAGCAGGGCATTTTTCATTTACACATATACCCTAACCTAAGTTGTTCGAAACTGGCATCAGTCATATATCCTTTAATTTCACAACACGCATTTCTTGTAAGACGGGATTTTAAGATCTACTAAGAAGAAAACTCCGAAATTAACACTTTTAGTAGTAAGAAGAAAAGTCTTTAAGGAACATCTTGTCAAGCAGGATAAACTGAACATTAAAAAAATCAGGCGGTTTGTATCTGTTTGGACATAGAGATTCAAAAGCAAAACAGCTTTTCAACATCATTTTAAAAGCATCACTGGTACTTTTATAGATTTAGGTGTGCTTATATCTGACTCGATGTACAGATATAAACATGTTGATAAGATATTGAAATATAATCTTAAAGACATCAGTTGTTCATAAGCTGTACTAATGATGTGGCAAGATGTGAAGAGAACCATTGATGACAGAAATGGCTACTTTGTTAAGAAATTCATTTTAAAACAAGTCACCTGCATATGCTGGAGAAAAAAGGATGCTTTTGTACCCGGTGTTCTCACAACCATCCAGTTACTGAGAAGGATTGTATTTATATTTATAATATGGGATTTACAACTTGTGAAATTTCATTTTTACTTTCCATTCAAAGATTTGATATAGATATTTCACCGGGAATACATTTTTAGTTCCGCTGCATTCAACTCAGTATCTTTAGAAAAACGTCCATGCGTACGCGGACAGCTAACTCATAAATGAGGTACGGGATAAATACTAAACTTCGTGTTTAAGTTCAGGATCTTCCAAGGACCACAACTATTTTCAACAAAATCCTCCAAACCAAACTACCCTTTATATGACAATTTTTCTATATTTTTTTATTTTCTTAAACATGGATATAACCATTATTATTAAAATGACTTATGTTTAAGATAAGTATATGTGAAATAAAATCTACACATACGTATACTGAATTTTCTGCGAAGAGCCTGCGAAGTCTTCATTCTGAATTAATTTTTAATGCTATTGTATAACTGGTAAACCTAATTGTTAGATGAAAACTTTCTAGACAAAAACGTAGATCTCCTCAAATACACAATTCACGTCAGAACTTTTTGTGACATTAACCTAGTTGTCAGAGTAACAAAAGGAGACGTTTGGGGGGGATAGATAAATCTGTCTGCGGTCCCTTGTCATTTTTGTTTATAAAATCATCATCTTCATGATTTACGCCTATTGGCCTGTCCCGGTTTCAAATTGTGAATTGATCTTTCCATCACATTGTTGGGGGTCCTCGAGTTCTTTTCCTTTAGCGCTATACTCTAGTAGCTGTTTTGGGATCCGGTGGTCGTCCATCTTTGTACCTATATGCTGGAAGTAGTTTTTTTATATTCTTTTGTTCTTTCATTCAAATTGTATTACGTTTAGTTCTTTTCTGATTGCTTCATTTTCCTGTTTATTCCTTTATAGCCCGCCACCGTTCCTAGAAATCTCATTTCTGCAAGTTCTATCTGTCTGGCTACTTTTACTGTTAGCTTCCAACATTCAAATCCATACAAAATAGATGGTACTGCTAACACTTTATAAAATTTTAGTATAGTATTTTTTCTTGTTTTGTTTAATAGTGTTCTTTTGATTGTGTCACATATATAATTAAATTTATGTACCTTCTTTTGAATATAATTATGTTTAAAATTACCTATTTCACAGCCTAAATAGTTAACATTCTGTACTTGGACAATTATGTTTACTATCATCTTTGTTCCCAAATTTGTGTTTTAGAAGTGTATATAAGTTATGTGTAGAGCCCATCTTATTTAGTACTTAATTACAACGGGTTTTCAGGTTTATTCAACCTTTTATCACCAGTCGGTTTAAATTAATGACGTCATTATCAGCCCTTATCTCTAAGGGGAGCTGCGGAATTGAACCTCGGACTGCAGGCGTTTTCGGCTTCGTAAACAGCTTGATATACTGCGGTGGTGGAAACCTGTTTTTCACCAAGACATTTTGTGTGTTCTTTGCACGCGCTGGAAGTGACCACCGAACACAGCATTTGCATGGTTGAATGCTAATTCCGAACTGAAAGGATAAGGGGGAATTATCTATCGTTACGATACTGGCCGCTGTGTGATACATTTTCTCCGTTCTTGCTCAGAATTTCATCAAGTCTCGAGACAAAACATCATAAAAACAAAAAGCAGTTACTTTTTTATTAACAAAAAAGAAGAAACAACAAATATTTAAAAATGTTACTTCAGTTGCTTTTATTAAAAAAACGTTAAAGTAATGCTATTAAAGCCGAGACACACTATGCTAGAAAAACCATCCAATTATTCGGGTTACCTATCAGTATACATATTGAGATTGCGAATTTACGAGACGCAAGCGAAAGAAGTTCCAAATGTAAATACTGGAAAGATACGATATGTTCCATTTCACTAAAGTGACCTCGAAACTGTAGATAACCACCCCTTCCACTCGTCTTTCGTTACTCCTCTGCTGGAGGCACTGGTGAAAAAGTCGCTTCAAAGTATTGACGTCATGCGCAGACAGCCGATTGGCGGCAACGGCCGAATAAATCTGAAGACCCCGTATTACTTATAAAAGACCTAATAATTGTTTCCTTTTCCCCCGTTCCCTATAAATGCCCAACCGTGCACATTTCGTGTCACCTCCGTACTCTATGTGTCTCAGCTAAAGCTGTGCTAAGAGGTCCAATGAAGTAGCGAATTGTACCTAAAACAGTCTCATTTCAAATAGGATGACCCTACGAGAGCGGATTGCTAGTCAGTGACTTTTTAAAGAAAATAACAATTTTTTCAAAAAAATAAATTTTATTTCTCAACATATTCTCCTTCCAAAGTCTCTCCATTTTTTAACCCTTCCAAAAAGATATGATTTTTCGAAGTCTGCAAAACATGGTTGTTTCTGCCATGATGTGTTCACTGGACGTGAATTTCTTCCCAGCGAGCCAACTTTTCAGGTTTGCGAAGAGGAAGAAGTCGCTCGGAGCCAAATGTGGAGAATATGGTGGGTGAGGTAGCAGTTCGTGGACCAATTCGACAAATTTTGCGATGGTAATGGCTGACTTGTGTGCGGGTGCCTTATCACTGGTGAAAGAGAACCCTTTTCTTCACCAAATGGGGTCCTCTTATAACAATTCCTTGTGAAACTGATCCAGCATTGCGGCATAATATGAACCTGTGATCGTTCTACCCTTTCCCAGGTAGTGGATGTCATCATCCCTTGTGAATCCCAAAAGACACCTGCCATGATTCTTCCTGCCGTCGGAATGGTTTTCGGTTTCTTTGGAGCAGGTTCGCCGAAGGAAATCCACTGCCTAGATTGTTGTTTGATTTCAGGTTGATAGTAATGGATTTAAACCGTGATATAACGCCGCAAGAACTCATTTGGTTTGCTCCGGAACATCCCTGTGAAATGGTCACACGATTCCGCTTGTTCTTAACTGTGAGCAGTCGCGGCACCCATCTTACTGACAGCTTTCTCATACCCAAAGATTCGTGCAGAATGTTATACACCCGTTCACTCAAGATGTTTACGGTCTTGGCTATCTCACGGATTTTCACTCGGCGGTCTTATAACACAGTATCGTGAACTTTGTTCACCATTTCTTCTGTTGTGACCTCAATCGGCCATCCTGTGCGCACGGCATCTCTTGTGCTCGAACGGCCACATCGAATTTCTGTGAACTATGCCATATGATGGAGCAGAGTCCCCCATAATACTTTCTTTCGTTTCCTTCCCCGTCTCACCGCGCAAAAAGTAGTTCTTTATCCGAACATGAAGTTCACTTTTCTCCATTTTCTACGAAGCAACACACATCTGCTTATTTTAGACGCTCTCAGCAATGTTCTAAGAAACAAAATGACGACGAATTTCTGCGATTATATACAGAATAGAATGTAAGACTTGTGTGCAAACAAGAAATTTATGATTAAAACGCTATCTCTTTTCAAAGTCATGAACTTATCAATCCGCCCTTGTATGAATAACAAGACTTTTGTCAAGATTTGTAACAGGTTGACTGGTTTATGTGTAACTTAGAACAGGAAACAACCCAACATTATTCCGGCCATTGGTCATCGACTAAAGGGCAATTCGCTTGTCAGTCATCAGCGGCTCACAACTCCCATAATTCCTTTTACTACCTCTATAATCCAGAAATATTATATTTAGCGAACTCGACAGGTATGACGCATTAAAACCATTTCTCCACTACAAGCCCGGTCTCACGGCAGTTACATTTCACATTTTGAAAGTGGTGGTTCCCATTCACGCGCCTCACAACAACGACGAATTGACCCTCACATATATATAGCAATAATCCAACGACTTCCTCCCTTCCGCCCGCCCTACAAGCATCGTATGCTTTTATTGGCCTGGACATTTTCAATTTTTGAAAACACGGCACTACCTTGTTCCCCGTTTAACCCGTGGGAGACGAAAGTTTTCCTGGCAATCAACATGTCGCCGCTATGCACTCGGCCAAAAATTACCTACCTCTACCACCCCCAACTTTCCCCGGCACATAGTCCACGAAATAACCACAATTAAGTGCCTAGACTCAAGCATATGGAGGCGACTAGGGACTTTTTTAACAACTCACTTTTAGATTGAACCGCTTCCATTCTCCCCCCTCGCAATGGAAGTTGTTTTTAAACTGTTTCCAAAGCGCATGGAGAGCGGAATAACAGCGGGAAATAAAAAATAATATCGCCGCTGTTGTGAAAAGGTAATTATTTAAATAAAAAGCCCCCAGCGTTGCAAATAAACGCTATGGAAATTCATACGGCGTCTGCAGTCCCTGGTATACGCTATACTTTGCAGGACATTTGTAACCATGGCCTTCTATAATTGTCTTTCATTAAAATTGCCGTTATTAAAATATATAGTATTATTTTGTGCAAGTTCGGACGTGTTAATTTTTTGTGTATGTTTTTATGTGCTCTGCTAGCGTCTCTATTTCCAGTTAAACAATGCAGAGATGTGGTGCATCTGGAATGTAAAACGACTCTTGGGCTGGGGTAGAGCAATATTCGATAACATAGCCGCGTGTATTTCGGAATAACGACATGGAAAGCACAAGCAGCGAAATGGGCTTTGAGCTCTCCGAGATTTCCTGAATTAACGCTTTATTTAATTGCTCTGTTGTAGTCCATGCTACTCCTATCACTATTGGTTCAGTTCAATAAAATAACTAGTAATTAGGTAAGAAAGTATGACCAGTATAGTTTCATATTTACCTTCTCTATTACTTAGCTATAGTAAATAGAGGAAGCATTGTACGCCACCTAAAAAGGTTTACATCGAGATAATGGAAAACCATGGTTTGAGGTCCTATGTATATATATTAAAAAAAGCATTTTTAGAAAGAGGTCCGTGTGTGTGTTTGTGAACTACATAACTCAAAATTGAAAAGTTGGTTAAACATCAAACTTAGTATTTAAGTTCAGCATCTTCCAGGAATTCAGAAAGAAAATACCCCACCCCAAAACTACATTTTGAGGAAATTTTACACGTAACATTTTTTTTATTCTCTTTAATGATTTTGATTAAGGTATCATAAGGTTTTAAAATATTTATATGACAATTATAGCCTGTGAAGTCCTCTTCATACCAAATGACTTTTGTATAATTGGTAAACCATAAGAGAGATACAAAATCTCACTACACAAAAATGTAGATCTCTTGAAAGCACAAAATTACCTATGTCAAATTAATTTGTTGCTTTTGCGAGATATTCTTTGTTATGTTTGAGTTTTGAAATATAATTATTTCAAGTGGCAAGTCATGCAAGCAGCATGGAATTTCAAAGTCATCGCATGACGATCCGCTTTTTCAAAATCTAACTGATCTTTCTTGTACCTTCAACAAAATCCGTAATGAAAGTTTATATGGATTAACAAGAAATAGATAGAAGTAAAAGCTTTTATATAAAAAGTAGGAGAGCGAGTGAAGAAAGTCATGTAAATGCAACACATCAAATTTTTCTGAGAGGTCATTTGTGGGGCTAGTATACAGAGAATGTTCGGAAACTTCTCCACTTGAGAAATAAAATACAAGATTTCTAATTAAACCTTTTTTTTAACATTTCACCGTTTTAACTCTTAGACCGACACTTCAAACTTAGACCAATGATACTCTTTAACTTATTTATTCCTTAAGTACCTATAAACCGATTTGTCGGACTGTGCAAATTAAGAGCTTTTGTGACTAATAACGTCCACACCTGAGAAAAATCCCTCCAACGGTCCATTTCTTCAGATTTGGGAAGAGGAAAAGAGAAGACTCGGTGGGAGCTAAATCTGCTGAATATGGAATATGTGGCAGCAGTTAATATTGCAAGTGGTGCGATTTTGCAAACGCAATTGAGGTAGTGTGCCGGTGCATTGTCTTGTTGGAAAAGAAGTTTCTTCTTTAACAAATGCAGAGGTTTGGCCTCATTAGCATCCTTCCAAAGTAACTGGAGTAGATGAAGCAGCAAGCTGACGTACCTCGATTCATCTTTCGTTTAACTGTCGATTTTCGCGATGTTTTCCTCAGTCGTAGCGATCAGTCTCTAATTGGAGAATTTGGTAAATAACTATTTCTGGAACAAGGGAAGAGTTCTTTTCCGGTTTCATTGATCGAGCCATCTTTTAAGACTTCTCCCAACATCTCCATAGCTTTTCGATCTGCAGTTTAGTATTTGTCAGAAGTCGTCTCTCTTCATCCTTTCCAATTATTCCTATAATCACCTACTTCATCTGTTACTGGAGAAAATATAAATCTGACAGTATCATCGTTCCTTATATGATCTTTCAAAATTGCAAGTTTGACTTTTAAAAGGGATCGTTATGTACTGACTTTGAAATTTCACTCTTTGCTTGACATCTCGAGAAACAAAAGAATGGTGATTACATCAATGGTTTAAACGCCTTAAAAATTTATGATTAAGTACTGGAATCCAATAATAACGAATATCTTGGAAATGATTAATGCCAGAAAATTTTTTGACATAAATGTTATGTTTTAACGACACCTGGGTACCGAATACCATAGGTATTCCATTCAGGAAAAAACTAAATTAAGAACCCATGCATATGTTTATACATCTTGAATAGATGCGTAAATAAATGTTTGATGGTTATATGAAGATACATATATTTAAAACATCTCAAATTATTTTTTCGGCGTCGTTAGCCGCAGCAGTAAACCTTAGAGCTGTAATTCCATTAATATTTTAAAATTTACTTGCTCTTGAAGAAGCTACAGGAAAGGAGGAGTTATTTTTAAACAATGACTGTGTAAAGTAGCGTTGCATTCGCTTTTATTGCTGAATCTGAGCTGGAATAAAACTCGAGCTTCAGCACATCGCAACAAATAAAAGAAGCCCTGCTATTGCCTTTACTTCGTCTCCCTTCCTCTTCATTTTCTGCGTCGATGAGGATGGATGTGTACGTGTCAAATAATCTGCCCCAGGTCTTGGAGATAATAACGATAAAATGTAACCTGTGTGCTAGGTGCATGTGTGCGTGTTCAAACTAATCCGGACGTGACAGAGTAAACATGTCTACAGTGTTCATAACGCTAGCCGAGCTGATCAATCTAATAACAAGTGCTCGGCACGGGGGCCCCATCTTGTTGACACAATTCCGTGTTGATTGTTACCTTATTGGGATTGCGTGGTGCCATCTGTCCGCCGGAATCGCCTCAGATCGATTTCTCCTGACTATCGATCATTATCGCGAGTAAGAAACGACTGGTATCCTAGCAACCAATCTCGTCTCCGATAAGAACCCGGGAAATTAATCATTGGCAAACATAACCTCACTATTCCAACATCCATTTCGTTGTTTTTAGAAGGATTTCAACCAGTCAGCGGTATTGGTTTTATTTGACAGCATTAATTACGTTGTCACACTTCAAACAAAACATGTTTAACTCCGCCTCAAGCCACAATATGGCGTTCATTTTATGGTGCGACATAAAATGAAGAATGGGTGTATGCACGCTATTCGTTTAGTTAGCTAAAATGAGTGTTTTTGAACAAAGAGTTCCAGACGGTGTTTGGAAGTGTTTAGCTTCAGAGACAGGCGTCATTGAAACTTCTATCACTGCTTTAAGTGAAAAGATCTCCTGTCTATGGCTTTCAGTTTTGAGAAAATTAAAAGAAAACCCATCTCGTATTGAACTACTACTCCAAAAATTGGGAAAAACATTTTTTGCTTTCACGACACAGTTTGACTTATCCATCCAATTTGATTGTTAAGGTCCTACAGCAATACTATTAAATGATCTTATTGCACTCAATATGGTTAAATTAAGATAGACCTCACCGGTGAAAAATACCACTTTGTTTACTTCCTAATAAGTTAGCTCAGTAATGCAGTGTGACGGGAAAAAAAATTGGGAAAATCCGGAGGAAAAGAACATTTGGACTGTGTCCAAAAATTACTTAAAATCCATGCTTTCAAAAAGCATATTGCGTTTGATATAGTGGATTCTTACATGTATATGCAGTTAAGTAAGATCTATAAATAATTAGTAAGGTTTTTCATTTTCTAATTTCACTTTTTTACAACTCTCCTTCGCAGCAATTCTAATCGTTCAAAATGGAATTTTCCTACAGTTATTTTTACCATTCTTAAGAATAAAACAATTAAATGTGCTACTGACTGTTCTACACTGTGGTGTTAGAGTTATTGGATTTTAAAACAATGAACAAAACATGTGAATTTATTGATTGATAAAATTTATACACTGATAAAAATATTTATCAATGAACAATGATAACCTTTAAAATGGGTTTCTCTTGAACTGTGTTATAAAAAGTTGACAATTTTGTTCATTGTAATTAGATGACATCTACAGTTTAAAAAACTCTGTGTACATACACAAGAATTTCTATACCCATGACACATTCACATACATCCGTTATGTATTATCTACAGTATCCATATAAAAAGTGATTCTTCTAAGCTGTGTTATTCACTTTATATATACACTTTTATATACCTTTGCCTATGAATGATTTCAAATTAAACAATAAGTGCTTACTATATATTTAAATTTCGTAGCCGCAGGAGTTCTTGCGATGGAAAAAAGAATAGCAAACTTTCAGGCATGTCTTTCCCATGGCGTACTTGCGAAAGTGTTAAAATTCAGTGTATAATATTTGGAAAACACGAAAAAAAAAGAAGATACAAATGTGTATTTTAATGAGCTCTACGATTTTTCTTTAGTAAGATTTTGTCTATCTGCTGTAATTTCCCAAATATACTAAATTCAATCAGTATGAATTGTTCGCATCTAATTTACAGAAAATTGAATATAGGTGCATATTTTATTAGTCATGCAAACATCTTAAATATATGATGTTTTAATCGGAATCGGTATTGACATTTTTGAGAAAATGAAAAGTAACGACAATTTTTGCATGTAAAAGGTATTTTGATGTGGGGAATTTTCTTCAAAATCTTCACCTAGGCACACAAACAATGTATGACTCAAGCATGAAATTTGATATTTATTCAGACTTTTCGTTTTTTATTATGCTGTTTCTTTTAAGTACAGTAAACGTCAAAAAATGCATGTCTGCCGAAATCTCGATATGAAAACTTTAGATGGAATAAAATACCTCTACATACTATAGACAGATGGTAGAGAACGTAAAAATATATTTAAAAAGTAAGTAGTATAAAAGGTATTAAAAGTAAAAATATATTTCAAATTTCCAGGATCAGTATATTGCATAGGATCAGTAAGTTCATTTTTGAAGCATAACAATCAGCAACATAACAACAATAATACAACACGAACATATTATTAAACTACATAAATTGGTGAAAACCTTTGTTAATTTTCACTCAATTCAATACCTCTCTATTCTCAAAATGGAACATTTTGGGCGTGGGGCTAAAGTGAGTAATTATCGTTTATTATTATTGTTGTTATTGTTATTATTATTATTATTATTAATAATAATAATAATGTTTTGCGGTCTGCATTAGATCTTTATTTTTAATTACGCCAACTTCGTAAGGTAATGTGTATTTCTGTACTTGAAACTATTTCGGATTTAATTATTTACAGTACTAAGTTGTAAAAAAAGAACCTCATGCGACAAATTCACATAGCTTTCTCTACCCTTTATGGTTTATTAGTAAATATACAAACTATTCTTACTAAAGTTATTTTTATATCTACTACTAATCCAAATAAATCTTTGCAGAGTAGGCTACATTAGCTATTTCGTTATAGCTAGGAAGAGAGCAGGGATAGTCAACTGTTTAAGAACTGGACGATATATGCTGCCCTTAAAATCCCATACCGTTTCCATGCAGTCCCGAGAAACAATGAATGTTGAAAGGACTTAATGACCAAGAAATGAACAATTCGTGCCATTAATAACGATATCTCAGAAACGTCCTATGTTACAAAAAAGCGTATTTGAAATAAATTGTGTGTTTTATAGAGGTCTAAATTTTGTTTGTAGTACGTTTTCGACTAGCGCTTAGTTATACAAGATTATACAAAATTCCTTCCGAATAAGGACTTCAAAGGCTGTTCCCAGAAAATTAAAGATATACATTTTATCTGTCATGTAAATATCTTTATAACATATGGCATTTTAATCAAAATCGTTAGCCATGTTTTAGAAAATCAAAATTTTCAAAAAATGAGTTGAGGGTGGAGGGATTTTATTGAAAATCTTCGTGCCTCGTGCTTGGAAGATGTCTACTTAACTTAAAATACCAAGTTTGGTACTTATCCCACATTTTGTTTTTAGTTATGTTATTCACAGATACACTGACACATGCACCTTTTTCTAAAAATCTGAAGTGGTACATTCACATCTATCTCTATCCTTTTATCTTTATTAGTGGTACACAAAATATTTTTACTAAAGCTTGTTTTTCTATATACTATATTTTAATTCAAATTAAACCTTTGCAAAAGTAGCTACATTAGACATTTCATTATAGATACAATGAGAACAGCGACACTCAAATGTTTAAGAACTGGACGCAATATGCTGGACTAAAATTCCATACTGTTTTCACGCAATCGAGAGAAACAACTGAATGTTTAAAGCACTTTAAGAGAATGTCCAAGAAATAAACAAATCGAACCTTTAATAAGGGATATTTCAGAAACGACTTATGCCACAGAAAAAATTATTTTAAGTAAACCGTGCGTTTTAAAGCCTTCTAATTCTTTTTTGTATGATAGGTTTTCGTCTATCGCTTAACGTTTACCACTTATACAAGATTATACAAAGTTGCTTCCGAATGAATAGGACTTCACAGGATCTTCCCAGAAAATTTAAGGTATACATTTCATTTGTCATGTAAATATCCTTAATGTGTGATATTTTAATCAAAATCGTTAGAGCCCTTTTTTAAAAAATCAAATATTTCTAAAAATGTTGCATGTACAGGGTAGTTGGGGTGAGGGGATTTTGTTGTAAATGTTCGTGTCACATCTTTGGAAGATCCTGAACCTAAATACCAAGTGCAGTATTTATCCAACTTTTCTTTTTACTTTCTCTACTACGTATAGTAAGTAGGGGAAGTATTGTATTCCACCCAAAAATTCGATACCGAGATTTCACCGGAAATATATGTTTTGAGACTCACTGAATCCAATAAAAGCATTTTGGTAACATGGCCGTGTGTGTCTGTGAACAGTATAACTCAGAAACTAACAGTCGGATAAACACCAAACTTGGTATTTAGGTTCAGTATCTTCCAGAGATGCGACACGAAGGTTCTCAAGAAAATCCCCCCACACCAGATTACCCTTTACATGGAACATTTTTCGAAAATTTTAATTTTCTCAAAAATGGCTATAACAATTTTGATTAAAATACAATATGTTTAAGATATTTTTATGACAAATGAAACGTATACCTCAAATTTTCTGGGAATGTCTCCAAAAGTATTCTTCATTGTGAACGACTTTTGCATAACTGGTAAACCATAAGGGATAGACAAAATTTTACTACACCAAAATGTAGATCGCGTTAAAATACACAATTTATGTCACATACATTTTTGTTGTTGAGTGAACCATTTTCGAGATATTGCTTGTTATTCCCTTAAATTTTCTAATACTTATACTTTTTCTTAAATGGAAATTCGGTATTCATTTTTTTTATCCTGGTAATGCATTGAGAATGGAATACTCCACATAGCAACCAGCTCTTAAAATATTTGGCTATCATCTTGCATCTACAAGAAAATTAGCTCGATTAACGTGAATCATATGGAGAATAAGTTTGTAAAAATAGTTGGTACAAGAGTAGAGAAAGCCTTGTGAGTGTAACACATCATATTTTTTGAGTTATGCTGCTCACAGACACACACACACACACACACACACGGACCTTTTCTTAAAATGCTTTTTTTGGATTCAGGGCGCCTCAAAACATGTATTTCCGGTGAAATCTCGGTTTCGAATTTTTGGGTGGAATGCAATACCTTCTCTATCTACAATGTATGTCAAAGGTGGCAAAGTTAGTGTCGCGACTCAGTGTATAGCCACAAAGTAAAGCAAGTGAAGGCACACACAGCCTGGGCCAGTGTTGCTTAACTAGAGGCAAGAGGGTGTTTGGAAGTAAACAATCCAATGGCGGAGCTCGTGATGGCATTTGACTATTAAACCATCGTTTTCCGGAAAGTGGAAATTTCGTGCAGAATGGGAGTTAATTATCTAGACAATAATAGTATAAGTGTTATTGTAATTAATAAACTGAAAAATTGTTAATACGTGTATTTATTTGTGCAGAAGGGGAGAACGTGAAATGTTTAATTTACTCAAAAACATTACATGGCGTATTTAGAGGTAACATCCAAAGACACTACGTTAGACGTCATATTTCATATGATGAAATTAAAAGTTAAAAGTGTGTGTTTCACGTGGAAGTTATTATTATTATTATTATTATTATTATTATTATTATTATTATTATTATTATTATTATTATTATTATTATTATTATTATTATAATATTTGTTTTAGGAATTGAACGTGCGAAACTATTGCAGGAGTTAACTGCAAAGGTCATTGTACAGAAAGTCCCAAAAATTGATGGCTGTAAATACAAAAGTAAATATGCAAGTTACATACTTACCTAGTAGATAGCACGGTCCCTAAAACCTTTTAAAGAGGGTGAATTTCTGACACTATGTCCTACAAAAGCTGTACAATTTTAATCTCGAAGATCCATTACAAGGAAAACCTTTCAAAAAATATACAAAGTCGACTTAAACAGACTATAATAGTGAACTAAACTGCTATCAACCGTCACTGCAGGAGCTCTACAACCGTAACTGCTCCCTTCCCTTGCAGCAATGTTTCACTTCCGTGTTTCTTGTGAGCGTTGCGTTCTGTTGTGTTGTCGGCGCAAAACTGGCTTCTGCCTACCTCTGATGTACGTGGTAGACAGGGTAAAAATGACGTCTTTTACTTTAAAGCCTTTTTATATAATTATTTTTAACATGGAAAGTTGTTGTAGGCTAAAACAGCTTAATGTAGAGTTCAAGTATTGCTTCCATATTCTCAAAAAGCCTTAAATTATTTAGTACGCTTACTTTCTCTACTATGTACTTACAATAAGTAGAGGAAGTATTGTATTCCATCCAGAAATTCGATACCGAGTTTCCACTGAAATAAATATTTTGAGGCCCACTAGACCCCACAAAAAAGCATTTTTAGAATCACAGTCTGTGTGTGTGTGTGTGGGGGGGGGTGTTGCGAACAACATAACTCAAAAACGAAAAGTCGGTTAAATATCAAATCTGGTATTTAAGTTTAGCTTCTTGGGAGGATGCGACGCGAAGTTTTTTTAAAAAAAATCCCCTTCAAAACTACATGGAAAATCTTTAAGTGTTCATTTTCTCAAAAATGGCTCTAACTATTTTGATTAAAAATCATACGTTTAAGATATTTTTAAAGACAAATTAAACGTATACTTTTGAATTTTCTGGAAATACCTAACCTCTGGCATCCACTTCATTCTGAATGACTTTTGTATTATTAGTAAATCTTAAGAGATTGACAAAATCGTACATGAAAAATGTAGATCTGTTAGAGCACACGGTTTATGTCAAATAAAACTTTTTGTTACTTTAATAATTTCCGAGATATTCTTTGTTATTAACTTTAACTTTCCCCTCATAGCTATGCAAAGAGAACGGGAAATCAAAGTCTTCAGGTAGCGACCTGCTCTTAAAAGATTTGACTATCGCTTAAACCTACTGTGTTCTCCTAATCCCCTTGTATCTACAAGGGGATATGCAATAAGACAAATGTTTATCTCGATTAACATGAAGTAGATAGAAGAATAAGCTTTTATAATAATAGTTTGTTGAAGAGTGGGTAGAGAAAGTCATGCGAATGTAACACATCCTATTTTTTTAGTACTTGACCCCATTTTAGTGCATATGACACCACAGGTGGTGAACACTGAAGATACATGAAATGATAAAAATTATTAGTAAATGGAGTTTAGGAAATATGTCAGGCCTAAATGTAGGGTACTTCCCCGACATTTGCCAGTTATGAAGCTTGAGGAAAACCTGGAAAAAATCTCAGTCAGGAATGATAGTCCATGCGGAATTTGAACCGCAGACCTTCCCGTTCACGAGCCCGTGTCTTAACCTCGGCTATCCGTGTTGGTTTAAATTATTTAGCAGGCAAGTTATTAGACAAAGATTCATCCTTTTTTCCGCAAAGGTTTCGTAACAAACTGCTGAGAATGCCTTGAACAGGTGCCAGAGGTTAGATATTTGCTACAGTTTAATATTGTGCCCTTATAGGTTAATAACACTGGGGGGTGCGCAAGACCTAAGTTCTCCCTTCTGGTCGGTAGCGAACAACACACAGAGGCCAGCCATCTGGCGAGCGTCAGATATTAACTCTGAAATCAAACAAACGACTATCGTCGCAAAGTAATTAATCTGCGGTAACAGTAATGACAGAGCAACGCGACAGACGGTCGCGACATAAGCGCCACTTCATTCCCAAGTCTCAACATGCGACGGACAGTCGCCGAACTATTCAGTCAACAATATAATATTACGTACGCACATGCGCACACGTGGCGTTGGAAGAGGACGAAGAAGGGAGAAGAGAGAGCTGAATAAATTCATATCCGCTAGAAAGGAAAAAAAGCGGCAAAAGATGCAAATACAAATATGAAGAGTGAAAGGGGAAAACGAGTTTTATTAAAAAATAATCTGTCGTAATTGCATATTGCAGGGATTTCATTTCTGACTGATTGGTTAGGCCATTTTAATCAAAGCGCAGATTGATCTATACCCTGCGTGGAGTGCACATGATATCGCATCCAATCTTTCAGCCTCCAAACTCAGCATTGCAATTAAATCAATTTATTCAATTCATTTTTTTATATTTTTCCAAGGCTTACAATTTCTAACAGGTTTCAAAATACAGCCAGGTCACTATCCTGTACTATTTAAAAATGCCTAATTCACATTACAATTCACATATTTGGTTTAGACATAGAGGCATTTTGGAAAGTAATCCCAGGCATATGTAACATTCAGAATACAACTATCTGGTCAATAAAGCGAGATACACTCACATAACTTTGTCTACCCACTATTGTTTATTTTATATAACTTCTACAAACTGTTATTGTAAAGCATCTCTTCAGTTTAAAGCTAATTGAGATAAGCGTATGCAGAAATAGTTTCAATACGTATTTCGTCACAGGTACAAAGGGAATACAGCCGAATGTTTAAAAACTGGTCGTATATACTGGCCTTAAAAATTCCATACTTTCCCAAAACATCGCGAGAAATAACTGAAGAGCGAAATCACTTTAAAAAAACTAACAAAGCGTTGAAAAATTCGAACCAATAAATGAAATATCTCAGAAATGGTTCATGACATAGAAAAAGCTATTTGAAAGAAAGCGTATGCTTTCAGAGATCTACAGTTTTTGTGTAATACGCTTTTGTTTATCTCATGTTTTGTTCGTAATACGAAAGCATACAAAATTCCCTCTGAATGAAGGGGACTGTAAGGTTATTTCCAGAAAATTCAAAATATACATTTTGTTTGTCATGTAAATATCTTAAATATACGGTAATGCTGTTCTCTCTCTCCCCCTCTCAGTCACACACACACACACACACACACACACACACACGCACGCACACACACGTGGACATTTTTTCTAAAAATGCCATTTTCTGATTCAAAGGGTCTCAAAAGATGTTTACGGTGAAACCTCGGTAACGAATTTTTGGGTGGAATGTAATACTTCTACCTTCCAGGTAGGTGGTGGAGAAGTAAAAATATATAATGCTTTACAGTTCGAACCGACTTTTGTAGATGAGAGAAATCTTTCACGAAAGCTTTACCTGTTCTTAAACACTGGTATTGGTATGCTTACAAGTCCCATTTGACCATTATTATGACAGGTTTGCTATATGTGGTCGACAAAAAGCCTCTCTCCTGATACTGTAGATTAAGAATTTCCAAAAAAAATTATCTGATGTGTTACGTTCACATCAGACTCAACTTACAGCTCAATTGTTTCTCAAAAGTCCCCGACGTGACCATGGAAGTTAAATGGGGCTAAAGAACAATAGCACAATTAAATTGAGTTTTATTTGTAGACGCTCTTTAATTAATATGGCTCTTAGCCATTCATTCTATATTAGTCGTGAAAGACGAAAATTATGCTCAGAGGCTTCTTTGAGGCTCTTTTATGTGTCGTAAACGACACGGGACCACCGCTGAGCAACAGTGTCAAGAACTTCAAAAATATATGAAGTATTCGAAAATTCAAATTAAGTGCAACGAACATCTCGGAAATCATTAATACCGTAAAACATTTGACATAATTCTATGTTTTAATTATATGTGTACCCTTTCTATAGTAAGCCTCTTCATCTCTTATAGTTTACCAATTATATAAAATTAATCCACAATGAAGACGACTTCATAGCCTGTTTACGAAAAATTTAGTATATACATTTTATTAATCATGCAGGTATCTTAAAAAGATGCTATTTTAATCAAAATGTTCAAAGTCATTTTCGAGAAAAATAAAAATAACCACCAATTTTCCATATAAAGGATAGTTTGAGGTGGGAAGATTTCATGAAAAATTTGCTGTTTCATCTTTGAAAGATATTGAACATAAATACGAAGTTTGATATTTACCCATTTTCTTTTTTAGATACACATACACACGGACCTTTCTTTAAAAAAATCCTATTTTATGGGGTCAGCGACCTCAAAACATGCATTTTCAAAGAAATCGGATACAAATTATGGGTAGAATATGCTTCCTCCACCTATCATAGGTGTGCCGTAGAAAAAGTAATGAACAAATAAATGTTATATGCGATGCATGGTTAAAATTTTTCCACCTAACCATGCATAATGTTAACAGAAAAAAATGTGATGATACATTCACATAACTTTCTCTAGCCTCTATCGTTTACTATTGGGAACACAAATTATTATTACTCAAGCTCACTTTTCTATATACTACATTTTAATCCAAATAAACCTTTGCAGAAATAGCTACATTACACATTTCGTTGTAGATACAAAGGGAGCAGTGGCAGTCAAATGTTTAAGAACGACGCTGTATACTGGCCTTAAAATTCCATACTGTTTCCACGCAATCGCGAGAAACAACTGAATGCTGAAAGGACTTGAAGAGAATGACCAGGAAATGAACAATTCGAACCGTTAATAACAGATATCTCAGAAATGCCTTAAGCCACAAAAAACCCTTATTTTAAATAAATTGTTTGTTTTAAAGAGATCTACATTTTTTGTAGTGTTTTCGTCTATCGCTTAACGTTTATCAGTTATACAAGATTATAAAAACTTCCCTCCGAATGAAGAGGACTTCATAGGCTCTTTCCCGAAAATTCCGGATTTACATTTTTTCATGTAAGTATCTTTGATGTATGATATTTTAGTTAAAACCGTTAGAGCCATTTTTTTTTAGGAAATCAACATTTTTGAAAAATGTTCCACGTAAAGATAGTTTAAGATGGGGGAAGTGTATTGAAAATCTTCGTGTTGCATCTTTGGAAGATACTGAACCTAAATACCAAGTTTGGTATTTATTCGACTTTTCGTTTTTGAGTTATGCTATTCACGAACGCACATGTTTCCAAAAATGCTTTATTTGGATCCAGGGTGCCTCAATATATGTATTTCCGGTGAAATCTCGGTATCGAATTTTTGGGCAGAATGCAATACTTTCTCTACTTGCTATACGTAGTAAAGAAAGTAAAAACTATAAATATACTTCCGAGTTAAAGCACCATCATTTATAATACATGCACTATAATAATATACGTTTTATATGATATTGTATTCAATTATGCTTATATCCGTAAAAACTTTTAAAGAATTGCGTTGTTTTTCGAGACTTTTCCTTGAGTAGTCCAACAACTTGAAGCTACAGTAATAAGACGCTGGTAGAATTTAGAATAAATCAAGGTTAGCAAACCGAATGCTGTGACGTCAGCGAACAAGTCGCTTCTTGCTCTCATTACTAACTCAGTGTGAAGAGTGAGGCAAGGGAAAAGGCAAAGTTACTATTATTTAAGAACTAGCGGAGTAAGGGGAATATGTGTTGTACTTACGTGGTTGCGAGATGCACAGTCTATCCTCTTTCCGTCGTATCCCTTGTCCGATTCCCAAAAAGCGTTACATCACACGCAGTAACTGCTTTGACTGAATCTGGAAAAGAGCAACAAATTCATTTAATGCTGGGCAGAAAGGCTGTAGTATAGGCATATACTCTTTCACTTTGTTTAAAGCTTCTAGACGACACACAAAAGTGTATTATGCTTAAAAAGTGAAGAGAGAAATACTTAATATCTCATTCCTGTGTGAGAAATATTGATTTAATTTTAATAATAAAAATAATAATAATAATTATTATTATTATTATTATAATTACCTAATACCCAATAATTTGCGCCCAGGTCATAGGTGCACAGCACTGAGACAAAAATAAATATAATTTCTGCAAATAGGTAGTTCAGGAGTGAATAAAATCCTTAAGTATTAGTAATAGGGCACTAGAAAACAAATCTGATGTGTTGCACTCGCATGACTTTCTATACTCTTGTACAAACTATTTTTACAAACGCTTATTCTCCTCCTACTTCATGTTAATCAAGATAAGCATTTGCAGAAACATTTTTGCTAATTTTCTTGTAGGTCCAATGGGAATATCGTAAACTTTAAGTGATAGTCAAATCTTTTTAACAGTTGGTCGCTATGTGGAGCATTCAATTCTCTCTGCATGTCCAGGACACAAAAAAACAAAAAACAAATAACGAATTTCCATTTGAAAAAAGTATAAGTATTGGAAAATTCAAACAAATAACAAGGAATATCTCGGAAATGGTTCACTCCGCATGAAAAAAATCTGATGTGTTACACTCACATGACTTTCTCTACTCTTGTAAAAACTATTTTTACAAACGCTTATTCTCCATATACTTCATGTTAATCGAGATAAACATTTGCAGACTCTATCGTACTGCTAATTTTCTTGTAGATGTAAGGGGAAAATATATTTACAAGGGCAATATAGAAAAACAGTAGCCTTTAAGCACATAAATATCTCCTAATAGCTGGTTGCTAGGTGCAGCACCATTCCCTTTGCCACAGATTATAACTCTTTGCTAATCCAAGACAAAAAAATCTGATTGTTACACTCACATGACTTTCTCTACTCTTGTACAATCTAATTTTACAAACGCTTATTCTCCATATGCTTCATGTTAATCGAGATATGGAGATGTCAATCTTATTGGTAATTTTCTTGTAGATGCAAGGGAAATATGGTAGCTTTTAAGCGATAGTCAAATATTTTAACGCTGGTTGCTATGTGGCGCATTCCATTCTCTTTGCATGTCCAGGACATAAAAAACTGAATAACGAATTTGAGAAAAAGTACAAGTATTGGAAAATTTAAGGAAATAACAAGCAATATCTCGAAAACGGTTCACTCAACAAAAGAAATGTATATGACATAAGTTGTGTATTTTAACGCGATCTACATTTTTTGTGTTGTAAAATTCTGTCTATCTCTTATGGTTTACCAGTTATGCAAAAGTCGTTCACAATGAAGAATACTTTTGGAGACATTCCCAGAAAATTCGAGATATACGTTTCATTTCTCATGAGAATATCTTAAACATATAATACTTTCATCAAAATCGTTAGAGCCATTTTTGAGAAAATTAAACTTTTCGAAAAATCTTCCATGTAAAGGGTAGTCTGGGGTGGGGGGATTTTATTTAAAACCTTCGTATCGCATCTCAGGAAGATCCTGAACCTAAATACCAAGTTTGGTGTTTATCCGACTGTTAGTTTTTGAGTTATGCTGTTCACAGACACACACACACACACAGACACACAGACACACACACGGACATGTTTCCAAAAATGCTTTTTTTGGATTCAGGAGGTCTCAAAACATGTATTTCCGGTGAAATCTCGGTATCGAATTTTTGGGTGGAATGCAATACTTCCCCTACTTACTATACGTAGTAGAGAAAGTAAAAAATATGTATGACATAAATTGTGTGTTTTAACGAGACCTACATTTTTTGTGTAGGTAAATTTTTGCTATCTCTTACGGTTTACCAGTTAGAAAAAGCCATTCAGAATGAAGAGGACTTTTGGGAACATTCCCAGAAAATTCAAGATATACATTTTATTTGCCACAAACTATCTTAAATATATGATATTTTAATAAAAATCGTTAGTGATTTTTGAGGAAATCAAAATTTTCGAAAAATGTTCCATGTATGAGGTAGTCTCGGTTGAAAGATACTGAACCTAAATACCAAGTTTGGTATTTATCCGACTTTTCGTTTTTGAATTATGCTGTTCACAAAGACACACACACACACACACACAAACACACACACACATGGACCTTTATCTTAAAATGCCTTCTTTTTTTTGGATTCAGGAGGTTCAAAACATGTATTTCCGGTGAAATCTCGGTATAGAATTTTTTAGTGGAATGCAATACTTGCTCCACTTACTATACGTAGTAGAGAAAGTAAAAATAATATAGTTAACATGCTTGACTTCACATCCAGTTGTAGCCTTAGGTGGAATAATGTAACTTAACGCGACCTAACGTGAATCAAATGGAGCTATTTAGGGTTAGCTTTATGTAACTTAACGCGATGTAACTTAAGACTTTGAAATGTCTAACTTTTCCTTTGCGTTACGTTAAGCTGGCTGTCGCGTAACCAATTTGAAACAATCTGCGTGGAGCATTGGCTTGGAGTAATAAAACCAACTACCGATCGGAATAAATCCCGTTACGTTAGGTTAAGGTATCCTAAATTAAACCATCAGTTTAGCACAGGTTCTTAATCTCACGTTACGTCCCATCACGTTAAACTACGTTATGTTAAAATAATCGTAATCTCGGCTTTAAAGCGAGTATAAAATAAGTGCAGACCGTAGTTATATGATTATACATCATATTTACAGATTCTAAATCCGTTGCACTTACTTCTGTCCAAATAGTTTTGTTAATAGTGTTGAATTAAATAAAAATTATATTAAATTGAAACCACTAATTCCTGTGGTTTCTAGGTTTAAATTTCGGTTAGCCTTAGGTTTGTGAGAAGATATGAACCAATGTTGTTTGGTATGTTGATTACAGCACCAATGTGATGGAGAAATTCGAGTGCACTAGAATTCCCCTAAAAGTGAATTGGTCTTGACCAAAGTAATTTTATAAAACAAAATTTCTAAAGATGTATTCCACAATTAAAAATCTATAGATAAGTTTCATAGTTGACTTATTTTTTTGAGCAGTCAAACTTATGCAAAATTATTGTACTTTTCAGTGACAGCAAGACTTTAGATTTCTAAAATGTAAGCGCCTGCAGGAATGACGAGGTACAACATCGCAAATAAATCACAATTTTTTGGGGGGGAGGGGGTAATATAACTTCGGCAAAACTTTCATATCTGATATAACAAAACAACAAGAATTGAAAAGGTTCTTTAAAGAGTTGCTGGATGGAATTTATAACAGAAGAGAAACATTGCTAAACGGCTCCGAGTTATCGGTAGTTCCAGCTGATTTAGCTGAAAATATACATATTTACACAAAGAAAAGAAAGTAGAAAAAACACGCATCCCTTAAGGGGTTTTGTTTAAGCCAGAACTTTTTTACTTCCTCTACCACGTACCCAGTAGGCAGCGGTAGTGCATTCCTCTGAAAAATTCAATATCGAAATTTCACTCGAAATAATTGTTTCGTGGCCCCCTAATAAAAAAAGCATTTTTCGAAAAAGGTCTGTGCGTACGCTGCGTACGTGTGTGTGAGGAGCAAAACTCGAAAACCAAATGCTGGATACATACACAAGTCGGTGTATAAGTTCAGTACGTGCCAAAGATTTTCAAGTAAATTCCTATCCTACAATACCCTTTACATTTAAAAACTTTCGTTTTTTTTTAATTTTACAAAACACCTCTCACATATTTTAATTTAATTTCATTGAAATACTATAGAACACACGTGACAAATTAAATCCTTATCTTGAATTTTCTGCGAATGCACTTGGAAGAAAAGCTGTGTAATTTTATATAGTGGGTAAACCTTAAGAAATAGATAAAAAGCACTACATAAAAAATTAAATCTTTTAAAAAACACAATTTATTTCAAATAACTTTTTTGTGGCATAAGCTATTTCCAAGATATCCATTATTATTGGTATGGATTATTCAATAATGTGTTACCATTTGAAGTGCTCTCACTGTTCAGTTGTTTTTCACGATGTCGTGGTAAGAGTATGGAACTTCAAGGTCAAAATATAGCGAGCACTTTTAAATAACATTTGACTATCGCGTCTCATGTATCCACTTTACGCCTACAGCAAAATGTGTAATGAAACTATTTCTGCAAACGTTTATCTCCATGATGAAAGTAAAGTAAATAGAAAAATTAAACTTTAGCAGCAATAGATTGCAGAAGAAAGATAGCAATAAAAGACATTGGTAAAGAAAGTCTTGTGTATGTAACCCATTAGACTTGTTACCGTATTTACCTATACTTCCGCTTTCACTGTGGAAATGAAACTTGCACGTGATACAGTGTTCAAATAAAGCCCTTAATTTATCTCTAATGTATAAAGTACAAGTCTCAAGTAAATTCACTTTGGAAATACTGCAACTCTTCGTCATAGGATTTTTAGTTTCTTTGTACAGTTCTCAGGTTATGTAAATAGGTTATGAGTCAAAGCCGGGCTTCCACATGCACTTGCACTACCTTTAACACTTTTCACATATTTAGCAGCACAAAACTTACGTTTCCCGAAATTATATGGTATTGGCAATTTCAAAATCTGAAAACATTACCACAAACACTTATTGTATGTAAAATATAATCTGAAATAGCCAGGAGCCATCTCACAAGCTAACACGATGTAAGTAAAACAAACGCAATGACAGCAGCACAAGCTAGGCCAAACAGGTTAGCAAACAAACTAGGTTAAAATGTACCACCCTGAAATGAGTCCGCTCAGGAATCTAAGAGTGCAAAGCTCTTCGAAGTGAGCTGCAATTTACTCTGACAGAAGTATTTTCAAATAATGCGTAATATATTACGCAAGGGACTGAGATAATAATCTGTCGACTGTATACGAATCACGTCGGCATAACTAGGTACAGTCATGACCTCAAAAGAATGACATTTGTAATTAAATCGCTGAAATTAAATAAACGTAACCATATTACATCAAAATTTTGGGAAGTGGCCAATCTTTTCAATAAATAAATAAAACTAATTCTTTAAAAGGAAAGCTTGATTAGAATTACTAAAACATTAAAATAAAATATAAATAATAAAATAAATTTCAAAACAAAGCCCTGTGGGAAGCATGGGGCGCCGGAACTTGAGGGCTGAGGTTCTTTCAGGCCCCCCTGAATATCTAGAAGAGGGGGACTAAGTTCCCTTAGTTGGGTTGTTCTATAGTTTTACTCTTTTATTATTTTTACTGCGCTGGTGCAAACCGAGCGTAATTACATGGTGCAAACAGGACAATTGTGCGTTGGAAACGCGATTATCTCGTTTCGGTCGCGATCAGTCCACTAATGAAACATGGACGCAGTTACGATATATAATATATCAGCCTACACGTAACATATTAGTGCTAAATGCTGTCAAACTATTTAATATCCAAAACAATAACATCAATTTTAACTTTAACCTTAGGACGTTTAATAATGTTTAATTATTTTTGAAAACACTGAATATTTTGAATTTCGCATACAATATATCAATTATAATGTGTTTTGACAATTTGTATTATTATTAAATTTTCCGTTATATTTTCTTCGTTCCGGCGCCTCTGGAAGGGAGTACAATAATTCCGACAAGGCGCTCTGTCTTTTTTTCCGGAATGAGTGAAACATTTATCTGCTTTCCAAGCTTCTCCGAAAATAGCGTTTCAGATAGCAAATTTTTAATTATATGACACTTTTAAGAAAATTGCAGTTTATGATGGAAAAAATCAGTACCTACAAAGCAACCACAAGAACAACAACAACGACGAAATAGCAACTGTATCCAATGCACATTATAATAGAAATCCCTAGGAAACAAAATCAATGTTTAATCAATATGAATATAACGTTAAAGTATTCATTTATTCAACGAGGAGATGGATACGCGGTAGAATGTGAGGCTCGCATTCGGGAGGTCCCGGGTTCGATTCCCGTCGGGCCAGCCACTTTGACCATGGGATTTTTCGTGGTTTCTCGAATGGAATAAGTGCTTTTTCTTCTACCACGAATTTGATGTTCCCATCATTACCTTTCATCTGTTTCAGGGTAGAAGAAGGTCCAGGTGACGGCGTTCGGTGTATTACACTTTCGGTGCAGTTTGGAAAGGTTTCTCCCTGGGTTTGGTTGGTCAGCTGGGGACCTCCTGGATGCGTGGCTAGCCGGCGCCAGGATGTGCCTCATCTGGAATCGTTAGGGCCCCGTCCTTGCTTGCGTCGTCCAGATCTCTCCTCCTCATTCCTCCCTCCCAGGGGTCACATTAGAAGCAAAAAGGGTCATTGCGACCTAGTTACGATGTTACGTTCCAGTTTCTGAATATCCGTTTTTGTACTCCTACTCCTATTCATATTCAAATTACGTTGGGCCAAAAATAGTATGTATAAATCTACAATACACGAGTGAGAAGTGAATAACGGCATCTTGAAAACAGAAAATATTCCACTTCGTCTCGTTCCTGCTTTCTCTACTTCATATGCGTGGTAGATTAGTGGAAGCATTATTCCGCCAAAAATTTCGACATCGAGATTACATGAACCGCCTCCAAAAATAATTGGAAAAACATCCGCATGTGTGTGAGCAAAATAACTCAGAAACGAAGTGTCAGATAAACACAAAACTTACTGATTAAGTTAAGAATCTTCCAAAGATGCGGCATAGAGATTTTCAAGCAAGCCTACTCTTCATACGGACAAATTTTTGTTGACTTTCTCGAAAATTGTAATAATTTCGATTAATATGCAATTCGTTTAAGCTATTTACAAGACTAATAAAATTTATACGTTGAATTTTATGCGAATAGTATGCGAAGTCCTGTTGTGAATTTGTTTTGTATAATTTTGTATTACTGTTAAACCATAAGATATAACTAACATTTACCACACAAGAATATAGATTTATTAAAATTCATGTTTCACAATTCATGTTTCTTTTGTGATGCTGAATATTTACAGTTTAATCATTGCTTTTGGTTTCAATTTTGCATTTTATTTTTACTTTCTCTACTACGTAAAGTAAGTAGGGAAGTATTGCATTCCACCCAAAAATTCGATACCGACATTTCACCGGAAATATATGTTTTGAGGCCCCCTGGATCCAAAAAAGCATTTTTGAAAACATGTCCGTGTGTGTGTGTGTGTGTGTGTGTGTGTGTGTCTGTGAACAGCATAACTCAGAAACGAACAGTCGGATAAACACCAAACTTGATATTTAGGTTCAGTATCTTCCAGAGATGCGACACGAAGGTTTTCAAGAAAATCCCCCCCACCCCAGAGTACCCTTTACATGGAACATTTTTCAAAAAATTTTAATTTTCTCAAAAACGGCTCTAACGATTTTGATTAAAATATCATATGTTTAAGATATTTTCATGACAAATAAAATGTATATCTTGAATTTTCTGGGAATGTCTCCAAAGGTATTCTTCATTGTGAACGACTTTTGGTAAACTGGTAAACCATAAGAGATAGACAAAATTTGCTACACAAAAAATGTACATCGCGTTAAAATACACAATTTATGTCTTATACATTTTTGTTGTTGAGTGAACCATTTTCGAGATATTGTTTGTTATTCCCTTAAATTTTTCAATACTTATTTTCTCAAATGGGAATTCGTTATTCATCTTTTTGTCCTGAACATGCGAAGAGAATGAAATGTTCCACATAGCAACCAGCTCTTAAAAGATTTGACTATCGCTTAAAGCCTACCATATTCCCCTTGCACTACAAGAAAATTAGCAATAAGACAGTTTCTGCAAATGTTTATTTCGATTAACATGAAGTAGACGGAGAATAAGCGTTTGCAAAAATAGTTTGTACAAAAGTAGAGAAAGTCATGTGAGTGTAACACATAAGATTTTTCCAACTTTTCCTCGGCACGTCCCTTGTTTATATCGCAATATACTATTACGTTTGAAGCGAATGTGCTAAGAAGTTGTGGAATATATACTAATTGCATGAAGTGAAACCCGTCCAGTTAACAGTATCGAACGCAAGGGTTATCGGCAAATCCGTGATAGATTCTTTGGGAGACAATTTTTTCGATGTTCCAGTAACTTAGTAATTCCCACCTATGGACGAGACGAAAGTGTTTATATCCGCATTACTTTAATAGTAATGGGAAGACTGAGCAAGCAAGACTGATATAGAAAAAAAATCCTTTGTATGTTGTCTGATGTGTAATTTGCGGTCCAGTGGACGCTTTTCTTTAGGCGTTAGGTTGTCACTTTTTCGTAGCGCAAGACCAGATTTAGAAGATATGATGTTCCAAATTTTAGGACATATTTTGAAAGGCTTTTAACGACTTTTCCATTCATTTAGTATGTGGTTTTTCTATGTGTAAAAACCGCGTATGCTCGTCTCCACGTTCTGGTTCATTATCGGAGGGCGAGCGATACAAAACATATAGACCGTATTATGCACTTACAGACTGGATACAAACCTCACAGCTTTGACGCCAATAAAGTCAGCTCTAACCCCCTCCCCTATTCGGTATCCCCACCCATACTGATGCTTTTGTGTCCAAGTTTGGGGAACCGCCCTTCCAATAAGCAACATTTTCAAACGATCGATATCAAATGCCATTAACGAATCTCTAACTAAGGGGAGGTATTGGTATTGTGTTATTTGGTTCACAGTACGTTTTGAAATCACGTGGTGAACTTTAATCGGAGTCCAATCATATCTCAATTTAGCACCTTATTGTGTTTTAATAATAAGCAGGGTCTAGATTTTTATGAGCTGCTATTTTTGGTTTCACTTCTATCTCACTGTTTCGCTCCCTCCCTGTCTCTCTCTGATTCTGTTAGAATTCAATTCCGTGGTGTAGGGATAACTGTCTTCAGACCAGGAGGGTTCGAGTTCGGATCTCGGTTGGGGTGAGTTTCCTAAGATGGATGTCTGGTAACTCTCAGCCCAGTGGACCTCGGACACATTTGAATATCATTTTACCATTTTTAACCGTTTTCTCACTATTTTCTGTGCAGACCTGTTTTATTAAAATGTACGTTAAGCACTTTTAAAAATAATGATCATGTCTCTTTTAGTCTTTACAAACTAGTATTTTATATAAAAATGAACTTTGTCTACGTGTTTTTACGTAGGGTTTTAAGGTTGTAAATACATGGAATCTTTAAAAATTAAGCAACCGTTGTATAAATGTTCTATGGCAGTCTCTTCTAATTCTCTCATAATTGTTACAATAAACTAATTATGATGTGATACATTCACATGACTTTCTCTACCCTCTATTGTTTATTGTATACAAACTATTCCTACTAAAACTTACGTTTTCCGTCTACTAAATTTTGATCCAAATAAGCTTTTGCAGAAACAGTTACATTACACATTTCATTATAGACACAAGGAGAACATGGATACTCACATGTTTAAGAACTGGACACTATATGCTGGCCTTAAAATTCCATACTGATTCCATTCAATCGCGAGAAACAACTGAATGTTGACAGGACTTCAAGAAAATGACCAAGAAATGAACTCCAACCTTTAATAACGGATATCTCAGAAATTGCTTATGCCACAAAAAAATTATTTGAAATAAATTGTGTTTTAAAGAGATCTACATTTTATTTGTGTGTGTGTGTGTGTGTGTGCGCGCGCGCGCGTGTGTGTAGTATGTTTTCGTCTATCGCTTAAGGTTTACCAGTTACACAATACTATACAACATTTCTTCCAAAGAAAATGGAGTTCACGGGTTATTCCCAGAAAACTCAAGTTATACATTTTATTTGTCATGTATATATCTTAAATTATGATATTTTAACCAAAACTGTTGAGCCATTTTTTAGAAAATAAAACTTTCGAGAAATGCTCCATGTATAGTCCGAGGTGGGGGATTTTCTTGAAAGTTTTCGTGTTCCATCTTTTGAAGGTACTGAACCCAAATACCAAGTTGGTGAGTTATCCGTCTTTTCGTTTTAGAATCATGCTGTTCAAACATACACGCGTGCGCGGACTTCATTCTAAAACTGCTTTTTTTGGGATTCATGGCGTTTTAAAACATGTATTTCCGGTGAAATTTGACATCAAATTTTTGGGTGGAATACAATACTTCCCCTACTTACTATACGTAGTAGACAAAGAAAAGAATTACAAAGTAGTACAAAGTGCTTATACATTATAGTAGTCTATCACGTTACGTTCTTCACGATGCATTTTTGTTTAGATGTGGTTCCAAATTAAGCAATAAGTACTTAGTTACTTGGAAAAACAACGCTCAAATGTTTATTGGAAGCAAGGGGAATATTGTCTATGTAAGTAAAATTGAGCGGATAGTTTTTCGAATATATGTAGAACGCTCTGAAAATACCTATATTCTACATTCTTTCTTTCTCTCTCTCTCTCTCTCTCTCTCTCTCTCTCTCTCTCGTTAAATCGTCTCTTGGTTGTGTTCAACCGATCCTTGGTAACCTGCATCATCTCTCACTTGAAAATAGGTATACCTTTTCTAATTTTTCTGTAAGGATAATAATAATAATAAAAATAAACGAAGGTTACATCTGGATTTCTTCACCTTAATTCCCATAATAGCACTGATGAAAACCACAGTGACTATGTCAAGGTTGTGTCCAATTAGCCTACAACCACCTCTGCTTTCTTCTACTCACCAGTCCACTGTATTATGTTATATTAAATTAAATTCAGCTTTATTTATGAACGCTCTTTAACTGTACGGTCCTTAGCGTCTCATTCTATATTGGGAGTGAAAGACAGGAAACTTTGCTCAGAGGCCTCTTTTAAGGCTTGAGGTTCTTTTACCTGCCGTAAATCTAAGACACAGGACCACCGCCTATACTTCCCTTCCGAAGGAAGCCAAGCTAGAGATTTTTACGCCCGAAAAAAATCCATCGCCCTCCGCCAGGTTTGAACCCGCGACCTCGGGAACTAGAGACTACATGGTACCCCTAGACCACGGAGGACTGCACTATGCTATATCTCAGTTCTGGAGTCGTGATAACGGAAGCAGTGAAAACGTTCTGCGCAGTTAATAGGAGGGATATGCAGGACCAAAGAACGTAGAAGAGTGAGCTAGGGTGTAGATGTGGCCAAGCTGAACTGCAGTTGCTGTTGCTGCATCGTGGTAGTGAAATGGAAGTAGCATTTCCGCTAGAATCTTCCTGTGCCTCTCCCCTTTGTTTTTCTCGTGCTTAAATTCTTTCTCAAAAAAAGAGAAGTATATCAACGTAGAAAACAGTTCTGTCCTTAGCTTAGTTTGGGGAAGTTTTGTCATACCTAACATCGGGCATCGTTTCATGTCTGATTTATGGAATTGGATGTATTACTAACAATAACTTGAATGATTCTCTTCACTGTGTAGTCTTGAGTTTTATCTTACTTCGGTTAGAGAATGTGAATGACTCACTCAGCATATTTGGATATACTATGAACTTTGGACTTTTAGATACCCCTACAATAACATTTCATTCCTAACCTCGTGTTTTACTTCCACACAATTTTACCATTACACTTCTTTTCTTGCCCACAGAGATTATCTACGATTCAGGATTTAAATTTTACTTGCTTATGGAAAATGCTTATCAGCTGTCACGGGAATTTCAAATATATGCAGTTTCAAAAAGAAATTAATTTTGTGTGATGCAAATACACGACATTAGGCATTAAGGAGATAATCGTGATTACACCTGCGATTACACATATCTTATAATCTAATCCCTTTTTTCTTTAGTCAATTATCACTGAAGAGTTTCTGAGTAGGTGTTTTGTTGGGTTATCTGAATAAATTCGATGTTCTGGTTGGTTTTAATGTCTTAACGTGCTGCTTATGAACTCTTGTGCGTAATATGTAGCGGTCTAAAAATTCGCAGTGTAAGAACGGGCGATCAAGTTGAGAACGACCGGATATAGGAGTAAGATTACAGCTCATAATCCAGGCACATGGGGAGCCCATAACGTGGCGAGGCGGCTACTTAATGCAATGCAAACTCTCCCTTCCTCACCCTCCCTCCATACAGCCGACATTCTGTGGACTTTTAGTTCCGGCAGGCGGGCGGGGGTGTTTAGACTCGCATCCTAATGACGTGTTTACCGCCGATGTCACGTGATGACAGGATTGCCACACCACCAGTGTGCAGGGCTACCGCTCTAACGTTGTGTCAATTTCACAGAGATTGAACCGACCATCAACATGCTCTGCAGTGGCCCAATCACGACACTCATCGTAAACTTTACCGCCTTCCGCATAATTAACATATGCGTTTATCAACTTCAGTGTGTTAGATGTGTTAAAATAACCGACACTACGTTCTTGAAAATATAAATATGATAAGGGCAGACAAAACCTAAAAAATAGTTGTTTCCTTTACATGCTCGAAAGTGAGAGTTTTGTTAAGAGATGAATGTTTAACACTTTTTAATGCTATTGGATTTGGTATGCCACAAGGATCTGTTTTAGGCCCTCTATTCTTACGCTCATTGCAATTGCTTACTGTGGGGAATGACTTTTATAGCAATACCAATTCTTATTTGCTGACGATGCCCCCCCTTTGTTTTCAATAGTGATTTTAATATCTTCGAAGCTAGTGTGAATATTTACTTTCGCTACTGATTACCTATAATAAATAGAGGAGGTTGGTATTATATTCCACCCAAAAATTCATTATAGGGATTTCATCGGTAATACACGTTTTAAAATCTCCTAACCCAAAAAAGACATTTTATACGCTCGTGAGTGTGTGCCTGTAAACAGCATACCTCAAAAAAGAAATGTTGGATAAATACCAAACTAAGTAGTTTACTATCTTTCAAGGATGCGACACGAAGATTCTAAAGAAAATCCTCATCCAAAACTACCTTTTATATGGAATAAAGGTTATTTTTTGTGTTTTCAAAAACTGCTCTAAGGATTTTAATTAACATAACAATGTTTTAAGATGCTTACACGAGAAATAAAGCATATAACTTAAATTTTTTGGGAACAGTCTGTGAAGTCCTCTTCATTCTGAATGAATGTTGTACAATTTCGTATAACTGGTAAACCATTTGAGATGGACAAACGCTTACTACAAGAAAATGTAGATCTCAATAAATCACACAATTTATGTGAAATAAACTTTTTGTGGCATTAACCATGTCATAAATTTTTATTGCTTTGAATGTTCAAACACTTCATACCTTTTTGAGGAGCTAAGTACCCATTCATTTGTTTCTCATATTCAAGCAGTAAGGGGAATTTAAAAACAACACATAGTGACCACCTTTTTAAAAATTTGGCTATCGCCTGAGCCTCTTGTGTCCCACTTGTCCTCTTTTAATGAAATATGTAATGAAACTAAGGGGTGAACAATCCTTGGTGGGACCGTTATCGCGGCGTGCGGACGGTCGGCCGGCGTGGCTGGTTGCTGTGTCAGCGGTGCGGGTGACAGGAGCTTCACAATAAGTGTAGTACGGTTTGTTGTGCAAGTTATTTCTAACACAGATAACATGAACACTTAAAAACTAAAGTAAATTACTCATGTGTATGAAGCAAGGAGTTATTGGAATTGCCTCCCTTCGTTGTTCAAGCATTTCTAACACCTGCTTAGGAAATTCCCCACTACATTCTGCAGTTCCCTCTGAGAAATGGCAGCAATTTTTTGACAAATGTTATTTTTAAGTTCATATTAAGTGTATGGGTTTGTTGTGGAAACTTTCTCTTTTAATGCCCCATCCCAGAGGTAAAAATCGCAGTGAGTGAAATTAGGGAACGAGAGGACATTAAAAGAGAAAGTTTAAAAAACAAATCCACACACTTTAGAGGAACTTAGAAATAACATTCGTCAAGAAATTGTTGGCATTGTTTATTTTTAAGTTCGTGTAATGTGTGTGACTTTGTTTTATAAACTTTCTCTTTAAATGCCCCATTAGAGGTACGCCAAGGGGTTAAATCAGGGAAACAATTAAAATTATTTAATTAAAGTGCCATATAGCCTATTTTCCAAGTGGGAAATAGGTATATTATATACCGAGTTTCATAATAATCGGTTCAGTTCTCCCATGTATACCTTCTTTGTAGTATTTAACGCTCATTCTTACTGCGCATAGGTGCAGACACTGATATTACATGAAATGAAATGATTATTGGGAAATAAATTTGGGAAGAAACCGCCCCAGGCAATTGCCAGTTATGTGGACTGAGGGAAACCTGGAAAAACCCTGTCAGGGTGGACGGTGCTGGCGGATTTGAACCGCGGACCATCCGTTCACGAATTCTTGTTATAAGATGATCGGCCACCCGTATTGGTACATATATACCTACTAACATACATTAAATATAGAGTAGTTAAATTATATTCTAACTCACTCGCGGCCTCTCTCTACTGCGCGAGACAGCCGGCAGTCGCCGGGGAAATTACGCCGGCAGAGGCGGACTAAAATCCTTACCTTATAATAGATGCTGGAAATGTTGACCTTCTGCTCTCAAAGAGGTAGCATATCTTGTGTATATATTCTCGCTCGCTTTCCGAAGCTCAGCAGCGGGAATTCTTGTGATTTCTTGCACAAGGTTTTCTCTAAGTTCCTGTAGTGTGCGAGGATTGGAACGATACACTTTGTCTTTTAAAGAACCCCATAAATAAAAACTCGTTAGGTCACGAGAAGGAGGGGGGCACAAATCAACACTAATTATTCTGCCATCAAACACCTCTCTTATTGCATGAAATGATTCGGCAGCCGTATGTGCTGTTGCAGAATCTTGCTGGAACCAACCATACGATTTCTCTTCTTCTGTCAAGCGATTGCAAAATGGCCTCAGAATTAACCTCTGATATCGCTCTGCATTTGTTTCATCAAAGAATATGGGCCCTATTATTCTTCTAGCAGTTATCACACACCACACTCCAATTTTCTGATCATAATGAGGCGTTTCATCCAGTAGCACAGGTCTTCTAAAGTCCAGTATCGACTGTTGTGAGTATTCACACGTCTACTTAGATAAAATCAAGTTTCATCAATGTAAAACAAAACCTGTGGTCAATGAAACCCCTTTCTACGGATTGGAAAAATTAGTTACAATAATTCACACGTTTAGCAGTATCATTTGGCTTTAACGCTTGCACTCGTGTTAGCGATAGGACTTCAGTTTCAACAAACGTGTAGCATTTCTCGCAGAAGATTGAGATACACCTGTTTGCTGCGCTAGTTTTTTCAGTGATTTTCGAGGCGATCGCTCCAAAGCGCACAATCACAAGAATTCCTGCTGCTGAGCTTCGGAGAGTGAGCGAGAATATTTACACGAGATATGCTGCCTGAGAGCAGAAGGTCAACATTTCCAGCATCTATTAAAAGGTAAGATTTTAGTCCGCCTCTGCCGGCTGTTTCACGCAGTAAAGAGAGGCCGCAAGTGGGTTCGAATATAATTTAACTACCCTATAGTATATCACATAGGTACACAGAAAAAAAAATTAAAAAGACATATTTTGGCTTCAGCATAACCAGAGATTACATTTGCACCTAACAGAGGTTACATTTCTAAAATCGAAACTTAATAAAATTTGGTTTGTAGTTCTATTATCTGTATTAGCAGATATCTAGTAGATATTTCATGTGAAAGTTTACTTCAAATAAAAGCTGTCTAATAGATAGGTATTATATTTGTTGAAAGTTTGTCATGGAATATATTCCGTACTGCGTCTGCTGAGGTGTTTAAAACTGGTATTGTCTAGTAAGTGCCACGCTTTTTAAGTAGTTTTACAATTTACGGCATTTTTATCTGTGGCAATGAGGCTAAAATTCACATTTATGTTATTATTTGACGTCACTGAACTGTTTGATCGTATCAAGACAGTTACTGTACGTTGGTTGATTCACATGAGTAATATTGTGTGCCAAACGGATAGCCTTAGTTGCATAGACGCCTTCCTGTATCATCTGCTTGAGGGATATGCTGGTAGATGCTCTTAGTTGCGAGTTATCTCCTGCACCAGTTGTCGTTGAGTCTTGGCGTAATGTGGACTTTAGATCCTGGAATTGCTGACTGTTCTTTAGGTGTGCAGGTTATCATTCTGATGTAGACAGATGACCTTAGTTGAGTAGTCACCTTCACGTGTCATCTGCTTGAGGGATGTGATAATAGGTACCCTTAGTTGAGTACTTACCTCCTGTAACATTGGGTCATGGCGTAATGTGGACTTTGGGATCGTGGAACTGCTGACTGTTCTTTGAGTGTACAGGTAGTCACTGTGATGCTGGACTGATGGCCTAAGTTGCATACTCGGCTTCGTATACCATCTGCTTAGGTAACTCGCTGATCGAGCCCTTAGTTGATAGTTGGCCTTGCTATTTTTATTTCTGTTATCCTTTTTATCTATAGGTGGAAGTATGGGTCATGGTATTAAATATTCAATCTAGTATTTACCTGGCAAACGAGGAAACCACGAAAAAGCTCTAGTCAGATTGTCCGTATATAGGATTTGAACTTACGGCCTCTCGGATGCGAGGCATAGACACTACTGCTCGCTAGAAACCGGTGGTGCTGAATCTATTTTTTGAAACTTTTTGAAGGGTTATTTATTTAAGGTATTTTAAGAATCATGAACCTTTATGTATTCGAAAAAATGTTAAGGTCTTCACTTGCAACTCGAACAGCATTGCTACTCCATTATATTTATTTTTGTTTTCTCTGCTGTTACCTTGGTAATAGAGGAAATATCGCGTTCTATCCGAAAATTCTATATCAAGATATCGAATTGGAAAGATAAGTTTTGAGGCCAACGGTACAAGACAGAAAGAAAAATAAATTAACACCATCTGGTGGTTGTACGTGTGTTTGTGTGCGCGCGATTGCGAGAGAGAGAGAGAGAGAGAGAGAGAGGGAGGGAGGAGACAAACTTCATATTTATGTAGGTACATCTTTCAAAGGTGTAAGGCGAAGACTTCATGCAATTTCCTCCATTCCAAACAACCCTTCACAGGAAAATTTTTTATCATTTGTTATTTTGTAAAAATAGGCTATGTGACTCATTAGGATGGCAGATTTTTTTATGCATGGATATGAGGAATAAAATGTATATCTTGAATTTTTGTAAAAAGTCTGTGAATTCCTATTCATTATCAGTTGTTTTTGTTTGTTTTATTTTATCGTCCTTTAACCGAGTAGTTGATAGCGGATGATCGGTAAAAAAATGGGTGAAACGATCTTCAAATTAGCCCACACTGCAAAACCGCAAGAAACCATAGACACAATTTTATTTATGAAGAGGGAGGGGGAAGTGAACGCATTACAATATACAATTTGTGTCGAATAACTTTTGTTTGTAACTATAGCCATTTACAAAATATGTCCTGTTGTTCCTTTAATTTTCCAGTACACTAAGCAATGCTGTTTTGAAACATTTTGTTTTCTTTTACCTCATCAAGTGCAGAGAGTATGCAATATAATGCCTTCTATATTCGACTTGCTTTTTAAACACTTGCCTGTCACTTCAACCCCTCTCGTGTACCTGTGTTGACTATTGCAATATCTTGAAGGCGTTTTTTTGCAACAGTTAATAATGATTAACATAAAGTACTTAGAAAAGTAGGTTTTGTATGGAAACTTGTAGAACGGCTATGAAAATAAATGATAACTAGTAAAGAAAATCACGTGATATGCAGCACATCAGATCTTTTTTCACTTTTTCTGAAATGAGATTAAACAAGTCTAAACATTATTATGAATTTACAGCCTCAGATATATGCAATAAGTCAGTAAATGTAAAGTCCAATTTACAAGCTTAAACAATTTAAACGTAAACTGCACCACTACCTTGTCAGCAAATCGTTCTTTGACAAACTTTTATCAACTTTTAATGTGATTCCAATTTGCGTTAATACGAGGGCGGATCGAAAAGTAACGCACAATATTTGTTTTCTGCCTTGGTATTGTAGCTGGAATATTGCAATTTCACACAGATATAGTTTGAAGGTTTTACTACAGAGGGTAGTTTATGTTTCATATGCAGCTCTAGCGAGAGAAGCGTGAATTGCGCAACAAAGATGGCGCGCATGTTACTGTCGTCCACGTGTGAAGAGCAGAGAGGTGTGGTTCGATATTTGTGGGCCAAAGGGCATAAACCAAGTGATATTCACAGGGACATGCGTGGTGTGTATGGGGACCGTAGCAATGCCTCCAGGTGGTGTGCATTCTTCCTAGAGGGCCATGTGAACCTTAGTGATTCGCCACGCTCTCCAGGAGGCCGGTAACAGCTGCATCTCCAGAATGTCAGAGTATTTAGGCGGCAATTTTGAGCGACCGGGGTGTGCAACTACGAACCTAATCGCAACAGTTCACAATTTCCTATGGTGCAGTATACGATATTCTTCTTGACACGCTGAAAGTTAGTTCGTAAAGTTAGTGCTCGCTGGGTGTCTAAGAACCTGACAGACAACCACAAGGGCCAGCGAATGGTGATGAGTTTGGATCAGCTAATGCGGTACACCGCAGAAGGGTATGACTTTCTGAAAGGAATCGTTACGGTGATGAGTCGTGGGCATACCACTACACACCCGAAACCAAGCAGACAGGTATGGAGTGGAAACATGCTGGTTACCCAGTGAAGAAAAAAAATTCAAAGTGACTCAGTCTGCTAGGAAAGTGCTTGTGACGGTGTTCTGGGATAAGCATGGTGTTGTATTGGTGGACTTTGCTGAACACGGGACCACTGTGAATGCTGCAGCCTACATGAAACGTTGGTGAAGTTGCGTCGTGCCCTTCGTGACAAACGCCACAGCATGGGTGCTGACGATGTCAAAATTCTTCATTACAAATCTCGCCCCCATGTTGCTGCTGCTGTTCTCAGAAAATCACCAAATTTGGTTGGGAGGTGCTCCAGCATCCACCATACAGTCCGGACCTTGCACCGTCGGACTTTCATCTGTTTGGTTCCATGAAGAAATTCCTGGCCGGCCAACGCTTTGCGACAGATGCGGAAGTGAAATCAGCAGTCCGCAAATGGCTATACTCCAAGGAAACGGACGTCTACGAACAGGACATATTGAAACTGGTATCACGATGGGAGAAATGTGTTGAGAAACTTGGTGACTATGTCGAAAAGTAGGTAAAAGGTGTAAGTTCATTTGTGATTTTTGTTGTTGTTTTAGCTATTAAACTTTGTTGTAAAAAATTATTGTGCGTTACTTTTCGACCCGCCCTCGTACAAGCTGTCTTATTCCGCGTTGCATAAGTGCGTTTTACTTTTGAAATATATGTGTAAGGTACTGTAAAAAATATGCGTACTTAATCAAAACTCACATAATTCTTTTTACTCGTTCTTTTACAAACTATTCTTATATGCCTTGTTCTATCTACTTCTTATTAATCGAAATAAACATTTAGGCAATTCGTATTAGGTATAAGGATACAGTAGGTAAAGCGAGAGTCAGACTTTTAAAAAGTGGGTCGCTATGTGATGACTTTGAAATTGCATATTCTTTGCATGGCCACGAAAGAAAGAGAGAGAGAGAGAGAGAGAAAGAGAGAGAGAGAGCGAACAGGACTTGCCTCTAACAAAAAGTATTTGAAAATTCAAACTAATAACAAAGAATCTCCCGGAAATTGCTAACCCCACAAAGCAATTTATTTGGCATAAATCGTGCACTTTAACGACGTCTACAATTTTTGTGTGGTAATATTTTGTGTATTTCTTACGGTTTACCTGTTATAAAAAGGTCGTTCAGAAGAAGATCTCACAGGCTATTCCCAAAAAAAGCCGATATATGCATCTTATTTGTCAAGCATCGACTTCTCAAAATCGTTAGAGCCATTTTTGAGAAAAATCAAAAGTAACGAACATTTTTCCATGTAAAGAGTAGTTTGATATGGCGGAATTTTCTTGAAAAATCTGCGTGTCACATCCTTGGAAGAAGCTGAACTTAAATACCAAGATTGGTACACCCATACACACACATGCAGACATACACACCTACACACAAAAACAAACGCATGCATACACATAACCTACACGCATACATATACAAACACATACACGTGACATACACATACATGCACATATACATACACACAAACACACACACACATAATAACAAACACATATACACGCACACACACTTACACATATAAATATACATACACGCAAACATGTACGCATACATACACAAACATACATACTTACATACACACATACATACACAAACACACACACCTGCACATACACACATATACATACATGTACATGCACACATACATACACATACACAGAGGTTTGTAACTGAAAAGGCGCTTTCCCAGGTTTTATATTTCATAGCATAATTTCACTACAATTTTTGCAATACATACGTTAGTAGACATTTAGCCCCTGAACACACATCAAACTCAACATGATTTTCCAAATTTTTGACCAGATCTGTGAACGCTTTAAATATGTAACTAAACGTTTAAAATATGGGGCAGTACTTTTGAAATTGTAAGCTAGTCTGTAATTGATTCGTGCTCTGAAGCCTAAGTATTCAAAGTCTTTTTTTTTCTCAAAAATGTTTGCACGAGTGTGCAAAGATTTGCCTAGATAGGTCAAATACTGGCAGGGTTGTAAAGGTGAGCAGGAAGAAACAGAATATGTAAATTGGTATAGTTTTTTTTTTGAACATTCCTCCAATCGAAGTTTTGTAAATAAACTTATCAGTAACATCTGGATTATAAAGTATTTTGTTGTTCTCGATTTTAAACGAAATATTTGCAATTTTTTGCTTCGAGACCTATTAGTTCCCCTCTTTGGAGGAAAGTAATTAAGATGCCATGCAGACTTTCCCCTAAATGGTACCAAAAGTAGTTGTTATATATAATTTTAATAACAATTAGCTTGCCCATTATTCAGTGAAAAGATACACATGCACAGACACAAAAATAACTTTAAATACACCGATGTGTTTCGAGCAAAGAGTGTAGCTATTCGTTAAAACTTATTTTGATAGCTATTCTATAAATTGTTAAGCGCTTAATTTTACTTTCTCTACTACTTACCTACAGTAGGTAGAGGAAGTATTGCATTCCACCAAAAAATTATATATTGATATTTCATCGGAAATACACGTTTCGAGGTCCCTGAATATTAAGTATTGGTTTAGAAAAGTGTGTGTCTGTGTGTGTGGTGTGACTCAAAACCGAAATGTGCTCTTTTGGTTTTGGGGCCTAAAGGATGTATTTATGGTAAAAAAATCGATACCAAATTGTTCGGTATAATACAATACTTCCTTTTTCTAACAAGGTAAGCAGTAAAGAAAGTAAAAATGGGATTTGGGATTCAAGGTAACCTATCAATTATTAATACAAAAATTAAAATTACTGGAATATGTTTATTAGTTTCATTATAGGTAAGTATATTGAAGTGTGATGTTTTTAGGTAGTTGTTGGATGCTTTATGTTTATCTGCACCACGTATGGAAGCCAATTTGAAGTGGAATATTTGTTGGTAGTTGGAAGATGCTTCATGTTTATATGCACAATATATGGGAGCCAATTTGTCGCGGTCACTTCGTGTTATCTTTTACTGGGCGCCTGTTATTGTATTACTACTTTGAATGTTGGGTTCATTATCCTCCGGCTAGCTATTGTTTCTCGGTCAAGCACATCTCTTGAACAGGGTGTGTAAACGGAAAGGATTTGTTACTCAAAGATAACACTGATAAAAGAATTTGTTTTTACACTTTTATTACCGCCACAATTAATTAAGTTCACATATTGACTCTTGATACACGCCAGACTAAACGGTTATATTTTCTAATATCACTATAATCACTTATTTACTGCACATTATTAATTCGCGTGTTTCACATTTATAACTAACTTTAAGACGCGAGAGATTCTGTAGAATTGCGTAACGTGTACTTTATGTATGCTTCCGTTGAACTACGCGACGTATAGCTCACGAATACTTATGTTGAACTGATCGACGTATTACACGCGAATGCTTCTTCTGGACTGAGCGACGTTTAACTTCTGAATGATTTTGTTGAACTGGGCAACACTTGCCTCTGGCTTTAGCTTTTTATACTCCCACACCCCGATATGCCTAAAGATTATAACCGAGCTGCTATTGGTTAATAAAACGCGCCAACATTAGCGTCCATTTTTATATCCAATAAAAAATTACGAAAACATATGCTCTAAGGAAGAAATTCCCGCAATTTCTAAGAAAAGCGCGCCAATCTGACGTCATTTGTTTGTCTCTTCTAATTGATAAACAACTCACTCCCTTCGCTCATTGTTATCCGCTCCTATTGTCAGTTTCAGTGAGGCCGTGTAAACTTATTTCCTAACAATGCTTATAATTAACAAACATCCCAAATCATTGTCATACAATAATGCTTATTTACCCTCCAATCACTCTGGCATTTACATCATTGTGATACAAATTACTGCCACAATATATATAGGAGGTTCTGATTAAGTAGACATAAAATAAATTATTATAATTTAAAATATATTAGTCAAAGATAAATAAATGCATAAATATGATAGTGCAGATTTTACCTTGTGTTACAATGGTTGAATAAGTAAAACTAAGGCGATAATTCTGTATGTATGGACAATACCTCAGAATTTCATGTGTCTCTTTGTTTGGCAGAAACGAAGTTTTTGAAGGATGTACAACACCGATTTAGTTGAGAATTCAGTATTAGAAGACGCGATCTCATTTTTCTGATTATAAAATAATAATGACCAATGGTATGAAGTTCAAGCACTTGAACATGAATTTGAAGTGCAAAATCCGCCTTATGATTCAAAATATCATTATTGGTATGCCGAAAAATACCTAGATAGAGTTCTACAACAGACTTGACATCGCTGTGCCACAATGGCACTTAAAATTAGTATTCCAACTTTGGTGCATCTGGAAATGTTAAGTTTTAATTAAGTAAGCTCTTTGTATAATATATTAATTTTATCTGTGATTTAAGCGGGACGCCCTGTATGGAACGTAAATATGAATTTTATATGTTTATTGCGATGTTGTGTCCTGTAAGCTGCAAGAGCTCACGAATCGTGAATCTGCAGAGGAATTGCATTAAATGACGAGGCACGGTCGGTTTTGAAATGGTCCGCTAACCAATTACGGATTGCGAGAACGTAATAACGGGGCGTAGTATTAAACTGTTGACAGTGTATAGGTGTCATTAGAAGGCTGGCCAGCTCTTTGAATCACCGGTGAAACTACTTTAATGCCGGCTTATCATCAAACTAGTAGCGAGCCGGACATTAATTCAATAATATCATGTTTCCATACATTAAGCAATATTATTATAAGCCGTAGTGTTTGAGATTGGGATTTGGGCATCGTGATCTGTGCCCCTCCCCTTCCGCTCGCAAGCCTAAATACTAATACACACCCCCGTGTCGTACATATGTGTTTAACTTCCCTCCCTCCCCCATATGTTAACAAACGATGCATGGAGCCTAGCACATGTGGCACATATATGGCCGTGTATGGGGTGGGTGGAACAGTCGCTAGGGAGGAGAAAAAACTCTAGCTATATAGCAATTATTTTTCTTTGGAGCTCGGGATGCCCCTTTTTTATTTTATGGGGTGTTTTTAAGTCTTTAATTCCAATGCTGAAATGCAATACGGAGCCGTTATTATTCTTAACACTCCCGCTTCCCGCACAGGAGCTTAAATAAAATGGTTTCTGCCTACAGGTTAAAGAATTCATTAGCACCAAGGGACGTATAGGTGCTAAAATTTGCTTTACTATATTTAATACTTTATAAATTTTTTAGCAGTTAAAAGATTAAAAGGTAGAAAATGGAATATTAATTCTTCTGTATTTGAATACTATAACTTACGATGCAGTTATGTAGATATTAAATCTCTATTTTCCGTTATCTCCATTTTATGTAAAATATTGCAGAAGTATGGAACTAGTAAATAAAGGTTGTAATTGAAATAAGGATCACCCTTTAAATCACCGATATGGGTAGCCGAGGTCGTTAAGGCATGAGCTCCTGCGGTTCTAATCCAGCAGGACCGTCCTCCCAGAATGAGGTTTATTTTCCGGGTTTTTCTCAGTCCTCGTAACTGGCAAATGGCGACGTACTCTAAACTTAGGCCTGGAATGCTTCCTTCCCAAATTTCCTTTACCAATTATTATAATTTCGCGTCATGCATCATCACTGTTCGCCGTCTGCAATAATATCGGGCGTTAAATACTACTTTAAAAAGACATTTAAACCGCTGATATCAGATACATCCTGGGTAAGTTTTGTTAATAACATTTTCATCTATCTTTAAATATGTTACATTAATCTAACCGCATGTTTTCAGGTTGAATGGTAGGCCAACGTAGGTGTTCTGCGGGTGACCGCTGTCCTTGTTGAGTTAGATCATCATGTAAACAAGTATGTGCTGTCTTTCTTCCATTTGCCCTCAGCGATGGTCATCCGCTGAAAGTTTCACACTCTTCAAAAAATCCCTATGTTTTCTGAATCTTGTAGATTCATAATATGTTTGTATGTAAGACCACCATCGCATTTAAATGACTTTTAGCAGTATCTTGGTAGGCTGAGAGGGAAATTACAGCTTAAATCTGCTTTTCTTGTTGAATCTTGTTTCCAGCAGTTTTCACCATTGCAAATTTTCCACATTATGAAGTTTTCATCCAAGCTGTTGAAATGTCCCGTAAATGTTCTTGAAAAGTCAACAAAGAAATCTAAGGATTCATTTTAACGTACTTCAGATAGTTTTGTGATGATGTTAGTTTTATTTTTTAAAGAATGCACTAGCATATTAAAAGCACTTTCTTTAGTACGTATGGTAAGAAGGGGAACTATTGCATTCTACCCAAAAATTCGATATCGAGATTTCACCGGAAATACATGCTTTGAGGCCCCTTGAATCCAAAAAAGTATTTTTAGAAAAAAGTCCATGTGTGTATCTGTGTGGATGTGTGTCTGTGAACAGCATAACACAAAAAACAAAAGTCCGATAAATGACAAACTTAATATTTAAGATCAGTATCTTTCAAATATGCGACACGAAGATTTTCAAGAAACCCCCCCCAGACTACCCTTTACATGAAACATTCTTCGAAAAGTTTGATTTTCTCAAAAATGACTAACGATTTTTATTAAAATATCATATGTTTAAGGTACTTTCATATTAAATGAAATGTATGTCTTGAATTTTTGAGAATGACCCCAAATGTCGTCTTCATTCTGAATGAATTTTCCATAATTGGTAAACCGTAAGAGATAGACAAAAGTTTACTACACAAGAAATGTAGATCTCGTTAAAGCACACAATTTATGTCATATGCATTGTTTTTGACGAGTGAACCATTTCCGAGATATTCCTTGTTATTTGTTTGAATTTTCCAATACTTATACTTTTTCTCAAATGGGAATTCGTTATTGTTCTTTTTTATGTCCTGGATGTGCAAAGAGAATGGAATGCTCCACATAGCAACCAGCTCTTAAAAGATTTGACTATCCCTTAAATACTACCATATTCCCCTTGCACCCACAATAAATTTGCAAGAGATAGTTTTTGCAAATGTTCACCTTGATTAAGATGAAACAGATGCAGAATAAGCGTTTGTAAAACTAGTTTGTACAGAATAGAGAAAGTTATGTCAGTGTAACACCTCAAAGTTTTGAAAAAAGTGAAAAACGACGATAATTTTCCATGTAAAGAATAGTTTAGGGTGGTGGAACTTTCTTTCAAATCTTTATAGTATAACTAAAGCATGTATTTTGTATTAATCAGACTTTCTGTTTTTGAGTTGTGCTGTTTTCAGGACAGATAGACACATACACACACGTGGAAGTTTTACTAAAAATTATTTTTCAATGAACCTCAAAACTGTTTCGATATTGAATTTTTGGGTAGAATACAACACTTTCGATGCCTACTATAAGTAGATGATAGGGAAATTAAAAATACAATTTGACTACAACTTTTTTTTTTACGTCGCACTTGAATATTACGCGAGTTTTTGCTGAAGAGTAAAGAAGAAAGTCGCAATATAATACTCTTTTAGGGTAATTTAATTCTCAAAGTCTTCTCAACCTGTTTTCCAATATACAAAACAGCACAAAACTCAGTATTTATATAACCAGTTAATAAACCGTATGTTAGCCTGCATCTTCAAAATGGATTCCGACATTTTATCACAATAATGTAATTTCTGCTTAGCGCGAAGTGATGAATTTTGCTGTGAGATGTTTAGGACTGAAGTATGGAAATGCCACTAAACGTTTTGCAAACTTTCTCATAGAAGTCATGTTGTTTCTTTAATCTGCGAGCTATTGAGAGGTTACTCTTAATTTATTTATATATACTTACAGCATGTTTTTTAAATAAATAAAAATCTGATGAGTTACACTCACATGATTTCTCTGCTCACTCGTTTTAAACAATCCTGATACAATTATTCTTCTGTCTACTTCTTGCTGATCGATATAAACTTTCATTACACATTCGTTGCATGTATAAGAGAGATAGACAAAAGCGATAGTAAGATTTTTAAAAAGCGGATCGCTATGTGATGGCTTTGAAATTCCATGTTCTTTGCAAGACCACGAGAAAGAATAAAGAGCAAGGTACTACTTGAAAATACAAACCAATAACAACGAGTATCTCGGTAAAGTTTAACGCCACAAAAAACACTATTTGACAAAGTGTGTGCTTTAAAGAGGTCTACATTTTTGTGGAGTAAGATTTTGTCAATCTCTTACGGTTTACCAATTATACGACACATTCTGAATGAAGAAGACTTCACAGCCTATTCGCAGAAATTTCAAGATATAAATGTTATTTGTTATCTAAAACCTTAAAATGCGGTATCAAAAATAACGAAACATTTTCCATGTAAAGGGTAATTCGAGGTGTGAGGATTTTCTTGAAAATCTTCCTGTTGTACTTAAATACTAGTACAAGTTTGGTATTTAACCTACTTTTCGTTTTTGAGTTGTGCTGTTCACAGAAACAAACAATACACATAAGTGCGCGAGGATCTTCAAAAACTGCCTTTTTTATTAAAGGAACCTCAAAACACGTAATTCCGATAAAATTCGGTATCGAATTTTTGGGTAAATGCAATACTTTCATTACTTATAGTACAGAATGTGAAAACGGAACAGAAGTTATAAGAGAAAACTTCTGAAGGGCTAAGACTTTATGCAAATACAATGTTGTTCTGAGATACCACGACAAGTTGCAATAAATTTGACAACAGCGTGTTTCTGTTTGTTCTTGAAACAATATTTCTTAGTTCCAATTTTCCACGCAGCTACATGTAGAATCACTACAAAATCCATCCATACGTACACACACAGTTAGGGGACGTTATATAGGACTCGCAATGCCAATATGTTATGCCGAGACCAGTTTTCATTTGCTGCAAACAGCTTTAGAATTCCAATAGCACCCACATGTTCTCGCCTTATGCTGCTTTATTTCCTCTAAGTATGTAGCAGGGCTGACTAAGGTTAGTTTATTATACACGCTGATCAGTTAATCTGTCTTTTGAAAACGTCGAGGAAGATTCTGAGTTACGACCGCGCTGGGGAAACACCACCTGGACATAACTAAATACGCGAGCAAGGAGCAAAGGCAAATTTGCATAATTCGAATTACTTTAAAATACACAGTGAATGGCCTTTTAAAACCTCGTGCAGTGAGTGGCAAGTGTGCGCAGTATTTTCAACTTAAAAAGTCTAACCCTGCTTTATAGCTCTGAGCTATAATCCGAAGAAAGTTGGGGCCTCGGCATAATGATATGAATTATTTTAAGTCACGTCATATTAACGTTTGCCTTAGCATTTTTCGATAGGTCATGGAACAACGACTTATCTACGCGCAGGTCCGGAATCGTAACTCAGCAGGTTTAGAAACAAATATAAGGCCTATATAGAAGACCCCTCTCCCCCACCAAAAAAAAAAGGAAAGAAAAGTAAAAAGCATATGTATGCTTTTCGAAAATATGCTCCGTCTTAATGCCCACTGCTTCCTCCTTAAAGAAAAGAAGAAGAAAAAAACAACATAGAAGTTACGGCGTTTAGAATCAGGAATGTTAGAAAAGAAAGGGTAAGCGGAAATTGCACAACAGTTTTAAAAGCGCGTGTAACCCAGAGTATGGAAAAATGGTTATTTTCCAGCAACAGTCGACCGTTCAAGTTCCAAAAATACTAGGTTCTAAAATAAGTACCTCCAGAGTATTTACGCATAACCGTAACAACGTACACTTGGTCCATTATTACTTGCCAAACACTAGTTCTTTTGCATCAAGTCGTGATTTTTCGTTCCGTTCATCGGAAGACTATGCCCCCCTCCACTTTCTTCTCTCCCTCCTACAAAATATACGGAATTCGTAACATGCTGTTAGCAACAATGCTTTTAAATATTGATTATAATTACTGCTCACTTAACTCACATAGAAATTTACCATTATTGCAGAAATCGTCTTGTATCAGCTAATGATTGTATGTTCCAAAATAGCATCTTGGGTAATTGCCTTATAACAAGATCTCAATAGCATAAATGAATCTGATTGGCCGGAAGATTTCTAGTGGGCGTTACCCCCTTTTAGATCTTGTAAATAGAGACATTTGCAAAGTCTCACATATACATATTTGTAATAGCTATATTGTAACTCAACGAACAGAGGGTTACTTTTGGAATCAGTTATAAAAATACTCAAATGATAACGTTGGTGCAAAGCTAGAGGACTTTTATTATGGAAGTGAATAACTTGGCCTGTGGTTATTTCTTTCCAAAATAACGGTGACATTCTTTTTGTATCTCTAATGTAAATTCCTAGAACTTTTCCGAGGTTAATAACTTATAGCAAACTTTTACATAATCTATGAAATGTGCGCTCCTAGAATGTTAGGTACATAAACTCCCAGTTCTTTACACAACAATCATTGGCAAGGTGAAATCGATACTGTCTAGATCCCCTTCCTGTTACAAATTCAACTGGCTCCAAATTATGTACCTTTTACTTTCCCTATCGCTTACCTATAGTAAGTAGAGGGCGTATTGAATTCAGACAAAAATTTGATATCGAGATTCCATCGAAAATATACGTTTTGAGGCTCCCTGAGTTCCAAACAAAGCATTTTTAGAATAAGGCCCGTCTGCGTTCTGGTGTGTTTATGTGTGTGTGTGTGTGTGTGTGTGTGTGTGTGTGTGTGAAGCGCCTATCACAAAAAAGAAATATCGGATAAATACCAAACGTTATACATATAAAATTCATCTTTTTCCAAGGATACAGCACGAATATTTTCAAGAAAATCCCTTCCCCAAAAGAAACTAAACTTTAACTGGAAAATATTTTGCTTATTTTATTTATTTTCTTAAGGAATCATTCCAACGAGTTTTTTTTTAGAATATGATATGATTAAAGATATTTTCAGGATAAATAAAAGGCATGCCTTGATTTCCTGCGAATATCTTATGAGGTCCTTTTCATTCAGAGTAAATTTTATATTGAGTGAATTTTAAATGGACAAAAACTTACAACACAATAAATATAAATCTCGTTAAAATCACAATTTATGTCAAAATAATATTTATTGTATTTAATCATTTCCGAGACATTCTTTGTCGCCATTCGTTTGTTTCTCGTAGTCATACAGAAGGTATGGAATTTCAAAGCCACTACATACGACCCGCTTTTTAAACATTTAACTGTCGTTTCGTCCTCTTGTATCCCGCTTGTACCTACAACGAAATGTGTAATGAAACCATTTCTGAAAACGTTTATCTCCATTAAGACGAAAAGGTAGAAAAATAAGCTTTTCTTAGATATAGTTTGTGAAAGCATGATGAATGGACTCCCCCTCCCCCAAAAACAACCTGTTGCATGAGAACAAGAAAAAATTCTGATGTGATACATTCACATGACTTTCTCTGTCCTCTAACTTTATTACTGGGTATGCAAACCCTTCTTATTAAAGCTTATTTTTCTATCTACTTCATTTTAATCCCAACAAACCTTTGCAGAAACAGCTACATTACACATTTCTTTATAGATACAAAAGGAACAGCGATAGTCAAATGTTTAAGAAGTGGACGTTGTATACCTACTGGCCTTAAAATTCCATACTGTTTCCATGTAATTACGAGAAACAACTGAATGTTAACAGGACTTTAAATAATGACCAAGTAATGAACAATTCGGACCATTAATAACGAATATGGCTGATGCCACATGAACATTTATTTGGAATAAACTGTGTGTTTTAAAGAGATATACATTTGTTGTGTAGTGCATTTTCGTCTATCACTTAACGTTTACTATTTCTACAAGATTACACAAAATTCCTTCCGAATGAAGGCTATTCCCAGAAAACTCAAGATATACAGTTTATGTTTCATATAAATATCTTTAATATGTGTTACTTTAATCGAAATCGCCGAAGCAATTTTTTAGAAAAATAAAAATTACAAAAAATGTTCCCTATAGTTTGTGGTGGGGGGATTTTCTTAAAATCTTCGTGTCGCATCTTCAGAGGCTACTAAATCTTAATACCAAGTTTGGTGTTTATATGACTTTTGGTTTTTGATTTGTTCTGTTCACAGACACACACACACATAAAAAAAATAATTGTTTTCTGGTTGATACTGCAAGTCACGTATACAGACCAGGTATTTTTCTAGAGAGCATGTGCGGTCTTATGACCCATGTGACTGTGTTATGCAATTAATGTAATACTAAATACTTAATAAATACCACCACTACCACTACCACTACCACTACATACACCTACACATGGACCCTTTTTTAAAAATGTTTTTTTATTCAAGGGGTCTCAAAACATGTATTTCTGATGAAATCGGTACCGTATTTTTGGGTGGAACGCAATACCTTCTCTACCTAATATGTCGCGGTAGAGAAAGTAAAAAACGAATAGCAATTTTCCACTTGAGAGAAGTATATTTAGTCCTTCTTAGGGTTTACCAATTATACAAATTCCATTCAGAATGAAGAGGACTTTAGAAGCTATTCCCAAAAAATTTAAGGTATACATCTCCTTTCTAATGAAAATATCTTAAACAGATTGTGTTGTAACCAAAATCTTTAGAGCTATTTTTGAGAAAATCAAAGTTTTCAAAAGCTATTCCATAGTATGAGTTGTTTGGGGTAGGGGAATTTTCTTCAAAATCTTCTTGTCGCATTCTTGGAAGCTGCTGAACTTAAATTACCAAGTTTGGTATTTAACAGACCTTGTTTTGAGTTATACTGTTAACAGACAAACACAAACAAACAAACGCACACAAGAAGTCCCTTTTCTAAAAAAAAATTCTGAATTCAGGGAGACTGCATGCGGTATTTCGGGGGAAGTATAGTAAAGAAAGCAAAAAGGAGAAGAATTGGCTGAAACATTGAATTAAAAGAAACTGTTTGTTACGGTATGCACTAGATGGGATTATGAACGGCACGTTATTCTTGGCAGAGGAGTATACCAGAATATATTCTACGATATAAACATACATAGTTGGTATGCGAAGATGAAGAGAAAAGGGAATAGAAGGAGGAGAGGGCTGACTAAACGGTGAACACGTATCCTCAGACGAAAATGTGTCTTTGTAAAGCATGGGAGTATCAGTAATTATTTTGCAGTTGAGTTTTCACGGCTGCAAGTTCAAATGCATCGAGAATGAAGCCTTTGGTTTACCTTAAAGAAAAAGCAGTGCATGTTGAACTGTATCATAATGACCAGCAAGAGGAGTTCATGAAAGTGCTGTAGGAACACCTGGGTTATCGTCATTGTGTGTCCCCTACAACATTCCTCGGTGGTTATATGACGCACAAGGAGGAAAGAGTCGGTGTCGTTATTGCCCCTGATTGATGTGACGATGCACGGCTCCGACGGATTATTGCCTCAGTCCTGCCAACATAAAACTATCCCCGGCCCGGAATTAACACATTGCTCATACCTTACACAACCAAACCGATGCGACCTACGACCCTGTCTTAAGCTGCTTATTCTTGAATACGACCAGTATGTTGATAATCTTTACAGAAAACGCACTTTGCATCAATATAAATTATTATACTTGCCGGTCTTGTGTGTGAAAATTAGTAGGTAAACAATGCAGAACCTAAAATAATAATGCAAGTTTGGTAAGTGCGTCTTGGAGAACGGGGAACAATTTGAAAATATGAGACGAAGTCGAGTATTTAGGTACTTCAGAGATTCTCCAAAGCACTTAACGCATGCGTGTTTTCGACGATAGTAAATAATAGAAATAGTACTTAACTGGAATTAATTGTTCTTCCACACAAGCAGTGTTTTGGACAAGGTTGGAAAGTTAGAATCAGATGAGTGAAAAATGCAATGCCATCGCCGAGATTTAAACCACGGATCTCCTGGATACCGGCCGGGTGCTCTATCCACTGAGCTACCATAGCAACATACTGGTACGACATTAAATTTGACTGCCTCTTTATCTGGTGGAAGCATGCTAACCTCTAAAGCCAGAGATCCGGAGTTCGATTCCCAGTTAGGGGCTGGGAATTCTTCTTTAGCCAGGATTATTTCCAATCTTACCTAGAGTCTGGAAGTATGAATGAAAGTGTGAATGTGTTATAACCAAAAGTAATACCAACCCAAATATTCTCATCACTATAAGAGACTAAACATCATTGCTGCTGAGCAATGGTTACGAATATAAAAATCTGATGTGTTACACTCACATGACTTTCTCTACTCTTGTACAAACTATTTTTACAAACGCTTATTCTCCATCTACTTCATGTTAATCGAGATAAACATTTGCAGAGTCTATCTTGTTGCTAATTTTCTTGTAGTTGTAAGGGGAATATATATTTACAAGGGCAATTTGGAAATTCAGTAGCCTTTAAGCACATACATATCTCTTAATAGCTGGCTGCTAGGTACAGCACCATTCCCTTTCCCACAGATTAATACTCTTGCATATCCAAGACAAAAAAATGAATAACGAATTCCCATTTGAGAAAATAAGTATTGAAAAATTTAAGGGAATAACAAGCATTATCTCAAATGGTTCACTCAACAAAAACATGTATATGACATAAATTGTGTATTTTAACGCGATCTACATTTTTTGTGTAGTACATGTTCCATGTAAAGGGTAATCTGGGGTGAGGGATTTTCTTGAAAACCTTCGTGTCGCATCTTTGGAAGATACTGAACCTAAATACCAAGTTTGGTGTTTATCCGACTGTTCGTTTCTGAGTTATGCTGTTCACAGACACACACGGACATGTTTCCAAAAATGCTTTTTTTGGATTCAGGGGGTCTCAAAACATGTATTTCCGGTGAAATCTCGGTATCGAAGTTTTGGATGGATTACAGTACCTCCCCTACTTACTATACGTAGTAGAGAAAGTAATAAGTGTGGTAAAATTGTTTATAGGATGGCTATGAAGGTAAATATTAACGGTTAGGGAAAGTAGTGTGATTATTGTCTACACGGTTAACACAGGATTAACAGGGAGAGGTCTGAAATTAGGATATAGAATTTTAATTCGAAAACAATACTTTCTCTCGTTTAGGCACAAGCAGAGAAAGTAAAAACAGAAACGGTCATGAGCGATAAAAATGTCAATAATATTTGGAAAGCGGTCTTTTTCTCCATCTCAATCCTGTTTCGCGGCTGCGTTAGCAAGAAAAACCGATATGCCCATTACTACAAATGCATGTATTTCCATATTTACTGCTGACGCATCGTTGATGGAGTTAAAAACAAACACTAACAGCTTTGCAACATGTTGCGCACGTGCGCCAGTGTTCCATGTTAAAGAGAAACGTCCAAAAATCAGGCGCCCTCTGCGCCCCATTGTGTCACTGGCAGTCGCGTTGGCAATGTTCCCAAACAACTGGCTATGACTAGGATGAAAAAGGTGACACGAAATTAAGCTGAAATTACATAGCTTTGAAACATAAAACGATACAAATACAATGGATTCTTATTTTTTAAGAATCTTGGATGTTTTTGATATTCTGTTAGTCTTCAAAGGGTCGACAGTTTATGGATAAAAGCACCAGGAACTACGCAAAGAAAACATTTCCCACAGTAATCTTCTTCATGTGCATGTGTTTGTATAGGCCTACATTCTATTTGCTCCGGATTATGACGAAATTGACTTGTTTCTAAACTGAAAACAGCACGAAATATGAAACCTCAGCAGATACTTTTTAGCCAGCTTATAACAACAGTCGATCTTCTAACAGGATGCTCAAACTAGATTCGTTTATTCTAAACCTTAGTGTTATAATTTATATGTATACTAATATTATAAATAGAGAAAGTTTGTATGCATGTGAGTACGAGTACATGTTAAACTCAAAATTTTGAGGACTCTTACACAATTGAAAAGCTCTTTCTTCGTGACGAACATAGGCTACACGATAGCTTCTAATCATAATGCAAAAGATTAATATAACATTTATGCAACATCTGGATAATCTTGATGATCATAGTACTAGTGAATGTAGTGAATTTTCACGAGTACCATATTAAAATTATCTACTAGTGGGTACAACGTTTTATGCAAGCTTAGTATTATACATTGTAGGAAATAAATCATGAATTAATTCAGCATCCATACCGACATAAGCCAGAGCGTCTTCATATGTTATGAGACGTTAGCTTCTCTCCCTGGTTTTAATTTATTACCTGGCGTGTTGAAGCGATAAACAAATGTTAAGGACTGTGATGTAGCCTATTATCATCACAGCATTATAAGAATTATAAATGTAGATGTTAATTATTCTATATATAATAATGTACAGGAGCTTTTGCATCCTCGTTGCTCAGAGAAAAGAATATCACAAAATGGTTTCATCTTCTCTCTACAAGCCACGGCATTGGAATATTGGTATTACGTCATTGCTATTATAGGCATACGTGCCATGATGAGCCAATTATGCACAACACTGAATACAGTAACAACATGTTTATAATGGTAGGGTTGAATAAAAGGTATTTAGAATGTCTAGGTATATACATATAAGAATACGAACACGTTGGAGCTATAATAAAAGAAGCTAAGCTTTGCCTTGTGGTTATCGTTTCTTCACAGAGAATGCGTGTAAAACAAACGCTGATTATATTTTATTCCAAACAATATACAAAGATTACTAACTGCTAAGCTTTGGAGCAATGCTAAGCAAACAGAACAGAGCGAAACAAACGACAATCGGTGCTGCTTATAAGAATTCGATTCGTACGTTATGTTTATTTCTTTAATTGACATTTAATAAAATACTGCGGAAGTTCACAGTAAAGTTACTATCAAAGCTTTTGGGTAATCATTATGCTTAGTCTTAGATGTACGTAGTAAAGTTTCTGTATGCCTAAACATGTTAGCATCCTCATGTATGTAAGTTTTGCCACATTTTCTCTTAAGTTGTTATCAACTATATTACCAATGTACACTTAATATACGAAGAAGCAAATTGTATACAGCGTTACGTACTAATTACTCAATCAATAAGTGTTATAAACAATCGAGAAAGGGATATAGTTTACGCACCAAGTTCAAAATGTTCCAGTCGCTGCCTTGGTAACAAGGAGTAATAATTTCTTTTATATCCTCCATATTCTCACTTATTTTGTTGGAAATTTATATCAGGGGACTAAGCACTTCGCGAATGTAAAACTATTGTGTTACATTCACGTGACTTTCTCTACCCACTATCGATTATTTTCTTACAACTTCTACGAACTGTTCTTACAAAAGCTTGATTTTTTTATCTGCTTCGTGTTAACGAGATGGAACCTATACATTTCGTTGTAGGTACAATCTAAGACAAAATAAATGAGCAACAATCAGGGAGTTCGATTCGAAAAACGTCAGAAGCATTCCTGAAGCTGCGTTCACAATACACGATTTAATACCATCCTGCGTTCATTTCAAAGTTGTGCGATAAGTAGGAAATGTCTTTCAATTTAGTTGTTTGCATGGTAGTCGAGCGATGAAACGCACGGGTCTTGTAATTGAAACGACCTGGATTCGAATCTTTGGCGTATGTATTTTAGAATTAAAATTTAAGTTTGTTAAATATGTGGCAATGCCCTATACTTTCAATGCATAAGATAGCATTAATTTTAGGACATTCGTGCATAAAAGCACAAACAAATTACTCTTTTCGTTTTCAAAATAAATGCCATACTAGTAACAATTCTAAAGTGGCAAACAAAACCGAATACTTAATTGACTTACGAGTAACATTGGATGTGAAAACTCTCTATCTCATTCTTCACGCGTTGGCGTGATCATGCGAGCACATCTCATAGCCTTGGAGTTCTGCATGATACGTTAGCAGTCATACTGAGCGCACGCATAAAGACGAAGCTACAAAGAGAGTTCTATTTATGTTAGTGAACGTTGCTGAATACTCTGGTCTCAGACCGCGCGAGCACTTGAAGTCCTTATATCTACGACTACGAGGTGGGTGCGGTTATCCAGGGAAGAGGTTGTTCGTCGTCGACCTGGTTCGGGTCGAAAACGTTTGTCCACTCCTCAGCAACACATTACACTTCTAAAAGAGGTAGACAGCAATCCCTTCCAGCATGTGTCTACAATTAAAAGTAATTCTAATTTCCCTGGGTCAACCGCACAGCCTTGTATCGTTTGACTATAGTAGGGCTCTTTGCTCGATCGGCAGCTAAGAAGCAGCGTCTTACAGACGGTCACAGATTATGTCGCCTCGCATTTGCAGAAGAAAGTGCCAACCATAACTGGAATAGGGTTATATTCATAGACGAGGTGGCATTTTCATCTACAAATGGGAGGAAAACAATTGTCTACCCCCCTCCCCAGAAGAAAACGTTACGACGCGAAATACATGGCGCAAATGGATTGACAAGGTCGTGTATCTGTGTAGTGTTGTGATTGGATGTCACGAGATGATCTAGGTGGCAGCTTGATGGCACATTAAATAGCCACCGGTATAAAGATATCCTCTAAAACATAATGGTTCCTTCCGTAAGGGCTATATATCCCGATGGGATAATTGAATTTCAGCAGGATAACCACCCTATCCACACAAGTCAATAGGTTTCAAACTGGTTCTCGCAAAGGCAAGCTATTACAGTGCATGATTGATTTCCTTGCTCACCAGATTTGAATCCTATTGAAAATATGTGAGCAGAGGTGAAGAAGGTTCTGGAGTTAAATTGGCCCGCAAGACAACGTAAGAAAAAAGAGGTTTTGTGGGATCAAATACAGAATGCTTGGAGGAAGTATCTTCTCATGAAAATTAGTCATTTTATATAATCCATACCCCGTAGAATGAGGACACTGATAGAAGTAGCGGGTTTACACACCCGATATTGAGTTAATTTCTATTTTTATTTGCTTTTTCATTTAGGAATATAACCTTTAATTATTTCATATTTAGTTTGAAAACCAAAAGGAGAGCGTTTCACTTTTTATGTGTGAGCATAAATTCCTTGAAATTAAAGTCTTAGAAACTGGAAATTATATTACAATATGCGAAATAAGCATTGCGTTGCACAATGATTTGCACAAAAAAGAATAATAGAACATTTTCGGGATACGAACCTCGGTAGGCCTCATTGCTACATGCCTGCTAATAACCGCTCGGCTCTCAGCACGTATACAATAGAATGGGACTCAATATGAAAGGTGACAATAGAACGAAGCTAAAGACACGCGTCCCGAGACACCAATGTGAACAGACAGAGGAAACGATTTGGACTTCGACAAATATACGCTTCGAGAGTCTGCTCATTTTCTTTCTGTCTTAGGGTGTACAAGGTGGATACAGGAACCCGAAATGACAATCGGGTGTGTAAAAGCGGGCCGCTGTATGCTGGCTTCAAATTTCACACTCTTTCCATGACGTCGAGAGAAACAGCACTTTAAAAAGAAGTGTTGAAAGACGCAAACCAATAACAAAACACATCTCAAAATGCCTGATGCCGCAACAAAAGTTATTTGAATTAAAATGTGTGATTTAAAGAGGTCTACTTCATTGTGTAGTAAGTTTTTTCCTACCTCTTATGGTTTACGCGTTATGCAAAATTACATAAACTTCCTTCTGAATGGAGAGGGCCACAGACTATTCCTAGACACTTAAACATATACATTTTATTTGCCGTGTGAATATCTTAAATATATTCTATTTTAATCAAAATCATCACAGGCAATTTTTGAGAAAATAAAAAATAGCTAAATTTTTAAAACTTACTCGTACTACACAGAAATATATGTGCATATCTTTAAAACACACAATTTACTTCAAATTAAGTTTTTTGTGACTTAGCCATTTTCAAGGTATCTGTTGTCATTGGTTTTAATTTTTCAACATCTACTGTCGTTTCTTGAAGTCCTGCAGCTATTCAGTTGTTTCTTGCGATGTCATGGAAAGAGTATGGAATTCCAAAGCAAGCATATACCAACCATTTTTAAGCATTTGTCTTTCGCTATCCCCTTTGTAACTAACCAAATTTGTAATGAAACTGTTGCAACGTAAATAAGACGTAGATAGAAGAATACGCATTTCTAAGAATGGTTTGTAGAATTCACAAAAAAATAAACGGTAGTTGGTAGAGAAAGTAATATGGATGTATCATTTAGATCTTTATTTGTCTGCTACGTACTTGCAGTAGGTGAAGTATTGTATTTTACCCAAAATTTGGTGTCGAGATTTCACCAGGAATGCTCATTTTGAGGCTCTCTGAACCAAAACAAAAAGGATCTTTTTTAGAAAAATGTCCTTGTCTGAGTGTGTGTTTGTGTGTTTGTGAACAGTATAACCCAAAAACGAAATGGCCTATAAATACCAAGCTTGGTATTTAGGTTCAGCTTCTTCCAAAGATATGACACAAAGATTTTCAAGAAAATCCCCCCAAACAAATTACCCTTTACATGGAAGATTTTTTTAAATTTTCAATTTTCTCAAACATGGCTCTAACGATTTTGATTAAAATACCAAATGTTTAAGATATTTACTTGAAAAATAAGATGTATATCTTGAATTTTCAGGGAATAGCCTGTGAAATCATCTTCACTCGCAAGAAGGTTTGTATAATTTTGTATAACTGGTAAATCACAAAATAAAGACAACGTACTACACATAAAATGTAAATCTCTTTAAAATACAGAATATATTTCAAGTAACTTTTCTCTGGCATTAGCCATGTTCGAGATACACGTTGCTATTTGGTTTGAATTTTCAATATTTTGTTATGTTTTAAACTGTTGTCGTTATTCAGTTGTTTCTCACTATGTCGCGATGGAAGGTTGTGGAGTTCCTAGACTGACTCTATCACCTTTGTAACTATAACGAAATGTGTAATTAAACCATTTATGCAAACGTTAACATCAAGTAGATAGAAGAACAAGCATTTGCAGGAGTAGTTTGTAAAAGCTACATAAAAAGATCTGTTGTATTACATTCACATGACTTCCTCTGTCCTCTATCGTTTATCAGTGGGTACACAAACTATTCTTACGAAAGATTATCATTCTATCTACTTCATTTTCATCGAGATAAACCTTAGAAAAATAGCTACACTACACATTTCGTTACAGATACAAATACAATAGCGATAGCCAAATGTTTAAGAATTGGGACGCTATATGCTGACCTTAAAATTCCATACTTTTTTCTGCAATCGTGAGAAACAACTGAAAGTCAACAGGACTTCAAAAGAATGGTAATGAACAATTCGAAACATTAATAATGGATATCTCGAAAATGAAGGATGCCACAAAAAACGTTATTTGAAATAAATTGTGCGTTTTGAAAATATGTGCATTTTTGTGTAGTACATTTTCGTCTATCGCTTAACGTACACCTACAGTTATGCAAAATTATACAAAACTCCTTCCGAATGAGCAGGACTTCACAGACTATTCCCAGAAAATTCAATATATATATATATATGTATTTTATATGTGCTGTAAATGTCTAATATGATATGGCATTTTAATCAAAATCAGAAAACTAAACATTTCTGAAAATGTTCTGTAAAGGGTATTTGGGAGTGGAGAATTTTCTTAAAAATCTTCGTGTCGAATCTTTGGAAGATACTGAACTTAAAACACCAAGTTTAGTATTTATCCGACGTTTCGTTTTTTAGTTGTGCCTGTTCACAGAAACACACACTACCTTATTCTAAAAAAGCTCTTTTATACAGGGTTCTCAAAGCTTGTATTTCTGATGAAATCCTGGTATAGAATTTTTGGGTGGACTGCAATCCCTTCTCTACCTTCTATGTACGTGGAAAAATAGTAATAAATGGAAAAAGATATGTGCATATATCATTTCAGATTTTTAAGAATTAATTCTCATTCAGCCGATGTTCTTCACATATTAATCTGTGTGGAAAATGACAAAAACGTGGATGTGATGAAACTGGCTTTCACTAAAGTAAGAACGCTCGTGAAACCCACTGAAGCTGATATGAGGTGAATCCTGTATTGCCCAGAAAACGATTAAAACATTATAATATAATAAAACACTTTAGTGCCACAGGGACAAGCGGAGTGAGCTCTAAAAACGCTATAAAACTTTTAGACACATTAAGATCCTTGTCAGAGCAATGCCTCCCCCTCCCCCAGGTTGAGAGATGGATGGCCTGTTGTTGATGGAGACGTTACTGTCGTGATAAAAAGCCAACTCCCTTCTCCCCAGAAAGATAGACAGCAATGTAAAACCGACAAATTTATCGCTCGACTTCTGTGACGATGCTATCCACCTGGCTCATACATACACACCACATCATTCACCCAGACACTTTGTTGTGGGTGCACTGCAATTTGCTTTAATATTTTCCGTGATAAATTTCTATAGCGTTTATCGCTTTTACAGCGTTTCTATTACAGCTTAGATTGCATTTGCAGGATTTATTACAGACATCTGCATAGTTATCGTTTGACTAAGAAAGTCACATATGTATTTACGTTTAAAATAGTAGTACCCGCCGCTTCACTCGCGTTATCCCCCTTTACTCTTTCACTCCTTCTTCCTCTATCCCTCCAACCTCTCCTTCCCCTCCCTCTTTCTTTCCCTGTGCAACGTACCTCAGTGTAAAGTATTTTGAAAATCAGTTATGAACATTTATAGAGTATAAAGTATACAGCGGAGTGTGACTACGACCTATGGGATATCTAATGCGGCTACCATGAGGAGAGATGAAGTGAAAGAACCACAGGAGGCTGCAGACCTGAGGCAGACGGGCCACAGACGCGCGGAAGTCCCTAACAGTTCCTATTGAAGACCCGTTCCACTATTGGAGCTGCCCAGAAGAGCTATGAACGACTCGTCCAACCAGGCAGCTCTCTAGTGTCCACGGGAACAAGCATCCGCGCCATCAGTCCGACACCGCCACACGCCATGAAACGTAGTAAACACACCCGAAAAATAAAAGGAAATGGAATGGAAGGGAAAGGAAATCGTGGTAGAAGAGAAACCACCCCAGAATTCGTCCACCGACTAAAGAAAACCACGAAAAACCCAAGGTCAGAGTGGGCGGTCGACGGGATTCGAACCGGGGACCTCCAGAATGCGAGCGTCACACGTAATCGCGGAGCCAACTCCCTGTTGGCTAGAGGCCGGATGCTGGCTAAAATGGGTGGTAATAAGACAAAAGCTATGTAGATATCGATGGCTAATCGACAGAACATCTTAGCCGCCATTTTTTGAATATGCGTTTTTTATGTGTTCGTAACGAACATGGAAAACCTAGAAGTATATTCTTACAAAACATCGTAAGCGACTCTTTAATAGGCATAGAGAAAACCAGTATTACATTTTATCTTAACTTTTAAAATATTATTTCAGTGATCAACAAATCATCTGAACGCTTACCCAATTCCAACTTCCTATCGTATTTTGTGTTCCCAAGTGGCTCATAAGATAACAATTGTGGCACTAAGACGAAACTAAAGGTTGCCAAGATATTTATTCACAACACAGTTAACGCTGCAAGTTGCGTGAGACCTCTACTCCTACCCCCATTGTTTTGCATGTTTTCATTTAGACACAAGAGCCTATGGAATGTTGCATTGATTCACTTACAGGAAAGCAGTCCAAGTCTATCAAGAACTATAAGCCTAACAACCCTTTTGGGACACCTGCGAGGCAATAACGTGAAATATCTCTCCTCACATTCCTTATCTATCATAAAGCTAAACGCAACAACTTTCAATAAACGAAAACTTAAAGTTTTAAAAATATTGAAAAAGTATCGAAGGTTCATCCCAAAGTATTAGACATACTTCGATTCCACCGAGTATCGAGAGTATCGAGGTATCGACGGTATAGGCCCCATTCTTAGACAGAACAGTTTTTATGTTTCCTTCTTAAGTTCGAGGTATTTGAATTATAAATGCCAATCAATTTAAACATTTTCAATTTATTTTCAATGTTTCTATTACATTCAGGAAACCTAGATGACGGCCACCTTCTATTTTGGAACTTGGACGTTCTTTACATTGGAATATGACCGTCTTTTGTATTGTAATATTTGCTATTGCAAAGGGTTCAATATTTATCTCTGAACATGAATTCCCCAGTTTCAAGAAGTATTGTAGGGAAAACCTTCGACGAACAATGATGGTCAGGTATTGTCGCGTGAAATCACACATTATTTAGCTACCTTGCCTAACTCCAGTCAATCATTGAAACATAAACTTCACAGTTATCTTAGTGAGTTTGTTGCCCATGTTTTTCAACAAATGGAACAGTTATTGTAAGATTCGTGAAAAGACAGTTATTCACGAAAACAAATCTGATGTTCCACCACACGACTTTCTCTACTCTTGTACAACTATATTTACAAACGCTTATTATCCATCTACTTCATGTTAATCGAGATAAACATTTGCAGAAACTGTCGTATTGCTAATTTTCTTGTAGGTGCAAGAGGAATATGGTAGGCTTTAAGCGATAGTCAAATCTTTTAAAAGCTGGTTGCTATGTGGAGTATTCCATTCTCTTTGCATGTCCAGGACATAAAAAAAGAATAACGAATTCCCATTTGAGAAAAAGTATAAGTATTTGAACAATTCAAGCAAACGTAGAAAAATTCTTTGTCTCTCTCTTACAGTTTACCCATCATGCAAAAGGCATTCACAATGCAGGGGACTTTTGGGAACATTCCCAGAAAATTCAGGATATACATTTTATTTGTCATGAAAATATGTTATATTTGTCTATGATATTTTAACCAAAATCGTTAGAGCCATTTTTGAGAAAATCAAAATTTTCGAAAAATGTTCCATGTAAAGGGTAGTCTAGTGAGCGGGGATTTTCCTGAAAATCTTCGTGTAGCATCTTTGAAAGATACTGAACCTAAATACCAAGTTTGTATTTATCCGACTTTTCATTTTTGAGTTATGCTGTTCACAGACACACATATATGGATCTTTTTCTAAAAATGCTTTTTTTTGTATTCAGGGGCCTCGAAACATGTATGTCAGTGAAATCCCGATATCTAATATTTGGTGGAATGCATAATTTCTCCTACCTACTATATGCAGTAGAGAAACTAAAAAAGTACTTTATCAATACATTTTACAACAAAAAAAAATCTGCTCTCCCTTAAAGAGTGGTGACGAGAAAATACGGCTGCAGCCGTTGCTGCATCCAGCATCGTCAATCACAGTTTTCCTTAGATTTGTGTAAATCATTAGTTGATACCCAACATCATTAGTCTTACACAACATTTACCAATACCTTGTGATAGTGTGTAACAATAAAAATGCATAATTTGCGTGTACCAAATATGGGTTTTTAAATATATTATGATTGTGACTTTTAAAATTTTATAATGGCTTTTAAAAATTTACCGTGTCTGCTCTTACATTTTTATTGCCCGTTTTTGCCTGCCATAATTTTTTTTTAACGAAATCTGCACTTTTCTGTAAGGTAACTTTTTGTCTATGTTTTATGCTTTACCATTACTACAAAATTATACAAAATTCATTCAGAATGAAGACCTTAAAGCCTACTCAAGACACGTCTGCAGTTTATTAGTCATGGATATCTGATTTCCTGATCCTGATCATTACACTATCCGTGTTTCTTATAACCTTGCCCTGTTGACATGTATCCTTCTGCGCTCCCTTTCTTCCCCCTTTCCCCTGATTGGCTAGTGTACATTTTTGAATGGCGATGTACAATCCCTGTGCAATGCAAGGTCAGGTGATAAGAGTGATATAAACACTTTGTCATGATAGATGCATGCACTTTCGTGATTCTGAGAGGCATGTTTAAACCGCAAGATCCTCCTATCTATTTGTTAATACGGATTTACATGCATTCCAGTTGTAAAAGTATGTTATATAATATATTTGATTCATTACGCTTGACAACTCTCTTCGAATATAATAAGATGAATGCTTGTGTTAAATATAGAACTATTTAGTATCGCACAACAATGTATTCCATGACAGCAGCCAATGAGGGGTGACTAATGCGCGTGACAGTTAAGAAATAGGGTGCAATGTTTACAAGGCGTTAGTAACATTTCAAGTGTTGCACCATAGAAACATTGAATCAAGAAGGTGTGAGCTCGCGATGACGTCATGAACCCAATTTTACAGAAAGTGAAAAAAAGATGTTGGGGTAATATTTATGTGCTGGCTGCGGCTACTGTTTTGATACGACATTGGCAGCCCCTTGCGGCGGGATTTAGGGCGGGCGCGTGTCCACGGGGTGCATGGGGGTGCGGGCAACAGCTGGTGGAGACATAGATACTGTGTATACTGCCTTCCAGAGTATCCTGAAATTGGACAACGGCGTACCCCACAAGGACTGCTCTTTGTTGCTTCAGTACGAGACACCATTTTGAAACAAGTGAATGTGGCGCAGTTTGAATTTAGATATACTTGTGACTACGAGGGAAGTATAACACACATTAGGTGAAGTAAAAATGTGAATGTGAATACAGAAAATTTCCGCTGCTTTGCTTGCTTTATTAATTTATTTATTCAAAATCCAAAACTACTAGAAACATTTTGGCATACAATTTTAAAAGAAGGACGTTAAGATAAACACATTTAATATTTCATATTCAAAGAAGTCTTTAGACGTAATTATACATTAAACAAGTTAAGCCATGGTTTTTTAATTAATTTGCAAGAAAATTGACTGAAAAAGCATCTGAAGATAATTACAGAGTTCCTAAAACACTGCACTCATAGTATTGCATGAAATGACGATTTGCTCGTTAATTTTTTGCAAAACAAATATGTGATAGATGCAAAATTTTCTAATTGTATAAACTTTAAATTCTACTACACTTAAAACTACTTTATATTAAAACAAAACACACATTTCTATGCTCTAAACGCAGTTTTGACCCCTATAGTCTAGATTGCTCAGCCCTTAGGAACTCTGCAGTCTAGTGAGAGCAGTTAGTCGATATTATTGAAGTTATAGAACAAATCATTTTAATTTTAATGCCTCTCCTGTACACAAACCGGACACTGCCACTATGGATGCTTTGTAATTTCTTAATTTGCGCAGGATTTTTATTAGAAAGCAGGGCATCATAAGCAATTACATCATCTTGTTTTTTTTAGACTAAACCGGTAGTACTTTGTAACAGATTTTAATCTGTAAGTAACGGGAAAACGGTAGATATGAATCGATATATACATCCAAAATGATTACCGACTTGCAGCAGCAAATATTGTCTGTTAACATGAGGTATGACACGTAGCTTACGTTTATTTTATATATATATTTTTTTTTTCAATGACCAATGTCTGCGATATTCGTGAATTTAGCGTCAATTCCCATTTTTTGCCTAGAAAAACCGCTAGATCCTGCTTTACTAACCTCACATCATTGGCAGATGTGACATAATGTAAAAACAGAGCTGTAGCACGGGTGACAAATTGAAGGTTTTATATTTGTAACTACGTCGTTAACATAAAGAATAAACGTAGAGGTCAAGGAAGCGAACCATGGGGAACGCCAGTGTTAACAACACAACAAGAATGAAAACGACTATTAGATAATATACATCGTTGACGCTCGTTAAGTTAAGAACCAAGTAATAAAACTGTTAGAGAAATTACGCTTTATACGTTTGTACAGAAAAAAATATCTTGGCGCTCAATGCAATCGAATGCTTTGCGGAAATCTAATAGCACCGCTGCACGAATGTTTTCTATCAATGTAAGTAATGCCATGGAAATGCTGTATCCAAATTGAAACCACACTACTGGTAAGTCAGCTGTGTGCAATAGATAATACTTTGTTGGATATTGAGATTCGAAATCATATAGGGAAGTAGCGTTTTATTTCGGCGTTGGACAAATGAAAGTGGGAATAAGTGAGGTAACCAATGAAGCATTTGATATATGGATTAGGGTCGGAAATACTGTGTTAGTTATTTTCTAAGATACTTTGATATTGACTCTCTCTATTTCCTTTCACTTTGGAAGTAGCTAATAGTACAAAATGTATTCGATATTTGTCCTGTAGTAAGCTTAAGTCTGAACTATATGGATTCCAATATATAATGTTCAATAATAATGAAAAACACTTCAAAGAATGTTAACAGAAAATTCAGGATACATATTTCGTTCATCATCTTTATACAAACAGTATGGTATTTTAATAAAATGGACTACAATAATCTTTAAGAAATAAAAAACAACATACATTTTTCCACGCAAGGCACTGTTTATAAGGTAGCAATTAAGATACTTAAAAGGTGCTTGTCTGGAACCTGTCTTTGAATGCGAGTATCACATGTTAGCTTGACAACCATGGTCAAAGTGTCTGGCCCCGGGATCTCCTGGGTGCGAGTCTCCCATGTTACCGTGACAACCATGGCCAGAGTGTAAGTATGAAATAAGATATTTCCTAAACTTTTCCTTTTTGAGTTATGCTGTTCACAAACACGGGTCTCAAAGCATGTATTTCTGATAAAATCTCAAGATCAAAATGCTCTATATCGAATGTTATGCTTCCTCCACCACAGAAAATCAGAAACACATTATACAAATGTACCACAGTGCTTTTAAGATTATATGTTTTAAAATATATCTATATGGTTTTGGAACATAGGTTGTCCGTACTCATAGTTGCGCAATATTTGCTAGATATCGAGAGGAAACCAGTTCTGAATATAATTTCCCCAAAAGCAAATTTCTGAGCGAAAGAGTGAAGATGAATTCATGGAACGCGCGCATGTATCCATGAAGCAAAACGTTAAACAAAACTGCATTATTCATGCGAGGCATAAACGCGGTATGTTCCGGCACATGTCATGTGTACTCCACATTTAAACTACTTCAGTTTCTTCCTACCATATCAGAGCGTGTGTTGGGGTGTTTTCAAAAAGTTGCAGCAGGCTTGTCAAATTAATTCTGGTCAGCAAACCCACATCCGAGTTTACTTCTTGCACAGCCGCCCGGAGGGAGGCAACGAACGCCAGCTGGCGAGAGTGCTGTTGTACTCTCACCAAATTACCCCCCCCCCTCTCTCTCTCTCGCTGCTATCCTACTGCATAATGCTTTCTAAATGCTGGCTTTACACTCATGAACCGCACATTTTTCACTCATAAACCTCATAACTGCTATTTACTCAGGTCATTCAAGTTCGCCGGCTTGATAATGATTCTCACCGAAGTTATAGCCGCAGAAACTGCCACGCAAACAATTGAATGAAGTAGCATCTATCTTCTGTCTGCAATGTACTAGGAATATCCTTTCTGAGAAGGTAGAATTTAATGCAGCAAGGGACAGAGGCGCATGATATCTTATTTAAAGTCTGAAAATAACGAATTATTAGTAAAGAATAATTTAAATTATTTGAAATTGATTCCAGAAAAAGCGAGAAGGCAGTAAGAAGAAGAAGGCATACGTAAGATTAGCTGACGATATGGTACTACAAGCAGAGGAGGAAAACATCCTAAGAAGCAAGCAATTAAATATTAAAATGAAGATACAATAAAATTAAAAAATGACAAAGAATGTGGTATTTGAAAGCAAGAAAAGAATGAGAATTGGAGACGACGTAGTGCAGCAAGTGATCAGCTTAAATACGTGAAATGTACCATTGGGATAGCAGTGACAAAGAAGGTGTTTAATATAAAAGGAAGTATCTTATTTGGACCCTTGAGAAAGAGTTATGGATGAAGAGCTTTGTGCGGAGTGTGGCAAGAATAATGCGGAAATTTTGGTATGGTGATGAAATGACGAAACGTACTGAAAACATTTGAACGATATGGAGAAGAATAGAGCGTCCGAAATGGACTGATAAAGTTCAGAAAAAAAGCACTGAAAAGAACGGTTAATGAGAGAAGAAGTTCCGAAATAGAGAATATTAAGTTAAATAATCTCCATGCGGAGACAACGAGAAAATAGGGAAGAATGTAGGAAGCTGGGTTTACAGTGAAGGACCGGAACCCTATGACTGATTAATTGTCATTAAGCATTTTATTTATTTTTTGCTATAGGTATAATAAACTGTTATGGGACAAACAAACAGTTTCAGTAGCTATAATGAATTTATAGACGAGTTTATGTATAGAAATTTATGTATAGATGAGTTCTGCCGTTTAATGAAATCTCCAATTGATACAACCGTAATATTTTCAGGAGGAAAAAAAATCAATACCTATATCATGATGATTCAGTTCGTATGGTCTGAAGCTTTGTCTTTGTCAAATGTCTTTTATACACTTTGGTCTTTTCCAAATTGTACAGCTTCGAAAGTACAGAGCCCTCCGTTAGCAACGCGATTGGATCCTGTAGGTCACAGGAATCTTCCATGTCATAAAGCGGCTGCATTTACTGGCAATTCGAATGTAGAGTTTGCGGCTAGAAATTGTACAACGTTAGTTACCTAATCTTACAGAAGTGGTTCCAAATATCAATCCTCTGCTTTCTAGGCATCCTTCCTTCCTTGTGCACGCACTAAAACAACGTTTTGTTAAGAAACAATTTCTGGGTATTGCATTTAGGACCTCGAGAATGTGAGATATAATTTTCGTGTATCTTTTAATTCTCCCTATAAACTAAACTCTGATACGTTACGTACACGAGAATTTCTCTGCAGGCTATCATTTATTTCCATGCTATTCAATAAATATTCTTACATGTCTTGTCTTTCTTTTCGTTGCCTGTTAATAAGCGTTGCCAGAATCCATTTCAATAGACGTTTTATTGTTGGTGCACAAGAGCATATAGCAGACGTTGGAAATGCAGATTTATTATGCAGACATTGCACTTCAAAACGTGTTGTTTAATATTTGAAAACTCAAATGTACAATAGGGAATATTTCAGAAATGGCTAATGCTATCACAACATTTGTTGACACAAATTGTAAGTTAATGAGGTTCCAAACATATGATATGATAAAAATACTAAAGGCATTAACGAAATATCAATATAGACCCTTTTTTGTTAGCCGAAAACAGCACTTTCCCTATCTTAGGAGCTTAAGCGACGCTCTAAGTTACACCAAGGTTTTCACAAGAATTATGAACCCAAGTCTATTCATAGCACCACAGATATTCGCAATATCGGGCACTCTCCACTCCTCTCGGAAATCAACCTTTCTCTTGTGGAGAGCGGTAAAGTCTAAGCGCTCGTTGCACTCTTAACGGAAGACTGTAGAATCCGAAGATATAGCCCCAAAATGACAAAACGGATCCACCTAGAAGGTCTCAAAGCAAGGGTACGAAGATTCCCTACAATATGTTCGTGTTTTTTTTTTTTTTTTTGTTTACTGTGAATGCACATCATAAGTACCTCTGCAAGCATTTTGGAATTAATAAACGCCTACTGCAATAAATAGCAGTTACTGCTGTCACAGATTCAATTCTGATATTAGTTTTCACTCTCTGTCTAGATCCACACACCACCGTCTCACTCTTTTGCCTTATAGTTTATAATGAACATTTAGGAATATCTATTGTCTATCACTATTAAACACGAATCTCTTCCTTTCATAAACACTCCCCATTTAATTATCTTTATTTATATTTTTTAAAGAAATATGCATAAACTTCTAAAAATGTGTCTATTGTTTTATTATTTTAGGTATGCAATTTAACCATAATTAATGATTTCGAATTTAGTGCGTTACTCTATGTATTAATCGATTACTCAGAATATCAGTTTTCCAAACACTGCAAGTCCGGAAATTGTATAGATTTTCTGTACAGATTAATTTGTCTTTAAAATTATTTACACTAGGAAGACTAAATGTCTTCAAAGTTTGTTAACATGGCAACTGCATAACGTACTACATTTTAAAGTTGGTTACTATTTCCAAAATTAAATTGAGTTTTATTTATTGACGCTCTTTTACTGCTGTGGTCCTTAGCGTCCCATTCTACATATATTAGGCGTGCTCAGAGGCCTCTTTATCAACCTTGAGGCTCTTTCACGTGTTGTAAATCTACGACACGGGATCACCGGTTTTACTTCCCATTGGAAGGGAGCCAGGCTAAGGAGTTTTAAGCCCGAGAAAAACCCATCGCCATCCGCCGGGTTTGAACCCGCTCCCTCGGGAACTAGAGGCTAGCATGGTAACCACTACACCACGGTTGAGGACGTTGCTATTTCCAGACTTCTTGAACAATGATATCTATGAGCACTTAAAATCATTCACTTTATAATAAAATTATCTGAATTCATTATTTTATTTTTATACTATTTCGGAAGTTGAGTATATTGTCCTTATAAAATTATGTATAAGGTGTAAGCAAAATTAATCGCTTTTTCCACGGTTCTTATATAAGAGTTAATTTCTGCTAGCGAGTTTGTAGCCTTTATTTTACCAGATAGAAAAAAAATGTTTTTCAAATTAAAATAGATAATAATATCCATAATATCAACTCAAATCTTAAAGGATTTTTAATTCAAAAGCTGTTTCAAACACGCTTTAACGAACAGTTCGTATAAAACACGCGAAGTGGCTGCTTGTCGATCGCCTTTTGTTTTCAGGGTGTGCTGCAGTAGTAGTAGAAACTCGCAGCTTTTCTTATGGCCTGTCCTTTCCCACAAACGGCACAATGTACGGCCGATACGAGACGCGTATAAACCCGGGCGCAGATCACCAACAGTCAGCAAAAATATGATGACATCATCAACCCCCAGCGCTGCTGCCGGTCCTTTTTATGCTTTCTTACATCATTCCGGATTGCCTTTCCCATTTCCTACCCTGCTCTCCTTATCTTCTGCGTTTTTATATCGCTGTTCAAAGGAAATGAAGCTCTTTTAATGCGATATCCGTGATATTTATCCGTTATAAGTTCTGAAACGAAAAACACGTCTACTAAATACAATAACTGTAATGACGGTATAATAAATTGAGTAGATATGCCAGCGTGTATGAGAACTACTTTCCCCGTAGTGTGGTATAATGGCATAGAGTGGAATTCGTGTTAAATAAAATAATTACTATTTTAATAAATGCAAAGGTCTGGAAAAAGAAATATACACAATGGGTGTTAGGATAGGTGACAGCACTTTGCAGATCGCTGAAGGATAATTTAATTTTGCCAAATCTAATTATATGGTTATAGGAGGAGAAAAACAAGATTTTATAATTGAAAATGAATCAGTTATTAAATATACAGACAGATTCAAATACTCAGGAATCATAAATACTGATGATGGAAGAAATTATACAGAAATTAAAGAACGTGTACAGAAAGAAAAATATGCAGTATCAAAGTTGAATGTCATATTAAGGGATAAAATTGTCATAAAGGAAAGCAAACATAAAATTTTTAACGAGTATAGCTTTATATAGACATTTTCATGCAAATGTAGGACGGCAAGGGTTTCAAGACGAGAAACAGTAAGAAATGGAATAGACAAAGAATGGCAGTAAAAATATAGCATTGTGGAAGATACATCAAATCAACTAACATGGTATGGGCATGTGATTAGAATAGTGAAGCAACAATACGAAGGTTGGCTCATAAGTGGATTCCAGCAAGAAGAAGGAAAAGAGAAAAACCAATGACAACTTGGAACAAGGACATTGTGGAAGCATGGAGAAAAGACAAGATAGTGGTTGGATAAAGGAGAATGATTTTATACAGCAGTGGAAATTTATACTTGGCTGTCAGAAGATTTAAAACAGCATTGTAAACTGAATAATAATAATAATAATAATAATAATAATAATAATACATATCTTAAATAACAGAACTATTGGCAAATGGCATGGTCACTCACTAGACTGAAGAGAGTTAAAGATAGTTATTTGGTAACCAACATTATAAGCTGCTTGCCCATATGAGAGAACTGAATGTGGCACAGTTCAAGTCTAAAGTACAAAACGAGTAAAAGACTGGTTGACTGATAATAATGCGTGTGTAGGACGGGGCTGGAGAGGTAGAATCCCAGCTATGGCATCAAACTTTTCAGTCATCTGATTCTACCTTTCCAACCTTCCTACACACGGCTTGTGTGGAAGAACAATTATTTACCATCGAATGACCTAGTTGGTTAAACTAGAATCCCGGGACTTAAAGTACTTATGACATTGCAAGTCGCCATTGGGGTATATCATCTCGAAACTATTTGAGATCTCCTTGTGGTTTATAGGGATAAATGCGAGTCAGTTGGGGGAATTTAGTGTCGTACCGGCAAGCTCAGTTGGTTAGAGCCAGAGGTGGCGAAAACGTGACTCGCGAGTTATTTTGACTCGCTGGGGTCGTTCCCTCTCTGCAACCGTCCGTTTGTTTTTCATATGCTGCTGAGTGATGCTGTGCGTGTTGCATATTTGGTGACTCCCGGAAGGAAGTCGTTTTCGCCACCCTTGGATTAGAGCAACCGGGCGGAAACCTAAAGATCCGTGGCTCAAATCTCGGATGACATCGAATTTTTCAGTCGTTTGATTCTACCTTTCCAATCTCGTCCTACGGCTTGCGTGGAAGAGCAATTAATTACCATTTTTATACATGTGTATATTCTCTTCATTCAACATACCTCAGTATTCTTCTAGAAAAGAGGTATATAAACCGCGTTTAGAGATAAATCTCAATGCGTATATTAAATACCTTAAATTTCTTCCTATCTTTCATGCATTTTAGAAAAAAAACCTTTAAAATACAGAGACGTACACGAGAGGAAGCAGGTGGTTACACGGATGAGACCTAGAAGGCTAACTGTTCGCCTTTCTATGTGAAGGCGGCAGTTAGACTGGACGGCACCCTAATGGTATCTGAACGGCACGAAGCAGAAGATCCAGTTGCTATGCGCTAAGGTCTCTCTGGAAAGTCGAAGCCGGTGGTTACAGGGATGAGACCTAGAAAGTTATCTGTCCGCCACATCTCGATCTAAAAGTTATCAACTAACAGATCCGTCGCGATATGTCATGTAGTTAAAGCGACGTAAAATAAATAGAGTAATAAATAAACAGTGAGTTTTTCCTTGCAGGTGGGTGGGAAAACTCGCATTTGGGGGTAAGTTCAGGCCCTCGCAGAGTAAAACGTGTCCATTTCTCCAATGTCCCTGCATTAAGGGAGCGACATTAACTTCGCTAGTATATATTTCCTGCATTATAAACGAAAGTTTTAATGCTTAAAGCAAACAAAAGCGAAACATAATTAAAGTTTGAATACAAATATCGTTTAAATTAAACAGTTACGTATTATGCACGTAATGTAAAAACCAAATAAGTGTAGTACTCTAGCTATCAAATACAAAAGATGGAGGTGACTGTTGAAGGATTCGGTGTGAATAAATTAAACAAAATAGATTCATTTTTAACAATGTAATTAAATGCAATAAAAATAATTACTTTATCTAGAATTTTAATAAACAAAACCGTTAAATTAAATTAAAAAATCAATAAAAGAAAATAAAAAGGACGTTGTTCCGAAATGAACGAGTCGCACCGACCAAGCGAAACATGTCATAGACGCGTGAGGCGTGTATGTGGTCAGTTCTTGAGCTGCAGTTGTGACTTCAGCGTAAGTTTGGTACAAAAAACTGTTATTGTCATGAAACGAGGATCTTAAGGGGGGGAATAAAAGTGGTAGGTACGAAATAAAGATGGAGATTAGTTCCTGGTGTATTATATTTCAATACGAGTAGCTTTAATCGTTCCGCATTCAAATTAACGTGTGACGTTAATTGCGAATGACATATTTTCTATTGCAATTAGCGTTCACAAACTAAGCTGTGATTATAATTTGTTCACTTGTCTTTACAAACAGAATCACTTCCTCACAGGCTGACACCTGTATACCTTAGTTTGACAAAGTTTATAGACGTAATTTTGCTGTTAGGCTTTGTTATTTACAAAATATCTATATGTTGAATAGAGACAAGAATTTCACGCACTATAAAATCCCAAAATATGGACGCATTTATGAACTTTCAACTATGAAACATGCACGATCGAGCAAAAAATACATTAAAATATGCACCTTCATTTTTGTTTTCATGTAAAAGTGAAGCAAACGCGACATGCTGATCGACATTAAATTGTATAGTACACTTCATCCGATATTGTAATAGACCTTACGGCTGCCTAGATGCTATTAAAAACGACATACTGTAATTATTTTAAAGACTTTTGTAAAGTTTTACAAAGGATAGTTGCCATAGAAAATATTCAGAAATAGAATAGTAGTGCTTACCTGCTACCTGAATACGACATCCCCATTGGTCTAACAAAATCGTTTCTTTCCTTTAATCCGCTATGCAAAGAGTACATTTTTGGAAGCTTTAATTGGAGGGACATTAGAAACACGCAAACAGAATAAACAGCCACATTATCCACTTATAAGGTTACATGCTGCAAAGACAGTTTAGCAAATGATTTCAATTTTAGAAGAATCTAAATTGTCATTTACTACTACAGGAAAAGAGAGTATTTATAACCTCCCCTAAAATTGGACTCAAAGGACAGGTCCGATGGTTGACCGTAGTATAAGTGTCAGTTTTCCTATTCAGAAAACAGTTTTGTATTCAACAACAGTCCATTTCCGTGAAACAGCGTGCTTTTGGCCTAAATTATTTGTCGATAGTTTCCCTGAACCCTCTTCATTTTCTCTCTACTATTCTCAAAATATCCGACGAAATAAATCAATACATGACAAACAGTCCTGTAGAGGGTCTTCGGTAAAGTGTTGTAAAAATGGATTTACGTTTAGTAAATTTTTTTTAAATTTATTTAGTTATTTATTTATTTTCCTTTTTCAATCTTGATTTCTGAATATAAAATAAGACATTAAAATCGAGAAACTTAGGTGTCCACCCAAAACCATTAAAACATGCATTTAAGCTGAGTATAATGCATATTATATGCACGATTAATCTAAAATTTCCTTAAATACTGAAACAAATGACAACACCAATTACTGCGAAACACACCTATTACTACTCTGCGTAGTACAAACGTTACACATGAGTCACTTTCGGTACACACTCGGAGCACAACACAACTGATCCGTCGAATCACAAATCACAACTGAACTGCTGAGTTACAACTCACAACTGAACTCCACTGGCAGTGTCCATTTTCGCTGCCCACTTTTCACTTTAACTTCTTAGCTAACAGAACTCATATTAACTCACTGGGTAGAACAGTTCCTTATATAGCCTCCGCAAACAAAGCGGAACTTTCTAGGAGAGGAACCTAATCGACGTGGCCCAAAGGAATCCTCCGGAGCGGGGAAGATAATGGCAAGCATGTTGTTCTGAAAGGAACCGACCAATAACACCATCCGCGGCCAGGAAGACGCTCCGGTAGGTGCTCGCACTGCCAGTCTGCGATTAACTTCGCGTGGGCGGTCACAATGTGCATTATGCATATTTTCATCTCCAAAAAGGCCAAAGCATGCAAATATGCATGTAAAGAATATTTGGAACCGGAAAATAATTAAATAGACGAGTACTAAGTTGGAACTATGTCTTATGTACCTATAAAAACATGCATTTGCATGAAATTCTCGTCTCTAATTATGAATATTTGAAGAAATATGCCAATAGTTTATGATTATAGGCAAACACAGACCAATTGTTTGACTAAAGTAGTCTCTTGCTTTAGTTTACCACCAGAAACGGTATAATTCCCAAAGTCCACACACAACGTTCTCATGCTGCTAGCCTGGGTTTGAACCCACTGTATAAAGCGTCCTGAGGAATTTTTATTCGTTTTTCGTCAGACTTTAGGACGAATATTAGGTGGCATTTGCAAATCAAATCCCCGAGAGCATGCGCAGCCACTTCATACTTTCACTTATCGCCTGATATAAATCATTTTAATGTTGGACTTACTAAGCTTTTTTATATATTACATTATATGAATTTCTCTATTATCGTTTATTTTTGTATATGTTCAACCAACCCCTGTTACGAAAGCTTATTTTTCTATCGAGATAAATGTTTGCACAAATGGTTGCATTACGTATTTCCTTGTAGGTACAAGAGGATACAGGCTGAAGAGATAGTAACATCTTTAAAAACCGTCTCTATGTGCCGGCTTTGAAGTGTCATATTCTTTGCGCAACATTGCGAGAAGCAAAACAATGGTGACCAAGTACTTAAAAAGACAAAAAGCATTTAAAATGCATATAAAGAGCAAATAATACCTTGTGAATGGTTAATGTCCTAACAATTATTAATATAATTTAAGATTTCTAGTTATACAGCAGTATACAAAATTTATTCAGAATGAAGATAACTTCACAGACTATCCTAGAAAATCAAGGTATGCATTTTATTATTCATACAAATATATAAAACATACGGCACTTCTCTTATAATCAAAATTCTTAGAGCCATTTATTTGTAGAAAACCAAACTAAATGCAATACTTTCCATATAAGGATAGTTTGGGAAGGAGGTATATTGTTGAAAATATTTGTCTTGTATCTGCGGAAGATGATGCACTTAAGTACCAAGTTACATATTTATCCAACATTTCGAAACTTTAACTGATACAAAGGATAAAACGACAGAAACAAAAGGAGAGGAAAAAAAAAAGAGATCTCCACCTAAGACGGATAACAGAGATACAAGTTAACATATCGTAGAGTAGGAACCAAAGTCCTATCTTAATATTAATAAACATTTTAGGAAACCTATTTAATGTGGCATCAAGGTAAATACTAAATTTGTGGAGTTTTCTTAGCAAGCTGTCTGTAGGCTTTGCAGATAGCTTGCGGCAGCAAATGACAGTCCACTTTTGAACCAACAAACAGGACGTAGCAGTATGGCTCTCTAACAGAGGAACTGAAAGTCTGTAGCATCGCCCGTGCTATTACCACCTGTATGCAACCTTGATATACCTTCAGTTAGACATGCTAAGGATAAAGCAAGAGCTAAAATTGCATAATATATTGGACTGTGTAAGCTAAACTTGCCTAGATACAGGTTAATTTCAAGAACAGAGGACCACTTTAGAAGTGCATATGCAGGCTGTGCAAATGAAGAGGACTTCGTTATTTTATCCAAAGCTGAATATCACAGTCATATGGGAATAATTAGCACGTGACTCTTTCATCATGTTCCATCACCCTTCTACGCCCTAATTCTTCCCTCTGCTATTCAAATCAGGAATGATATCAGAAAGGAATTGAGCCGTTTCGTAAATATAAGACCACAGTCTCAATAAAGATGGGCATATCTTTTTACGCATTCCATGAGGGTTACACTGTGCAACGCTGGAGTGACACTTGTAACAGTTTCTCTCCCCCTTTAACTCTTTAAGTAGAGGAACTATGGCTATGGCACCAAATTTAATTACCGAGTTCCTCAGAAATACGTACATTGAGGTCACCTGATGAAGCATACAAAACGAGAACCTAAAGTCCATACTGCAAAACCCGAAAAGGTTTAAGGGTACAAGGCGAAGATTTTCAAGGAATTCCCACACCACAAACAGCTCTTTACATGGAGGAGTTTTCCTAATATTTACGTGCTAACATGGTACCAACACTGTGATTTAAATAGCCTTGAGAACTGGAATACATAAAATTCATATATTGAGTGAATAATCTTTGTAGTGTATCTTAATAATAGGTAAAACGTCGTCGTCGTTTCTAACGCTCCCCATATGCCGTATGACCTTCGGGGATATCTCATTCCACCAAGCGATAACTGGATGCATTTCTGAGGTGGAGACACCCAGTGGGCGGAATCCGTTCCCTCCGATGTAGGTGAAGAGGAGGATGGCGGTGGAATGAGAAGACCTACAGCTTTTACCGTGGACTCCGAACCACGTTGGGCCTTGGGGTTGCTTCACATGAGCAAGTCAGAGGTGAAAGCGTGGATAGGGCCGACTTAAAATCGCCACCCCGAGCTAGGAATCGAACCCAGGACCTCAATGCGACAGCCGGAAACGCTACCCCGGCGCCCTATAGGCAAAATTTTACTTAGAAACTGTAAGATATGTAATTTTTATCAAATAAAACTAAGACATTAACAATTACGAAATACTTTCTGCTGCTCAATTCCATGTGTTAAGAGTACATTTGAAATGCTAAGTGGTCGTTCTGTTTCTTCTGAGCTCAAGTAGGTACAAATTACATGAATAGCTTCAAACTTATTATGTGCTTTTTCAGCCATTTAGTGCTGGCCCAGCCTGTAAAATGTACTTTACCGTAATATTACACAATTTAAACTATTTGCGCGGAATATTTATCGATATTAACAGGAAGCAAAATATTTATAAAATAGCTATAATACCTAAGCAGAGAAAGTCATGTGATCTTACACGTCAGATTTTTGAAACACCACTATCATGCCGGAATACAATTAAAGGACAAGCACGATATATAAATGATGATGATGATGGTAACAACGACGACTATGATGACGACAACCACGACGTTGATCACAAGCAAAAGGACTAGAGGGATTCTCAGGGGCTTAAATGTCTTTGTTAATGATGATGATAGAAGTTGGCAGATACCTTGTACTTGAGAAATAAACAGTTTGGAAGGAAGCACCTGCAAGACAGGGCAGCTATATCGATTCTATAGACTTGATCGGCTGGGCGGCGTCATCAACACGTGGTCCCGCCCAAGAGAGAGCGAGATAGAGGCCCAAGAAATCGTTACCCTGGGAAATGGCGGCACATTTTCTTCCCCTGGTACCTAACCTATCAACTATATAATCTCTTCCTTGTTAGGTTGCACATCTGGCAACAGGGCGCGCGTGACAGGCCAACTCGCCAGTCATTGTCAGCGAACTGTTGTCCAGTATTGACATACCTAATGGCCGCAATCTGAAGAAGATACTACCCTCTCGTGACAGCGTAGCTCCCGCTGCTCGCGCCTCAAACTTTACACATCACTTCAGTCTGACTGCAGCTGTTTTGAGTTTGCTTGAATGTTGTGCTTACTGAGGAGTTCCGCCAAGTGTGAGTACACCAGTCATAGTTTTCTGCCCAAGAGCAGGTCCTTCACTACAAACCCGCCTCCTCCAGTCTTCCCCTTTTCCTGCATTGCTCTTTGTTTATCTTAACATTACTACCATTTGGTATATTTTTTCTGGCCGGAGCCATTCATTATTATTTCCAGTGCATATCTGAGCAAATAGTTTACTCTAATAGAATATCGCAACATTTTTGATTTGTTCTTCCACTGCTCACTGTTTCTAAAACGCTTCATTACTTACAAGCATCATGTTCCATTCTTCTCCATATGCACATTTCAAATACTTAGTCTTTTTTCTCACTTCCTCACAACGTTCAAGCTTTCAGACTATAAAATGGTATCTCACATAACGTATTTCCTTAATATCTTCATTAGTTTTTTCTTTAAGTGGTTCTCTCCGTATTAAAAGTTAGTCTTTTGTGCCGTTCCACGATGGTAAGGATGAGGTGAGGGGAGATAGAGGGCGGCTGGACCAGGAGGCACGACAGGCAGAGGCAGGTCTGCACTATATTTGAACTCCCGGGTGCTGGCTGGTGCAGCCGGCCGCCCTCCCCTCTGTAGGCTTACAGGGAGGGCCCGGGATCCGGAGACCGCTCGCAGCTTGGAGGAGAAGGTTTCCTCAGAGCATCCTTTTCCCCTGCCATGCGAATTCGAGACCTCCCACCGATACTTGCAAACCTGAAAGAGACCAAGTAGATGAGAGCGGAAGTGAAATGAGAATGAGATGAAATGGAGGGACAGGAAATTCGGGAGATGTAGCAAGCCCCGAAAAAAAGCCATGGGCCATGAAAGTCGGCCGCGGGAATCAAACCCACGACCTCCCGAATGTGGACCACCAACGTTACCGCCTGAGCCATCCCGGTCGGTTAATTTTGTGTAATTTGGAAATAATGAGATATAGATTATCTAGCACATGAAAAATCTAGACCACGTTAAAACGTTTACGTCAGATTTTTTTTTTTTTTTGGTAGTATTTACCATTTTTAAGATGTTCCTTGCTGTTAGTTCAGATTTTCTGATTTTTGTGCTTCATTAGAATAACACCCCCCGTTTTGTAAAAAGTAGTTATAATGACACATTGTCTAAAGTATACATATTACGAGGTTGGTAATGATTACTTCGAGCATTCTTGATTGAAAAGGTAAGGTACGCGCACCACGCACACACATACACACCGACACGGGTAACCGAGGTGGTTACGGCAGGGACTCGTACTCGTGAATGGGAGGTTTGTGTTTCAAATCCCGCCATGACCGTCCTCCCTGAGTGAGGCTTTTCTACAACTTTTCCTCAGACCTTGTAACTAGCAAATCTCGCAGAGTCACCCTAAACTTAGTTGTGGAACGTTTCCTTCCCAATTTCCTTTCCAAATTATCGTTTCATTTTTGTATCGTGAATGTGTACCACCTGTGGTGCCATGTGTAGTAAGAACGGGAGCTAATCACTACTAAACACACACACGAGAATGCTCTTTCTGGCTTATAGAGGTTAAGTACAAAATTATTCATGCAAACTCGAAAATTATCAGAAAAGTTTGGATTATAGTTTTATTACACTTTGGTTAGATAACGTAAAGTAAAAACAAGAATTACTTTTTAGGAACAATATTGCATGTATAAGAGATATCTGTGAATGGACAAAGTGCAGAGAAAGCAGTGTGAGTGTGTAAACATTATATACTCATCACTTATTTATTTATTTTTAGGTTTTGCTTCCACAGTGATACCGCATAGCCACAAATAACACGTGCACGTGCATCTTTTATTTGGAAGAACTAAATTCCATCTACTGCTATGCTTTCGTGCTTAGTTTTATCGGAGGTGTGTGTACGAGCTATAAAACTCGACTAGAATATCCAATACAGCAGCTTATACCACTTCCTGCTGAGTCGACAAGAAAGGATAAGAAAGAAAGCGAGAGATTGGTCGAAGGAAGTCCCTTGGGGACAATCCGGCAATATTCAATATTGTTCCACTCTCCTCCAACACGGCCATTCTCGAGATCTGTCTATTGCTTCCATATAGACACGGCTACCAAAGGAAGAAATAACAAGCTTTAGATTATACGGAGAGAATAGGATAGGATGTCTGTATTCAACGGCTTCTCTTCGTATCGAGCAATGGTTTTAGATATTTTCAAATGGCATCCATACATACAAGCTCTGCCAGCTTTTCTGATAAAAAGAGTGTTTCAACATAATGGTCGTACTGGATGTTTCAAGACTTTAATTCAGTAACCTTATTCCCTGACTTAAGTGGTAAGCAGTTCTGGACTTGGTAGCCATATACAGGGTGACTATTCCTTCGAATTCTTGACTCTTTAGAACTCAACAATTCGAACTCAGTCCAGGAATGCCTCGAGGAGGAATTACAAAAGAAAAATGAAACTGTAGCAGAAGGAAACGGAAGACAGTGATGCTGATGACAGGAGATTTCTGCAGTACATCCTACGACGATGATAATGGTTATGGTTATCAGGAACGGAGGAGGATTTCGGAACTTAAGCGCATAGTCGCCAATTGTTCTTCTGGAAACCTCCAGGAGGAAACATAGGACGATCCGGGGATGAAAAGAACTGATCCGGGGCGGCAGGTGGGGTCTCTAAAGTCTCCATATATTACATCCTGATACTGACTGGACTCCCTATAGACCCACCACAAAGAGGTCTGTCTGCGGTCCCTTCTCAAACCGAACGCCAGGGCAGACAGTTTCACAGAGCAAACTCCATCGCCACGCGCCTTGCTTGCCGTCCACTCGCCTGATCCTTCGACGCTGAAACATGAAAAGGGCATAAAATGATGAAAATTGGGAGCAGAACATTTTTTGACATTATACAACACTCCAGCATTCACCTACTAAGCAAGGAAAATCGTGAGAAAAAAACCAGTCAGAATGGCTGCCAAACGGGAATCGAACCCAGTACCTACTGAGTGCAAGCTTCACACGCTTCCGCGGAGGCATCTCGCTCGGGATGATGATGAAAGAAGTTCCAAATACACCAGATAAATCAGTCGCTCCTGATTATTCTATCTGCACCATCTGCGAATTATAATCTAAATTCTCCTCCTTTTGTACTTAATCTTCTTTTGACACATTTATCCATGTTTTTGCCTCCCCATTACGCTTGATGAAATGTTGCAAGAATAAAATGGAACTCTTCAAAGCACAAAAATCAGCAGGTTGTGGCTAGTGAAGATATGAAAGCATGGCGATACGGAAAGGTTTAGTTGCAGATAATCTCCTTGAAGCTTTGTGTGGGCAAGTGAAATAGCAGAACAAAGATAGTGATCAGGCTGCTAGGTCGATAGTGCTGTGAGATTCTTTATTTCTTACATTTTAATTCTCTGTAACTTGAGCCGAAGAGAATAATGTTTTTATTGCTTTAACGTCTGTTCTTTCTCGATTTCGTCGACGAGAATATTACAAATAGGTATTAGTTTTATTTTCCAGAGACATACAAATGTTAACTGCTTCTAGTACGTTTGTGACCTTCATAAAATAATATTTTATGTCCAAATGATATCAACCTACAAGTCCAAAACAGTTAAGGGTTCTATGCAAGTTTCAATCCATAATAATGTACAAATGGACATAATTCCATACAGCCAATGTGAAGCTTGAAGCTCAGTTGGTTTTAAATTCAAATGAACTTTTATACTGTAAAAATTCGGTTATTGCCTCTGAACTTATATATTTTAGCCTTTTGGCGAGATTTTAAGCCTGTATTGGTGTTTTGAACATAAACCAGTGCTGTGTATATGCTGCATAACATTTAAGTTCCAAGGTTTACAACAAACATTAAATATTAATTTAACATATTTCATGTGACGTGACATTCCAAAATCTATTTTTGCTACAGGTGAGTCCAAAATAGATCGTAACCTAACAGTTCTCTAATGGTATATCTCCACAATTTTTATGGCTGATTTTCATGCAACCATGTGACAACTGGTGCGTTCAATGGTAATTTTCGGAGGTACGTATCAGCGGTACAATAATCTGTATAATAATCTATGAAATGACAGCCATGACGGCCCTGGTCCGACCACAGACTGCCGGCATCACGTTCACATGCGCACAGTAGAGATGGATGATCATCCAGCGGATATGGGGAGATGATGTGGTTAGCACCATGCTTCCCCTAGACGGAATGATTTCTGTGACCTACAGATCGTAGCTCCTCAAATTACGCATAATGCTGAGTGGGCACCGCGTTCTATGCTTACGCATGGGCCGAAAAATCCGCACCCCAGGTTGGGCTCAACTCATACGTATTCCATAACTGGGAACTGAAACTGCGCTCCTATCTACCATCTATGTGGTGCGGCTCTGGACTTCAATTCAGATAATCTTGTGTCTCTTGAACAGTTTTATCACTGAGTGTACAACCTTGATCCATTTAAATGCATAAATTAACTGTAAATAAACGGCGGTCATTGAATTAATGTACAACTGTGACTTAATTGGCTACATAAAATGAAAAGTAACGTGGGATGCTGATTCCCCTTATAATCTAAAAAAAAATCGTATTTTTGGTGATCACCTTGCATACTAGAAATTAGACATCGAGAAAAAAATTAATCCATAGCTTTCTTTGAAATGAAACGTTTTTCTCCTCAAAATTAGAGTTGGACATTGTTGCCCTGGGTGCATAAGCGCTTTTTATGGTCCTTGTCTTTCTCAGTAACCGTCGGGTCAGTTGCGATTTATTATCTATAGACTTCAAATGTTCGGGAAGCACTTTTCTAAGCGCAGATCATCCAAAATATTGAGTAAAACAATATTCAGAGAGAGGTTGGGCGGCTATATAAAGCCAAATGCCTTTGTAAACATGGGAAAAGTGTTCGTTGGTAGAACGGTTTTGGGAGTTCCGGTTAACTGAAAACAACCTTATTGGAAACAAGTTCCGAAAGAATTGTTAATTGTAGTACTAATATTGCTAACAAATAATTTGTATATCTACTCCACGCAATACCTAGTTGACTCCAAAACAATCAAAATTTTCTTGCAAACTTTCTGTATATAACTGAGGCATTTTTATGGACAGGTAATAAACATTGGAAAACATAAACTTCAGAGGACTCCATCATCGCTACCTAACGCATATAAAACCCGAAAATTTGACGAGACTGAGAAGTATGTGCAAACATCCTTCAAGAGGAAAGTATTTTCTTCTTTATCGTCATGTGTTAAAGCTATTAAGGTATCAAGTAAGAACCTCCCTATTACTAGTTCCAACTTCAGAAGACTACCTCCACTGAAACTTAGCATTTTTCCAGGGGAGTAATATTATTTCCGGGGATAATGTTTCAAGTACTGTAATTTTTAAGGATCAGTTCCATTATCGGAACGGATTCCGTTTTCCTATTCCGTCCCTTCTCGCCTACCTGTACGCCTACGCAGTTGTTGCGGTCGAGATATTGCGTCGTGTTCAGGTTTGAGAGCTGCGAGTCAAGTCCAGCGCGAAAGAGGAAAAGAAAAGAAGACGAAACAATCTACTGTTATGGAATTAATTGTTCTTTCACACAAGCCGTGTGGTGAACAGAGTTGAAAAGGTAGAATCAGATGACTGAAAAATTCAATGCCATAGCCGGGATTTGAACCACGGATCTTCCGGTCTCCGTCCGGTTGCTCTAGCCACTGAGCTACCATGGCAACATACCGGTACGCCATGTGAGTCAGCTGGAGAATTTAAAGGCGTACCGGCATGTTGCCATGGTAGCTCAGTGGTTAGAGCAACCGGATGGAGACCGGGAGATCCGTGGTTCAAATCCCGCCTATGGCATTGAATTTTTCAGTCATCTGATTCTACCTTTCCAATCTACTGTTATGTTTATCAGCCGAGATTTTTTAACTAGAAAGTTATTAAAGTTACTTTATGTTTGCGATAACCTTCCCACTCGGCGAGGGGTTTTTTTCTTCTTTTTGTTTGGTGTGTATGTTACCTACAGTTGCAGTATAAACTATTGTAGAAAAAAGGCAGAAATATTACCTATTATTATCATTACCCTCAATGGATAACTCATAAGGGGACCAAACTGTAATACTTATCAAATTTTGTACAACATTTTTAAGAAGTTTGCGTATTTAATAGTGCAGACACTAAATTTATTTAAGCGTCAGTCAACACAGGAGTGCAAGTTTCAACCTCTCTAGCCATTAAGTAATTTCGTTTCTTCATAGTTGTTTTCAGCGCACGTTATAACTCAAATAGGTCTTTGCGGTGCAATTCATTTACCAATTACTTTGAAAATTTCACCATGGAGTCCTACAAATAAACGTTACTGCTGAAAATTTTCAGGAAAGTAAAACATGCCATAAAAATTACATGCTTTTGAAACTAATAGTATATAATTTTGAATTTGTTTTCCACAGTAATTTATATTTTATCTACGAATAATGTTATGAGCTTCTAAGAGAGATATTTATGAAACATAAAGTGAAACTTTTCCTATATATGATGTAAAACTTCTTTTTTTCGAGGAACTGCTGAAGGAATTGATACGAAAATTTGGAATTTTGCTATTGAACACATCACAAATATTTGCTTAATAAATACAGAAGTCTCCAAATGCCACAGATCCAAATGTCGCATCTCTGGCATGAGATGGGGAAGCAATGTTGTGAGGACTAAGCAAAGAACGGCCTCGCTTCATTTACTCAGGGGAAAGGTTATGGCTGAGACTACTATATCTTGTGTATATCCACTCATTCGATGGCTAAAGACATCATTTATGATTTACTTCATCATCTGCAAGGTAGGTGTCTAGGTCCGTCGTCTCAGACGTCATCTGCCATCTATGTCGAGGTCGTCTAATGTCTCGAATTCCTTTTAGAGTGTAATGTAATTGCCAGGTGTGTTATTATTATCCTGTTCATCCTCAAAATCTATTCATGCTGGTTTCAAGATATCCTTTGGTTTAGGTTAAACAATTTTAGTTCTTGTGTGATAGTTTAATTTCTGATGTGGTCTTTACGAATACACCCAGTAACGGTTCTCAGAAATTTCATTTCTGCTATTTCTATTATTCTTTTATTTCACCTACTTCTTGCCCAGTTTTTTATGCGTATGGATAGCGCCAAATCTTTGTAAATCTTCACCATAATGTTTTTTCTAGCTTTATTATTTTAATATTCTTACTATTGTCCAGTACAGCTTTGAAATTTACCTATTTTATGATTTAAATCTGCATCGGAATAAAATGGCACATCACATTCTAAATACGAGGGATGTCTTTAAAGTATGGTTCGTTATGCAGTAAAATAATAACTACTCAATATTTTGGTTAACTAATTCTTTTATTCCATTATATAGGATGAACCAGAACTACACCGACAAACTTTCAGATATTATTTAGGCATAGCTTCCGAGTATTTTGGCGTAAGGGACCCACATTCTCCGGCGGCTCGTTACAGCGTAATTGCATTCCGCTGTCTTCACGCCCCAATTAGCTTTGTATCTGTATTACACTGAAAATACTGCGCAACAGTGCAAATGTTGACGGTATGCGCTGTGTCTTGTTTGTAAACAAATTGTTTTCATTCGCTCACGGTAGCTGCTTTTGAGGCAGTATTTTTAACACTTAAATAATTTCAGTCTAATTACATATAATTAATTCAATAACAGCCCGCCTTAAAGCAATATGTGTATGTAACAAGATATAAAAAGTGTATATTACAGTCATTGTATATGTTTATATTATTGTTTACATTGTAATAATGTTATGTGAATGTATTACGTAATTTAATAATGTAGGAGCTGTTAGAATAATAGGTTAAAAGTTGCTAACAATGAGGTAACAATGAGGTAACCTTGAGGAAATAATGAATTTGAAACTTTATCAATACTACTTGTAATTCTTGGAAGCAATAATGTAATTTTTGTGACAGTTTATAAAATGGCCAATCAACAACCAGAAAAAGCTTAAGTTAAATAAAAGTATTCTATTGGATTAGCCAATCAGAGACTTGAAATACAGAAATTTACAAATTTAGGCGGTATAAATCAAGTCAGTTGCTTGTAGATAGCGCTCATAACTGGACGCGTTGCTTGCAGACAGCGTTTCTAACCGGATGCGAGATGTGTCCTCGAGAAATTTAATATGTAGTTTACGTGTTAAAAAGTGCAAGTAATTAATAAAAAAACCTCACAGCGCTCTCTCTCTCTCTCTATCAGTGAAGTGTTATTTAAATCGTGTCATGAATTAATAAAAAGGAGTTAATAAAAAATTTAAATCTGTTTAAGCCTACGTTCTTCAGTCGCACCACCTCCCTGCCAAGACATTCATGTTTCTAAAAATATATATATAAATACTGACGCAGTCGAGGCAAACATAAATATATAATATTTAAAGAAACAGTCAAAGTTAATATTTTTAAATTTTGGGGCGAAGGCTACCGGAAACTTTTTACCATACGTACGGTTTCAACTACTTCAAGTTCGGCTCCTCAACAGTTGAACTACAATACAACTCCTACAACAAAATAACTTCTTCACTTTTGACAACAGTAATGCCCTCTTTAACTCGTTGCTCTTAAGTTTGCTCAGTTCTGTCTAGGGTTTGTTTTTCCGGCTGTGTTAGTTGTGCGTTATTAACAGTGATGCAATAGCAGTATGAATAGGTTTAGTGATGAAGAGTTGACCGATATGGTGTATGGGTTCACTGAATGCAATGGAAGAGCGGCACAACGACGCTATGCTGAGCTGTTCCCGCACCAACGGCAACCACATCACAATATTTTTGCATCTGTAGATAGGCGTCTAAGAGAAACTGGATTCTTCCGTGTTAAAATGGAAGGTACTGGCCGTGCGAGGTATGCCAGAACACCCGATCTGGAAGAGAATGTTACATGCGATTGGTGATAATGCTGCCGCTAGTAGTCGGCTCGTTGCACGAGCTCTGAACCCAAGCCAATCAACTGTTTTGAGAGTCGTGCATGAACAACAACTGTACCCGTACCATCCACAGAAGGTGCAGTCATTGAAGCCAGTGGAATTTCCATTTCGAGTGGTTTGCAAATTGACTCTTACAGCAATGTGCAGAAAACCACAATTTTCCTGTTTTGGTGTTGTTAACAGACGAGACCAAGTTTACAAAAGATGACATGTCCAACAGTAGGAATAGCCACGACACACCAGCCACACTAATGTGTTGTTCTATCAATAGCAATTTACTGAATATATGGGCTGGTATTGTCAATGATTTTGTGATTGGACCTTACGTACTGCCTAATATACTGAACGGAGTCGTGTACAAAACGTTCCTTCAACATATCCTCCCACGTTTCCTAGAAGGTGTGACGCTGAGCTTATGTGATTTCAACATGACGGCGCGCCGGCACACTTTACACTCGATGCTAGGACCCATATTGATGTACAGATGTACAGTTTGGACAATGATGGTGATCCTGTTCCATGGCCAGCTCGGTCACCAGACATGACACCGATGGACCTCTTCTTCTGGGGGCATGTGGAGAGCCTAGTTTACGAGACTCCGGTCGATACTCGCATGAACCTGGTTACTAGGATTATCGCAGCCGCAGAAGTAGTACGCCAAACTCTAGAAATGCTTGAGCGTGTAAGACAACCGATGGAGCGTCGCTATGCCATGATCATGGTGGTCGAAATTTTGAACAGTACTTGTAAGAGAACAGTTCTGCATTTGTTACTTACAGTACTGTATACTGACAAATCAGACTAAACACTCTGTGATAAAAGTGTACGTGTTTCGTCTGCGGGATGCTGCATTGCTCTGTGCTATATGTTGTACGTTTTGGTTACTGCATGTGTTACAGGCTTCTTCACTGTTGTGAAGGTATTTTCATAGAAATAAGGGTAATTGGAGTAACAAACCGAATAAATCATAATTGCATTATTACTCTGTAACGAGCCGCGGAGACAACGGGTACTTTATGCAAAATACTCGGAAGGGATACCTGAATAACCCCTGAAAGTTTGTCGGGGGAGTTCTGGTTCATTCTGTATATACCTATTTAGATTCTAAATCTATTGCACTCTCTTCTGCCAAAATTTGAAATGTCTTAGTCCAACTAATATTAAAGCTGAGCTAGATTCTACTCTGGGAGAGCCAGCTCCTTCGTTTACAACAGTAAAATATTGGGTGGCAGAGTTTAAGCGAAGCCGTACGAGCTGCCAAGACGAACATTGCAGTGGTCGACCAAATGGGGTGACCACGCCAGAAATTGTGAAGAAAACCCACAAAATGGCATTGGACGACCGTCCACTGAAAGTGCGCGAGATAGCAGACACCGTAGGCATTTCAAACAGTGCTGCACATCGCACACTAACTGAAAATTTAGACATGAGAAAGATGTGCGCAAGATGGGTGCCCCGTTTACTTACAATGGAAGAAAAGCAGCGTCGTGAGGATGTTTCAGTTGAGTGTTTGGCGATGTTTCGCTGCAATAAAGCGGTTTTTTGCGTCGATTTATAACCATGGATGAAACGTGGGTACATCACTTCATATCTGAGACGAAGGAACAGTCAAGACAGTGGATTGAAAGGGGAGAATCGCCTCCAAAGAAGGCAAAGACAGTTCCACCTGCAGGCAAGGTCATGGTGTCAGTTTGTTGGGATGTGCGTGAGATAATTTTCATTGATTATCTTCAAAAAGGAAAAGCAATCAATGGTGAGTATTATGCAAACTTATTGCAGCGCTTGAATGATGAAATCAAGCAAAAACGCCCGCATTTAGCGAAAAAGAAAGTTTTGTTTCAAAAAGACAATGCACCAGTTCACGCACCCATTATCGCTATGGTCAAAATCAATGAGTTAAAGTTCGAATTGCTTCCTCGTGCACCCTATTCACCAGAGTTAGCTCTCCCTGATTATTTTCGGTTTCCAAAGCTGAAGAATTGCCTTCCTGGTAAAGATTTGTCAACAATGAAGAGGTGCAGTTGATGGCTGTTTTGCAGAACTCGATGGTTCTCACTATAAACTGGGTATCGAAGCTATTGAACATAGCTGGGAAAAGTGTTTCGAGCTGAAAGGAGATTGTGTAGAGAAATAAAGATGTTTTTTCCCAAAATGTTTGTGGTTTTTTGTTAGGTCGGTTACTTTTGGGACAGCCCTCGTATATGCAGATTATTCACTACCATCGTAGCCATACTATTTCTTTCACATTTGCGTATTTATTTAGTGTCCCGATGAGCTTCCTAGGTAGAAATCGTTGCCACTTGTCTGGAAACATGACAGATTCGTGGTGGAACAAAATGTTTGACGGCCAAGACAGGGGACATGGAAAGAGAATATTGCACCACGAGGACTTATACGGCCTTTAACCTAATTAACCGGTGAAAATATTTCTGAGGAGTTGCCTGGTCTAGATCAGGCACAAGAAGAAAGAGGAGCCCCATGATATTATCATTTCAGGAGGAGAGCTAGCTCGCGGAGGGTGCTACTAGCGGTTTTTAATGTTCCCTATATTTCCTGGCAAGGAGAGGAAACTACTGTAGAAAGGGTGGGAGAAAGCAAAGGCAAATATTATAACCGTAATATTCCAACCATTTGCATGTTTTAAACCGACGACAAAACCATAGTGTCTGTAGTATGCCTTCTGTTTTCTTGTGTGCTGCGTGTTGTAATGCAGACATTATTTTCACACTGTACCGCTGCCTTTAAAATGTATACCACGTAGCACACCAGTTGGCATCGTCACTTCTGCGTATCACCCGTTCCAATAACATGGCCTCACGCGCTGTGCACAAGTATTGGAACTGAACATGTCCCGGAGAAGCTAGAATAGATGTCGTTCTCATGTACAAGGAATCACGATTTTTGCTTCCAAATTTGGCTTTTAAATTTGATTTATTTCAGTATACAGCGAAGGTGTCTAAAAGACGCACAGACATTATCCAATAGAAATACAAATAATAAAAATAATTAATAGCAATTTGTGTATCAAGTAAGCAAAATAAGGCTTTAGCAGACGAATTCATTGTTTCTGGAGGAGGCATAGCAAGAATGTGTACGTAGTATACAATAATTAAAAGTTCTCTAAATTGTATGAGAAATTTAAAGTTATACTAAATAATCCTTGCGAATAACTCGCACAGCCTTCATAAATATCTATGTGGACTCTAATTGCCATTCGCGCCCAGTCCAAACAAACTATTCTTACTAAAGCTTATGTTTCTGTTTACTATATTTTAATACCGAGCGGGATGGCTCAGGTGCTAACGTCTGTGGCCCGCATTCGGGAGGTTCCGGGTTCAAATCCCATGGACCGACTTGTCGACTGAGACTTTTTCGTGGTTTCCCTCAGCCGCCATGGTAAATACCGGATTGGATATTTAATACCACTACTACGACTCAAAGTTCCACCTTAAGTCTAAAGCAACAGTAAAAATGAAAAATAGGTGGTAATAGCGAATGCTCTGCCGCCTATTTATAGACAATGAAAGCAGGTAGACTGGACGGTACTCTAATGCCATCTGCTTGGCACGAAGCAGAAGATCCGGCTGCTATGCACAGGGTCTCGTGGACATGTGACGAAGCAAGATGGAATGTTTACAGGGATGAGACCTAGAAGGCTAACTCTCCGCCTTTCTATACGAAAGCAGCAGTTAGCTTGGACGGCACCCTAATGCCATCTGCGCGGCATGAAGCAGAAGATTCAGTTGCTATGCAGTAGGGATATGCGGACACGACGAAGCGGGTGGTTACAGGGATGAGACCTAGAAGACTAACTGTCCGCCTTTCCATATGGAAGCGGAGATTACACTGGACGGCACTCTAATACCATTTGCACGGCACGAAGCACGATATGACCCTGTAGTTAAAGCGACGTAAAATAAATATAGTAATATAAAAAATACACTTTAATCCAAATAAACCTTTTCAGAAACAGCTACATTACACAATTCGTTATAGATACAAAGAGAACAGTGATAATCAAATGTTTAACTGGTCGCTATATGATAGCCTTAAAATTCCATACTGTTTCCATGCGATCGCGAGAAACAACTAAATGTTGGCATACTTTACGACAACGACTAAGAGATGAACAATTCCAACCTTTAGCAACGAATATCTCAGAAATGACTTATGCACAAAAAGCTAATTTGAAATAAGTTTTGTTTTTAAAAAGACTACATTCTTTGTGTAATACATTTTCGTCTAACATTTACAAGTTATACAAGATTATAAAAAATTCCTTTCGAATGAAAAGGACTTAGGCTATTTCCATAAAAATCAAGATAAAAATTTTGTTTGTCAAGTAAATATCTTTCATGTATAGTATTTTAATCAAAATTGTTGAAGCCACTGTTTAGAAAATCAAAACTTTAGAAAAATGTTCCATGGTAAGGGTAGTTTGGGGTGAGGGATTTTCTTGAAAATCTTTGTGTCGCATTCTTGGAAGATACTGAACCTAAATATGAAGTTTGATATATATCCGGCTTTTCGTATTTGAGTTGTTTTGTTCACAGACATACAGAAACACACACGGACATTTTTTAAAAACTGCTTTATTTGGATTCGGGGGGCCTCAAAACATGTATTTCAGGTAAAATCTCGATATCGAAGTTTTGATTGGATTGAAAAACCTTCACAGTCTACTAGGTACGTGGTAGAGAAGTAAAAATATGTAAGAAAGGTGGTCGAACCACAGGCAAATATTCATGATGCATTTTTGCTCAGGAATGATTTAAAATTAAGCAACCAAAGTTTAGTTACACATAACGCGTGGAAACACCATTCAAATCTTTAATTTTGGTATAAAAAGCTCTTGCGATGGAAAGAAAGAAAGAAAAAAAAAAAGACGAGGAAAGTACAGGTTATTCAAACAGAAGGGACAGATTTTAAATATTCATTTTTAATAAACGACAATAGATAGCGACATATAAGACACATCATTTAACACAGGAGTGTTCAAAGTTTTAAGCCGCACCTATTATTTCCATTCAGTGGCTACAGTGGCGCTGTGTGTGTTTACGATAAAATGGCGACGCCACAGGAAAAGTCGTTTTGTGTGCTGTATTATGCTAAGAGTGAATCTATTGTTTCATTGCAGCGTGCATTTCGTTGTAAGTTCAACAACGAGCCGCCTCGTCATAAAAAATTTACAATTGATACAATAAATTCGTAGAAGATGGTTGCGTATGCAAACGGAAAAGCACTGGTTGTCCTCGCATAACAAATGGTGCACATTTTGAACACATAAAGTAAAATTTTGAATTTTTCTCTATTCAGTGTATCGCATATGCCGCTATCTATTGTCGTTCATTAGAAATAAATATTTAAAGTCTGTTCCTTATTTTTTAATAACCCTGTATAAACGCAAATTGCAAATGTTTCGGAAATGTCTAACACTACACAAATTTATTTAACACAAACGAATGCTAAGTTTTTTCTGTATCAAGCTCTTGTCTCTCTCTTATGATTTCCCAGGTATACAAAACATTCAGTTAATACGAAGAGGACAGTTTACCCACAGAAAAACCAAAACATGAATTTAATTATTCATGTTAATATCCAAATGTATTAAATTTAAATAAAGTTCTGTTTACTTTATTGGGAAGTGTATTTTAGTGAGATTGTGCTGGTGGATTTACCCTGTAGCTTCGGAGCTCCCCTTCAATAGAGCCATTTTTTAGAAAATGAAAAATAACGAAACTTTTTACATTTAAATGGTAGTATATTTGAATTGGGCTCTGCACTTCTTTCTGCAAAACGTTTTGTCTAACTATTATGGTTTCCCATTTACATAAAAGTCAGCAAGAATAAAGAGTATCTCCTTCACGTGCTATATGTAGAAACTTCAATGTATACATTTCATTTGCCATGCCAATATCTCAGGCATATCTTAATATTCATAAGGCAGTGTTTTAGAAAATAAGAATAAAAATATTCATGTAAATGATTGGAAATGATAGATTACACGAAAGCCACATTACATATATTTTTTTAATTTGATTTTATCTCTATTTCTCTTCAAAATTAAAATGTTATAAAAATATTGGCATAGTTTTAGTGGTGAATACAGGAATAAACACAGAGTTTGGCTAAATTTTATACTTTTATATATCGTCCATTAATAAACTATATTAAAATTATCCTGGAATAATGATTGCTGAAAACCAACTGACCGAAAATCAGTTAAATTTTCCTATAAAGAAATAGTGTACTTTGAAAAATTACGCGACCAAACTCCTTCTATGAAAAGTTAATTGTAGTCTTAACCTTTTCTGTATAAATGTGTGTTTTCATACACAAGGTCATGAAATTCCTTTGGCCACCCTCATCTGAGCGATTGTGGCGTCTCTATAATTTGGCCAGTAGTAGTGAATATTATTACTCCATGGTTAGTGCTAAATTGATAATATTATTAGCTTCATCATTACCAGTCTCATAGTTGCGCAAGAGTAATAGCATACATAACTAAAAATGAACATGGGAAGGTTTATTCTAGTAGCAGCTGCAATAATAACAAATGTTCTGGGTTCTCAAAGAATGCTGAAATGCAAGTTTAGGTACGCTAATTTAAAATATACTTTGATAAATGACTTTATGGTAGGTTCAGATTGGCATATTCTTTGAGTTCATTTCAGATATCAAAAGCAACGTAGCGTGTACAAGATCGAAGATTCCATGCTTTAAATTTACAATTGCTGGTGCTTTTGTGTATGCATCGACAAATTTAACTTTGCATTTCTAAAGCATAAAAGCACCGACCTTTAACTCGATTCTTTTGACACATATGCAGGTTTAATACAGTAGTCAAAGGTACCGGAGAATACTTCCTGTGTAAAGAAGAGTAATTAATGCGAAAGTCACCCCAAGATGCAAGTCTACATTTGATATTTATACCGTATATCACCATAAGCTATTAGTATGTATGAAAGGATGCTAAAGGAGTGGCATATCGCTGCGACAAGTCTCACAAAATTGTCTATGTAATTATCCATATAAACAACAGAGTTTATGGCAAGAGTTACTCAAGAAGTGGCCATCGTAGTCTTCTGCTGCTGGCTGAAATAGCTTTGTATCAGCTATCAAAAGGACGTATTCTTATTATTTGGATGTCTTCACGACTGATTGTTTCAGAATGTGTTATTACCGAATTGAAATATTTTTCTCACATTAAGGGAATGTGAAATATCTAATTTCTATAGGCACATTTATAATTAATATTGGAAGACCGAAGGCGAATAGAGTTCATCCAAGGGTCATGAGCATTAAACTACTACCACTACCACTACATATACAGGATTATCATAATTAATAGTGCAAACTGAAACGGTTGAAAGTATCGGATAATCGAAGCAAAAAAGGCTCCAGCAAACATGGGTCCGCAAACAAAATTTGTGCAACATTTATTATTGCGAATGTGCGGTTATGAGCCGCCACTGACGTGAATTGCTTGAGGATGTTCCCCTTGAACAATCTAGGAGTATTGGTACATCCATGATGGAGCACCGGCATATTTATCAACTACTGTAAGAAGGCATCTAACGTTGAGATATGGTCCAAGATGTATAGGTCGAGGAGGACCTGTACCTTGCCCTCCACGATCACGCGGCCTCAATCCTTCGGATTTTCTGTATGCAGTCATCTCAAAAGTGTAATGTACAGCACTCCGTTGATACCGTTGAAGTACTGGACCAGAGAATTGTACGTGCTTGTTACGAATTCCGAGATGATCCGGGTGTTTGAAAGAATTCGAAACTCACTGCAGAGACGAGTGCAGTATTGCATCCAGATGCAAGGACGATACTTTGAACACCTCCTTTAGTAGGGAAGAGTGTACAGTATTAATAACATGTAACATATTGAAGTGAAGTTGTAATCCTTGTTAAGTTAAGCTATGAGTGAATTTTCAGGCAACTTAGAATGGAAATTATTAAACGAAAAGTCTACTTTTCAAATTCATTTGTACTAATTAGGACGATGCTGCGTAATGAAGTCAGTGGCGGATTGTAATCACACATTTGCAACTATCTCGCACACGGCTTGTTTGCGGACCCATGTTTACTGTAACGTTTTTCTTCTACTATTGTATACTTTCAACTGTTTCAGTTTGCGCTACTAATTATGATACATACTGTAAACATACTTTTATAATCAGATCTTAATTTTAAAACCATATATAATCAGTGTGTTGCACTGCTACATTTCATTAGTCACAGTAACAATTTACTTTAAAAAATCTGATGTGTTACACTCACATGACTTTCTCTACTCTTGTACAATCTATTTTTACAAACGCCTATTCTCCATATGCTTTATGTTAATCGAGATATCGAGATGTCAATCTTATTGCTAATTTTCTTGTAGATGCAAGGGGAATATGGTAGCCTTTAAGCGATGGTCAAATATTTTAACGCTGGTTGCTATGTGTCGAATTCCATTCTCTTTGCAAGTCCAGGACATAAAAAAATGAATAACGAATTTGAGAAAAAGTATAAGTATTGGAAAATTTAAGGGAATAACAAGCAATATCTCGAAAACGGTTCACTCAACAAAAGAAATGTATATAACATAAGTTGTGTATTTTAACGAGATCAACATTTTTTGTGTAGTAAAATTTTGTCTATCTCTTATGGTTTACCAGTTATGCAAAAGTCGTTCACAATGAAGAATACTTTTGGAGACATTCCCAGAAAATTCGAGATATACATTTCATTTCTCATGGCATTATCTTAAACATATGATATTTTAAACAAAATCGTTAGAGCCATTTTTGAGAAAATTAAAATTTTCGAAAAATGTTCCATGTAAAGGGTAGTCTGGGGTGGGGGGATTTTCTTGAAAACCTTCGTGTCGCATCTCTGGAAGATACTGAACCTAAATACCAAGTTTGGTGTTTATCCGACTGTTCGTTTTTGAGTTATGCTGTTCACACACACACAGACACACACACAGACACACACACACACACACACAGACACACAGACACACACACGGACATGTTTCCAAAAATGCTTTTTTTGGATTCAGGTCTCAAAACATGTATTTCCGGTGAAATCTCGGTATCGAATTTTTGGGTGGAATGCAATACTTCCCCTACTTACTATACGTAGTAGAGAAAGTAAAAATTCATGTTTTGCTTTGACATGACTTTCTCTACTTACTCTTCAAAAAAGTATTCTTACAGAAGCGTCTTCTATTTACTTCTTTCTAATAGAGATAGACCCTCACTACACATTTACACATTTCGTTGTAGCTACAAGAAGAATGCAGTAGGCTAAAACGATAGTCACATTTTTAAAAAGCAGAAGCAGCAAAGTGAAGCCTTTGAAATTATATGTGAAAATTCAAACCAATAAGAAAGAATATATCGGAAATGGTAAAGCCACAAGGACTTTTATGTGACATAACGGAGTTCTACGCTTTTTGTGTAGTAAGATTGTGTTTACTGTTACGGTTTACCAATTATACAAAAGGTATTCAGAATGAAGAGGAATCCAGAGGCTGTCCCCTGAAAATTCAAAGATAGACTTTATTTTTCATGGAAATGTCTTCAACGTATGATGTTTTAATAAACTCATTACAACCATTTATGAGAAAATAAAAAATAACTAAACGTTTTCCATGAAAAGAGTAGTTTGGGATGGAAGGTTTTCTTGAAAAATCTTCGTACCCCATTCTTGGTAGACTCTGACTTAATACCATGTTCGGTATTTAACCGAATTTTCGTTTTTGACTTCTGCTGGTCACAGACACACACGCGCGCACGCGCAAGGACCCTTTTCTAAAAATGTTTGTTTGTTCATGGAACCCCAAGACGTGAATTTCCAATGAAATCTGTACATCTAATTTTAACTCTATATATACACTATATACAGAAGGTGAAAGTATGCTTTTATAAGAATAGTTTGTGGGAGAATTGGTAGAGAAAGTCGTGTAAATCTCACCCATCAGAACTTTTTTCTCATGTTTCTGTCTCGCATACCCTTAATTAAGTCCGCAATGGTTCGACTTGCAGACGGGTGCAGATTACGTATTAAGCAGCCCTCGGCATTTTAAAAACGAATGTCATTAATTCCAAAGCTTTTCTTTCTATCTATTGGATTCTATTGGAAAGCTGATCTCTTGGAATGGCTCTGAGCAAGCCCAAGAGTGTCATTAAACCCGTCGCTAATGTTTTAATAGACAAACGGAGCACTGTATCCTTAATTACCTACAATTACACCTTATAGATAGAACTTCATGTTAAGAAGATCATTGCAGTCGACTATGAAACTCTCATTACGACACATAAAGCTACAGTGTGCTTAATGGTTTTAATGCCCTGTGGAGCTGCGGTGTTCTTAAACCAGAACGACGAATAAACACATATCTTTATTTTCATCTGAGGTCATCACATTACGTGTACTGGTTTATTTCCTTCTCGCTAAAGTTTTAATTTTGAGTCGCGGAAATAATATTACTTGTATCAAAAGCGTAAGAACTGTTATATTTTAAGTATAAAACAACAACATTTAAAGTTGCTGGTTAATGTTTGGTATTTCTTTAATATACATTCTCAGCTGCAAAGGGTTTACTTTATTTCTTAGGTCGTGACGTTGCAAAGTTATACTTTTACAGATTATAAGTCATTTCAACGTCGACAAATTTTAACCTAAGATAACACAGTTTTATTGTAAATGTTATTCCATTATTTGATCTCATTTTAATTAAACACATAAGGGGAAACTAAATGGCAAAAATCGACCAAAATTGACCTTTTTTAGATTTTGTGCGGTTTATTAATCTGAATTTCCTATTTAATTTGATATATACTTTATCATTATAGCACAATACTTTATTTGAAATATTTTTTAAAATTGTACTTTATCTGTCATTTTGTACTGTGAACTGCATCACTTCACAGGGGGGAAAACACACATCTCTTACACACGTTGGAGTATAGTGGTTAACTTTCTTTTAAAGGGAGTTTTGCTCCGAAAATTCGTTCTACTGTTAAGTATGGCAGCTTCTGTATACTAAAGTCATGCAGTTTCTTTGCAAATATATGCGAGTTTATTTTCTCCATTTTTACTTTCTCTACTACGTTTAGTAAGTAGAGAAAATATTGCATTCCACCTAAAAATTTTATATCGATATTTCACCGGAAATGCATGTTTTAAGGCCCCTGAATCGAAAAGCATTTTTAGAAAAAGGTCCATGTGTGTTTTTGTGAACAGAATTACTCAAAAACGACAAATCGGATAAATACCAAACTTGGTTTTTTATCTTTCAAGAAAATTCCCACACCACACACTACCCTTTACATGGAACATTTTTCGAAAATGTTGCTTCCCTCAAAAATGGTCTAAAGATTTTGATTATAATATATGTTTAAAACATTTCCATGACAAATGAAATGTATATCATGAATTTTCTGGGAATGTCTCCGAAAGTCCTCTTCATTCTAATTGCTTTTGCATAACCGGTAAACCGTAAGAGATATACAAAACGTTACTTCACAAAAAATGTAGAGCTCGTTAAAACACACAATTTATGTCATACATTTTTTGTCGAGTGAACCATTTCCGAGATATTCCTTGTTATTTGTTTGAATTTTCCAATACTTAATACGTTTTCCCAAATGGGAATTCGTTATACCTTTTTATGCCCGGGACATCAAAGAGAATGGAGTGCTCCAAATAGCAGCCAGCGCTTAAAACATTTGACTATCGCTTAAAGTTTACCATATTCCGCTTGAGCCTGCAAGAAAATTAGCAATACAATAGTTTCTGCAAATGTTTATCTCGATTAACATGAAGTAGGTGGATAATAAGCGTTTGTAAAAAATAGTTTTATACCAGAGTAAAGAAAGTCATGTGAGTCTAACACATCAGATTTTTTACTTTCTCTACTACGTGCAGTAAGTAGGGGAAGTATTGTATTCCACCCAAAAATTCGATATCGAGATTTCACCGGAAATATATGTTTTGAGACGCCCTGAATCCAAAAATAACATTTTTGGAAACATATTCGTGTGTTTGTCTGTGAACAGCATAACTCAGAAACGAACAGTCGGATAAACACCAAACTTGGTATTTAGGTTCAGTATCTTCCAGAGATGCGACCCCAGATTACCCTTTACATGGAACATTTTTCTAAAATTTAAATTTTCTCAAAAATGGCTCTAACGACTTTGATTAAAATATCATACGTTTAAGATATTTTCATGACAAATGAAATGTATATCTCGAATTTTCTGGGAATGTCTCCAAAAGTATTCTTCATTGTGAACGACTTTTGCATAACTGGTAAACCATAAGAGATAGACAAAATTTTACTACACAAAAAATGTAGATCACGTTAAAATTCACAATTTTGTCATATGCGTTTTTATACATTTTTTTTGTTGAGTGAACCATTTTCGAGATATTGCTTGTTATTCCCTTAAATTTTCCAATACTTATTACTTTTTATCAAATGGGAATTCGTTATTCTTATTTTTTTTATTTATTTATTTTTTTTCGTCCTGGTAATGCAAAGAGAATGGAATACTCGACATAGCAACCAGCTCTTAAAATACTTGGCTATCGCTTAAAGCCTACCAATTCCCCTTGCAGCTACAAGAAAATTAGCAATAAGATTAACATCTCGATATCTCGATTGACATGAAGCATATGGAGAATAAGCGTTTGTACAAATAGTTTGTACAAAAATAGAGAAAGTCATGTGAGTGTAACACATCAGATTTTTTTCTTTGAACAGCTTTCTCAGTGGATGACATTTTCTGGTATAAATGACCCGCCTTCCTAGAATTATTAAAGAAGGATAAATTAAATTTTGTGATTATAAAAATATCCCCTAAGTTCCTATTGTGGATCTACTTTGGTATTAATAACATGTTTTTTTACATAATTGGTAACACATTTTAATCAAAATATGGCATAATTAAGAAAATAATCCTATGTTTTCTTAATAAACAACCTTATTGGACAAAACTAGACCCGCTTATGTAAAAAATATCCAACTACATCCTGCATATATTTCAATCCGATACCTTAAATGGTTTCTGAGATAATGATTCATGAATTTAGAAGACAATCTCCACTTAATTTTCGTATTATTCTCAGTTACACTCTTTATTCCGTGAGTTTATTTGTGGTTTATATGTACTACGTAAACTATATGTATTATACCCCGTCCGCGATGTTTTCAAGCCTTCTCTGTCCGAGGATGGACTTTTCTCTGCTCACGGCTTGGTCTCGCCTAACCTGTTAATTGCGTGCTTCTTTTCTGCTTGCTACAAAGCGGCATCCCTTATTTTTTATTTCAGCCTTGCCATTTAAAGAATAAGCAAATGTTAAACTTTTCGCAACACTTAGATATGCCACATTGTTAGAGACTATAAATGAGGATCTGTCTTTGTAGCATGGGATCCGCTGTCAAAATAATCCTCCTGAGTATGAATAGTCAGAAAAGCTTGGTAACTTTTATCACTTCTTTCAAGCGGTATATCGTTTCAATCTTTTCTAAATTTCGCAGCAATACATTGAACCCTACTGACACGGAACAATGTATAAAACAATACGTTGCTAACCTATTTATAACATTGATATTATTTTCAAATATGTACATACACTTACAAGCCCATTTAGCTCACTGTTCATTAGCTTTGGAATTTCTGTTGATGAAGTATAATATATGCTTAAAGTTTATCAAAGCAAATAACATTCAAATAACACTCTCAAAATATTTTCTTTAGTAATGTGCTCTTGTTCGAGAATGTCAACTGAAAGTTAATGAAGTTATGTAACTTAATATTATATCTGCAAATATAATTTTATAAAAATTAATTGAAATAATAACATTCACAGACAAATTTAAATTAAGTTATATATTAACAATATTCATGCAATGTGTAAATAAGTAATGTTTCATATATATATATATACATATTGAGAAACTAAAACATAACAATCAGAATAAGTGGACTTCAAAGTACATATATGAGTTGTAAATTAAACAAAACTCGGATAAGATTCTTCTTAAGCCTCCAAAACACACATTTTTATTGAAATTTCGGGTTTGTCAACAGCTTTCTGACATTTTATGTGGCTTGAAGAGCTACAAAGACACTTTTACGTTTTCTGCTATCATAGATCCCCAGAATTTAGGTTGATTTAATTTTCTTGCAATTACGTAGGTATCCCTGTTCTTATATTTTATTTACTACTACTCCTTATGGCGTTTTGGTAATATGGTGGTACTATTAAACTTAAAAATGTACGCGCTTTTTATAGAAAAATTAGAACAATGTCTCTATACAGGGTAAGATAACGCTTGGAATGTTGCTTATAACTTTGTTATTTTAATGTTTCTTAAAAGTGTTAAATTTTAAATTTGTTCTATAACATTTAGTATTTTGCAAATAGTTTAGAAAATTTACTTCTTGAGGTACACAGAGTCTGTCAAAAGGTAACACCTTTCTCAACTTGCAACCATAACATCTTTGCGTTCCTTAACTGTTCTTTCAGTTCTGCATCAATATATTCTTTATTATTTTACTTTTATGTTTAACTATCCTCGACTTATTCACACATCTATATTCTATCTGCTAAGATAATTAAAGCCCAGAGCGTATGCAACATACCCTATAGCTTAATAGAACTGTGATACACCTCCCCCAATTACTTTAGAAAAACGCATTTTACTTTTTTAAAAGATAAAAAGCTCGCCTATATAGAGCTGAGAGTAGGACTCAAACATTTAAAAATAATTACGGCCTGCCTTTCAAGTAAAATCTACTTTACATACACTTCCTACAAACCAAGAGCAAAATATTAACTATTGGTTTTCATATATTAGTAGGCACACTTTGTTTAAGTGTTATGCATTCAAATCAGCTGAAACATTTGTGTGCATTTACTATGTTTTAGGTGCTATAAGTGTGATTGGTATACCCACACGACTTTCTCTTTGCCCATTGAAATTATACAGCTATAACCTAACCTAACCATATAAAACTGATTTTTCAATCCATTGATGAATTATTTCAAATTAAGCAATACGATTTTAGCTGCATTTATTCCTCCGTGACTATACACAACATGCAAAAGCGAGAGTGCACTGTTTATATTACAAATCGGCTTTTCCTTTTCATGAACTCGTGTGAACAAAACGGAGAAACACAGATAGCGAAAAATCTAGGCTTTAACCCGAAAAAACTTAAATATGAAACAATGAATATTTCGGAAACAGCTCATACTATGAAGAGATATGTAATACATAACGAGAGTTTAAATGTTCTCTAGGTGGAACATTAACATTTAACTTAACATTAACCCTCATTAACATTTTGCATCGGTGAGTTTTGGTTTTTGTCTTATGGTAACAATGAAGAGGGTTAAACACAGTCCAAAATTCAAAATATACATTATATTCATCCTGGCAATAACTGAAACTTATGATATGCTAATAAAAATCGTTAGGGCCAGTTTTATAAAATAAAAAAATTACAAAAAAAAATAATATAAAGCGTTGTTTAAAGTTGGGGCGGGGGATTTTCTTCGAAATCTTCGACAGTTATATACTGAGTCTGACATAAGTATGAAATTCTTATTTATCCGAATTATTGCTGCAGAAATATGTTGCTACTGGCTCTCACGCACTATCTGTCTATTCATTTTACATATGTCCATGGACTTTTTCTTTCCAAAAGTGCTTTTGTTTTATTTTGAGATGGCTAAAATCGCCTATATCTGGTTAACTCTCAATGCCAGATTTTTTAATACATTACTGTACCTGCTCTGCCTGCTAGAGAAATAATAAACAAAATGTTTTCCTAATACTTTGTATTAAATTTTACCCCAAAATTATTATAGATGCTTAAAATCAATATTCTATTACGTATTTTGCCTACTCGTTCCTGGATTTTATCAGAATTTCGAAAAAAATTAACTTCTTTAAAAGTTTTCTGGAAAAAAATCCTCAAAACCGGGTAGAACCAGGATTCATTTGCAGTTTTGCCTTTCTGGCCAATTATTTCAATGTCCAAACGCGATGCTTAACTGGAGGTACGTTTGTAGGTGTGTGCAATTAATAGCGCGTGAAATTTCAAAACCCGATTTTGTCACTTTGAAATATTCTTTGTGAATTAATTTTTATTCAGTTTCTTTCAAACGCTCAGTATAAGTTGTTCGAAAGTGGACGAGGGGACCTAAAGGGTAATTTTTAATATCAAGTATAGTTTTGGATTTAGACCTTTAAATCATACTATATCTATGATTTATTTTTAGAACAGTTAAAAGTGCTTTAGTTTTTACAGAAAAGGTTTTCAGTTTAGACAACGTTAATCTTAGAACTATATGCAACATTTAAGAGGTTAAAATTTCCAAATTTTTATTACGTAAGGCACTTCACATGCGACTTGAACGTTTGGGAAATTATTTTCTTGGAAAATTAACTACACAGAACAATTAATTTTCTGTTATAACAGGTTTAAATTTTCAGTAATTTCTAGTATGGGTTTTGGCAAATTTCTAGTACGGCATGGAATCATATTGCAGCAAAAATGCAGCAGGATTCATTTTTTTTATTTGCTTCCACAGACACAATATTACTAGCTGCCATATTCGATGTTGCACGGCTGACTTTTTAAATCTCGAATGAGATTAAATTAAATTTTCTCTCTGTACCCTTAATGAAATTACTGTAACGATCTATCAGATTCTTTATGCTGAATTCTCCCCTTTATGTTTCGTAACTGTAATTTCATAAAAATTCCCATGCTATTCACAATACTAGACCAAAATTCACTAATATTTACAGAAATGGGAATGAAAATCAGCAGATATGTATTTCTAACCTTCGCCTTCCCCCACCGCCTTCCCGCAACAATCTTCAAGTCTGGAAATGTTTTAGACATAGCCTGTAAAAAAATTTAGTGGTGAAAGATTATCCAAATGTTTAAGCCATTTTTACATCAGTTAAAGATTATGAAAAACCAGATATTGTGCAAAACAATAACATTAAGAAAATACATATTTCATTAACAAGATCTTCCAAAAACCAATCACTTGAAAATTTAATCTGAAATAAATCAATGTTATATGCATATTAGAACAAATTTTTCCAGTAGAATCACTAATTCCAGTATTATTTCACTATATACAGTATGTAACAACACTCAAGTATATTTCCAGTATATCTAGTATCAGTAGACACCCTGTATAAGCATACTTAGAATATGTGTGGTAAAAATTTCATCTAAATTGGCTGAAAATTGCAGAAGTTGTCTATTTCATGCCGAGTATTCTTAAAGCGTAATTAAAAATCAGTTGTAATATGTGCCCAAAGTTCACGAAATTAACATTAGCGAGATAGGGATTTACTTGTCTTAATTCAAGAAGTAATACACAATGCATCTCATTTAGGAAACTGTCAATGCACTGCATTGTATATCGAATGCCTATCGTATTGTAGTTAAAATAAAAAAAAGCAAAGAAACCACGAAGAAGCAGGGTTTGAGCGTGTTGTAAATTTATACATTTAAATAAAGTTAGGAGTGTTAAAACTTATTTAGAAACTGCAGATTGTCTGTAAACTTTTAGACGTGCATCTGTCGTTGGGAAGTTTATTGCTTGCTCATCCTTTAACCTTCTGGGACAAAAGAACTTGCTTCAGAAGCTAAAGTTTGCACTAAGCCGGTGGGCAGTGATTTTCTGCTGGCTTATTACAGCAGCGCCTTGCAAGGTCTTATTCATCCCGTCTTTACCAGTAGAGAAAAATGAAACTTCACTTTTCTTTCGTTCTTATATCCCATTTGTCCTTTCTTTACTCCGCTCTGTTTTTTGTGCCGCTGTTATAACGTTTGTTACGGCAGCAATAATGACCAGCGGAATGAAGCCCCAGGATTGGCTTGACGTGTGAGCATGCGCAAAGGGTTTCCTGTGGCGAGGGACCGCGCTGCTATACATTCAAGCGAAGGGCTAAGATGGCGAAGGAGAGCGTGGCAAGTGGAAAAGGGATAATAATGTGCGAGGGTATCAGAATAGACAACGGACATGGAAAGGGCAATTGACGATAATTGAGAGAACAATGACATGGCGGGGCATAGCCCTAATATATGTTAATAACGTGAAGACTTTCAGCATTGTCTAACAAGACAATTATTCATGGTACAATGACCATACAGTGATAAACCAGGATTTATATGCAGTAAAATTTACCAAAATGCGCATATGATTATGCATTAAAAACCTTTAAAATAGGAACTAAGATGTTAAAATTAGTCTCTATACAATAGAATTAAAACTAAAAGTAAGGAATTATCTATGGATCTTCTTAATACAGAATTAATGGAGGGGGGACTCATAGATGAAATTAACGATTGTTATTTTATTAACTCCTTCAAGTTACATTGTTATTGATTTAATAGTTTTTTAATACGAGGCGTGTTTTTAAAGTAAATATCGATAATGTTTTGAAAAAAAACAGAACATTATTTTGCAAATACTTTATTATCATTCATTACCTTAAATCTTACACTATTCTCCACATAGTCACGCCATTATTCAGCACTTGTCGTAACGGGAAACCAGCTTTTGTATACCTTCGTCAAAGAATGATGCCGCCTGTGATGAAAGCCAAGTCATCACTTCTTGTTTCACATCATCATCGTCGTTGAAATGTTTTCCACCGTGGAATTTCTTCAAATGAAGAAACAGATAAAAAGCGCTTGGTGCCAAATCCGGACTGTAGGGAGGGTGGTCGAATTGTTCCCAAGCAAATTATGCGCCCAGATCTTGAGTTTTTGGCCGTGTTTGGCCGGGCATTGTCACTCATTATTGTTTCGCCGTACACTTAACACAATTGACGATGGATGTTTGCTGGTGTAACATTTCTCGCATTCATAAAACGAATCACTGATAGTACGATTGCTTTGAAAATTTCGACAACGCTCTAACAACAAGAAAACACAAAGTGACGATCGCTCACAACTGCGTTCTGTCTTCCTAATGAATGGAGGAAGTGATCGCGCATGGTCAAAATCGTAACCGCAGCGCCGCAGCGGCAAAGTATTAAAACGGTACTTATTTTAAAAACACGCCCCGCATTTATTAAGAAATTTTATTAAAAACAGTTTATTTTTCAGACTGTGTATATTTCAATAAACTATAGGTCCGGAAAAACTGTAAGACAGCTTTGATGTGGATATAATTATACAGCAGAGCAATACTTTTAATTTAAAATGTATGAATGATCTGAAAAGGAAAAAAATGTCGATTTTTATCTTATATAGGTTTCTATAGTTCTTTTTTTACCACAACTTTTATAATATGAAGTAAAAATTTTAGTTTCCTAATATGAATATTGCAGCATCTTATAGCACCTAATGTAAGCAGAAACATGATCTTATTGTGCGTAGGCATTTAGATGTGGCGTAAATATACTTCTTTCGATAAAGACCAGTCTCTAAAATCTGGACAACATATAGATATAAGATAACAAATTATTATTTGACAAAAATATAATGAGTTTCAGTTTGTTGAAAAATGAACAAAATTTTACACAACTTACACCCTTAAATAACAGTAACATTGGAATAACGAATGAGGAGAGTGAAAAGTATTCAAATAATTCTGGAGTAGAAGGTAGATTGTTTGGCAACTACCATCTAGATGTACCGTGGCATAAAAGAAAAATTATACAGATAGAACAAAATATATTTGTACACCACATTAAAAAATCCTAGCAGCCAAGCTGGAGAGAAAATTCCAAAAAACAAAGAATATTACAGTATACGTATTCTAGCGATTTTTGATACTTTACATCACTTTTATACTTTTTTGGAGAATTTTAAATTTTCAATTTTTTATGAGTGGTATTTTAAAAATTAACTTACGTGGATTTAGTAGAGCATAATTTCGTGTAATATCTGAAAAGTTGTGAATAATCGACATTTTTGTTGAATTTTCTTCTTAGTGCTTCAGTGTTCAGAAATTTGTTTCGCCTTCAACTTAAATTATAATTATTTAAAATTACAGGAGGCGGCGCCGTGGCCGAGTGTTTAGACCGCTCGCCTCCCACCGAGGCGGACTGGGTTCAATCCCAGGGACCTGCATGTGGGATTTGTGGTGGACGAAGCGGCGTCTGGGCGGGTTTTCTCCGGTTTCCCCGCCATTCATTCCACCAACTGTTCCATCATCACCTTTCCTTTCATCCATTTCACCAACATTTCGCTTCATCCACTTCCTTCATCCCATACCAGGCATCGGGCTGATCACCCATCCTGGATGTTCTGTCTGATCCATGAGTGTCTGCTCCTCGACGGGCCTCTGACCCCAGGCACCCACCTGTAAGTCCTGGGGGGTGTAAATCCTACATAAGAGGAGGGTAAACAGATAATTAATGAATGAATAAAATTACAGGTATTATTAAAACAAATCTGCTTTCTAATTAACAGAAAGTACACAGGAAATCAATATTTTCCATGAATAATTCGCAGAGTGACTGAAAGTCGTGTGATTGTATTTTTTCTCCGGATACCTAAATTTCTGTAGGAAAAATGAAGTAATTTGTAAGAAACTAATACATCAAAAGCAGAAGTGTATAGTGTAATGTTTATAAATGTAATTTTTGTATTTTTTATGCGACGAAAGGAATGAAAAAAAATTTTATTAAATAGCTTTACTCTAAATTTAGCTTTCTTGATCTGACATGCAAGTTTTAAGCTTTTGGCAAACACGAAGTGTGACTTTACATTCAATATTTTGTGTCAAGAATCAGTGTAATAGGAAATGAGTCTTTTTAATTTCTCTACTACGTACAGTAGGTAGGGGAAGTATTGTATTCCACACAAAAAATCGATACCGAGATTTCACCGGAAATATATGTTTTGAGACCCCCTGAATCCAAAAAAAGCATTTTTGAAAACATGTCCGTGTGTGTGTGTGTCTGTCTGTGAACAGCATAACTTAGAAACGAACAGTTGGATAAACACCAAACTTGGTATTCCAGAGGTGCGACATGAAGGTTTTCAAGAAAACCCCCCACCCCAGATTACCCTTTACATGGAACATTTTTCGAAAATTTTAATTTTCTCAAAAATGGCTCTAACGAGTTTGATTAAAATATCATATGTTTAAGATATTTTCATGACAAATAAAATGTATATCTTGAATTTTCTGGGAATGTCTCCAAAAGTATTCTTCATTGTGAACGACTTTTGCATAACTGGTAAACCATAAGAGATAGACAAAATTTTACTACAAAAAATGTAGATCGCGTTAAAATACACAATTTATGTTATATGCATTTTTTGTGTTGAGTGAACCATTTTCGAGATATTGCTTGTTATTCTCTTAAATTTTTCAATACTTATTTTCTCAAATGGGAATTCGTTATTCATTTTTTTGTCTTGTATATGCAAAGAGTATTAATCTGTGGCAAAGAGAATGGTGCTGCACCTAGCAACCAGCTGTTAAGAGATATGTATATGCTTAAAGCCTACTTACTGTATTTCTATATTGCCCTTGTAAATTTATATTCCCCTTACATCTACAAGAAGCTTAGCAATAAGATAGAGTCTGCAAATGTTTATCTCGATTAACATGAAGTAGATGGAGAATAAGCGTTTGTAAAAATAGTTTGTACAAGAATAGAGAAAGTCATGTAGTGATTTGCTTTTTCGGTGCTATTTCAAATTTGCCGCATGGAACCCTTTACATTTCCCAGGATGGCGAAAATGGTCTGGCGAGTCACTTGGACTCGCAGCGTCGCTCGCTTTCTGACTGGATGTCCATTTGTTTTTTTACATGCTCTTGAGTGGTGTACCGCGTGTTGTATATTTGGTGATTTGCGGAAGGAAGGCACTTTCGTCACTCCTGACATATTCTATATTCAAATACTTTTTAAATGTGGCCCTTTAGCAAAAACATACAGGGAAACTATGCTTGAGCCTTTTTTCTCACTAAGAAAACTCCAGAAAGTTTGGGAGAATCAAGGTGTTTTCTAACCACAGTGTGGTATGTTTCAGTGGGTCCGGCGAACATGACGCTGGTGGACAAGGACGGCAAGAAGAAACACACGAGGCCGACGTTTAGTGGTCAACAAATCTTTGCGCTCGAGAAGACGTTCGAGCAAACCAAATACCTCGCGGGTCCTGAGAGGGCAAAACTGGCCTACGCTTTGGGAATGACGGAGTCACAAGTCAAGGTCTGTACTCAATCCTGATTTACATATTACCTGTGCTTAGAGAAAATGCTGAAAAAATAAGCCTGTATTTCGAAGTTATAGAATCAGCTTCCCAAAGTCTTTCTCCTTATTGAGAACCTAGATCAAGTGGAAAATATTTAGGTTTTATGAGTTTGGCATTCAGTATTACATAAAAAATCTTCAGTATGTATGTTATAAATGGTCAGAACTTACTATACCATGAACATCTGCTAGCCTTTCATTCTAACTAGAGTATTCCGTCATGAAAGAAGTCGGTTGAGCAGTAGCAAAAACACTGCAATGCCATTGTTACGTCATAGTCGCGTGCTTCCTAGCTAATCAGCTATAGTCTGTTTCAGAGAGTATTTGCTTGAATCTGCTTGCTGTTGAACGGTGAAATTTGATAATTTTAAGCTTTAAATCGATTCCATTGTGAGGATACCTTCGGGATTCCAAATTAAAAGGAAAGTCAGTGAACTAGAATTAGGTAAGATACGTCCATTAACGTTTTAACAACAAAACCCTTTTTTTTTTTTTATTTATGGACGCTCTTTAACTACTATGGTTCTTAGCGTCCCATTCTATATTGGGCGTGAAACACCTGTAATTTTGCTCAGAGGCCTCTTTTTTTTTATTTGTTTGCAAAAATATATTGCCCCCAAACCCTGAACTACCCTGATACTACCATGACAGAGAATATAACAGAAGTTTAGTGTCTGCAGTAATTGGTCGAATAGGGGAAAAATAATATTTTTCCTTCCTTCTTTCTTCTCAGAATTAGGTAAAATGTACCTGCGGGCCTCTTGATTTGACCGATTCCATTTTTACTTTCTCTACCACGTACATAGTAGGTAGACAAGGTACTGCACTCCACCCAAAAATTCGATACCGAGATTTCACCAGAAATACATGTTTTGAGGATTCCTAAATAAAAAGAAGAATTTTTAGGAAAAGCTGTGTGCGTGTGTGTGAACAGCATAACTCAAAAATTAAATGTTGCATAAATACAAAGCTTGGTATTTAAGTTCCACGTCTTCTAAGAATGCGAAACGAAGATTTTCAAGACAATCCCCCTCCCAACTACCTTTTGTATGGAACATTTTTCGAAAACTTTGATTTAGTAAACAGTGACTCTAACGATTTTGATTAAAATACCACATATTAAAGATATTTACATGACAAATGTATATTTGAAGTTTCTGGTAATAACCTGTGAAGTCCTCTTCATCCGAAAGGAATTTTGTATAGTCTTCTAAGTATAATTGGTAAAATTAAACGATAGACGAAACGTACTACACGAGAAATGTAGATCTCTTTAAAACATACAATTTACTTTAAATACGTTTTTTGTGGCATCAGCCATTTCTGAGATATCTGTTATTAATGGTTCAAATTGTTCATACTTCTCATTCTCTTAAAGTTCTGTCGAATTCAGTTGTTTCTCGCGATTGTATGGAAACAGTATGGAATTTTAAGGCCAGCGTCCAGTTCTTAGACATTTGACTATCGCTGCTCCCTTTGTATCGATAACGAAATGTGTAATGTAGTTATTTCTGCAAATGATTATCTGGATTAAAATGCAGTAGATAGGAAAATAAGCTTTAGGAAAAATAGTTTGTATACCCACTAATAAACGATAGAGAGTAGAGAAAGTCATGTGAAAGTGACATACATTTGTAGACATTCTATGCAATATCTCTATTCACCTTTCCACCTGGCAGATGAAAGAGTTATTTACATACTAAGTAATGATAAAATGTCTTTTCCCTCCGAAACCAAATCGCTTGCTGTAATTTTGCCACAAACCGTTGAACAATGGAACCGTGGATGTTTATTGGCCAAAATTTTATCCATTCTTTTCTCCATTCAAGCGCATCGGTGGTTGGGGATAAAAATAGTCAGTATAGGGGGTGGGAGAGCATACGTCAGAAATGAAGTACTAATACACCCACCATACCCATAATTTTATTTATGTCTTTCAGTATGTGTACCTTGAAAACCCTTTTGCGTCAAACTACCACGTACTTGTGGCTACTTCGTTCCCCCTTCTTGTAACTACCCGCGTGGTAATTGTCATTCAACGCCTTCTTTCGTGACGGAGACTACTGTTGTCTGTGTAGGTTACACCTTGCTGCTCTTTGGTATTCTGGTCTGGACAGGCCAGTTCATCATAAGAAAAATATCTGTACCTAAGTGTTAAATGTTGGTTATGAATAGCACAGGGTAGGCTACGAACCTGACAAATTTTATGGTCATTAACAGTTAGGTGGTAGAGAATTCCTCAAAGGTTCGTTTAAAGCGGGTGTCATACATTCGCAGGTAGAATTTTGAGCGTGGTATTCGCGGCCGTGCAGCGATGTTAAGTAGGTATAGAGTCATAGTTACCTCATTGTTGTTTACTGTGACTGGTTGACTGACAATTATGATGGATAAATACGAAATGGCCATAAAATAAAAGAATATTTTTCATTTAAAAATTATCTATATAAAACCTCATAGCATGCTCTCACTTCATTTCCTCCAACATTGAGAAATATATCCAATATATATTATAATGTTCGTATAAAACGTGTTTCATCCAATCGCATTACTTTACTCACGATATATTTTTACCCGGGAATCATTTCAAATTCAACAATAAAGTGCTTAGTTATACTGGTCGCAGGCAACGTTTCTCCAGTCGGCTACAAAGCGAACGGAAAGCTTTCAAACCTGACCATAAACCCATCAGTAAACGATTAGTAGGGTCTTCCCATCCCTCAAATATAATGCGTGGTCCTTTCTTTAGCTCCACCAAAGCAAAGCGTTGTTGCAATGTCATTTCTGTTGTTTCCTCGGTTTCAGTACGTTTTAGCAGCTGTGACAGTTAAGCTTATATCTTACTTCTTTAGAGAAGTTATATAGTGTTTTACTTAGTGCAGTTTTGTAGGTTTAGCAGTGTTTAATAGTTATTAGCGTTTAATAGTTTAATTAATGTGTGGAGACCTTGCGAAACTAACCAAGTTGCTGACCCTCCGGCCGCACCAACAAATGACTCTGCCGAGTACCAGTAGTGCCAAGACCACGAAGAAAGGGACTACAAGAACTTTGAATAAGCAAAGCCAGATTTTTGTGTGTAATGTTCACGAACATGTAGAAAAGAACACTTTACGTGGAAAATGTTTGCTATTATTTTGAATTTCTCAAAAACAGCTATAACGATTTTTAGTAAAATACCGGCATGTTGCCATGGTAGCTCAGTGGTTAGGGCAACCGGACGGAGACCGGGAGATCCGTGGTTCAAATCCCGGCTATGCCATTGAATTTTTCAGTCATCTGATTCTACCTTTCCAACCCTGTCCAACACACGGCTTGTGTGAAAGAACCATTAATTCCAAAATACCGCATGTTTAAGATATTTGCATGAAAAATAAAATTTGTATCTTGAATTTTATGTTCTGTGAATAACTTGTAAATTCCTCCTCGTTCTCAACTTTTTGTATAACTGGTACATCGTAAGAAATAGGCAAAATCTTACTGTGCGTATAATGCAATCTCGTTAAAGGACACATTTTAGGTCAAATTATGTTAATCATTTCCGGGAAAATCTTTTTTATTGGTTTGAATTTTGAAATACAAGTTGGAAGTCCGTATTTGTATTTTCCTCGTGGTCATGCTAAGAGCATGGAATTTCAGTCATCATCTGGTTTTTAATAATCTGACTATCGCTTTGGCCTATGAATCCTTATATTTACAACGAAATATGCAATGAAATTTTATCTCGTTTAAGAAGAAGTAGATAGAAGAATAAGCTTTTGTAAAAGTGATTTGTAGAAGAGTGAATAGAGATAATCATGTGAATATAACACTTAAGATTTCTTTTTTATTTTCTTTCTTTTGCCTTCCGTATTTTTACTTATCCTGTATTTTATAATAAAGCTATTCATTTAAGTAAACAGAAGCTGTCATGCCTATAAATCTTACATCTTAAATAATACACAACCTCTTCTTATATTAGCTTCATATTAATAAAAACATTGTTGTGAAGCAAATTTATCATGTTTTCAAAGCTACGTAAAAAAGCACCTATCTTCCAAGAGTGATACAAAGACCTGCCTTCGCTTTACTTCTTCACCTGCTTCTTCTTCTTTAATTTTACATATTTACTGTTTTTGTTTACATCTTCTGGAACTTGGTTTTTCTAACATTCTGTGGTTGCAGGACAAACAAAATAAAAAATACTTTCACCATAGCTCCGCGCACATAATAATTACATTAAGCAAAACTACAAACATGCAACCCTTATTTATAAAAAGTAACTTTTAGGTTAAATGGTATAATCAAAAATGAGGCATTGTCTTGGGAGTAAGAGTTCTTTTCAAAATAAATTCATATTTATGTATTTTAATTATTTAATGATAGTCCAGATAGTTTCTCTCGGATATATTAACATGCATTTCCATTCTTGTAGCGTAGTATATTAGTTCAGGTCATCCTCAGTTATATTTTAAAGCGTTTGTAACATAAATGTAATTCTTATGCGATGCTCAGTTTTTTACTGCATTTGTGTATAAAGCAAGCAAACAAACTGCATGATTGTATTCTGTACATATGGAAATCAGCTACAAATTTTTGCTTTTAAATACTATTTTTAACTGTGGCAACAACGCGCACATGCACATGGATGTCACTAAGATGTTTATGATGTTTGTGGTTAGGGAGGGTAGGGAACAAGTGTTTGGCTACTGCACAAAGGCCGCCGCTTGGGGATCCTTAGACTGCGATGACCATACATGAAACCAGCGGAAACAACATTCAAAAGTATAATCGAAGTAACAAGCTCTTGCGATGGAAAGAAAAAAAGAATTGCACATTTTCAGATGTGGAAAGTCTGAACATACAACATGAAATATTTCGAAAACGATTAACGCTGCGTAAAAATTATTTGAAAAAAGTTCATGTTTTAATGAGATCTACGTTTACCCTTGTCTGCTTCTTATGATCTCCTGGTTATACAAAATTGAAGAGGAGGACTTCACAGATGGCTCACAGAAAACACAAAATTAATTCGTCACATTAATATATCCATTATAAAAAAATTTAAAAAGAGATGTTCTGTAAAGATTACGGAACAAACCAAAGAAAACGTTTCGTTTTTGAGTTATGTGTGCGCTTCTAAATTCTCAAAACATGTATTCCGTTGAAATATCGATTTCGAATTTTTGGGAGAAGACAATACTTCCTCTAGATTGCCTCTCTGGTTGAATTGTCGGCAATCTGGCTCCTCAACCAGAATTGCTGAGATTGAGGCTGGGATTGGTTCGTTTCCCGGGCACGGTAAGGGATTTTCTTTAATTAGAAATGACGCAGCCACGCTACGTCCTCCAACAATGAAGCAATACCTTTGCCTCACGTTTGGTGCTTTTCTCCTCCTAGTTGGTTCTTTTTATTTTGCCACGGCTGCTAGAGCATGAGATCTTAATCACTGGGTATGCGTGAGTGTTTGTACAGAGAAACAAGAACGCTTTCTTGGAACACTTTTATTTTCACCATTTAAAATAAAACGTAAGGTTTGCGGATCACTTTTAAATGCATACGATGCTACTGTGTCTTTACCAAGATCGAAGAATATTAACTACCGCTAAGCGTTCTACCTTCTAGCATGTTCGCCACCCTTCTTCTCCACACGAGGAGAATGTCTTCCTGCTCTCACCAAGCACTCAGGACAGACTGCCTTTCACCACCGCGCTACAAAGAGGAAAAAACTTCTAACTTCCCCTCTCTCCTCTTAAACATTCTCCTCAAACTTAGCGTCATGAAGCTTCTAAATGACCTTCACATCCCGGCCAGTGCAACTGCACCCATGAATTCCAAGAGAAACTGGCTTCAGCTATGTTACCCTTTATACCTGGGGCTGGTCCCTAATTAGCTAAACTGTGCCTGCCTGGTCTTTCTGTCGCTTTAACAGTCAACAATTTTCACAATGCTTCTCCTTTTTATACATACACTGAAATTAAATATTTTATTGTTTATTTTATATCACTATCCTTCTCAGATTAGTATGATAATTTTTGCCTTTATAATTCCGGCTTCAGAAATATTCCTTATCCTTGCCTAATTTGGAAATATGGATATGAGGGAGGATGTGAGAGTGTTTCATATCAAAATTGCATAAAATTAGTGTACAAAAACTTATAGTTAATAGCATTACAAACTGTTTCTGAGGTCAAACCCTGCGATATGATCATAAAAGTTAAAAGGAGCTATACGAATGAGACAATTAAAAAAAACTCCCTCGAATTACTATAGCTAGGGGGTAAAAGGAGTGGTTACGGAGCCTTCTAAAAACCTTATGATTTTTGAGAATATCCTGTAAGTATGAAGCTAAAATAAATAATGCAATAAAAATTGTCATATCAATTGGCTGCAATCAGCATACAATTAAGGACACTTTATATGGAAAGATTTCTAAAAAAAATACGGCTTCTAATGAAAATGTCAACATGCAGGAGTTGACATTTTGAATCGAAAATTTGGAGGAAAACTTTTTGAGGAATTTTAAATGAGTTGATTATGTAAAGATTCATCTGATTTATTTTAAGGACTTTACAAATTTCCATTAACTGGAAAGCAGAAACTTTTGTGGAGTCTTCTTTAAATCTTTGTAGGTGGCAATTATTTGCTCGTTGTTGCAAACGTGTACATAAGGCCACAATTAGCTTTCTGTTAGCAGCAGCAGCAGCAGTGGATTCCATGTTACCCTGAACGATGCTTTAAGATCAATAGGGGCAAAAACTAAATACCTAAATAAGAAAATTAAAATATTCGTCACTTGACTCACTCTTGCTACAAACTCTTTGAGCTCACTTCAGCTACCAAAATTTAATCAAGAAAAACTAAAGGGTAGCTACCAAAAAGGGATATTTTTAATTTCGAAAGCTGCGTTTACTGCAAAAAACATTTGGTAGGGCTTCCAGAAAAAAATCTACATCTGATTCCCCTTCTGTACCTTCAGTTTGTGCAGGTAATTTTAGTAGAAAAAAGAACCGCCCTAACTGGTTGAAAGTGGTACAGCTGCGGTGTTAATGTTTAAGAGGACCTACTACAAACAAACCCAGTTCCGTTAGCACCCTCAGCACCACCCATACAACCCCATACACACTTTGCATGAAACAGGGGAAGGGACATTATAAGAGTGCATATAATAAACAGCGGAATTCTCAGCTATTTGTTAATGTTTAGAGTTCATTGAGTAACTTCATAGGTACCAGATCGCAATTGTAAGGTCTTTAGAGGCTCTTCAGCTCCCTGCAAAATATCCATTAGTCATAGCGAAAGATTCAATCATAAAATTATCATTACAATAATTTCTGCAGCAAGTAGTTGCAAATTGTTGAGCAATGTGACAGTGTCGACCCAGTTACTGCCGTGACTGAGAGGTGGCGATGTACTCTAACAATTTGTTTATCGTAATCCAATCAATCATGGCTTTATGCCCAAGGACAGGTCCAACACATGAACTTTTTAACTTCTATCGTCTGATATTTTGTTCCGTCCTTAACCAAATTCCTATTCACCATCCCTTCCAAAGCATCCTTAGTAAGCAGTTTCTTCCTGCCCAATATCCCAGACATTTCTTTCCCCTTCCTGACCAGCTTCAGCATTGTTCTTTCTTCGCCTACTCTAATCTAAAAACCAGCTTCATTACTTATTTTTTCTGTTCCGTTTTATACAGAATGTTTCCAAAGATAGAGAAGAGAAGTGAATATGAAGAGAAACAAAACAGTTCTAGTAAACATGGGTTCAAAAATATTATCTTGGTGCTGGTAGAGGCCCGCTGAATCCTAAGTGCTAATTGCAACTAAAGCAGTGACAAAGTTACTTCATCAATCACGAGACAAACACACCGTTTTCAAGTGCTAATAGAAATAACTACACAAGCTGCAATAAACATTGGTTCGCAAATGAATTCTTCAGTTAACATGTTCATACGTACTGTAATGTACCTTGTTTATCCACAAACTTCACTGTTGTTAAAAAAACATCTTCTGTGATGTTTCAAAAGTAAACTAAAAGAATCATATCCCAAAAACTTCAATAAACATCGGTCCACAAATTAACCGTCATCGCTATAATGCATATTTTCTAAGAGGAAACGTGCAGTCATCTCTACTCATTGCAGCAGCTGTTCAAAATGCTGTCCATATATCGATTAAAAAAACAAAAAAAAAAACATTAGAGTTGAGATACCAACCTTGTAAAGTGATGAATCTCACAGGGAATATCTCTCATAAACAGTTAATTTGCATAATGTTAATTGGATCTTCCATGGCTGTTTCTCTGAACGCTGTGTTGTCTCGTGATTGATATAGGTATTAAATAAAACTGTCATTACTTTTGTTGGAATAAGTCATTAGGATTTAACGGACCCCAATCAGATTATCTCGAAATAGTTTAATTTTTGAATCCATGTTTATTGGAACTTTTTTGCTTTTCTTCATTTTACCTCTCATTCCTACATTTTGGACCATCACTTTTGAAATAAACATATGCCCCATTCTTCAATGTATTAATATTTAAACTATACTTTCATTTGTTTTTCTTCACTTCGCCTCAATGTCCGAGTTTCCGTTCTACACAATACTAAATAACAGCATAGTACTACGCTAATCTCTTCTGTAGCCCTTTTTTCAAGATGCAGAGAAGAAGTTTATTTCTATGTTAAAACCCCCTTTGCCATTACTATCCTCTGATTTCTTGACAATGGAAGGCACTCCCTTCCCAATATTTGAAGTAGCCCATTTGTTCATCTCGTATTCGCAATATTTTTTTTTTCTTTTATAATACATTGTTACTGCATCACTACTATATTTTATTACATACATTTAAAAATATGTAGTGTTATATTAACATGACTTTTAATATTTATCTTTATTTCCTTTAAGTTTTCTTTGAGAAGTGTAAGACTTTCTTACTTGGGTGTAGCTGCTAGTATGATACTTCGAAATAAAGGTGGGGAAAATGATTATTTTTAAGTAATAGTTCCGATCATTCCAGTTCCAAAAAGTAATAGACTCCAAAATAATAGATAAGTATGTTTATGAGTATTTGAACATAACCATACGGCAAGTCGCCTTCGAGCGGAAGATGGTAGAAAGACGTCTCCCGAAAGCGCTACTCAAACACCAAGCGCTGATGTAATAGGAATTAAAACGTCGCGACTCACCATATTACAATATGATGATAACATCACAATTATTAATACTTCTGTCAACCATAATTTAAAATAACCATAAAGTTTGGTCCAATTTTACTAGCCTGACTTCTTTCCTGATGCTGGGATTCTTCCGCCGGTGCGTGATTCTCGTTCCCTTCTTAAAGAATATCGGAAGAAATACTTCTCTCCTTTCTCTCCCTTACATAATGCGCGCGCGAATTCGTAACCGTTAACGGCAATACATCTATATACGTATTATAATTACTGATGCATTAACTCACATTATAAGAAGTTCACGTCCATAATCAACATAGTAATGTTTTGTACCAATTTCCAGGAATGCTAACGATTTTATATTCCAAACGGCCTCTCGGGTAATTGCCTTTCACCTGTGTATTACAAAAGCTCAAAAGCATAGTTCAATCTAATTGGTCGGAAGATTGCTAGTGGGTGTTGCCCCTATTGGAACTTTAAAGCAGGTCATCATATTCTCTTCAATCGGAACGTTACTTTTGGAACCGCTTATAAAATTGCTTGAACGATCCGTTAGTGCTAAGTTGGAGGACTTTTATTTGGAACTGTATAACTGAACCTATGTGTATATTTTTTGGAACGATTTCATTCTCGGAACTGTTCCAAAATAACGTCTACCTGATATTTTATCTCTCTAGTTCCAAGATGAGTCATGCTCAAGTGGCACTAAAACGTTTCTAAGACGTGTAACTTGCATATCTATGGAAAGAGGACATTTCAAAGATTTTAAAATTACAATAAAACGAAAGCTATTTTTTTCGCCTGTTTTGGAGTACCTTAAGCGGTGTCTGACGCCGCAAGTATCAAATGTGGTTTCTCTCTGACTTTAATTTTTACTTTCTCTACTACATACAGTAAGTAGGGGAAGTATCGTATTCCACCCAAAAATTCGATACCGAGATTTCACCGGAAATACATGTTTTGAGACCCCCTGAATCAAAAAAGAGTATTTTTGGAAACATGTCTCTGTGTGTGTGTGTGTGTGTGTGTGTGTGTGTCTGTGTCTGTGAACAGCATGACTCAGAAACGAACAGCCGGATAAACACCAAACTTGGTATTTAGGTTCAGTATCTTCCAAGGATGCAACACGAAGGTTTTCAAGAAAATCCCCCACCCCAGATTACCCTTTACATGGAAGATTTTTCGAAAATTTTAATTTTCTCAAAAATGGCTCTAACGATTTTGATTAAAATATCATATGTTTAAGATATTTTTATGACAAATAAAATGTATATCTTGAATTTCCTGGGAATGTCTCCAAAAGTATTCTTCATTGTGAACGACTTTTGCATAACTGATAAACCATAAGAGATAGACAAACTTTTACTACACAAAAAATGTAGATCGCGTTAAAATACACAATTTATGTCATATACATTTTTTTGTTGAGTGAACCATTTTCGAGATATTGCTTGTTATTCCCTTAAATTTTTCAATACATTTTCTCAAATGGGAATATGTTATTCATTTTTTTGTCTTGGATATGCAAAGAGTATTAATCTGTGGCAAAGGGAATGGTGCTGCACCTAGCAACCAGCTATTAAGAGATATGTATGTGCTTAAAGGCTACTGTATTTCTATATTGCCCTTGTAAATATATATTCACCTTACATCTACAAGAAAATTAGCAATATGATAGAGTCTGCAAATGTTTATCTCGATTAACATGAAGTATATGGAGTATAAGCGTGTGTAAAAATATTTTGTACAAGAGTAGAGAAAGTCACGTGAGTGTAACACATCAGATTTTTATTTATGCGACGACAGACACACATAAAAGGTTATTTGTTTGCTTAACAAACACTGATTTTTGAGACTCAAGGACCTTAAGATATGTCTCTTTTCAGTAAATTCCGATATTTGTTTGAATTCAATATTTTTTCTATCTTAGACACAAAACACTAGAGAAAATAAAAATATAGTCTTTATCAAATAAAGCTGAATTGAAGCAAAGTTGGGGCAATCGTCGTGAAATCTCTTCGCAAGGTTTCCTAACAGGTCAAAAAGATTATAATTTTCTTCATTAATCTGGGAAAAACGGAGGTAAAGATGGGCACTTGGCATGGAAATCTGAACAAACTTTATATTTCAACCGGAAATATAGGCATCGTGTTGCTGATAGCGAGCGCAATTGGCTCCAACAGAAACCTAACCTCACTCCCACATCGCCTTTTCATATGTAAATTGTTATGGAGCTGTTTAGAGTGCGGCAGGAGGTTTTAACCCACCCAATTGCTTTGTGTCTTGATTAGATTCAGTCCGCAGAGCTTCCGTGCGATGCGCGGGGGTTGGGAAACGGAGAGATTTTTACATCTACTATCTTTTTGGAATGAGGGGAATAGACGGAAGAGAAAATAAGAGATTTAGTTGCGGCCTGCAAGCTTAAGGAAAATTATGCAGTTGAAAGCCTGCTCATTTTCTGCTGCATACATTAAACTTAATATATTTTCTAACTCTTGATTCCCTCGTTTATGTTCGTCTTAGAGCTAAATCCTTCCGTGTGATTCATATATATACGCCCCTTTTGGGGCAATTACACGAAAAACTGGACTCTGAAATCGAAGGTTCTTTAAGGGTACATTTCTTTTGCAGTTCTGAATGAAACTGGATGCAATATTTTCAGACGTGTTAAATATTACAAGGTTTATTCTGTAGCTTTCTTTTCTTTCTTTTTCTTTTTTGGTTTGTTTGCTTCTAAGTTAAGTGAACTATTGGTTAAAAATCGGGTGACATGCTCACACGACCTTCTCTGCTCATTACAATTGCTTATAATTCCTTAAATATTTTAGTATTTATACGAAAAGTTATTTTTCTAGCTAAGTTGCGTTATTCATTATATACTATTTTATACATTTGTATAGCCATTATTTCAAATTAAGCATACCATTAAGCTAATAAAGTAAGTTAACAGCAATTATAATTAAAAGTTTCAATTTAAGATTTATTTTTGAAGTAAAACAAGTTGATATTACTCACTTAAAACTACGCTATGGATAGATTCATTAAAAGCTTCCACAGAAAATTCAAGATATATATATATATATATATATATATATATATATATGTATGTATATTATTAGTCACACAAGAAGGTATCGGGCGGTCACGGATTCAAACCCGTGTACCGACCAATCCGACTGGGATATTTTCGTGGTTTCCCGCAGTTGCCAAGGCAAATACCGGATTGAGTATTTAATATACCACGAACCAAAATTCCATTTTAAGACTAAAACAGTAGTAAAAACATGAAAAATAGATGCTAAAACGAATGCTCTGCCATCTATACACAGAGCAGGTAGCTGGACGGTACCCTAATGACATCTACCCGGCACGTGTGGAAGCCGAGCTAGAGTTTCTGTACACATGAGGCCGTGGACACGTGTCGAGGCTGCCATCTATCCGTCACCAAGCAGAGGTACAGTTGCTGTACACATGTCTCTGCAGACATAATTGTTATGACGAAATAAGATGGTATGGTGCAGGGATGAGACCTAGAAGGCTAACTGTCCGCCACATACCGATTCTAAATGTATCAACTAACAAATTCGTCGCGATGTCACCACGTAGTTAAACTCATGTTAAATAAAACAAAATAGGTACCTCAAACATAATGTAATTTAATAAAAAGTATTGGAAGAAATTTTAAGAAACTGAAAAATATTGAAAACGTTTCCACGAAAAGGATAGTTTGGAATACGGATTTTCTTGCAAATCTTCGTGTCAGATTTTTAGAAGATACACAGCGTGATCAAAAGTATCCGGACACCTGGCTGAAAATGACGTACAAGTTCGTGGCGGCCTCCATCGGTAATGCTGGAAGTCAATATGGTGTTGGCCCACCCTTAGCCTTGCTGACAGCGTTCACTCTCGCAGGCATACTTAATCAGGTGCTGGGAGGTTTCTTGGGGAATGGTAGTCATTCTTCACGGAGTGCGGAACTGAGGAGAGGTATCGATGTAGGTCGGTGAGGCCTGGCACGAAGTGGGCATTTCAAAACATCCCAAAGGTGTTTTATAGGATTCAAGTTAGGACTCTGTGCTGGCCAGTCCATTATAGGGATGTTATTGTCGTGTAACCACTGCACCCCAGCCCGTGCAGTATGAACAGGTGTTGAAAGATGCAATCGCTATCCCCGAATTGCTCTGCAACAGTGGAAAGCAAGAAGGTGCTTAAAATATCAATGTAGGTCTGCGCTGTGATCGTGCCACGCAAAACAACAAGGGGTGCAAGCCCCTCCAGGAAAAACACGACCACACCATAACAACACCACCTCCGAATTTCACTGTTGGCAATACACACGCTGGCAGATGACGTTCACCGGGCATTCGCCATACCCACAACCTGCCACCGGATCGCCACATTGTGTACCGTGATTCGTCACTCCACACAACGTTTTGCCACTGTTCAATCGTGTAATGTTGACGCCCCTTACACCAAGCGAGGCGTCGTTTGGCATTTTCCTGCGTGATGTGTGGCTTATGAGCAGCCGCTCGACCATGGAATCCAAGGTTTCTCACCTCACGCCTAACTGTCATAGTATTTGGAGTGGATCCTAATGCAATTTGGAATTGCTGTGTGATGGTTTGGATAAATGTCTGCCTATTACTATTTACGACCCTCTTCAAATGTCGGCGGTCTCTGTCAGTCAACAGACGAGGTCGGTCTGTACTCTTTTGTGCTGTACATGTCCCTTCACGTTTCCACTTCACTATCACATCAGAAACACTAGGGATGTTTAGGAGTGTGGAAATCTCGCGTACAGACATCTGACACAAGTGACACCCAATCACCTGACTACGTTCGAAGTCCGTGAGTTCCACGGAGCGTCCCTTCTGCTGTTTCACGATGTCTAAGGACTACTGAGGTCGCGAATAATGAGTACCAGGCAGTAGGTGGCAGCACAATGCATGTAAGATGAAAAACGTATGTTTGTGGGGGTGTCCGGATACTTTTGATCACATAGTGAACCTGAATGCTAAGTTTGGTAATCATCTAACTTTTTAGTTTTAAATTCTGTTGTTCTGAGGTACACACGTGCACGTACCATTTTCCAATTTATTATTTTTTTTAAAGTGGAATACTTCGCATAACTCCCGTAAAGGGACTTTTATTTTCTGAATAATAACCTTTGTCTCCACTCTCTTCCGTCAGTATTGCATAAAATCTAGTCTACATATCTATTCGTATAGGATTGACATCCTGCTCTCTCTTTCGCTTAATGTTATTAACACATTTGCCACGCATTGTAAACTGTAAACAGCCACAATCTCCTGTTCACCAGTAGGTTTAAGGCGGTTAAATTATACTCGCCTACTCTTGACGTCTCAACAAGTGCCAGTCCAGAGTGCAAGTTTCGCTGCTCAAGTTTTCATGCTTTTTAGGGGTTTCGATACGGGAACTAGATGTCGGCTGTGCATACTGGTTAGCTGTTGTTCATCACTAGTAGATACTCATATAATTAAAACTTTGTAGTTGTCATTTGGTCCTCAGTTGCAATTTCAGCGTTTCTGACTTTTTCCATAAAAATACCAAAAATGTTTATTGGGTTAATTAAAATCCTCAGTTGAATTCCTTATAAGGATGGTCAAAATTTAACGTAACGGTTACAAAAGTTAACCAATAGGAAATGCACAGTTAATGGGACAGTAACAATTTCGCTGCATTTGTGACTGCGTTCCACTCGTGGTATAGCAGACCTCTCGTGGTTAGTGCTAGAACTCGTTATTAAACTTCATTATGGCACTGCCCCTCAAGATAGCGTGACGCCATGCTTCTGTTATACTATCTGGAGACAGAAATATCAACTAGGTGCCTACAGCACGTAATGTAGTTATTTGCAACTTCTTGTAATTTATCCACCGCCTCCTTTCCAGTTCAACCTATTATGTGGTAATGGATTCTAAAATGAGTAAAAATTATTGAAAACAATGTACTTACATGTGAAGTAATTTCACATCTGTAGATAATAATCATACAAAATATGATTTTGCGGAAAGAAAATTGTTCGTATAATACCGAGTCAATAAATTATTCCGGAAATATTTTAAAAATGTTGTTGTAATTGTTAAGGCACAATACTGGTTTATAGAGTGAATGTCGTTTACTGATCAACAGCTGCTCCAAGGTGAAAGCCACTAGTATTATCCTAGATATTACAGGCGGTATATAAATGGAATAAGGACCGTTACATAGTAACAGATACTTGCTTGTAACAACGATATATTGGCATTTACTGCTACCAGTAACAGGTAACTACAAACTAAGACTGTAATAGCTATACTTACAACCGAATAAAACTTGTCACCATTGTTTTAAAACATAACTCGACGTTGTATCCAAGATAATTAAACCTGTTTACTTTTTCGAGTCCTCTGCACTTCAACTTAAGACGGGCGCTACCTTTAAACCGTGTAGAAACTTTGGCAAAAGTCCACATTTCTACAAACCAAAACAAGTGACAGGCGGCATATCTCGGTAAAAACAGAGTGGGTGTCATTGTTATCTATCTGTCCCCCTTCTTTCTTCTCTTTATTCTTCTTCGCGTCTAATTTTTTTGGTCGTCTCTGCGACTTGACTCGGCATATTTACATTTTTATTGAAACTCAGCGGGGATTTGCATGTAAGCCAACGTGCTGCGGCCGGAGAAAACAACACTTTCTGAAATGCTACGCTACAGATACAAAATAGTTCCTAGTGAGCATGCAATGCATTTAGGCAATTGTTTAGTAGCTACGGAACATTTCTAATTAAAAGTACTGCATATTCATTAAGCCAATAAAATAATTTAACAGCAATTATAATTAATAGTTTCAATTTAATTTTTTTTTTTTACGGAAAAACAACTTCATATTACTCACTTAGAACTTCAAAGCTTTTCGAAAAGGCTCATACTCTTGCTTGGAGAAGATGCTTTGATGCCACCTGTATCATAAAGAAATAAGTGTCATATATTATAGTTCTGCCCGACTAAAACATTGCGCTACTCAAATTACTGTTATTTTTATTGAAGCTTGCACACATTTGACATTAACTTAAATAATACAGCATAATTTCATGCAGCTTTAAAAACACTATTTACATTTTTGTAACCCTATAATCTGTGATTGCTACTCAGGCAGTTTGATTATTTTGTGTTCTTAACTTGCCGTCGCTTTTTTAGTGCACGCGCAGTTTCCCTTCTTCGTATGCAGGCTTCTAAGCATGCTGCGTGTAAAAGTGTATATGTAATCTCCTTGAAATTTACTGAGGTTGATAACAAATGATATAAATGTTCTACGAGATATGATAAAAAAAGTAACGGGAATCATCATTATCAACTTTGTCCCCTTCGAAGTAATTCCCCTCAGATATATGTACCAGCGCTTTTTCCAATCTTGGAAGTACTTCTGGAACTCACTTTTCGTTATGGTGTTCAGCTCCTTCAGCGATTCTGTTTTTATCTCATCAATGGTGGCAAAACGCCGTCCTTTCATGGTTCTCTTCAGCCTCGGGAATAGAAAGAAGTCGTAGGGGGCCATGTCCGGCGAATACGTGGCTGAAGCAGCATAACGGTTCTATTTTTGCCAAAAAGCCACGAACAAGCATTGAGGTCTGAGTGGGTGATTATCGTGATGCAAATTTCACGAGTGGTTTTGCCATAATTCTGGTCGTTTTTTTCGGATTGCTTCATGCAAACGGCACATAACTTCCAGGTAGTATTCTTTATTGACCGTGCTACCATAATGCAGGAACTCCTGATGCACTAACCCATTGTAATCGAAGAAAACAGTGAGAAAAACCTTCAAATGTGATGGAACTTGAATTGTATTCCGTCTTGGCTCTTCAGACAGCTTCCATTGGGACGACTGGGCCTTAGTTTCGACGTATACCCATATTTCGTCACTGTTATAACCTTATTTAGAAGTTCTGGATCGTTTTAGATTTCATTCGGCAATTCCTGAGCGATAGACATCGTTTTTGGCGGAAATTCAACATTTTCGGGACAAACTTTGCTGCTACACGTTTCATGCTCAAAACATCCAAAAAAATTGCTTGGCATGAGCCAAAGGATATGCCGACATCATCAAATACCTCTCTGATGGTGATTCGGTGATTTTTCACAATCATTTTCTTTACTTCTTCCACATTGTCGTCACTAATTGACGTGCTATCCAGGATGGTCGTCTTTAACGTCTTCTCGACCCTCTTTGAAACGTTTATACCACTCGTCAACGCTTTTCTTACTCATAGCAAATTCGTCAAAAGCCACAGTCAACATTTCTAATACTGTGCTGCACTTTACTCCGATTTCCAAGCAAAATTTAACAAGCTCTTTGTTCCATCTTTTTCGAAAGTAAAAATTCGCCGAGCACTCGAAAACATGTGTAACTTTTTCGTCTGTCAACAATAAACTAAATATTCAAAACAGCTGAAAATGCAAACATACATATGGAACACATGTACCAACAAGATAAAGCAAAAGTTTTGAACATCGGATGTATAAATCTCGCGAAATTATAACCTTTCCGTTATTTTTTTTATCACACCTCGTGTGTGAACACCTAGAAAGTGCTCCTATTAAACAGCAATAAAACATACAATATATTACGTGAAGCTTATACTGCATCGACCTCTTTCTCGTCTTTAACTTCAACTGAGTGTGAACTACAGCAGTCAGTGTGTGTCAAGTTCCCGTCTGTGCCATAAAGGTGTCGAGATATTAGGACAAACTGGGAAGTTGGTCTCAGTGATAAATACATTACACACGAAAGATTGGACCGAATACTTGAAGGTACTAAATAATAAGAATAAAGGGACGATAAATATGGGAATGAAAGGGATAGTTAATACTGACCGAACAAATGATCTCTTTTTATTAAAACGTAGTAGGTACCTAATCCACTTATGTCACTGACTGTACTAGGTAAGTCTGATATAACTAGGAAAAGACATTTTGTGTGACTGATTTTGGGTGAAAGCTCATGTTTTACTGCAATGTTGTAATTTACAGTGCACCTTGAAATAATCTTGCTCCAAGTAAAACCTTCTAGTAGCTTACATAGTCATTTTACAGTAACTTATAATATTTCTAAAAGTTAACCAATCGGTACAAAAACTACTCACAACTGAGGTGCCCCTTTCGGCTCAGAGACCTATTCCTATCCGGTGCTTCGGAGCAATAGGTAGTAGTTATTAGCATAATATTTTTACTTTCTCTATCACATATATTGTAGGTAGACAAAATAATGCATTTCACCCAAAAATTCGATACCGAGAGTTTACCGGAAATACATGTTTTGTTGTCTCCTGAATACAAACAAATACATAAAGGTCCATGTGTGTGGGTGTCTGTGAAAAGCATAATTAAAAAAACCAAAAATCTCATAAATACCAAAACTGGTATTTAAGTTCAGTATCTTTCAAAGATACGACACGAAGATTTTCAAGAAAATCCCCCAACTCATCTAGTCTTTACATGGAACATTTTTTCAAAACGTTTTGTTTTCCCAAAAATGACTATAACGATTTTGATTAAATACCATACATTAAAGATATTTAAATGAGAAATAAAACGTAAATCTTAAATTTTCTGAGAATAGCCTATGAAATCCACTTCATTCGCAAGTAATTTTGTATAATCATGTAAAACTGGCAAACGTTAAGCAATAGAAGAAAACGTACTACACAAAAATGTAGATCTCTTTAAAACACACAATTTATGTTGAATAATTTTTTGTGGCAGCAGCCACTTCCGAAAAATCCATTATTAATGGTCTGAATTGTTAAATTCTTTGTCATTCTTTTAAAATCCTGTCGAAATTCAGTTGTTTCTCGCGGTTGCATGGAAATAGTATGGAGTTTTAAGGCCAGTATATATATATATATATATATATATATATATATATATATATATATTGTTCAGTGTTTAAACATTTGACTATCGCTATCCCGTTTGCATTTATAACGAAAGGTGTAATTTAGTTACTTCTGCAAACGTATGTCTCTATTAAAATGAATTAGACAGAAAAATAGCTTTCGTATGAATAGTCTTTATGCGCCTTATTAAATGTCAGAGGGTATAAAAAATCATGTGAATGTAACACGTCAGATATTTTTTGTTTCCGATGCCAAGTAACTGCGATTTTAAAAGATGGTGGTAAATCAGATATTATTTTATTTAAGCGTTTTCATCCAGTTAAATTCCGTTATAAAATATTCATACTAAAGGCTATTGATTGAAATATTTTAGTACTATACTCAAATCAGTTAAAGAGGCTTAATTTGTGTAAAGGCAAGGAACGCTATAGTTGGGAATGCAGGGTTTAATGGGATACGCAGAGGAAGCAAATAGGCTATGCACGTGTAATATGATATGTTAGATGTAAGGATCAATTTGGAGATTCTTGTTGGTTCTTGTTCATCTTTGGAGATTGTCTTGTGTAAATGACATGTGTATCCCTTATGTTCCTGCTTAAATGATTCTTTTATCCTCCGTGGGCTTATCTAATACTTTCCAATGTATTTCTTGCTAGTGATTACATAAGACACTAGTTATTCATTTATTGAATAACAGAAAAAGTCAGATCCAAACTCTATTTTGACTAAAATTCACAAAAATACTTTCCCTGACGTACGTATTACCATTCATAAAAGAATTAACGCAATGAGTCAAGTAATTCGTATTGTTGTTCATATCGTCCAATAAAACCATTCTCTCTGTATACGGTTTTTAAAAATACCAGATTTCAAAAAATTTACCCTTTTCTTTCTTAGGCAGTTTGTCAGTCATATCACGAACATCATTAACGTGATCCTTTCTGGCTAATTTCTAAGAATTTTATAATTATATATGCAATACTTCCAAAATCTATCTGTGGTTGAGGCTTTAAGTGAGCTTGTAATTCATCATCTCCCTGCCGCTGACCCAGCAGACATTAAGTCAGCATTTGAAGCAGTATGTTTTGAGTAGTAAAATAAAATTATAATCATAGGGAAAATAAATATCAATAACACTAGGAATAGTATTAAAAAGACTGGGAAGCGAATGCTACTAAATGAGCAGGGTTAGACAGTACCATCAGCGGCCGGAAACGGGTGGTTTTTCCCTCTATTGTTAAGTGTCCCGTTAGGTTGCTGGAAGCAGAGGTATACTTAGGGTCAATGTGCGCCAAAATACAGATAGCCTTAGGTCTCCAATGAAAGAAGCTAGAAATCAGGCGATAGTGGAATGGGAAGATATAGAACGTTTGAAATAGAGAAACGGGAGATTTTAGAATACACACTTGGCAGAGGTAGTTCCTGGGAGATGGTCGTCAGAAAAGTTTAGAATACACACGTGGTCGTGATAGTTCCTTAGAGATGGTTGGCAGTAAAGTTTAGAAGACAGCGGACAGGCGCAATGATATGAAGTGTAACAAATAAGAAAGCGCGCGTGTGTGTCGAATAAATAGCAGGAATCAAATGTTAAAACGGTGACGGTAAATAAACGAGCAGGAAAACAAACAGTCGTATTCACCACTAACCCGAGATCTAAGATCCATGCAAAGAACCCTGAGCTGGTACCGAACCCGGGACCATTCCTACAAATCCTGTACCACCGCAGAATCGAAATACCACCGCAAATTGCCGCCCTAACGTGAGGCCAGAAACGAAATACTACCCCACATTGTAGCAATCAGCGATGACCTTTCCCCAGTTGACTTCTGTTTCGTTCTTACCTTTAACCACGTATGTTACTTATTGCTCCAGGATAGTTTTTATTCAGACCTACTTCAGCTAAACCATTTTACGGCAAGATTAAACGTTGGTGGCATATGTTTAAATATTGTGCAATATTAATAAAGCTTAAATGCATCTAAATAATTAAAAAGGCTATACAAGTTTATACAACTAAATGCTTTACGAGGTCCGAAGTATTTGTAATTCACATCCAGTCACAAGGCTATGATTCTTATATGTATTCAGAGCCTGCGCTTTTAATGAAATGGTAGCTTTAATAGCTCTAAACTGTATTCACTCTTAGGTTGATCCGCGCCAAAACAAACCCCAGGTGACCAGTGCATCGTTATGACGTATCTTTCCGCCATTCGTGCCAGAAATGCTGTCATACTTCCACGACCATGTGACGAGTACAGGCGGCACGTAATGCAAAAAGAACAGGGTCTGACAACTTAAACCGTGACTAGCATATTCTGTTAGGGTTGAAGGTGATAAGATTGGTAGTTGCAACAAAATAAACGTTTGCGCATATAATAATAGTCAATTCTAAAAGAAACAAGCGAAAAAGAAAGTAACAGGTATGCGATATCTTACATTTATTCGCTCTCTGGAAGCAGCACTTATCAACTGTTCGCGGCTCATTTCTAAAAACGAAATTGTGCATTGTTACGTAAATTGCATTTTTGTCACATTCTTGCATTGCGTATTTCACGCGTTTCAGTTTTTCCGGGTGTAACCACTTTCATGTTTCAGATTTTTCTTTACGAGCACTGTTTATACTAGTACTCTGAAACACGGTGAACTTGGAAGTTAATTTCACCACTCCTTTCACGGGAAGTGTTTTCCCACATTACTTACAATAAACTTCCAACACTATTGTTTTTTCAGCACTAGTCAATGGCTTGCCCGCTTATGCTTTACGTAAGTCGACGAAAATACAAGAGCAATTCACCGTCCGCCATGATACTAAATAGAAGCTGCTTGTTTCTGGCTACAAACAATATTCTGCTCATAACCGAATGTCAGGTACTCATATGAATTGCATGTTGGGACTTGTAGCTCTGTTTAACGGTACAAATTAGCGTTAATTAAACTTTTAGGAATTTTTATACAATATTATACCATTTAAGGATAAATTCATTCTGAAATTTAGATTATTAGCATGGGACTACTTTCCTGCACGCATTGCTACAGTGTTGTGCCACGGTGCACTGGTCACGCGCGTTTGTTTTGGTGCGGATCAACCTAAGAGTGAATACAGTAAAGTATCGACACATCTTCCAAAATTAATATTTACAAATCATTCAGGCTCGCAATACCCTTCACGTACCTGATGAAGATGGCATGAAAAGTAAAATATATAATTAAATTAAAACACAATTATGTAATAACACTTTACAAGTATAAACATTTTGATATTTTTAATTCAGAAATACTTTAACTCCTTGAGTATCAATGGACTGATCTAAAAGCATAACTATAAATCATTTTACAGCTCTAACATTTCTTAACGAGATATAAACACAAACGTTTGCACTAACGTAATCATTACAATGATATCCGAAGATACCACCATTTTCTTTAACCAAGTTTTAGCAACAATGCTCTTATGATTCTGTCCAATTAGGTTGGCTATGTAGCGACAGTAACATATTATATGAAGGCTTTGCGGTAGTTGAAGGAATATTTGCTTACAAACGTTTCACTTATTTTTAAAATTTGAATATGTATCTTAGGAACTCTCGGACTCTAAAAGTTCTGGTGCGGTATGGTAGAGTTGGTGAAGAAGTGTTATCTTATTGAAATGATAAGACGCGTTTGTAAATAAAAGTCAAAATGTATTTTTTTTTTTTTAAGTATTCTCAGCCGGTTAGATTTTAGGGCATGAGATATTTAAACATCTTTATGAGAAAATTAAATACTTTTGTTGGTTTTTAACATTCACTGTGGCTCTTTTCACAAACAATTTACTAGCTGACTGGTCCTAAGATTTCTCTTCCCGATGAGATTGCAAAATTGTCACTTCCACCAATTTTGCGAGGCTTTTATGTGCTCTGTATTGTTTTACTTCATTTTGTTTCAAGTTGTTTTATTTTACTTTTTTGAAAGAAGATAACACAAATCAACTTCTCATCGCGTCTAATGCCAGCGGGAACTAATCCTCGTCAGCAGAATAATTCCTATCTACTCTAACCTTCTCTCGCGGAGGATAATTCACTTAATCTGCTACGGTACAATTCCCTTGACTTAAACCTTTAGCTCCGTAGAATACATCGTAAGTCTCGTCTCGTGATGGCTCGGATTTTCCAGCGCGTCTCTTCCGCTTCCGGTCCTGGCACGTCTGCACACGTCGGTGGTCAACTCGTGTCTCTCTGGCGTCATTTTGCTTCTGGTACTACTCCTACGCTTACGTTTCCCTCATTTGTCTCATGAAAGGTTACATAGTTTTGACCTATCGAGGAGCTTGTTTGCTTCCCTAACAATTAGTTTTCGTTTCTGTGTTTCACCTTTTCACTAGTCTTTTAAATGTCATGTTTTTCTTTCTGAACCAAAATGTACGCTTCCCTACTATTTTGAATTGTATGTACAATAAATATATCTACAATTTTCTTATTTTGAGCGTACATGCTAATTTGGTTTTGAGGCTTCTTAATATGACTATACTTTTTGCTATGGATTCAGTTCCCACTACAAATTTGAAGATAAATGTTCGCAAATTCCAGCAAATATGTAATCATAAATTTTTAATACCTGCTTCACTATTCACTGAATACACAAAACACTTATTAATATTAGATAGCATTTCATAAAAAGTAAGCTTTCTCAGTAGATACGGCAGCTCATCCTGAAGATGTATGCGCTCGTTCTAATTGAGTTACGTAGCAAGTTGGCACACAGCTTGCCAATATACGCATAATGAAATCTTTTCGTGGTCGCATTCACATTCTCTGTTATACAAACAGACGCTTTAGGCGTTTGTGCCAATGGAATTTCTGCGAGTAGCTACTACCAGGGAATATAAATAAATGTTTTATGTACCACTACTATCGGGGCCGAATCTCCTGACGTTTGAAGCAGTTTGTATAATGCCGCAATGGTGCACAATTTTGAAGCCGTATACTTTTCCTGCTTCTGATATTATTTCGTAGCTCCTTCCGTTGTTTTGTGCGCCAGCTGTTCCAGTGGTAGAGCTATGATTACTTTCTCAGAGTATGCGTGAGTGTAATGTTAAGGATATCACCAGTTAAACTGATTGAGAAATTTAATGTGATTTAATACTTGGACTAGTGAAGCGCGTTGCCAACCGTTTGAAAATAAAGAATGAAACGGATTATGAATCGTAGCACTCGAAACTATAAGAATTGGATTATTATACCTGCTAACTTCTGCAGTATCAATTTTACGGCTTGAAATAACTGTTTCAGCAATAAACTATAATCATAAGTTGCCAAGAGTCGCTAAAATGCTTACTGGCAAACTCACTCGCAATAATCGCTAAATCTTACTCTTAAGTGCGTCACTGGACGCTTAAAATAGCACACGAGTCGTCACAAGTATCCAGAGTGTCGGACAAATGTATGCACGAATGTGTGCACGAAAAAGGTGTGCGCGACTACTTATTACTTAAGCTCCACCTACTTTAGAACTACTCCCACCAACATTACTCCATATGCGCCCCAATCTCAAAACTCTAAATATGGGCATATGACACTGTTACTGGGCGATACCCCTTTGTTGCTATGCTATTGCTCTCCTGAATCGATGAACCTTTCACATTTCCAATTTCCAGAATCGCTGCCTATGTGACCGTTCAAATGTACTGAACTTAACTCTACACTGCCTTCCAAGAATCTTTAAGCTAATGCTTTCGCTCCTTCGGTTGTCGCTAATGACTTTTCTTAACATGACCCGCCAATTACCTTTTTTCTTGGATCAATTTTTTCAACTGAAGCTTATTGCATTATACATTGATTTAATATGGGAAAATTATTTATTGCAATTATTTCACTGTCTTACTCTCATTTCTCTATTTAATTATTCGTATGTTCCGGTCAATAATTACGGTACCACGCTTAAGGCGTGTCCACTAATACCGTACTAGCGAATAGTAGTAGTGTGACGTTACCTCATAGGGATAGTACAGCTTGACACTTGTAAGCTCGAAACGCAACACTAAATGCGCGCATGTGAATTTCACATTATAGAAAAACATCAGGTAGCTAAGATAAAAGGTGACGCTTTTCTGAACAAGTACAAAAAAATCACATTTTACACTCAGACGTTCTAATTTAGTCTTATTATAGTTTTATCTTTCGTGATGTTTAAACGAAGTCTTTTGCTTAATATGGGTAATAATAAATACTTTACTGGCATAAATTAAGTTGCTTGTTTTCAATGTTGTCAATTGACCGTTATGTTTTCACAATATGATGAACCAAAAAGGAATGAAAATAACGTCTGTTCCTAGACTTGTTCCAAATCGTTAAGGTATTCAAACCTTCCAGTTCAAGAAACATTTCTTCGCACGAAAGCCACGCATTGTTTGAAGCAATTCTTTAAAAGGTAAAAAGAGGATATATACAACGTGAGATAGAGGTCTAAGACCGTAACTTCCCCCAGATTGAAGCAATTAAGGTTTGGTGGACAATAACAAAAACCAAAATGAGCAGTGAAGGGTTGCAGGCATCTCAGTTGTGAGTTAAACTTCGGTAATACCTACTGCTGTCCTGCGCCGCGTTGCAACGGGCTGGAGCGTGGTGCTCTGGTTCCCAGCCACGGAATGCGCCCGGATTCGATCCCACCCGTGAGAGTGCGGATTTTAGCTCCCGGGTATAGGACCGGTGCCCACTCACTACCGTGAGGAAAGTGAGAAGCTGCGATAGGCAGCGGTCCTGGCCTCGGAGATGTGTGATGTTGGCTACATGACCTCTCCATATTGGCTAGATGATCATCTACCTCTGCCGTGCGCATGTGGGCGTGAGGCCGGAAGTCAGGTTGGCAGGCCTAGGCCATTCGCGGGCTGTAGTACCATAAGATTTAATACCTAATGCTGTTCAGTTCTTTCAGTGATAGGTTCTCTTCTAGCGTTTATAAAGTTGCTATGGAATTTACCATAGACGCGGAGCATTCTGCCAAGCAGAGTGAAGTTTGGCAAAGATGCGGTTGCATCTCATCGGTTCTCGCAAAACACCAGGAGGTTTGGATCGCACTACAGTCCTGCTCGCTACATTACAATGGATGTTTACACATCACAGGTACCCGTTTTCACACTGACTATGTACATTTCGTGTATATATCTGCTCCAGTGAAAATGTTTTGGTGTTGCCCACTAATACAATGTAGATGCTGTGAAAAAATCTGTTCTTCACTGACCCTAGGTCCTTTTTTAAGAATTTAATATTACAGGTTGTTTGCTTGCTTAGACTGTAGTCGTCAGCTCAAGTAGACGACGGACTTACAGGTAGCAAGATGTAGGGACTGTACACTCCATAGCCGCGTTGTTCCACTTCCCTCCCCTTTTTTTACCGCTTTCATTTTTTACCTTCCTCTCCCCACCTCTCTTCATCCCTCTGACGCCCTGGAGGCTTTATTCAATTATCTGCCTAATCCTCCAATTATAACGAGAGACGGAGCGTAGAGCCGTATACGTCCGCCCGCCGACAGATGGCAGTAGCAAACAAGTGACTGACGAAACTCGGGATGGGGTCGTCATGGCAACGCCCCGGTGCTGGAGAGAGGGGTGATGGCGACGTCGGAATAATTCATTAAGCTGAAATAACTCCTGTGTTTACAACCCTGCAAGTGACTGAATGGAAAGGGAAGACAAGGACTCCCCCCACAAACATCTACCCTCAGACTACAAGAAACTGAATTAGCGATATGAATGTCCAAGTTACTATCTTCCGAAATCCTCCAGTTATAATAGATTTCCCGTTTCGCTTCTTTCCTCGCCCACACCCGTCCCTACAGATAAAAGACACACTGAAATTATTGCGACATGTTTTAAATGGTTCTTTTATCAGCCACCAAGATACGAGTTTGGTAACTGCGAGGATTTACTGACATATCTGGGGTGTCTCGATAGCAAGTAGTTCGACACATTTTTCGGCATCTTTGCTCAGTTCCTCCACCTCTGTGTTCCAAAATCAATATATCTTCCCTTTTGACGATTTTTCCAAACATACGATCAGAGTTCCGAAACGCGTGCTACTAGTAGATAATCCTATAACATTTTAAGGAAAAACAGTACTTCTTCTTGGATTAGGATTAAATCCTGTAATTTTGGAAAAGTATAGTCAGACTGAAAAATTCAACGCCATAATCGGGATTTCAACTTACTTCGGCTTACCGTGCCGCTGCTCTATTTAGCTTACGCACATTTATTGACCCAATAGTGGTTTGCTATGAAGCTTGGGACTTAATAGTACATTATGCAACGAGACTATAATGGTAGTAATTAAAACGCGAGTATTATTATTAACCGAGCGAAGCGAAGCAAGGTTAATAATTATCATACGAGCGTTTTAATCACCATTATAGCCAAGTTTCATACGACTGTTAATGCTCGACCTTGTATCTAAAATAAAGGTTTCATAAGTATTCGTTTCTGGTTTCAGTGATGTGTTACAATCGTTATTCCTTTATCTATGGTTACAATACAATGACCTTGTAGCACCTGTGTCAAACAAAGTTGCTAGCGTTGTGAGACGTACTACGCAGAATAATCGATACTTGCGCTTTCACAATGTTACGTGGCCACTTCTGCTTGGTCGAATACCAATGCTTTAATGAACAGGTGTACTTTAATGAGGCCCATTAAAGTACTGCTACCAGTCGTATAAATATTACATTTTGGCATGGCCAAGCATAAAAGTATTTACGAAATTGTAAGTTGCCTTTACGGTATGTCATCTCAAAGAGAATCTGAGAACCACTTATGGTTTACCGGAAACAAAATGTAAATTAGTTGGAGAATAAAATGTCGTACCGACACATTATCATGGCAGCTCAGATGGTTAGAGTAGCGGCAGGTAAGCCGAAGATCCGTGGTTCAAATCCCGGCTATGGCGTTGAATTTTTCAGTCTGATTCTATCTTTCCAACTTTAGCCTACACACGGCACGTGTGGAAGAACAATGAATTGCCACCCTGTGATTTTATTTTATTTTGTTATGTTTTTAGTCACTGCTAGAATTTTCCACCATCCTTTCGAAGGTCTTCCGAGAGGTCTTAAGGTGTATGGTTCCTTGCTCTTCGTATCTTCGATATGGGCTGCTTAGGCATTCTTGAAATATGATCTCTCTCTCTCTCTTTCTTCCTGCATTTGTCTTTCTCTCATAGTTGTAATATGTAATGCTAAGTAGGGCTTCTATATTTGTTGTAGATATTTGTTTTTTTTTTGTGATACGTCAACATTTTCTTACGCAGGCTTTATGCTTTTATTACTTTCTCTACTACGTATAGTAAGTAGGGGAAGTATTGTATTCCACCCAAAAATTCGATACCGAGATTTTACCGGAAATATATGTTTAGAGACCCCTTGAATCCAAAACAAAAACATTTTTGGAAACATGTCCGTGTGTGTGTGTGTGTGTGTGTGTGTGTCTGTGTCTGTGTCTGTGTCTGTGAACAGCATAACTCAGAAACGAACAGTCGGATAAACACCAAACTTGGTATTTAGGTTCAGTATCTTCCAGAGATGTGACACGAAGGTTTTCAAGAAAATTCCCCTACCCAAGATTACCCTTTACATGGAACATTTTTCGAAAATTTTAATTTTCTCAAAAATGGTTCTAACGATTTTGATTAAAATATCATATGTTTAAGATATTTTCATGACAAATGAAATGTATATCTCGAATTTTCTGGGAATGTCTCCAAAAGTATTCTTAATTGTGAACGACTTTTGCATAACTGGTAAACCACTTTTACTACACAAAAAATGTAGATCGAATTAAAATACACAATTTATGCCATATACATTTTTTTTGATGAGAACCATTTTCGAGATATTTCTTCTTATTCCCTTAAATTTTTCAATACTTATTTTCTCAAATGGGAATTCGTCATTCATTTTTTAGTCTTGGATATGCAACGAGTATTAATCTGTGGCAAAGAGAATGGTGCTGCACCTAGCAACCCGCTATTAAGAGATATGTCTATGCTTAAAGGCTACTGTATTTCTATATTGCCCTTGCAAATACAAAACAAGGGGAATATACTACGCCTTAAGCGATAGTCAAATATTTTTAGAACTGGTCGCTATGTGTAAAATGAAATTCTCTTTGCATGTCAAAAGATCGTTTCTGCAAATGTTTGTCTCGATTAATATGAAATAGATGGAGAATAAGAGTTTGTACAAGAGTAGAGAGTCATGTGAGTGTAACACATCAGATTTGTTTCTTCTGTCTTCATTCATTTATTTTTCCAGATCTTTTTAAACCTTTGCTGTTTGTTTTCTTACTTCGTAGTAGTTAGAATGAAATTTTAACGGGCAGACAAGGACCTACGAGTGTCAGATTTATATTACTTATAATGTTTGCACTTCATAGTTAAAACCATAACTTATTCTTCCCTTTTGGTATATACTTGTAATTGGCATCTTAATGGTTGCCTATAAATACGCGTTCTTGCTTTTTTATTCAAAAGAGAATGCACTATTATATCCTTCAGCTGTTATTTGAAATTTGTGTACTAATTTCTTAAGGTTATCTTCAGTTTCAGCCATCAGTTTAACACATTCTTTAATGTCTTGTGTTCCCTATCTATAACCTCCGCTTTCTTTGATGATTTCTTCTAACAGAATTGAACTAAAGATGTTTCCTTGTATTATCCTGTTCCAATGTCGGGCTCCTCAGTTAGATGGTTGTTTGTTCTTATTCTGCTCTATGTAATCTTGGAGACCGATGACACAAGTTGATGGCAATATAATATGCTGATTAGACCTGCCTATTGGGCTACAAACATGTGCACTCCGTCGAGGGGGTAGTTAACCTCCATTGCATTCTACTCTATCAGTCTCGAAGATTACAAGTATAACCATGATTAGCAGAAAATAAATAGAAAAAACAACTGTTTATATGATCAATTTACAGAGAGCATATGAAAATAAATTAAAGTGGATAGAGAGAGATGTGTGATTGTAAGCTAACATATTTTATCACTAAAATGACTATTTTTATTTTGTTGTTGATCAATGCAATATTAGCTTAAAAGCTCACTCCCTTGTTTTCTTAACACTCCACACAATAGAATGTACGTTTGTCGTGGTATCGCGGTTGTCTTAGAAACACATAATCTTGCCAGTTATCTGCTAATTTGACCACTAAGCACCCTAATTGTGCAGACACTTGGTTGCTCTTAGGTTTCTTGGCAGAGAGTGAAGCTATTGAGCAAACACACTTAGTAAAGGGTGGATAGGCTAAGAAGAACCACCTAGAGCGTGTAATGCTTGGATATGAGTTTTGAGGGAAAGCATGTGTAAGGTTTTTAATACGTCTCACCAGTGGCAAAGCATGTTAATATTAATTTCCACCTTAGTCACTGACAGCAAACGAAGTTTATGGCAAAGTTTACAACGAATATTAACTAAAACAGTGTAAGGCATACATTACAAAAATCGAGCGGGGAATCTGTACTATCAATTTTTGTTAATATTGGTTCAATCAATGATAACTTTTCTGCAATGTAAAGCCAGGCTCCATTTTCGCTGTTAACCATTTATTTCCAGGTATCTCCTCTGTTTCGAACTGTGTTTCAGTAGTCGTTTCCTAACGCAGTCATACAACTCCCAGCGTAAAGGGACAACCAGTAGCGAAACATCTAAAAAGAAGTGTTACACACACATTATCTTTTCTACCCACTCGTTTATTTTGATACAGTTTCTACAAACTATCCTTACGAAAGCTAATTTTTCTAACCAATTCTTGATGATCGAGACAAACCTTTCATAAATGGTTGTGGACACAAGGGGGATAAGGTAACGATGGCTAGTCAGATGTTGCTGTATGCTGGCGTTGAAACTCCATACTCATTTCATGACATCGAGAAACAACTGAACTGCGAGAGAATTTGCAAAAAATCACAAAGTATTGAACAATTGAAACCAATAACGCATATCTTGGATATCCACAAAACGATATTCGCAAGAAGCTATGTGATTTAAAGAGATCTAGATTTTTTGTGCAGTAAGATATTTTTCTATCTCTTATGGTTTACCCGCTAAACAAAATTCCTTCCAAATGAAGAGGACTTCTTCAGAGAAAATTCAAGCTATACATTTTATTTTTCAGACAAGTAACTTGAATAGATACTACTTTAATCAAAATCGTTAATAGATTATTGAGAAAACCAAATATATCGAAAATGTTTCAACATAAAGGATGGGGGAATTTTCCTGAAACTCTTCATGTAGCATCTTTGGAAGATACTGAACTCAAGTACCAAATCTGGAATTTATGTCACTTTTTTTTAGTTATGCTGTTCACAGACACCACACAAACGGACCTTCTTCTAAAAATATTTCTTTGTATTTAGGGGGCCTCAAACTGCATTTCCAGTGAAATAACGACATCAAATTTTGGGTGGTATGCAACACTTCCTTTGCTTACCAGGTTCATGGCAGAGAAAGTAACAATAAAAACTTAAGTAAATTCTAGTTAACGGTGGGGAAATTTTCTGGAAAATCTTTGCATACTATGCTTAAACATTAAGCATTCGAAGGCTTCCGGGGCCAGATACAATGTTTGGCTAGGCTGTCCAGTTAACACCGTGTCGACGTTTCAACCGTCATGTTGCGATTCTCCTCAGAGCACATGGTCGAAATATTGACGAGGGAAGAAATGGCCAGTGACAACCGGACAGCCCAGCCGACATGTTTAATTCAAGTACGAAAACACACACACACACACACACACACACACACACACACACACACACACAGATCTTTTTTTTCGATGATAGTGATTTTTATTCACTTCCAGTTCAGGCTATCATGGTGGAAAGTTGAATTTCCTACATTCAATGCTGGTAACCTAACGTATCTGCCTGTTTTGTCTATTTTACTGCACGTGTGCATGGACAGTATTAAATAATCTAACTGTTGATATTTTCATTATCGCAGACGTGGAATGTAATCATTTTGTATAGTTGGAATTTACCATTCAAATTCCATCTGAGTCTTTACTTCCTTTTTTTTAATATTTACTTACGATTTAATTCATACCAGCTAAGTATGAGCTGCAAGTTATTTTTAAGTTCAACAAGCGAACGGAATTAAATTGAGTTTTATGTATGAACGCCCTTTAAATGCTTTGGGATGGCTCAGGTGGTATAACGTCTGGGCGCGCATTCGGGAGGGCCCGGATTCGATCCACGGCGACCTTCTACTCTGACCCATGGGTTTTTTTTGTTTTGTTTAGTTTTTTCCGGGTCCTTGGGCGAATGCTGGAGTGGATTCTTTCATCCCCCTAATTTCTTGTCCCTCCATTTCGTTCCATTAATCATTCCATTCATACATTACCCCGTTTGGTCTATTCCAGGGTTGGAAGTGTTGGCGAAGGTGTTTCGGTGCAGCGTGTCAAGGGAAAAGGATGCTCTCTGTGAACCTTTTACGTCCCTGTGAATGCTTCTCCCGTGGTTCTTGTTTGGTTGCCGGGGTACAAAGACCACCCCTTGTGGGGGGCGTTGAACCCTGTATGGGGCGGGGTCCTCGGTCTGCCTGTCCGACTGCCGGGGCGTCTCAATCTGGAAACTGCAGAGACCCTGTCTTTGCTGTGCCATCGCTCCTGGTTCCGGCCACTGGGTGTCTCCCTTCACCTCATCCCACCCTCCCTCCCGGGACGCCTCCTCGTGGGGCGTCGGCACAATACCCTCATTCCTGGATCGTGCCGTATCCCCTCCGCTTCACAATCCAATTCAAGGTCAACAACCAGGCGTGGATAATCGACCGACAGTTCTCCATCAAGGTTAATGTTGTTGATCTTGCTACTGAAGCCAATGTTCAGTAGCTGGTAGTAATTAATTTTATTTTCGTGTCAGTATTATTTCTATTAATTATTCACTGTCGTCGAAAAAAGAATATACAATACACATGCATTAAGTGCATTGGAGGATCTCGGAAGTAAAAAATTCTCGACTTCTCATATTTTCAAACTCTTCCTCATTCTCCAATGATGCATTTAGCGCACTTGTATCGTAATACGCCATTAGGGGGCGTTGTATGAACCTCAATACGTGTATGAAATCATATATCGAATAGGTAAAGTAGAAACGCGTTACTTACGTTACTGTTACTGTGAGCCACATTGCCTCCTTTTTAAGATAGAGTTCATATTAATCCCACTTTCACGCTTTAGGGCCATCTTAAGCCACACACGCTGATAAAATGCAAATTTTTGCCAGCAATGATCCCTCTTGCGTCTTTATCTGATGGCAACGGCGGGTTATACAAGAGTTTTTAATGGGAACGCGTAGTTCACATTCCAGATAGAGATCTGCGGTCTCCCGGATGACTTATGCGAAACAGAAAGGGTCAACTTGTAACCACATGTAAGCTTATTGAAAAGGGGAATCTCCCCCTCGGCCTTCATAATATGCCTTAAGCTCGGTTCATCGCGCGCTTTTGTTACGGCGTCGGCAAGGCGTAGCTAATCCCTCTCCGTGACCGCACTGTAAGCCATTGTTGGCTGTAGGGAAAAGCGCAGCGCCAGATGGACCCCAAGGTTGGTAGCACTGCCAACGTCAATCACGGCCTTATTGTCGCAGGCTTGACGTTTTGACGCGCCGTGACTGAAGTAGCAGCCTGGCAAATTTGATTTAATCACGTTAAATGATTCCAATATAAACGAAAGAGGCTAAGTGCGGAGTCCCCTCTTTGTTGAAATAACTTGTGTGGCACTAGCCGAAAAGTGTAACCAATATGGGGAGGGGAAAAACACTTTCAATGAGTACATCCTAATCCAATTTAGATTTAGTTACACAGTGCCTATTGTAACACTGATTTCTTTGAGGAGACCAATTTTTGACATTTGGAAATTCTGTATTTCTTAAGCATTTGGTAGCAAACAACCTAATCTAATCTAACCTAACCTTTTGCTATCTGTCGGCTTTTACATGCTCTATCAGATGACGTAGAGAATGACGTTTCACTACCCGTTTTTCATGGTTTGCCTAGTATCTTCGCGAAATGATGAATTTCAGCAAAAGTTTATAACATACTATGCAACGTATATAGCGCGTATAGGTATATAATGGACATGTAAAGTACATATAAATATACAGATCAAGGAGAGATTTTTTTTTAAAGTTCGGTGTCAAAAGAAAGCTGTGATGTACAAGACAGAAGAAATAATTTATATCTACTGTGTAAACGCCACCAAAAGTAAAAAGATATTTCATACAAAGAAACACGAGGCGCTTCGAAACATGTTCAGAAGAAGTAAACAGTTCTATGACATCCTCTTCGAGATTGTAGAAGCACTGGTGATGACCATGATACAGTAGGAAGCTGAAAGGACAAGTTAGGAGAGACACAAGGAGAGAGATTTTTAAAAGGAAAAATATGGTTCATAAATATGCATTTTTTTGTTTACAATTAAAGCATACATTATCGTTATCATCGTTATAAATGTTGCGAACAAATTTATAACAAACTTTCAAATATTTAGATCAATTTCATGAGTAGTGCCTGAGGGGAAAAATGTACTTTTTTAATTATAGGAAAATCTCCTTGCAGTACAGATTTCAAAATGTTGGAGCAAATTTCAATTTTGTGGTTCAAATATGTCTTAAAACGTACCTCGTGGTTTTAAAATAATACATGAATTACATTAAAAAAACAAATTCATAAGCATATACTTCTTGCGTTTTACGTTGTTTAATTAATAAAAATAATTTTAATGCCATATACTAATCCGTCATTCTTTACTTTCCTGAAGGTTTCTAGCAATAACTTTTACTTAAGACTCAGTGAAATTTCACTGGCAAAAGTTTCCACTTGCCTTTTTTACCAAGATGGAAGTACTCTATTCCATTCCAAAAATTCTATGTCAAAATTTCACCGGAAATATATGTCTTCAGGCCCCCTGAATAGAACAAGCATTTTTTAGAAAAAGATCTGTGTGTGTGTGTGAGCGCGCGCGCCTGTGCCTGTGTCTAATATTACTCCAAATGTCTGATAAATATCATACTTCAGCATCTTCCAAGATTCGACACGAAGATTTTCAGGAAAATCCCACCCCTATTCCAAACTACCCTTTACTTTATAAAAAATAACGATACTTTTCGTTCTCTCAAAATAGCTCTAACGATTTTGATGAAAATATCATATGTTTAAGATATTTAAATTACAAATAAAATGTATTTCCTAAGAATATACCGTGAAGTCCTCTCCATTCGGAAGGATATTTTTTATAATTTTCTGTATCTGGTAAACCTAAAGAGATAGACAAAAACGCACGAAACAAAACTTAAAGAACTCTTTAACGCCCACAAAATTTATTTCAAATAACGTTTTTGTGGTAGCGCCCATTTCCGAGAAATCTGTTGTTATTTGTTTACATTTTTCAATATTTTGTAATTTTTAAAGTGCTGCCGCTATTCAGTTGTTTCTCACGAAGTCATGGAAAGAGTATGGAATTTCTAGGCCAGAATATAGCAACCCGTGGTTAAAAATCTGACGATTCGGTTTCCTCCAGCCCCTTGTAGGCATCTTCAACGAAATGTGCAATGAAACTGTTTTCTGTAAAGATTTATCTTGATTAATATAGTGCCTTCGTTTTATGCCGAGGCCACAACCGCCTTATATGCGTATCGGCCGAGACGGCAGTGACGTCAGGATTATACCACCGCGCAGCAGCGGCGCAGACGTGTCAAGGGTACGTTTATCACCTGTGATCTGTATTAGTTGTTGCTTTGTCTTCGTGTTGTGAAGTGTTTCGGCAATACGTGTGTTGTGTGTGATTTCCTTAGGAATGTTATTCTCTTATTAGTCCACGGAAATGCCTGCAAACAAATTCACGCTTGAACAGCGTATTTTTATGTACGATACATACGTGAAAAATGAATCATGTAGGCAGGTGTGTAGACAACTTCAATAGCAATTTCTTGGATATCCAGTTCCGGGTAGAGACGCTGTGAGATGTTTGATCAATAAGTTTAGAACAACGGGATCGCTAAACGCTGAAAAATAAAGTTTATAGGGACAATCCCCACACCATAAACGAACTTACCGACAATATAAAAGCATAAATTATGAACATTACGCAAGAACTTATGCGTGTGAATGGTAATTTTATCCGACGATGTCAAAAATATTCGTCTTCGATGTCTTCGTGCAGATGGACACCACTTTCAACAACACTTATAACAAGGTTAGTACTCATTGCATATGAGTTACTAACACTCTGAGTAAGTAACGCGGGAGTTACGGAACGGAAAACCCCGCAGTGTAGTAGACTGTGTGTGGAGCAAGCATTCGCGCGATCCGCGGCCTTGGCATAAAACAAAGGCACTGTATAAAGCAGATAGAAAATAAGATTTCGTAAGAATAGTTTATAGAAGTTATATAAAGATCAACGATAGTGGGCAGAGAATGTCATTTAATGTAGCACATCAGACTTTTTCATACTGAAACTACAAACATTTGAATTCGTTTCCCATCCTTTTTATTTGTATAGCAGCAGTATTTGGATAACTTCCATGATCCAACAACAATATAAAGTGCAGAATGTGATAAACTCATCTTACTGAAAGGGGTTTATAGAAGTGGCGTATATTTTGACTGAAGGAGTGAACCCCAGTTACTGGAGCTACATTCTCTGGTCCTTAACGCTATCTAGAATCGGAAATCGATGTTAACACAGCAGGGTTCCTTGCTATCCAGCAAGCCTTCCCTTGCTTCACTGAACAGCCTCGAAAGCACCGCTGTACATCAAGCTTGCTCTTCCTAAAGGTACAATAGCTATCAGTCATGTTTGCTACCCATAACCTCACAAGGAAGGAGTTTGGTAGACAAGAATACGAAACTAATTTATGCGTTGTGTGGCTTGGATTTGTGGGGTTCGAATACCATGTATCGGCCAATCTGGCTTTTTGTGTTTTCCCTCGATCACCAGATAGGACTGCATTGGATACTCAATACCAGGTTATACCTGCTACAATCTATGGCCACATATCACCCTTGTAAACATTTTGTATTATTGAATCTAGAAATCCCCCACAAAGAAAGTGTTGGTATTTAGAAGGAAATGGCTGCGCGATAACGTGCGAGGGTCGTATTCGGGAGGTCCTGGTTTCAATTTCTGGGGCCAACCATTTTGACCATGGTATTTTGGTGGTTTTCCTGGTTGTCAAGGCGACTGTTGGGGTAGTTTCTCTTCCACCATGAATTTCCTTTCCCTCATTTCCTCTAATTTGAAGCCCTTTCATGTTTCAGCTAGGCTTAGGTCTGAGCAGTGTCGATCGATGTTGGACAGATGGCGCAGGTGCTTGCTCGTTGGAATGTTCTTCTCGGCCCTGAGAGGTGACAGCCTTCTCTGAGCTGCCTCAGGTGGCCCGGTTCCACCAGCAGGAAGCCTTCTCTAATCAGCCCGCCGGTGTGATCGGATCATCAAGCTTGGATTCCTTAGGGACCTCTGCGCGTCTCTGACGACCGACCTGCCTGCGGCCTATAGCCTCCTGCGGTTCCTTCACCTCATCCATTCCTCCTGGTGGTGGTAAAACAAACGATCCGCGTTGGGTCGAGCTGCGAGGTGTCCCTTTCGTTCCCTTGCCATATACCTGCTGAGATTGAAGGCAATCTACAAATGGCTACATATCATCCTTGTAAATATTTTTCATTATTTAATCTAAAAATATCCACAAATAAATCTACATTCGTGGCATTTAAAGGGAAATATCCAGTAAGATTGAAGATAATAATTTACGAGCAGATAATAGCACAAGTTTAATTATTTAGGAGGTGAACGTATATATATATATATATATATATATATATATATATATCTAATTAGGTGATTGCTACAATATGGATGCAAAGGCTGGGCTCTAGATAGGAAAACAAAACGAAAGATGCAGAAAGAACATCTGGCTATACTCTTCTTGAGAAGCGAAAAGTGAAACAATTAGGAACGAGTTTGATTTTTAAAATCAAGGAAGAGTTTATTGTTAACATTGAGCAGTTGGAGGAAAGAACGGGAAAATTGAAAGAATTCCCCCAAGTCTAAAGTGATCCAGTTCACTCCAAAGACTATAAAACAAGATCTCAAAAATACTTTCGAGGGTGAACGTATTCCCATTGAGCAATCCACATCGTATCTCATACTTACGCTGAATAACACTCAACTGGAGAGAATATATTAACAACTTAGGAAAAGCATTACGACACAAAATCTTCCAGCTAACCTTCACCATTACCACTTCTACGAAGGGCGTCCAATGAGTAAGTTTACCTATTTTATAAAAAACATTGCACACAATTTATCTTATTGAATTAATTTTATTTGTAGTGTACAATCCTTCTGTTACTTTTCTACATAGTCAACATGTCTTTCCAAGCATTTTTGGGGGACTTGACACAAGTTTTTCCAAGCCAGTGTTGTACCGGTCGGGTCCTGTGCTCACAATCAGATGTTCACTGATTTGACTTCATCATCCGTGTTAAAAGTGCTTACCTTTGAGTTGGAGGAACATGTTAAAATCACTTGGGGCAAGCGCCGGTGAATACGGAGGATACGAGAAAACTTCCAAGTTGAATCTTGACCCAGGCGGAGATCAGAAGATTCAACTGGCAAGTTTTTTCGCACCCTCCATATACACCAGATATTTTCCCAAGTGATTTTCACATGTTCCCCCCCCCCTCGACTCAAAGGTCATCATAGAGGTAAGCACTTTAACGCCGTGACGAAGATCAATCAGAAGTCAACAGCTGGTTACGAGCACAAGACCCGACTTCTGGTTCTTATGGACAACCCCCGTATTTCTCGCCGATTTGGTAATACGGCTGTGCAATATGGAGTTCGGCTTCAGACACAATGAAAGGAATGCAAACCATCCGGAATTTGGATGACCTTGATACATCCGCAACGAAGCTCTACATAGGGACCTGTACACTTCAACGTAGGATTTCACCCTTAACTACTGTTATAATCAACTTCATCGCCCCATCCTACACCACCTCAACGAACTACTGAGCAGCATTTGAACCCACCTTTCACCATCGTGACATCTTCGAAGACTGAAATATAAACGGCACTGAGCTTTACAGGATTGATAATTTTCATACTCTAATCTTGTGAGGACAGCCTCTGGGTTGCAACCTCGACACATAGTTTTATGTAGGTATATATTTATACATAGTTGTACTGTTTCTGCAGAATTATATTATACTGCATGTATAATAAAATTTACTGAACTGGGGAAAAAAAGGGAAGAGTTCCAGAAATGAAAATCATTTAGCTTGAACAAATTTTAAGAATAATTCATCTGAGATTGGCTCGTCAAATAATGAACATATGACATTTTTATCGTCAATAGCGGCTACAACTTTTATGTGTAGTTTTTTTTAGCATTTTTTCGCAGCAATATAATTTGTGTGATCGTATACTTCCTTTGTCAGAAACTCAAAGCGTATTTGATGATAAAGTTTCTGCACCTGTATGGACACAGTTTTTGAGCGACTGAAATCGTCATATCCCATCATTTTTATTAGGTTAGATTTCAATGGTCGTAAATAGAATCTATGACAGTTCAAGTGACAATCACAAGCGTTCGTTTCTTATATCCGGTAGCGTCAGACATTCACTTCACCTTTGCTTCATCGTTTTCATAATTATCCTCATCTTCTACACATGTGACATGTAGCACCGTGTGCAGAATAGATGGCGGATTAATTACGAACTCTAGTCATTAACCCAAAATGTAAACTGGGAAATCGATTTTCATGTAAGTACATTCCGTTATTCACAACGAACTGAGGGGTTTTTCATCAGACTTACTATTTACAAAAATCCAAACTTTTATTGTGAAAATATTTTCGACTATATGAATTTCAGTAAGACATGCATACTTCAACCTCCTAATGCCACATATAAATACTTAAATTAGTGGATGACGTAAACTAAATCGATTTTCTGTAATTAATAGGGAAAAATCTGATGTGTTACACTCACATAACTTTCTCTACTGTTGTACAAACTATTTTTACAAACGCTTATTGTGCATATACTTCATAATAATCAAGATGTTAATCTTATTGCTAATTTTCTTGTAGGTGCAAGGGGAATATGGTAGGCTTTAAGCGATAGTCAAATCTTTTAAGAGCTGGCTGCTATGTGGAGCATTCCATTCTCTTTGTATGTCCAAGACATAAACCAAAACGAATAGCGAATTCCCATTTGAGAAAAAGTGTAAGTATTGGAGAATTCAAACAAATAACAAGGAATATCTCGACATAAAAAATGCATATAATATAAATTGTGTGTTTTAACGAGATCTACATTCTTTGTATAGAAACATTTTGTCTATCTCTTACGGTTTACCAGCTATGGAAGAACCATTCAGAATAAAGAGGGCTTTTGGGGACATTCCCAGAAAATTCAAGATATGCGTTACATTTGTCATGAAATTATCTTAAATATATGATATTTAAAGCCAAGCCGTTAGAGCCATTTTTCAGAAAATCCAAATTTTCGAAAAACGTTCCATGTAAAGGGTAATCTAGGGTGAGGGGATTTTCTTGAAAATCTTCTTGTCGCATCTTTGAGAGATACTGAACCAAAATACCAAGTTTGGTATATCCAAATTTTCGATGTTACGTTATGTTGTTCACATACATACATACATACATACATACATACATACATACATACATACATACATACATACATACATACATACATACATACATACATACACACATACAGACCTTTTTCTAAAAATGCTTTTTTTGGATTCAGGGAGCCTCAAAACATTCATTTCCGGTGAAATCTCGGTATCGAATTTTTGGGTGGAATGCAATACTTCCCCTACTTACTATACGTAGTAGATAAAGTAAAAATTAACATTAGATTTTTTCCCTAATTTTTTTGCAAGCAACTTTAAGTTGTACATTTATGAAACATACAATTCTCTTTTAACAGCCTCTGCCCTTGGATCTCTGCTATCTTCTTCATATTCATTCCATACGATTTTCATCATAATCATTATTTTTGCAATTTTGAAGAACATTGCCGTAAAACTGTTTAGCTTCTTGTGAACACATCTAGGTGCTCCAAGGACCTCTTCATATAAAATATATATTTTTTGATTTACGTGATAGACGTAAATTATTTCTTCGTCTTGTACATCATTCTCTTTCTTCAATACTTAGCCAGACCAGAGATGTAATTTTGCTCCTCCATTGTGGTGAAAACCTTTTTTAATTTAAACAGTAGATAAGGCCTGTGTAAATAAATAACATTTATTATAAAAGTAATTCCTAACTACTGTAAATAGTAGTGTGTTAATTTTGTAGACAATAGCTTCTCTGAGAACCGCCATATGTTCTTGAATCGATTACTCATTATTTAGGAAAGAATGTTGTTCAGTGTAGTAGGTCCACTTAGTTCCAGGAACTGAATTGGAGGGCGATATGAGCACTTTAGAAGAACGAGAGGAGAGGGAAAACGAGAACCGCTTCTATACGTCACTGTATACAATAGTTGATATGGATACCAATTTTCTGAAGCTGTTAAAGCCGTTGTTATATATGGATACAATTTTATTAATCTTACGAGCCATTAATAAAGTACACAATCTGTTGTAATCAATTCCTCATTTTCTGTATTGTGACTGCGAGGTCGAAGTTGCCCGCCAGTGTGAGCGCGTGCCGGGCCGTTTACCTGGCCACCTGGATTGGGGCTTTCCGCCGGCCCTTCAGAACAATGGCATGCACAACAAACTCTTTATATGCCCTCAACACAGTTTTGGTAATTTCTACCCCAGAAAATTCCTTTCGGGAGGTTGTTCGAGTAGCTTCCCCTTCAAGAACGTTTCGCTTTGTATGCGGGGCCAATATAAGGGGCTACTAACGCCCGGTAAATGAGTTAAGAAGTTGAAGGACTGGGACAGTTAAAAGTGGACAGTTGTGGCTCAGCAGCAGTTCAGTTGTGATTCCACAGTACAGTTGTGCTCTGTTCTGGGTGGTGTCAACAGTGACTCAAGTATAACGTGTTGAGCTACGCTGAGTGTCTTAAGTGATAAAGTGTATTTCGTAGCAACTGGTGTTCTCATTTGTTGCAGTACTCCGTCTAATATTTTGAAGTTTGTAGTGACCAATGCCCTTCTTCTGTGTAGCTCAGTCAGTACAAAACGGTAGCCCAATTAAAATTTTAGTTTTGAAATTAATGGTATTGAAGTTTTAAAAGTCTAACTTATTTTTGGTTTACAAGATCAGCATTTTATTTTAAACTATTAAAACATCTACACTTCCTATAATTCTTGATATACCTGCAGTGTAAGCAGAAGATTGTTAAATTCCTATTGCAAGAAAAGATCATAAATAAAAACTTTTGTATTTACCACCACAATTAAAATTACTGTCTTTTCGACGTAGTTTTAAGCTTTCTTTTATTTATTTTTTCCGAAAATTCGCCGAAATTGGGAAGAAAATCTTCAGTCATCGGCAGGGGCGCCAACTTGAATAAAATATTGGGGGATGGGGCAGGCAGGCGCGAATAGTATCCAGTTTTCACTTTTAAGAGGGGAGTCCTTGCTGTCATTCCCGTAATTTGTTAAATTGGAAATACCCAAAGAATCAGGCAATTAATATGTTATCCATTTGTTTATATTTCTTTATAATTATTTTAATATTACACGTTAAAGAGACAGCGAATTTTTTTTTCCATTTATCTCAGGTACTTTACAATTGTTAGCACTGTTATACATTTCAGGACTGTAGGTTTATGTTGTTATACTGAAACATAGGTTAGTGAATTAAATTATCATTTTCCAGCAAATTTACTTTCGCATCTCTGCCCTAGATATGAAGTCATCTGCTATAGAATCCATGTCCAAAGTGTTGGTCTCTTCGCGATGAATATTTAGAAGTCCAAGATGGTTTAGACGTTTCTGAGTCATGTTGATCTCAGGTGGTTTTTCAGCCTTCTCATAGTTGAAAATGATCTTTCTGCAGTAAATATTGAAAATTGTTAGTAGAATCGCACAAACTTCAGCAACTCTGGAAGTATGATCTTCATTTACGATTTTTCTGCAGAACATCAACCATATTTGGCACACTAGCAACACTTTTATTTCTGGTTTTCAAAATAACTAATAACATGTCTTGGTGTAACACTACCCCCTCTTTATCGATGTCATTTTTAAAGCGTTCACCTAGCCCCTGAGATTCAGCTTTTGCTCCAGTGAGAAATTTTTCTGCGTTTACCATTAAATTGAAAATGCTAAATTTAAATCGGGTTGTCATGCACTCAATAGCTGTGTCCACAACTTAGTTGAAAACTTGACAGTAGAAATCTTCTACGAATTAAAAGGAAATACATATTTTTTACCACATAGTTTATTCGATGGGGAATCTTCCTTCTTACTTTCTCTACCATGTACATAGTAGGTAGAGAAGGTATTGAATTTTACCCAAAATATATGGTTTGAGGCCGCCTAATCCAAAAAAAGGGTTTTTAGAAAAAGGTCCGTGTGGTATCTGTCTATGTGTCTGTAAGCAGCATACCTAAAAAAACAAAACTCGGATAACTACCAAGCTTATAATTCAAGTTCAGTATCTTCCAAGGATGCAACACGAAGATTTTCAAAAACAGAATCCCCTACCCCAAACTAACCTTTACATGGAACATTTTTCGAAAATTTTGATTTTATAAAAATGGCTCTAACGATTTGCATAAAATATCATATATTAAAGATATTTACATGATAAATAAAATATATATTTTTATTTTTTTGGGAATAGTCTTTGAGGTGCTCTTCATTCACAGAGAATTTTGTATAATCTTATATAACTGCTAAACGTTAAGCGATAGACGAAAACGTACTACACAAGAAACGTAGATCGCTTTAAAACACGCAATTTACTTCAAATAAGTTTTTTTTGTGACATAAGCCATTTCTGAGATATCGTTATTAATGATCGAATTGTTCATTTCTTGTTCATTCTTTAAAGTCCTTTCAAAAACATTCAATTGTTTCTCACGATTGCATGGAAACAATATGGAATTTTAAGGCCAGCATATAGCGTCCAGTTCTTAAACATTTCACTATCACTGCTCTCTTTGTATCTATGACGAAATGTGTAATGCAGCTATTTCTGCAAAGGTTTATTTGGATTAAAACATAGTAGATATAAAAATAAGCTTTAATAGGAATAGCTTGTATACCATCTAGGGTGGAGAAAATCATCACATAAGATTTTTTTGTTAGAATTGGCATGAAACACCCAGACTCTCGGTGTTGTCAATGACGTTCCAGAATGATTTGAAATGTGATCTGGGATCTCTTAGAGGTTCAAGCAAAGTCGAGATCATCTCTGCGGCTTGTGAAAGTGGAGTGATTGTACTTGAGCAGTATTGACTGCATCCCAAACAAAACCTTACAAAGCAGAAAAAGGTGAAAGAAAACTTTGAAAGTGTTCATTGAATGATAAAACCACTGGCTTTGGCACCAGTAGCTGACTTTTTTGTTCCTCTAATTCCCCCATAAAGTTTAGGAGTTTCCTGTAGTTGGAGGGAATCGTTGACAAACACTGAAACCGGACTGTCTATCGAGTCGGACAAAAGGGGCACAAATTCTTGGATGATTTGTTACTAGCGTTGCTTTAAAACTTTTTAATGATGATCAACCTTTACGGAGAGTCCCTAACGAAACTGATTACTTCTCGAACCAGAGTTAGTACGTTGCGACATCCATTTATTTGTTTCACCAAATCTTGGACAGTGAGACTTAAAGAATGAGCCATGTAATGGACGAAAGCAGCTCTTCGTTCGTCCTTCATTTTGGTCTGAGCGCCACTTAAGGCCCCTGCCATATTCTCGGCTCCATCGCATTGGTTTCTGCAGTCAGTGACTTCTAAGTTGAATCTGCGAAGGACATCCATATGGAATAGTGTCTGAGACTTTGTATCTGTTGTCAAATATAATCCAAGAAACAGTTCTTCTACTAAAAAATCGTCTGTGACTATCCTGAAACAGATAGACGTCTGTTCCTGGATGGATAAATCAGAAGTCTCGTCCACCATGTTCGCATAGTACTTGTTCTTAAAGATCCGAGAAACCAAAAAACATGTTACGTTGTGGCTCATAATATCTCGTAAATTTCATAGCAGCCCATTTAAACGAATCTCGATCCATTCCACATATTTAAAATTGGAGAATCTTCACACCATAGGCCGTCCTCCGTGGTGTAGTGGTTACCATGCTAGCCTCTAGTTCCCGAGGCTGCGGTTCAAACCCGGCGGAGGGCGATGGATTTTTTTTCGGGCATAAAACTCCTTAGCATGGCTCCCTTCGGAAGGGAAGTAAAACCGGTGTCGTAGATTTACGGCAAGTAAAAGAACCTCAAGCCTGCTAAAGGGGCCTCTGGTCAAACTTTCCGTTCTTTCACGTCCAATATAGAATGGGACGCTAAGGACCATAGCAGTTAAAGAGCGTCCATAAATAGAATTAACTAAAGGTTAATAAAGTTACTTGACTCGTCAGTGTGCCCACGAATTGCAAGTCCTTGAGTGACGAGAAATTTCAGAAAAGACGATATCTTTATCAAGCTAACATTTTCTCCTCCGTTTCGATTTTTTAGCATCGGAAAGTTAACAAGTAACATTCACATTAGCCTTCATTAATGTCAATTTTAAGGCTGCCTTTCTGTGGCATTTCGATTCCTCGTGTTTTTTTAAATTTTCAATGCCTTTCTTGCAGTTTCGGAAACCTGATTCAATAAAACTCAGTTCTAATTTAGAAGAGAATGTAATACATTTGCTATGAATGCTGTTTTGCAAAGATGACAGAAAGCCGAATAATTTAATTTTTCATATTGAAGCTAGGGGTATATTTTCAACCAATGGAACAGGAAATTTCATTTATGTATCCTGCTTGCATTCTCTTTTGTACATGCTCTAGTCGTTTCAGATTGAAGTGAGAGCTTACCTACTTTTGTTGATTCTAGAGGTTGGTTTGGGTCCGCCTGAGGTCCCTGTAGTTTCTAATTCTTGCTCCTAGCCCACTGATGGTTTTCCCCCATTTTGAAATAAACTTTTTTTTGGAGGGGTGGGCTTTTAATCACAAACTTATCAATTTTAGACTTTAACCAACAAAACATACGGCCGCATAATGTAGGTATTATTATGCTGCTGTAAAGGTTTACCTACTGCGCACTGGCCCTTCAAACGCAAAATGACAATGGAGGGGAACGTACTCTTTGTCGCAAAATGCAGCGAAACCGTATTTATTCCACGTGGAGACAACTGTTCAATCTGCCATTTACCATTTCTTTGCTCTCGTTGGCGCGGCGCGAAAAAAACATTGAGTATTTGTCACCTGAAATTAAAGAATGTACGCGGTGTCTGTTGACTTCTGAGAATCAAAGGCAAGCCACATGTTTAACATATTGAGTAGCACGATAACTTTAGGGGGGGGTGCCTCGGCCCCTCTGAAATAGCTTTTTGGGGGCCGAAGAGACCTGGTGCCTACGATCATCGGCCAACATAGCATTGACGAACATTTTGGAATATGCCCCAGTTCGAAAACAATTTTCTATTACGAAAACAGGGGCTCACTACCGAGATCTACTCCGTTGATAACAACTTGACTGAACTGCGATCTCGAAATAGGCACGACGCGGGTCGTTAAGGCACGTACGAGTACTGTGAACGGGAGGTCTGCTGTTCAAACTCCAACAGGACCGTACACCTGGGTTAAGCATTTCTCCAGGCTATCCTCACTCCTCTTAACTGCCAAATGCTGGGAAAGTACCCTAAACGTAGGTCTGGAATGTTTTCTTCCCATATTTTCATTTAATGTATCTCTGTCTCACCACCTGTAGTGCCACTGCTGATAAGGGCTTAAACACTACTTTAAAATGTCAAAATGAAACGTAGTAGCCGCTGAGGCAACCATTGGGCTTAATTTCAAAGACATTCACTCTTCCAGACGCGCAGTTGTGCTATACTCTACTCGAAGACGTTGTTCACTCATAGAAGCGCTGTGAGACGAGTTCGCTGATTAGCATTTAGAACACCAAGTTCCGAATAAGTTTGATCGTCTTGCAGTAGTGTTTCATTATAGAGTGCACTAAAGTTGCAGTTGGCATCTTGTTTATTGAATGTAATTAGTGAGCATAGCTAACTATTTTGACCTTTGTGCCCACAACAATACTCAATTCCGTGCTGATGAAAGGCTCCACATAATTTGTGAGAACATTTATCAAACTATGTATTAGTGCCAGCCAACTGAATGGCTGTGAAATCAGCAAGCAAGTGTTTTCTCTCAGCTAGGAATGCAGAAAGAAGTGTAGACAGGTGAAGTATGGGTAAAGGCGAAGTTATTTAGCGAAGGAGTAGCAGCATAAGGGGAGTGTATGTTGTACTTTCTACATGATTTCAAGGCGCAATATCTCTCCTTTCCTTCCCTCCGCAACTCTTACCTAGAATCCTCGAAACGGTGTTACACCACAAGACTGCGATACGTCACACGTAATTGAATTGATTGACTGTCCGATACAGCCGAATGACTTCACAGTCTATGGCAGCATTATAAAACGTGTTTAGCACTGCATTAGAGGTTCAACAAATATTTTATACTTCTTTCTCATATTTCAACGGATTTATTTACAGAAAATATCTCCATATACAACGCTTTAATTTAAAAAAAGTCCCTTCCATGTCGAAATCACCCCTTGTACATGTAGGACTAATCACAGTATCTGATCAAATGCTGTACAAAATGAAAAATTATAACTTCTAAAACACGAAGCATGAGATTGGATGCTGTATTAAATGCAATATCACAAGATCTTTTGAGATTATAGAATAGGTTTAAAAACCTCCAGTTATTATGACAATTTCATGAATAAATTCTATACAAATAATACCATTTTTATTAGTATACGATCTAACTGAAAACAAATTAGAATATCGCGGCATATTGGACCATTAGTACCAAATGCCGAATAATGAAACTAGCTTAACCTCAAAAGCAAATGCAAATGATTACACTAACAGAATAAAAATGTAAACTCTTTGGAAGAAAAATGCTTATTACTTACTCTAAGGTAGAGGAATTATTATCCACCCAAAAATTCGATATTGAGCCTATTTCTGCCTATGTATCCTAGATTTATAATTGAATCAGGCACTGTTTAGGCATGCCAGGCTATCAGAAAATTCCTCCAACCCAATATATTAATGAAATTATCGTGTGTAAGGTATTTGCATGACTAATAAAATGTATATCTTGATCTTTCTGCGAAGTTATCTTCCTTCTGAATGAATTTAGTATAATATATCCATGTGTTCGTTAATAAAAAAACCTAACTTAATATGCGAGCCCAAGTACATTCTTCTTAATTTACTATGAGTAAGGTGATGTGAAAAGGAGAATCGCTTTTTTATGGCAATATTGTAGTATATAAGGGATTATGTGAGGTTATAATGGATAGAGAGAGGTGTAGAGTGTGTTGACGGATCAGATTTTTCTTAACACAGCTACTGTGCGAGGCTTGACTAAGTCTCAAAGCTGCTATTTTATTTTAAATCTCCCGCGATCGGAAACAAACAACGGACGATAATGGCCACATAAACGTGTGTTTAATCATGTAGGAGGCCACATTCTCAGATGCGATAATTATCTTGTGATAAAGCTTCAATTGCTTTTTCGTTATATTATGGGTGAAATAGTTTTCAAAAGCTATGCCTCGTATACTATTTGTGGCAGTGTTGAGTTTGTTTATATAGAAAGGTCACTGAGCTATGCAGTAAACTGGATTACAAAAGACCTGTCTGAATATTGGGAATTCTGTGGGATTAAGGTTAACTGGACGAATGGTTTTATTATTCAGGAGCAAGCACGTCTAAGAAAAAGTGCAAACATGGCATACAAGACGAATGCTGATGTGTTGCTTGGATGTAAAATTGAAACATCACTAAAACTGGAAGGGTAGAGTTTGCTCGCCCGTTCCCCGCCCGCGGCTTGTGATAAATCTTGTTTGGACTACGGACGTGCCGCCTCCCTCGGATGGCGCTATAAATATTGTTGCACAAGTCTGCCGTGCCCACCCGCTAAAATATCTTATGGGATACATGAAAAATAAAAACCACGCAGTGACAGTTTCGGGATTAAAAACAGTTTCGATGAAAAAGTGAGATTGTTTCACATTCTGTACATATATACACAACATACATAACCTTCCTCCGGCACATAGAGAGGTCCGGTATATATAAACCTTGACAAATGAGGATCGCACTGTGCTGTCACGTGATAATGATTGAGGACCATGGAACCCGTAGCGTAAACCGCCCCACGTGATGAGGCCAAGCCGTGGGGTGGGAGAATGTATTGCCATGGTTTCTATGAAGAGATGAAAGCTCCGTAACAGCCCTCTGTATAATACACACACATTTATCAATGTTGCGATGCGAGGGAGGGGAAACTGTGACGTCACTATGACCACAGTTTGGCGGTTTTTACCAACACTTTTCATGACAAGAGAGACCCGCTACCACGTGACAGAGAGAGAGAAGCCTGAAATTTTCCACGGTAATCCCACAAACCAGTGAGATGAAAGATAAAAGTGGAGAGGGGATGAGATAGAGGAAAAACCGGTGGAGATTTACGCGCTGATGGAGACGTGATTAAGATGTGATAAATTGTTCACTCTTTTTACTTTTAAAAATGTTTGTTCTTCACCCATAGAGGTCCATTGCAAAAGACTGCAGTACACTAGCATATTCTTTAGTTCACTTTACACACTACTATCCCACTTAACCCTTCAACCAACGCGCCTAATTTCCTGACATTACAAGGCGCGCGAAGTACCAAATTTGTATCTTAGCGATCACATTACACTTTTGTGCAATCTAATTAATGTACTGTCTTTTCTTTTCCCGCCTGAGGCCTTAAAAACCGGCACCATGTTTCTGGAAGATAAACTATTTCTTTCTAATAAGGATTTTTAAAAAAAGCCACAGATATGAGCAAATATTTACTAATTTTCTTCACTGCCGTAGCATTGTTTAGAATTAAAACGTTTTAAATAATAATAATAATAATAATAATAATAATAATCCCGTGGTGCTACAGCCCATGAAGGGCCTTGACCCGTCAAACCGACTGTCAGCCTCACGCCCAGGTACGCATGGCAGAGGTGAGCGATTATCCAACCGATACGGGAAGGTGATGTGGCTAGCATCACGCATCCCCCTGCTAGAATGCCGGCCTCTGTGGCCAGGATCGCTGCCAATCGCAGTTCCTCACCTTTCTTGCGATGCTCAGTGGGCACTGCTCCTATACCCGGGACTTAAAATCCGCACCCACACGGGTGGTATCGAACCCGGGCGCATTCCGTGGTCGGGAAATAGAGATCCAGCGCCACGGCTCAGGACTTTTAGACTATAAGCATTCCTGAATTTTCGTTCTCTTCATTAATTGATAACATAGTTTCGATCTCTCCCCCTTTGTAAGTAATATCTTTAATTGCGTGACATGACGAATCCCCAGAGAATTTTCAATGTTTGTATGTTCTTTGGACATGTGAGTTATTGCAGGGTTTTCTTCTAAGGATATGGCTTGATCACAAGCTTAATTGTTACTTTTAGTCTTATGTAGATATAACTTCATATTCATCGGTATGTTACTATTCCTTTCCATTGGACTGGGTTGTGAAACGGAGTGGATTCGGCACCGATTCAGGAATGAGGATATTGTATCGACGCCCCACAAAGGTGGGCCCGGCAGGGAGGAGGTGAAGGGAGATACCGGACGACCGGAACCAGGGTTGGCGGCACAACAATGACAGGGTACCTCCAGGGTCCAGTCAGATAGGTAGACCGGGGACGCTGCCCCACACAAGGTCCAGCACCCCCCCTAGCGGGTGGTCCTTATGCGCAGCAACCAGCCGAAGGCCGAGGGAGGGAAAAAGTTCACAGAGAGCATCCATTTCCCTGCCGCACTGCACCAAATACTATCGCTGATACTTCCAAACCTGGCATAAATCAAACGGGGTGAAGGATGCATTAAATGATAAAGGAACGAAATGTAGGGACAGGAAATTTAAGAAACCACTCCAGCATTCACTTCACGATCCCCACGAAAACACCCATGGGTCAGAGTAGGCGGTCGCCGGGATCGAACTCGCGACCCCCCCCCCCGAATGCGGGCCACATACGTTACCGCCAGAGCCATTCCGCTCGATATTCCCTTCCATGAAGATCAGACAATTATGCCAGAGATTCTGACAGTATTATTGGCAGTTTTCTTTTCTTTCTTTTTCTTATAACTTTGGAGCACCTATTACTGCCATGTAGTTGTGCTGATTGTAGATTAATTTGTCATAGTTGCATGACTTGGCCTGTGTACTCAGGTTTTAGCCAAGGGGCAATCCTGAAATGTTGTTTATTGACGAATTGCTAATCAAATAACCAATAATATACACACAAACACACTCATTCACACACCACACACTAGGCATACTAAAAACACTTCTCGTTTTAAAACATTTACCAATCTCAATCGGGAATAGAACCCAGGGCCCCTCAACTTCTACTGACCGAAGTTTTCTTATAATTATTTGTTTCCGTATAAAACAAGGTATTTCTGTCAATCACCCACTTACCAGCGTAAAAAAAATATTTATTTAGAACATACGAGAATCCCTTTACATCAGAGAAGTGCTTTACTTACAAGTATTAATACCTCGCATATTTTGTGTTCCAAAAAGCACCTCACTCTAAATAAAATATGATTAATTATATGCTTTTGTCCTTCTGTATCCATTATTTTTTATTTTTATATCTCTTCTACAAACTATTCTTACAAACACTTACTTTTCTGTCTATTGCATATTTACTAAAGTTTGTAGAAATTGTTCCATTGCACATTTCATTGTACTACAAGAAACATACAGGAGCTTCAAGTGGTAGTCAAATCTTGAAAAAGCGGATCTCTGTGTGCTGGCTTTGAAATACCATACACAGGAAACAAAACAGTATCGATTATGCCTTTCAAAACTGCATTAAGAATTGGAAAATTCAAACTAACAGTAACGGATATCTCGGAAATAGTTAATTTTACAGTTTTATTTTTACATATATTGTGTCTTAACGACATCCGCAGTTTTTGTGTAGTAATTTTTCTTTGTGTCGTACGATCTCTTTTTCTATCTCTATCTGTTTTTTTCTATCTCTTCTATCTCGTGTGTCTCTTCGCAGAAAATTCCAGATAGACAATTTTATTACACATGCAGTTTTCTTAACATGTACATTGTAATTAAAATAATTAGCCCATTAAAAAATGAAAAAAACAACATTTCTATGTAAATGGTAATTTGGTGTGGAACTTTTTTTTTCTTGAAAATCTTCACCTACATAGCATGCTCAAACACTGTGACTGAATCGTGAAATTTGCTATTAATCCGGCTTTTCGCACACGTACTCGTTATACAGATCTTTTTCTAAAAAGGATTTTTATTCACTGTAACTCAAAACATGTATTTCCAGTGAACTATAGATGTCGACTGCTTAAGCATACTGAGCGAAGATTTTCAAGAAAATCCCCCACCTGAAGTACCCTTTGAAAAAGTTTCGTTATGCATCTTTTCTCAAAAATCTTCTAACGGGTTTGATTAAATATCATACATTTGAGAAACTAAATGTATGTCTAAATTTTTTGTGAATAGCCGGCAAATTTCATTTCATACTGATTGAATTTTGTACAATTTTGTAAAACTAGGAAATCATAGGAAATAGACAAAACTTACTACACGAAAATCTTAAAGCTCATTAAACTATAAAATCTACATGAAATAAAAATGTTCGTAAGCTTAACTGATTTCGAAAAATTCCAGCGTATGTGTAGGCTTTCGCAAATAAGAGAGAGCTGTTGCAGAAGTACCCGAAATAACAAAGAAAACACAAAAATGTTGTGAAAAAACATATTTATTTCTCTTCATGGTCTCCTTTCAGCTCGATACACTTTTCCCAGGATGTTCAATAGCTTCCATGGCCTCTTTATAGTGAGAACCGTCGATTTCTGCAAAGCAGCCATCAAATACAAACTCCACATCTCCATTGTGACAAATCTTTTACCACGAACTTTGGAAACAGAAAATAATCATATGGGGCTAATTCTGGCGAATAAGGTTCATGAGGACACAATTCGAACTTTACCTCATTGATTTTGGCCATGGCAGATGTATGAACTGGTGCACTGTCTTGATGAAACTTTCTTTTTCGCTAAATGCGGCCGTTTTTGTTTGATTTCATCATTAAACGCTGCAATAAGTTTCTGAAGATAATTAATGAAAATTATCCCTCGCGCATTCCAAAAAACTGACACCATGACCTAGCCTGCAGATGGAACTGTCTTCCCCTTCTTTGGAACCGATTCTCCCCTTTCAATCCACTGTTTTGACTGTTCCATCGTCTCAGGTGTGAAGTGATGGACCCATGCTTCATCCATGGTTATGAATCGACGCAAAAACTCAGCTTTATTGCAGCGAAACATCGCCAAACACTCGAATGAAACATTCTCACGACGCTGCTTTTGTTCCATTGTGACTAAACGCGGCATCCATCTTGCGCACAGCTTTCTCATGTCTAAATTTGCAGTTAGTGTGCGATGTACGGCACTTTTTGAAATGCCTATGATGTCTGCTGGCTCGCGCACTTTCAGTTGACGGTCATCCAATACCACTTTGTGGATTTTCTTCCCAATTTCTGGCGTGGTGATCTCATTTGGTCGACCACTGCGATGTTCGTCTTGGCAGCTCGTACGACCTCGCTTAAACTCTGCCACCCAATATTTTACTATTGTAAACGAAGGAGCAGACTCCCCCAGATTAGAATCTAGCTCAGCTTTAATATTAGTTGGACTAAGACCTTTCAAATGAAAGTATTGTATCACATAGGAATGGCCAGTTTTATCCATGTTTACAAATTCGCTGGGAGAGTTCACTATTAATGGCTGCCAAACAATTACTAAATGATGTAGCATTGTCAAACTTCAAACTTAAGCTTTATAAGGGTGGCACTTTCTACCATAGTCATTTGTTTGAAAAAACAACCGCTATATAGATATACGTCAGATCGGGTGTTTCTGGGAATGCCCTCGTATCTAGGTCATCTGATGGACATGCTTAAAAGTTGGCTTGTTTTTTCTTTCCATTGCAAGAATTTGTTGGCATGGCAGTGTTTTAATACGGTTCCTATATGTGTAACAAAATACTTATTGCATAGTTTGAAATCATTTCAAAGAAAAAGTATATTGCAAATAAGGCAATATCTTTTATATGGTTAGTGCAATACATAATAAATACATGTAAATTAGTAATTGGTAGAGAACATCGTATGAGTGTTCACGTCGGATTTTTTGGAGTAAGTACTTATTCTTTCGTTTAGATTAAAATTTTTAGTTGTTTTCTCATGTCATGATTCACTGGTGGAGAAGCCGTGACCTCGCTATGATCACAGTTTGGCTATTTCTTCAAAATAGGTTTTACAAACTTAGCATTTTCCAGAGATGTATACGGGTATGTTCTGGAAAACTCGATACAGTGTTTTTGCCTAGAGCACACTGTTTCCTGTATGTAACACAGATAAACGATATAGAAAGTAAAAACGCTCATTAAAGGAGAGTACAACATTTGCCAGTGTCACTCAATGTCCAGTTTGACAAAAATAAAATGAAATTAAAGCGAACAGGAAAGTGCATATTGACTTATTTTTATGGCTCTCAAACACAATATATTAAACGTCATTTGGATAAACATTTTGACGGGAAAAATTCAGCATAAAAGGCAAAATAAATTGTTTTTATATATTAGACAAACGTTTTCCAGTAACAGACAAATCGTTATTTAAAACAAAATATGAAAAAATAAAACTAATTAAATCATAAATGTATCATGAATTGTATGATTGAATTAAAGCAGTGGGTAAACAACTTGAATAACAACAAATGGCTTTTAAACTTTGCACGCAAAATTAAATAAAACTGACAAATGTGATAACTAGCTATTAGTGCAAACGCTTTGAATTTATGAAATGAGGCTATAACATACAGTAACATCGTAAAAATCACAGTTATAAATGTTCATCTGCAATCTGTTTTCCAAGTTTATTCCATTTTCAGAAACTGTTCAAGAATCTTCGATAGCTCAGCTATGTATCTGAATATAAAAAAAAATACATTTAAATTTTGATGCACTCATATTTGCGAATATATCAACAGGTTCAATGAAGAATCATATATCGGGTGAGTCTTCTCAGCCTGCGGATTGAGAAGTTATGCAGTCCTAACGTTGTACCGGCTATGCCGTAAACACTGCCCAGTGCATTGCGCCGTATAAATTTCGGCCAAAATCACTGCTTTACACCGCGGTGTCGTTTCACTTAATTAGTTTAATTATGTGACTTTCATTAAAAAATAACATTTTACTTGTTAGAATATGCTTTAATGAACTTCATAAATAAATACAAGAAATTAATTAAAAAACTCACTCGCAGGCGCGATTTGAATTTCCGACCTTCACCATGACTTTCCAACATGTTAACCACTGCAGTACTAGAGCACGTTAGTAGTGAGCACCAGCGTAGTCCTATCAGCGGGCTGTTGAATACGGTGTCTGCACCTGCATTTCGCATCGTCTGTAAAATTCAGGATTGCCCTAGTTACCAATCCGCAGGATGAGAAGACTCACGCGGTATACATAAGGGGGTGAAATGCAAATGGGTAGAGGCGAACAGAATGAATAAAACGTTCTTTGGAAACAGAAGATTAAATAAAATCATTAACAAATTAATGAATGTAAATAAATAATGTGTTCAGTGCTGCTGAAAAGTTACAACAATTTATTGCAGACCAAAATACATATAATCTTAAGACTTGATAAATTTTACCACCCTTCCTTCAGTAATTTTGTAGTAAAGAAGCTGGAAGGATGGGCACCCCTTAGAAATATATCCGGCCCCACTAGGTGGTTAAAACACAATGTTTTATTACTTTTCTATCTCTTTTTCTTATAGAATTAAATGTATGATCGGTAAATTAACATAGTTATTGGAATAACGTAATGTCAAACAACAATATAAGGTGAAATAAAACATTAGAGTGAAAAATGAATAGCAGTAAAAGCACTACCGTTATTGATATTACTTTCAATGGTATTCTATTTTAACCAAAACTTCGGTATTGAGATTTCACCAGAAATGTTCGTTTCCAGTTCTGAACCCTCCCCCTAAAAACACATTTTTAGAGAAATACGCGCTTGTATGCGAGAGATTGCTATTATTGTTAACACTAATTGATGCTAGTAGTACTGAAGAAGCTCATTAGGAAAGTTCCTACTATCGTCATCATTATTAGTATTAACTGTACGGTTATTAATTTAATGATACTCAACATGGACGTTTCACTGGCAGTGTCTCCTTACGCTCATCTTTTGGGATGACGTATGTAAGCTGTCAATCAAGTAGATGGAACTATTTGAGAGGGAAGGCAGAAAACTGATATTTACAGAGGGCGGAGCAATATGTTTCAATACCAACTTTAATCGCCCTGTCTGCATATGGGCCACTCTTTATACACTCAGGTGCACCTCTGGAATTTTCTACGAATACCCTTTAAAGTCCTCTTCGTTCTTGTTGATTTTTATATAATCAAGGAACCATAAGACAAAGAGAAAATGTTTTTTATGGATAAGCTGTAGAACTCATTAAAATATTCTGCTTCTGTCAAACAACCTTTCTTAGCAATGGGAGTTGGGGTAGCGCAGTGGTTTCGTTTTCGGCTCACGTACTGAGGCTCCGGGGTTCGATTCCCGGCTCTGGGATGGGATTTTAAGCCGGCCCTATTCACGCCTTCACCCGACTTGCTCATGTGAAGTATCCTCGCGTGGTTCGGATTCCACGGTAAAAGCTGTAGGTCCCCTCATTCCATCAGCATCCTCATCATCACTCTACCATCGGAGGCAACGGATTCCGCCCCTGAGTGTCTCCACCTCAGAAATGGGTCCAGTCATCGCTTGGTGGAAGAGGTATGCCCCGAAGGTCATAGGCCATATGGGGAGCGTTAGAAACGAAGACCTTTCTTACCATTAGCCTTTTCCGAGATATTTCCTGTTTGACCTTAAGCAATGCAGTTTGAAATGTTATGTCCGTTCAGCCCATACAAACAGTATGCAATATGGAGACGTGCATATTCGCAACTTGCTTTATAAGAGTAGGCTGTCACCCCGTCTCCTCTAAGACTGTGTACCAAAATGAAATCCTTTCTTTAGAATATGTACCGTGAGTAACACTAAATAAGCTTAGAAAAATAAACATTTGAATGAATAATTGTAGAACGGCTATGAGAATAAATGAGCACTTGTAGGGCAAGCCTTATGATTGCTAGATTTTGCTTTATTTTTGTTAATCTGTGTACAAAATAAATATAATTGCATACTGTGGTTAGGCTAGTAGTATAAAGCACTGATGAACCAAAGGTCGTTTCACTTAGAATGAACAGCTGGTGAAAATAAGTGACGTAATATTCCAGTGCTTTTATTCTGGAGCATTAAAAGTGGCCACAAAAAATAAACGGTTCCTTTACAAGAAGGGCTTAAACCGCCTTTTGGTTTTATCCATTTCCGTTTGGCGCTTGCTAAGATCGTATTACGGGGTTGAGTGGGGTGATAGTAGCATGCAATCTTCACGCCCCTCACCCCGAACAATGGCGGACAAATGGCGGGAGGGATATCTCTTGTTAACAAAAGGAAGGAAGAGTTAGGTTAATCCCATTACAACAATGGAGGGCGGCTATAAAAGTGTTTGATGGCTCACTGCAGGGGCTCTTTGATTCGCGTTGATGAAGCTCTGTTAAGTGATATCTATCGTTTAATGCCCAGAGTTAAATTGTGGAGCTCATAGCGGTTCAAGGCATTGGGGGAAATATGATTTGATACCTACGTGCGTCTCCATGGGATATCTAAAGTTTGTTTTTAGTAATAATAGAGAGTGCCAGGGAACTCTCTCCGCACCTATACTCACTTTCGCCTTATTTTACTCCGCACGTACATCTAGTCCAGGCTGCCGGACGCATAAACATTTATTGCAATACAAATTAGTTCTGTTTTTGAAACAATAGTTTGCTTTCATCTGTTCAAAGAATCACAACAAAGTTATATTTATAGCAAGCACATGCATGAAATTAGTACGTAGAAGCGTTGACTCATTTGTACATTATCGCAATAATATTATGAAATTTGTAGGAGGTTACTTCTCGTGTTTTACTTGACTGTAGCAGAAGGTACATGCAATTTGATTAGATTACAAGTTGTTTACTGCTTGGTGCTTGGCCGCAGATTTATACTTAGGTTAACTGAAAGCTGAAGTGTATTAACATCAAACTGTTATTCACTGACGACTGATCAAGTTTTCCGTATATCGTATGTAGACGCTGAAAAATGGCAGAATACGCGGGTACCTTGGAGCTTAAACATCGTCTTACGTAGTGGCGAGGAAAAAATTGTGTTACACGTTTTTAATGTGCTTTCGCTCTATCAATACGACAAATTGAGGTGTTCGTATCTGAATTTATGGGTGTAAGTGTCAGATTTTGATAGTGAAAACCTGGCATTCCGGAATCTGATATTGACAGGGAAGGAATTGCGTCACTAGGGAGCGCTCCATAACTCTAAGTTAAATATTGTTAAATAACTTTACAATTGCATGCTTTCGACAGTTCATTTATATGAGTGCATGTTGTTACAATTCAATCGCGGCTATGTCGTCCAAGTATACTATACAAAGAGTTTCAAGAAAATCCCGCACCCCCAAACTATCCTGTATATGGCAAATGTTTCTTATCTTTTATTCACCCAATAATGGCTCTATGAGTTTTATTAAAATACCATATGCGTAAGATATCTGCATGACTAATGAAATGTATATATTGAATTTTCTGTGAATGGCCTGTAAAATCCTCTTCATTCTGAATTAATTTCGTATCATTTTGTGTAACTAGTAATCCATAAAAGAGAGATGAAAACTTACTTCTAAACAAATGTAGATCTCGTTAAAAAATATATTTTGTACCAATTCAATAAAACTTTTTTGTAGCATTAACCATTTTCGAGATATTCGTTGCCAGTGGTTTGAATTTTTGCAATGATTTATATTTTTTGATATGCTTGGTTAGCATCCTTTGTTCCTTGTGATGTGCAAAGGATATGGAATTTCAAAGCCAGCATATAGCGACCCTTCTTTTTAAAGATTTGACTCACTTCGGTCTTCTCTATACCCCTTATACATACAAAGAAATGCACAAGAAAATTATTTCTGCAAACGTTTATCTCGATTAACACGAATTTAAGGTGATAGAAGAATAGTTTGCAGAAGTAACATAAAAGTAAACGATATGTGTAGAGAAAGTCATGTAAATGAAACGTCAAAATTTTATTCACATAGCCCAGTATATTTCGCATTTTGCCTACCAGAAACTGGCTTTATATTCTTATCTCAGAATAGTTTTCACGGTTTTAAGAAAGACTGGAAAATATCTAATAATATTGATTTTAATATTCAAAACAAAAGTTCGTTATTGCTGCGTCCTTCTTTCTTCTGGAATAAAACTTGACTGTTGGAACTGGCAGAAGTAAAGAACAAAACCGTCTCGATTGTTAAGAGAAGGGTAAAACGTAAAGACTATTGTACTAAAACTGGATTGTACCCTGAGAACATAGACGCTGTCTCTAGCGCTGCGATTCTCATTTTCCCGCAACAATGTTTTTAATTAGCGAGACTGCCGCCAGGGGGCAGCACTGAGGAAACACCAGCAGAGCTGAAACCGTCGGTGGGAGGAGGAAGGCAGGAAAAAAGTAAGAAAGGGAGCAGAACGTGAATCATAATAATGATAATAAAAAATAAAATAACGAGATTTCTCCGAGATGAGAAGTAAAAGAGGAGATATTAAGCCGCGAAGTCTCATTATCTTAAAGTGAGCTTTTATCTTTTTATATAATAAAGGACAGGCGAAGCGCTAAGTAAGAAGCATTTCCCCCCTCTTCCTTTTTGAATTTTAATGCCCAACCTCCATAGCTGAGACCCATCTCAAGGTAAAATCATGAACAAACTTTTTAAGGAAAAAAACTTTTTAACCTCTCCCTGTTTTCAACGCATGGGATATATGATGATTACTTCCAGCAAAGTGTTATGGCCCATTAGGTTAAACACTTATCATTATACACTTAGATGACCCACACAAGGGGTATGTCTTATCGCAAGAAAAACTTACCTTGTTGAAGTAGAAAAACTAGATAGCAAAATAAGCTTTTGCAAGAAGAGTTTGTACGAGCCATATAAAATTAAACAACAGTGGACAGAGAAAATCGTGTGAATGTAACACATCCCTTAAGGATTCGGAAGACAAGTTCGACAAACAAGTGTGCCTCCTGGCTCGATTGCACAACATAATTTCTCCTCAAGGTAGAAAATCTTCCCTATGTCCATGTAGAGTAGAGTTGAGAAGATTAGGTACGGAGGAGAATTTCTTCACGAAAGCACATAGGAGGCACCTCCGGGAGGAAAGGGTAAAGCGACCAGATTCGTGGTGACAGGCTCGGATGTAGGCGAAGTACCTAACGTCTCCAGGTGTGAGATCCCGACGCCGCGGGACCAACCACACAGGCCTCCCTCCCCAAAGAGAGGTCTCGCCTGGGGCTTCCTCTTACACCAAAAGCTAGGACAGACTCTAAGAAAGTTTCACCATCACACACCTACCTACTCGCCTCATTCTCCGACCATGAAACATGACAAGGAAATGGGGACAATAAATCCAATGAGCAAGAGCTGGCAACCCAGCTCCGCGCTAAACCCAGGAAGGCGAACCTCCAGAAGGCCTTTCCTTAGGATGGTACCTATTTTGTAACCCGCCCCCCCTGCTTTCACAGGGACGGAAGTGCATACGACACTTACGCGTGACAACCTCAGGGGGGAAGACTACGAAAGACCTAGGTGGTCTAGCCAACGTCTACCAGCTCTCCAGGTTGGTGCAGAAGGACATTGAGGTGTTCCACAACCCCACTTGGGCTTTGCCCAGACGTATCCAGTCACCCATAGATATCGGAAACCCCTACCCCGCCGAGTCCAACCCAATCAGAACAGCCTCTTTCCAGGAGGAGCTTAGGTGTTCGACCCGGTGTACTTCTGGTAACGTCAGACGTATCAGACTGCCAGGGGTCTGCAGCGCCCGCACAACGGCATTTAAAGGGTCGAACCACCTTAAGGGGGAAATGGGGACTGGAAAGTTCATGGCATTGCACAAACCACCCCAAGATTTGCCTACCGACCTGAGAAAACTGCAAAAAAAGGAACCAAAATGAGAGTGGTCGGTTCAACGGAAATCGAACGCTGGACCTCCCGAAAACAAGCCTCACACGTTACCTTAAAACCTTATGTGCATAATTGTCTCATAAAACTAAATTCAACATCGGTTACCTCCGTGATTGAGTGGTCAGCGTTTTGGCTATTCAACCGGTTGGAGGCCGAATTTTTCTTCAATCAGAATAATTCACTATTCTCTGTTAAGTCTGGAAGTATGAGTGTGGGGGTGAATGTGAGTGTATTTATGAGTAAAAGAAACAAAAATCAACGTTAAGAAACCCACAGTTCCCAAGTAAAAACACCCACGCAGTAGTAGTCTCTTAATTCCCCGATACAGCCATAGGCGGCTGTGGAGCTAAAAGGAAACCTCAGCTTGGGGTCCTAATACGTCGACAGCCAAAACATTGGTCGAGACAATGCTTTTGTGTCTTACCATCAATGTCAAGTCTAGTATCTGTACCACGGTTGAATGGAGAGAACTGAAAGCATACTCTGAGTCAAATTACAAATTCACATAGCTGCTCTTCATTTTGTTTAGGCATTTAATGGTTGCCCGTAATTATCAGCACTGCGTAAAACGGACACCTTTTTGTCACTTCTATAGGGGAAGGTAGGGCAAAGTGACCATTCTAATGATTTTTAAAACTTTTCCAGGAAGTTCCATTCTGAATAAAGAGCAAAAAAAATTGTCAGTGAATAAAAAGCAATTTAGTGATCGAAATACACCTCACGTGTGCTTACAAATACAGAAACTGTACTATATTAGAAGAAAACACTAAACTTTAAACACATTTTTAGGTATTCAGAGTCATTTGAAAGATCTTTGTAGGATTCTACTAAATTTCTAAACCGTTATCACTGTATATTTCCTGGTTGCACCCCGCAACCATTTCTTGAGTCCAGAAAAGTACTTTAGGTCAACTTATTCACAAGTCATTTTCTTTAGAAATGGGAAACAAATTCAGGTGTGTTACATTCAAGACTTTTCTGCTCGTTATCATTTATTTTATATAATGTTTACAAAATGTTAAAGATTTCTAGAAATGGTTGTATTGTAGGTACAAAGTGCATAAAGGAAACCGAATAGATAGTGAGATGTTGAACTGCTATTGGCTATACACTTGCCTTCCATACTCTCGCCAAGGTATCGTGGGAAACAACTAAATAGCGAGCACTTTAAAAAATGACAAAGGTATTGACAAATTCAAACCAGAAATAACGGATATCTCGGAAATGGCTGGGGCTACAAAAAGGTTATTAAACAAACTGTTTTAAAGAAATATACATTTTTTGCGTAGTACGTCTTCGTCTCTCTCTTATACTTACCAGTTACAGAAAATTATACAAAATTCCTTCCGAATGAAAAGGACTTCACAGCCTATTTCCAGAAAACTCAATGTATACATTTTATTTATTATATAAATATATGATATTTTAATCAAAATCGATTGAGGCATTTTTTAAAAATTCAAAAAATTTCTATATTTTATGTTGTTTGGTGTGGGGAATTTTCGTCAAAATATTCCTGTAGCTTCTTTTAAATATTACGTTTGGTGTTTATCCGAATTATGTTTTTGAGTTATGCTATTCAGAGACACACACGGACGTAGACCTTTTTCTAAAAATTGTTTTTTACTTTCTCCGCCACCTAACTATAGTAGTTAAGAGGAAGTTGCACCCAAAAATTCTATGTCCAGTTTTCACTGGAAAACACACAAGTAGGTTAACTTTTTATGGCATTGGCCATTTCCGAAATATCAATTGTTGCTGATTTGAATTTTTCAAGGCTGTTATAATATTGTTAAAGTGCTGTCGCTACTCAGTTGTTTCTAGTGAACCATGGAAAGAGTATGGAATTTCTAGGCTAGCACATAGCTATCTGGTTTTAAAACATCTAACTATCCCTTCCTTTCCTCTATTCCCCTTGTACCCACAACGAGATGTGTAATGAACTATTTCTGCAACGGTTATCTCGATTATAATGAAGTACAAAGAAAAATATGCTTTCGCGAGAATAGTTGTGGGAGTTATGTATATAGAAATAAACGGTAGTCGATCGAGAAGGTTATGTGAATGTAATACATCATACACTTTTTACTTTCTCTGCTACGTACCTATAAGTAGGGGAAGTATTGCATTCCACCCAAAAATTCGATACCGAGATTTCACCGGAAAATGTTTTGAGACGCCCTGAATCCAAATAATACATTTTTGGAAACATGTCTCTGTGTGTGTGTGTGTGTGTGTGTGTGTGTGTGTGTGTGTGTGTGTGTGTACCTGTGTACAGCATAACTCAACAATTAAAACTGGATATATACCAAACTTGGTATTTGAGTTTAGCATCTTCCAAGAATACGACACGAAGATTTTCATGAAAATTCTCCCACCCCCAACTACCCTTTACATGGAACAGTTTTAGAAAATTTTGATTTTCTAAAAAATGGCTATAGCGATTTTGATTAAAATATCATATATGAAAAATATTTACATGACAAATAAAATGCATATCCTGAATTTTCTGAGATTAGCCTAAGAAGGCCTCTTGATTTGGAAGTAATTTTCTGTAATCTTATATAACTTGTGAACGTTAAGCGATAGAAGTCCCATCGATTTTCAGTTGTTTCTCTCGAATGCATGGAAACAGTATGGAATTTTAAGGCCAGCATATAGCGTCAGTTCTTAAACATTTGATTATTGCTGTTCCTTTTGTATTTATAACGAAATATGTAATGCAGCTTGTCGCGGTATCGTTCGTGTTATCTTATTTGCTAAGTGCCTGTTATTGTTTTACTATTTTGAATTTTGGGTTCTTTGTCCTCCGGCTAGCTATTATTACTCAGTCGAGCAAATCTCTTGAACAGGATGTGTAAACGGAAAGAAGTTGTTACTAAAAGATAACACTGATAAAAGAATTTGTTTTTACATTTTTATTACCGTCACCCTTCATTAATTTCACATATTTACTCTTGATACACGCCCAACTGAAACTGTTATATTTTCGAATGTAACTATAATCACTTATTTGCCGCACATTATTAATTCGCGTATTTCACATTTTGTAACTAACTTTACGACGCGAGAGATTCTGTAGAATTGCGCGACGTGTAACCCGTGAATGATTCTATTAAACTGTGCGACGTGTAACCCGTAAATGATTCTATTAAACTGCGCGACGTGTAACCCGTGAATGATTCTGTTGAACTGTGCGACGTGTAACGCATGAATTATTCTCTTAAACTGCGCGATATTTGTCTCTGGCTTCATAATTTATACTCCCTCACCCCGATATGCCTAAACATTATAACAGAGCTGCTATTGGTTAATAAAGCGCGGCAACATTAGCGTCTATTTTTATATCCAATCAAAATTACGAACACATATGCTCTAGGGAAAATATTCCCTCCATTTCTAAAGTAAGGTACGCTACTCTGACGTCATTTGCTTGTCTCTTCTAATTAATAAACAACTCACCCCCTCGTTTCATTGTTACCCGCTCCTATTGTCAGTTTCAGTGCGGCCGTGTAAACTTATTTCCTAACAATGCTTATAAATAACAAACATCTCAAATCATTGTCATACAATAATGTTAATTTACACTACAATCACTCTGGCATTTACAGTGTTGTGATATAAAATACTGCCTCAAACTATTTTCTGCAAAGATTTATTTGGATTAAATGTAGTAGATAGAAGATTAAGCTTTAGTAAGAGTAGTTTGTATACCCACTAATAAAGGCGGAGGGTAGGGAAAGTCATGTGAATGTGTCACCTCAGAATTTTTTTTTAAATTCAGAGTACCTGAAAACACGTATTTCCGGTGGAATCTCGATATCAAATGTTTGGTGAGATGCAATACCTTTGCTATTTTACGTGATAGAGCAACAAACGTCTTCGACATCATGGCGCAGGCATTATTATACAAACGAAGCTTAAATAGATCACAACTATTGAACTGCGTGTGGCAACGACACAAAATATCACAATATAGAGCGCACTATTTTATGCGTTTTTTATTACAGCCAATAAAAGCTGTAATGCTTTGCAATAGCTGCATGCTTTGTAACATACGTATTCAGTCCTACAAAAAGTCAGTAAAATGGCGATAAATTTGACGTATTTGAATGCAGTTTGTTCAAATATCACTGCATTAATGGCGATTTTAATAGTCACCGCTACTCTACAGTTTTATACGGAGAAATAAAACCCAATGGTTATTTTGCCCACACCCTGTCTTCCTCCACAAGCCCAAGTTTGCTGGAGCATCCGTTGAGGCAACATTGGTAAAAGAAATACCTTAAAATCTAAGTGGATTCTTTAAGTGAATGGATTCCCGATGATATGAACACAGTGGATACAAATCCCACCTTGTGTCCGCAGTAGTGTTTGCTTCATACGAACTGCGTGGGAGGAAAAGGAAGAAATTATATGGTTTAATCTCACTAGGTATTCCCCTCCCACTGCCCAATCCAGGGCTTGTTACGAGTCCTGAGGGAACAGTTGAAGCGCCGCCAAGATCATAAAAAGAAAGCAAGGGAAAAAAGAAAGCATAGAACGAAAAGAATGGGAAGGAGCGGAAGGAAAAGAAAGTAAGATGAAGCGAATAATCATAAAAATGGCAGAAGATGGAATCCTTATTCGGCCATTTTCTTCATCACTAAAAGAAGACGTCTTATTCGCCGGATGAACACAACAAAGACCGCCATGGGAGCAAGCGTCTCGTTTACAACCAAAATCAAACACTGCCGCTCCGCTGGGAATTCCTTACCAGCAAAACATGGTTTCATTTTCACGAATACTATTGCAGTCAGATTTCATGACTTGTCATACTTAACTTATATTGCACAACTAAGTAGAAAGAAATTTGTACAGGATCTGCACCTTGGATCTCTAGATGTCAGCCTCAAACACTACGTTGAGCCGTCTGGCTGGATGCGAGCTTATAGTTCCACAGGCGCCTATTTTAGGACCAACAATCACCTCGCAATGCAAACTGCGAAATATAATGTCCAGCACTGCAACCCAACTGTTTGTGAAAAATCTATCTAGTGACACCGTAATTATTGATAGGAAGATATAAATAATTAAATAAAGAAATAATAGTAAGTTGGAGAAATAATTGCAATAAATCATTTCAATATATTAAATCAAGGTATAATGTAATAAGCTTGAGTTGAAAATATTTGTCCAAGGAAAAGGTCATTAGCGGGACATGTTAAGCAAAGTCAATAGCGACAGCCGAAGTAGCAAACGTGGAATCAGTTAAAGGGTGAATTCAGTACGTTTTAACAATCATGTATGCCAGAATTCTGGAAAAGAGAAAGGGAACGAAATTCTGAGATTCAGAGAGTTACCCCCAAGTAACAAGGTAACAAACGTCGTCCTCCGTGGACTAGTGGTACCGTGCTAGCCTCCCAAGGTCGCGGTTCAAACCCGGCGGAGGGCGATGGATTTTTTCGGGCGTAAAAATCCTTAGCATGGCTTCCTTCGGAAGGGAAGTAAAGCCGGTGGTCCCGTGTCATAGATTTACGCCACGTAAAAGAACCTCAAGCCTGATAAAGAGGCCTCTGAGCAAAATTACCGGTCTTTCACACCCAATATGGAATGGGACGCTAAGAACCATAGTAGTTAAAGAGGGTCCATAAATAAAACTCAATTTAAATTTATTTAAGGTAACAGACGCACACTAGGGTTTTTAAATATTGGTCAACGCGAGAAGAGACGTTGGTAGGGATAGGGATAGGCGGAGCTTGAGTTAACAAAAAGGCCGTGCAATCAAAATCGGAGAGTTACTGATCAACATTCGTTCGTGCATACATTCGTGACCCTGTCTCTTGAGAATTAGTTACTTAATCTGGTGATTACTTGTGTCTTGTTTTAAGCACTCAGTGACGCGCTTGGGTGAGTAAGATTTAGCGGCTATTGCGAGGGATCTTGGCGGTAAGCTATTTAGCGACTCACGGCAAATTATGCTTCTAGTTTCCTTTATTGCGGAAATAGTTATTTCAAACCATAAAATTGATACTGCAGAAGTTAGCAGATAATAAGGCAATTGTTAAAATTTCGAGTGCTATCAGTTTCATTTTTTATATTCAAACGGTCGCCAACTCGCTCCAATAGTTCAAGTATTATATACATTAAATTTCTCAGTCAATTTAAATTGGTGTTATCCTTCACATTACACTCACGCATACCCTGAGAAAGTACTCATAGCTCTACCACTGGAGCAGCTGGCACACGAGACAACAGAACGAGTTACGTGATAACATCAGAAATAGGTAATGTTGTCGCACCATCGAGCGGCTTTAAAACTTCAAATAACTTAGCAAATAACTATGACTAGATAGGACCAAGTTTTGATATCCCGAATAAGAATGGGCTACTCCAAGTTTACGCAGAACTATCTTCTAAAACAGGACCAACCTCCGATCTGCCAACAAGCAACTACAACTGACTACCAGCACTTTATCACCGAGTATCAACCTTATAACGCGACAGCACTACCAAATACCCAGTGAACTTCAATCAGCACTTAACTCCTCTACTAACTGCCTCAAGTTAATTCAGTTCTTCAAAAGTATAAAGATGTATACAAATATAATGTTTTGTTCTAATTCCAATGTTCAAGTACAAATCATTTTGTAAAGTCGCGATGACTTCAGGTTAAAGTGCCTATAAAAAGGTTAAAATAAAAAAACAAGCATTTTTCTTCCTAACTTCATTTCAGAAATATCATAGGTAAAGTTGTAGCCATTCTGATGAAAATTAGAATGTTATCTCTTAAATTACACGTTCCTTAGCGTTTCTTAATGTGAGTAAAGCCTGATAGTATCTTGCAAGCTTCAGATATTACTTTGTGAAAGTAAACGATCCCATGTTGTAAAGTTTGCAATTCCGAGTGCGACTCGAACTTTCGCGATTCACTTAATATTTTCACAGCAGCATGAAAATCTATACCAATGTTATAAAGAGGAAAAATTTGAAGAACAACGAAACAAACGATCTATCAACTCAAAAAATAGAAGACGCGGCAAAGCAAAAGAGAATCGAATCTTCTTATAACGCTACATATGAACGTGGTACCAATACCAAAATATTTGAATAACCCTCAAGTAAGAAAGTTTTGCTTTATTTCTTTGAGCTTATGTTGCAATCAAGAGGAGAGCAAGCTAAGTAATTGTGTAAAAAGAGAAAATTACTAACATTAGATATGTGAAGCGGTATTTTATAGTAAACAAATGGGAAGATTAATTTTTACTCAATGGTCGGAGACTATGTGTGTTTCCAAAGAGGTTAGCTTGGTGGCCTGTGAGTGGGGATTCTTCATATTCACTAGCTTCACCTTTATTTTGCTGTATATGTTAAGGGTTTCTGCATTATTGAAAACTATGTAGCGTTTATGTTATTACATAATTACAGGACCAAAAAGGTATAAAGTTTAAAAACTTCACCTACTTTAATTACCAAAAAGTACTCGAGCACGATGATTTTTTTCACAGCCAAAGGATAATTATAGACTATACAGCATTTCCAGAACTTGGAAGATTGTCGCGGGAGGTTAAGGAAGTCAGACGTTCTGCCGAAGTTTCATATCCTTTAGGTGAATATCTGGGGATTTTTCATACGTTATTAGCCGGGCAGTACGAAATGACAATTATAAGCGACAAAGGGGAGATTTAACCGTAAAAAGTCCCCAGATCATTGTACAATAGTTTCATAAAGAACGAGGGGAGGTAAAGATGAAATTAAATAAATTGCCATTCAAGCTTAAAAATATAACCGTGCAACATCGGATGAGCCAGCTTATGTTAAGTAAAGCTAACTGATGTTGTATACATTATCAAATTTGTATTTATAATACATTCTAAATATTCCTTGCTCATATAAAGAATGTTAAAAAAAAAGTATTCCACATTTGACAGGTGGTAGTATAGACCAACACAAGAAAAAAATGTCCACTAAACATCAGTTCTAAAATGCATTCCTTAAGAGCTACGAGCATTTGTTCATCTTAGCTACTGTGAAACATCTCTTCTGCTGCAAGCTCTTTGCTATTATGTGTTCTCCCGAGCATTTTCCACCCAAATTACATCTTGCTGAATTAAATAGGCCTATTCTGGCTCTATATACTTCTAGCTGCACTCCCATTTCGCTGTTCTGCCGAGCGCGCGCTCGGCACGTCTTCCTCCTCTCGCTTCCAGGAGCCAAGAGCAAGAACAGGTCGCCCGAGTTTACTCGGGAGGTTGATCGCCACGGTACCTATTCGTTTATTTACGGATTTACCCGTGCGATAATGTAGATTTAGTCTATTAGCAAGCGTTTGTGTAGATGTTAACATAATGGCGATTGTTAGGCCCTCGTGTTGGCGCGGGTCGGTGATACCGCCTGGGCGGACAAGCGCGCAGGCGGTGACCAGCTCGATGCTGCTTAACTTGGCCGGCCGCTTGCTGGACCGTCAAGTAAAGCAGTACCATCTAGCGGGGCCGGTAGGAATGGGTATTGTGGCGAGTAAGTATCAAGGAAAGCAGCAGTTGGGGGGTAGGGCTGAGTGGTCACCCATCAGCAGTGGCCCGTCTCAATACTGCTCAACTTGGGGGGTGAGTGGTAGAAAGGATGAAGTGACAGTTACCAACCAAGGGCATCCTTGGGAAGGCGGTAGCTTTTCCGTCGTCTCGGTTGGCGATAAGATGAAAAAAGTATGTTTGTGGAGGTGTCTGGATACTTTTGATCACATAGTGTATGTTGAAAGTATATGTACGCAGTTGGTATACTACATTGTCAGAACATTCAAACTTGAAAATCTGAACCTTAATTATCTATAACTGATCGTATTGACCAAGAACATTAACCAGTCAGTTGGGATGTGGTGCAAGCATAGTTTAGATTCTACGAGCTCTCTCTCGTACAACATCCACTATGTAAGGGAGGCCTGATTGGATGTGGAGTAAGTGTGAAGGAAATTTGCGGTCTGTGCCGTAGATCATCCTTAGTGCCCTGTTCTGCACGACTTGCAGGCTGCGGATAGTAGACGGAGCCACCGAGCCCCAGACCTCGCAGCCGTACAGAATCAGTGGCGGAATGATCGCCCGATACAGGCGCAGTTTAAGGTAGGTAGGCATGGTAGAGCTGAATACGGGATACAACTGCCGAAGGGCATGGTGACCTAAGCTGGCCTTAGCCTTGACATGGGAAGTCAATGTGAGGCCGCGGTCGAGCAGAACCCCAAGGTACTTGGCGGGGCGCATTCAAGGAATCTTCTCCGCCACAACCTCAGGGACCTTTACGGCCGCCAGCCACGAACCTTAGCGAGCAGTAGAGCTGAGCTCATCTGCGGGATAATGGCCATTCTACACTTTTCACTCCATCTGCCAATGGCCTGGAGTTGTCTCTGTAGTGGAGGGAAGCAGTAACGGACATTCTTGTTCTGTGCCATTATGAGGACGTCGTCGGTATATTGGCACGTAACAGTACTGGGTTCCATGGTGATGTCAGACATGTAGGCAGCGAAGAGTAACGGCGACAGTACACTGCCTGCCGGTACTCCGGCCGCTATGGGTCTAACTGAGGATAGCCCCCCCTCCACCCGCACCCTGAAAGTGCGATCCCGTAGGAAGCTGCCAATCAGGGTGAGGTAGGGGGAGAGAGGTTTACTTCCTTGAGCTTGTACAATAGGCCCTGGTGCCACGTTGTGGAGAGGGCCTTTTTCACGTCCAACAGCACTGCCATGGTTTTGAAGTTTTCCTGGAAGCCCAGGGCAGCCTTCTAGGCCAATCGCAGTAGCTGCAGGATCGTGAAATGCCTCCGACAAAAACCGAACTGAGGATCCGGGAGGAGATGCCTATCCTCGAAGAGGTGTAAGGTGGGGGAGGAGCAATCGCTCAAAAGTTTTGAGACGATCGGGAGCAAGCTGTTGGAGCGGTAGCTGGATGGGAAAACCGGGCTCTTGCCGGGTTTCAAAATGCAGGCCACCCTCCCCTCCTTCCAACTAGTTGGAAAGTGACGGAGATGTAGGCATGCAATATAAATCCGCGTCAAATGGATGACGGCCTTCTTGGGAAGGTGCTGTAGCATGGACGACGTGACACCGTCATGCCCAGGGGATTTGTTAGGGTTCAGATTTTGGATTTCGGAGGCCACCTCTCGTGGGGTGACAATTGGGATGTGGATCTGCTCATGGGGGGAGGTGGTCCTCGTAGAGGTAGTCCACCGTCGCCTCCACGAGTTCAGCAAATACTCGTACTGGGGGTCTTCCCTAGGCTCGAATTGAGACTCTAGATGGTCTGCGAAATCCGTAGCTTTCTCTTGGGGTTCGAAAGCCAGTCTCCCTCGAGTGCCGTGCATTGCCTTCTCAGGGACCTAATTATCCGCCAGAGTTTTTCTCCTCCAGGTTAACGTTTTTCATAGTATTTTCCCAAGCCGCAGAGCTGTGCGCGCGAAGCAGTCGCCTAGCCAGGGTTTTGAACCGCTGGTAAACTGCTTGGATCCTGGGATGGCGGAAACGCTGCCATTGCTTCCGAACAGTGGCCTTGGCCTTTAGCAACTGTCGGAGTTCATGGTATGGTCCTCGGGTTGGGATTACCAGACGGGATGCGGTAGGTGTGCGCGCGTACCGCAGTCACGATATGTTGGGAGAAAGCCGCGGCTGCCGCCTCCAGCGCGTCGACAGAATCGATGCGAGGACACGGGTCCACGGTTTGGGTTAGGTCAAGAACTGCTGCATCCCAGTCGACCTCGTTGGTCTAGTCCGGTGTGGCCAGAGCTGGTATGTCAACGTTGGAGTCCACCAGGACAGGGTCGTGATCGGAGTCCAGCTCGTTGACAGCCGAGAGGTCTAGATGAAATGGAATGTTTTTGGTGATCATGATGTCGAGCACATCCGGCCTGCCGCGGGCCGGGTGGAACGTAGGCCCTCTCGGGCCGTGCGCGATAATGCTTGGGTTGCCGCTGATGAGGCGGTAGAGCCCACGGCCTTTTACGTTGCTAGTGTGCTGTCAGCAACTCCCATTTATAGTAAAGCGCGCTTCTGTCCAACGTTTTAGGAAAGACTTAATGTTGGTCACGGATGTTCTGGCAGACATTGATGACGCCTTCCTGTAGTGTTTGTAGATCATTAATGGGATTGCATACACCAAAGATTTCAAGATAAAACTACGATGTAAAAGCATTTCACAAACTTATCAAAACGCAAACTGATTTTATTAGAACTAATAAGAATGTGCGTCGCACTTGCCTAGAACTGTGAATACGGTTTATAACAGCACTAACAGATGTTTACTGTATGCTGTATCCATGTACAATAACAGACTAATGTGTCATTTGTTTACTGCCTGCTGTATATCGTACGTAGGCAATAGTAATGAGCTTGCAGCAGAAGAGATGTTTCACAGTACTGAAGATGAATAAGTGCTCATAGCCCTTAAAGTATGCATTTTAGAGCACATTTTTTCTTTTTTTCGTCCATACTACCATCTCTCAAAATATGGAATACATATTTTTAACACCGGTAAAATGTTTATGTATAATAGCTCAGCTGTAGTTATTCTTGACATGTTCTATGTTCACGGGTTTAAGTGGACATAAGTGAACTCACAGAATGTAATCAAATCTACCTAATTACCTTTTTCCCCTTCGTCTACGAACATGTTCTATTTATATTAATATAGTTCTTCTAGCCATATACTCATGAGGAAGCTTCCCGCACACATACTCTCTTCCGCAGGACCTCCAGTATAGGTGGAACGTTAATTTCAATAATTAGTTCCTCCGGGCTTACAACAATTTATATAACAACTATGAAAATACAGAGCCTTTGCTTGCAGCGTGGCCGGCCTAGCAGGAATTTCTCGGCACCGAAAGGTATGCTGTTTGCCGGCGGAGTGAGATATTCAAGTGCATAGACTTCTCATTCAAATTATAACTACAATAACTATATACCTTCGTCACAGAGGATGTTGGAAATGATGTGCCACCACACACCTCTCAGATCTTTAAAGAAAATTTGGATTAACACTCATTAATTCTTCTTAGCCAAGTAAATAATACTATGTTTCGCCCGTAAAAGATTTCTGTGTTACAGTCACATGACTTTCTCTACCCTCTAGCGCTCATTAATGGGTATATAAATTATTCTTACGGAAGTTTATTTTCCTATATTCTTCATTTTAATCGAGATAAGCTTTTCCAGAAATAGCCCTATTACACATTTCGTTATAGATGCAAAGGGAATACCGACATTCAAATGTTTTAGAACTGGACGCTATATGCTGGCGTTAAAATTCCATACTGTTTCATTGGAATCGCGAGAAACAACTGAATGTTGAAAGGACTTTAAAGAATGACCAAGTATTGAACAATTCAAACCATTAATAATGGATATCCCAGAAATGGCTGATGTCACAAAAACAAAAGTGAAATAAATTGTGCGTTAAAAAGGATCTACATTTCTTGTGTAGCACGTTTTCGCCTATCACTTAACGTTCACAAGTTATACAAGATTGTACAAAATTCCTTCCGAATGAACGGGACTTCAAAGGCTGTTCCCAGAAAATTCAAGGTATACATTTTATTTGTCGTGTAAATATCTTTAATATATGGTATTTCAATCAAAATCGTTGGAGCCATTTTTTAGAAAATCAAAAACTTCGAAAATATCTTACATGTAAATTGTAGTTTGGGGTGGGGGAATTTTCTTGAAACTCTTCGTGTCACATCTTTGGAAGCGACTGAACCTAAATGCCAAGTTACGTGCTTATGCTATTTTTCGTTTTTGAGTTGTGTTGTTCACAGACATACACACACACACACATATCTCTTTCTAAAGTGCTTTTTTGGATTCAGGGTGCCTTAAAACATGTATTTTCGGTGAAATCTCAGTATTGAATTTTTGGATGGAATATAACATACCTAGTATGTACGTGGTAGCGAAAAAAAAATTAAATGCGGTTTAATAGAGCGATCGTTAACATTGTCCAATACCCAGTTGCAGAAATTAACTCTACTTACATTGCGTGGTTGCAATTTCTAAACTGCAATTGTCTTATGTGTTTTAATTTTAAAAGCTTAGTACCATTCCAGCGGCAATTTACTTTCGTTTTCTATCATTTATAGGAATAAATGCCGGTTCCGAAATGTATTCACACATTACAAACTGTTCCTCTGTGGAGCGCACGAATAGCAAAGAATCTGTCTATAAATTGCCGTCTCACTTCTCTACAAGTGTTTGTTGACACGTTGGAATCATTCATGAAGATTGTGTGTGCTAAAGCACGCAGACTTTTTGGCATTGCAATGGCACTAACACACTATGACACTGAAACACGTGGTCTCACAACGTATCAACCTCTATACGAAGACGCGTCAATTGATTAGCCGGCACACGGGGAGGAGAGAAAGCGGATGGAGAACAGAACTGGTTAGAAACGCATAGTGCAGGACGAGCAATTGCTCACAATACGGCCACGCATTCAAACGAAGTCTCTGCACATTAGATATAATGAGTAGAGAATCGACTGTGACTAAGATTTTAAGATAGTTTCCTATATTTAATCCTATTCTTTATACTAAATCTAAAGTGCTTGGTATACAAATGTGGCGTTTCCTCCAACTCAAATTATACATTAATTGGTGGTGTTTTGTTATTATGTATTTTTAATGCGCATGTTTAGCAGTAGTTAATGCAGAAGTGTAACCTTATTAAATCAGAGCGTGGTGCTAATTGAGAGTCCTAACGTGGAATATTATAATGCGTGTTTATCACCGCAGCCCTACAATGCTAATGGCTGTAATAGGGGCAGACAACATTATAGGTACCTGCGGCATCATTAATGTATGGTGCGGTTTTTGTTGGCCATATTTTGGTTTTACATTAGAGCCGACAAACATGTGCAGATATCATGTCAGTACAAGCGCCCCCTGCATTCCAATTGAAGTTAATTTGAATGGGTCCATCCCGGATGCAAAACACGCTCAATGAAAATTGGATTGAGTTCAAGTTCATTCTCTTTGTGGTATGAAATGTCGCGGTTTCATACCACAGCCATAAACAATATTCTAGCCATACTTGGCATGCCGCATGTCGAATGTCCAGTTTATGGTATTTATAATTGCCTATCTGTTAAATAATAATGCTGTATCAATTATTCCCAAATTTAAGAATGAGTATGTTGTGTTTTCTATACCATTTGCTTTTAAGGATACTCGATAATAAATTTTCGACAAAGTTTCGAAATCTTTTTTAAACCTTCATTGAAAAAAGTCCTAAAACATTTGCGCACGTGCGCACAGATACTCGTAGCATGTGAAACTTCAGAACTTGATATTCTCGCAGTTTTCTTTTCCTACACTTTAACCACCTTAAAGTGCTTCCCAAGGTGCAAAACTTGCTCCATTCTTTCAGATTTTGAGTATACGCTCTTTGAAAGTGGAGTAAGAGCTGGTTCTTGATATTAAGTATAGTTTTTGAATTTAGGATTTGTCGCGGTAACGTTCGTGTTATCTTATTTGCTGAGCGCCTGTTATTGTTTTACTATTTTGAATTTTGGGTTCTTTGTCCTCCGGCTAGCTATTATTACCCAGTCGAGCAAATCTCTTGAACAGGGTGTATAAACGGAAAGGAGTTGTTACTAAAAGATAACACTGATAAAAGAATTTGTTTTTACACTTTTATTGCAGTCACACTAATAATTTCACATAATTACTCTTGATACACGCCCGACTGAAACTGTTAATGTAACTATAATCACTTATTTGCCGCTCATTATTAATTCAAGTATTTCACATTTTTGTAACTAGCTTTACGACGCGAGAGATTCTGTAGAATTGCGCGACGTGTAACCCGTGAATGATTCTGTTGAACTGAGCAATACTTGTCTCAGGCTTTAGCTTTTTATACTCCCTCACCCCGATATGCCTAAACATTATAATCGAGCTGCTATTGGTTAATAAAGCGCGCCAACATTAGCGTCTATTTTTAAATCCAATCAAAATTACGAATGCATATGCTCTAGGGAAGATATTCCCTCCATTTCTAAAGAAAAGCGCGCTACTCTGACGTCATTTGTTTGTCTCTTCTAATTGATAAACAACTCACCCCCTCGCTCATTGTTACCCGCTCCTATTGTCAGTATCAGTGAGGCCGTGTAAACTTATTTCCTAACAATGATTATAATTAACAAACATCTCAAATCATTGTCATACTATAATGCTAATTTACACTACAATCACTCTGGCATTTACAGTGTTGTGATATAAAATACTGCCTCAGATTCTAATAATTTAATACAAGATTATGTTTTATAAAAATAAGAGTTTGGCATATTTATTTTTTTTTCGGAAAAGGTTTTAGAGTTACACAACATTCATTCTTTGATTATAAGGTACTATAAGTATTCGGAAAATAATATGCGTTACTTAAATGCAGTCCTCCGTGGTGTAGTGGTTACCATGCTAGCTTCTAGTTCCCGAAGTCGCGGGTTCAAACCCGGCGGAGGGCGATGAATTTTTTTTCGGGCGTAAAAATCCTTAGCATGGCTTCCTTCGGAAGGGAAGTAAAGCCGGTGGTCCCGTGTCGTAGATTTACGGCACGTAAAAGAACCTCAAGCCTGATAAAAAGACCTCTGAGCAAAATTACCGGTCTTTCACACCCAATATAGAATGGTACGCTAAGGAACACAGCAGTTAAAGAGCGTCCATAAATAAAACTCAATTTAATTTAATTTGGGACTTAAAGGGTTTAATATTCAAATTTTTATTACAAGGGAGGGCATTTGATATAGGACTTCGTTTTTACTTTTTGAGAATTGTTTTCATTGAAAGTTAGGTACTTAGGATCATTACAATTAACACTGTATTTTATTATGTTGAACAAATGTTCGATAACATTTCATATAAATTGGTTGACATTTGTAGAAATTAGCAAATTCGTGCCGAGTAGACTCAAAGAAACTTAAAGAACTTAAGTCTGTGAGAATTATCGAGAAATGCATATTTTTAAAGCAGTCTACAACGTTTATTCCACGTTATAAATATACATGTGAGATTAGCAATAAGACCGTAGCTCAATAGGTAGCGCACCTGCCTACTACGAGAGGGATCAGGGGTTCAATTCCCGGTTGGGGATGGGGCTTTTCCTCTAGCCAATACTATTCCCTGTCCTCTCCAGGATCTGCAAGTGTGAATGTGTGTGTAACCTAGTGTAGAAAACCCAAAGGGAAACCAGAAATCTAATGACAACTGTATACGAGTTAATACTATTGCCGATAGGCATATGTTCCGAAGGTAAAAAGGCTACCGTGCTACCGTTAAAAGCGGGGAGAAAAATGTGGAGCCCCCCCCCCAAAAAAACGAGAAAAAGACCTCTCCACATTCTCAGGCAAACCTGATATATCAATAATTAAAAAGAGATTCTACTATTCAGGTTACGTTGCCTGGATACATTTTTATCTATAAATTATTGCAAACTAAGCAAAAATTAGCAGAAACGATATTCAAATGCTTATGAGAAGCAAGGGAGAATAAATCCAGATAACATAGCAACGACCTCTTGCGAAGCAAAAGAAAAATAACAATTAGAAACGCTCAAGCATCTTCCGTAAGTTGACGCTGTTACAAATTGAAACATACAGCATGAAATAACAAAAGGAGTAACATTACGATAAAAATTATTTGATAGATTTTGATCTAAATTTTTTCTGAAGTAATGACAAGGACTTCACAGTCTACTCACAGAAAAGTCAAGCTATAAATTTTATTAGTCATGCAAATTACTTAAACATTTGGTATTTTAATCTAAACTATTATAGTCATTTTTTAGAAAATGAAAAATGGCGAAACAATTGCAGTACAAAGAGTATTTTGACGGGGGATTTCTTTATTATTTCTTTTAGGCGTCTGGTGTGCTTAACAATGTGTGACTCAGATGCGAAATTTTGTATTTTTTCCACTTTTTTGTTGTTTGATTATGGTGTTTACCACACATACATACACGAACAAACAACATGTGTAATCGCGGACCTTTTTCTAAAAATGCTCTATTTCCGTTCAGCGTACCTCAAAACCAGCATTTCCGATGAAATCTCGAAATTCAATTTTTGGGTGGATAAGAATACTTTCTCCAACTACTCTAGGTAACTGATAGAGAAGAGTAAAAACAGTCATGGCAATACTTTTGTCGTACAAAAAAAATCTGTTATTTAATATGCATTGTTCTTGAAAACTACTTTAATAAGTACTTTATAAATTCATAAGCATTTTCAAGTGCAGCATAATGTTAAGGTGTAAGCCATGGGACATGCTTTATATATACGTAAGCAAGAGTATTTCCGTAAACAATTTACTGAATTTCCAGAAGCTGGTAGAATCAAGACATATCTATTTACAGCTGCCATAATAGAAACTGCTCTTCCAATATGACTGCAAAAAAACAAACGCTACTCTAGGCATTCCATTAAAAAAATAATCGAATGCCAAAACGAAATTGGATTTTGTTCACTGTATCACAGGGCCATACCCACCCTACTCAATCATACAAATGAAATGTAGTAACGTTCATATAGAGATAATAAATACTTTATAATGGCGGGCCTCAACTCTGTGTGTATGTATCCGTTATCAAAAACAGTCGATAGGATATAGAGGTATAATATATTGCTCCCAAATTTTACGAATGAAAAACGATTTGGAGCGCAATTTTTTTGCCTGATATATATGTATGAAAGTTAAGTTTGCATGCAATCGAGATTAAAAATAAACAATCCATCAATTTAACGACATCTGAATGTTTATTGCAATTGGAAAATGTCAAGTGTAATTTCATAATCTCGTTCGTTTGTTTGGGAGCGGACGTTGGGCGGGAAAACGAATCGGCAGGGGGCCATGAAGAGAGATTTGAGCGAGCATTATAAAACAAAACTGCATCGCAGTGCGTCACGGTAAATGAATTATTGAAGGCTGCGATGTATCGACGCGGGCGGGGCAGGAGAAAGTGGAAGGGGAAGCGAATTATTAATTGTCTCTGTATTCAAAACACCGAACGTTGATACACCCGATCACTGCTGTGCCGGAGTATTAATTGAAAATTTATCGAAGTTTCAATGTCAAAAAGTGTCAGATTCATCACGATTGCTTTTTTTATGCCCTGCGCTTTCTCTCCCCCTCTTTTCCCGTTTTTATAAATAAATCTGCATCATACAAACTACCGAACGAACGAATGCGATGAATCCGCCCTGTGATCGCCATTTAGGAAAACGCCAGGGCTCTGCATTACACAGCGCAACGAAGGATAAACTATGACAATTTATCATGTTTCCATTTGTCTACGAGAAACTTGAGCATTCCAGGTAATACCAAGCCAGAGATATAGTAGTCCTCTTATTGAAGGCTGTGGTAACTGGGCCCTGTTTCATAAAACTTCAGGGGTACGAAATATGCAATTACGTAAAATCTGACGGTATGGCATAACAATTTCGTCTTTCATAAACGTTATATCTTCAACTTTACTAAGACAGAATATTGTAAATTGTCTTACTTTAAAATCTCGCGTCGTAAATTCATCAACTGCATGTCAAGACTTAAAGTTTACCTTATTTCACTCTAGATGGCTCTGCAGTTTACCAGCGATAATAATACCCAAATTCAAGAATGAATTCAGTTCACTAATACTCAACAGATGTTCCTCTTTATGAGCGCTTCCCCCACAAGATAAATAGCATTCATAAAGGAAATCCATTTGATGTGAACACTCACTCGACATTTTTACCCCTAGTATATTTATATAAGTTGAGAAATCAAAACATAGGGACTAAACATGGGAAATTAGTTTTTCTCTAATACTCTTTCGCTGTTAATTTTAAAGAAAAATACTATATTAAGAGTTAAAAAGTGAATCAGAATAGATTAAAACTTTTATTTTTATTTGCTAATCCTATCTATTAGCAACAATTCATTACAATGTTATACAGCTTTAATTTCTGCCTGTGATCGAGGCGGCACCACGGTAACGTGTTCGACTACCATTCTGGAGGTCCCGAGTTCAGTACCCGCGACTGCCCACTCCGACATAGGTTTTTCGTGGTTTCTCCGGGTCGATAAGTGGTTCCTCTTCTACCACGACTTTCCCGTCTCTCATTTCCTGTACCCACCATCTCCTTCATTGTCATCTGCTTCAAGTGTAGGACCACGCGACAGTGTTCGGCGGGTTGCGGCTGCGCGGTGATGTGCGCTTTATAATAGTTTCTTTCCTGGCGTCGTTGCGGGACAACTCAATTAGGAATCGCCTTCGAGTGGGCACCACCTGGAGGGTGGGGTGGGCCGCCGGGGGTCTGGAGGCTTGTGGGTGGGCCCGGACGACGTCAGATGCGTTAGAACTACAAACGCTAGGGTACCGTCCATGCTTGCGCCCGTCGTCATCCGGACCTCTCCCCTTCGGGTCTCTACCCTCATCCCTCCCTCCCAGAGGTCACGGTAGAAACAAAACGGCCTGTTGTGGCTACTTGCGGTACTCAGCTCCGATTGCAGGGGTCCCTCCGTTCGTTACTTTTACTTTTTACTGTCTCTGACAGATATGTAAATAATATAAACTTCCATAATGTTTTAATAACACGATTACTTAAATTTGTTACAAACTTGTGAATCTTGGCCCACAATTATCAAAGAGAATTAATTATTTAAAGAATTATAAAATCTGCTATATTATTATTATTATTATTATTATTATTATTATTATTATCATCATCATCTTCTTCGAAATAAACAACAAATTAACTTGCTGCCTTTAGTTCCATTCCATTTTTAATGTTCTTATAGACACACTTATAAAATTAATCTCTAAAATCAACAGGAGAGAGAGTATCCTAGAAAAACTCATTTCCCATGCTAAATCCCTATGTGCAGTGATTTGATTTCCACCCTATATTTCCCTTACATAATAAAGATAGCATTCGTATTAAAATCTTGTAACCACGTTACGTTTCTCACGATATATCTTTGTTTATGAATAATTTCAGATTAATCAATATACGCTTAGTTAGATACATAAAACATAAAGTAACAATATTCAAATGGTATGCGATCGTCTCTTGCGATGGAAAAAAAAAACAGTTGCAAACTTTCACTTTAGAAGGTATAAACATGTAACATAGAACATTTAGGAAATAACCCCCACAAATAAATGTTATTTAACAGAAATTGGTATTAGTAAAATATAGTATGTTTTCCGGGCTTATAGGCCTTGGTTGAACAATATAATGCACAATAATAAATTGCGTACTTTAGTAAGCTCTTCGTTTGTGCTGTGGGAAATTTTTGCTTAATTCTTAAAATTTCCCAGTTTAAGAATGTTGACAGAGTTCAATCAGTAGAAAGAGAAGTTTACAGGTTTTTCATAGAAAATTTAATATATACATTTAATTCTTCATATTAGTATCTCAAATGTATTATACTTTACTGAAATCTTAAGGCTACTTTTGAGAAAATGAATTTTTTTTTGTTTATTTATGGACGCTCTTTAACTGCTGTGGTCCTTAGTGTCCCATTCTATATTGGGCGTGAAAGACCGGTAATTTGGCTCAGAGGCCTCTTTATCAGGCTTGAGGTTCTTTTACGTGCCGTAAATCTACGACACGGGACCACCGGCTTTACTTCCCTTCTGGAGGAATGGAAAAATATCGAAACAGTTTGTAGAGGGAGACAGTTCTTGAAAGTTTCACCTGGTTCAAATATGAAATTTGGTACTTATTTGTCCTTTCGTGTTATAATTATACTGTTCACAATAAATATTTCTTTTAGTTCCATGAAGCTCAAAACGGCTATTTCCGGTGATACCAAGTCATCGATACATACTCATTTCGCCTGGCTCAAATATGAAATTTGATACTTATTTGCCCTTTCGTGTTATAATTATATGTTCACAAACAATTATTTTTTGAATTCCATGGAGCTCAAAACGGGTATTTCTGCCGTTGCTTCATTTTGACATGAAGTCATCGTATATATTCATTTCGCCTGGTTCAAATATGACATTTGGTACTTATTACTGTTCACAAATAATTATTTAGTTCCATGGAGCTCAAAATGTGTATTTCCGGTGACATCTAGTCATCGAAGCATATCCATTTCGTTTTTGCTCGTTTGGTACATGTAAACCGTACGTATTAACATACAGTACCATTCATAATTCTGTGTTCTTATTTTTTGTACATCCTGTTGGAGTGGTATTTAAATAATTGTAATATGAAATTTCTTAGCAATACGGCGCGTGTTTTGTATCTACATGATAATTTCCTGAAGACATGAATAGCCTGTTTTGCCGAGATTACACCATTCGTGCAGTAAGCTTTTTTGTGTACAATTATTCAAAACTTATTCACAATGATGAGCACTTCACAAGCTCTTCGCTGAAGGTTTGTATGCACAGATTAGTTTGGAGTTGAGGGAAGTTTTTGAAAAATGTAGAAGTAAATACAGTTTTATTTTTAAATCCCTCCACAGTGGTGAAATAAGAATGATATTGGAATGTGCTGGTGAATTTGACTCGATGCATTTGTGATGCTACAGTGTTGGAATAGTTAGAATGAATTTCGAGAAAGCAATAGGAAGAGAAAACAAATGAATAAAAATGAATGAACATACCCATTTACAAAAGATGTTGAAAATGTTCCTCGTTCTGTTAAAGCGCAGATACGCTAGTTTAATTCTATTATTAAACACTTTGATTATAGTTGAATTAGTGCCAAATTCAGTTTCGTATTATTTTTATACATTGTTGACTTTGCAGCACAACAAAAGGAATAATCAGGTCTATCATTTCCTGCAGCGTCATAAACAGAACCATTCTCACGAAATGTATTTATTAAATCGTAAACATTAACCCGAAACGGTAATTTGGCATTTAAAAACTTCTGTAAATTTTTGTTTCAGTTTTTCTGTATATTTATAGCCTTCTCTGAAAACATTTTCCACTAAAAACACACGCTGTTTAATCGAAAATATTTTCAAGTTGGCTCAAATGAAAACACACTTGCACTCTGGCAGAAACAGTCTGACACTATCATTCGCAACTCTTGTTACAATAGGAGATGATGCTTTGGTCATGGAAGGCAACCGCCGTGTCCTTGACAGACACTAAACAATAGCTTGCTACCGATCGTTTTGGTAGTACTGAAGGCTGCTGACCTGCGGCACTGCGGAGAGACTAAAATATCGCACTGCAACTTCGTTACTGAGTTGTGTTGTTCGTGGACAAACACACAAATAGAAACACGTCCTCCCCAAGCGCACGCCCGCGCGCGCGCGCGCACACACACACACACACACACACACACACACACATTGTAAAAGTGCTATTTCTGACTCCGTTAGTCTAGCATACACGGCAACAGCAATTATTCATCAAAACTCGAAAAATAACAACAATTTTGAGACCAGTATTTTTATATGCATATATATTTGCCTCCGAATTGTCCCTAGAATACAAAACTATAGAGCTAGTGTTTATGTGGCGCTGTCGAATGACCTTCAAAATCCGTTTTCAGTTTCTTTACACATTATACATTACAAGCGTGTGGATTGTTAGCAAGATACACACTTCTTGGGAACTATCATTAAATCAGCCATAAGCTTGCATCGTCACGCCACCGAATGCAGCTGATAAAAAGAAAGAACAGCCAGAGCAGTTGTTATTACAGCCGACGTTCTATGAAGCTGATGAGAAAGTGCTGGAAGAACGCAATAAACCAACACACGTGAAAAAGTTTCTCACTGAGCTTTATGATATCAAATCTTAGCCGTGTAATGACGTAATAGATTACTTCCCAGACTTTTATTTTTCATCTTTTCCGCTGCCTTGTGGCGCAGTTATTGGAAGCTTTGTTTGGGAAGAAATATAGGCCTACGCTGGAGGTCCACTTTTGGGGCTTTATTAATCCGACTCTTTTGAAGCCTCGTAAATAGCCTTAAAGTTCTGTTCTAGTAATCGTTTTGCAGAGCGATAGCAATTAATTTGATAGGAGATTCTATCTGATTAACAATAATAATCGCAAACTTTGTATATAAGATATATTGTGGAGAAATTACCAAACAGTGCACGAAATCACAATATCTTAATCTAAAAGTAACTTAGGTAAGCGTAAACGAGCGAGAATAGCTCCGCTGTAACGCGGGAGGCTCCCGGGTTCCATTCCCGTCCGGCCGGCCACTGTGGTTTTTTTTTTCGTGGTTTCTTGGGGTGGGTAGGCAAATGCTAGAATGATTCCCCTTATACGGACGAATTTCCTGTCCCCATCATTTCCTTTCATTTGCTTCAGCATTGTAGGACCAGACGTCGGCGGCTGGTGTGTAGCGCCAGGACGGTGGAATTTACGCTCTGGAAAGATTTCTCCCTGGAGTTTGGCGGGATTGCTGGGGTCCCCTTCCTCCTGAGAGCTATCTCATCTGCACCCAGGACCTCCAGAGTGCGGGTGGCTAAGGCAGGGCTAGCCGACGTCAGGATTGGTCGTTAGTGACCCCGTCCTTACTAGCGCACATCGTCGTCCGGATCTAGTCACCCTTCTGGTTTCCCCTTTATCCCTTTCTCCCAGCGGTCGCGTTGGTAGCACAAAGGTTCCATGTGGTCTACGTGCGTACTGTGCTGCTCCGTCTGACTACTCCTAACTCCTAATTTAAACGTAAAAAAGTAAATAAAATATGTTTTAAGAGCACAAGAATATTTAAATGAAGGTAGATTAAAATTGTTAATAATACATTTAAATTTCAATTAAAAATATAATAAGAAACGCTTGCATGTTTTTCTCCAAAATTTTCCAGTTAATAAGTATCCCCAAACATTGACACTATTCTGATGGAGTTCATTGTTCTATTCGCATCACAAGTCGATTTTAGTTCATTAGCTGATGAGCAAATAAATAGACTGTGACTTGTTCCCGCACTGGGCGTTTTAAGGTAAGGCCACGGACCAGCTATATGCGTAACACGCTGTACTGCAGTGACCTCGGTAGTTTTTCGATATGCAACTGGCGGCGCATGACGCGTTCAAGGTTAACTTTATCAGCTGCGCTTCAGTCGTTGCTTTGTGTTCGTGCCGTAAAGAGAGTTGTGCACCTCAAAAGCGAAAGTTTATTCAAGACATATTGTTGTGTGTGATTTTCTTAACACTATTAATGTCTTATTATTAGTTCACTGCAATGCCTGCTGACAAATTCACGCTTGAACAACGAATTTTTATGTGCGATACATACGTAAAAATCGAATCATGTGGACAGGTGTGTAGACAACATTAGGAGAAATTTCCTGGTATTCCAGTTCCAGATAGAGAAACTGTTAAACGTCTGGTTAATAAGTTTAGGACAGCGGGGTCGCTAAACACTAAACAAAATAGATGCTCTAACGGAGGAAAAAATTGACGAATTTGGTGCATCTATTTGTGAGGAACCCTAAAAAATAATATTTATAGGAACAATCCCCACACATAGACGAACTTAAGACAATATAAGAACAGTAATTATGAACATTACGCAAGAAGAACTTATGCGTGTGAATAGAAATTTCATCCGAAGATGCCGGGAATATCTACACGCAGATGGACACCATTTACAACACGGTTAGTACTAATTACAGTGCATGTTACTATCACTCGTGAGTGAGTAAGGCGGAAGTTATGGAATGAAAAGCTCCCTAGCGTAATAAACAAGTGTGCGGAGCACGCATATGTGCGATCCATGGCTTCGCCATAAAACGACGCACTATACTAAATGGCCGAACAAAGTAGACCATCCTGATGAAACGCAAGCTTACAACAATGAGCATTTTGAAATGGTTAATGCTGTGAAAAGCTTATTTGACATACATTGTATACTTTAACGAGAAATACACTTTCTTCTTCAATAATTCAGAAGATTGGGTCAGCCTTGAAGGGTTTAATGTGACATCCCGAACTCGAGTCACAGATTTTCGGCTTTCCGTGTCGCTGCTCTAACTCTGAGCTACCACGGCTACCTGTTTCTGTTATTCTCTCCTCCTTTTCTTCCCTATCTCGATATATCTCCCTCTCTGCCCTCTCCCTATCCCTGTCACACTCCCGCTAATTAAGTCTCTCTGTGCCTGTCTGTTTGTGCATATTGTATATTATTTTAGAGGTCGATACTAAAATTTCTTTGGCTGGTTAATACAAATTAAGAAGATAAATAAAGCACTTAATAGTGCACAAACTTGTGCCTGCTGCTTGTGATGCTTTTGGAGCTATACAGTTTCTTGTGGTAAGCAGAAAACCACAAGCAATATATTCTGAGTTATAAAGTCACCAACTGTTATATTATACAGCAATTACAGTAATGCAAATATTGAATAAGTTTTTGAGTATACGTCTTATCGTTATCTCACAAATAGCAAAATTTGTCATAAACATTTATATTTTAATCCTTCGTTGCGAAACATCTTTCAAAAGCTTCATTAATAAGCCGGATTTTTTTGGGGGCTCCCTTCGTTTCCAAGTAATCAAGATGCAAGATAGCTTGTTTTGTAGTTATTTTATATTTGGTTTTATTTACCCGGTGGGAACATCGCAGGATGTTTGCTACATTCTGTTACACAAAGTAAACAGGTATAAACATTATATATAATGGTTAGGTCAGTGTCTTATAAATGTGGTTTATACATACGACTATTATTGTTCTTGGAGATTTAATAGCTTTCCATAGGATTGCAATGGGTCCCTCACAGCAAGCAAGTCTGTTTCTTGAGTAGCTTGCAGTGGACGAGAAAATTAATGGCAAGTTGATTGTCTTCTAGACATGGGTACGTAGGAGATTCGGCTTTTCCAATATTGTGCAGATAGTGAAGGAATTTGCCATGATTGGTAAGAAACTGTGTGAGGATAAAAGTTGGGTTAATAGTGGTTTTCTATCTCTCATGTAGTATTGGGAAGAAAGGTTTTGTATGGAAGACTATGGTGAGAATATATATAGTTGGTTCCATAGGTTTAGGTAATATTGCTCTAACTTTTGTTTGCAAAGTGAGAGGGGAAGTCTGTCGTATTGCTTACCAAAGCCAATCTTGGCAAGAAAATTAACCCTGCCGTCTCCATAATGGTCGATTTGTCCTCTAATTCAATAGAATGAGGTGATTTATTATGATTTGAAGATCTTTTCCAATCCGTATAACAACCTGGTTGGTAGACTTGCATATTGCAACAGCATTTAGGGCTGCCTGTGAATTGGCGTTGATGGCATATGTTTTGGTAAGCTTCTGGTTGTTTTTATCCATAATAGTCCCTTGTGTATGCCCTGTAGCTCCACCTGAAATTCTGTACACAGTTGACGGAGTTTAACTGATTTCGAGATTTCTTTTCTGTCACGTAGACTGCTAATGCTGCCCCCATTTCCTGCTGTTTTGGAACCATGAAATCGGCTTCGCCACCTTATCCCATTTGATCCACGGTAATTCTAAAGTTTGGAATTGTTCCTTCACCGGAATCTCAGCCTTTAATAATTCGGGTATGACTGCAGTCGCCTTTGACTGCAGTATGACCTTGCGCCCAAGTGTCATTCTGAAATCTGATTTATACGAGGGTTGGAACTTAAATAGTGGCAACTACTTATTTACAGCCGATAAAAAAGAGTTACATGTTAGCAACCTTTACTGCCCTTCAATGCAGTCACCAGCGTTGTGTATAACACGTTGTCAACGATGTAGAAGTCATAGTATACCTTTAGCAGAGCCTGTTCTGTTGATAGTGTGAAGGGAGAGCTCTACTCCCTGACGAATCTCTGGAACAGTTCTGAAGCGAATGCCACGAAGTGGTTCCTTCATCTTCGGAATCAAATAAAAGTCACAAGGACTTAAGTCTGGAGAATATGGTGGATGGTATAGCACTTCTCAGTCCCATCGACCGAACAAATCAGCCACAGCTTGCGCCGTATGCGCCCAAGCATTGTCGTGCAAAATGATGGGTGGATTCTGCAGAAAGTGTTGCCGCTTCTTTCTCACAGCTGGTCGCAGGTAATACTGTGTAATGACGGTCTGCCGTGGAGGAATTTAATGCGTTAGGATAACACCATCACAGACGTACACGAGAATCACCATAACTTTCACAGTGATGGGGCTCTGAAGAACTTTCGATTTTCGTGGCGACCCATAATGACGCCATTCGTTCGATTGGCGTTTCAGTTTTGGCTCATACGATTTGGGCCATGTCTCATCCAGCGTATGGCGTAAGAAAGCCTCTCCTTCTCGCTCATAGTGCTCCAAGTGCGTCCTAGCAGCGTCGTAACGCAACCATTTCTGCATTTCCGTCAAATCATGCGGAACCCATCGTGATGCAATTTTTCGCATGCCCAGGCGTTCGTTCAGGATGTGAAGCACAGTCGTATGCGCTAATCCGGTTTCTTGGTCGAGCTCACGAATCGTCTGGTGTCGGTCACTGTCCAGCAACGCGGCAAGAGCATGCACTTCTTTTTCACTGACGCTAGGACGACCTGCTCGATGCATGTCTGCCACGGTTTGCCGACCATCGTTGAAGGCTTTTACCCAACATGTCACTGTTGCAGATTCCAGGCAAGCCTCTTGAAGACCCTGATGAAAGTATCGTGCTGTACGACCTCTGGCACATTCAATGTTGATCCAACTCCGTTGTTCCTATTTCGAAAACATCGTGACAACACTACGTTAGACCGCTAGCTCACAAGTGACTGTTTCTCTCGACTTGCGCACGCAGGTGAAGTGGGAAGGGAGAGTCCATTTGCTCTGAGGTAAGGTAGGTATGTAACTAACGTGCGCTATCAGCGGCAATATTAGATTCCGTTGCATAGCGTCTCTACAGCAGTGTTGCCACTATTTAAGTTCCAACCCACATAATTCCACAGGAAGTAGGTTTGCTATGACCGCGAGTGCTTCATTTGAGAATGAGCGGTATGAATTTTCTCAAGTATCAGAAAGTGTCTTTGGATTTTGACTAGTTTGTCCATTTGTTGTTGTTGGTGGCGGATTTGACAGTATCAGACGGAGGAGCAATAAAAGACCGCTGGCAATGACAATAGTGATAAACTGTTTTTAGGTAATAATACTAGTTGCTCCCGTGCTACTCTGATCTTAGGACTGGAAAACAAAGAAGAAATACATAAGTATAATGGTGGCGACAGAAATGAAATCAGCTAAAGGCATTGGGATGATCATCCATCCTGATTCTGCTATGATCGAAAGTCCTCGACAGGCTACTGGCCCAAGGCATTGGCTTAGAACTCCTTGGAGGTGTAGGTCCTACAAAGAGGAGAGTAATCTAAAGAAGAAGAAGAAGAAAGCTTAGTATATGTTGGTTCCATGTTAGGTTGCAGTCTAAAATTACTCCCAAATAAGCCTGCTGTGACAGTATATGTTTATGGAGTATGTTTATGTTTTGGCAGAAAGATTTCCGGAAATCCAGCTGGAAATCATTCTGCCAAAACATTAACACAATCAATCTCTAGAAACTCTATATAATTTGCAAACAAAATTTCGTGAAACAACCTGCATTGTGGGCTCTCCTGGGAATAAACTAAGTTTTGTAATAGATCAGTCATTCTTGCATTAAAAGGCAGCAAATGCATACATAAAAACAAACCTTTTAAAAATGCATTTTTGGCTTAAACGTAGCTCATTATAAATGTTATTACAAGCTTGTCAATCTTAAACTGAAATCAACAAAATATTTTTATTATTATTGGAACACTGTGCTTCCCCTTTCGTTAAAGATTACATCTTAATATCTAAAGTTAGGGCATGAACTACGACGTTAAGAAGAAGAAAATGGAACAAAGTCGCAAAACGCATAAGAAACCAAAAAGAGGAAGCCATAAATAAGAGCAAAAGACACGGTTAAGAGATAGCGGCTTTGATATGTCGCTCATAAGCCAAAGCTGACCACAGAAAGGTAGGGGACGCTATAATTCAATATCGTAACACCAGAGGGAAAGAAAAGGCTGGCAGAAAGGGTTATGGCATGTGACCAAGGCAAACAACAGCGGTTATCTGAATTGGACATGTCGCCATTTTGAGATTTGCGATTCATGGTTTGATTATATAGTTCCTAATTTCAGTGTTTATCTTTTTAACTCAAGCGGTCATCGAATTAACCATTACCCAATGGAAGAAGTATGAAACGCCCAAAGTTAATTTTCAATTTGAGTTTTAATACTATAATGTGGCGGTTTCCAAACTGTGGAACCACATATTAATGTAGGAATGGAAAGCACAATTGCCTTTATAGGGAAATGAATTAAAACCGGCTTAAACCATTCGAATAGCTCAACAGTAAAAACTATTAAATATAAAAATTAAATAAATACTATATTGACACTTTGAAAGAGTTTCCAGCCTGTTCGAGAAAGATCAGCAACCAGAATCGACTTCAAAAACAAATACTTGGAAACATTTCCTATTGACAGAGACATATAATAAAATATTGTTATACAGTTATGGAGTCTTGCAGGCGGGATGTAGAAATGTTGCTGTTTCTTAAAGTTGTCTTCGTTTTGCTCTCCGGTGGCTCCAGTGAGCTGCCGTGGAGCTTCCTCTTCCACTTCCTTTCTCATTGCTTCCTAGACCAGAAATCCCTATTAACTAGCATGCAAGACGGATCAGCTACGTCCATTATCGAAATGCTTCGGTGCATCATAAATCTCAAATGAAAGATAATTCTGCAGGTAATGCTGATAACAGTGGCAAAGTAATAATGTTGAATGATAGTATAATGTTTGTTACACAAGTAAAATGTGTGTTAAGTACAGTTATTTATACTGCCAATAATATTTACAATGGTTTTAATTAATAAAACTTTATGTGCTACAGTCTCATATCTTGCTCTGCCCATCATAAATTCGCAGGCATACCTTAATTTTAGCACATGCTGGTTTACCCAAAGTTTTACGAGTGGCCTTTAACGAAGTAATTAATTTAATTTACCTTCTTAGTGCTATTGTACAATTATTAAGAATACTTTATGGTAAAACGACCCATTTACCTCTTATAATTGTATTCTCGTACAGGCCCATGATACTCTTAAAAAGATACGAAAAATCTACTGATATTACTGGAAATGGTTATGAAACACTTGCAGATGTATCTCTGACTTCCTTAACCTTTCCCCTATAGTCTTTCAAATTCTGGAAATTACATATAGTCCTTTAGGAGCCTTTTGGCGGTGAAACAAATATTGAAATGCTAGAGTAATCCTTTAGATAATATCAAGATATGAAAAGTTGAAAAGTTATACGTTCACTTTGGCCCAGTAGTTATTCGTTTAACCTAAAAGACCACATTTTTACATACTATAGAAACCCCCGACATCAATATTGAACTAAACGGTGAGAAACTGGTAAATATGAAGGTTTTTTATTCTCCAAGTTACACGTTTTGGAAATACGCATAGCAATCCAGAAAAATAATCTTAGCTGCTAATTATGGCATATCGGTTGACTAATTCTTATGTTACTCTACGATTTTCTCTCTTAATATAATTATGTAATACACCGTGGTAATGAATTCGATGAAAACATGCAGAGAAAATACAGCTAAACTTTAGGATAGTAAAAGAGTTTTGCAGAAGTATGGCATACATATTGTGCCATTAGATATAAACACACTCGTTATCCTTTTATTTTGCTTTGCCTTATCTTTCCTCAGTTGCTAAATCATAACTAGTGGCGGCTCGTGAGTATACATTTAGGGCACAAAATGTTAGTTTCATACAGCCCTGAAAATGTAAAATAGCGGCTACTGTTGGCAGTTGTGATTTATGAAGAATTGATACAACTGTAGCCGCTCCCAATAATAATAATAATAATAATAATAATAATAATAATAATAATAATGTATAACTTGTCTGACAAGAGAAAGGGTTGTTTTGTGGATTTTATTGTTTAGCACATAATTTAGTCAGTTTAGAGCAACAATGAAGTATAATAATGTGTAAGCTTTTGTGGTACCGCCGCTGTATCGTTTTCACTACTGTTCATTTGCATTCTTTCGTCAAGCTAATATTACTAATTTATTAGCACCCACCAAGTCTCATTGTCTGAAGCAGGAAAACGGTATAATTTCTTCTTATAAAATGCCCTGTCGCTCCATATCGTTCACATAAAAGTTACTCAATATAAATATCCATTACACTACATTGTAGGTACACGTTAAATAGGCAAACTATACTGCATCATGGCTGACACTGTCTATTTATAAAGAAAATGCATACGTCTGTTTTGCGCAAATGTCTTTATCACTCTATGATTGAGGTCTTTCTTTAGTATCATAACATAATATAGCATAACTCATCCAGAAATCCAAAATACATGTGGAGAATAAGTTTTCTATCCGTATAACTATAAACACATACTCACGTCAGATCTAAATTTCGCTGTGCAATGAGTGGATTGGTATAACTGCTCACTGTGCTACCAACTAGCGGGATTTATGTCAAACTATAAGCGAACGGGGGTTCCCAACTTTCCAACCTGGCACTCTTGCATGAATGAAACTTGTGCAGTAGTGTGCTACCACCAACTAGTAGCATTGACGTAGACTTGTTTCTGAGAGATGGATATTGAGGGCCAGTGCACGTCTTCAAGTGTGCACAACTCGTATGTATTTCGCCCATAAGATAATTACGTCATACCAGTTGCGCATGTGCAAAATCTCCTAAAAACGTGCATAAGTCAAGTTGTGCTCGTGACTGAGCCATATCTCATCAAGTCTGGAAGAGAAGCGCGGTAGATTTAAACGCCGTAGATTTTAAATTACCGCATCTATGTTACGTGTAATAGCATTCAAAGAAAAAACAACCAATAAATCTGCAAGGTGTTAAAAAATTAGGATGTCCTCGTGTTCTTCTGCTCTTACATATCAGCCACCAATTTGTCATGACCATCTATTCATACACTATGTGATCAAAAGTATCCGGACACCCCACAAACATACGTTTTTCATCTTGGTGAATTGTGCTGCCACCTACTGCCTGGTACTCATTATCCGCGACCTCAGTAGTCATTAGACATCGTGAAATAGCAGAATGGGACGCTCCGTGGAACTCACGGACTTCAAACGGGATCAGGTGATTGGGTGTCACTTGTGTCAGAAGTCTGTACGCGAGATTTTCACCTCCTAAACATCCCTAAGTCCACTGTTTCTGATGTGATAGTGAAACGGAAACGTGAAGGGACATGTGCAGCACAAAAGCGTATAAGCCGACCTCGTCTGTTGACTGACATTTGAAGAGGGCCGTAAAGAGTAATAGGCAGACATCTATCCAGACCATCACACAGCAATTCCAAACTGCATCAGGATCCACTCCAAGTACTATGACAGTTAAGCGTGAGGTGAGAAACCTTGGGTTCCACGGTCGAGCGGCTGCTCATAAGCCACACATCACGCAGGAAAAAAACCAAACGACGCCTCGCTTGGTGTAAGCAGCGTCAACATTACACGATTGAACAGTGGCAAAACGTTATGTGAAGTGACGAATCACGGTACACAATGTGGCGATCCGATGGCAGGGAGTGGGTATGGCGAATGCCTGGTGAACGTCATCTGCCAGCGTGTGTAGTGCCAACAGTGAAATTCGGAGGTGGTGGTATTATGGTGTGGTCGTGTTTTTCCTGGAGGGGACTTGCATCCCCTTGTTGTTTTGCGTGGTACGATCACAGCGCAGACCTACATTGCACCTTCTTGCTTCCCACTGTCGAAGAGCAATTCGGGGATGGCGATTGCATCTTTCAACACGATCGAGCACCTGTTCATACTGCACGGGCTGTGGCGGAGTGGTTACACGACAGTAACATCCCTTAATGGACTGGCCTGCACAGAGTCCTGACTTGAATCCTATAGAACACCTTTGGGATGTTTTGGAACGTCGACTTCGTGCCAGGCCTCACCGGCCTACATCGATACCTCTCCTCAGTTCCGCACTCCGTGAAGAATGAGCTGCCATTCCCCAAGAAACCTTCCAGCACCTGATTGAAAGTATGCCTGCGAGAGCGAACGCTGTCATCAAGGCTAAGGGTGGGTCAACACCATATAGACTTCCAACATTACCGATGGAGGGCGCCACAAACTTGTGCGTCATTTTCAGCCAGGTGTTCGGATACTTTAGATCACATAGTATACTTATTGCTTGGAATGAAAATGATATCCTCGGCTTTTGTCTTATTTTACTTACATTTTCTGTGCAACAACAGCCATAATGCTACTAAAATATATGGCATTTTCATCGAAAAAACAACTCTTTTCTTCTCTTTGGTCAAAGCCTTTCCGCAAGTGTGTTCTTTTATTACTACAATGCATTCGTATTCTAGTACACAGTAAATCCTTTCTAATTTTTTAGTAATTTAGGAATATAAATTAGAATCTGCTCTCTTTCATATTTTTATCGTGAAGAACAGGCTTTGTCAATGTAAAAATAATTATCAAAATTCGTTTCCGAGATTACCCTACGAACACACACCCACAAATTTTCTGTCTGTGTAGTATTAGTATAGAGTTGATTCTACCTCCACGATACGTTATTCAGGATGCATGTTTCTCTAGAAATGACTAAATTAACAAATAAGTATTAGTTGTTATATAAACAAATGCATAACTGTAGCACTGTAGGAAAAATCTGATGTGTTACACTCACATGACTTTGTCTACTCTTGTACAAACTATTTTTACAAACGCTTATTCTCCATATGCTTCATGTTAATCGAGATGTCAATCTTATTCCTAATAATCTTGTAGATGCAAGGGGAATATGGTAGGCTTTAAGCGATAGTCAAATCTTTTAAGAGCTGGTTGCTATATGGCTCATTCCATTCTCTTTGTATGTCCAGGACATAAAAAAAATGAATTACGAATTTGAGAAAAAGTATAAGTATTAGAAAATTTAAGGGAATAACAAGCAATATCTCGAAAATGGTTCACTCAACAACAAAAATATATATGACATAAATTGTGTATTTTAACGCGATCTACATTTTTGTGTAGTAAAATTTTGTATATCTCTTATGGTTTACCAGTTATGCAAAAGTCGTTCACAATGAAGAATACTTTTGGAGACATTCTCAGAAAATCCGAGATATACATTTCATTTGTCATGAAAATATCTTTAACATATGATATATTAATCAAAATCGTTAGAGCCATTTTACAGAAAATTAAAATTTTCGAAAAATGTTCCATGTAAAGGGTAATCTGGGGTGGGGGATTTTCTTGAAAACCTTCGTGTCGCATCTCTGGAAGATACCGAACCTAAATACCAAGTTTGGTTTTTATCCGAATGTTCATTTCTGAGTTAGGCTGTTCATAGACACACACACACACACACACACACACAACCACACACAGACACACTCACGGACATGTTTCTAAAAATGTTTTTTTGGATTCAGGGGGGTCTCAAAACATGTATTTCCGGTGAAATCTCGGTATCGAATTTTTGGGTGTAATACAATACTTCCCCTACTTACTATACGTAGTAGAGAAAGTAAAAATTCAAGTCATAGTGATACTGTTACTTAACGACCTCTTTGCTTGGGAAATGAAATTAATAAAAAAAAATCGAAAACTTCCAGGATCTTCCCTCAGATAACTCCCTTATTTTGAAGTATAAGAACATGAAATATTTTGAAAGCATTTGACAGAAATCATATATTTTAATTATATATATATATATATTTCCGAAGTAGGATTTTTCCGGATTCTTAGTTGTATAGAATATACAAAATCCATGCACAATGAAAAGGACTTTCTTTACGTGCTATTCACAGAAAATTCAAGAGGTACGCTTTTTTTAAATATTTTAATGTCCTTCAACTGGTTAGGTCATATCTGACCATGAATGGATGAAATTGATGAAATTATGCTCACCCGGGGTGCATAGAACTTAAAGTCACCCGACATTCATCTTTGCAGAATAAGAGAAAACTCCGAAAAATACCTTATGCATATAACTCACCCTAACTGAGATTCGAACTCTTGAACGTGAGGCAGGCATGATATTCCCTGAGCCATTTGTTAATCATACATATATCTTAAACCTATAGTATTTAATAAAAATAGTTGGCCATCTTTGAGAGACAGAGACATACTCAAATGTCGTCGTCGCTGACGCTCCCCATATGGCCAATCATCTTCGGGGATACCTCATTCCACTAAGCGATGACTGGACCCATTTCTGAGGTGGAGGCACCCAGCGGGCGGAATCCGTTGCCTTCGATGTTTGGGTGATGATGGGTATGGCGGTAGAATGACCGTGGACTGAACAACGTTGGACGTTAGGGATACTTCACATGAGCAAGTCAGACCTGAAAGCGATTTAAAATTGCCACCCCAGATCCGGAAATCATACCCTGGACCCTCAATACGAGAGGTGGTAACGAAACCACTGCGCCACCCCTGCGCCCCATACTCAGATGCTGTTTCTTTTTTCTAAAAACATTTTTTTATGGAGTAGTTCCCTAAACGTGTAATTCCGACGAAATAGAATGTTTTGATGAAATAACGTCTTCTACTTAGTGTAATAAAACGATAGAGAAAATAAAATCATCGTGTTGTAATGTGGCACTGAAACCCATTTGATGAAAAGCACTAGATATAAAATAGATTTAAAAGTAGTTTTCAGTCACTTTTCAGAGAACTAAATCATCACGTTAAGCGGTTTATAATAAGGTAATAATAATAATAATAATAATAATAATAATAATAATAATAATAATAATCTAACAACATGTTAAACATTTAGTTTTAATAAAACTTACTTATTTCCTCATTTCTACTAATCTGCAGTCTTGATAAAAAAAATTGCTGTGCAACAGTGGCAGAACGTTATTTAGGTATTATTCTCATTAGTGTATCTACAGGTAATTCATACGAAGCTTTATTTTTATTTTCTATCCATTTTCTGTTACTCATCATAAATGTTTGCAAGAAATGGTTTCAAATAGTTAAAACCACGGGTTGTCTACTGAGGCTGCTAAAACGCAAGTCAATATAAATTATGTTAGCGATGATCTTACAAACGCTTTAATCGAAATAATGAGAAACAAAACAAATGCTAATAATATATTATGAAATAGGCTTATAATTGCATATATTATAATGTAAAAGGTAAAGGTACTACCTACATATCAATGAAGGGTCCCCGAAACGGGGGTAGAGCCTCACACGTAAGCCAAAGTGGCCCTTTGAGCTTCGAACGCGATCCCTGGGAGGGAGGGATGAGGGAGAGACCTGAATGGCATCCAGATCCGGTAGACGACATACGCAAGCATGAATGGGGTCCGTAACGTTTCCAGATTGCACGCCGCTCAAGTTCCCCCACAAGCCTTGCACCTTCGGGAGGGTTTCTAAGGGGAACCTGCTCCGTGAGCACCCGGAGGACGGGTCCGTGAGCAGTCCGACCGACGCCAGAGAGAAATCCTCACAAAGCCTACTACCACCGCCCAGCCACAACATACTGAACACCGTCGCCTGGTCCTTCAACCCTGAAACAATGATGTTGTAGGAAACTATGGACATGAAAGTCGTGAAAGAACAGGAATCACCACAGCATTCGCCAACCGATTTGGGTCAGAGTGGGCAGTCGCCGGGAATCGAACTCAGGACATCTTGACTGCGAGCCTCACACGTTACCGTGTAGCCATCTCCCTCGGTTTTTATAATATAATAAATTATAAATGGATTTCATGCGCTATTTTTGTTAAATTATAAATCTTAAATAAAAAATTTAGTGAACATTGTCTAAGGAATTTCTGTGAAGTGAGTGCACGTGTCATTGTATCTATGGAGCTTATTGTAACGTGTGAACGATTCTTCACGCAACCGGTTTTGCGGCGTGCGGTCGGCCGGCGAGGCTGACTGCTGTGTCGGCGGTGCGGGTGACAGGAAGTTCGCAGCACTTCCGCCCTATGTTATTAAAGCCACAAAACTTATGTTGGTAGACATGGGTTTCCTTGGAAATGAATTCATGTGTAGCAATTCTAAATTCCCTACACAGGATCGTGCAAAAACGTAATACACATACACTAAATGGCGCTGAAACCTAAGGTCAATACGCCTGATCTTTCTGAATAGGCTAATGTGATAAAAAATTCATAATGCACATATATTATAGCTTAAAAATTAATTATCATCATCATCACCGCAAGGATTAGACAGTTGCCCGTTCCGGCTTCACGAAGCATCAGCCCAACGCTTTCTAGGACATCCACACCTCGTCGTGCTCTTGCGTGGTAGTTCCTGCTGGTAGTGGGTATCTCTCTTCACTCATTCGGTTCATATGGTCAATCCAATTTTGTTTAATTTATTTAAAGTAGCGCTAACTACATGGTCATATGGGACTCATCAATTACTTACGTTAATTCATAATTAGACAAACCGTTACATGTTCACAAAAATAATAAAACAAATGAATTGTAACATAGTACAACACAGGAAGTAGCTGAATATAAAGAGAACAAAATATATAATGGAATTACATCGTTAATTTTAACATCATTAAATAAATATTTATATTCAGATTGCTATTCAGGTATGACCAAGAAAATATTAAATATTATACTGAAACATTTTTTTAAACTGAAACTTTTGTTAAAAAGACCGTTATTCTGCAGGAATTTCTTTAGTTTTAAATAGGCCACTTGAGTATCTATTGCAGTGTGGAGGTAGGAGGAAATGTTTTCAGTTCTGCGACAGTTATCATATTGTTGGCATTTGCATAGTGGATGCTCAACAGTGAGTCTTGTAGTACAGAAACAACATTCAGGAGGTGGTCCTTTGGTGTAGAGATAGAGGTGAGTGAGTTTTGTATGTCCGATTCGTAATCTAGCAGTAATTGTTTAGTCTTGGTGGTTCAAGGCAGTATGGGAAGGGACTGGTGTTTTCCTGTCTAGTAGTATGCAGCTTACTGTTTGAGGTCTGGGTCCATTGATGCTTCCAAAGGCTGCGGATCGCTCTTAAAGTTTGATGCAGCATCCTGACTAGGAATTTTGTCCATTTTTGTCTGTGTTTCATTGCTTTATGTATAAAGGTACTACTTTTAGCTCCTCTTATTTCTTCAGTTTTAATCCTAAAGTTTGGTGCAACCTTTACTTGCCTAAGGAACCTCATCTCCACCGTCTGAATTCTATATTTCTTTTGGAACCCATGTTTCATAGGCGAATAGTTTTCTGGGGATTGCCATAAATCTATAGAGTTTTATTTATGTCTTTAAATCTTCTCTATATAGTTCCGCATACTGGCTAAAATTTATTTATTTATTTTAGAATCAATATTCCTGAAAAATATTGTATTAATTTAAATATGAAACAGAATGTTAAGCTTTCACTAAAAGTAACTTAAAATAAAAGTTGCTAAGTTAGAAAGAACAAATACTCGCTTTCGCCCCCCCCCCACAATACGTCGCTGCGGTGTAGCCCTGAGAATCTACCTATGTGTTGGCAAGCTCTGGGCAAATATTCTGTTCCCGGAGCTGGTTTTTACTGGAAATACTGCTGGATGGGAGGAAAGCTCCGCCGTGTAAAAAGCCCTCGCAGCAGTAAAACAGCTCCCCCCTCCCGCCACCACCCTTTTTATATAAATAACAACAGTGTATATAGAAGCGATAAGAGAGGAACGGGCGAAGTAGACAACGGGAGAGAGATAAATTGTATTGTTTTCCATTTGCAGTGATGAAACTTTAACCCCTCCCTCATGGAGCCCCCCGCCCGATACACAAGGGCCACAGAGATACGTACGTTTCCAACCGCCCACTGTCAGGAGAAGGCTCACAAATCCACACTCTCTGATCCTGAGTAACTAATGGCAACAGACAGTTTCCCTCGGACACGGTAAACAATACCAAATTTAATTTGAGGTTAAATCCGTCAGGCTTGCTGACACTCAGTTTGAGGAAGTGTTGACGTCGGGATTGTGAAACAAGACACGAACGTATATCAAATGTTCCTTTGTTTTCTCTGGAAAACCGCAAAACTAATCCTAATCTGCTATATAGGAAACGCAAGGCATCAAAATTGATAGGGCATCTTGGGGTGCCTGAAAACACATTCTCTTCAATTTTTCATACTGTGCAAAATGTTTAGTCTTATTAGTGTTTCCTTTAGCTGTTTTCCTATTTAGTACAAAATTTACAAGATGTTTGCATTAAATTCAAGATTTTAATGTTATTACTGATGCAAATATCTTAAATATATGGTGTTTGAATAACATCGTCACCCAATTTTTGAGTAAATAAAAAATAACGAATCATTTTCCATGAGCAAGGTGGTTTGTAGTGGGGATGGGGTTATATTGAAAATCTCCTGACGCATATTTGGAATTTGTTGAACCTAAATACCGAGTTTTATGTTCATCTGACGTTTATTTTTTGAATTATGCTGTTCACAGACACACACCAGAGATATTTTCCTAAAACTCATTTTGAGAGGGCTCAGGGGACATCAAAACATCTTTTTTGATGAAATCTGAATACAGTACTTCCTATACTAGTAGCAAACTATATATCTTTGGTTTTGCTTCAAGTGAAAATAGGCAAGTATTTAAATTAAATCTTTATTTATTTATGCGGTTTTCTTTCAAAGTTAAAGTATCTGTTTTGTCTTTTATTCCTGATTAAACATTAAAAATGCTGCCAACATACGAAGGAAACTAACATGGAAATTGAATACCTGCAGAAACATTTAAAGTCTTTCCCGTAATGCAGTCAACGCAGCCACCAGAAACTCAGCACCCAATCCAGTGTGCGGCCGTGTTTTTCCCTCCAAGCGCGAATTGTCTCACCCGCCAGCAGGGACATCGTGCTGTTACCAAAGTCACCTCTTTCCAAAGCGCATCTTTCACAAGCCAGAAGAAACCTTTTCAACGTGATCATTAGTATATCCCGCTAGTATAAAGGATCATATCTATATCCCTTTTATCCAGTAAAATATTCTCTTTATGGAAAGAAACTTTCCTGGGTCTGTTTCTCTGTTTTATGTTGGTGCTGGGGTTAACGCGAGCACAGTTTCTATTCTGCCATAGGTTTAAATGTTCTTGGAAACCTTAATGGAAACACTTCAGAACTATGAATTGCATCTACGTGTTCCGAAAACAGGCAAGTTCATGGTTTCTTGTTTCAAGCCTCATTATGACGGGCCCGTAAAATTATTATTTGAGTTAAACAAGCCGCACCTTTCACTTGTTTCCTATATAAACTCCGCCAGATGCCTCCACTAGTAAAATCTTGCCGCAAGTGGCGCCCGTGGTTGCGGAAGGCTTCGTTCCATATAAGTACAAGGTTTTAATGTAATAATTAATAACAGGTGCTTTGTTTCTCCTTGGCCTTTATTATTAGGAAATGAAATGTTGGTTAAGTTAAGCCCCGGCGGCGTCGCTGTCCTCCCCTCCATTTTCTGCATGAGGGCGGCAACTACTTGGGTCGAAAGGGGTGGGAGAGGAGGCCCTTAATACTGCAACAAGGTAATCCCTTTGCGAAGCTGGGTGCTCTTCTAGGATGCCTCAAGAAGCCTTCCCTGCTATCCCAAACCTGCCTTTTCTCCCGAAATGTCCTATCAGATATACCTCTAAGCTTTAATCTGTTCACAAGAGATTCACCTCTTTTATGTACTCGTATAAACCGCTTTAGATAATGGGATATTCAATGTCTAGTTAAAGTACTCGTAACTCACTGTAACACGCGTTCATACAGACTTCCAGTTTTTAACCTCTGTTGTTGAGTGCATTTGCTTTAATACGAGATAGGAATTGCGCTTCAAGTTGGAGTTTAGCGCAAAAACCATAGAGGCCCATATTTGGTTAAAAATAAATTAGAGGGAAAGCTACTTGTTAAGTAAATATTTTAATTTATAACAGGTGTTTCACCATAATGCTTTCAATGTCCATTAGCACAGACCATGTCATTCACTGTTTATTTTACCTGGACCCACCCCATCCTGTACCAACGGCTAGCACAACAACCCAACCTAATTAACTTTCAACATTGATGTTCAGTGCTTTAGATATCTGAACTAAAACTCCAAGTTTCAGACATACAAGTAATTACGTATTCACAGGGGAAAAATGCCTTAAGTGCTTTCGGAATCTATAGCATAAGAAAACGAAGAAGAGGAAAAAAATACTTTAACAGATAAATTAAACTCTATATTCAATTGTTTATGATGAGGTATTGGAAAAAATAAAAAATTAAAGAATTAAAAATCTCCCGAAACTGACCCAATTAGTAATGAATATAATCAAATATGCCAATGTATGCTGAAAATTTTAACAAAACCTGGAAGCCTATGTACACTGTATTAAAATATCAAAATAATGCATCCGTGCTATATCGGGAACTTACTCGAATCTTCTTGATTTATTATGATTTTAGCATGTTCAAGTATTGATTTAGCATATTCAAGTATGGCATTTCAATCAGAAATTTCCATTAAGAAGTCCATAGACTTTGCTTAAAGAAACGATGAAGAAAGAAAGAAACTAAAAAAACCAAAGCCACACACACACGTCTATCTTAGGCGAGTCTCTTTACAAGTTCGACAACTCTAAAGCATTTTCAGTTACCCAAATTCTAAAGCTATGAGGCCTTATTTTTACCAAAGACCCGAAACGCTGCACTTGAACAATGGATCCACACATAACAACCTGCTTCACATAAACATTTTTTCCTGTGGCGTCTCATATGCCAATAAACAATGGATGCTGCTGGTTGGCATCGAGTGGCGGTCCTAAGCCCTGAGTTACAAATTTCGACTTTTCTGAATTGACCATTGTGCAGAGTGTATTCATTTTTCAAGGTTTGTTGGAAATAAAAAGCTGAAAGCTGTTCCGTGTTTTCGAATATAATTTGAGGTTCCATTGTTTTTGTTTTGTTTTTTTCTGCTGCAATTGAATACTTTAGCGGCCCTGTAGTTTCGGCTCGAAATCGCTAACAGAGCAGGAGCTACTCGCTTAAGACGAAATGGAGAGTGGAGTCGAAGAAAACGACTGAGGAGTGTGATAAAAACCATGCCAAGATAATTTATTTAACATCGGCGTCCTAAGGCCCTGGAATACCCACTTCAACAACCCCACATACGTTGAAGAATCCTTACAGGTCTTGATATTTCCAATTAATGAAACTTAAGAAGATTTTGTGGATGTTGGTAACACGCATGTCTACTCGGATCTCCTCTTCCATGAATCACTTTGGGAGACTATATTGGTTCTAGCTACGACTGTCGTCAGCATTCTAGTGACACCGATTTTCAACCTGTACTAATGATCACATTTTCTGACGTGATGCTTAAAGGGAAACTAAATTATGATTTTCATGATTTTCTTCGATTTTCAAATTTTGATTCCATTGAATATTTCAATTCTTCCGCCCATTTTGGTATAAATTTTAAAGCGGTACGCTAACTTTAAATAGTTTGAAAATATTATTGAAAATCACTCTGCGTATCACATGTTTAGAATTTTCAAGCTCTCTCATATTGTTAGAACATCAATAACTTATTAAATATTAGTGCTAGAGAGGATATCCTTTTTTGTTTTGATCGAGAAGTTTCACTGCAGTTATTGGCAGAACCAAGCAGGTGACACAGACGAGCCTGGACAGTATAATGAAGTTTCTTTAAGTTTTTGCATGTTACAGCAATTTCTAAAGAATTACAATTTTCACACAAATTCTCCATTATCTTAGAAAATAACTAACACAAAGTTATGAAAATTTGAATACATTTTTAGCTACATAAGGTGTATTTTAATGAAAACGCTTTATGTATAATGTATAGTTATTTAAGTTTAAAACACATAAATAAACGTTTAGACATTATATTTAAAAGGATCATAGCTTTCCTTCTATTAAACAAACATATATTTTTTCACCAGTTAACAGTAAGCATTGCAGATGTCTCAGAATATTCATCTAATTATCTTAAATAGGTTTTTTTAGATAATGGGTTATCAATTGGATGAATTTAACATTGGTAGGGCATTTAGACTTTCCTTAGCTATCCCGTCACTGGTTCGGATGTCCTTATAGGGCCGTTACAATATCAATAAGTTGGCATTCAATCATTATATGAAAGAGAGCAAAGTAAGGGAGAAAAACCTGAGGTGATACATTCACATGATTTTCTTGACCAATGACAAATTCACACATATCCGTTATGTATTATACTGGTCATACAAAAAGTGATTCTTCTATCCACGTTAAGGCAATGACGATATAAATACATATTTTTGATAAAAATAATTTCAGATTAAGTAATAAATGCTTAGAAACAACATGAGAAAACAGCTTTCAAAGACTTACTTGTGGTAACAAGGACTTGCACTTGAAAAAAAGAAAGAAATAGGTAACAAAATATTATGTTCTCTCTCTTCCTGTGACACACACACACAAGGATCTTTCTATGTAAAACGTTCTTCCGGTGAAATCTACATATGGATTTTTGAGTGGAATCTACCCAATTTAAGTAGGCGGTAAAAAAATAAAAGCGGAAGGAGAAATGGTGCACAAAGTGGGTGTGAGGTGAATTTGTCTGGATCAATCATGCAGTGCAGCGCAAATTGACATAAACGTAAAGAAAAACAAACATTGTGAAGGCCATCGTCTTTATTTCTGAATGGATTCTCCTATTATAACACCGACACGGGTAGCCGAAGTCGTTAAGGCACAGACCACTACGGTTCAAAATCCCCCAGGACCGTCCTCCTCACGGATTTTCCTCAGTCCTCATGACTGGCAAATACCGGGGAGGTACCCTAAACTTACGGCTAAATATCATTACATTTAACGTATCACCAGTGTCACCGCTGTGATGCTGTATGTAGTAAGAGGGGGGTCAAGCACTATTCAGTTCCTATTACCACTGCCTATAACTGAGAACCTAAGAAGGTGAATTAGTAAGAGACAATTAGAATATGGATTGGATTGGATTGACTACGGAAAGGACTTGGCGTCGATCCAGAGTGGATATTGTACCTACGCCCCAGAGAAGGCGGAGGCGTCCACGGGAGGAAGATGAGGCGAGGGGAGACACCAGGTGACCGGAACCAGGAGCGACGGCACAGCAATGACAGAATCCCTAAACTTCCAGATAGAGACACCCCGGCAGATGGTCAGGCAAATCGGGGACTCCACCCCACATAGAGGGGGTTCGGGTACGCCGGCAGCCAGCAGTCGAGGGACGGAGAGAGTCATAAAGAGAATCCCTTTCCCCTGTCACGCTGCACCGAAACACCATCGCCGACGCTTCTGACCCTGAAATGAAATATGAATGAAAGGAGGAATGGAACGAAATGGAGGGACTGGAAATTCGGGGGATGAAAAAATCTACTCCAGCATTTGCCTGACCACCCGGAAAACCCCCCTAAAACAACCTATGGGTCAAAGTGGGGTGGTGTCCGGGATCGATCCCGGGATCTCCCGAATGCGGGCCACAGACAACTAGAATATGCATACTACCCATTTAAAACAATACTGGAATATCATCTGCCGCTAATAGCAAGAGACACCCATATCCCTCACCAAGGCGTAATCGTAAATATAAAAGTTAAAAGTAAGAGACCATTGGTGCAATAAATGGCTATCAGAGAACCCGACATCGAAAATGTTTGAAATAGTACAAAAGTTAAGAGCTCAGTATCCGATCACATGCATCAACAGGTCAGAACAATTTCCCGCAGACTTGTACACTCATACTACCCACTGGCTAAGAGTGAATCTCCACAATGAGCACTGTAACTTGAGGAGAGACCACCAGACACATAACTGAATATCCACAACCTTCCTTCAGAATTGCTCAAAGCTTTGTCGGAAACCAGCAACACAACAAACCTCATAAACTTCAAGAAATCCATCCAGCTTACACAACACATCTAAAGAAAGATCAAAGCTGCTATCACAAAGATGTAAACTCCATTAGTCAGGAAGAGTAACACCACTATGAACTAATTCATTGCAAATATTTCATCAACATTTGTATATTTGATGTACAATTTGGTTGTATACATCGTACACAACCAAATTGTAATTCAGAAACTATTGTATTGTTTGTGTGTTTCTGTGTATTGAAAACAAGAATTATTGTCATGGATAGTCTGCATCTAAATTCATGTCTGTCGCAATGAGACCTCTGTAGACAAGCCACTTAAGATAAACCATTAAAAACAATCTTGATGTTACATTCACATGAGCTTTCCTACCCATTCTTCAACATACTTATTACAATGGCTTATTCTTTTATCCACTTCATGTTAATCGAGATAAACATTTGCAGATATGGTTTTATTGCACACTTCCTTGTAGGTAGAAGAGAATTAGCATAGATAAGCGATAGTCAAATCTTTTAAAAGCGGGTCGCTAGGTGATAGCCTTGAAATTCCGTTCTCTTTGATGACCACGAGAAAAGAAAGAGCGTAAAAAAAGTACAAGTATTTGAAAATTCAAACCAATAACAAATAATATCTCGAAAATGGTTAACGCCACAAACACTTTTATTTGGCATAATTTGTGAACTTTAACGAGATCTACTTTTTTTTCTTAGTAAGATTTTATCTTTAAGGTTTACCAGTTACACAAAACTCGTTCAGAATGAAAAGAACTCACAGGCTATTTCTAGAAAATCAAGATAATATATTCATTTTATTTGTCATAAAAATATCTTTAAAATGTGATATTTTAATAAAAACATTTAGACTTATTTTTGAAAAATCAAAATTTTGGAAACAATTTCCATGTAGAGGGTAGTTTGGGGTCGCAGACTTGGAAGATACTGACCTTAAATGCAAGTTTGATATTTAATTGCATTTTCAGTTTTGAATTATTCTGTTCACAGACACATGCACAAGGATCTATTTCTAAAAATGTTTTTATGGAATCGGGGGCCTCAAAACATGCATTTCTGGTGTCGAATTTCTGGGTGGAATATAATACGTCCTCTGCTTACTGTAAACATGTTGTAGAAAAAGTAAAAATATATATTATACAGGATCCGTGTTGTTTCATTGCTAACGTATAGCTTGCATATGCTTTGCCGTTGGAAGGAATTCCAGAGCCGATACGCTGCATTTCAGAAGACCGGCCGGCGAGAGTACAGCGCCCTCCATCTCTCTCAACATTAACCCTTTTCTTCATCCCTCTCCTTCCATTTTCCTCCCCTCCCACCCTTCCGAACCACATTTTGCAAGCAGCAGCGTCGCAACGCCTAACTAATACCACTTCATTTAGACGATAAGGGACTGCAGACCCCTGGCTTGGTCTTTAGAACAGCCAGCATTATCTCGTCCTCCCCCTACCCCCTCTCTCCCCATGATTGATGAGCATTACATGCCGGCCTAAATACCGTGTAATTTGCAAATACAACGCATAATTACGCTTGATTACCAGCGCCCTCTATTCGGGACTCACTTTATGATAAAAGATAGAGGAAGACAGACGGAGCAGAAAGAGAGGAGGAGGAAAAGGACGAAGGGAAGAGGATGATTAAAGCAGCGGTGATGTACTGCAGCTCTTACTAACTACCACGAACACGAGAAAACAAAGGAAAAGAGGGAGAGAAGACAGCGTTCAGAAACTCCGCCCTTCGGTCGCCGCCATTAACATGGAGAGGTTTTCTAGCTGCATGTGCTGACATTAGTTTCAGATTTTGTTGACACAAAACAAGCAATAAAGATGGCAGGCACAGCTCTATTTGTCATTCTTAATGTCAAATCTTGTACTCACACCGGAATATTATTGCTTGGCACCTTTGATATAATGCCCCAAAATGCGATCTCTCTCCTCTTTGGTGGAAAAACACCTGTCGAGATTGAACATCATTTAAATTTGACGTAATGTTTCTGTTTGATAAGAATAAACTTATTATAACATCTTAGTAAAGTAAGTTTGACCATGCTGCTATAAATATAACATTTTGTGCTGTAACTAAGAATTTGTTCCTCATGCAACCTATGCACATAAACTATATATATTTCTGAAAATATATTGCACATTGTCATGAAACACATTCGAAGACACAATAAATTACTAATAAATAAGCAATTCTGAACAGTAGGTAAAATTGTATACAAGTATCCAGAAAACTCCGATAATGTGCCCTCATTTGGCTTTCTGTGTACAACACCATTTCATTAGCATCACTCCTATAGGATATTGTGGATACTGTACCTACGCCCCACGAGAGGAGCGTCCCCGGGAGGAACAATGAGGCGAGAGGAGACACAGGGTGGCCGGATCCAGGAATGAAGGCACAGCAATGATAGGGTCCCTAAATTTCCAGATAGAAACACCCTGGCAGACGGACAGGCAGACAGGATCTCACCCCCACACAGAGGGGGTCCAATGCCCCTCAAGGGGGTTTGGAAACCCCGACAGCCAGCCGAAAGCCGAGGCACGGAGAGAGTTACAATGAACATCCTTTTTCCCTGCCAAGCTGCACCGAAACACCATCGCCGATATTTCTGACCCTGAAAGAGACCAACAGGATGAAAAATGGAACGAAATGGAGGGACAGGAAATTCGGGGGATGAAAGAAACCACTCCAGCATTCACCTGACTGGGTCAGAGTGGGCGGTCACCGGGGATCGATATCGGCACCTCCGGAATGCGGAATGCTGCCTAAGCCATTCCGCTCGCTTCCCTTACCCGTAATTTTGTTATAAATATAGAAAATTTGTGTGTACGTGTGTATGTTTGTAAGGTAATCTCAAAAACAATTCAAATGATTTTAATAGTTCCTTCACCATTGAAAAGAACTGTTTTCCCGATGGACATAGTCTAGGTAACATTTTTTAAATTGTGGCTTACAGAAGGTATTTTCACATTCATATCGCCCATTGTTAATTCCGTTTCGTGAAATATAAACACCAAGGATATGTTTGGCCCTCTACTGCAAATTAGTAGATATTTAACAACTTCCAGCTCGAAGGACTTATAGGAAAAGCTTAAAAGCTTTAAAATTGGGTTAGTGCAGTTGGAGAATAGCTGCATATCATATTCATATTACCAAAATTTTCTTTGAACATTATTATTAACCAGTATTTTCGGTATAATTCTGACAAAACTGGTACAACTGGATTTTGGGATCTGGCAAAAATAAATTTTTCTATAGTTTTCAAAACCTTCTGCTACCATATTTCAACCGTTTACGTACAAATCGATACTCTTTGACCTATGTAGACAAAACTTTGTACACTTTTATTGCATACCCATTCCAAATTATATGTTACTTACAACTTTCAAAACCTATATCTAATTTATTTTTAACCCCTTATATGCAAATCTGCACCGTTTAACCCATTTGGTCAAAATATTCCACAACTGAGCTATAGGATATGACAAAAATCATAGTTTACCTATAACTTCCAGAAACTACCTCAACCTCAAAGTATACATAATATTTTTAACACGGGAGGGCCTCACACCCAGACGCCCCCGGTGGCGGTTATCTCCAAGAGCTAGATCGTCTCCCGTGCATATTACTGTTAGTGTATCTGATCGAGCTACATGCACAGAAGAGGATAAGTTGGTTAAAGACGTTGGGTTTTTATGCTGCTATCACATGGCCTTGTCAGGCTCCACTTAGGAACTCCGGTTAGTCTAAGATCATACATAAAACTACATCGCTTGGCCAATAGGAACCCACCTCTGCACTTACACTTTAAGCCATCTCAAATATGTTAAAAGTATGTGACCAATCTGGGCAAAACGTAGGTCAATTACGCTTTAATAGCCTACTCACACTTTTAAAAAAGCTAGCCGTGTCCTTATTTTCAACCACATAACAGAACGTATCCGTACAACGTCCGGTATGTTATCGGGTATGTGTTATACAGCTCGTATTGTTTGTTTCTTTCATTTGTATAGCTACAAACTTCTATTACTCTTTGCTTTTAATCGCTTTTACCATAAAACACTCTCACATGAATAGCCCCAGAATCTGCGGATTACGAAATGATTCTAGTTAAAAAAAATCTAATGTGTTACACTCACATGACTTTCTCTACTCTTGTACAAACTATTTTTACAAACGCTTATTCTCCATTTACTTCATGTTAATCAAGATATCGAGATGTTAATCTTATTGCTAATTTTATTGTAGATGCAAGGTGCAAGGGGAATTCGTAGGCTTTAAGCGATAGTCAAATATAATAAGAGCTGGTTGCTATGTGGAGTATTCCATTCCCTTTGCATTACCAGGACAAAAAAATGAATAACGAATTCCCATTTGAGAAAAAGTATAAGTATTGGAAAATTTAAGGGGATACAAGCATTATATCGAAAATGGTTCACTCAAAAAAAAAATGTATATGATATAAATTGTGTGTTTTAATGCGATCTACGTTTTTTGTGCAGTAAAATTTTGTCTATCTCTTATGGTTTACCAGTTATGCAAAAGTCGTTCACAATGAAGAATACTTTTGGAGACATTCCCAGAAAATTTGAGATATAGATACATTTTATTTGTCATGAAAGTATCTTAAACATATGCTATTTTAATCAAAATCCTTAGAGCCGTTTTTGACATAATAGATAATAGCAAAACTTTTTCCATGTAAAGGTAGGTGGGGAAAATTTCATGAAAATCTTCGTGTTCTGGCATACATGGGCTAAAGTACTAACTTTGGTGTTTATCTCAGTTTTCATTTGGTTATGCGGTTAACACATCCAGAGACCTTTTAATAAAAGCGCTTCTTTTGGATTAAGGGAGCTCAAAACATGCATTTCCGGTGAAATATCGCTATCGAATATTTAGTAGACTACAGTACTTCCTCTGCTTAGGAATAGAGATAGTTAAAAGAATATTTTTTTACTTTCTCTACTACGTATAGTAAGTAGGGGAAGTATTGCATTCCACCCAAAAATTCGATACCGAGATTTCACCGGAAATACATGTTTTGAGACCTCCTGAATCCAAAAAAAACATTTTTGGAAACATGTCCGTGTGTGTGTCTGTGTGTGTGTGTGTGTGTGTGTGTGTGTGTCTGTGTGTCTGTGTGTGTGTGTCTGTGAACAGCATAATTCAAAAACGAACAGTCGGATAAACACCAAACTTGGTATTTAGGTTCAGTATCTTCCAGAGATGCGACACGAAGGTTTTCAAGAAAATGCCCCCACCCCAGACTACCCTTTACATGGAACATTTTTCGAAAATTTTAATTTTCTCAAAAATGGCTCTAACGATTTTGATTAAAATATCATATGTTTAAGATAATGTCATGAGCAATGAAATGTATATCTCGAATTTTCTGGGAATGTCTCCAAAAGTATTCTTCATTGTGAACGACTTTTGCATAACTGGTAAACCATAAGAGATAGACAAAATTTTACTACACAAAAAATGTAGATCTCGTTAAAATACACAACTTATGTCATATACATTTCTTTTGTTGAGTGAACCGTTTTCGAGATATTGCTTGTTATTCCCTTAAATTTTCCAATACTTATACTTTTTCTCAAATTCGTTATTCATTTTTTTATGTCCTGGACTTGCAAAGAGAATGGAATGCGCCGCACAGCAACCAGCGTTAAAATAATTGACCATCGCTTAAAAGCTGCCATATTCCCCTTGCATCTACAAGAAAATTACCAATAAGATTGACATCTAGATATCTCGATTAACATAAAGCATATGGAGAATAGGCGTGTGTAAAAATAGATTGTACAAGAGTAGAGAAAGTCATGTGAGTGTAACACATCAGATTTTTTAAAGTTTGACATACATTAAACGCATTTCTCAGCGCATGTATACCTTGTGGTTCCGATGATTCGTCATATAGCACGTTATTAACTCATACATCTAAGTTTATCAATGTAATGGAAGATTAGACCAATATAATACATAGAGCTAAAACAGATGTGATATTTCTGTAAAAAATTAGTTGTCTTGACACTTAAATAAGTGTTAATAATAAACTTGATCTTTTTTTGGCAACCAAACTCAACTGAATACTCATTGTTGCAGGTATGGTTCCAAAACAGAAGGACAAAATGGAGGAAGAAGCACGCAGCCGAAATGGCGACTGCGAAGCGCAAGCAGGAAGAGGCTGAAGGATTGGCCGACGGCGACGCGTCTGATCGAGATGACGACGACCTTGGGCTGAGGGGAGGCAGCAATGCCGCCAAACGTCTAAGGCGGGAGCTACAGGAGGAGGAATTGGCGCGGCAGTGAGATCCAAGGACTCCCCTTGCGAGAACAGTTGAATGTGCAAGACAGTGGCAGAACTGGGCAGGACTCTAGTGCCACATGGCCAGTGCAACGCGGTATTATTGTAGATTGACTTGCAAAATAATAGAACTAAAGGCATTTCGCACATCCTTATAAAACGTCCAGTATCGACATTACCACAGGGCGATCGTTATCTGTGGCAGTGAATGAGTCTCATAAACATGCTGCACACTGTCCATAGCCTAAATCCAGCGCAGCCAGCTCATGGCTCTGTGACGCCACACAACGCTTCTCTTCTGCTACTGAGAGAACTGTGCCTTGAGTAACCTGCGGAGGAACAAAAGACGTTCTCAAGTGGGCTGCTCCAAGTTAGAAACGTTTAATAATTTCAAAACTGAGCATTTTTAGATCATGGTTCCCGCTAAACTAGATATATTTTATCTTTTATCATTGCATTTATGTAAGAAGTCTATTCATTTTGAAGGATTGATATAAATGTTGAAGCACTATAAAGGTACGCAGATGTTCACTTTTCCCCATTATAAGCACCAGAAGATCCGGATACATTTACACTAAGTCAGATGCAACTGCAGACGTGGCAACCAAAAATTACCTGTGAGACAAATTTTCGGACCTGCCCTAATGCGTTGCAATTGCCAGCGATTGGTAACAGTGCTGGAACAGCGAGGCAGGCCACACGGCGCATACTTAAGTCCAATTAGGAAATACGAGACACTTTATGAAATGCTAACAAATATTTGATCCATATAAGCGTCCGACGCATGCAATGAGATAAAGAGTACACTTGTTGGTTTATAGAAACTCAATAGCAACGCACTAACCATAATATCACCAGATGGTAGGGATGTGGATATCAGAAACAAAAGTTCGTGCACTTTTCTTTACGTTGTAGTTCACACATTGAACATATTAAGGTTAAATCTTACTTAACTACAGTATTATTATCCTGGATTTCTTCTATGGCAGCACGTTACGCCCTGACCTCTCACATTCTCCGGAAAGCTGTGGTATCGCGCACTTTGAACAGCTCAACCAACATTATAATACGTCTTTTTATTTCCTTTTGCTGAAGGTTTAATCAACAATTTATACTGCTTGAATGCTTAGGTAAGCATATGAATATTTTTGTATATTATTCTCAAGCACCTCTGTACTTATTTTGAGTTTATTTTAGGTGCATATTGGTAAATTAAGTTCAAACCCTCTTTTCTTCGTTTTTTGTTTTCTTTTTCTTTACTCGAGTTAAATGATTCGCCGCAAATATACAAAATGAAATTCCACATACGTGGGGATTAATAGCACTAGTAAAAGTTAACATAATTTACGTTTTACAACAAAACATTTACGATCGGTTTCGGAAACTCAGCGTGAATTTCCTAACCTACTTGCGGGTAAAGCACCCGGTTACCGACTTTTTTTCCAAAGCATTTTCTATATATTAACGGAAAACAGAAGAAAAGCGCTCATAAACTCTTGCAGTCTACTTCTTGAAATTTCTTTCTAGTATAAAGGATTATATATATCTTAAAGATATTATTATTATGCTGATTGTTTTCGTGAATTTCCAGTGTTTGACAGAAACCATTTCCAAAGATTAATTTTGCAAATTCAGATGGACAGTGTGCAGTAAAATGTTTATATTGCATCTAGACTTTAGACATGAATAAAGGCTCATAACAGTGACGAATATTCAAGAATGTGATGGACACTTCATCATCGATTGTTCTCAAGTGATACCTAAGAGTTTGCTGCCGCTAAGGCAGAGCTTGAGTGTGATAAAAAACAAAACAGAGGCTGTAACGGGCTTTTTTTATATAAATTAGTGCAATGTGATTAGAGGTGGATGTCCAAAATAAACGATATACAACTGCTGAACCTTGTTAACAAAGCAGTGAAATAGAAAATGTCTATAAAGTGCTTTCACTGGAAACGTACACGGGGCAGCATTATGTTCTTGTTGCCGATTGTAAATGTCAGGCTGTGGAGTTTCGAAAACACTTCACAGCTCTGAGAGCTCTTATTTCTGTGTGCATGTCGTCTATGGGTATTAATTCACAGGACAGATCAGTGTAAAATATGAAAAATAGACGTATTTTTATTTGAAAGGATATGTAACCAAATAACCTCAGTTTATAATACGTAAAACCATGGCTGCTTATTTTTTCATTTACTTTAATGCCTGCTTGAAACACTTTAGGGTAGCAGGATTTTACAATCCGTTGCTCTGCGCATGCGCTATTGACTTTCAGTTTCACACCTAAAAGGCAAAGCCTCTTTTGGCACTAATTTCTTGCTACGATTGTTTGCACTGCATGGTCAATGGCGAATGTTCAGCAGAGTGTAGACTTCTGCATTGTAACTTCAACGGAGAACATACTTAAGACTGTTACCCTTAGCATTTAAGTAAGCATAAACATCTAGGCATAAAATCTCTACTCGATTACTGATTTTCATTTACTGCCTGTTAGGATAAATCCACCACAGTCTAAAGAGTATTTCAAAGTGATATTAGAATTTTCCTATTATCTACTGCTTAATAATTTTGTATTAATAAACACGATAACTTCTTGGGATTTAATAAAACAGGATTACTTACTAAGTCATGGCATTTCCTACATGTTTTCAAGGTACACATACTGAAAGACATAAATAAAATTATGGGTATGGTGGGTGTATTAGTACTTCATTTCTGACGTATGCTCTCCCACCCCCTATACTGATTATTTTTATCCCCAACTACCGATGCGCTTGAATGGAGAAAAGAATGGATAAAATTTTGGCCAATAAATATCCACGGTGCCATTGTTCAACGGTTTGTGGCAAAATTACAGCAAGCGATTTGGTTTCGGAGGGAAAAGACATTTTACCATTACTTAGTATGTAAATAACTCTTTCATCTGCCAGGTGGAAAGGTGAATAGAGATATTGCATGAGAATGTCTACAAATGTATGTCACTTTCACATGACTTTCTCTACTCTCTATCGTTTATTAGTGGGTATACAAACTATTTTTCCTAAAGCTTATTTTCTTATCTACTGCATTTTAATCCAGATAATCATTTGCAGAAATAACTACATTACACATTTCGTTATCGATACAAAGGGAGCAGCGATAGTCAAATGTCTAAGAACTGGACGCTGGCCTTAAAATTCCATACTGTTTCCATACAATCGCGAGAAACAACTGAATGACAGAACTTTAAGAGAATGAGAAGCATGAACAATTTGCACCATTAATAACAGATATCTCAGAAATGGCTGATGCCACAAAAAACGTATTTAAAGTAAATTGTATGTTTTAAAGAGATCTACATTTCTCGTGTAGTACGTTTCGTCTATCGTTTAATTTTACCAATTATACTTAGAAGACTATACAAAATTCCTTCCGGATGAAGAGGACTTCACAGGTTATTACCAGAAACTTCAAATATACATTTGTCATGTAAATATCTTTAATATGTGGTATTTTAATCAAAATCGTTAGTCACTGTTTAGTAAATCAAAGTTTTTGAAAAATGTTCCATACAAAAGGTAGTTGGGAGGGGGATTGTCTTGAAAATCTTCGTTTCGCATTCTTAGAAGACGTGGAACTTAAATACCAAGTTTGGTATTTATGCAACATTTCGTTTTTGAGTTATGCTGTTCACACACACGCACACAGCTTTTCCTAAAAATTCTTTTTTTTTATTTAGGAATCCTCAAAACATGTATTTCCGGTGAAATCTCGGTATCGAATTTTTGGGTGGAGTGCAGTACCTTGTCTACCTACTATGTACGTGGTAGAGAAAGTAAAAATGGAATCGGTCAAATCAAGAGGCCCGCAAGTACATTTTACCTAATTCTGAGAAGAAAGAAGGAAGGAAAAATATTATTTTTTCCCCTATTCGACCAATTACTGCAGACACTAAACTTCTGTTATATTCTCTGTCATGGTAGTATCAGGGTAGTTCAGGGTTTGGGGGCAATATATTTTTGTAAACAAATTAATAAACTTGTCATTCCTTGACTTAAGCAGGAAAGAAAGTGTTTAGTTCCTGGCTTGAGACTATGTAGCATACACACTTCTCATTATTTCAATGAACCCTACATTTTTGGGGGGTTAAGACTTCCAGGTCACACCTGTAGAATTCAATAAGACTGAAGAGAACTACTAAGATATACATTTTATTCCTAATACCATTATCTTCAACATTCGACTTTTGATCAAAATCTTTATAGATTTGTTTGTGAAGAGAGTAAAGAATTAACCAAAATGTTTCCAACTAAAGGGTTCTTTAACGTTACGGGGTTATCTTGAAACACACGCCTTTTTCTAAATGTCCTTTTTTAGGGGATTGCAGGGAACCTCAAAATGGCATTTCCCATGAAATATTGATATAAAAATTTTGGGTGAAAATACTTTCTCCACCTACAATAGGTAAACGGTAAAGAAAGTAAAATTCTGGTGTTCACACTAGCAAGATTTGTTTCTATTACAACTTTATATTATTATATGTTTATAATCATATAAAAATATTTTCATTCACGTTACGTTATTAACGATAATTTTTTACTAAAAGTAATTTCAAATTATGCAATATAGACTTTATTGTATGTATGATACGGAAAACAAAACACAGTCTTTCTCGTGCTGTAAGCCATTTTTGTAACTAATAAAACGGGGAGACAAAAAAAGAGGTTCACGCAAAATGCCTTATGGATCCCGCATCACAATCTAAGAAATCTAAACGATACGATGATAAATATTTTGAAAATGGCTAATGCTAAAGAAACAGCCATTTGACATAAATTGTGTATTTAAATGAGCTCTTCATTTTTTGTGAGTAGCTTTTCGTCTATCTCTTATGCTTATAAGTTATACAACATTATACCAACTTCATTCAGAATGTAAGAAGCTCACGGGCTATTCATAGAAGTTTCAAGATATAGTACGTTTTATTTAACATGCAAGTATATTAAACATTTAAGTGAAAATCGTTATAGAGGTTTTTGAGAAAATAAAAAATAACGAAAGCTTTATCATAATAAGGATAATACAATGGTATAGAAAGTGAAATGTAACTTGGCTCTTCTTGACTTGACCAATTCAGTTTCTGCAGTGTTTTCCCCTCACACTGCGGCCATTACCTACCGGCTCGCCCTACCGCCGAAAGAGGCGTAATATATCCGCAAACTCCTCACGTGCTCATAGTTACAATTACAATGATAATAAGCACACACCTTATCGTAGGATATGTTGGAAATGTCCCCCTTATCCACACATTTCTGGCATCTTCTCAGGAAATTTGCATTAACGCTCAAAAGATCTAAATCAGAAATTGAGTGAATTTCTCGCCTATTTTTACTTTCTCTACTACGTATAGTAAGTAGGGGAAGTATTGCATTCGACCCAAAAATTCGATACCGAGATTTCACCGGAAATACATGTTTTGAGACTACCTGAATCCAAAAAAAGCATTTTTGGAAACATGTCCGTGTGTGTGTCTGTGTGTGTGTGTGTCTGTGTGTGTGTCTGTGAACAGCATAGCTCAGAAACGAACAGTCGGATAAACACCAAACTTGGTATTTAGGTTCAGTATCTTCCAGAGATGCGACACGAAGGTTTTCAAGAAAATCCCCCCACCCCAGACTACCCTTTACATGGAACATTTTTCGAAAATTTTAATTTTCTCAAAAATGGCTCTAACGATTTTGATTAAAATATCATATGTTTAAGGTATTTTCATGATAAATGAAATGTATATCTCGAATTTTCTGGGAATGTCTCCAAAAGTGTTCTTCATTCTGAACGACTTTTGCATAACTGGTAAACCATAAGAGATAGACAAAATTTTACTGCACAAAAAATGTAGATCGCGTTACAATACACAATTTATATCATATACATTTTTGTTGTTGAGTGAACCGTTTTCGAGATATTGCTTGTTATTCCCTTAAATTTTCTAATACTTATACTTTTTCTCAAATTCGTTACTCATTTTTTTATGTCCTGGACATGCAAAGAGAATGGAATGCGCCACATAGCAACCAGCGTTAAAATATTTGACTATCGCTTAAAAGCTACCATATTCCCGTTGCATCTACAAGAAAATTACCAATAAGATTGACATCTCGATATCTCGATTAACATGAAGCATATGGAGAATGGGCGTTTGTAAAATTAGGTTGTACAAGAGTAGAGAAAGTTATGTGAGTGTAACACATCAGATTTTTTTCTTTTAGTTCTTCCAATGTATGGGGTTGTTTTGCATGCACTTCAAGTTTCAAGTTACCCCATAGATAAAAATTGCATGCAGTTAAATCAGGGGATCGTGTGGTAGCAGATTCTTGTTGGAAAAATCCAGACTGACATTCAAAGTCGGTCAGCTGTCCAAAAGACGGTGTGAGTAAGATATTCCTGTATTTGCATTTATGGTTCATTCAAAAAAATACATAAGTCCTATTATTCTGTATGCATTTACTGTACATCAATTTTCGTGGATGCAAGGATATCTCGGGTGTAAAATCGGGTTTCTCTGTATTCCAATATCAGTTACTTTGCGACGAAACATAGGCATATAAATGGAACCACGATTTGTCAGAGAAGAATATAAAACGTGGGTCAATTACTCTTATCATTTCGCAATTTCCAATTACAGAAATTTACCCGATTCTGATGATCACATAAAAATTTAAGTATACACAATAAAGCCCATACATTATAAGAACTAAAAGAAAACATCAGGCGAGAAATTCACTCAATTTCGGCCACAGCGTGAAGGAAAAACACTGCATTTCATTGAAAGTAACACCATACATTTAAATGATAGGTATTTCTTTCTTAAAGGAAAAAAAAAGAATAAAATAGCTCAAGGGATGTTTACTGCCCAAATTATTAATAAAACAGATGGAAAAAGCCTAGAAATAGTACTGGATGCTGATATAACAGGCTTACTAAAAGCATTTTCATTTAATTAAACAGACAAGACGCCCATCTTTGTAAAAGCGTGCAAAGCGTATGTAGTAATGTACTATATCATTCCTCTTACGTTGAAACCAATATACGTAATAGCTGTGCGCGTGCGCTGGTGGAAAGCCAGTAGGTTGTAAGCAAGCAAATGAAGTACACGGGCAAAAGATTTGGCCTTTTCTTAGATCCTTTGTAACATGCTTTATTTGTATGCAGAAAAAAAATCAGTGATCGAGGAAAATTCAGCAAAACAAGCTGTGGTTTCTCGTATGCAGTGGTTAATGTGTAAATTCTGCAATTTGTTTTTGCTTCCGTTAACAATTGTGATAGTCGTATCTTAAAGAAAATTGACGACTGTTATTTCTAACGCCAAACCTTGAAGACTGGAATGAATTTCAATTAATACGAATTCTACAATGAAGTGAACAATGAAAAAGGTAACTTCGAGGGAAGAAGAAAGGAATTTAAGTAATTTCAGGCCTGAGAAAATATTGTATACGATATAAATGTTAACGCGAGTATTAATGGGAGAATATGTTTCTCTGATTGTAATTTTAAAAAGCAATTTACTATAGGGACCTTATTTGTATATTAGTTGTCAACTAAAAACTCCATGTTGTTAATTTAATGTATCCTATATTCTTATTTGTTCTGATTTATCAGTCAAGTGCAAGCACATTTGCAGGGCTGGTTTTATTTTTAAATCCAAAATATTGTGAATTTATCCATGTGTTTCTGAAAACTGAGCTAGTCATAAATATATGTATCCATTTATTTCTTCTAAAATGTTTTGTTTTGTAATTACATTATTTACCTTATTAATTAAGAGAAATGAAAATTTTAAACTTTTAGCAGGGCAGTTATTTACTTAAAACAGTAATAACAAGCTTCCAAAGTTCTGTTTTATAACAAAGAACTGCATTATGGAGTACTTAACTTCATGCCATTTCCCAGTCATTTGTTTTGTGTAGGGCACAATCAAGGAATATGCAAAAATTAAAGAAATAAATTTAGTTTAAATGTACAGATTCAAGAACATAAAAATAGGTACCAAAAAGTGATATATTTTTAATTCTTTCTCAATATAAGGTGGAATTTTAGTAATATTTTCATCATTTTAAACTAAAATACATTCCAACAATTAATTATTGATCTTTTGGTTCGATGTGTTTGCCATTTGAGGACCTCCGCAGTAAATAATCACATCGGACGTACAAAATGTTTTAAGAAATGAAGAGAAAAAACTCCTGGAAACACTAATGATTATGTATTCTAAGTACAGAAATGTATTTACTGTTTTCACAGAATGTCTTTTAAATATTTCCTGTTTCGCAGAGGGATCTTACCAGTATTTCTCAGCTCAAATTATTATTATTATTATTAACACTGTTTTATCGCAAATTAACGTACTAACATACTGTTAGAATGTTAGATGCTTAAAACATTAAATTACAAAATGAAATTTCCATTTAGTTTGAAGTTTTTGTAATAGTCATGAAGCACTGAAGTAGCGTATTTTAAGTTAGATGATACATCTTTAAAAGCCTGCCTTGGTTCGAAATTCTTGCAAACATTTCTTTTCGAAGTTGACATACGAGATGAATTATTGGTCTTCCTCATTTAGACGGCAAAATTTCTTCCGGAGTACTTGCCCTAACTTAATTTCCTAGGAATGTACCATACCATTATTTACTGTTGAGTCCTCAGTTATGATTCTGAGAACGTACATATACTTATAAGCGTTTTTATACAAGTTGATTCAATTAACGAAATGTTTATAATTGTGTACTTATATAAATTAATAAACATATGGGATTAACGCTAATTATAATGCATTTTATGAAATACAGGATAAAATTTCATTTCTTGAAGATAATGTCCCACATATGGCCTCCATTTCTGAAACGACAATCTGTCGATGCATATTATCAAATGATTTTTGTAAAATTTCAACTGGAATATAATTTATTTCTCTGTGAATATTGTCTTTTAAGATCTACAGAGGAGCAAGCAAAATGGTCACAACACACTCTGCTAAAATTTCCAAGACAGTTGTGCACCGGCTCAATGGGAATCAAGTCATCTCGAAAAATGGAGACTAGTATGACCTCCGGGTTCTCCACATTCCTGTGTTTGTGCCTACTTTTTCAGAAAGTATTTGAAGAGCAACGTTTATTCAAACAGTTCACTAATATTTTTAGATCAAAGATAATATACATAGAGACGATGAATGCTACTCCAAGTTGAAATGTTAAATCGTTTGAAGATGTGCATAGTAGGCCATCAGATTGTCAACGCAGAAATACAGACGCAACATTGTTTTCATGAAGTTTTCCTGTGTTGCATAAAATAGAATAGTAGTGGCATTAATTTAACATATTTCTTAATTAACATATATAATTAATGTTACTACACAGCTGTAAAGCTATGGTTTCATTGAATCACGCCATGTTGGAATAACTGCATACTGTGGGTTTCTATAAACTATGAAGTTTTGTATACGTATTTTCATTTAGCGTTCCATAATACTAACAATTAACTACAGGGTAACTTTTGAAAGAAAACTGTTAAGATTGCACTGATTGATGTGTAAAGGTGCTGGTATTACCATGATATATTTCAAACATTTCCTTCAAGAGTCAATACTTGAAACAAATAGTTTTAAGTATTCAATTTGCCCGTTAAACGGGAAATAAAAGTACTTAAATTTGACACTAAAATATAATTTCCTTAAGTGAATTGACTATATGCTAACAAGAAATAGAGAACAGCTTCTTTATAGCTTCCACTCAGAGTATCTGAAAGAATTATTTGGCCATGGCTATGCAAAGTGAAATCAAGGCATAAAATGTTAACCATAAGACCAATGTTCCAATAGACTAGGTTTCCTTTTATGCCTCGTTAACGGATTTCTCTATGCGTAGTCAGCAGTATAGGACAAGGAGACCTTGCTTGAATACCTTTAATTTCACAATGAAATGAAGGGGCCCGATAACCCGCATATTTGTGCAAATCCAGAGAGATGTATATACTATTTTACCTGTGTTATTATTCCCGTAAATACTGGTAAAACAATATTAGATATGAAAAAGTGTTTCCAGTAAGCATGTGACAATGAAAGTGACACATAGATATGTATATGTTGTGTAAATGAAAATGAAAGCTAAATACATTAAAATTCTTGTAATAAATACTGTACAATGTATGAGTAACTAATATATAATACATTTATTTGTAATATATCCATGTTGATAAAAGTTATTTTGTGGTATACCTTATGGCCTTGCTTAGCACAGTGCTTTCTTTTCTCCTTGCATTGTTCAGAGTTCCTTTGGCTTTAGGCTCCGAGACAATAAGGGAGAAATACAGCGCCACGCTACAAGTGGAGAAAAATGTAAGTTTCTGTGTGTCAGAAGATGCGAACTGCTATGGCTATAGCTATGAAAGTGCTATGAATGCTATGAAAGAGGAATTATAGTGAGGTTTCAAAGCATTTAATTTGAGATAAAATGAGGAAACTTCACCAAAAAGTTCATCTCTTGTCGAAAAATTATCATGTTTTGCATTTAGTAGCCAAATACTTTGTTAAGAACTGTAGTAGTATAATAATAGCAATGGTGCGTCTACACCGGTACCACTTCGTTAATTGTGTTAATCAGCTCTGTTCATGAACAATGTTCAATAACATTTTCATACGCTTTTCAACAAAAACTTTTATTGATTAACAATGTTAACTGTGTTGATCAATAGCATTTCATTAAATTTTGTGAACGAGATTTTTCAAAAAGTTTTGTTATGTGCAGAAGTCTGTTCGAAGGGCATATTTCAAATATAATATTGGTCGAACTGACCTGTGAGTTTTAAAGAAGTCTGTATTTTTGTGGAGTAAGTTTTTTTCTACCTCCTATGGTTAACCAGTTACACAAAATTCGTTCCGAATGCGGAGAACTCCACAAGCTATTCGTACAAAATCAAAGTACACATTTTATTAGTCATGTAAATATATCTTAAACATATGATATTTTAATTAAAATCTTAGAACAGTTTCTAGAGAATAAAGTACGATGAACATTTTCCATTAAAGAGTAGTTTGAGGCGAATGGATTTTCTTAAAATATATGTATATATTGCATTCTTGGAAGATGCTAAACTAAAATACCAAGTTTGATTACTATCCAACATTTCGTTTTTCAGTTAAGCTGTTCATAGACATAAATACACACGTGCGAGCGCGGATACCTCTTTATAAGGATGCTTTTTTATACACATAGGACCTCAAAACATGTATTTTCAGTGAAATCTCTATGAGTTTTTGTATTGAAAAATTCAAAAGAATATCTTGAAAATGGTTGAAGTCACAAAATAGTTATTTGAAATAAATTGTGTGTATTGATGAGATCTACTTTTGTGCAGTAAGCTTTTTGTCTAACTGTTATGATCTGCCAGTTATACAAAATTATACAAAAATATTTCGGAATGAAGAGGTCTTCATTGTCTATTTCCACGAAATTCAAGATATAGGTTTTGTTTATCATATACATATCTTAAATATATGGCATTTTATTCAAAATCGTTATGGTCATTTTTGGAAAAAAATCTGATGTGTTACACTCACATGACTTTCTCTACTGTTGTACAAACTATTTTTACAAACGCTTATTCTCCATATGCTTCATGTTAATCGAGATATCGAGATGTCAATCTTATTGCTAGTTTTCTTGTAGATGCAAAGGGAATATGGTAGGTTTCAAGCGATAGTCAAATATTTTAAGCACTGGTTGCTATGTGGCGCATTCCATTCTCTTTGCATGTACAGAACATGCAAAAAATGAATAACGAATTTGAGAAAAAGCAAAAGTCGTTCACAATGAAGAATACTTTTGGAGACATTCCCAGAAAATTCGAGATATACATTTCATTGCTCATGCCAATATCTTAAACATGTGATATTTTAATCAAAATCGTTTGAGAAAATTAAAATTTTCGAAAAATGTTCCATGTAAAGGGTAGTCTGGGGTGGGGGAATTTTCTTGAAAACCTTCGTGTCGCATCTCTGGACGATACCAAACCTAAATACCGAGTTTGGTGTTTATCCGATTGTTCGTTTCTGAGTTATGCTGTTCACAGACACACAGACACACACACGGACATGTTTCCAAAAATGCTTTTTTTGGATTCAGGTGGTCTCAAAACATGTATTTCCGGTGAAATCTCGGTATCGAATTTTTGGGTCGAATACAATACTTCCCCTACTTATTATACGTAGTAGAGAAAGTAAAAATTGGAAACATTTTACATGTAAAGTGTACTAGTTTGAGGAGGGTGTTTTTCTTGAAAATCTTCGTGTAACATCTTTGGAAGGTACTGAATTTAAATACCAAGTTTGGTACTTACGCAAAATTTCGTTGTATTCACACACACACACACATATTCTCTCTCTCTCTCATAATTATATTAGGTGGAAAGTAAATGCCATTAGTCGTGTTTTGTTTGGAGGACGTCATGATGGTCATTTTAGGGTCAGTTTAATATTTTTAAATGGGAACCTACAATTAGGGTCAATTATGATCATCACAACGTCCTCCAAATAAAACATGACTAATGGAATTTACTTTCCCCCATAATATCAAGCAACTTTTATTAAAGACATCTCTTTCTAAAACGCTTAGTTTTGGAGATATTGTACAATCTCAACTTAAATGACTAACCCTGTACGTAAGTGCATGTGTGTGTGTGTGTGTGTGTGTGTGTGTGTGTGTGTGTGTGTATAAAATCAGGACTTTTCTTTTTTAGCTCCTTTTAGTTTCAGTATATCTGAAAACTTATAGTTCTGGTCAAATCCTGATATAGAATTTTTTTTAGAATGCAATACTTCTCTTACATACTGAAGCATGGCTATAATCGATGTTGTTAAACTCCACTAATAAAGGCCCGTTGTCACACTGATATCGTAGATTGAGTTTTATAATAAAAATACATCGAACACAAAAGGACTCTGCCTTGGCTTTCTCTCCCATAGACTCCCTATTCGCCGGGAAAAATTATAAAGTTTTAAGTTTTAATAGCTGACTTTAAGTCTGTCTTCCGCTCAACGATCAGCTGTGGTGCTATGCCAAACGTTACAGTAAATGTATACAAGGTTTCAAAGGGAAATGAAGGTCGTATTTATCAAGAATCGGAATAATGAATTCGAACTGACAAATGAAATTCATAATAAACATGAATTAAAAATATATTATGGACGTTAAAACAGTTTTCATACGACAACAATTTCAACATATATATTTTTATATTGCCCCAAACTTTAAAAAATTATTTCAAATACAGTTTATATAAAAACAAATCTAGATACCCACATCTTTATAATACGTCCTTTAACGAAATAGAATGCTTTTGAATTGACGTAAACATACATACACATTCAGACGTACCACCCAGTTGGATCACTCCTAATTAATACATTTATCCCCCAATTAATGTTTAGGAAGAATTAACACACACTGCGCTGCTTAGAGACATAAAACTAATGGAAAGAAAATATTGTATTCCTTCGTCATTGTAGCAACACAACCGTGGATGAGACGGGATAAAAAACTTTGTCCCTCACTGAGGCTACAAGTATCTGCGAGCAAGACCGCACTAGAGATACGAGGGCAGTCCCAGAAGTAATGACTTTGGTAGAAAGCACCAACCTTAAAAAGCTTAAGTCTGAAGTTTGATGAAGCTACGTCGTTTAGTAGTTGTTTGGCAGCCATCAATAGTGAATGCTCTCAGAAAATTTATAAACATGAATAAAACTGGTCATCGTTTTGTAATACAATATTTTCACTTAAAAGGTTTTAGTCCAACTAATATTAAATATGAGCTATATTCTACTCTGGGGGAGTCTGCTCCTTCGTTTACAACAGTAAAATATTGGGTGGCAGAGTTTAAGCGAGGCCGTACGAGCTGCCAAGACGAACATCGCAGTGGTCAACCAAATGAGGTGACCACGCCAGAAATTATGAGGAAAATCCACAAAATGGTATTGGATGACCGTCGACTGAGTGCGCGAGCTAGCAGACATCGTAGGTATTTCAAAAAGTGCTGTACATCGCATACTGACGGAAAATTTATACATGAGAAAGCTATGCGCAAGATAGGTGCCGCGTTTACTCACAATGGAACAAAAGCAGCATCGTGAAGATGTTTCAGTCGAGTGTTTGGCGACGTTTTGCTGCAATAAATCCGAGTTTTTGTGTCGATTCATAACCATGGATGAAACATGGGCCCATCACTTCACACCTGAGACGAAGGAACAGTCAAAATAGTGGATATTAAAGGGGAGAATCGGCTCCAAAGAAGGTGAGACAATTCCATTTCCAGGCAAGATCATGGCGTCAGTTTTTGGAATGTGTGTGGAATAATTTTCATTGATTATCTTCAAAAAGGAAAAGCAATCAATGGCGAGTATCATGCAAACTTACTGCAGCATTTGAATGATGAAATCAAACGGCCGCATTTAGTCGAAAAGAAACTCTGTTTCATCAAGACAATGCCCCAGTTCACATATCCATTATCGCCATGGCCAAAATCAATGAGTTAAAGTTCGAAATGCTTCCTCATGCACCCTATTCGCCAGATTTAGCTCCCTCTGATTATTTTCTATTTCCAAAGTTGAAGAAATAGTTGGTACTAAACGATTTGCCAACAGTGAAGAGCTGGAATCTGCATGGCTATTTTGCAGAACTCGATGGTCCTCAGTATAAACAGGGTATCGAAGCTATTGAACACCGCTGGGAAAAGTGTATCGAGCTGAAAGGAGAATGTATTTTTCCCAACATTTTTGTGTTTTCTTTGTTAGGTCGGGTACTTCTGGGACAGCCCTCGTAAGTTACAAACAAGATTTCATGTAGCGAAGAGAAAATTGGTCGCAGTTACGTTTCATTTTATTCCCAGTGATGGATGCCTCCAAGAAAAAATCTGAACAGATAAAAATTGCACATTTTCGTAAGTTCTCTCGTTTAATACTTTTCAAACATCGACATACGCATGGAATTAGATTTTATTAGTCGATCATCCTAACCTGTAAGTAATTGTAAAACTTGAGCCTATGAGAGACACGGGTATTTTTAGATCTACCTTCACTAAAAAAAAAAATTTAAAAAAAATCAAGCTCGATCTGTAACTCAGTATGACAATGGTGCCTTGTAAGTCTCCAGTAGTAATAAAATAAGGTGAGTATGATTGAGGTATAAGACGCTACACAAAGTGTGAAGTTAAGATATTCCTTACATGTAGCTTGACGTTTTTGCAACATTATAAGTATATGCAGGCCGTATAAGAAATTAATGTTAAATTGCATGCTTGAAAGGCACCATATCACTAGCTAATCCTATTTTTAAGCAAACTGCAATGGAGTGTTTTATGATGTTTCTACGATAGCTGCATGTGAACTTGCTGAATATCACCAGGTGACAATAGCAGTGGAGAGGACATGCAAAATGTATATCAAAACATTGTGACATTGGTGTCCTTTTGTAGAGTGGCTGTTCAAAAGAACACAGTTGGTATTTTCTGTTAATTTTTATTATTCAAATAATTTTAGAAAGTATTAATTATACTGTATAATCAAAACAAAGAAAATATCTGATGTTACATTCATATGAATTTCTCTACCTACTATGGTTTATTTTATATAGCTTCTACAAACTATGCTTAAGAAAGCTTATTTTTCTATCTACTCCATGTTAATCGAAATAACATAAACACTTGCAGCAGTAGTTTCATTATACATTTCGTTGAAAGTACAGGTGATTAGAGAAAACTGAATCATAATCAGATGTTTAAATACCAAATGCTAGCCTAGAAATGCGATACTCTTTCCATGACATCGCGAGGAACAACTGAATAGCAAGAGTATCTCAAAACAACAACTGAATAGCGACAGAACTTTCAGCAAATTACAAAGATATTCAAAATCCAAACCAATAACAACGGATATCTCGGAAACGGCTGAAGCCACAAAGAAACTTATTTGAAATAAATTGTATATTTTACAGAGATCTTCGCCTTTTAAGTAGTAATGTTTTGTATATGTCTTATAGTTTACCAGTTACACAAAGTTCTACAAAATTCCTTCCGAATAGATCTATAATGAAATTTTTATAGGATGTAGGTTTATGCCTTCTAAGTTTGCTGATGTACTTTTATACAAGAATATCATTTATAGGTTTTTTACTTCATTAAACAGGTTTTATTAGAGTTTATCAGGAATTATTTTTCTAAAAAATAAACGATATTATTAGCACCCAGGATCCTCAACGACTATAAGGAATTTTTTTTAGCATCCTAAAATTTATTTACGTAACATTATTACTTTATGAGAATATAACGAAATCTCATAATACACAGAAAAAAAGCTGTTGAAAGTAAAAATGGGGACAGCGAGAGCGAGAAAGAGAGAAGCTTAAATATAGCATTTGCAAAGAAAGAAAGCACGTGACTTGTGCACAGTGCTGCTGGCATATTTAGCAGTGGTATCAGTTTGTAGAACGAAAGTTTCCATAAAAGATAATTAAAATGTATCTCTCTATTCCGGTGAGTACAGGAGTATTTTTTCTCTGTAAGATGGTGCAGGATTTAGAGTAAAAATGCCAAATGAAGTACCATTTTAAAAATACATTTAAAATGCATGTATTGTGGCTAAAATGATAATATACACTATATACTAGGACTGGTCAATAAAGAATGCTCATAATTTTTTTTGACAAATACCTTTACTCATCCTCATAATTTTGATGGTCCTTCTCAAAATTCTCAAAATAGTCTCCTCTGGATGCGATGCACTTGTCCCAGCGATTCTGCTAGTCTGCAAAGAATTGCTGGAAACATTTTTTGAAATGTTCTTCAGAATCGCCTCCACGGCCTTCACTACGCCTCTGATAATGGAAAATACCTCCCACGAAGGTCTTTCATCAGGTTAGGGAAAAGAAAAAAGTCACACGGGGCTAAATCCGGAACTACAGGGAGAGTGAGAGATGCGCTTCCCATTGATTTTTGCAAGATATTCAGTAGCAGCATTTGCAATATGCGGCCGTGCATTATCGTGGTGTAGCCTACAGCCTGTTTCAAGGATGTGTGGCCTTTTGCGCCTGATATCGACTTGCAAAGTTCTCAGGACATCCCTATAGTATTGTCCAGTTATTGATATGTGCGTTGGTACAACATGCTGATAAACCATTCGATGAATATCAAAAACAAATCTGATGTGTTACACTCACATGACTTTCTCTACTCTTGTACAAACTATTTATACAAACGCTTATTCTCCATATGCTTCATGTTAATCGGGATAAACATTTGCAGACTCTATCTTATTGCTAATTTTCTTGTAGATGTAAGAGGAATATATATTTACAAGGGCAATGTACAAATACAGTAGCCTTTAAGCACATACATATCTCTTAATAGCTGGTTGCTAGGTACAGCACCATTCGCTTTGCCACAGATTAATATTCTTTGCATATCGAAGACAAAAAAAAATGAATAACGATTTCCCATTTGTGAAAAGTATTGCAAAATTTAAGGGAATAAGAAGTAATATCTCGAAAATGGTTCACTCAACAACAAAAAATGTATGTGATATAAATTGTGTATTTTAACGCGATCTACATTTTTTGTGTAGTAAAATTTTGTCTATCTCTTATGGTTTACCAGTTATGCAAAAGTCGTTCACAATAAAGAATACTTTTGGAGACATTCCCAGGAAATTCAAGATATACATTTTATTTGTCATAAAAATATCTTAAACATATGATATTTTAATCAAAATCGTTAGAGCCATTTTTGAGAAAATTAAAATTTTCGAAAAATCTTCCATGTAAAGGGTACTCTGGGGTGGGGGGATTTTCTTGAAAACCTTCGTGTCGCATCCTTGGAAGATACTGAACCCAAATACCAAGTTTAGTGTTTATCCGACTGTTCGTTTCTGAGTTATGCTGTTCACAGACAGACAGACACACACACACGGACATGTTTCCAAAAATGCTTTTTTGGATTCAGGGGATCTCAAAACATGTATTTCCGGTGAAATCTCGGTATCGAAATTTTGGATGGAATACAATATTTCCCCTACTTTACGTAGTAGAGAAAGTAATAAGATGACCATAACTTTCCCAGCAGAAGCAACCACTTTTGTTTTCTGGGGGATTGGTGATGAAGAAGTTTTCCACACTGAGCTTTGCTGTTTGCTCTCAGGATCAAAATGATGTAGCCAGGTTTCATCAGCAGTGATGATTACCTTTGAAAGAAACCCCGGTTCTTCCTCCAGCATCAAAACCGCATATTGTGTCATCTCCATTTTTGCGGTAGGCGATACTGAACGTTTCAGCTTGCGCGGCTCTCACAAGCGGGAACCAGGAGTGCCATCAATGAAACTAGTATGGTGTGTTTGTCACGTATTATGCTAACAGAATATCATAAGATTAAATTCTAGCGCGAGAAATTATGACCATAAAATTATGATCATTTTTGAACAGTTCTCGTACATTATACATACCTGTATATCAAATCTAAGAAAAAATATATAATTTACAAGACTGCACAACAAACTAAAAATGCCATTTTTTTCCAATTTTCAGCACATAATCTTCCTTTAAGTATTTTGACACATATTTTATTTATTTAACACTAACTTGGTAAAATTTCTCAAAATGAAGAAAAATATATCTGATGGTAGCCACCATTAACATTAATGTCTTTGCGTGGTTTTTCATCACCATGATATTTCTATTTGAAGGAAACAATATTTTGTCAGTAGTAGCGCCTTAGGTACCAGAAGAATTAAATTTCGTAACATTGACCATTTTTGAGATGGTTTCAGCTAAGCTCAAAGGCATTTTCTGTGCCTACGTAACTCTTATTTAACAGATCACATTCTACCACCACAAACGATGCTGTATAGCAGTTCCAGAGCAATTTATCTTAAACAAGGCGGTGAGTTTCTTGCCTGTGCGAGACACAATTGCGATCAAATGAAATGCAATGTTACCGACACGTTTTGAAGTCTGTTTACCCTAAAAATTCATTTTTATGGAAAGGTTCGTGCGCATATGTGAGCAGCATAACTCATAAACGAAAAGTCGGATGAATACGAAAATATATTTTAAAGTTACATATACGAAATTTTTACGACGTTTCTTTAACTCAAACTATCCTTTATACATAAATATGTTAGACTTTTTTGTTTTCTCAAAGAGCGCTATAATGATATTTAAAATATAAGTAATACGTTTAAGAAATTATAAAGAATAAAATTTAATTTTTTTGAATATCCTGAGAAGTCTTCCTCGATCTGATTGAATTTAGTGTAACTAGGAAATCATAAGATACATAAAAACTTTGTAAGTGCATGAATAATACAGATGTGGTTAAAGTATACAATGTATTTGAAATAAATGGTCTTGAAACGTAACCTAATATCGATATATTTGTACTGTTAGCGTGAATTTTCCAACATTTTAAGTCGTTTATATTTTTGAAGAGCTGCGTCCATCATTATTCTGTTTCACGTGAGGTAATGCAAAGTATGCAATATCAAAGACAGCACTTGCGTTTTAACATCTGACGATCGCTTGAGCCTCCCATATCCCCATTGTACCTAAACAAAAAATCTGATGTGTTACACTCACATGACTTTCTCTACTCTTGTACAAACTATTTTTACAAACGCTTATTCTCCATATGCTTCATGTTAATCGAGATATCGAGATGTTAATCTTATTGCTAATTTTCTTGTTGATTCAAGGGGAATTGGTAGGCTTTAAGCTATAGTCAAATATTTTAAGAACTGGTTGCTCTGTGGAGTATTCCATTTTCTTTGCATTACCAGGACAAAAAAAATGAATAACGAATGATACGGTTCAACTAGGCCCCGTAGTTGATTTAATTGCATATAGATTAAATAAAGATGTAAAATGTCAACTCGGTTCCGTATTCGAAATGGTTGTAAATAGATTAAACAAAGATGTAAAATATTGTATTTAATATTATAACTCGATAGAAAGAAAACCTTCATACGGAAACATTGCAAATAGTATGAGGAAGTAAGGTTCGACGACCCGAACCCTTGTCCTTGGAACAGGAAAAGGTCCGTCGGCAAAACTGAATACAAAGCCATTAAAAAGGGTCTACGAGGAATGTGCTTGTTTCTTTTTCAAAGCGGAAGAAACATGAGGTTTGTCCCCAGAAAAGGTTTAAAGCCATAAACATACGTACGTGCTACAGCATAAATTAAACAAATTGAAAATAGAGAGAGCTGTGCAGAACTAGAATTCTAGCCAGTAAATGAAATGCCATAAATACAAACTGACGAATCCGAAAACAGGAGATCGTCATATGATTGAAAATCGAACGCGAAGTAGGGATGAAATCAGACATGGCGAAATTCATAAAATCCTAGTAACGACACTCTACACTCTTCACTCGTCGCTGCAACATGCTACATGAAATTACACTCTTCGCTAAACTCTAGGACAAGTAACTACACTTCTTCGTTGAACTTTATAAGTAACACTCATCGATCATCATTGCTACCTGCTACATGTAACTTCGTCTCTTCGTTTAACCTTACGACAAGTAACTCTTAGGTGAACTCTGCACCGTACAAGTTAGGCCGCGGCTATGAACGCAGGGAAAACTTATTCAATCTTAATACTGCCGACCACAAAGCAGCACTAGGCCAGTCGTGGATAATTAACGAAGTGGAGGTTCGCGTTCCTGAATGCAAAACTATAACAGTATAATAAAGTCAATATTCACCAGAGCTGATGTTGTTATTATCGTAATCGATATAATTTCACCACACCCTGTAGACTTTACAGAGTCGACACTGCTCAACGCTAGCCGGAGAAAGAAGAGAAATACGCATCGAGGAAGCGAACAACTTCACGTGAACAGCGTCATGTGCCACCAACGCTTATAAACAACTTCATAAGGCGCCAACCCATATTAACTATAGCATATGACACCCAAACTAACACATATGAACTATATCATATGGCGCCCAACGTTCCATAAACAGCGTCATATGAACTATATCACGAATTTGAGAAAAAGTATAAGTATTGGAAAATTTAAGGGAATAACAAACAATATCTCGAAAATGCTTCACTCAACAACAAAAAATTATATGACATAAATTGTGTATTTTACGACGATCTACATTTTTTGTGTAGTAAAATTTTGTCTATCTCTTAAGGTTTACCAGTTATGCAAAAGTCGTTCACAATGAAGAATACTTTTGGAGACATTCCCAGAATATTCGAGATATACATTTCATTTGTCATGAAAATATCTTAAACATATGATATTTTAATCAAAATCGTTAGAACCATTTTTGAGAAAATTAAAATTTTCGAAAAATATTCCATGAAAGGGTAATCTGGGGTGGGGAGATTTTCTTGAAAACCTTCGTGTCGCATCTCTGGAAAATATTGAATCTAAATATCAAGTTTGGTGTTTATCCGACTGATCGTTTCCGAGTTATGCTCTTCACAGACACACACATACACATACACACATACAATTACACACACGGACATGTTTCCAAAAATGGTTTTCTTGTAATTCATTGGGTCTCAAAATATATATTTCCGGTGAAATCTCGGTATCGAATTCTTGGATCGAATTAAATGCTTTCTCTGCCATAGCTCCCTACATCTTCGTCATTTGGATCACAGTGCCACCACTTCTAGAGAGGAAGTACACATTCTTATGCGATAAAATGTGTATTCTTACTGTCGGTTTCTAAGAGCATTCTAATACCTAATGAAGCCGGTGCTCCTAGCAGTTTTATTTACTGCATTTTATGCAAACTCTCTTCACGACATTTCCTCAGCTTTACTTTCTTTACTGCTTATTTATCTATAGTAAGAAGAGGAAGTATTGTACCCTAACAAACAGCTCTGTATGGATATTTCACCAAAAATACATGGTCTGAGGTTCCCTGAAACCAAAGCAAAAAATTTTAGATGTTTGTGTGTGTGTGAGAGAGCATAAGTCAAAATCAAAATTTCGGCTAAACACCAAACTTGGTATTTAAGTTCAACATTTTCCAAGGATGAGATACCACGGTTTGCAAGTTAATCCGCCACCCCAACCTACCTTCTACAAATTATTTTTTTATTTTTGCATTTCCAAATATGCCTACAGGGAGCCTGTGAAATCCTCTTTATTCGGAAAGAACTTTCTACACCTGTTAAACCATAAGAGACTGACGAAGAATGTAGATCTGTCAAAATACACACTTAATCCGAAAGAAAAACACCTTTGCGGCATAAACGAGTTACTAAACATTCTTTGCTATTTGTTTGAATTTCCAAATATTTTATACATTTTTGAAAAGTTAAGATTAGGATTACGAACCGGAGGGGATCCGGCACCGATCCAGGAATTAGAATACTGTATCGACATCCCATGAAGAGGCGCCCTCGGGAGGAAGGCATGAGGTGAAGGGAGACACCGGACGGCCGGAATCAGGAGTGACGGCACAGCAATAATAGGGTCCCTACAGTTTCCAGATATACACGCCTCGGCAGTCGGACAAGCAAGCCGGGGACCGCGCCCTGCAGATGGTCCAACGTCCCTCCCGGGGGCGGTCCTTATACCCGACAACCAATCAAAGGCCGAGAAACGGAGAAGTTCACAGAGAGCATCCTTTTCCCCTACCACGCTGCACCGAATCTCCATCACGACACTTCCAAACCTGAAAGCGACAAACGGGGTGAAGGATGAATGAAATGATTAATGGAACGAAATGGAGGGACAGGAAATTCGGGAGATGAAAGAAAACACTCCAGATTCGTCTGACGACCCGGAAAAACCCCTAAAAATACCCATGGATCAGAGTGGGGATCGAAACCAGGACTTCCCGAATGCAGGTCCTGGAGAGATCCAGCTCAGTTTTGAATAGCTAAGTCACCATTCAATGGATTCTCGTGATCATGGTTAAGAGAGCAAGTCCATAGCTAAATACATATAGCGAACCGTTTTTTATAGATTTGACTATCTCTTCAGCTTCTTGTATCCCCCTTTTACCTACAACGAAATGAAGGTATAACAAAGCCATTTACTGCAAACGTTTATCTGGATTAACCGAAAGCGCATTATCAGGTATTAATAAATAAAACTGTGAAAGTGATCTACAGAAATCAATATATCAATTACAAAAAATACGTGAACTATACTGTTTTAAAATTCCATAACATAAAACAAAGACAGTGGCTTTAAAGGGAAATGTACTATTAGAACTAAAATTATTTTTAATAATACCCCTATAAAACAAGTTACAAGTTTTAAATATTTACGATGTTAAATCACTTATAATTATAAAGTAGAAAAAAACTTCCAATGTTCAGCAGATGAGCGAGACAATAAATAGAAAATTAAAAGGAAAAACAAGAAAAATACCGAAGCTAAACTTTTTTGTTTCATACTATGTGGAATTTTATGGTTTTACGTCTCCAAACCAGTACGTCAAATTGAGCTTTTCCGTTCAGTTATTTTCCGTACTCCAACACCAATATATGAATACATTATATAAATCTACTACGAGACTAACCTTTCATAGGCATTTTTCTTCCGTGTCGCATTACTTCACGTTTATATATTAATTTTAAAATTTGAATATTACTTAATAATTCGCCTTAATTGATTTAGTTACACAGATATTTCTTTTCGTTTAACTACTAAACTTCTATAGCCCCATACTCAACAATACTTTGAATAGTTGATACTTACTCGTCGCCACTGCACGACAAGCTCCAAAGTTACTAACATGTATTACATGGACTTATATGAGCATGTAAAACATGTGACTGGGTACATGTCCAGCATAATATGATGTACAATATTTAAAGTGGTTTTTTTTCAGGACTCATTTCGATTTATAAACATATTTTTAGTTCTGAAAAAAGCTCACTTCCCTATACAGTACGTAAATAACTAATAATGTAACAGTAGTACGAGTTTTATTGTCCGGTTCAGACCTAGACTCTTACAAGTGGTAACAAAAGAAAACAGCAAGATTCTGAAGTGAAGTTGCTAAGACGGTCAAGGTTTGTACAAGGTTACGAGATGGAATCAGGACTGAGGATACAAGAAGTGAACTAAATGTGATATCGCTGGAAGAAGAGATTCTAAATTTTAGAAAGAAGTATATGTAATATAAAAGAGTGGATTGCATCCGTATTCCAAAACAGATTTTAACATATACGTGAAAAGGAAGAAAAGATCAGGGAAGACCAAGGAAACGTTGGGAAGAGACTCACTGTGAAGTCACAACAGGCTTAAAGAATAAGAATAAGAGGGCCTGAAGCAGATATAAAAATAAGTTTTCAAGGGCTAGTTTTTAGAATATATATAAAACTAAACGTTAGTGAATAACGAAAGTAATATTAATCTAATTACAAAGATTTTTGAAGTTACAGCCATTTCAAACGTTTGTATTAATGTGCAGCTTATATATCACAGCCTGTATATTACCTTAAGAATTTTGCCCCTCCCCTAGGCAGGTTATTGTTTCCTTGAGCGGAAATCCGACCCTAATAGCGATGAAACTGATGACTAGAGATCAGAAACCTTGGTTTGAGTAATTGCACTTGTCACTGCAAGCTGTTTTCAATATAAACACGGACTAAACTTTCAATTCAATACATTCATCCTGACAGATACGTAGATTATTAATCGTATATAGAATGCAGAACAGTCTTAATATTTTTTAAAGTTTGGCCATACATACTGTGGTGTGTCAGTTCCAGATTAAAAGAAAAACTTTGAAAAAAAATAGTTCAAATCCCGACTGAATCTTTCAGTCATCTGATTCTACCTTTCCAAAGAATATTCAGTTTGATAAATATTCTTACAGAAAATGGACTTTCAGCACGATATTAGATTTTCTGTTTAACCGCTAACAACGTGTAAAGAATCGCAAGTCATCTCCACACGTGCGAGAAAGATATTAATGGTTTTTACCTTAGGTTCAGTACCTTATTATGGCATCAACGGTAACTAAACGGATATCGTCTAATGAGTTAAACGGCGGAATCGTTTTTGGGAGTAAACATCTCTTTCTCTTTTCTTTCTTTCTCTTTTTAATCCCTCTTTCATTATTAGTCAGCAGACGACCGGGAATTCTCGTCGGAATCTGCAGTGTCATTTTTCTCAGATAGGAGCATAGCATTCTAAATTTTCTATATGAGTGGTGATAATGGGACAATTAAGGGGGTATTATTCTTTTTTTAGAAAGAATAATAAAATATTGGTATCATAAGAATTAATTTGCCGGTATATCAACTATCATTTTGCATACAAACTAAACTTGCACCAGGAAATTTCATTATAATGGAATGCTTACATATCAAGTAGGCAAGACTGAACAAGTACATTGCCTCTGCGACATTTCAACAACGCCTTTGAATCTAGAAAGAAGTAGATGAAGGATGGCGCCCAACATGTGTGTCTCGCTTGTTTTCATTCTTCCCACTTTTGATTATTGAGCGGCTGGAGGAACAGATGTTCCCATGTCAACAAGAATATCAAGCAATTCTAACCGTATAAGAGCAGGGACTTTCTTATTCAGGGTAGAAGGGGTATTAGATATACTCCATGCAAAAGTGGATGAGTGGACGAAAACTTGAAAACCGCCAAGACTGGTTAGTTTTACAGCTGTTAGACAGTCTACTCTGATTCATCTTCTTGTGTTCTAAATAAATGTTACATATAATGCCAGTCTCTAGTTCCCATGGTTGCGGGTAAAAACCATCGGAGAAGTGATAGTTTCTTTTTACTTTCTCTACTACGTGTAGTAAGTAGGGGAAGTATTGCATTCCACCCAAAAATTCGATACCGAGATTTCACCGGAAATACATGTTTTGAGACCTCCTGAATCCAAAAAAAGCATTTTGGGAAACATGTCCGTGTGTGTGTCTGTGTGTGTGTGTGTGTGTGTGTGTGTGTCTGTGTGTGTGTGTGTCTGTGAACAGCATAACTCAGAAACGAACACTCGGATAAACACCAAACTTGGTATTTAGGTTTAGTATCTTCCAGAGATGCGACACGAAGGTTTTCAAGAAAATCCCCCCACCCCAGACTACCCTTTACATGGAACATTTTTCGAAAATTTTAATTTTCTCAAAAATGGCTCTAACGATTTTGATTAAAATATGATATGTTTAAGATATTGTCATGACAAATAAAATGTATATATCGAATTTTCTGGGAATGTCTTCAAAAGTATTCTTCATTGTGAACGACTTTTTCATAACTGGTAAACCATAAGAGATAGACAAAATTTTACTACACAAAAAATGTAGATCACGTTAAAATACACAATTTATGTCATATACATTTCTTTTGTTGAGTGAACCGTTTGCGAGATATTGCTTGTTATTCCCTTAAATTTTCCAATACTTATACTTTTTCTCAAATTCGTTATTCATTTTTTTTATGTCCTGGACATGCAAAGAGAATGGAATACTCTACATAGCAAACAGCGCTTAAAAATTTGACTATCGCTTAAAACCTACCATATTCCCCTTGCATCTACAAGAAAATTACCAATAAGATTAACATCTCGATATCTCGATTAACATGAAGCATATGGAGAATAAGCGTTTGTAAAAATAGTTTGTACAAGAGTAGAGAAAGTCATGTGAGTGTAACACATCAGATTTTTTCTCTACTACTTGCCTATAGCTAGAAGAGGAAGTATAACATTCCACCTAAAAATTTGATACCGATATTTCACTGGAAGTATATCTCATGAGACTTCCTATATCCAAAAACAAGTATTCTTAGAAAAATCTGTGTGTCTGTCTATTGTTTCTCTGTCTGTGAACAGCATAACTCAAAAACGAAAAAAAATAAAAACTTAAATACCAAACTTGGCATTTAAGTTCAGCTTTTTCCAAGGATGCGACACACCACAAACTAGTGTTTACATTGATAGCTTTATTTTTTAAAAAAGGTCAACTGATTTTAACTAAAATACCATATGTTTAAGACATTTTCATTACAAATAAAATGTATATCTTGAATTTTCAACGAATAGCCTGCGAAATCCTCTTCATTCTGGATGACTTTTGTAGGTATAATTGGTAAACCTTAAGATATACACAAAATCTTACTACACAAAAAATGTAGATATCGTTAAAGGACACAATTTATGTCAAATAAAATTTTTTGTGGAGTTTGCTATTTCGGAGATATTCGTTTTGTATTGGTTTAAAAGTTCAATTATATTTTTTCTCGTGGTCATGCAAGGTACGTGGAATTTTAAAGTCATAAAATAGCGATCTACTTTTTAAAAATCTGACTATTGCCTTAGCCTGCTCTTTCCTTCTTATACCAGAGCAAATGTGTAAACATGTAATGAAAGGTAACAAGAAACAGATGAAGAATAAACTTTTCTAAGAATAATCTGTAGAAGAGTGAGTAGAGAAAGTCATGTGAATGTAACACAACAAATTTTTTTATGTAAAACCCTTAGCATGGGTTCCATCGGAAAGAAAGTACTGCCTTGGTTGTTTATTCACACATCCTGTCCTGAGAAAGAGGTACCTGAATAAAATTGTGAACCGCTCTCCCACCCAATAGTCGCCTGCTTCATCGCTCGGACTTTGAGCTAATCACTCATCTCTACGACTCGAGTGGCAGATAGTAAGAACTACTAGAAAGTTGTCTGATTACAGGAAACCTCGCTAGAGGCCGCAGTTTGCTCCAGTTGGTGTTATAGGTTTGATGGTGTTGTTCTGGTCAAACAAGTGGTATTTACCTTACCTTATCTTTCCTTAAGGTACTTATGCAGCTTGCTTACTACATTTTCACTATCAGATTATGCTATGTTTTTATAAAATACCTAGAAATATGAAACTAGATCATAAGAATTTATTTAAACAACGTATAAAACACCAAGGGGGAGAAAGCTTACTAAGGAGAGAGAGAGAGAGATGATTGGAGAGGTAATACAGAAAATACCGGTTTCAGAGATGTATGAATTGAAAGCGAAAAAAGATATTAAAATGTTTGAAGTTTGAAAGAAGTTTTCAAAGCATAGATACACAAAAGTACTTAATGAACTAGCAGAGTACGTTAGTATTCTGTGTTTCGATGAAAAACTGTTGGGTGTTTTCTGCTAAGTATCAATTTAGGGTGAACTATTAATATTAACGTTATGATGGGAAACCCCGAAGTCAATTTTAAACTTGTGTTTGTGTATGTGTTTGCGTATGCTTGTGAGTCTGCTTGCGTGTTACCTTTTTTACGCAAAAATGACCAAACCGATTGTTATTAATCTTGGTGTATCACAAAACCACTTAGAAAATGGGCTATACATGGTACCTTATATCAAGGAGTGGGGCGAGAGTCTAATCAATTAATATAAGTATACCGCTTTTTATTTTGAAACATATTACATAGCTAAGGTTTATAAACAAACAGATACCTAATTGAATTAATTGATTTTGCGCCCCATTAGAAAACTCCCCTTGACGCGCACATACAAACAAAAATTTTTAAAATTGGCAACAAATAATTCACAATGCACAGAAAAGATTCCATTGAAAGTAGAGTGGCGACCAAAATCTGGAGTAATGCATCAAAGCGGGCCAAAGTGTTTAACCAGGGCCTCGCATGGTGTAGACTTTGGCATGGCTGATAGTAAAAATCGCCAGTTGAACCGCCAATTCAGCTGGTTCGAGAATCGGTCTGATTTCTGAGGAGGAATCTTTTGTACTATCTTGACGATCTGGAGGGGAAGGAAGAATGGACATTAAAGTATCTACTGCGATCCTCTGTCGCAATGAATAGTGTTTTGGCATGTTGGGAGCTACTGGTAGGTAGTGAAGAGGAATAGGATGTAGATAAATGTCTACTTAAAGCGGGACAGCTCGGGAATGAGAGAGCTGATAAGATGATAAGAAGAGAGAGGGATTGAACAGAGCTAAGCACCTGTCGGCAACTTGTGTTATACCTTTATATCAGTTTGTTTAGTTACTCCGGTATGTATTTATTTTTCTCTAATGCTTAAGTAAAAACGCAGGGTAAAAAATTATGATACGTTTTCACGATCTTCGTTGTAAAGGTACATATCACTTTTTGAACTTCTTAGAGCTGGAAATATAATGCTTGCAATCATGTTAATATTTTCGAGCATTTATCTCTGCTGAATTTCATGTTGTGTCTCTTAAGGTTTAGAGTTTTTTTTATTTACTTTCAAATGTATCAGCTCCTTTAATTTTAGAGATATTGTAGCGACCTATAGGGCAGTTAGTCCGGGGGTTGCTTACAACAGGAGGAACAGTTTCAGATGATAGGGCTAGGTGGTGCCGGGATGCAAGTCGCCATAGGGGATATTCGGGTTTCTAGGGGGAGTTAAATAAAAACCCGGGGGTTATATAACAAACTAATGACTATATTATCAGATAACTAAGTTGGCGTTGGGGACCCCTCGGTAGCGAGGTGTGAGTGTAAGAACTTAATCGTATTCACACATTCCTTACCTATAGAGTTTTCGTCGTCTTGCTGATACAAATTTTAAATGTTAACTTATTAGGATGGGATATGGGGCCCTTGACGAATGTGGTTTCGGTGTCGTTCGAGTATCGAAGAGACTAGAGCCAGATGACTACTTTCGAGGTCAATACATACGTTTCTGAGAGCCAAGTAAGCAACCTGGTGACCTAAATGCCAGTTCTTCCACATTACCACATCTTTCGAAAATTAATGCAATCTGATGCAACTCCCCATACAGAGTCGCTATTCATTACGTTGTTTGCTTTATGTTCTTTATATGATTACTAAACCTTTGTAGTGTCATTATTTATAAACTATTCAAAGATGTACAAAATTGAGTTGTAAATTTCTACTATTATTATTATTATCATCATTATTATTATTATTGTTATTATAATTTTAATTTTCAGGTATTTTGTTTTAAGACAGTTTTCAAATTAAGTGAGTTACCTATTAGTAGAAAATAACCCTTACGTTTGAAGGACCTGCGCAAAAGCATTTGATGAAGCTAAAACTTTTTGTGATGTAAAATGCTTTAAAAACAGAAGAAGTGATGAAAATAATACCTATTACAGTGAACTAATCTGTCACTAAAATGTCTGCCTTATCAGGCGGTAGAGGGTAACAGTTTTAAAATTGTGTTTAATTTTTTTAATATAGAAAGAATCAGTTTAAAGAAAATAACAGATGTTATGAACTAATCACTATTAATGCTTCATTAATGGATTTTTTTTGTTATTTACTTTACTATGTACTTCCAGTAAGTAAGAAAGTATTGTATTCCACCGAAAAATTCCATATCCAGACTTCATCACAAATACATATTTTGAGGTTACCTGAACCAAAATAATCAGTTTTAGAGAAAGGTATATGCCTGTCTGTCTGTGAACAGCATAACTCAAAAGCGAAAAGTCGTTTAGATACGAAACTGTATTTAAGTCGAGGACCTTCCAAGCATAGGACATGAAGATTTTGAAGAAAATACCCCCCCACGCCTAACTATCCTTTACGTGGGAAATTTTCCGCTATTTTTTATTTTCACAAAAATGGCTCTAACGAATTTTATTAAAATGCCGCAAGTTTAAGCTATTTTCACGACAAATAAAATGTATATTTCGAATTTTCTGGGAATAGCCTCTGAAGTCCTCTTTATTTTGAACCAATTTTGTATAATTGATAAATTGGTATAATTTTAGATCTCGTAAAGGGCAGAACTTATGTCAGATAACAATTTTTTGACATTAATCATATCAGAGATATGTTTTGTTATTAGTTTGAATTTTCAGATTCTTAGGCATTTCTTAACTGCAAATCTCCCCTTTTTTTCCAGGTTTTTGCAAATAGAACAAAATTTTAAAGTCATTTGAAGCGACCGGTTTTGGAAAGATTTGACTATCGCTTTAGCTTACTATACACTTTTTATTCCTACAACGAAATGAGTAATGAAAGTTTATCTACAAGAATTAGATAGAAGAATACGCTTTTGTAAGAATAGTTTGTAAAAGAGTGAGTAGCGAAAGTCATGTGAATGCAACACATTAAATATGTTTTTTTATTGGATTGGTGTTTTATTATTTTAAGTTCTATTCTCTCTCTCTCCCTTTCCCTATCCCTATCTTCTGCGTAAATGTAAGTACACTATTAAGTAGACTAATTCATTCGTTTTTGATACAATCGCCCTGGAGTATTCTATGGTCAATGTTCAGAAATCTGCGGAGCAAATCTCAGATTTGTACCTATTGTAATTCAAAGAACTTTAACTAATAATTTTCTCAATTGAATTTCAAATTGCATTGAATCATTAGATGACTGAAAAGCAAGTCTCAATACTTTGTGAAACTTTACTGTACGTACCAAAAGATTTCGCCAGAAATGGAATTCTAATATTGAACTCAGCAGCGAATGTTTCGGAAAGTGCCTGATGCTACAACGTTATTTCACACGAACTGCTTATTTCAATGAGCTCTAAGTGTCCCCTATTTTGAGATTTTATTTATCTCTTGTGGTTTTCCAGTGGTATGAAAATGTACAAGATGAGGAAGATTCTTTAGATACAAAAAAGTCGAGTAGTATATCTAAAACATGCCATATTTTAACCAAAATCGTTATAGCCTCTCTTTCGAAAATACAAAATAACAAGGATTTCATACGCAAGGAGCTTTAAGCATGAAGGAAATTTCCTGAAAAATCTTTACTATGAATTTTTAAAAAGTACAGCTTTATACGATTATTTTTATACACTTAAAAATAAATTCTGACAAAATCAAACTAGTGATGTTTAACATTATGTATATGGTAAATGTGATTCTCATATTATTTATAATAAATCAAGAATCTAAAAGGTTCTTAGGTAGATATATGTGTGGATGATAACTTATATGGAACTCTTATACTGAATTTGATGTAAATAATTATAATAATTACATTTGCATATAATAATTCTACCTTACATATCAAATTAAAAGTACCGAAATAGAAAAATACATTGTTCTTTTACCTTAGCAGCAAATGGCCTGTCCAACTCAAGAATGTCCGCTAAACTTCTTCATTTTGTAATGAGTAAGCCTTGCTGTTAGGAAATTAAAATTATTATATTAGAAATATCGTATTACATTATAATTATACACATTAAATTCTTACAAACTTTATTGAAATTGCAATGCACTTATACTACCATAAGCAACACTAAAGTAAAGAAAATAGTTTATGTGGTACAATCACATACACATAAGTTCTTATATATATGCATATATATACAGCAGTATTCATTAAAAGGTGATTATTTTATCCACGTTACGTTATTCGTGATAATTTTTGTCTAGAAATAATTCCAAATTAAGCAATAGGTACTTTGTTATACACAACATGCGTAATCGGATGCACATAGGAATAAATTCAGAAGTCTTAGTAGCGATCTCTTGCGAAGGAAAAGAAAAAAGAAGAATCGGAAACTTTCAAGCATCTTCCGTCAAATGACTCTTTTACATTTGAAACCTAGCATGAAATATTTCGAAAAACGCTACAAAAATTATTTGACACAAATTGCATGCTTGAACTTAGCTCTACACTTTTCCTGAAGTTCATCTCTTATGGTTTCTTAGGTATAAAAAATTATACAAAATATTTTCTGAATTAAAAGGTCTCCACAAGCTACTCCCAGAATTTCAATATACAGGTGGACCATTCAAGCTGAGACTGTGCAATATGTCCAAAACTAAGCGTTGTAGAAAAAATGTTTTAAATAAAGGTTGCTTGATATTATGTGGGAAAGTAACTGCCACTAGTCATACTTTACTTGGAGGACGTTATAATGGTAATTTTAGAGTCAATGTAATTTTTTTAAATGGGAACTTACCTTTTTCATGTTGTTTTTTCACTCCTCATAAAAAGCTAAACAACATTGGTATACAGCAGTTTGTAATTGTTCTTACACCAACGTAAATAACAACGAAAATTCTGAATGGCTGTGTACGAAGAGCGCAGTGAATGGTTAGGGTCAAGTTACGTTTCATAATTGGGAACCAACATCCGTTATTTTGTTACCTTATTCCCCATCACAAAATAAACGGCTTTTTATAAACTATTTTCTAATGAGAAAACAACATAAAAAATGTAGGCTCCCATTTAAAAAAAATTAAATTGACCCTAAAATGACCATCGTAACGTCCTCCAAACAAAGCACGACTAATGGCGTTTACATTCCCCCATAATATTAAGCAACTTTTATTCAAGACATTTCTTTCTACAACACTTAGTTTTGGAGATACTGTACAGTTTCAAATGGTCCGCCCTAAGTAAATTTTATTTGTCATGAAAATAACTTAAACATTTGCTCATTAGCGCTATTAACGAACATTTTTTCCATGTAAAGGGTAATTTGGTTTTTCTTTTTTTTTTTAATGTTTCATGTCGCATTCTTGGAAGATACTGAACTTATATCAACTTTGGTATTTATCCAACACTTCGTTTTTAAGTTCACACACGCACACAAATGCTTTTTCTCTTCTATTGGGATCTGAAAAAGAGTATTTCAGGCGAAACCCCTACATAGAATTTTTGGGTGGAATGTAATACTATCTCTACTTCTGTAGGTAAGTAATAGAGAAAGTAAAAAAACACACAGTGTTAAGTATTCTTCCTTAAATTAAAAAAATTGCATCTTTTTTCATACATTAAAATTTCTTTCTGCGTCTTTTAATATTGTCTACCATGCGTTTCATTTATAGCTGGGCCATAGATCACGTATATGCGTAGTTTGCTTGCACTGCAGTGACCTTAGTATGTTACGCTAGCGCGGATCCCGGGTAGATAAACTGTTGTGTGTCTGGTTAATAAGTTTAGGACAACGGGATCGCTAAACGTTGAGGCAGTATATTTATCACTCAAATGATATCAGTCTAACTAAAAGTTGGTTCTTAAACGTGGGGCAAAGGCTACGGGAAAGTTTGTACCTACGTAGGGGCTACTCCTCCTTCAACGTTAAACCTAAGAAGCGAAAAAGAAATGTTCTAAAAGAGAAAAAAATTGACGAAATTGGTGCACCATTCGAAGGCTCTACAAGGAGTGTCCAAGACGTGTTGCGTGTTTCAAAAGGCTCTGCTCATAAAGCCGCTAAACGATTAACATTGAAACCCTAGAGAGTGACTATTGTTCACGAGGTACAACCTCTCACGACGAAGAATGCCAGGAATGTCTCATTGCAGAAGAGCATCACTTTCAACACAACTTACAGGTAACAAGGTTAGTAGACATTATAGTGCAGGTTGCTATCACTCGTAAGTAACACGGGAGCTTTAGAACGGAACCCCCCCCAAGTGTAATAGACAGTGTGCGGAGCACCCATACATGCGATCCTCGACCCGGTAATATAAGGAACGCACTGTGTAAACAAATGAATTGTTGAACTTTATTTATTTCTTGTTATTGTTTCATTTTATGACTTCTACGGATATATCGGGAACTTTTTTTCTGCTATATGTCATCACAGAATGTTTGTCAATTGTGAGGTTAAACATACATTCTCATTTTCCAGTCTCTGCGGAGGGCATGGAACTAAAAAGCTTCTACCACTGCAGCTGGGACTTCTGGATTGAGAAAACAGCAAGCTGACAGCAGAGTACGTCATGAGATACTCGTTCTATTGCAGTTGCAATTTGCAAGTCGCTTTTGAGGTTCGATAGTCTACAGTTATGTTGGCTGCTAGACGAATTGGCAATGTTTCCGGTCGTACGATATATGTATATTCAATAGAGTTAAGAAAAGAAAGGTGCAATTAAAACTGTAATTGAAATAATGGCTTGATTATACGTTTCAATAAAAATTATTCAAAAGAAGAGTTTTTGTTTGCTCAACTAAAGCTTTAAAGGTCCGAGAAAAAAGAATTAAAGATAAAGGCGAAAATACTTTTCAAAACCAGACTATATTATCATAATATCATAAATTCTTATAATAAGACGTCAGTTAAATATTTCATAAATGAATTTGATTCAGAGGAGATGAGATATTTGGCATTTTGATGTTAAATACATTTTAGGATTCATTGAAATTTCATTTGAGTATAACGAAAACTTAGTTCCCTAGGAATAGGTATTAATTTTAATCTTAATTACAGTTCAGTGATGACGAAATATATTTACGTAAAGCACTCATAAAGGATTTTATACAAAACAAATAACAATAACAGGCTACGAAGATGAATGATGAATGAGAATAGCCTATGAAGTCATCTTCATTCTGAATAAATTTTGTATAATAATGATTGTATATGAGATAGACAAAACAACAAAAATCTAGATAGCTTTAGAGCACACGATTCCTTAAAATGTTTGTAGCGTTAACCATTTCCGAGATATTCTTTGTTATGGTTTGCATTTTAAATATTTATACTTTTTTCGAGCGATGAGTCGCTATTTTTACTTTCTCTACCACGTACATAGTAGGTAGAGAAGGTAATGCATTCAGTCCAAAAATTCGATACCGATTCTCACCGTCAATACATGTTTTGAGGCCCCCTGAATACAAAAAGAATGCTTAGAAAAAGGTCCGCGCTTGAGTGTGTGTGTGTGAACAGCATAACTCAAAAACTAAAAGTCGGATAAATACCAAACTTGGTATTTAGGTTCAGTACCTTCCAAAAAAGTGACACGAAGATTCTCAAGGATGTCCCCCACCCAAACTATCATTTACTTGGAACATTATTCGAAATTTTTTATTTTCTAAAAATGGCTGTAAGGATTTTGATTAAAATAACATATATTAAAGCTGTTTACGTGACAAATAAAATGTATATATTAAATTTACTGGGAATAGCCTGTGAAGTCTTGAGTCGGAGGCAAGTTTGTTTAATCTTATATAACTGGTAAATGTTAAGCGATAGACGAAAATGTATTACACAAAGAAAATGTAGATCTGTTTAAAACACACAGTTTATTTCAATAAGCTTTTTCGTGGCATAAGCCAGTTTTGAGGTATACGTTATTAATGGTTCGAATTGTAAACTACTTCATTGTTTTAAATTTCTGTCAAAATTCAATCTTTTTCTCCCGATTGCACGGAAACAGTATGGAATTTTAAGGCCAGCATATAGCGTCCATTCTTAAACATTTGTCTACCGCTGTTCTCTTTTTATCCTAACGAAATGTGTAATGTAGCTATTTCTGCAAATGTTTAGTTGGATTAAAATGTAGTAGATAGGAAAATAAGCTTTAGTAGGAATAATTTGTATATTCACTAATAAGCGACCGAGTGTAGAGAAAGTCATGTGGATGTATTACATCAGAACTTTTTTCAAAGACATCCGCTCTTTAAAAACATGTCTATCACTTCGCTTGCTGTATTTTTCTTATAACTACAAGGAAATATTTAAATGTGTAATAAAAGTTTATCTCGATTAACAAGAAGTAGATAGAAGGATAAGCTATTGTAAGAATAGCTTGTAGAAGAGTGAGTGGAGAAAGTCAGGTTATTCAAACATTAAATTTCTCAAGTCTGATTCAACCTTCTTGCTTGTTCTACTGTTTCGTCATTATTTATTTTACTTCTAGCTAGTTTTTTCCGAATGCCGTTATTTTAAAATTGTTACCTAATTGATATTGAGTGATATTCACCAAATAACCATATACAAATATGAATATCACTGCGAAACACCCTGTATCCAGGCACTCAGAATGCAGACAATGAGAGAGCTACTGCGCGAATATACCATGCATCACTCCAACTACCGCCTTCAAATAAAATACAGTTATGTTGGCATTACGCGAAGTGCAGCGGTCCGTGAAAGCTGGATACAGAGCCATTTTGTTAAGTGCTGTAGGGGGAGGAATGCCCATAGAATAGATCCAAAGTCATAACATTAAGTGATGGGAGGGCTGTGGGATGGAGTTGTCACGTCCGATTGCTATTTCCCACCTATAACAGGAGCGATGTTGATGGAATGGCACTAACACTTTCAGATGCCACACCGAAACGTATATATCACACCCAGTGAAAAGCTCATGTCGCCTCAACCAAGGCTTTATCTTTCACTGACCTGCTTCTGAATTTAATGTAATTACAGGCTCCGGTTCCGCCTGAAAAACAGATCCATTATTATTGGTACACCTTTACAGGTTATGAATTTCTGCGGTGCTACTTATTGAATTACCACTAAGATTTAAATTTGTGACAATGCCGAACTAGTAAATTAGCCGTTTAATCTAGGATTAACTTTTGTAATTTTCGTGCCTTTTCCTAACTTAGATTCATGCACGTACCATCTATCCTTACACATGATGTTTATTGATTATGAAAAAGCTTTTGATGTTGAAAATAGAAATAAACTTCTTCTGGAAAAAATCTGATGTAATACATTTACATGACTTTCTCCACCCTCTATCTTTATTAGTGGGTATGCAAACCATTCTTACTAAAGCTTATTTTTCTATCTACTACATTTTAATCCAAATAAACCTTTGCAGAAATAGCTACATTACACATTTCGTTGTAGATACAAAGAGAGCAGCGGCACTGAAATGTTTAAGAACTGGACGATATACTGGCCTCAAAATTCCATAATGTTTCCATGCAATCGCAAGAAACAACTGCAAATCGATAAGACAAGTATTGAACGATTTGAATCTTTAATAACGGTTATCTCAGAAACGCTTATGCCACAAAAAACTTATTTAAAGTATATTGTGTGTTTTAAATAGATCTACAATTTGTGTATGGTAGTTTTCGTCTATTGCATAATGTTTACCAGTTGCACAAGGTTATACAAAATTCCTTCCGAATGAAGAGGACTTCACAGGCTATTCCCAGAAAATTTATAATATACATTTTATCATGTAAATATATTTAATGTATGAAATCGTTAGAGCCATTTTTTTAAAAAATAAACGTTTTCGAAAAATATTGGGGTAGTTGGTGTGGGGAATTTTCTTGGAAATCTTCGTGTCGCATCTTTGGAAGGTACTGAACTCAAATACAAAGCGTGGTATTTATCCGAATTTTCCTTTTTTATTTATTCTGTTCATAGACACAAACACACACTCGGAAGGTTTTCTAAAAATGTTTTTTTTTTATTCAGAAGGCCTCAAAATATGTATTTCCGATGAAATCCCCATATCGAATTTTTGGGTATGCTATACTTTCTCTACCTACTATGTACAAGTAGAGAGCATAAAAAGCTGGTGAGAGCTGTGCTAAAACTTGATTTGATGTAAGAAGTAAAGTGAAGGAAAACAGTGTAAATTACAGGAGTAACACCAGGGCTCGTGCAATAGTGTTGTGCATTCATAGACAATGTTCGAGTTTAACAAGTACAAAGGTATAACAAAACGTAAAACATAATGATTGTTGAGGCAGTATTTTTAACACTTGAATAATTTTAATTAAATTATATAATATGTAAAATCAATAACAGCCCGTCTTGAAGCAATATATATGTAATAATTTTTAAAATGTATGTAACAGTCATTGCAGATGCTTATATGTTTGTAAACATGTTTAAAAATGTTATGTGAATACATTACGTAATTTAATAATGTAAGAGCTGTGAGAATAATAAGTTTAAAGTTGCTAACAATGAGGTAATCTTGAGGCAATAATGAGTTTGAGAGTTGAATGCTACTAGCCATTATTAGAGCAACGATAATGTAAATTCTGTGACAGTTTAAAATTAGCCAATTAACAGCCAGAAAAAGCTTTAATTAAATCCAGGTATTCTATTGGACTAGGATTAGCCAATCAGAGACTTAAAATACAGAAGTTTACGGGTTTAGACAGTTGAAATATGTTCAGTTGCCTGTAGACCTTGGTAGTGACCGGATGGAAGATGTGTTCTCTAAAGAAATATTGCGTATTCGTGTGAATCGTAAAATTAAATATACGCGTTAACAAAGCACAAGTTTTGAATTAAAGAATCTCACAGCTCTTAATATCAGTGTAGTGCTATTTAATTTGTGCCAAGGATTAACAAAAAGAAGTGAATTTAAAACTTAAAATCTTTGTAAGCCTACATTCTTGCTGCACCACGCCCTGTCTAAGAGATACGTGACTCTAAAACAATACTGAAGCAGCCGAGGCAAACATAAACATAAATACTACCTATATAAGCAGTTTAATAACAAAGTTAATAAATATTTTTAAACTTGGAGCAAAACAACAAAAAATACATCTTCAAAAATCGGCTTCTCATACGTAGCAGCATATTACGTAACAAACAATTTACTTCAAATGAACGCCCAAAGCGTGGTGCAAACTTCAACAACAAAACTCTTTCTCAAATTTACGTCCCATCGTGAGGATAACATCACCTTTCTTCAAATTGACGTCCATACGCGGAGCAAAAATAAACAACTTCAACAGTAAAAACAATCCACTTCAAATCGACAACCATACGTGGAGGCTAACACCAACAACAGTAACTCCTACGTAAACAATATATCTATTTCATTGTTGCTCTTCGTGCCAAGCAAAATTCCTGCATGCCTATGCTCAAAAAGTTACGATACTGCTAACATATGCACCGTATTTTTATTAAGTTTCATAGTGGAAGACTAAGTGATATCTACAGGGTGAGCCGAAAGATTCCGAACCGCCTGCGCGGTGTTTTCCCTGTCCGCGTTCTCGGCGCTCGTTGCTGTCTGCTTCTATCATAGAAAGGCGCAGATGAAACATACAACATTTTTAAAAATACCTTTAAAGGCTTTACTTAGCAACTTTATGAAAAGAAATGCTGAAACTGGCCACCGTCGTTAATCATACATTTTTGGCACCCCTTTATCCATCATGGAATTTTTGGGAGGAATTTTCCAAACGATGACGGATGTCGTCTAATGTTTGTTCGGTAAGAACCGAATGCCGTCTTTTAGATTTCTTAGCCTGAACATTTCCTGTGGCCTGAAATTTACTGTAAAGTTCATGAATTGTTGTACCGCCTGGAACTTTTACACCTGAAAATCTTTCTGAAAATCGTACTTTCACTTGGCGAGCTGACCGAGTTAACACATACGAATCATAAATAAATACACGCTGTGCAGTAGAAAACATATACTGAGCCACAATATACTTTGTGACTAAGTAAAGGACAAAATAATAAATAACTCGTAATAACTGAACTACATCACATCACCGGCAACTCAAAACTGCACTTCACACTACACATCAAAACCACAACAGCGTGACTTTGTTTATAGCAGCAGTGCGTTATCATGTTTTTATATTTCCACACGCCCTGTGGAAAAACACGCGCAGCCGGTAATATTGTTCATAAAATACCCCTACGGGGTAACTTAAAACATGAAGTGTACAAGGCAAAACCACACACCCTGGAAGAATTAAAACAAAATATCCGCAAGGAAATTTCTCAGCGTGAACTACTGCGAGTGATGGATAGTTTCCTAAAGAGGTGCCAAAAATACATGGACAACGACGGTGGTCAGTTTCAGCATCTTCTTTCATAAAGTTGGTAAGTAAAGCATTTAAAAGTAGTTTTAAAAATGTTGTATGGTTTCATCCGCGCCTTTCTATGATAGTGGCAGACGGCAACGAGCGCCGAGGACGCGGACAGGAAAATCACCGCGCAGGCGGTTCGGAGTCTCTTGGCTCACTCTATATTATAAATGGTGAAGGCTAATACCAGAAATAATTATCAAAATGTTTAACTATTTGCCTTCTAAAACTCATTTTTCGGTGTAGCCGAATACCCTAAAGGTGTAAGATCATAAAGGGGTAACACAGGATATTACAAAAGGAATTACTATCAAATAATACCATTAATAAACTCAACTCTTACAAATTTTACTATATAATGTAAATCAGCCAAGAAACTGACAATCATATAACATGCACGAGTGCATTCGTAAAAGTTTATGTGTCAACGTGCCTCTCTGCATTTGATTACAAATTCAAATTTACATAACCACAATTTAAGTACATTAAAATTATTAAACATTTTAAAGATTATCGAACACTTTCAAAAGTATCTACTTTCTGTTGCTAGTTTTAATTTGAGATAATTCGGATTATAATACTTCCACATAATGTTCTTAAGCTTCCCCCTAACATCCTGTAGGCTGCCGAAACAGTAAATTTAGAAAAGTTACAACATACCATGAATGAAATGAAGCCAAAACAATACATTTTGCATAGTTAGTATCTACACGAGGTGCTCGCTCCGGATAACCACTATTCGCACTGGCTTCCCCTGTGTATCTACCAGGTACTTTCACATGCACGACGGAACCGGCTGGAGGAGAGATATGGCGCTGACGTCACCTCAGGCGATCGGCGCAGAAGGACTAGGCGCACTCTTTAGCAGGGTTGCCCTACTTCTTGAAGAGCACGTTCATGAAGTTCCTTGTTCTTGTCTTATCGAACTTTTGATGTTCCATGCGCCGTCGTATGATACGGGGAGCAGAAAATGGTACACATACCAAGAATGAGTTTTTCTCTTCAGTTGGCAGTTTAAACTCTAAAATATCAGTATTCAAGGTAGAAATCTAGGAAATGTCCATAATTTGATGCGAATGGTAGCACCACGTACCTCGAAAGACAGTGCAATGATACTATGTAATGGCGTTTAGTTAAGGGGTTTCGTGGATAATAAGTCAAATTACCATTAAGTGTACGCATACGCAGCGATTTTCAATAACTGAGCCTGACTATTTATTTTCTAATCCATCTGAGGTGGTGTGTGGGTGGTGTAACGGACGTTAAGCAGATGACATGAATTAGCTCAGTTTCAGGATATGTTGCGGAGTGGCCGTTGGGTTTCACCTGTTTAATAGGGTGCAGCGGCATATGCAGAGAGTGAATTGGGGGGGGGACTGAAACAGGAATAGCTGAAACAAAATTTAATCAAACCGAGCTGGATGACTCAGGCGGTAACGTCTGTGGGCTGCATTCGGGAGGTCCCAGGTTCAAATCTCGTGGCCCGACCTATCTGACTGGAGTTTCTTCGTGGTTTTCCTCAGTCAACAAGGTAAATACCGGATTTGATATTTAATACCACGAATCAAAGTTCCACCTTAAGTCTAAAAGAATAGTACAACATGAAAAATAGACTGTAAAAGGAATACACTGTCATCCATCCACAGATAATGAAAGGCAGACTAGACGGTAGCCTAGAGATATATGCCCTGCACGTATGGAAGCAGTACAGTTGCTGTACACATGCCTCTGTGGACATGTAATGGAGTAAGATGGTATGGTACAGGGATAGACCTAGAAGGCTAATTGTCCGCAGCACACCGATCCACAAGGTATCCGCTAACAGGTCCGTCGCGATATGACCATGCAGTTAAAGCGACGTGAAATAATAAATAGGGAAAAGAAATATCAGTCGTACCTTCATTCCGAGCCACTTTAGAGACTTATCTAAATGAAGGGGTTACCGACTGGTTCGCTGAACTGGGTAAAATTACTGAATGAAGGATTTGATGGATCAGCATGACGAACAAACAACTTGTTAAGAATTTATACGACCAAAAGGCAAACAGGAGTACATACAGGACAAAAGCTTCAGCCAGGAATCATACCCAGACAGGTGTGCCAACCAATAGACTCACTCAGAAGTTCCACCTTCATTTCCTTTCAACTACAGGAGGTGATCTGTAACCATTTAGTACTAACTACTTGTGGATAGTAAAATGAGCGTAGCTAACCATTTAATCAATGTTGCCAGCAAAAGTATGGAATGATAATTTTCCAAAAGAAGGGATAAAATTCCCATTTCATCTTCCAGTATTTACCATTACTTTAATACATATAATACTTTTATTTACTTGTTTATTAACAGGTGCAATGTGGTATACTAAAGCTATGAGTATACAAAAATGAGACTGCAGGGATTCGATATTAGGTTTTGGATGTTTGGGGGAGGGGGGTTTAAGATCCTTGAGCCTCCGATTCAGCACACCCAGCTAAACACTTCTGCCACGTATTTGACTCATCGAAACTCTTATGGAGTGCCCGACGAAGTAGACTCCTTCTTACATTTACGAAGTAAAGCAAAGAAGTAAAGTAAACGTTAGCTGTCAGCTGCTGTCATAATAATGTCTCGTAACCTCCACATTATTTTCTCCTCAAAACTTACATTTCGAGTATGTCTACTCCATAATACGTGATCCATAACTTTCCATTAACTGCGCACTGAACTTCGTTTATTTCTTATTATTAAATTCTTAAATTTAAGTTTCTGAGTCGTCTTCATAGCTGTAAAAGGGAATTGAATTTTTATTTTTATGACCTGCAGTTTTACTTAGGTAAACGTTCTTTCTTGTTCCCAAATTTCGGATTATAATGGTAACTGGAAACATTTCGTAACAGAACATGATAATAAAAGCAGCACGCGTAAATTGCACCACATCACGTTGAACCTTTCTTTCTCTCTAAGCATGATTTTATATGGTATAGGTATTCTAAGTTTAATGATATATATTTTCTTCGTTCATGTGCTCTCCATAATTTTTATACACATTTGCTGAAAAACTAATAGTTTCTCTTTCCGCCGCTTTTGAAGGTTACAAAGTAATTTTTACGTTATTTTTGGCTATCCCTGGTACATACGCAAACTGAGGTCATTTAAATGGCTGGTCTGTGGATTTAATTACCGCGACAAATGACTGGTGATGAATGTGTTGAAACATTAACAAGTGCAATTCGGACGAAAACAGTGATGCCCCTGAAATGGAACTTCAGTGAAGAGTAAATCTTTGGGCTAGCAAAAAGAGACTTTCAGACCATGGCACTTCATTTAGCAAAACGAACCAATATATCTTAAAGGAAAGAGCCTGGGAGGGTGTGGCTGCAACTTTTTATGAAGACACACAGGGGCAGAATATCTTTCATGAAAACCAGAGCTTCTTCACACCATGGAACAATAGAAATTGCCATAAAAATGTGGAGAAATTCTTCAAGCTTTAGCCGGAAGAAACGAATGAGTCTCCCTGCAGTTATTGCAAATAAATATAAATTAGATGTACGTGTTAAAATGCACACAGCAATGTTCCAAACTCACACAAACATGTTCCTTTTCATTGACAAAGTTTATTTTGCTTAGGCACATTACATATCACATCACCCAGAGAAGAATCTTTTCTGAAATCTATGTCTCAAATTTAGTTTTCTGTTTTTAAATTGTGTGCAAGAAAATTAAACAAAAATAAAAAATAATGTTTAAAAATTAATTTCCTTATTTTTGTTGTTAAATTTACAATAACAAAAAAGTAAAATTGTCATCAATTGTTTTAATTCAAAGGATGCATGCAACCCTTAGAGCGTTCGTACTAGATAATTCTGCCAATGTTCATTTTGCAACTATTTGAAAAGACTTGATTTAATATGCAACTTGTTTGGATTTAAGGACAACTGTTTTTATTCATAACCATTACATTGCTTAAATTCATACCAAATTTAACGATGGAGAAGGTAGGTGGCTCAATTGAATTTTTTCAGTTTGATTCTACCTTTCCAACTTTAGTCTACACACGTCATATTTGGAATAACAATTAATTATCATTGACTGACCTAAGAGTGGTTAACAATAACGCACTGGGCTTAAAAGTACCCACCCACATACTTACGATATTGTAAGTCGGCCATTGGGTGTGTTACCTCAAAATAAATTTGAGAACAGCTTGTTGGTTACCGGGGCAAATGCGAGTAAGTTGGGGAACTTATTGTCGCGCCGGCATGTTGCAAGGTAGCTCAGTTGATTAGAGCAGCGGCACGGAAAGCCGAAGCTCTAGTGGTTCAAATCTAGGCTATGGCATTGAATTTTTATTCTGTCTTTCCGAGGAAGTAGGGGTTCATAGGGAAATAAATGTCTAAATAATAAATTAACGTTAGCAACTAACGACAAACGTCAATTTTTTTCTTAGATTTTGCTTTTTCAGCTTTTAAAGGCGAAACGGATACTGATGTTTGTTGTTTCCCCACGTATGGGAGCCAAATTTGCGGGAGATTGTTTCTAGGAGTGTTCGCTCCACGTACGATACAAACTTTCCGGTGGCCTGCGCCCCACGTTTAAAAATTTAACTTTTATTTTAATGTTTATTAATTTATTATATATGTATGTAAATGTATGCCTCGGCTGCCTCAGTAGTAATTTTCAGAACACGTATCTCTTAGCAGGGCTGGTATGGCTAAAGAACAAGGCTTACACAAATTATACTTGTATTGTACTTTGTTTATTAATACTTCATACGATTAAATAACACTTCACTGATATATCCTACTATAGAGCTGTGAGATTATTATTATTATTATTATTATTATTATTTGCACTTTTTAACGCGTAAACTTTATATTATTCTCACCGCAATGAATTTTTTATGTCTCGCATTGATCGGGTACGCAATCTAATAGCGTCTGCCACTTGAATTTGCACATTTCCTCTATTTCAAGTCTCTGATTGGGCTAAGCCTACTCCAATAGAATACTTTTATTTAACTTAAGTTTTTTCTAGTTTTTGATTGGCTATTTAGAAACTTTTTAAAATATTATATTATTGTTTCAAGAATCATTAGTAGCCTTTATTAAATTTTCTAATTTATTGTTGTCTCAAGGCAACTTTCGGCTTCTACTTTATAATTCTGTTTGCTACGAAAAGCAGCTTGCTTCTATTCTCACAGCCGCTACATTGTTAAATTATATAATACATTCACATAACATTATTATACATGTACATAATAAAATACACATAATACAATGACTGTTACATACATTTTATATATTATTATACACATATTGCTTTAAGGCGGGATGCTATTAAATTTTATATTATATAATTAGACTGATATCATTTAAGTGTTAAAAATACTGCCTCAATAGGTAGTGGAATGAAAGTACAAAGTCTATTAGCTTATTACTTAACTAAGAATCTGGTCTGTGCATATCTGAATGTACTGGCGTGACCATGTTTGACTTACTATCACAGTTTTGTTTTCTTCACTGCTTCGCCAAGCTGTGCGTAGAACACTCTCATTTTTTAAAGTTCTTATTCAATTTAAGTTGGCGTATACATAATGATTGCAAAGATGGGAATGATGATACACAAACTGTTCCTGGAAGTCATACATTCCTGCAGTGATTCCAACCGCTCAAATAAAACATAAACAAAAAAGGCTTTGAGCCCTAAACATTTTGGAGCCTATAGTAACAAATAGCTTGCCTGGACCATCCTTTACTGTAACCAACACTCGATATTTTAGATGTGAAAACTGAAACTTATCGCGTGACGCCAGTCAAGTTCTTCGCTCCCTTTTCATCTCAAAGTTGGAGGCGGCATCGGCGTATTACAGATGGCTTTGCATGCACGCCCGTCAGATGTTTACACCCAGAAGTCGAAAAGCCTCCCGAAAGGAACCGGGGGTTTACTTTAGCAAATAATCGTCATATATAAGGGGCCATTCACAATAAAATTAAGCATTAACTTAAGCAAAAACCAAACGCAGATGTTCACAGGAACAAACGGAAACATAAACAGGACCCAAACGCAAGAGAGTATGAAACAGCTGAGTTAATATGGCGGCCTGCTAAGCGACCACTGACAGTACACATAAAAATGAGTTATGTACATGTATCAAAATGAAAAATAATGAATTATTCGGTTAATGACGTAAACTCGCAAAAATAACCACTACCTAAAATCACAAATTGTTTTGCTGCAATTTTCATAAATATTCTAGTGGTTCCTGGACCGTGATCTTACACAGAAAGGCAGTTAGCAATTCCACGCATGGCGATGGAAAATCTGTTCCCATGATGAGATGTTTGGAGAATCGCTCTCTGATCGGCTAGTTTCTTATATTTAACGTAGACATAAACATGAAAGCTTGGAGCTTCCAAACTTCTTATAAGTTTATGGTCATGTCTATGTCAACGCTGGCCAATGTGAATACGTGCATTAAGATAACATGCTTCAATACTTACGTTATTATTACGCCTAAATTTAATTGTGAAAGGCCCCTAAGAGATTCAACAGCTCTGTTAGCTCAGATACGGAAGCAGTAGCAATCAAAGTGAACGCAGTAAGACAAGAGACGTTGAAGTGAGAATTGTACAAACCTGCGTTGTTGCTTTTATGTGAATAAAAGTCATGAAAGATAAATTTGGTTCACGTGTTTATCATACTATTTTTAAAAATGTTTGACCTCTAGTACAGCGTAAGGAAATGCTTATCCAAATAAGAAATTATAGAATTGCCTTCATTTGTAGAAGCGAAGAATGTATCATATTTTTAAAATGGAACAGTTCAGAATTAGTAAAGTGTTATTAAGTTTATTTAACTGTACTGTAACTAACCACTTTAATTGCTAAATTAACTCCAATTTATAACTGATATTTAAACACTTCTTTATGTAAAACAGAAAATCGTATTTTAAATGTATAATTTGAGAATTAAAAACCTTACATTTCAGAGTGGTTCTGTTCAACTTTTCCAGCATGATGGCTGTGTAACAGGTTATGCTTCCATTATTCATTATTTACGATGTAACTAGTATTGCATTTCAAGCAGAACATAAGAATATTTACACAGATGGCACTTTCCTAGTTTGATAAGAAAAGGTATGTTGTTAGAGAAGGCTTCAGGCGTATGTTTGGAGAAATTTCATAATTTATGAGATGTTCAGGCCTTTCCTTGGCTCAAGAATTACGAAGAATTTCTTTCAGCTTGCTTCAGCTTGTAATCAAATCGCATAATCTAGTGTGCGACTATTCAATCAGCTAAGTTGAAAGAACAATCAGAAATTGGAATGAAACGGAAGCAGTATTTAGGAAAATAAGATCAGTTTTCTTTTCCATTGCTTTGTTACAGAGAGTAACTTATTGTTACTTGTTGACTCATCCCTCGTATTTGTATGTTCTTTGTATTTTTGCCAACTGCTACAGTCCATAAGTGATGATCCTCTTTTTAAGTGATTCTATTCCTTTTCAGCAAGTGCTTCATGTGACAGTATGCCCTAGTAGAAGTTACAAACGCTATAATCAGAAGTTGGAGCACTATTTCTAGATCAGTAGTCTGGAAGTGTAAAACTTGCAAATTTACGAGTTCTATGGAACTTCTAAATGTCTGGCTTCGAAGCAAGAAAACAAATTAAATACAATTTTTTGTGTTTATTTTACTTCAAATACTTGCTTGCTCTTTATACTCTCTCCCTCTCTCTCTCACTTGATATCTATTAATTTCGTTCCCGTAGACTCAACTCTGATTTACAAGAATTTTATCAAATAGGAGAAACCTTCTAGTTTTAAGATTGAAAATACTTGAGATATTAAAAATTTATGCCCCACCACCTAAGCATAACATCATATTTTACTCGTCATATTTCCTCCCTCTTAATGTTTTGCTAAATGTATTGACTGTAATCTACATTGCTGATTTAAATAATGTTTGGCAAGCATTTACACATCTCCCTCATTCCGTTTTGTTAAAATTTACATTACAAAAGTCAATAAGCGCAATATTTCTGACAAGTTTTGTTATTTTCTAAATTCTGAGGATGAGTACGCATTTAAGAAAGCATACAAATTTAATCTTATTGTTAGTGTAGGTAAACGCTTACCATGAAAAAAACACTTTATATCCCATTGTTTTACAAGTGTAAGGAAGAGGCACAGTTTCTATACTATCAAATACTGCCACCCTCTAGGGCTCCATATTAGGTCCTTTTCTCTTTATAATTTTTGTTAATGATCTACCTGTAGTCACACAAGATGAAATAATTTGCTATGCGGACCACACTACTGGTTTTAAAGTCACTACGAAACCAGTTATACAAGGTGGACCATATAAGTTGAGACTGTACAATATCTACAAAACTAAGCGTTGTAGAAAGAAATGTCTGGAATAAAAGTTGCTTGATGTTATGGGGGAAAGTAAATTCCATTAGTCGTGTTTTATTTGGAGGACGTTGTGATGGTCATTTTAGGGTCAATTTAATTTTGTGAAATCGGAACCTGCCTTTTTTGTTGTTTTCTCGCTCCTCATAAAAAACTAAACAAAATTTGTAAATTCACTTTGCAAATGTTCTTACGCCAATGTAAATAATAACAATTCTGAATGGCTGTGTACGAATGGTTGGGCCATCCATGGATAGTCATTTGAGGTCAAGTTACGTTACGCAACTGGAATCAACATTTTTTATTTTGTTTCCTTATTCGTTGTTGCAAAATAAACAGTTTTTATAAACCATTTTCTAATGAGAAAACAACCTAAAAATGTAGACTCCCATTTAAAAAATTAAATTGACTCTAAAATGACCACCATAACGTACTCCAAACAAAACACGATTAACGGAATTTACTTTCCCCCATAATACCAAGCAACTTTTATTAAATACATTTCTTTCTATAACGCTTAGTTTTGGAGATATTGTACAGTCGCAACTTAAATGGTCTGTCCTATATAATGGACGACATTTTAAGCTCTTTGCTTAAATGATTTAGTGTCAATATCCCGAGTTTAAATTTGAGTGCAAATAAAAATCTTGTTTTTATTTTTTTTCACTGCCGTTGGTAGTGTTACGAAGGCCAAATTATTAGTTTTTAATTTAGACAGTAAGTTTACATAGAAGCAATATGTTGATTGTGTTTGTACAAAATTGCAAAAATCTATTTTTGCTATCTCCACTATGTGTTCAGTAGAAAGAGAAGGTATTACATTTCACCCAAAAGTTCTATACAGAGATTTCACCGGTAACACATGTTTTGAGGCCGTCTGAATAAAAAAAGCATTTTTAGAAAACGGTCCTTTTGTGTGTGTATGTGTATGTGAGAGAGAGAGAGCAGCATAACTCAAAAACGAAGTCAGATCAACACCAAACTTGATATTTAGGTTCAGTATCATCCAAAGATGCGACACGAAGATTTTGAAGAAAACTTCCCACCCCAAACTATCCTTTACATGGAAGATTTTTTTCGAAGGTTTCTTATTTTCTAAACATGGCTCTGAGATTTTGATTAAAACACCATATATTAAAGATATTTACATGACAAATAAAATGTATATCTTCAATTTTCTAGGAATAGTCCATGAAGCCCTCTTCACTCGGGAAAAAGTTTATATAATCTTATATAACCACTAAACGTCAAGCGATAGACGAAAACGTACTGTACAAAAATTATCTCTTTAAAACACAATTTAAGTCAAACAACATTTTTGTAGCATGATACTTCTGAGATATCCGATATTAATGGTTCGCATTGTTCATTGCTTGGTTATTCTTTTCAAGTCCTAACAACATTCAGTTTGTTTCTCGCGATTGCACGGAGACAGTTGGAGTTTTAAGGCCAGCATGTAGCGCCCTATACTTAAGCATTTGACTGTCAGTATTTCCCTTGTATCTATAATGAAATGTGTATAATTCAAGGTTTATTTGGATTAAAATTAAGAAAACGGAAAAATAAGTTTTCGTAAAATTAGTCTGTATACAACTAAAAACGATAGGGGTACAGAAAGTAATGTGAGTGTGACACTTCAGATTTTGTTTTTGTTTTTTTCTATTCAAACAACTTCTTCCATTTAATGCCTTATTAATGACCTATTATTTTTTTCCCAGTCTCATCTGATACGTGGAATTTAGTATGAGGAAATGGTCCATATGCAGAAAAACATTTATTGCTTATTAAAGTAAAAGGGGATATTCGTATACTTAAGGGCAATAGCATATTAAGAGCACTGTAAGCCAATTTTAATGAATTTGGAGTATCAACATTTTCCTCGCTATAAGTATATGTATATGTTCATTTACTTTTAATCATTTTAACTGTTTTGTATGTTTAACACCATACGCACTTCATGGCACTCAGAATAACCATAACTTAATTGTAAATTAATATAGACTAACCGAAAACTGTAATAATCATTTGGTATTTAATTCTAAACTATTCAGCAGGCTTCCATTAATATTAGAAATATAAATAATTTTAGAAACAAGAAAAAAAGATTTTTGAAATGCCATTAGCATATAATTGTTATACTGTTAGGGAATGTCTTGACCATTGTATATTTTGACTCCACCTATTGTAATTGTATTTCATAACGGTTATGTCATAAATATGCCTGTGACATCGGAGTCGCTACATGAGAAAAGCGCATAGAATAGGAAGGTAAGGGTGTAGCGATAATAACTGACATTGTCCCTGCGCGGTACAGTCTACAAGAAGAATTACGCATGGCTCGCGAACATTTACTTTGTTTCTGCAATATTAATTATAACATATTCAGCTGACTTATATAACTGAAATGTCTTTATTAAATTATTAGTACAAACCGCTACGTCACAATGTGCACATGAATAAGATTTTATGTCAATTTATTGCAATGAATTACAACCCGCAACTTTGTATCTTGTACTTCATATAACAGGATATCGGCAGAAATAATCGCCACGCATAGTTCATTAAACGTTTGATTTGATGGAGGTGACTCTTGCTGTAGCTTATCCTCACATTTTGCAATTCAGCCCTTGTATGTTTCTGTGTTGACGTGTCTTCGCACATTACTCGATCTAGTATGCGCAGAAGCAATTGTGCTTTTGCACGGTTTGCAATATAGGCTTTCATTAATAATAGAGAAAACATTTTGCCCATACTCCAATATATAGTTTTGCAATGTTGTGGAGTTTCGCACTCTTTCCTTTGGCATTTCGTCTACATGAACACTGTGCGGCGATACACTAGACTCAATTGTACAGTAACCTTCTCGCTGTAAACAGTCGATTACAAGGCGCCTATAAACAAACGTAACGACTCCGATGTCGCAGCCCAGTCATAAGTATTACATTACATTATCCTACCTTTTACTTGTGTTTTGATATTCACTAATACCAGATTACCTGTTTTCAAATCATCACATGACGTGAACGTTAGACATAGAGTGTGGGGAGAGGTGATAAAGAAGAAGGTGTGAATCTGGGGGAAGAATTGGAAAGGAAGGGAGAGGAGAGAAGGAGGAGGGAGATACAGTGAGAAAGAGAGAGGAGAGAACGGAGGTGAATCTCCACATTTAGCGGAATAACGCGAGCAGAATTGCGTGTTCGATTGGTTATCAATTGTGGATAAGTCTTAACTACAAATCCTTAATTTTTCAAAGTAATTATGTAAATTTCTCTTGACATGCAGAAGAAATTTCATTAAAGAAATGTGTTTCAGCAAATTATGTTGCGCATTCTACGTGTCTTTAATGACAACCCCTGACTTAGAGTCACATGACCAATAAACCATTTTGCCTTCACTATCAATTTCTAAACAGAGTTTTCTCTCAGGAGTAAAGAACAAGAGAGCTGTGTAAGATCATGAATGCTGGCAGATTATGAAAATGCTATACACCATTCTCTTCCTTTTATCCATCTTCTATTTTTAGTTCCTACTCCTCCTACATTTTATTTTTTTACTTACCCATTCAACCCATGCGGACCCCACAATTCGAAAAGAAGAAAGATAAATATCACTGTATGTCTTTTTTTAGAACCCCGTTCTCGAGTGGAATAGAAAACTTTCTATTGAGTCCCAAAATCCAGAAACAACACAACATGAAGAAGGGGGATGTTGGGAACTGGGAGAGGAAGCACATCGCAAAACATAGAAACGTCCATTTTCTCGGCTTGTCTTTCTCGATCTCGCTTCAGAAGGCGCCACCAGGGCCTCATCTTTCCACCACTGCTGAATGTAGTGACTACATCGGCTTGTAACCAGCTCCACTACACTCCGTGCCCAGTTAACTTGCAGCTACTATAAATGTTCCCAGAATGGAAAAAACCTGATGTGTTGCCCTACTTGATTTTCTCTACTCACTCTTCAACAAATTATTCTTACCAAAGCTTATTCTTCTATCTACTTCTTATGAATCGAGATAAACTTTCGTTAGACATACACTCTCGATCATAAGTATTCAAAAAAATTCTAACAGCTAAATTAATGGAGAGAAAATTCTAACTTTTTTTTATCTTTCATGCATTCAACAGAGCAATTTTTTTGTATATACATCCACACACTTTTATCGAAATGTGACTTAAAATGGCGAAGAAATAAATTCGTGAAGTCGTAAAATGTGAGCAGAAAATGATACATTACGGCAAAAACGTTGAAAATCCCATCTTTGTCATTTTATTCCACAACAAAATAAAAACTTATTTTCACCACAAAATCAGATGTTACACAAAAAAATACTCTATTTAATGCATGAAAGGTAATTTTGCTGCTATTGACCAAAAAAGTTGCAATTTTGGCATATTTTTCAAAAATTTATAAAACAGATAAAATGAACGATTTGGAAAATCTCCAAAACTCGTAAACTATATTGTCATTTGAACTTTCAGTAAAACAAGTTGGAATTTTCACTCCATTAACTTGAAGGCTAGAATTCTTTAAGGGTGTTTGAATATGCGTATACTATTTCCTTCTAGGTAAAAGAAGAATAACGTAGGCTGAAGCGATAGAGTTTTAAAAATAAAACGCTATGTGATGGCTTTCAAATTCCATGCTCTTTGCATGAACACGAGAAAAAACGAATAGCGATTAAACATTTGAAAAAAGTATAAGCATTTTAAAAATTCCAGCCAATAACAAAGAATATCTTGTTTGCTATAAATTGTGTGCTTTAACGAGATCTGCATTTTTTTTTTAAAGAAAAGAAGTAGAACCATACAACTGAAAAATGCAATGCCATAGCTGAGATTTGAACCACGGATCTCGTAGTTTCCGTCCACTTTGTTCTAACCAACTGACAAGTTACCGTGGCAACATGCCGTTAGGACATTAAATTCCTCAGATGACTCACGTTTTTTCCGGTAAACCATATGGAGATATCAAATTGTTTTGAGATGACATACCCGTATGGTGACTTACAATGTCGTAAGTGTTTTAAGTCCCGGGCTTCATAGTTTAACCTTTATTAGGACAATTAATGTCATACCGGCAAGTTGACAGGGTAGCTCAGTTTGTTAGAACAACCGGATAGTAACCAGGAAATCCGTAGTTTAAATCCCGGCTATGGTACTGTATAATTCAGTCGCCTGAGTCTTACCTTTCCAATCATGTCCTACACACAAGGCTAGTGTGAAAGAACAATTAATTCGACATTTTTTGCTTAGTACGATTTTGTGTATATTATGGCTTACCAATTATTCAGAATGAAGAGGACTTCACAGGCATTCCCAGAAAATTTTAAATATGCGTTTTATTGTCATGAAAATTTCTTAAACATAGGTATTTTAATCAAAATTGTTAGAGCTATTTTTGAAAAAATCAGAAATAACGGAAAAATGTCCACGTAAAAGATAGTTTGGGGAGAGAATATTTTCTTCAAAATTCCTTTGTAGTATCTTGGAAGATGCTGGACGTAAATAACAAGCTTAATTTTCGTATTTAAGTGACTTTTCCTTCTTGACCTATGCTATTCACAGACACAGAGAGAGAAAGAGAGATGTTTTTCTAAAAATGTATTTTTTTTATTTAGGGAGTCTCAAAACGCGTATTTCCAATGAAATCTCAGTATCGAATTTTTGGGTGGAAAGCAATATTTCTCTACCTTCTGTAGATAAGCAGACATAAATCTTACTTAGCTCTCAGCTTCGGGGAGGGAATAAATGAAAGTAACATTATGAAACGCAGTAATATGTTTAAAGGCATTTTTCAAACATTTTTCAGCGAAATAAATTATTATTACTCTTTTATAAGTTAATAATAACAACAATAATAATAATCATGATGCTGCAGTGAAAACATATTAGAAACGTTTATTTCAATTATTAAACAGAAATATTTCCTCATTTCTGTCAATAAACCCCTTAATAAAAAATCCTGTGTACAACAGTCGTACAACTTTCTTTACATTTATTTGTATAGCTAATCTACATGTTATCCATTCACATGAAACTTTATTTGTGTTTTTCTATCTACTTCTGTTAGTCCTTATGCATATTTACAAGAAATGGCTTCAAATAGTTTGTTTACAATTGTAACAATAAACGCAGCATAACTAAACAGTTTCAAATGCAAGAAATGCAAAATTACTTTTAAAATTCGGTGTCTTAAGCAAGTCTCAGAAACAAAATGTCGCTAAATACCAAATTTAAATCGGCAGCCGGAGCAAAATTAGTTCCGTGAGAGTTGCCATTAGCAACCTGTTTATAATGGTACGGTGCATAAAACGTTTTATGTAAACAAAAATTAAATATATTCAAAATTTCTTTAAAGGTATCTCATTGTCAAAGAAACGGCAATGAAAAGCAAATCAGTAGACATAAGAGGACTGTCCCAGAAGTAGCCGACCTAACACAGAAAACACAAAAATTTTGGGAATAAACATCTTTATTTCTCTACATAGTCTCCTTTCAGCTCGATACACTTTTCCCAGCGATGTCCAATAGCTTCGATACCTGTTTATAGTGAGAACCGTCGAGTTCTGCAAAATAGCCATCAACTGCAGACTCCACCTCTTCATTGTTGGCAAATCTTTTACTACCAAGCCATTTCTTCAACTTTGGAAACAGAAAATAATCATAGGGGGCTAAGTGAGGGGTGCATGAAGAAGCAATTCGAATTTCAACTCATTGATTTTGCTCATGGCGACAATGGATGTGTGAATTGGTATATTGTCTTGATGAAACAGAACTTTCTTTTTCGTTAAATGCGGCCGTTTTTGTTTGATTTCATCATTCAAACTCGCCATTTATTTCTTTTCAATGAAAATTATTCCACGCGCTTCCCAAAAAACTGACGCCATGACCTTGCCTGCAGATGGAACTGTCCTCGCCTTCTTTGAAGCCGATTCTCCCCTTTCAATGCACTGTTTTGACTGTTCCTTCGTCTCAGGTGTGAATTGATGGAGCCATGGTTATGAATCGACGCAAAATCTCGGATTTATTGCAGCGAAACATCGCCAAACACTCGAATTAAACTTCTCACGACGCTGCTTTTGTTCCATTGTGAGTAAACGCGGCACCCATCTTTCGCACAGCTTTCTCATGTCTAAATTTTCAGTTAGTGTGCTGCGATGTACAACATATTTTGAAATGCCTACGATGTCTGCTAGCTCGTGCACTTTCAGTTGACGGTCATCCAATACCATTTTGTGGATTTTCTTCACAATTTCTGGCGTGGTCACTTCATTTGGTCGACCATTGCGATGTTCGTCTTGGAGCTCGTACGGCCTCACTTAAACTCTGCCACCCAGTATTTTACTGCTGAAAACGAAGGAGCAGACTCCCTGAGAGTAGAATCTAGCTCAGCTTTAATATTAGTTGGACTAAGACCTTTCAAATGAAAGTGTTGTATCACATAACGATGACAAGTTTTATCCATGTTTACAAATTCGCTGAGAGAGTTCACTATTAATGGCTGCCAAACAATTACTAAACAACGTAGCATCGTCAAAGTTCAAACTTAAGCTTTATAAGGGTGGTACTTTCTACCATAGTCATTTGTTTGAAACAACAACCGCTATATATACGTCAGGTCGGGTACTTCTCGTACATCAATGTTATTACACACTAATTTTCATTGTGATTTCTTGATTAGTTGCAGAGCAATAGACAATGAACTAGCAGTTTAAGGGCTGTTGTTAACTTCCCTTAAAGCATGGAAAAAGTGAACCACGTTATAACAATTGCTGCTCGGTTTGCCTAAACTTAATGTTAGCAGAGGGAAAAACTTTACGTCTCAGTATGAACAAAATAAATGTTGACCTAGATAAGTGCAATGTCGTGATGATGCAAGGAATCCGATCACAAACATCATCGCAACCCGGATCCTGTAATGGATATTTCGGAAGGGGAAGGCTTCACGACTTGGGAAACGTTTCTTTTATATCGCGCATTCTAAAGATTTCTGCGCGATTTCCGATTTGGCAAGCCCGTCTACTGCTCGAGAGTTTATATGGCTGTTCTTCAAATGCTAGTAGGAGTAAAATCTTAGATGATTGTCTACTATATTTCTTTGTTTGTTTGGTATTATAACTTGATCCAATAAAAGCGAGACGAATAAAATACGGTCTAGCGTTTATTAAAGGATGTGTTATTAAAAGCCTTCCAATTTCATAGCCTTCCATAGTTATAATCTCTCCTCTAACTTTTAAATCAACTACCGAATGATAAAAATGCATGTGCAATATATAGTTAGAGATTCTTTCGGGATTCTCTTGGATATAAACTCACATTATATTTAATGCCATAAGATTTCTTTTCATAATGGTTTACTTACTAAACTCTGCATTTTTACTGGTGGTTTAGCATACACATGTGTGCAAATAAGCTTTCAGAATGAAGAAAAGAAATCAAAGAAAGGGTATGTATAAATCCAGCAAAGATTTGTATGATATTGTGTAATGTTGACATAATTTTATTATTTCAAATGAAAAATGATCTTCAAAGAGGAATCGCTAAATTGGTTACTAAATAAATTTAACATTAACGTACTATGACTTTGTTCAATTTTCAGTGTCACTTCACTAACTGTTGGGTTCAATCTGCACCGTCACTTCAGTAACGTGATCAATTTTCACTATCGCTTCACTAACATGATTTGATTCAATTTTTACAGTCACTTCACTAACCTGATTTAGTTCAATTTTCACTATGAGTTCACTAACGTGATTTGATTCAGTTCTCAATGTCATTTTGCTAACGTGATTTAGTTCAGTTTTCACTATGTGTTTATTAACGTGATTTTGTTCAGTTTTCACTGTCAGTTCAGTAACACGATTTGGTTTAGTTTTCACTGTCACTTCAGTAACCTGTTTTGGTTCAATTTTCACTATCACTTCAGTAACATGATTTGGTTCAGTTTTCACCGTCATTTCGTAATGTGATTTAGTTTAATTTTCACTGTCATTTCACTTACGCGATTTGGTTTAATTTCACGTCACTTCACTTACGTAATATGGTTCAATTTCACTGTCACTTCACTTGCGTGATTTGGTTCAATTTCACGTCACTTCACTAACGTGATTTGGTTCAATTTCACGTCACTTCACTAACGTGATTTGGTTCAATTTCACGTCACTTCGCTAATGTGATATGTTCAATTTCACTGTCACTTCACTAACATGATTTGGTTCAGTTTTCATCGTAACTTCACTAATATGATTTAGTTCAGTTTCCACTGTCACTTCATTTTTCTTCGCAACGTAGTGGCGCGAAGTAGGCTCTTGTTCCATCCGTTTCACTCTCTGGAACGTCGAACACAAGACCTCTCTAATCGCTTGCAGTAGCAGCATTCACTGTACTTCACAACCGTCGTCACAACTTCACTCGTAGAGCGCACTGAGTTACCAGCACTTTATGTCGCATCAGAAACGCACTCCTAACTCACTGATTGACTTTGGGAACGCGCTAGCTTAGGTATGTACCGCTGCAGGAGTTTCTGGAAGACTGAGCGGGATCTCAGGCGGTAACATTTGTGGCCCGCATTAGGGAGATCCCGGATTCAAACCTTCGGGTCAACCAATCTCACCGACGGCTTTTCACGGTTTTCGGCGGTCGCTAGGCGAATGCTAGGTTGGATAATTTGACACGCGAATTTTTCTATCATGCCTTCCATCAATGCATTTAATTTCCTTCTTCTTCCCCCTTATCTCTGCGTATATCTTCAACCGACCATTCGGTCGGAGCTCCACTTGATAAGTGTAGCACATAGCTGCGTTACAGTATAAACAAAGAATACCAAAATTATAATATTAATGGAGCAAGAATTAAGCAGAGCAATAAAATAATAATAATAATAATAATAATAATAATAATAATAATAATAATAATAATTTTCTTCTCTATCACGACATAGGATGTCAGCCCGTTCCGACTACAAATTTTTGTACTGTCCAGCTCTTTTTCGGTCTTCCTGGTTTGCGTTTCCCTTGAGATTTATAAAATAAACTTCCTTTTGCTATGTTTTTATTAGTCATTCTATGTGTTGTTTACAGTGTGCCCTATATTTTGTTTTATTAGTGTTTAGTTCTTCGATACTGGGCTATCTTATTTCGCTAATTTGTTTTCTATCTCTTATTTTTAGTGTTCGCCTTATTGTTCTGTTTATGTATATAAGGTAATTACTGCTTTCTCTACCACGTACATAGTAGGTAGAGAAGGTATTGCATTCCACCCAAAAAAATTGACACCAAGATTTCACCAAAAATACATGTTTTGAGGCTCCTTGAATCCAAATAGAAAAAGGTCCGTGTATGTATGTATGTATGTATGTATGTATGTATGTATGTATGTATGCATGTATGTATGTATGTACGTATGTATGCATGTGTGTATGTGTGTGTGTGAACAGCATAACCCAAAACGAAAAGTCGGATATATACCAAACTTGGTATTTAGGTTCATTACCTTCCAAAGATGTGACACGCAGATTTTCGAGTAAACCTCCTCATCTCAAACTACCCTTAACATGGCACATTTTTCGTAATTTTTTATTTTATAAAAATGGCTCTAACGATTTTGATTAAAGTACCATATATTTAAGAAATGTATATCTTGAATTTTCTGGTAATAGCCTGTGAAGTCCTCTTCGTTCGAAAGGAATTTTGTATAATCTTGTATAACTGGTAAATGTTAAGCGATAAACGAAAACGTACTGCATAAAAAATGTAGATATCTTTAAAACACACCATTTATCTCAACTTTTTTGCGGCATCAGTCATTTCTGATATATCCGCTATTAATGCTAAGATTTGTCCAATGCGTTTGTCATTCTTTTTAAGTCCAGTCGATTTTCAATTGTTTCTCGCGATTGCATGGAAACAGTATGGTATTTTAAGGGCAGCGTATAGTGCTCAGTTCTTAAACATTTTACTATTACTGTTCTCCTTGTGCCCTAACGAAATCTGCAATGTAGCTATTTCTGTAAAGATTTATCTGGATTAAAATGACGTAGATTTAATCTCTGGTAAGAATAATTTCTACATGCACTAATAAACGATAGAGGGTAGAAAAAACTATGTGGATGTAACACATCAGATTTTCTTTATATTTATATCCGTTTTTTATCCATTACTGGATATCCATGACTAAAGAGCCCTAAAGGCATGTCTAGGAGAAGGAATTTGTAAGGCAAACCCCTCCTTGTAATGTATATCAGTTGTGCAAAGGGCTGGTAACCTATCCTCGAAAATGCAACTTAATAATAATAATTGACAATATCTTAAACAGGCACTACTTAGGCAGTGATGTATCATAAAATTATGACACAGATACGTTTTTAAAAAATCAAAAATATTTGCGGAACCACTAAACTTATACAGAAAACGAAGACAGAAGTAACGTTAACTTTTTATAAAACAGTAGCACTGCGTGCTAACTTTGCTGTATAGGAGCGAGTCATTGACTATGACAAAGAGACAAGATAAACAAACGCAAACTGCCGAAATGAGATTTTGAGATCAATTATAAGCTGAAAAATCACAGAACCTTAAACAGTACAGATCTAAATAAAGAATTAAGCATCTATAGTGTAAAAATTGACAAAAAACTAAATCGTATGGACAGACCATTTAAAAAGAAGCGGATGACAGAATGCATCCAAATAATATGAAAATATAAACCGAAAAGAAAACGATGTAGGGCAAACCAAGAACACGGTGGGAATCGATAACAGACAAAAATGTCTAATGTGGAGATTGAAGAAGATGGTAGTACGTATTATATATTGTTATCAAACCACCTTTACTGTTGGCCAAATTCGTTAACAACTTGCTACATTATGACATTAGTTTAATAAAATTACCACAGTAACAATTCCATCATAAAATAGATTATGAAAGATGAATGATAACATGAACTTGTACTGAAATATATACCAAACCAATGTTTCCGAAATATACATAACATTTTTACTCTCCATCCAATTTATATATTTTTAGTAAAAAGTTATTTTCCGCAAGAGTAAAAGTTATTCTATTTTCCATATATTTCCATATATAATTCCCAGGAATTAGGTATCTTTTTTTTTTATTTTTGTCAGCTTCAACCAAACTTTCTTCCATAAATCCGCTTTTAATTCCGATAAAAATTAACTACAATGAGCTGTATAATACAATAATAGCATGAAAACAAAAGACATACACTCACTTTGCAGTAATTTATTGCATAATATTAATTTTACTTTTATTTAGGTTTTATAACTTTTTACAAAAGATAGCGTATGAAATATATTTATTAATTTTCCGTTGCAATCTTGATATTAAGGTTTTTAGTGGAACAAAAAATGAATCGAGTTTTATTTATGGACGCTCTTTAACTGCTGTGGTCCTTGGCGTCCCATTCTATATTAGGCGTGAAATACCGGTAATTTTGCTCAGAAGCCTCTTTATCAGGCTTGAGGTTCTTTTATGTGTCGTAAATTTTAGTGAAACGCAGTACTTCCTCCACCTACCGTAGTTAAACGGTACAGAAATTAAGAATAGTGCAGGAACTAGGGATCGAATTCTCGCAGGTAGCGTAGACATGCAAGCGTTGCCATTACGTTGGCTGTCGTAGACCTTCCTTGACAGATGGTCGCATTAGACATGACTCTTTACTATATACATATATTACATGCATGTATAATATATAAAGCACTTCCTTCAATTATGTATATTCCTTTAATAGTACCATAAAAAGGGGGAGAAAGTTTCTCGAGCTAAAAGACGTATAAAGTAACATGTGATTGCCCCCTATTCCTGCTGTGCAGACTGCCTAAGACTATTTATGAACAGCTTAAGTTGGATATCCTATATATTTTATTCATAATTTCATATGTCAAATATTAGACACTTTAATAAAGATACTTGGAGATAATAACAAAAATTAAAACAATTGTGCGTATAACAAATTAGTTAGGGTGGGGCAATTTCTCGAATCCTTTTGTCAAAAATATTATATATACACACACACGAGGACGGATTAATAGGTCCATGACTTTAACGAGAGATAACGTTCTAATTACATGTTTCTTGTTTGCACCCAAGTCTTACATCTATTCTGGGTATAATAGCAGAAATTCATCGTCATTTGTTTCTTAGAACACTGTTGAGAGCGTCTAAAATAAGCAGATGTGTGTTGCTTCGTAGAAAATAGAGAAAGTGAACTTCGTGATCTGATAAAGCACTACCTTTTGCGTGGTAAGACGATGAAGGAAACTGAACAAGCATTATGAGCACTCCGCTCCATCACATGGCATGGTTCACAGAATTTCGATGTGGCCGTTCGAGCACAAGAGATGCCGTGCACACAGGACGGCCGGTGGAGATCACAACAGAAGAAATGTTGGACAAAGTTCGCGTTATTGCGTTGGAAGGCCACCGAGTGAAAATCCGTGAGATAGACAAGACCGTAAACATCTCGAGTGAACGGGTGTATAACATTCTGCACTAAGTTTTGGGTATGAGAAAGCTGTCAGCGAGATGGGTGCCGCGGCTGCTCACAGTACAGAACAAGCGAAATCGTGTGACCATTTCACAGGGATGTTTGAACATGTTCCAGCGCAACCCAAATGGGTTTTTGCAGCGTTATATCACGGTTGACGAAACTTGGATTCAGTACTATCAACCTGAAGTCAAACAGCAATCAAAGCAGTGGATTTCCTTCGGCGAACCTGCTCCAAAGAAAGCGAAAACCATTCCGTCGGCAGGAAAAATCATGAAGCTACCTTTTGGGATTCACAAGGGGCGATAGACATCCACTATCTGGAAAAGGGTAAAATGATAACAGGTTCATATTATGCCGCAATGCTGGATCAGTTTCGCAAGGAATTGTTAAAGAAACGACCCCATTTGGTGAAGAAAAAGGTTCTCTTTCACCAGGATAATGCACCCAAACACAAACAACCATTGCCATCGCAAAATTTGTGGAATTTGGCTACAAACTGCTACCTCGCCCACCATATTCTCCAGATTTGGCTCCGTGAGACTTCTTCCTCTTCGCAAACATGAAAAATTGGCTCGCTGGTAAGAAATTCACGTCCAGTGAACATACCATGGCAGAAACAACCTCATAGTTTGTAGGCTTCGAAAAATCATATTTTTGGAAGGGCTAACAAAGTTGGAGAAACGTTGGACAACGTGTATTGAATTGAAAGAAGACTATGTTGAGAAATAATTTTTTTTGGAAAAAATTGTTATTTTCTTTAAAAAGTCACTGACTTATCAATCTACTATATATGTGTGTAATTTGGTATTTACGCAACTTTTAATAATGCTATTTAAACTTAAAGACACACACATATAAAGATATTTCCCTAAAATACTTATTGTTGTTTATCGAAATTGTTGTTTTCTCGAGAAAACTGGATGTCAGATTTTGTGTCGCATACAGTAGGTACTTCCTCTACCTAAGTGATAGAGAAAGCAACAATAATCTAAGGGTGTATCTTTGTTGGCTAGGGGATATAAGGACAGCAGAAATTGTTTATAGAGGAGACCTTCCGAAATCAAGCCATAAAACAATGAAACTTCTCCCTGTGCCTTGTTCTCCCATATGAAGCCACTGCTATATTGGGTGCTTCCCCTCTTGTGAGCTAAGCTGTATTAATAAGTAGGCTCTCTAACACAGCGGAGGGGAAGCTGTGCGCAAATCAAATTGTATTAGTTTTTTGTGACCTGATGAATTCGATAATACAGAGAAAAACCTTGCGGAAAACGAACAAATGAAATGAGGAACTTGGGCAGAGGGAATGGGGATAAGAATTAGCGATAGAAATAAAAAACAATTGCCTGATTTATAGCTCTTTTCTCTTTCTCTCATGAAGCACCATGTTCTTGCACAGCATCAATATAACTAATACAACAAGAGGGGGTGGTAATGAAGCAGCTGTGCATTGTAGCAAAATCATTACTCAATAACCCACTTCCCTACACTCCTTAAACGGATAAAAGCTTTGCTTTGGTAGGGACGACTACAGTAAAATGTCGTTATAACGAATTTATGGGGACTCTGAAATCCATTTCGTTGTGCTGAAATTTCGTTAAATCGGTTATTTCATATTTTTATCTTAAAGGACAAAAACAGCAACTTTTAAATCTAATATGATACTGTATTTTTAATGTAATATGTCTGTATTAGGAATGGATATAGAAGGAAACAATAAAGTTGGAAATTCACTATAAGGTAATTTTATATTTAAGACATTAAAGTTGTCAAAATTACCTAATTAATCGGTAAGCTTATATATTACGTAACGTACCCTACAACTCCTTTCATTTTGGGAAAAAGTCTGTAATTTTTTTCTGGGAAGAACAGTTCACAATTGATTATTGCAGTAGTTTACAATGAAATTTGCACTTTTTGTCACATTTTCAACTTCTAAGATTTTTAACTTTTCTTTTAGAGAAAACTGCTCTCTTTTAGTTTACGATACTCCGATGGTAGACATTGTTTAAACCAGACTTGCTCAGAGCACACTGAAGTTCCCGCCTTATGTAGGTCGAACCACATGAGACAACAATAAGCAGACGAAACAAAACTTTATCATTTAACTACACATTGTTATACAATTCTGTCGCTTTCATAAAGTTTAAAGTTCTTTGTTGTGCTGAATTTAGACTGTCTGGTAAGCTGTTGGGGATGTTACATCTTAGCGACGGTAGGCTGTGACGAGATGAACTGTGAGGTTGGATCTGCAGAGGTCGCACACAGAAGGAAGGCCACGGTTGAGGAGATGTTTGTACGTTATAGAAATATGTCCAATACGTAGTCGAGTTAATACAACTTGGTCTTTGCGGCTGAAATGATAGTGTTGAAGTTTGGACTCGTAAATTCTGACATCGTGTAACTTGCTTCTAGCTTTCCATGTTTGTCTCCATTGATTAATGCAAGTGTTTTTGATGAAGTTGATGAAGTCCGTTTGTGGGATCTTGATAGTCCGTTTGTGGGATCTTGATGTCCTGAGGGGCATGTTTGGTGGCTTCTTTGGCTGCCTGATCAACTGATTCATCTCCCAGAATTCCGACATGAGACGGAGTCCAGGCGAATGATGCTGATTCACCTGAGATTAGTATTTGGTTGTACAGTTTCTAAACTTTAACAATATTTTGGGGGGTTGAGGTTTGTTGATGGGATATTAAAGCACTCAACGAGTCGGAGAATATTATGTTATTTTGTAGGTTATCTTTTTTTTAAGTATATTGTAATTGTTCAATAAATGAAAAAAGTTTTAAAAATTCGTCAAATATTCATTAAGGGGAATTTCTTATTTTCGCTATACTGAGATTTTCGTTGTGCGGACGTAAGTACAATTGAAGTAATTTAACATAGATGCTTATGGAGATATAGAAGGAATTTTTTTTTTTACTTCGTTGAACTGAAATACTCGTTAAAGTGGCGTTCTTTATAACGGTATTTGACTGTACAAAGGGAATGAAAGCACATCATTACAATAAAATATAACTTAGTTTAGTCACTTTAGTAAAGAAAAAGGCATCAATCAGACTTTAAGGCGTATTCCTATGCTTGATGTTGGTCTGGTTTTCTACAAACTAAATTACACTGCTCTAAAGTTAATCTAAACATGTAGAGTCCAAGTTAGAGCGTGTTGCACATTGGGGAACATTGCTTCTGCGCATGCGCACCATAAGCACAAACAAGGCTATATAGGTGAACCAGACAGGGATCGTGAACCAGACAGAGTTGTGTACTTTCTGAATAAGATCATTGCAGCTGCTTAAAAGAAGAAAACGAAAGTCACTCTTTAACACTAAAAATAGAAGCAATATAGGCATGAAAAAATAATAAAGTCACTAATAAATGCATATTGTTTTATTTTCATATGCTTTTTCCTCGAAACTTAAAAACGAAATATCTTCATAGATAATTCCAATAGAGGTGCAAATTTATCTAAATGGGATTTATTAAGAATATTCCACGAATAAAATGTAACACACCATATAAATATAAACCACTTTCTTAATTGTGCCGTTTAAAATCAAACTATTGTGTCAGCCCTCAGATCAAGGCATATTAAATGAATGAACAATCAACGTGTTACAGAATACTTACCAATGCTACCAACAGTGGGAATAAGAAAATGGTGTATCTACAACAAAATATGAGTTGAACATTTATCATGATCAACATATAGTTAGAAAACAGTATTTATGATAGAAGTGTTAAAAGTGGGGTTTTATTTGTGTGTAACAATCCTAAATAAAATCACTTTTAAGGTGTGTTATATCACATGTTTTAGACAGCCCTGAATATTAAAGTAATATAAAGTATCTAAATGAAATTTGTGTGGAAACAGCAGTAGGCATTCGAACATTTGCAACAGTGAGCTAGTCTGTAGTTGGCCTTCGTTGTTGTTTGACCTTCATAGCACCAGTGCTGACAACATGATCACTTATACAATCATAACATTCTGTAATATATAGAAGGCTGTGGTAAAAATAAATCAACAGAATAAAGGTAACTATGATTTTATTAATAAACTTATATTTTATTTAACATCCTTTTCATTGCTATGATGTAATTGAACGTTGATTGTGCAATTGTTACAATTTGTAATGTTAATTACTTGTGCAGAGGATCTAGGACTGTAAGTGATAAAATCATTGATTACAGTGTCTGAATTGGAAGTAACTGAGTTCATTGGAAGAACCCTTTTCCGAGTCATTTAAATAATCCACCATTACATTAATCGATACAAGGCTTCGACTTTATATATATATATATATATATATATATATATATATATATATATATACACACGAGGTGTGATAAAAAAACGGGAATTTTTTAAATTTCCGAGCTTTATGTATTCGATGTTCAAAACTTTTGTTTTATATTGTTGGTACACATGTTCCTGATGTATGTTTGCATTTTCAGCTGTTTTGAATATTTAGTTTATTGTTAACAGTCGAAAACGTATACGTGTTTTCGAATGCTCGGCAAATGTTTACTTTCGAAAAAGATGGATCAAAGAATTTGCTTTAAATTTTGCAAGTGCAGCTTCGCATTCGAAATATTGACTGTGGCTTTTGGCGAATCTACTATAGTAAGACGAGAGTTTACGAGTGGTATAAACTTCTCAAAGAGGTCAAGAAGACGTTGAAGAAAGAAAGAAGTAAAGAAAATGATTCTGGAAATTCGCCGAATCACCACCAGATAGGTTGTTGATGATATTGGCATATTCTTTGACTCATGCCAAGCAATTTTTTCGGATGTTTTGAGCATGAAACTGTAGCAGCAAAGTTTGTTCCAAAATTGTTGAATTTCGACCAAAACCTACGTTGCGCAGACATCGCTCAGGAATTTCTGAACGAATTCGAAAACGATCCAGAACCTCTAAAGAAGGTTATAATAGGTGATGAAATATGGGTATATGGGCATGACGTCGAAACTAAGGCCCAATCGTCTCAATGGAAACTGCCTGAAGAGCCAAGACCGAAAAAATTTCAACAAGTTCGATCACATGTGAAGGTTCTTCTCACTGTTTTCTTCGATTACAATGGGATAGTGCATCAGGAGTTCCTGTCTTATGGGTATGGTCAATAAGGAATACTACATGGAAGTTATGCGCCGTTTGCGTGAAGCAATCCGAAGAAAATGACCAGAATTGTGCAAAACCGCTCAAAGAAATTGCATCACGATAATGCACCCGCTCACACCTCAATGCTTATTCGTGACTTTTTGGCAAAAAACAAAACTGTTATGCTGCCTCAGCCACCCTATTCGCCGGCGACTTCTTTCTATTCCCGAGGCTGAAGAGAAACATGAAAGAACGACGTTTTGCCACCATTAATGAGATAAAAACAGAATCGCTGAAGGAGATGAATACCATAACAGTTCCAGAAGTACTTCCAAGATTGTAAAAAGCGCTGACAAAAGTGTATTATATCTGAAGGGGATTACTTTGAAAGGGATAAAGTTGAAGTTGATAATTAAATAATAATTTTTTAAGAAAAACAAAAATTCACATTACTTTTTGATCACATCTCGTATATATTATATATATATATACATATATAATTTCCATCGTAAGAAACAAAAATTGTAACAATGGAGTGTGAGGCAGTATTTTAACATTTAAATGATTTCATTCTAATCATATAATATATATTATAATAACAGGCCGCCTTAAAGCAATATGTGTATAAATAACATATAAAATGTATGTAACAGTCATTGTATTATGTTTATATTATTATGTACATGTTTAATAATGTTATGTGAATGTATTATGTAATTTAATAATGTTGGATCTGTGAGAAATAGGTCAAAAGTTGCTAACAATGAGGTAACAATAAGGTAACCTTGAGGCAATAATGAACTGGAAAGTTTAATAATGCTACTGGTAATTCTTGGAGCAACAATAATGTAATTTTTGAGACAGTTTATAAATAGCCAATCAACAAACAGAAAGCCTGAAAGTTAAATGAAGGTATTCTATTGGAGTAGGGTTAGCCAATCAGAAACTGAAATAGAGCAAATTTTACAAATTCAGAAGTCAGTTGCTTGTAGACATCGTTCCTAACGGGACGCGGGGCGCGTTCTCGAGAAGTTTAATACGTATTCAGTGTGAGACGAAAATAGTTTACGTGTTATAAAGTGCAAGTAATTAATAAATAATCTCACAGCTCTCTATATCATGAAGTGTTATTTAATGGTGTCAAGGATTAATAAAGGGAGTGAAGTAAAAATTATAATCTGTATAAGCCTACATTCTTTAGCCGTATCACACCCTGTTAAGAGAAATAAGTTTCTACAAATTAATACTGACGCAACCGAGGCAAACATATATATATATATATATATATATATAACATTTAAAGAAACATTAAAATACAAAGTTTATTCCTAAAAGTTGGGGCAAAGGCCACCGGAGCTTCAAGTTCGGCTCCCCAACAGTTGAACTACAATACAACACCTAAAATAGTTCTAAAATTTGAACTCCTTCAAGTGTTATAAAAATGTTATTCCACTGCGTGTCATAATGTTCAGTTTCTCGTGTTAAAACCCTACTTTTAGCGACAGCTGTCTAATAACAAGCTTTTTATTATACCTTTTAGAATAGCTACGATAGTAAGGATAAAGTCGTGATACTGTAATAGATCATACCTGTTTGATTAGATTTCTTTGAACTGACACATTCAACTACGAAGTAAAACACAGTTTAGGAACATAGTGGTGAGGTCTCAGGAAGAAAAAGTCATGCAAGAAGGACGTGTTTTCCAGTCCCTTGTCTGCTTCCGTGCGGCCTTATCGCGATGATCGCGAGTCTCTCAGGCACCCCATCAAGTCGGCCATATTTCACCGCCTGTTTCTCCTGCTCTAGGAGCCATTACATGCTCAAGACAAGGTGCGGATAAGTCCACAATAATTGAATTGTCTCCCAGGAGACTGCATGCTGCTACCACCAAGTATGCTCTGTTACAATGCAAACAGGCTGTTCTAGTAATAACGTAATCTATATACAAAAGTCAATGTCGTATGTATGTTCCTTATAGGCCCCTCCACCCTTGCACCAATTTCGACCATATATGGCACACATTTTCTTTAGAACAAGAGTAAAATTACTATGCGGTGGTATCACAAAAACGCCCCTAAAAGCAAAGAGGGGTAGAAAACGTTCGGCGGGAGCAATATTGAGGTTTCTCAGCTCGAAAGAGGCTGTTTTCTCAATACTTTTGCTAAATAAAAATATAAATGTTAATTCATTGTTCTTTCACACATGCCGTGTGTAGGCTAAAATTGGAAAGCTAAAATCAGACTGAAAAATTCAATGCCATAGCCGAGATTTGAACCACTGATATTCCGCCTTCCGTGCCGTGCTCTAACCATTTGAGCTATCATGGTGACGTGCCGATACGATTGGGGAATTTAGTGTCGCATGCCTCTCACAAAATTTAGGAAAGCTACAAACGATATACCGCGTATTTGTAAGAGGCTATAAATTCCAACTTTCAAAAGGTCACGTGTTATGTCACTTCTGTGTTAGAGGCTTTATTGCATGAGATGGAATCTGCAGTCAAAATAAGTCGCAAAATTCTGTATGGCCAGGAAAGAATGACAATTTTTACCACTTCTTTCAAGCCTCATAGCATTTGAACTTTGTAATTCAAATACCAGCTATAGCATTGAATTTTTCGGAAAGATTCTACTTTCCAAAACGATAAATGTTACTCTCTTCATTGCTTTAGGGTCAATAATGAAAAATAAAACATTCCTAACAGGAGATGGGATTGAAAATTGTTTGGATGGAAGGCACTTTGGAGAATTTTCATTATGAATTGAACATTTGACCACATTCTTTAGGACAAGGGCAAAAATACGTGGAGGTATTATTACAAAAAGAAAGAAAGTAAAAGAAAAAACCCCTAAGGGTAAGAGGTCGGTAAAGTTTCCGACGGGAAGTAATTTTGAAGTTTTGCAGCATGAATGGACCCGTTTTAAAATATAAATTATGTTCTCTTCACTCTCTTACAACAAGAAACTCTAACCTCTTGTAGGATAAATATCGATTAAAATAGTTTCAGAACACATTTTGTTATTGGTACTGAGTATATAAGAGGTTAAAACGACATCCAAGTATTGTAAAAAGCTGTTCAGTAAATGTATGCATTATCTATCCATCAGCCCGCCAAGAAAGAAAGAAAGAAAGAAAGAAAGAAAACTGACGAATTGCAATGGTCAAAATAAGATATTTCAGAAATACTTTATTTCATGCAAAAAGTTCTTCATAAATTAAACATCTTCATTATCTCAACTTTTTTTAACAAAATCGCTAGTACTATATTTCCGTAAATAAAAAACAAATATTTTTCGCTGTAAATGGATTTTAGTGTGGAAGAAACTTTTTGGAATAATTCACCTTGCGAAAAACACACACACATACACACACATACTGAGACGGTATTATTCGCATCTCATTAGTATGTATATTTATGTACGTATTAAGATAACAACTGTCAGCTTCTGTCATATCTACATCTATCATGTTTAGTTTATTTAATGTCATTTAGAGTTTTATATACTTCTTGTACAACGTGTAAAGGAAAACTACCACTGCGATTTTAGCGAAGTAAAGGCAAGAAGAGAAAGTTGACGAGAACCCTCACAGACAAAGACGCTTTGTACAAGCTACAAACAAGAAAGACACAAATACTCGATGCTTTAGGATTCCCAGAATGGGATTTTTCTTTTGTATATAGCCTCGTGACTAGGCATAGACGAATCAGAATCGAAGGGAAAGCTTCTAATTTCGGCAATTTTCGAAGAGCCCGGTTCAAGGCACCAAATAAGAAAATTCTAAATAATTTTAACAGCACCAAGAGGGTTTAGTATATTAGTGGGGTGCAGAAAGATTCGTCAGTGCATCTCAATCTATAAGACAAAAATCCACGTTCGCCGATGAGCCAAATCCGTGCCAAAACAGAATGTAATCTTTGTGAAGTATTTTATAAATACGCGTGTGATGTTTTCCATTTTTATAGAAACGCGCAAGTAATTTAATGAGTGACGGATACAGGCAAAGTAATTCGCGGATAGCTTCGGTGATATAATCGCAAGTAGTGGAAGTTCGCCTACGAACAAATTAAACATACAATTTATTCTTCTGTTCGCGTTTAACATTTCAGTGTTGAGAAGTACAACCTTAAGAAGCACAATTTATCGTCCATTGAAGTTATTGGAATGATGGTTGGGGCAAGAGGAACTATACCTAGGCACTTTGCTGAGTTTTGCAAACAGTTCAGTCTCAAGGCCAATTTTATGTAATTGTTTTCTTTTACTCATGATTGGAATTTATTTCAGTGATAATCATGTTTTGTTTGTACTATTCTTGTTTTTATATAATAATTTGTAAAATTTAAGCTTTGTCTTTTTGGCAGCCCCCATTTTTGGGAAAGCTGAAAGTTTTCTTTCTGAATAAATGCAACAGAAATTAACTACAAGGAATAAATAGTGTTGATATAATTTATTTCTTGTGTCTGCATTTTAAATAAGTACTTCTCACGTATCACACCTATGAGATCTCCGACTTGTCCCATCCTTACAATCGTTGAGGCAAACTAAACACTAGAGCGACGAGGACGACAGCATCAACAAAAGATTCTTCCGCCACATCATAGATTGCTGAGAATAAAGGAGAAGATACCAATATCCAGGTAAAGTGCCAATTAACGATAATACATTAATGATGATGATAATAATAATAATAATAATAATAATAATAATGAAATTTCAGCAACTTATCACCTCTAATTGCTGGGAGACACCTGGTCACCCACGCAACTCTCACACACACGGAACTATTTATAAAAATTTATATTACACTTACATGACTTTCTCTACCCATTATGGTTTATTGTTATATAACTTTTACACACTATTCTTACTGAAGCTTATTTTTCTATCTACTTCATGTTAATCGAGATAAACCTAGTAGCAACACACTCTTTCCATGACATCGCAACAAACAGCTGAATAGCGACAGCAGTTTAAAAATGAGAAAGGTATTGAAAAATACAAACCAATAATAAAAGACATATCATAAATGGCTGATGCCACACACAGATATAATAATAATAATAATAATAATAATAATAATAATAATTTGAAATACGTTGTATATTATAAAGAGTTGTATAGTTTCATATAGTACTTTTTGTCTATCTCTTAAGGCTCTCTTAAGGCCATTAAACAAAATCAACAATGGAGAGGATTTCACAGGCTATTCTCAGTAAATTCATGATATACATGTTATTTGTCGTCTAAATATCTAAAATATAATTTATTTTAATTAAAATCGTTAGAGCCATTTTTGAGAAAATCAACCCTTTCGTAAAATCTTCCATATAAAGGGAGTTTATGGTGGGGGATGTTCTTAAAAATCTTCGTGTCGCATGTTTGGAAAATACTGAACTTAAGTACTACATTTGCTATTTATCTGACTATTTTTAGTTATGCTATTCACACACACGCAGTTTTTTTAAAAAAAAATGCTTTTCTATTCATTCAGGCAGTGTTCAAACGTGTATTGGCGGTGGAACTCGCTATAAAATTTTTGGGTGGAATGCAATACTTCCTCCAGAATACTTACCACAATAGGTATGTAGTAAAGAAAGTAAAAATGCCGTTTTGGATAGATCGAGGACGGCCCAGAGCCGAAACGAGTACATTGCCTAATTAGTAAAGTGAAGAAGGAAGAGGAGAAAATGACGTTTGGATTTAGTTTACTACAAAACCTGTATATCCTGAAATATAAATCTCGAATTTTTTGGTCGTGTAGTGCTTCCTCTGCCTTAGGTAGGTTAGAGGAAGTAAAAAATTAGCTCCTCACATTTATACTAGAAGCGCCGTATGAGCTGTAATCCTAGGGTTATTTTGACTCAAGGTAATGCCTCAAGATAATTGGACAGACGCGGTAACATGACTAGGAATTAAAATGGACCACGGTCTAACATGGAAGAAACACATTTATCACGTTAGGAATAAGGCCAATGCCCAATTAGGTAGGCTATAACTTGTAATAAACCTAAACAATGCACTAAATATGCTCTTGGGGTTGAGTCTGTATAAAGACTGATCGGACCCATACTAACCTACGTAGCGCCTGTTTGTAGATACGCCGCTGTGACGCATATTAAGAAATTACAAACCTTCCAAAACAGAACTTTACGTTCAACTTCGCAAATTCCCAGAATTGCACCACCAAACATGCTACACGTTGAACTTAAAATGCACACTATAGAAGAATTCCTCGAAAATCTAACCTATGACATTTATGTCAAACTCCCAAAACATTACAACCCAGTAATACAAACATTAGGAAACTATGAAACGCAAGCAAATAAACACAACAGACTACTATTTGTCTTTAATGAACATTAAGTAATGAACAAAACGAAGAAAAAATACGAGAATTCCTAGACAATCCTTGAACATATGAAGACATCAGACATTGTACTAATCACACGACCTCTCTCACTGTTACAGGTAATTCCAGGTAACAGCACACACAGCAGAGTGGAGTCACTGAACGTTAAGCCTCAACTATTGGGGAGGGTCCTTCGAGTTTTGCCATACCGGGATTTATCCCTCACTGGTATTGGGATGGAGGATTGAAAAAGGATGGTGCGTTAAGGGTGGCATTTGGGTTGGGATTTTTTTTGGGGAGGGCTTTCGAAGACCTTGTGCTACCCAGCCAAGATGGCCCCGGGAGAAAAAGACCTCCCCGCGTGACACACTCGTGCAACTGCGCCGACATGGGTTGGCTGCTTAACTGCGTGGTCACAATGACGAACAGCAAGACAAAGGATTAAGAGCTGACGACCAAGGAACTCTTGCGAGGCACCTAGAATAGCCAGACGACCCGGAGCATCCATTCCTGGAGAAGAAAAGTTTGACGTCCTTCCCGTAAGTGAATAAGCTACTAACCAGGCTGACGATTGGATCTGCAAACCAACATATTGAGTTAGAGTAGTCACTATTATATTAAACTAAGGCATGCTAACGTAGTAAACTAGAAATAAGCACTTTCTTGCACGAAGAAACACTAATGGTACACATTTGCACTAATTGCAAGCACATTAAGTAACATAGGACGCGCTCGCATTACTGCATGCCAGCTATTTATCTTTCACTGACTAACCGGGGTGCTATGCGGAACCCGACTAAGCTGCAGGATACAAATATACTAACGTGTATTAACATGTGGAGGAGCTTTTTAGCGGGTATTTCGCGACTGAGCGGCGAACCTCACATATCCTCCCAGCCATTGCACAACGGCTGGGAGTAGAATGCAGTACTGTATCCCCCAACGGACAAAAATAAATAAAGAAGACCCAAGATGAATATTGTAGCAACTTTTGTGAAATTGAGCTATGAAAAAACATAACAACTAGCATTTAGCCGCTGCTATGTTATTATCTTTTATTCAGTAATTGAAAATAATAATAATGCAAAGAAATAAAGAACATGTGAATATATGTTTGAATACTGAAGTTGGTGATACAAGTATTTCCACTACATATTTTCCTATGGGTTTTCATTCATAATGTAAAATTTTAACATAAAACTAACCCATTTTTCATATTGTAACTACTTTTGCTACCTATTCTGAGGTACTTGAACATTCCATACAAAAGTAACGTTTCATTACATTACCGGTCCATTTTCTACAAACAAATTCTGCAGATAACACTTCACATTGGTTTGATTACCATTACACTTCATTATTGGACAGTGTCTTATCTTTTCATTTGTTGTGGAAATATCTAAACTCTTATCAGTAATTCACAGTATGTATACCTTTTCCTTGAAGTCACATTGCACAATTTTATTAATGTGTGATACATTTCTGTTATTTACAATGTGTTTAAAAAGTGCTCGCAAAATGCAACAACATAAGAACAAAGTAGCTCTATGTACGTGTACAATGCAGCAATATGCTTCATCAAACTTATCAACAACGCAAGCTGTCACAGCAATCTTCTTGGTGGAAATCTAGACTGCTAAATGGACTCGAACGGCAGTTCTATGCAGAACTAAAAAATGTTTAAAAATTTGGAGGTATTTCTTTTTTCAAAATTGATAAAAAAAACGCCGCATTCTGAAATAAAGACAGAAAAAAGAATAGTTAGACTTCCAGATCCTAACTTTTCTTTTAAATAAATAAAAAGGGAGCAGTAAGCAGTCAAAGTTTTAAATGGGTCAAATCGACCCCAAAGGCACTTCTAAATCCTGCTCAGTATACACAACTTTCCGCATATCTCTTAACTCTACCGAGAGAGTTGGCTCAGCAATAATGTGCGAGGTTCGCATTCGGGAGATCCTGGTTCGTTTTCCGCCAACACACTCTGACCTTGGGGTTTTCGTCGTTTTCCCTGGTAGATGGGCCATGTTCGGGTGGTTTTCATTTACCACGATACCCTTTCCATCATTTCCCTTTCATTCCCTTTCCATGCTTAAGGCGTGCTTCCAGGTTTCATGTTGTGTAGGCGGTGTCGGGGAGATGGCGCGGATGCTTGCTCTAAGGAAAGAGTATCCCCCATGGACACTAGAGGGCTGTTGAATGGGGATTCATGGCCCTCTCTGGACAGCTCCAGGTGTGGGACGGGTCTTCGAGCCAGGAACTGTTAGAGACTTCTGCGCGTCTCTGTGACCTGTCTGTCCGTGCCTGTAGCCTCCTATGATTCCTTCACTCTAGCCCCAATAGATATCATGTAGGTGCAATGAGCGAGGTGTCCCACTTCGTTCTATAATTTATACTCTATTCTCTATCTTGTAACTGTCAAGGGCACTAGTCACTAGTGGCTGCTGTCTTCGAAAAGTTTACTGTGCTACACAAACCAAACTTACTTTTAATATATTAGAACTTGTAGTAGATGTATTGTTGCCCCAGTGTTGGGGAGCCAAACTTGAGAGGAGTTTAATTGTTGTAGCGGTTGCACCAATTTTGAAGCTGTTTTAGACCACGCCCGTAATGGATGCCAATTTGCGGGAGATATGTTTCTAGGAGTGTTCGACCCACGTACAATACAAAGTTTCCGGTGGCCTTCGCCCCCATGTTTACTTTTCCGTGGCCTTCGCCCCCACGTTTAAAATTAAACTTTTATTTTAATGCTACTTTATTTATTTTTACTTATGTACGTATATGTGTATGTATGTATGTATATATGTATGTATGTATGTATGTATGTATGTATGTATGTATACCTCGGCTTCGTCAGTAGTAATTTGTAAAGCACGTATCTCTTAGCAGGGCGGGTACGGCTAAAGAACAAGGCTTACACAAATTATAATTGTATTGTACTTTTTTTATTAATCCTTCACACGAATAAATAACACTTAGACTGTTGTATCCTCTATAGAGCTGTGAGATTATTGTTATTTGCACGTTTTTAACACGTAAACTTTATATTATTCTCACCCCAGTGAATTTTTTACGCCTGACACTGAACCTGTACGTACCGAAAATGAACTGCTTGGGTACGCTTTCTTGTAGCGTCTACCGCCTGTATTTGTATATTTTCTTTATTTCTAGTATCTAATTGGCTTAGCCTACTCCAACAGAATACTTTTATGTAACTTAAGCTTTTTCTAGTTTTTGATTGGCTGTTTATAAACTGTTTTAAATATTACATTATTATTTTTCCAAGAATTATTAGTTGCATTTTTAAACTTTCTAATTTATTGTTGTCTCATGGTTACCTCATTATGAGCAACTTTCGGCTTTTACTTTGTAATTCTGTTTGCTACGGAAGGCAGCTTGCTTCTATTCCCACAGCTCCTACATTGTTAAACTACGTAATACATTCACATATAAACATAATACAATGACTGTAATATACACTTTATATTATTATTAATACACACATATTGCTTCAAGGCGGGCTGCCATCATATTTTATATTATATAACCAGACTGATATCATTCAAGCTATAAAAAATACTGCCTCAAATAGAATCGTAAATTTTGTTTCCATAATCGTATAAATCACATATATTACATAAAAAAGATAATGCAACCGTAATGCATGTATCAATTAGGGGAAAGGCGAAGGAAAGGAAGCGCGGAAGAATACATGTCAGCGGGGGCAAGGTTTTAAGAAACAGGTTTAGTGTTAAGCAGTTCTGGATCCGCCGCTGTGTGGACCTATGATGTTAACTTGGTAAAGCAATTCTTACCACGGCGCGGCGTCTTGGTGAAATGGCAGTTTTCTCCTAGGGGCATATCTCTCCGGTTTGTGGTATCTGGGTTGTCTATCAGGACATCACGTCACTGTCAGAGTGTTACTTTCACGGTGATAGTGTTGCACTCTGACGGATGTTGTTCCTTCCTGATAAACTGAGTTAACCACGTCGTCACGAGCAAGGAGGGAGCGACCGCATTGCGGGAACATTAGACCGATAACGCCACCAACAAGACGAATGGGCCAATTTAAAGTTGTCTCTTTCTTCGCACCTTTTTAGTTAGGCAATGAGAACCTTGTCGCGTACCTACCCCCAAATAAATCGCTTGAAGAAGAATTAAGACGCAAAGCTGTGACAAAGAATTCTTTTTCATCCTTTCTTCCCCCTTTCTCTTCATCCTCTCTGGACTAAAGTCTCTTATACAGAAACGGCGAGAGAACAAAAGTGCTGCTTTAGAAAGGAAATAAAAAGGGGAACTACGAGCAATTGCGACCATTTCGTCTGATTAGGGATAAACAAGCGAGAGTCGTAACCAGAGAACCGCAAATAATGCATTTAAGGAAAACTTTCCACTCTCTTGTTTCTGGGAGATTCTTATCCGATTCTCAACAAATCTCAACCTAATCGAAGTTGTCCTTCAAGGCATGAGCCCCCTCCCCAAATAAGAAAACTAAGCAAATTAGTGATGGTAACAACCACATCGTTACCCATTATAAATATTCAGAAGTATCTCTAATATTCACATAAAAATAATTCTTTATTCACTTAATGTTAATCCCGCCATGGTTTCAAAATAAGCAATACGAACTGGATGCGGAAATGAATGCGATTATTTGTATCACAAGTAGTTCTTGTTAGTAATGACCTCATGCGAAAAAAAAATCTTATATGATACATTTACATGTTTTGAGCTACCAATGAGAAAGTCACACACATCTATTTATACTATTCGTATAAAAAGCGATTCTTCTAGCCACGTTAGTATCTCAAGACATATTTCTTGCCTAGCAATGATTTCAAATTAAGCAAGAAGTGGTTATAAAACATGTAGAAATAGCATTCAAATGTTTATTCTTGGTAATAAGCTCTTTCGATGTAAGGGAAGAAAAGAAATAAATAAAGAAGAATTGCAGGTTTCAAGCATTTCCGTTAGATAACACACTCACACTTCAGAATATTCCGAAAACGGCTAACGTTATAAAAAATGATTTAACACAAATGCGTATTTTATTGAGCTTTAGGTGCTAGGTAAAACGAAAAGCAGGAGAATCGCGTTTTCAAATATGTTAAGTAAATAGCTCATTAAACTTTATCCTTGGAATGCACTTACAAAAGAATCTTTCGAAAACGACTTATGATTCCCCCATGTATGCAAAATTCAGTTAGAGTGAACAAGATTTCACTGTTTATGTGCAGAGAATTCGAGATAGATATATTGCATCTTATGGAAGCCAGGGTGAATTAATACTTTTTGGGGTAGCTCTCTAAATTATATTGAGTTTTATTTATGGACGCTCCTTAACCGCCGTGGCCCTAAGCGTCCCATTCTATATTGGGCGTGAAAGACCGGTAATTTTGTTCAGAGGCCTCTTTATCAGGCTTGAGCTTCTTTTACCACCAGCTTTATTTCCCTTCCGAAGCTAGCCATGCTAAGGATTTTACGCCCGATTAAAATTCATCGCCCTCCTCCGGGTTTGAACCCGCGACCTAGAGGCTAGCATAGTACCACTAGACCACGGAGGACCACACGCTCTCTCAAAAACAGCTGCTTGTCGGACTGTTGACATGTCGAAAAACAGTACTTTGGCCGCTGAAGTCGTCATCATGGAAACCTTTAGCGGTAATAAACAAAATTCAGATGGCAGTGAATAGGTATCATACCAACTTTAAAAGGGTTTTAAACAAAATACTTTATCATAAAACCGGAATTATAAGCCAACATAGTTTTTGTATTAATCATAAACATTACCAGAATTTTTCACATGTTTTATTGTTTATCAGAAACTCTTCATAAAACTGGAAGATTTATTTCGCATCATGGAAGCAAAAATGACAGTTCTTAGCAACTTTGAAAGCTGTCGAGATTTTGCTGGTAGCAGCTTTGATACAATGTTTCTGGCCCAGATTTAAATTTCCCGGGGATTTTCACACATATTTTCAGTCAAAGCTTGTTTCTAGAAATGAAAGCTCAGAAAAAGCACTACCATCTACACTCCATCTAGTATTGTTACGGTCAATTTCTCCTTTAGGCGTTGGTACGGTTCATAGCATAGGATTCAGGCGGCTGTGAGAATATGTCAACAGATGACTGATTATGCCTTTTATATTTATACGGTACTTATATTGAATTCGTTTATTTTAACGTAATTTAGAGTGTTTTTACTAAAAACTATTATATGCACCCGGTACGCTAAAGCTTCATTTTGCGTACTTGATAGATAAATAGCTGTTTTAGTAGATACTTCATAAAACAGTTGCCCGACAGTTGCTTGTCGGACTCTTAATAACCGGCCTAGACTGCAAATCCGTGACAACATTTAGCAGCGTTTTAAATCAAATCAATGCAGCGTCTATCAGTTTAAATGATTCTGGCTTGGACTCTAATTTCCTCGGGATTATCGCTCATATTTTCACAAAACTAGAAAAAAGCCTATGATAAATAAAGTGCTTTATACGTATTGTTGCATACAAACGAAATCCGTATACATACATAACATATAAACATACAATTTAATATAAAAATCACAGTTTTAAGTTGTAACTAACTCTTTCATTTACTGTTTTTTCCGCTTTGTTAGTAGCTTTCTACTACACAGCATAGAGTAACAAATGTAATGAACACACCATGAATGTAAACTGACAGTAATTTACTTAATATATATATATATATATATATATATATATATATATATATATATATATATAAACAGTGTATGTATGTGTATATGTTCCTCATAAGCTTCTACAATGTTGCACCGAATTCGACCAAACTTGGCACAGATAACCTTTGACACAAGGCGAAAATTGCTGTCTAGCTTAGAATTTGAAAGTCCGACCCATTTTATACGATTAGTTATTTGATTTCATGTAATGCTTACAAAAGTTCGCAAGGCCAACTATATCTTTCTCAACGATAATCATAATAGGTCGAACATTTTCACATTAAGAATAATAATTACTTGGGCTTTCACGGTCTCACAAAAATATAACAAAGGAACAGTGAGTTTACATATGCGTTGAACTCTTCTCTGACATTGATCATACAGTAATAACACAGTTAAATAAATAATTACAACAGCTGTGCTATCTATAAAACAACATCATCAAATCGGACAAAACTCCGCATCTTCTTTGTCTTCATATTACGGTTACTTATTGTGTAGAGGTATAAAATAACACAAAAGAATTAAACATAATTGCATTGACTGCAAAAGTCACTATGATGCTCAAACATTGCTAACATAATAATAGTAATAATAATAATAATAATAATAATAATAATAATAATAATAATAATAATAATGAGTTGAAGTTCACATCCAATGTTCTGATATTGATTTATTGTAATTTGTAGTTTCTAATTGTTTGTAAACAGAGGGTTTCTTTCTCTATGGGAAGTTTGTGATGCTTTTATAAGCTGAAAAATAAAACTTGAGTGACATAAAAATGACCGTGCATGGATAACAACAATAGCATCAAACCAGTCGAAGTATCACTTCTTATTGACATTCTTTGCTTTGTATATTAATTGTCTTCGTGTTAAATTATATTTCGTGTGTTCTCTTGGTAGTTTTGTGTATGTTGACTACTGAGAATGAACAAGATTATGTTGATGTTATTTAAACAGTTATTATTTCTTCCCAACCGAGATTTTCTCTGCTAATAACGACGAAGAAGCCCAAATGTGACAACGTGGTAGTCAGTCACATTCACCAGAAATCATCATCACAAACTGTGGTATTTGTGTTGTTTAGTAGTGCTTTTGCATAGCAATTTCTCAGCATTTTAATTCCTTTTTTTTATCTTTATACAATCCTGAGTGTTTTAATTAACTCTTTAAGTATCTTGATAATAATTTTGTCGCGGTAATCTGTTCGTGTTATCTTATTTGCTGGGCACCTGTTATTGTTTTATTATTTTGAATGTTGCGTTCTTTGTCCTCCGGCTAGCTACTATTACTCAGTCGAGCAAATATCTCTGAGCAGGGCGTGTAAATGGAAAGGATTTGTTACTAAAAGATAACACTGATAAAAGAATTTATTTTCACACATTTATTGCCGTCACATTTAATTAAAAGTTCACATCTTTAATCTTTATACACGCCTGACTGAAACTGTTATATTTCCGAATGTAATTACTGTCGTATTAGTTGCCGCGAACTTCACATTTTGTAACTAACTTTACGACGTGAGAGATTCTTCCAAACTGTATAATGTGCACTTCACGATAGATTCTTCAAGACTGCGCGACGTGTACCTCGTGAATGATTCCATAGAACTGCGTGATGTGTACCTCGCGAATGATTCTTTAGAACTGCGTGAAACATGCTTATAGCTCGAGAATATATACTCCTTCACCTCGAAATGTCTAAACATTACAATAGAGCTACTATTGGTTACCAAATCGCGGCAACATTAGCGTCTGTTTTGTCAGCCAATCACAACTACTAACACATATGCTCAAGGGAAGATATTTCCTCCATTTCTAAAGAAAGGCACGCTACCCTGACGTCATTTGTTTGTCTCTTCTTAGTGATAAACAACTCACCCCATCGGTTCATTGTTACTCACTTCTATTGTCAGTTTCAGTGAGGCCGTGTAAACTTACTTCCTAACAATGCTTATAGCTAACAAACATCTAAAATCATTTTCATACAATAATGTTAATTTACACTACAATCACTCTGGCATTCACAGTGTTTGATATAAAATACTGCCTCAATTTTTAAATGCCTCGAAGGAAATACAAGGCTATTGGGTAAGTGCAACCTAAGTCTAAATGTTGTAGGGATAAACCTTCAAACCACGGGCAACACAGGGTACTTCAGCTATTACTTATTCTAAAACTGAATTTAGAATACCAAAAATATAGCTTTAAATAAAAAGAGAACTTTTACTATAACTTTAACTATTTTACTAATTGCATTTATTATACAATTTGCTATTGTATGTACTATGTAAGGAAAAGCTTTAGCAGACTCGGCTTGCGCCTCGTCCGGAAACACTGAATTCCTACGCCTAAACATTACGTATTTTGCGCACTTGATACATAATTAGCTATTATAACTTAATCGTTATTTTTTCTTGTTTTTTTCCTTGAAGTGTACCATTCTTTAAGCGGGTATGTCATAAGGATGATGAATGAAATGGGTGAAATTATGCTCAAATAAGCCCGGGGTCCATAGAGCTTAAAGTTACCCGACATTCATCTGCTCAGGATAAGGGAAAGTCCCGGAAAATACCTTATTTGAGTAACTCACCCTAACCGAGATTCGAACTCGGGACCTCTTGACTATAAGGCAGACACGCTACCCCAACACCACAGAGGTGTTGTTTAAGAACTTATAAATTGATGCGCGATGCACGCTTTGTTAAGTTCCTGCCTTGGACTTGGAAATTGTCAAACCTAGCTGCCAGCGTAGATCAGCGAGTCATTAGTGTAGTGGTTACCATGCTAGACTCTAGTTCCAGAGGTCTCGCGTTCAAACCCGGCGGAGGGCGATGGATTTTTTTCGGACGTAAAAATCCTTAGCATGGCTTCCTTCGGAACGGAAGTAAAGCCGGTGGTCCCGCGTCGTAGATTTACGGCATGTAAAAGAACCTCAAGCCTGATAAAGAGGCCTCTGAGCAAAATTACCGGTCTTTCATGCCCAATATAGAATGTGACGCTAAGGACCATAGTAGTTAAAGAGCGTCCATAAATAAATCTCAATTTAATTTGAGACATTGGTATACGTTATTCAAAGGAGGGGACACATCACGCACTGTGGCCTACAGAGATCTATTGTGGCTAACACACCCCCAAGGAGGAAGAGATGAGCTGAAGGAACTATAGGAGGTAGGGGAAACCACTAAAAACCATGGGTCAAAGTGGACGATCGCCGAAAATCGAACTCGATACCGCGGCCCCACCTCGTTCGGAGACATTGGTAACTTTTAACACTTTATAAGAATGATACGAATCGCCTCCATAATAACTTGAAAGTAGCTTGTGGATATTTATTGCATATTAATTAGTCTTCCATCTGTTCTTTTAATGCGCTCTTGAGTTTTGTCCTTGGTAATTGCTTAAAGGGTAAGTTATATTTGGGCTAGGGCTCAACGTCTCTGTTTTATCCTTACATTTGGCGTTGGCACTGGGCATCAAATATTACATCTGATAGAGATCGCCGGATACCTATCTCAAAGTTATGCTTTAACCAAAATATTTAGAGGAATTTCTAAGAAAGTGACAATTTTCGAAAGTTTTTTATGCAAAGGATGATTTAGGAGATGAGAGTATTCCCTAAAAATCTTCTGTTTGCATCCATGAAACTGTCTGATGGAGGTATGCAATTTTGATTGGTCTTTTTGTTTTCGAATTATGCTTCTTACAGACACCGCGTTCGCTTGTATGTACGTACGTATGTATGCATGATGGATGCATGTACGTATGCGTGTATGTATATGTATGTATGTATGCATGTATGTGTGAACGTAAGTATATAGGCATGCATGCATGTATCTTTGTATGGATAGATGGGTGCATGTATGCATTCATGTTTACAGAGTGGACCATTTAAGTTGAGACTGTACAATATTTCCTAAACTAAGCGTTGTAGAAAGAAATGCCTGGAATAAAAGTTGCTTGATGTTATGGGGGAAAGTAAATTCCATTTATTTGGAGGACGTTATGATGGCCATTTTAGGGTCAATTTAATTTAACCCTAATTGTAGGTTCCCATTTAAAAAACTAAATTAACCCAAGCAACTTTTATAAAATACATTTCTTTCTACAACGCTTTTTTGAGATATTGTACAGTCTCAACTTAAATGGTCCATCCTGTATATGCCTGCATGCATGCATATATGTATGGATGCATGTATGCATTCGTGTATTATGTATGGATAGATGCATTCATGTATCTATGCATTTTTTAAATATAAATATATACATATATACATATAAAATCAGCGCGCTCCATTACAATCAGTAATACTAGCAGTAATTTAATGTTACAGCTTACAACTACTACACTTCTACACTAGATCCAATATATATTATACAAGTGCATACCTTGTATGTATGTACATATGTATGTATCTATCCATGTATATATGTGTGTATGCATGTATTTATGTATGCATATATGTAGGTAGGTGTGTATGTATTATGCATATATGCATGCCTGTATGTATATACAAGTGTAAATGTGTACGTATGTATACGTACTTGAAATATGTTCAATAGATTTTCAAGACTGTCCTGGAAAGGGGTTTTGGAAAACAAGAGATTCTCATCTCAAGAATATATAATATTTTTATGTAGGTACTAACGAAGTACGACGCTTAAAGGCGTCTGCATTAAAACCATTGGGTTGCAAAACCAGAACATCAAATAGAGTGACAAGTATTTAAACCAAACAGTCGAATGCACTAATAAGGTCAAAAACTTGTCTCGGTTCTCGGTAAAATTTTCTGGCTGAAGGAGAAGAGACAATTTAGTAGAAGAGCGTGCGAGCCCTCGAAATGATTTTAAAGAAAATGTCATAAATACTGGAAGTTCGAAAGCTCGATAAAACACTGTTGATTGAGATAAATGGCAAAAAGTGTGGTATAAGAACTAAGACATAAAGTGAATCGTGGAATCTTCATTTGGGGTGGAGCGGTTACCAAAGACTGGGGTCAAGACGAATAGCCACTTACTTTCAATAAATGTGGGGAAGACAAAGTGCAGGGAGTTAAGTATGGCTGGAGGGTTAACAGTATAGGGTCAAGAGGTCTGTTGTCGAGTGACCACTCGCAATGAATCTTGTATCTTCTGTCCCACTTTGCAGGACCAGATCTTGAGATACGGTATCTCCACCGGCGACGTAATGGCGTGTGGTCAGCTTCTCCTCGGACAAGGGTCGACTCTGTAGATGCAACCAAATAAACATTTGTACAGCATGCTGTATTTTGTTACAGTGCAAAGCGGTTTTCGGTCTGCTAATTAGGACTATTACATTCATGTGACTTCGAAACATATGGACGATAGTGATAAAAAACAATCATGGCTTGATTGTAGGGTAATTATTGCCTCTGAGGACGTGATGATAATTTATTCTCCTATTATGTTTCCTCTGAGCTTTAAACGAACCTTTAAGTAGCTACTGTCTATCGTTTGTTCTCGATTGCGGGAGATTAAATAAGAAGCTGATGATACATTCCCACGACTCTTCCTTCACAGTGCTTCCACAGTGCATTTCCTTCATACTGTGGTCCCCGCACAGTTGCTCGCACGCCGGCCGCCGCCGCAGCTCGTACTCCCGCCGAAATGCTATATCCCCGCAACCACCTCACCTCGTAGTTAAAATTACAATAATAATAGGCGCATACCTTATCATAAGAGATGTTGGAAATGTTGTCCTTCTCTATCCACATATTTCTGGCATCTTCTCAGGAAATTTTCATTGACACTCGAGAGTTAATATCCGAAATTGGATGAATTTCTTGCCTGATGTTTTCTTTTGGTTTTTACAATGTATGGGGGTTTGCTGCATACACTTTATTTTTCATATGGTCATCAATGTTGGATAAATTTCTGTAATTGCATTTTGTGAAATCATAATTGATCCACACTTAATATTCTTCTCTGATAAAGCATGGCTCCATTTGTGTGGCTATGTTTCGTCACAAAATAACATACATTGGAGTACAGAGAAATCCGATTTTACATATGTATGCATTAAATGCATTCAGAATAATAGAACCTGTATTTTTTTAACACAAATAAATGCCTAGAGGTACAGGAATAGCTTACACCATTTTTTGAATAGCTGATCTACGTTGAATGTCAATCTGGATTTTTCCAACAAGACTTTCCTACTGTGCATACTGCCGATGAGACATTAAATTCAGAAAAATCTTGATAGGATAATTTTAAAGAATTATGGCCTTCGCGTTCCCCAGATTTAACTGTATGTGATTTTTATTTATAGAGGAACTTAAAAAATAAGGTGTAGAAATAAACACCATAGAAAAACTAAAGAATTCATTGGAAGAACTAAAATAAAACATCAAGCGAAATATTCACTCAATTTCAGATATTAAACTCTGGAGTGTAAATAAAAATTTCCTGGGAAGATGCCAAAAATATGTGGATAGGGACGGACAATATTTCCAACATTTCTTATAATTATTTTAATTGTATTATCATTGTAATTGTAACTGTAACTATGAGAATGTTAGGCGGTTGCACGGATACTATAACTGTTTCAGCGGGAGTCCTAGCTGTGGCGGCCCGCGCGCCAAAGCGGGCCAAAGTGGTGGCCAAAGTGTGAAAGAAAAGCATTGTATATTCTAGTATAAACAAATTGTAACCACGAATCCATGTGTAATATATAGGACATTATACTATTGATATAAAATGATTCTAATATTCATGTTGGATTTTTACTTTCTCTACTACGTACAGTAAGAGGGCAAGTATTAAATTCCACCCAAAAATTTGATACCGAGATTTCACAGGAAATACAAGTTTTGAAATGCCCTGAATCCAAGTAAAGCATTTTTAGAATATCTCCGTGAGTCTGTGCATCTGTCACTGTGTCTGTGAACAGCATATCTCAAAAACGAAAGGTGGAATAAATACTAAATTTGGTGTTTGAGTTAAGTATCTTCCAAGGATGTGACACGAAGATTTCAAGAAAATCCCCCCACCCCAGACTACCTTTATATGGAATATTTTTCGAAAATTTTAATTTTCTCAAAAACAGCTCTAAGGAATTTTAATAAATAACATATGTTTAAGATATTTTCATGGCAAATGAAATGCATATTGTAAATTTTCTGGAAATTTCCACAAAAGCCTTCTTCATTCTCAGGGACTTTTGAATAACTGGTAAAACGTAAGAGATAGACAAAATTTTACTACGCAGAAAATGCAGATGTCGTTAAAACAAACAATTTATGTCACATGCATTTCTTTATCGAGTGAACCATTTCCGAGATATTCCTTGTTATTTATTTGAATTTTCCAATACTTATACTTTTTCTCAAATGGAAACTCGTTATTTGTTGGCTTGTTTTTTTTCTTTCTTTCTTGTTGTATTTTCTGGAGATGAAAAGAATGAATGCGCCACATAGCAATCGGCTCTTAAAAGATTTGACTATCGCTTAAACCCTGCCATATTCTCCTTGCACCTACAAGAAAATTAGCAATAAGATTAACATCTCGATATCTCGATTAACATGAAGGAGATGGAGAATAAGCGTTTATAAAAATAGTTTGTACAAGAGTAGAGAAAGTCATGTGAGTGCATCACATCAGATTTTTCATAATGTATTATATTCAGGAGTGATTTCAAGTTAAGCAAAAACTACTTAGTTACAACCATGATTACAACGGCTAAAAATGAGGAAACAACATTCAAATACTTATTCTTGATAACAAGCCCTTGCAACAGAAAGAAAAGTAAGGGGGCAGGAATCACAGTCTTTCAAGCGTGTTCGTTAAGAGAAATGTTGCGAAAGTCTAACATTGCAACACGTAATATTTCAAAAACGTTATTACCATTAAACATTTATTCAGCAAAAGATATGGTACGCATTTCGCATGATGACTTAGGAATTCCGGAGCTAACGACCATGTTCACGACTTCAAAAAACATTCGAAAATCATAAAAATCCCCTCATCCAGCAAATAGCAGACAATCTATCACCTGACCCACCGCTCTGATGACCAAATCGAAAACGACACACCGACTTAAGGCTATAATTCAGATGAGTACTTACTCAGGTTTATCGTTGGATAAGTATCTGATCACAAGTTTCATGTTATTTATTGTTAACTAAAACGTATGCACAATTCTACTGTAGTCAATTTATACAATAAAGTTACCTTCATAAATAAAAAAAAATATTTGTATTTTTATAACCTCTACATTTTACTGCAATAACATTTGTCTAACTTTTAAGGTTTCCTAATGAATGGTACACAATTCATCAAATAAAGGGGAGTTCAAGAATTATTCAAAAATTCAAGACATACTTTTCATAGTCATGCGATTAAGAAAATATAGTAAGCCTATGTTTAAGATATTGCCTTGCCCCATTGTCAGCGTAATCTTTGCGAAAATAAAAAATAACGAAGTATTTTTCTTGTAAAGAATGGTTTGGAGTAAGAGAATTTTCTTGAAAATCTTCGTGTCGTGTCTTGGAAGATACTGCACACATTTAAATATTCTGGTATTTATCAGTTTTCGTTTTTTAGTTAAGCTGTTCCAGACAGACGCACACATACACTCAAACGCGCGTGCGCGCGTGGGAATACATACACACACACACACACACACATACACACTGACCTTTTTCTAAAGCTGCTCTTGTTTATATTCAGTGCAATTAAAACATGTATTTCCTGTGAAATCTTGATATCTAATTTTTTAGTACAATACACCAATACAGTAGTTCCTCTATTACTACAACTAGGTGGCATAGAAAATCAAATGGCAAGTGTGTAAACAAATTAAAAAATCGAAAAATTTTCCAGTTAACAAACATTTAGGAATCCTTAGCTGGAAAATTATGTGATTAAGTTTTAGTTAGTATCTCTTCCAAATGATCACTTCTAATGAATATATCTAAACAGTTGACTTAGAAATGTAATAATTAAATGTATAATGCATAAGCACGCATTCAGATTTATCCTCCGGAATGTTTGTCAAAATTTGAACTGAAATTTCCCCTATAGATTTTTGGTAAAAAAATCAGGACATTTAAACTTGCTTGCTGGGATTCGCAGATAACACAGCTCCCAGCTTAAGCAGAGCTATGAAAATAAGAACTACGATTTTACATATCGTTAGAGGGGCAGTCCATAGTTGGTGACTTTCCTCTAATTCTTTATCACGGTGCAAAGAACTTTGTAAGTCCTCAAACATGCAGATTGCCTGCCTTTAACAAGGCGAAGAAATGAAGAGATGGAAAAGCGGAGGGAAAGATTTAGGGAGCATAACCCATAACGTGCGCAAAAAGAAGACGAAATCGCTTCAGTGTTTTCGTTGCATTACATTATTTATAGGAATTCTGTCAATAAGTCGAGGTTCGAACCGCTGAAAAAGCTCTCGGTAATAAAACACTGCCAGACAAGCAGTGCAATATTGCAAGGAGAACGTTTTGCAGCAAACGTTTCCATTAGTGGTTATAAATCCAGGAGGAATAAAATCCTGGCGACAAATAACAGCACAGCTCCCGTTTGATTCATGTAATAACCCGAACTACTTTATTTTACAAATGCACTTATGAGTCATTAGGAACGTCTGGCAATGATATCGCTTTAGAAGATTAAAAAGTATACAGGAGAAGAAAACACTAGATATGAATTGCCAATGACCGATACTAATAGAGAGAAACAATGAAAAACAACAATTTTAGCAAAATTTTCCAAACGCTCTCAAAATATCCAGTTTGCTAGGCTCATGACGCTTTCCCCACCTTTGGATTTTACACGTATCCGCTATATATAATGTTATTAATGTAAAAATCTGAGTGATACACTCAGGCAACCTTCTTATTCACATTACAGCCTCACATAAGCCCTTATATACAGAGTGGCCCAAATGTAGTTATACAGTCCATTACCGAGCAAGGTGACTCCGCGGTAACGAGCGAAGCTCGCATTCTGGAGGTTCGGGCTCGATTCCCGTTGACCTTGGGTGTTTCGTGGTCGGTGGGCGAATGCTGGGATGGTTTCTCATCTATCACGATTTCCTTTCCCTCATTTCCCTTTCATTCCATTTCCTTCTCATCTTTCAGGTGTGCTTCTAGGCTTCGTGGAGTGTTGCGGTGCCGGGCTGATGGCGAAGGTACTTGCTCCAAGGAGAGCATTCCCATGGGGAATGGCTGCCTGGTTCGACGGGTCATTCATCGTCTTCTCTGAGCAGCTCCAGTAGTGGTACGCGTCGTTAGGGACTTCCGCGCATCTCTGTGGCCTGTCTGTCTGCGGCCTGCGGTTCCTTCGCTTCATCCCTTCCTCCTAGAGAGTGGTAGCCGCAATAGCTCTCACGTAAGCCGCAGTGCGCAAGGTGTTCCCCTCCGTTGTATACTCTACATCAGTGGTGGCGAAAGCGCGACTCGCAGGCGCAACTCCTTTTCTAACCGTCTATTCATTTGTTTTCCATGTGTTGCTGAGTGGTGTAGTGCGTGTTGCATATTTGTTGACTCGAGAGAGAAAGGCAATTTCGCCACCCTTGCCCTACATAGTCCATTATACTTACTTTATTTCCTTTTTCATCTATATTACCACATATATTGACAGTGGCATTGAATGTTTATCCTCAATAGTGTTCAAAATGCCCTCCAAGTACTTTACAACACTGTTCGAACCTGCGCCTAACACCCCGACACACTGTAATCATAAATTACGGTCAGCTTCAGTGTCATGAAATGAATCTGTGATTAACGTTTTTAATTCGTAGTGTGAGTGTCTATTATGTGAGGCCCCTTCTCAAATACTTTATTCCTCAATACACCCCAAAAAGAAGTCCATGGGCGTCAGATCAGCTGAACATGACGGCCAGTCAATGCTATCGCGTCGTCCGATCCAATGCTGTCGGAGGGTGTTGTCAAAGTAGCTCCTTATCAGCACAGCAAAATGACAAGTTGCCCCATCTTGTTGGAAGAACAGTTCAGGTAGTCGTCTCCGTTTGTGAGTTGTAGCAACATCACATTTCGCAACATTTTTAGATAATTGTTACCATCCAGATTGTGTTGAAGGAAACCAGCGCTGTAATACCTTTGCTGGATATTGCATCCCACACAGTGACGCCTGGCTGGTTCGTTGAGATATATTCACCTGAGGATTTGTATTTCCCCAGTATATGCAATTATGTCTGTTTACACAACATGAGACTTCATCAGACCAGATGATTTTATTAAGAAGATCCGGTTGGTAATCCACCTGATTACGCATAATTTCACAAAATTGTAGCTGATAGTCTGTATCTTCCCCCAGAAGACCGTGTAGAAGTCTTGAATGGTATGGCTTCAATTCTAATTTACCCGTTAAGCGTTGTAAGGACGTTCCTGGTATATATAGTTCCTGAGACGCACTATGCATGATTATTTTTTTTTTTTTTTTTTTTTACTATACACGAATGTAGGGCGACTTTTATCTCACTCTCCTCTGTCAAAGGCGTCTTAGGACGTCCAGATTTGGTGCATTTTCGGTTTTCAGTACTGCTTTATAATCCATCTTCTTTTTTACTTTGTTTACCCCGTATAGTAATTAGAGGAAGTATTGCATTCCACCAAATATTTTATACGAGATTTCACCAGAAATATATGCTTTTAGGTGTCCTGAATCCAAATAAAGCATTTTTGGAAACATGTTCGTGTGTGTGTCTGTCTGTCTGTGAACAGCATAACTCAAAAACGAAAAGTCGGATGAATACACACTTGACATTTGAGTTTAGTATCTTCCAAGGATGCGACACAAAGATTTGCAAGAAAATCCCCCCCACCCCAGACTACCCTTTACATGGAAGATGTTTCGAAAATGTTGATTTTTCTCAAAAATAACTCTAACGATTTTGAATAAAATATAAAATGTATAAGATATTTTCACGGCAAATTAAATGCATCTCTTAAATTTTCTGGGAATGTTTCCAAAAATCCTCTTGAATGATTTTCGCATAACTGGTATACCGTAACAGATAGACAAAGTTCTACTACACAAAAATGTAGATCTTGTTAAAACACACAATTTATGTCACACGGATTTGTTTTTCGAGTGAACCATTTCCGATATATTCCTTGTCATTTATTTAAATTTCCAATACGTATACTATTTCTCAAATGGGAATTCGTTATTCGTTTTTTTTTTGTGTGTGTGTGTGTGTGTGTTCTAGACATGCAAATAGAATGGAATGCTCCACATAGTAACCAGCTCTTAAAAGATTTGACTATCGTTTAAAGCCTAAAACCTACCCTTGCACAAGAAAGTTAGCAATGGGATAATTTATGCAAATGTTTATCTCGATTAACATGAAGTAGATAGAGAATAAGGTTTGTAAAAATAGTTTGTACAAGAGTAGAAAAAGTCATGTGTGTGCAGCTCATCTGATTTTTTCATTATTCAAATTCCTTACCATGTTTAGTGTCAACTTCCCATATAGTTAACATTTACATTCTGTTAATTCATTTCCATGATAACCATTACACAAATCTCTATAAATCCAACATTGCTTTATTTATGAAGAAATATTGAAACTACTGTATACTACATGTGGGCCACTGTATTATAGTATTTCACAAAAAATTATTCTTCTATACACGATACATTTTTGACTATAAATAATCTCAAACTAAGCAACATAAACTTGGTTACATGCATAATACGTAAAGCAAAATACATTTGTTCGCATTCATCAGGTTTTTGTTACTAACGAATCCACAATGCGGGGAAAAATAATAATTATATAAGGTGCTTTATAGATGCGACATGACAGTTCAATCTCGGAAAATTTTAGGATATAACAACGAAGATTTCGAAAACGGCTACAGCAAAAGTTATCATTTATCGTGTATCATTTATGATTTATTAGTTATTAAAAATTATACAAAATGAATTTAAAATGGATAGGACTTTCTGAACGAATTCTTTCGGACAAAATTCAAGATATCAGTCATGAAAATATCTTAAACACGCGTTATCTTAATCAAAATCGTTACAGCCATTTTGAGAAAACAAAAGATGACGAAACATTTTCTATGTAAAGTTTATTTGGTTCGGGCGATGTTTTTGAAAATCATCCTGTCCCATATATGGCAGACTCTGAATTCAAAAAGCAAGGTTAGTAGGTATTTATCCGACGTTTCGCTTCTGAATTATGCTGTCCACATGTATTTCGGTGAATTCTGAATATCGAATTTTTTGGTAGAATGCAATATTTCCTCCATATAAGTAGGCGCTACAGGAAAAAAAAGAAGGGAAAATTACTACTGTATAGCAGAGCTAAAGCATTTCTCGAGGCGAATAATAACGCAGAACGCAAAATAATAAACACCTGAAATGTTTTATAAAAGTCAACTGAAAGCCATTACGAGAAATTAAATGCGAAGTTTATGGGTACAGTCATCGCTATTCTTATTCAGGAGAGTTGCTTGTAATAAAACCGAGGAAAAAAAAAACTCTTGAAAAAGGGGAACCAAGGTGCGCTGGGTGCCAAGTGTATAGTCGTTACTAGAAATTAATGCTACGTGTTGCAGAAACAATAACTTTCTCTATTTATTTCTAAAGAAGTGTTTGCTGCATAACCTATTGTTAAATCAGTTGCATGATTAATGATGACAATAATTATAACAATAATACTAATATTATAATAATAACAGGAAAGGGCGAACGCCTTTATTTGAGCTTCGATCATATGATAGCCCTTACAAAAGTTGGAACATGTGTAAACTACCTTTGAGTTTCATGCACTCAGAGACACAGCGGTGTACAAATTCAAAACAGAACATGGAATAAGCCATGCTACGTCGTCATCGTTTCTAACGCTACCAATACGGCCTATGGCCTTCGGGAGAACCTCATTCCACCAAGCGATGCAGGGACCCATCTGAGGTGGGGGCACCACCGGGAGGACTCTGTTACCTCCATGGTAAGGTGATAATGAGGATGGCGGTGCAATGAAAGGACCTTCAGGCTTTACTGTGGACTTCGAACCGCGTTGGGTCTTGGGGATACTTCACATGAGTAAGTCAGAGGTGAAGGCATGGATAGCACCGACTTAATATCGCAACCCCAGGAACGGAAATCGAACCCTGGACTTTCAGCAGAGAGCCGGAAGCGAAACCACTGCGCTACCCTGATGCCCAGATTCTTTATGTCATTATATAAATACTAACGCTGACAATAAGTAACGCAGGAGAAGTTTCATTTTGCATTATTAACTGAATTTAAAACAAAAATTGTAAAATATATGCACAATTATGAATATTACACAATAGACATTTTGGTTTTTACCACATTAGGTACATAGATTACATACATGTGAGGAGGCAAATTACTTTATTCGACGATGTATTTTTATATTATTATTATTATTATTATTATTATTATTATTATTATTATTATTATTATTATTATTATTATTATTATTATTATTATTATTCAATTCTCGCCCATGTTATGTGTGAGAAGTGTATATTGCATTTTAACCGCAGATGTTAATAAACTGTACTTCATCCTCCAACCGTTAATATGCATATTTAATGTTGCAGACATGTAATATGATCATATTTAATAGTTGAATTGTACCATTTAAATCTTACCGTCTTTATTTACCTTATTTCTTAACGTTTACTTACGATTTAATTCTTGCAGCATTTAAATATAATTCTTTCGGCTCAATTAGCCATCTAACCTTCAGTTATTGACTGGCTTGGTGACTATATCGATCACCAGTTCGCAGAGGTTAGCGTGGCCGATCTTGATACTGCTTTAGTACAGCTGACAGTAATTAATTTTATTTGTTGTAAATATGTCTATTATTCACGATTGTCGAAAAAATAGTATGCAATACTCATGTGTTAAGTGATTTGCAGAAACTCGGGGCTAAAAATACTCGACTTCGTCTCGTATTTTCAAACTTCTTTGTCGTTCTGCAAAGATGCACTTATCGTACGTTACCGCAATCTATACTATTTTAATGCGTTAAATTCAGCAACAAAACTACTGTCCACGCCGAATCTAAACTTTATAACTGACGACCAGTAGAACTAAAAATAATTTGGAGTGAAGGTTTTTAAGCAAAATTAGAAAGCTATTTTACCCACAGGCATGATTTTCTAAACTTCGGTTACAGATGCTGCGGTTACACGACTGTAAAAGAGATTTTAAAAAATCTGATATGTTCCACTCACATGACTTTCTCTACTCTTGTGCGAGCTATTTTTATAAACGCTTATTCTCCATCTACTTCGTCTTAATCGAGATATTGAGATGCTAATCTTATTGCTAATTTTCTTGTAGGTGCAAGGGGGATTGGTAGGTTTTAAGCGATATCAAATCTTTTAAGAGCTGGTTCTATGTGGAGCATTCTATTTTCTTTGCATTCCAGTACATAAAAAAATCAAAACAAAACAAATAAGGATCTCCCCATTTGAGAAAAAGTAAAAGTATTGAAAAATTGAAACAAAGAACAAGGAATATTTCGAAAATGGTTCACTCGACAAAAAAAAATGTATATGACATAAATTGTGTATTAACAAAATCTACATTTTTTTCTGTAGTAAAATTTGTCTATCTCTTACTGTTTACCAGTTATGTGAAAGTCATGCAGAATGAAGAAGACTTTTGGAAACACTCCCAGAAAATTCAAGATATAATTTCGTTTGCCTTGAAAATATCTTACACATATGATACTTTAATCATAATCGTTAGAGCCATTTTTTAAAAATAAAAAAAATGTAAAAATGTTCCATATAAAGGGTAGTCTGGGCTGGGGGGATTTTCTTGAAAATCTTCGTGTCACGTCCTTGGAAGATAGTAAATTCAAGTACCAAATTTGGTATTTATCCGACTTTTCGTTTTTGAGTTATGCTGTTCACAGACTGACAGACAGAATACATCTTAAAACATGTATTTCCGGTGAAATCTCGATATCTAATTTTTTGGTGGAATGCAATATTTCCCCTACTTATTATACGTAGTAAAAAAACGTCCTTGAAACCGTTATGCATTTCATGTACTGCCAATTTCAGCATATGACTATTATTTTTATAGTTTTTAAACTGGAATAAGAACCTGTATATATGTTTGATGAACTTCGCATTAAGCACTCACTTTTAACTGTTGCATATATTTTCTTACTCTAGACTTTATACACTCGTATGTAACTTTAAGCTATTGATTGTTAATATTAACGTGCTCCTATGTAACACTTGTACCTGTAACTATTTTTTTATCTGAAAAATAAAGAAATATTAATTGATTAAGAAACTTTAGTCTGCGATGATCGCCATTCATGTAATATTTTATGTACTGATTAGAGTATACAGAGTTAATTATATGCTTGTGATGCTAACTGTATTTTTCCACTTAGACATAATATGGAATGATGGCGAGTTTCTAATTCTGTTCTGAGTTGACAGTTATTCATAATAGGAAACACATATACATATTTATTTAGATATTCTTCTTTTCCAGCAATAAATTTTAGAACACAGGGATTTTTCTGAAATTCTATTAAATCCAGAAATTAAGAAATTCCCCTTTAATTGATATTTCCACCCCAGAGTGTTACGGTCGCCACCGAAGCTACAAAAATCTATTTTTTTTTTTTTCGCTGATTGCATGCTCCTTTACTTTCTCCACCATCTACTCATAGTAGGAAAAAGGAAGCATTGCATCTCACCAAAAAAATCGATATCAAGATTTCATCCAATACACTTTAGCGATCCCCTAAGCCCAAAAAGAAGAATTTTTAGAAAAAGGTCTGTGAACCTATGTCTGTCTGTGTATTTGTTCGTGTGCGTGTGCTGTGTGTGTGTGTGTGTGTGTGTGTGTGTGTGTGTGTGAACAGCATAATTCAGGAACGAAAACGCGGTTTAACACTAACTATATATGTTCAGTATCTTCTAAAGAAACGATTTTGAATAAAATATAATATCTTTAATTTATCGATATGAGAGATAAAATGTATATCCTTAATTTTCTGTGAATATCCTGCAATCTTCCTTTTTACTCTCCCTACTACGTATAGTAAGTAGGGAAAGTATTGCATTCCACCCAAAAATTCAATACCAAGATTTCACAGGAAATACATGTTTAGAGGCCCCCTGAATCCAAAAAAGCATTTTTAGAAAAAGGTCTGTGTGCGTGTCTGTGTGGATGGGTGTCTGTGTGACTGTGTGTCTGTGTGACTGTATGTCTGTGAACAGCATAAATTAAAAGCGAAAAGTCGGATCAATATCAAACTTGGTATTTAGGTTCAGTATCTCTCAAAGATCCAACACGAGAATTTTCAAGAAAATCCCCCACCCCAGACTACCCTTTACGTGGAACATTTTTCAAAAATTTGGTCTTCTCAAAAATGGCTCTTATGATTTTGATTAAAATATTATATATTTAAGATATTTTCAAGACAAATAAAATGCATATCTTGAATTTTCTGGGAATGTCCCCAAAAGTCCTCTGCTTTCTGAATGGCTCTGCATAACTGGTAAACCATAAGGGATAGACAAAATTTTTTGACACAAAAATATAAAGCTCGTTACAACAATTTATGTCATACACTTTTTTTTTTGTCGAGTGAACCATTTCCGAGATATTCCTTGTTATTTGTTTGAATTTTCCCATATTTAATACTTTTTCTCAAATGGGATTTCGTTATTCGGTTTTATGTCGTGGACATGCAAAGAGAATAGAATGTTTCATATTGCAACCAGCTCTTAAAAGATTTGACTATCGCTTAAAGCCTATCATATTGCCCTTACACCTACAAGAAAGTTAGCAATAAGATTAACATCTCGATATCTCGATTAACATGAAGTAGATGGAGAATAAGCGTTTATAAAAATAGCTTGTACAAGAGTAGAGAAAGTCGTGTGAGTGTAACACATCAGATTTTTTATAGAATTTTGTATAATTTTGTACAAGGATACCCTGGAGAAAATCTTGCTGAAAGAAAAATGTAGGGCTCATTAAAATATACAATTTTTATCATCATCATCATCATCATCATCATCATCAACGTCACCGTTTAGTCCATCACTGAACTGTTTCCTCCTCTAAAAAATAGCCTGGTCTGTCAATCTCTGATACATACGTCCAGCTGTTCTTTTCATTTAATTTTTAAAACTTCATCATAGTGTATTTTCTAGTTTTATGTTTTAATGTTCTTACTATTGTCCAAACAATTTTTACTTTCTCTACCACATATAGTAAGTAGGGGAAGTATTGTATTCCACCCAAAAATTCGATACCGAGATTTCACCGGAAATATACTATGTTTTGAAGCCCCCTGAATTCAAAAAAAGCATTTTTGGAAACATGTCCGGAAACGAACAGTCAGATAAACACCATACTTGGTATTTAGGTTCAGTGTCTTCCAGAGATGCGACACGAAGGTTTTCAAGAAAATTCACCCACGCCAGATTACCCTTTACATGGAACATTTTTCGAAAATTTTACTTTTCTCAAAAATGGCTCTAACGATTTTGATTAAAATATCATATGTTTAAGATATTTTTTATGGAAAACGAAATGTATATCTCGAATTTTCTGGGAATATCTCCAAAAGTATTCTTCATTGTGAACGGCTTTTGCGTAACTGGTAAACCATAAGAGATAGACAAAATGTTACTACACCAAAAATGTAGATCGCGTTAAAATCCACAATTTATATCTTATACATTTTTTTTACTTTCTCTACTACGTATAGTAAGTAGGGGAAGTATTGCTTTCCATCCAAAAATTCGATACCGAGATTTCACCGGAAATACATGTTTTGAGACCTCCTGAATCCAAAAAAAGCATTTTTGGAAACATGTCCGTGTGTGTCTGTGTGTGTGTGTGTGTGTGTGTGTGTCTGTGTGTGTGTGTCTGTGAACAGCATAACTCAAAAACGAACAGTCAGATAAACACCAAACTTGGTATTTAGGTTCAGTATCTTCCAAAGATGCGACACGAAGGCTTTCAAGAAAATGCCCCCACCCCAGACTACCCTTTACATGGAACATTTTTCGAAAATTTTAATTTTCTCAAAAATGGCTCTAACGATTTTGATTAAAATATCATATGTTTAAGATAATGTCATGAGAAATGAAATGTATATCTCGAATTTTCTGGGAATGTCTCCAAAAGTATTCTTCATTGTGAACGACTTTTGCATAACTGGTAAACCATAAGAGATAGACAAAATTTTACTACACAAAAAATGTAGATCTCGTTAAAATACACAACTTATGTCATATACATTTCTTTTGTTGAGTGAACCGTTTTCGAGATATTGCTTGTTATTCCCTTAAATTTTCCAATACTTATACTTTTTCTCAAATTCGTTATTCATTTTTTTATGTCCTGGACTTGCAAAGAGAATGGAATGCGCCGCATAGCAACCAGCGTTAAAATATTTGACCATCGCTTAAAAGCTACCATATTCCCCTTGCATCTACAAGAAAATTAGCAATAAGATTGACATCTCGATATCTCGATTAACATAAAGCATATGGAGAATAGGCGTTTGTAAAAATAGATTGTACAAGAGTAGAGAAAGTCATGTGAGTGTAACACATCAGATTTTTTGTTGAGTTAACCATTTTTGAAATATTGCTGGTTCTTCCCTTAAATTTTCCAATACTTATACTTTTTCTCAAATGGGAATTCGTTATTCATTTTTTTTGTCCTGGTAATGAAAAGAGCAACCAGCTCTTAAAATATTTGACTATCGCTTAAAGCCAACCAATTCCCCTTGCATCTATAAGAAAATTAGCAATAAGATTAACATCTCGATATCTCGATTAACATGAAGCATATGGAGAACAAACGTTTGTAAAAATAGTTTGTACAAGAGTAGAGAAAGTCATGTGAGTGTAACACATCAGATTTTTTAAATGTAATTATTTTATTATTTAAATCTTCATATGAATAAAATGACACATCACATCCTAAATAATTGAAAATCCGTACTTGTTGAATATTTGTCATCAATTGTTATTTTACATAAATATCGGGGAGAATATTTTAATATGTAATGAATATATGTTAATTTGTCATTGATAGAGAAAGTCGTGGAAATGCATCACGTCAGACTTTTTTGGGGGGGCATTCTCATCACTTTTCTTAATTACTATGAAATGCCTCAACATTCACTATATGGATCTAGCATATTTTTCATTCCTTTATTCATTGATGAGCTTTGTCCACCCCGTTGCTACACTTCTTAAAATGCCACTAGCCACTTTCTCTTCTGTTGGTAAAGCGCTCAGCCACAGTCGCGGGCTAAAATACGCATATACTATCAGCACCCAAACCAAAGTATTATTAATCCCCCCATGACTATTATATACCAACTATGAGATTTGTATTTATGGCTCCTTGTTTTTCGAGAATCCTTCCATTTCCTTAATGGGCGTGGTTATTTGCACCATATTCCTTTGAAAAATTAGGCAAACCATAGATCTATTGTCATGTATTCGTCTGAATAAGCTAGTCTCAAGGTTTAGAAGTTAAATTCTTCCAAAACAGAAACACAACAGCGGTCTCAAAAGCCACCATTAACCTATTCAGCAGCAGATTGGCGTAACGACAAACAGATTTACCGCTAAATGAATTTGGATTTTTCGGCGCCAGCTCTCCTTTCTCTTTCATTTTTAAATCAGCATTCTGCTACGAATTGTTCGATTGGAGAGGGAGAAACGGAGAAGGGTTGGGACAGGAAGGGATTATTGCATTTAGATATGGAACTTGTGTCACCGGATCCTCGTCCGAACGCCCGCTGTGTTAGTTGACGTGCTGATTGAAAAATTCCAAGGCCCCCTGGGAACTGATGCCGTTAGCAGAAATTCGGGAGTAGGGGGCGTTCGTGACGTATCAGAACAAAAGGTAGATTTCAATCGCGCTTCCCAAACCAGCATTCTACCTGCTCTCTGGGATTAATATGTCGAGATGATCCCTTCCGAATGCGACCAGAAATCTAAATTTAAACATTGGAAATATTAATGCCGTTTTTCCGCTCTTCTCTCTCTGGAACATAGATCAGTTGCAGATAATCCTCTGGGTCAGTTAAGCCACTAGGTATGGATTTTTCAAGGCGCATCCGTTTCATTGTATCCGTATGTCTTTGTCTGTAGCGAAATAGAAACTTGTATAAGGATTTTCTGTTGATTCTAACGTAAGAAGATAATTCTAGAAGTAATACACAGGGTTTCATGACTAACAAACGCCTTGCTGTTTCACTCAACTGATGCAAACATCATCAACGTCATCAAAAGTTTCGTGGCTTAAGCTTCAACCTTACTCCGGCCTTATGAGGTTAAAATTGTTATATCAATCACATTCTTGGTCCGCCAAAACTTCTCCTATACTTCTAAGTTTTCGCACCAGTTGCTTCTATAATGGCGTATTCTTTACATTAAATTGAAAACATTAATTCTATTCTCGCCTTGTAACTTCATTATTTGTTTTTATCCAATAAAGTATAGTTACTGATGCTCCTGTAAAATCCCATCTCTTCCATTTTTATTATTCTTTCTTCATTTTTACTTTCTCTGCCACTTATTTATAGCAGTTAGAAGAGCTATTACATTCCATTTAAAAATTTTTCTTCTCTCTGCTACGTATAGGCCTAGTGACCTGTTACGGTCTCACTCCATCTCGTCATCGGGACACCCAAAGATATCTCCTGTGGTCGGTAATTTAATATTTGCCGAGGAATTCTCGTTGCAGGCAAACTGGGACCTCCATTTTCGACAGTAATTGTGAATTATTGCTATGAGAGGGTCAATTTTCAGTTCTTTTAAAATGTCTAAATTCTTTTGCTTATCTAATTTAGTGTAATCCTGCAGTTCTTCATAAAAATTTCATTTAACAGACTGTGATACGGTGTTCATCACTTTCTGGTATAGTTCAGGCTTCACTTCCATACATGAGGACTGGTCTCGTCAATGTCTTATAAGCCTTGACACCAGTGTGTCTTTGGACAAAAGACGGTTAGAAAACCTTATTTATTGCACTCATATTTAAACATTTTATTACCATATTTCACCAGATACATCATTTGAGGCCCAATGAACTTCAAAAAATGCATTTTAGTAACATATTCGTGTCTGGATGTATGTACAAACGTATTTGTGTATGTATGTGTGTGTGTGATGGTCTGTCTGTGAACAACATAATTTATAAACTAAAAGTCGGAGAAATATCAAATTTCACGCTTGAAGCAGGCACTGTTTGAGCATGCCATGGGAGCATGTCATTTTGCAGAATGTATGTGTATGTATGTATTTATTTATTCTGCAATTGGGTACTTCCCGGTGGCAGAATTAAACCGTACAAAATTTACATCACCATGACTAGCTTACAATAATAATAATAATAATAATAATAATAATAATAATAATAATAATAAACAAGACTAACAATACAAAATGATTAATTTTAAATATTAACGAAGCTTTTAAAATCCCTAATTACTGAACCATTTATAGTTTACTTAACTATTCACAATTACTTAACTATTCACCATTTACTTCACTATTCACAATTTACTTAACTATTCACAATTTACTTAACTATTCACAATTTACTTAACTATTCTCAATTTACTTAACTATCTACAAAGTACTTAACAATTTACAAAGTACGTAACTATTTTCGAGGTACTTAACTATTTACAATTGGTCCTTATATTTAGTTACCAGTGGTCCTTATATTTAGTTACCAGTTTAGTTAGTGACCCCCCTCCACAAACTATCCTTTGCATGTGAAATGTATTCTTATATTTCATTTTCTCAAAAATGGCTCTATGGAATTTGATTAAAATATAACATATTTGAGATGTCATGAGCCAAATTAAATATATACATATATGTTGAATTTTCTGTGAATAGTCTGTGAAGTCATTTTCATACTAATTGACTTTTATATAGTTTTGTATAACCGAGAAATCGTGGAAAGTAGACAAAATAGGAATGGAGCTAATTTTAATACGCAGTTCATGAATTGTTGTAGCTTTAACTATGGCAGAGATGCTCGTTGCTTTTGATTTAAATTTTCTAATACGCAATTATACAGTTTATAAGTGATAATTCATAATTCTTTTGTTTTCTGGCCATGTCATGGCTTTCTTAATACCCTCGCCAAGTTACTCACGATATATCTTTAACACAGAATTGTTTCAAATTAAGCAAGATGGCTTTAACATGCGGAAACAGCATTCAAATATTAACTCGTGGCAACAAGCTTTGCGATGGAAAGAAAAGAAAGAGGGAGGGGAAAGAAGAATCACCAACTTGCAGGCACGTCCGTTACGTGACGCTTAGGAAAGATCTAAACATGCAACACGGAATATTTCCAAAACGGATAAAGCTAAAATAAATTAATTAGACAAAATTGAGTATTTTATTGAGCTCTACGCTTTTCCTGTAGTAAGATTTTGTCCTTGTCTTACAAAACTATACAAAATTAAATCAAATACAGGAAAGTTCAAAGGATATTCACAGAAAATTCAAGATATACATTTTATTTCTGGTGTCAATATATTAAACATCCAACACTTTAATTAAAATCGTTAAAGCCGGGTTTTAAAAAATGACAAAATATTTTTCATTTAAAGGAAGGGGGTAATTTTCTTAAAACTTTTGATTTCGCATCCTTGGAACTTAAATATCTACCAAATTTTGTATTTAACCTACTTTTCATTTTTGAGTTATGCTGTTTACAGACACAAGGACGGACGGACTCACAAGAAAATAAATATAAAGAAACACAACACATTTTTCTAAAAATAGCTTCAGGGGCCCCTAAAAGTATTCTGTGAATTTTGTCTCCAATAGGCACTTCCTTTTAGCTACTATAACTAGGTAGGTGGTAGAGGAGGTAATGTTACTGTAAAAATAGATGGTTCAGTTAAGATAGTTAAAACAGTTTATTCGTTCTATAGACTTACATTCTAATATAATCTTTGCCCTTATTGTTAGTGGTCCATAATACGAAACCTTCGTTTAATTGGTGGAATTTTTTAAGGAATATTCTATATACATGTTACTTTATTCGAAAACACTGCTGTTTGTAATTTCCTTTCAGAGCTACTTACACAAATGTGGTAATTTACGAATGGCATTGTATCTAAATATAAATTCTTGCTTTTAAGACGCCTCTAATTCTATCTGCCGTTAATGCATAGATCGTTAATACATACATCTCATAGAGCTGGTGAAAGGTGTTGTATTCTTGCTTCGTGCTATCCACCTTCTACTACGATTTTATGTTCAATGTACAATTTTTGTAATGTTTCATTTATACGCCGTCTTTAACATCTAAGGTCATATCCGCGGCTTGTTAATCTTTGGAACAATTGCTCATTAGCAATGAAGTTCACGCGCTTTCAGTCTTGTTGTCTCTGGGTTGGTATTTACTTCCTTTTTTTCACACATTCACACTCTTATTCATACTTCCAGTCTCTAAGGAGAATGGGAAATAATCCTGACTAAACAAAAATTCCCACTCTCCAATCGGAAATCGAACCCGGGACCTCTGGATTTGGAGCTTAGCATTATAACCACCAGACCGTAGATGCAGTCTCGAAATTCTTCTTCTTTTTTTTAATGAAACATCTTCATTTGCCAATCACAGTGAAATGTTACTCGCACGAAAATGTGCACGTATGGTCTCAACTAATTTTTTTTATTTTTTTTAATTTTTCCCCCCAAATTTTTCTTTTTACACATCAGAGGTTTTTTTTCTTTTTTAATTGTTTTACCTTTATGCGTTTTTTTATTGCCCCCCGAAACTTTTCTCAAATGGGGATTTCTTTTTTCGCTCATAATACCAGGCATGCTCAGTTTATATATTTATACACATATATAATACACATATTTATACATAATATATATAATACAGCGTGAAATCCAACTGCAAATTTAATACATTCCATATCCGGGGTTGTCGCCGAAGCTTGTATCGCTCTGACCGAAGCCATTTTTGGAAAGTAAGGAGAGATGGGAATTCTTCCTGCAAACATTAATGATATAGTAATGATAGAGTAATTTCGGTAGCTCCCTTCTGAATCTCCCAAGCTAATAGGACAGAGGTAGTCCGATGTTCCAAACAGCTTCCGATTAGATGACCTATGTGTTTCTTGGTCCAATTCCATATGTCCCTGATACTAACACAGGTGGTTATTCGATGAATTTGAGTGTCCACCCCACCACAACGCTTACACCAAGGTGCCGAGGATAAATTATGTTTATATCGCTTTGACCCTGTGGGTAATTAATTCGTTGATGAAGAAATAAAAAGAAACCTTCCACTCCAAGGGTATATAGTTTATAAGCAAAACTTTCCATACCCGCTTCATGGTGAGTTAGGGTATTTCCGGCCTATCGCAGGCATTGTTATGGAATCTTTCAGCAACGTGGTATATAGCGTTTTGGTGGTGGGAATACTCCTCGATGTATCTATCACTGGTAGTATTCTTCTATAGTCTCTCAGAACCTGTTTGAAGAGTCCGGCAGCCGTCCCAACCATGTTCATACAAGACTGTACAACCTGATTGCCACCGTGTCTGTGAAGCACACTCAATATACAATGGAGCAACAAAGCCCGACATTTAATATGCACGTCGATAAGATTCCAACCACCCTCCGTAATTGTTCTGCGTAATTGAGGTCGGACTACTTTATAGAAGTGATTTTTCCAAACGTAGTAGCCAATCGCTGTTTCTAGTTGCTGAGAATATTGTGGTAACATCGGTATCACCTGCGCCACATACCAGAGTTTCGCGAGCACAAAGCTGTTAACATGCCAGATATTTTGCACAAAGTTTAAATTCCGTGTCAACTGCGAGGTCATAAGAGAAATGCACAGAGGCACAAGTTGCTTCCAATTCTGCACTATTAACCCTTTCAGCCTGGAGGTAAAAATAACGCCCAATATCTTCACTGGACTGCTACAGGTAAATTGAGCAGTGCCCGTTGGCCAGCTATTCAACGGTAATAGTTGTGATTTGCCATAATTTATAAAAGCTCCAGAGGCATCCTGGTATGTCATCAATAGCGGCGCAAGTTTGTCAAGATCATCAGCATGAGGGAGAAACAAGGTGACATCATCAGCATAAGTCAAAACGGAATGAGAAAGTAAAGTGCTATTGCTCTAATCAGCGGTTAAACACACAAAGTATACATATCACAGAGAGGGCACATCCCTGCCGTATCGACTGGATATAAGTACAGGTCGCGTAAGAAAGCCATTAATTTGAATTCGGGAGTGCGCATTTCGATAAATAGGTTGTAAAAGGCTTTGAAATGGCTGTGAAAATCCAAAACTCTTCAAAACACCCCATAGATAATCGTGGTTAATTCTATCAAAGGCGGCCGTGAAGTCTAAAGCCAAAAAGACTGCCACCATGTTGGGATTCCGTTCACCAGCGATAATGACATCTCGTAAGTTCCCCTCCGGTATACCGCACGTTTGTCCAGGTCCAATGACGTCAGGCAGATATGTCTTCAACCTATTAGCCATTATCTTGGTGAACAACTTGTAATGTACATTCAAAAGCGTAATAGGCCGAAACGATTTTAGCTCCGTTGTAACCGTCTGTTTAGGGATCAACACAATGATAACTTCATTAAACCCCGTTAAGGTGCCTGTATTATGCTGTACCTCCAACATGACGTCGAGCAAGATACCTTTAAGGATCTTCCAGTTGGCTTTGTAACACCGATAACTGAGTCCATTAGGTCCAGACGCCGAGTCAAGAATGACAGAGGCTAAAGCAGCCTATAATTCCTCAGACGTAATTGGCTGATTTAAAACGGTATTGGCAGCTGGGGATAGCTGTTGTGTTACATGACGATTAACATCTTGCTGCGCAGAGACATCAACTTCAACTGCTCCGAATTTATCAGAAAAGTGTTGATAGGCCTCTTGAAGTATGTCGCGCGTTGTTGCTAAGAAATCCCCAGTGGAAGCACGTAAGTGGGAGATACACTGTATGATCAAAAGTATCCGGACACCCCCACAAACATACGTTTTTCATCTTAGGTGCATTGTGCTGCCACCTACTGCCTGGTACTCATCCGCGACATCAGTAGCCATTAGACATCGTGAAGCAGCAGAATGGGACACTCCGTGAAACTCACGGAATTCGAACGTGGTCAGGTGATTGGGTGTCACTTGTGTCAGAAGTATGTACGCGAGATTTCCACATTCCCAAACTTCCCTAGGTCTACTGTTTCTGATGTGACAGTGAGGTGGAACCGTGAAGGGACATGTACAGCACAAAAGCGTACAGGCCGACCTCGTCTGCTGACAGACACCGCCGACATTTGAAGAGGGTCGTAAAGAGTAATAGGCAGACATCCATCCAGACCATCACACAGGAATTCCAAACTGCATCAGGATCCACTCCACGTACTATGACAGTTAGGCGTGAGGTGAGAAACCTTGGATTCCATGGTCGAGCGGCTGCTCATAAGCACACATCACGCAGGAAAATGCAAACGACGCCTCACTTGGTGTAAGGAGCGTCAACATTACACGATTGAACAGTGGCAAAACGTTGTGTGGAGTGACAAATCACGGTACACGATGTGGTGATCCAATGGCAGGGTGTGGGTATGGCGAATGCCCGATGAACGTCATTTCCCAGCGTGTGTAGTGCCAACAGTGAAATTCGGAGGTGGTGGTTTTATGGTGTGGTCGTGATTTTTTTGAAGGGAGCTTGCACCCCTTGTTGTTTTGAGTGGCACGATTACAGCGCAGACCTACATTGATGTTTTAAGCACCTTCTTGCTTCCCACTGTTGAAGAGCAATTCGGGGATGGCGATTGCATCTTTCAACACGATTGAGCATCTGTTCATACTGCTCGGTCTGTGACGGAGTGGTTACACGACAATACCATCCCTGTAATGGACTAGCCTGCACAGAGTTCTGAGTTGTATCCTATAGAACACCTATGGGATGTTTTGGAACGCCGACTTCGTGCCAGGCCTCACCGACCTGCATCGTTACCTCTCCTCAGTTCCGCATCCCGTGAAGAATGGGTTGCCATTCCCCAAGAAACCTTCCAGCACCTGATTGAAAGTATGCCTGCGAGAGTGAACGCTGTTATCAAGACTAAGGGTGGGCCAACACCATATTGACTTCCAGCATTACCGATGGAGGTCGCCATGAACTTGTACATCATTTTCAGGCAGGTGTCAGGATACTTTTGATCACGTAGTGTATACTTCCGCTCACCACGACGTTTTTCAGACGCTAGATGAAAAAGCTAATTTTTCTCTTCTCGTACTACAGAAGGGTCGCCGGAACGCAGTTTTGCACCGTGATAAAGCTCCTCCTGAAGACAACACATTCTCCTTTTTATTGCAGAAAATTGATTGATCACACCCTGTCCATGGCGTTGTAGGTCATATAAATCATTTAACAAATCGTAATAATAGTGCAACAGTTGCCGCCTGTTCCTAGGCTTTGCTATCCCTTCTTCTTTGTAAAAGTTGCGTATAGCCGGTTTAAAGGTATATAACCATTGATTAAGTTTGTTGGGGGTTCGACGTTGAGCTGTTGTCCATCTCGCCCACATATGGGAGAACTTCTCGGAAATTACTAGATCTTGAAGCAGCGTATTATTAAGTTTCCAAATGCCCTTCCCCATCGTGGGTCTTCTCGCAGTTTGAGCTATTTTCATGATCAAGGCATGATGATCACTAAAGGGCACCGTTTGAACTTGCATGGTCTGTACCATCTGCCGCATCGATTTACTGACGTAAAATCGATCTATTCTCGAAGCACTATTATAGCGATGAAACGTATATTCAACCAAATTGGCATAAAAATGTTCCCATGCGTCCCGTAATTCCAAGGCTTGGCATACTCGGTCTAAAACAGGTGACGGAAAATATTGACCTGTCTGGTCCTTAGCAATGATGACACAATTAAATTCCCCACCTAGATGTAGTTTATCGTATTTATGACACAAAAAGTACGGCAGTTCCGAGGTGAGACAAGCTTCGCGTTCTTCCTTCTGTTTGACCCCGAAGTAAATATAAATTCACCAGAAGAATATTACGAAGTAAATATAAATTCACCAGAAGAATATTACGAAGTAAATATAAATTCGCCAGAAGAATATTACTGTCCTCCAATAATAAGGATGTAATCCTACCACTCACATGCCTCTCTGCTAATCGAATACCATAAGACGAGCGGTAAACAATCGCTGTATCGCGCTGGAATCCCCAACATTGGAAATGTAATTATATTGCGGTCCAAAGAAATCTAGCTTGTGTTCATTATTCTCATACAAAAACAGAATATCAATGTCATTATCATATACAAATCTTTTAACAAAGTTTACCTGGCTCTATTCCTGAGACAATTACGTTCACGGTCGCCAAGGTTTGAAGAATCAACACCATTTAAGCGATGATTACTTGTTCACCGGCTTTCTCGGTTTTATGGATTGCCTTGTCGGTGACGACGCACTCTTTTTGCGTTTTTCTAATCGAGGATCAGGTTGGCTAACTATAACCCCATAAACAGATGGCGTAGTGGTTATGCTATTCTCAGCCAACGATTCATCTATCTGCACTTGCTCCGCCATGAAAGAAACAGCTACTGATGCAATCTCTTCCGGCACGCTGACACCTGTTTCTGCCGACTCCACCACTTCCCTTACTGAAAACGTGTCCTTGCAAGTCGCACTAGTCTCCACTGCCTCTAAGACAGGCTGAGTTTCCATATTGTAGTCGTCGGACCAAGGTTGACAATCTACGACGACTGCTTCGCTTAGGTATTCCTGCGAATTACAAGAACTGTTGTGAGCTACACCTGTGATGTCATCACTCTTCGCATGTTCTTCAAAGGTTACAGCGCGGCTATACTGCGGGTCAGCCACTGTCTCCACATTAAGCAACTGTTGACCAGAGTCGGTTCCTGCCGGTTCTACCTGTTCTGGTAACGGCATCCGTTGTTTTGGAAGCGTACCAGCAACCAATTTCGCCCAAGTGGGCGTATCATTTTCAGCATTTGGCATCCGCGGCATTGGTTTCCTGGGGCACTGATTACGCAAATGACCGGCCGTATAACATATGGCACACGTAATAGGTTGGTCTGTATAACTCACCAAAGCGGAATAACCTCAGACATTCAGAAACGATTGTATATGTTTTTGCAAAGCATATGTAACTTTGTAGCGATAAGAGGGATTCCAAATATCGTAACTCACCTGCAGCACAGTGCCATGAACTGCTAATGCCACATTTATCTTCCGGTTGGAAAAACTCAATGGCAAATTATACACTTTGACTACCCGTCTTCCAAAACCGCTACATCGAGTATCACATTAGTCCGTTGTCCATTTGACAACACAAAACTAACTTCTCCATTTGACTGTTTCAAAACCTCCTCCACAATATCAAGGCGTTTTGCATTTAATGAAGATTTGTTTAGTAATACCATTAACTTGTAATCTGGTGACATCGTCCTCTTCCAATTTTAGCGTATCAAAAATCCATTCATGTATCTCATAAGCCGTCGGTCGAATGATATCGCGTTCCACAAAACTAACAACCAGAGTCGTAGGACGATCATCCATGTCGAAGTATGTCTTACACGTATATATATATATATATATATATATATATATATATACGGCTACGAAAACACAGACAAGGCTGTGAATATTGCAGCAAACTAGACCAAGGAGCACCGACCGGTTGAACTGCTGGCCACACTCGCACACAGCGAACAACCTCTCGGCACGCCAGCTACTGCACGACTGTGAAAATCTATCGCCCTTCGCCGGGTTTGAACCCGCAACCTCGGGAATTAGAGACTAGCATGGTAGCCACTACACCACGGAGAACGACTTCTTGTTACTGAATGTTGCAATGCACCTTTTGTGACAATTAATATCGATCAAAGTTAATACTGTTTTTCGATGTTGTGGTAGTTGTCGGATGGGTTTAATTTTTCCTGGAAGCGTAACTCTCGGATGGTTTGGGTTACAGAAGTATTCAAGGCCATTAAGGATATAACATTGCCATACCTAGATTTTTTCAGTAAAAAATCAAATGCGTTACAGTCACATGACCTCTATTCTTATAAAACGTTACTTTTCTATCTTCTTCATGTTAATCGGTATAAATAGTTGCAGAAATAGTTTCATTACACTTGTAGGACAAAGGGGATATATCAGGCTGAAGCGATAGTCAATCTTTAAAATGCGTCTCTCTTTATGCTGGCTTTGAAATTCCGTACTCTCTACATGACATAGCGAGAAACAACTAAATGGTGACAGCGCTTCAAAAATGCTGAAAAATTCCAACCAACAACAACGGATATCTCGGAAGTGACTTATGTCCAAAAAAATCTTATTGGACGTAAATCTGTATGCTTTAACGAGATCTACATGTTTCGTGTAGTAAGGTTTTGTCTGCTTCTTATGGTTTACCAGTTATACACAGTTATACAAAATAATATCTGGATGATTTGTTTCTTCACAGACTATTCACAGAAAATTTCACATATACGTTTTATTTGTCATGTAAATACCTTAAATACACATATGATAATTTAATCAAACGAACAATTTTCCATTTAAAGGGTAGTTTTTGGTAGGGAATTGCCTTGAAAATGTTCGTGTCGCATCTCTGATAGGTACTAAACTTAAATATGAATTATGGTATGCATTCGACTTGTCGTTTTAGAATTATGCTGTTCACAGAAAGACAAACAAAAGACAGATAGAAAGACAAGACTGCAAGGACATTTTTCCTAATAATGTTTTTTTAAATTCAAAACGTGTATTTCCGGTGGAACAGAGATAATGATTTTTTTGGGTGGAATGTAATATTTCCTTTACTTACCATAAAGTAGGTGCTAGAGAAGGTAAAAAATTAAATTTATTGCATCATTTTCAAGCAATGGATTTAAAACAACACCAGAAAAGTTCTTACAGAATCCTGCTGCTGTAAAGCAGGGAGGTTAATTAGACGCGCATTATGATATTGAATAATTGCAGTAATATACGGAATGAGAAAGAGTGGGTGCCGTCGAGATATAATTGGTATCAGAGCTCGGAAAACAATGTTGGCAAGTCTGGCCACACATGTGCGGTTTGGGTTACATTCTGCTTTTTAATTAGCGGGTATGCCTTGTGGCAGTGTAATCAGTGAAGTTAACTAAGTCCAGCATCATAGTAATATGACAAACGAAATGTTGCTGTCTAGCATATGTTGAAGTACCTGGTTGTAACAAATGTTGGTCTCTCATCTTCATTTTGTATGAATTCATATTGTCATCACCTTTTTTATCTTGTAACTTAGGTTGCTATCACCGAGCGGGATGGCGCCGCGGTAACGCGTGAGGCTCGCATTCGAGAGGTCCCGAGTTCAACTCCTCTCGACCGCCCACTCTAACCTTGGGATTTTCGTGGTTTTCGTGGTCGGTAGACGAATGCTGGGGTTGTTTCTCATCTACCACGATTTACTTACCATAATTTCCCTTTCATTGTGTTTTCTTTCTCATGTTTCAGGTGCGTATGCTTGCTCAAAGGAAAGAGAAGGCTCTTGGTTGACGGATTCGAGCCTCTGCAATTTGCCTGCAACCTGTAGCCTACTGTGGTTGCTTCACTTCATCCCTTCCTCTCGAAAAGTGGTAGCCGCAATAGATCTCCATTAGATCGCTGTGCGCTGGATGTCCCTCTCCGTGGTATTCCCTAGCTACTGAGCGGGAAGGCTCAGGCGGTAACGTCTGTGGCGCGCTTTCGGGAGGTTCCGGGTTCAATTCCCGGCGACCGCCCATTCTGAACGATGGGTTTTTCCGGGGTTTTCCCGGGTCGCCAGGTGAATGCTGGAGTGTTTCTTTCATCCCATGAATTTCCTGTCTCTCCATTTCGTTCCATTAATCATTTCATTCATCTTTCACACCGTTTGGTCTGTTTCAGGGTTGGAAGTGTCAGCGATGGTGTTTTCGGTGTAGCGGGCAGGGAGAAAGGATGCTCTCTGTGAACTTTCTCCGTCCCTTGGCCTTCGGCTGGTTGCGGAGTATAAAGACCCCTCTTTGAGGGGGGGTTGGACCCTCAGTGGGGCAGGGTGCCCTGTCTGCCAGTCCGACTGCCGGGCGTCTCAATTGGAAACTGTAGGGACCCTGTCATTGCTGTGTCGTCACTTTGGTTCCGGCTGTACGGTGTCTGACTTCACCTCCCGGGGGCGCTCCCTGTGGAGCGTCGGTACAATATCCTCTTTCCTGGATCGTGCCGAATCCAATCCAATACCCTAACTACTGTCAGCTTGTTTTCATTTTCAGTAGTGTAAGAAGGCATATTGGGGAGCTATTTTCTCCCGGTGCATATATACCTGGTTAAGCTGCTGCTGACGAATATCTTCGAGAAGGTCCGCGGATCAAATACCACAGTACTGTCCTTCTAACTTTTCTAGGTTTCCCTCAGTGTTCATATCTGCCAAACTTCAGAGTGGAACGTTTTCTTCTCAAATTTACTTTTCAAACTGCCGTTTCATGTACCATCAACGTTCACCGCCGGTGGTTCTGTATGTAGTAAGAACAGGCTTTAAAACATTATTTTAAAAAATCTTGTCTGTTACATTCACATGACTATCTCTATTCACTATGATTTATTTTATGTGGCTCCTACAGACTATTCCTACGAACACATATGTTTTAATCTACCTCATGTTAATCGAAATAAACCTTTGCAGAAATAATTTCATTACGCATTTCGTTGGAGGTACAAGGAGGACAGAGGTAACCGAGTCGATGGTCAGATTTTTAAGAGCTAATCGATATATGTTGGCCTTGTAATTCCATACTCTTTCTATGACATTGCGTCAACATATTAAGAACATGATAGTATTGAAAAACTCTAAACAATAATAACAAATATCTCGGAAATGGCTGATGCTACAGAAAAAGTTAGTTTAAATAAAATCTGTTTATAAGAGCTCTGCATTTTCTTCTTCTTTTTTGTAATACGTTTTGTTTATTTCTTATGGTTTGCCCGTTATACAAAAGTATACAAAATTCGTTCCGAAAGAAAGGAACTTCACAGGCTCTTCCCAGAGAATTCAAGGTATACATTTCATTTGTGATGTATATATTCTAAATTTAGCGTATTATAATAAACCTAGTTAGACTCATTTTTAGAAAATCCAAAATCTCGTAATATGTCCCATGAGTGGAGCTTTTTTTCGAAAGTCTTGGTGTCGCATCTTTGGAAGTACTGATAAATGAGTTATACACGGATACAGATATGGGTATATATAGGGTTTTTCAACAAGAGTGGTTACAGTTTCATGTGGTTACAGTTGTTATTGACAAATAGACATGGAACGTTACAGCATTCAGCAACGCGTGGAAATTGTGAAAATTTATTATCAAAATGGATCATCTGTTCGCCAAACCTTCCGTGTATTACGTGAAGTTTACGGTGTGCGTAATCGTCCCTCCGAGAGAACGATTCGGCATTTGATCGATAAATTTGAAAGAAGTGGTTCTGTCAGCGATCAAAGAACGCCTGACGTAATAGACGTAAGCGCTCCAACGAAAATATAGGCTTCGTTCGAGAGAGTGTACACGAGAACGGAAACAAATCAATTGCTCGTCGAGCGCAAGAATTGGGGCTTTTGCCGACCACAACATCGCGAATTCTGCATCTGGAGTTGAAGTTTCACGCTTACAAAATGGTGTTAACTCAAGAACTAAAGCCCAACCACCATAGATTGCGCCGTGTATTCGCTGATTGGGCTATGCACCAATTGGAAGCTGATCCGGATTTTTGTCAAAAAATCATCTTCAGCGACAAAGCCCACTTTTGGATGGACGGTTGTGTTAACAAACAGAATTGCCGCTATTGTAGCAATCACAATCCAATACAGATTCAAGAACGACCACTTCATCCCCAAAAGGTTACTGTGTGGTGTGGATTTTGGTATGGTGGAATCATTGGTCCATATTTTTTCCAAGATGAAGATGGAGAAGCTCTAACTGCCAATGGAGAAAGATACCGAGCTCTTATAAGGGACTATTTTTGGCCTCAACTGGATGATATGGATCTCAGAAACATCTGGTTCCAGCAAGATGGTGCCACATGTCATACTGCTCTCGAAACAATCGATCTTTTGAAGGAGAAGTTCAGAGGTTTCATAATTTCCTGTGGTGATGATGTTAACTGGCCCCCGAGGTCATGTGATTTAACGCCGTTGGATTACTTCTTGTGGGGTTATGTTAAATCTCGAGATTATGTCAACAAGTCAGAAACAGTAAATGATCTTATGAATAACATCACGCGTGTTATCCGTGAACTTGGACCTAGTTTACGTTCTTCTGTCATTGAAAATTGGGTCAACCGTATACGCGCAACCCAACGAAGTCGCGGCGGTCACTTAACTGATGTTCTTTTCCACACGTAATGACATTAATTATGTTCCAAAATAATAAAAGAAATAGACCTCTATCATTTATAGAACGTGTTTTATTTAAGTTCAAAGATAGAACACTTTTGTTGATAGAGAGAGAGAGGGAAGAGAGAGACAGGTGGGGCAAAGGCAGGTGCAAGGTGCAGACAGACAGACAGATAGACAGACATGCAGATATAAACATACGGATATGTTTCTAAAACTGCTTTTTGGGGTACAGGGAGCCTCAAAACATGTATTTCCGGTGAAATCTCGACATCGAATTTTTGGTTGGAGTGCAATACTTCCTCTACTTACTATAAGTACGTAGTAGAGAAAGTGAAGATTATTTCATAGCTTGTCCGAGAGAGGTTTCAAACAATGATCTATCCCACTTCTTCCTAACACACAAATCATTTTAAATGCTACTTTCTTTGCGGTGCGCTTCATAGCTTTAGCTTTACAGTCTGTTGCTGGCTTCCAATGGTTCTTGATCTCAGCAGTAACGACGAAGCAGTTTCTTAGTACTACTAAGGCATATTTAGGATGTAGGACGTGTTCATCGGTGGGGACAGCTTGAATTCACCTCATCCCGGGAGGCAAGGATGAAGTGAAGGAGCCGTAGGAGGTCTCAGGTCCGCAGACAGACAGACAGTCAGCTCCACAGAGACGCGCAGAAGTCCCTAATATTTCCGTTGGAAGACCCTCGTACCAGTGGAGACGAAGAATCCTGAGATAGGGCGACGTAGCGACTCTAACGGGTGGGACAACGCACCCTGGCGTTTACGGGGAGAAATCTTTACAATGTGCAAGCAACTACGTCATCTGCCCAACACCGCCAGCACCGCAGGATCAGAAGACATGCCTGAAAGTTAAAGAGAGTGATGAAATGAGAGGAAATGGGGAAAAGGAGAAATGGTGGTAGAAATCGGCATTCGCCTAGGCGACCAGGGGAAACCCAAGAAAAAAACCCATAGTAAGAGTGGGCGGTAGCTGAACCCGGGATCTCCCGAATGCGAGTCACAAACACTGCCTCCTGAGCCATCCCGCTCCGTCTTAGTCATCTGTACTATAGGCATCAATAAGATTTCTTTGAAACCCCTTTTTGGGGAGGTCAAGAGAATGGCCTAGCATGGTTCGAGATATTTTAACGGTTGATACTGACCATGAATCTTTTATAAATACAGAATGGAGTCAAAATTTCCAATGTCCGTTTTAAACTCGTCAGAGCATGCAATATTTAGTTATTTTGATACAAATCTTTAAAAACCTTAGACACACTAACAAATTTAAAACTATACTGTCTCTATGGTCGGTGTTCTGGCTGGAATGGGGAATTGTTCTTTAACCAGAACCATGTCCTATCCTCCGCAGACTTTAGAAGTATGATATGGGAGTGAATATGACTGTGATAAATAATAACACTGATTAAAAGCAGTTCGGCAAATAATAGCATCAATAATTATTTCTGAAGTCAAAGCCTGCGACATGTTAGAAGTTAAAGGGGCTGCACAAATCTACCACAAACAATATCGGCCGCACTCACACGCACAGAAGAAACATTGCATTACATCAGTAGCCGACATACATGCGCCATTGAGATCGTCGACCATAGACCCTGGTCATACGATGATAGGCTTCGAACAGGAGTGCAACAAAAGGATAATGCCCTGCAGCTCTCTGAACGCTGCTGAAGGTAGATATAATGCGAGGTGCTAGAATCCGGCTACGGAAGGAAAGTGATTGCAGCAGTGCACCCTGATATTATATGATATTTCATACTTTGCCACTTTGCTTCAGCAGAAGCGGAGGGGACAAAGGAAATTAGGAAATGTCTACCCGAGAGGGATAGCTTTCGGCCGCAAGTGAAGTGAGGTAATTCTCTTTCAATATATAATCGCTGCACATAAAGTATGTACAATAAAACACAGGAGTTTTATGTTAATATGACAAGGCTAAAATAAAGCTGATTTAATACATCCACACGACTTTCTCTACTAATGACACACCCACATAAATTCGTCATTTAGTGTTCACATAAAAAGTGATTATTCTATCCATGTTAACTTCCACCAGTTATATACGATATCATTGCTAGGAGTGATTTAAAATTAAGTCAAAAAGGTTAGTTACAGTATGCGGGAAGAGCATTCAGATGCTTATTGGTGGTGACAAGCTCGAAAGAAAGAAAAAGAATAGCAAGATTTCAAGCGTATGCGTTAGGTTATGCACTCGCACCTGGAAGGATGTAAACTTGCAACATGGAATATTTCGAAAACGGCTAACGCTCCGAAAAAAGCGTATTTGACACAAAGTATGTATTAAATGAGCTCTACACTTTTCATTTAGTAAACGTTTGTCTATATTTTAACGTTTCCTAGCTATATATATTTCAATCAAATGAAGGGGACTTCACAGCTTATTGCCAGAAAACCCAACCTGCATTTTATTTATCATGTGAATAAACCAAACGTATGGTATTTTAATCCAAATTGTTAGAGCCGTTTTTGAGAACATAGAGCAATCATGCAACAATATATTCCATTTAAATGACAGCCTGAATTGGGGGGATAGAATTTTCTTGAACAATCTTCGTGTCACATTCTTGGAAGATACTGAGATAAATACCAAGTTTGTAGGAATTTCATTTTTTAGTTATGCTGTTCACAGACATACATACAAATATGGGTCTTTTTGTGTTCTTTTTTAAGGGAATTTCGAAACAGATATTTCCGGTAAAAACTCAAGATATAATTTTTGAATGGGATACAATACTTCTTTTACTTGCAATATTTATGAGCTAGGGAAAGTAAAACCCAAAAGATGTTTGTTTCCTCTGACAGTATGGGCCTGCTAATACCTTTACAATCTTGTGTGTGTGTGTGTGTGTGTGTGAGTGTGTGTGTGTGTGTGTGTGTATTCACCGAATAATAAAGCTTAACAAGAGGACATTAAATGGCACTGAAGTGTAGGGAAACCAGAGCACAGAAACAGTTTTTAAGGACAATCAAAAGCTTGACACGTTTAAGACTACGAGTTTAGGAATAAAGATATCCGAGCAGAATTGAGCTGTTCTTCATGAATGACGAGCTACATATATAAGGTAGTTCCATCAAAATGTAGTAGGGAAAGAGAGATCAGAGTAGCCAATAGTTGCATTCGTGAATCTGGAAGAAGGAACATGCAGCAGCTACAAAAGATAGAATTTGATGTTCCGTTGATTTGCCGAATATGTGAGGTAAAAAAGAAATATAACCAGTATGTTGTCTGGTTAGTTAACAGTTATATCATATACGTCTTCGAAGTAAAAATCCTTAGCATAGCTTCCTTCGGAAGAGAAGTAAAGCCGTGGTCCCGTGTCGTAGATTTACGGCACATAAAACCTCAAGCCTGACAAAGAGGCATCTGAGTAAAGTTTCCGGTCTTTCACGCTCAATATAGAATTGGACGCTAAGAACCATAGCAGTTAAAGAGCGTTCATAAATAAAACTCAATTTAGTTTTTCTCCCAATCTGTTGACTATTTCCAACAATATAGGGATCATCCATGTTACGTGCCACAAAATTCTGTCTGATGACCTGAACATGTCGCGTGTTACCCAGCACCGCGTTTCTGACGCAAGACCGACGTGATGATTGCATGATGGTCTCGTGACCTGATCAGTAGTACAAGCGACAATCTGACATTTCTCAACCGGATCATAACTGGAGACGAAATATGGTATTTTCTTTACGACCCGCAACTGAGGCGACAATCGGCTACCTGAAAATATTCATTATCGCCACGACGATAATACCTCGACAACATGGTTCAAAAGGCAAGTGTTACATGATCTTTTTTTTTCTTTTCTTTTTTACCCATTGGAAATTTTTCACATATAATTCACACCACATGGAGTAAGTTTAAAAAAACACCCGCTGCAAGGATCCTACGTCATCTATGTAATTCTATTTGTCATAAATGTCCTGAACTTTGGCGTGGGAAGAATTGGTTGTTGCTACACGACAACGCCCCTGCACATCGCTCGTTGCGTGTACAAGAGGATCTTCAAATGCAACAGGTCGCCTTCTGCCACACACTTCGTATTCACCTGGTCTCAAATCCTGCGGCTTCTTCTTTCCCTGCTTGAAAGAAAGGTCACGTAGGGGTAGATTTCACTCCGCTGAGGACATAATAATTGCAACAAAAAATGTACGGCGTTTTCCTGTCAATATTTTGAGCAGTGCTTCTAACAGCAGCTGTACTAACTTCTCAGACATGCATAGCGGCAAGGCAATCATTTTGAGGAATATTGTGTATCTGCATAAGTGAACGCCGTGTTTCGCGGCAACTGGGAAGACATCGGGATTGCCCTTTTCGCCTACACTACAGGTACCAGTCAGGCACCAATGTCTTTACGTATAAATCGAGAGGAATACGAGATGTTGGCCGACCCCGTATAGGAACCTTCGCTGGAAAGGGCTATAGAATAGAATAATGTATAACGTCCACTCTTACTGCATACAGCATCACAGGTGGTGACGCTGGTGATAACATGAAATGAAATTGGGAAAAGAAATTTGGGAAGCAAACGTTTCAGGCCTATCCGGCATTTGCTAATTATGAGGACTGAGAAAAACCTGGAAAAACTAGCTCGGGGAGGACAGTTCTACGGGATTTAAAGCGTAGGCCTTCCGTTCACGAGTCTGTGCGTTAAGGATCTCCATTCTTTGAAGAAGAAAAATAAGGAGGAGGAGGAGGAGGAGGAGGAGGAGGAGGAAAAGAAGAAGATTATGATGATGGCATATGATTGAATACTAGTATAATATACTATTGCTACTACTACTACTACTACTACTACTACTACCACTACTGCTGCTACTACTACTAATACTACTACTACTACTACTACCCCTACTACTTCTACTTGATTTAAAATTCCCTGGTTCATAAATTGCAGCAGTATGTAGGATAACTGTTATAATATGAAAGATTATGTGTTTTGTGATGAAATATTTCGGAAGTATGACCTCGTTAATGGTCATACGCCAATATACATCTATTTTAGCGAGATCACTGATTGCCATGAAAACATTTATAAGCAGTAAAACCTTAGTTCAATAAAATGCGATGCCAGGGAAACCTTAGACATCCGGACATCAAAGAGTTGAAGTCTCTGAGATTTAGAACAGAGCAAGGGGTGGGCTATGCTTTTAATCGCCAGTAAAACAACACATCACACTGTGAAACCCCCTCGTTGCTTTACTCTGGCCTGCAGCGCTAACGTTGGCTTGTTGTCATTTGTCATTCCTAATAGCATTTTGCTTGGTGCTCTCTAGCGGGTTCCGGGCGTACTAATATGTTTTAATTAAGCCTGGCTTTATGCAGTAGTTAGTAGCAAGCTTATAGCTACGGCAGCGCCGCCGCTACACCGGGAAGGGGAGGGGGGGATGTCTACTCAAAACAACATAGAATGTTCCTCCTCCCTCTGGGGGTGAGGAGTGCTTATTTCATTAGATTATATCCCTCGCTTTATGGAAAACAACCAGCCTACACGAGCGTGGAACATATACACGAAATATTAATACAATGAAAAGCTTTAAAATGACTACCACGTAACTGTAAGTCCCTTTCTCCATCTCTATCTCTCTCTTTCCTCGTCTTTCTCTCCCTCCGCTACTAAATCCTCGGCCAATCCTCTTTTCATTTCCACAAGTAATAGTGGTACAGTCGGAAAGGGAATGAGGTATAAACATGTGAACAATGAGAAGAGGGAATAAAAACTTGAAGAAAATTATCTTCACTGTATCTTTTGCTTCCATTTTCCGTTTTAATGAGATTAAGAACAATATTAAGTGCTTAAATTATAACAAATTACCCTTAATCATATTTTCTCCCTATCCCCCATGGAATTTTTTTCTTCTCTTTTAAGCCTTAAGCATATGTAAAATTTCCTCCCAACCACAGTTTTTTTTTTCGTTTTTGTTTTCTCTTGCTCCCCGACTCTATTCTTTTCTTTTTGATACACTCACACTGCATTACCAAAATTTCTTCTATCATTAAATCTTTTTCTTTGCCTTAATGTCTCGTTCTTTACAAGCAAATATAAGTTTTATTATTTTTGTTGTTAAAGTAGGTATTATATTAACAAGGAAAGATTGTCATACTTAAATCACGCTTGGTAAGTTTAGGGAAAATACATCGAAAATACATAGAATCGTATCTCAGCTTTTGGCTATAGAGGACTTTTTTATTTAGAAAAAGAATATTAGCGTAAAATTTGCAATTGTCAAAAATATTCAAAACTAAAATTGTCTTTAGCTGGTTTTTCTCTATTGATATTTAACAAGTATTTGAGTGTATTTCATCTTGTTTCACCAGCATCTAACAAGTACTTTATTCCATCCAACATTTCAGCACGAAGATTTCAGCGGAGGTACATACTTTGAGGTCCCCTGAAATCAAAAATTCATTACCAAGTCATGAAGATTTTCAAAAAAGGCACTCCTACCCAGATTACGCTTCGAATTCAATGTTTTTTTTATTTTCGATTTTCCTAAAAGTGGCTATAACGATTCTGATTAATATATCACATGTTTAAGAGACTTGCATGACTAATAAAATGTAAATCTTCAATTTTCTGCAAATAATCTGTGAAGTCTTCATTCAGAAAATGAATTTTGAATGCTTTTATTTAATTGACCAACCCTATACAACAAATTACTATACGAAAAATGTAAATCTTGAAACATACAATTTTGCCAAATATATGCTAGTTTGTGACGATAAACATTTTCAGTATATTCGTTATTGGTTTGAATTTTCCAATAATCCATAAACATTAATCCTAAATAATCCTTGTTTCTTGTGGTATCGTGTAAAGTGCAATTTCTAAGCCGGCATTTAGCGACCTTCTTTTTAAACGTTTGACCATCGTTTAAGCCTCCAGTAACCTTCTTGTATCTACAACGAAACGTGTAATGAAAGCATTTCATTACAATGCTGCAAACGCTCATCTCGGTTATTATGAAACAGAAATATAAGCTTTGTAAGAATAGTTTGTGAATATATATAAAGATAAAAGAGAGTGGGGGAGAAAGTAATGTAAATGTATCATCACATTCTTTTAATTCATAAACGAAACAACCTAATAATAGGACCTGAAAGGATAGTTAAAATTCCCAAGTACAGAACACTGCAAAATTATTTGTTCTCATGTTTGATATCCTGAACCGAAATATGACCGAGTCTCCTATTCATGTTACGTTATTCACAATAAATGTTTGACTAGAAATAAACTCACAAAGCCATATGGATGGGTTACATGCACATTACGGAGAATAAAATACAACTCGTACATCTAAACAGGTAATGTTACAGAATACAGAAAATTATCTCTAAATTGGGCAATGAGTAACGAACTCTACCTCTTTTGTATCTGTTGCTTATGGTTTAACAGTTATACAAAATTCATCTAGAATTAAGAGTTTTTCAAGGCTATTCACAGAAAATAAAGTATACACACGTTTTTAGCCATTCATATGTCTTAGATTATGGTATCTTAATCAAAACTTGTATAGTGTTTTTGGAGAAAATAAAAAATAACTAACTTTTTCAGTACAACGAATGGTCTGGGGTGGGGAACTTTCTTGAAAATGTTTGTGTTACATCCTTGGAAGATACATAACTTAAATACGAAGTTTGGAATTCATGAAGGTTTTCGTTTTTGAGTTATGCTGTTCACAGATATACACAGACATATACGCGAATGCTACACACCTGCTTTTTGCGGGGTTCAGAGACTTCAAAAATGTGTATTTTCGAATATCGATTTTTAGGTGGAATGCAATACTTCTTCTACCTACTAGAGGTAAGAGATAAGAGGTAAGTGGTAGAGAGAGAGAGTGCTTCACAGAGTTAATGAAAAAACAAAATATCAGTTCCACTTTCTCTACCACTTACCTAAGAGGGGTATAGGAAGTATTGTACTCTCCCAAAAAATCTATATAGGATATTGCTGGAAACAGAGGTTTTAAGGACTGAACAAAAAAAGAAGAAAAATTTTGTAGCAACCTTGTTCGCTTGTCTGTCTGCCTGTAAACAGCATAACTCAGAACAGTAAATTCCGATCAATACATATCTCATTGAGTTCCGCATGTTTCAAATATACATGGCGAAGATTTTCCAAACAAACCTTTATACCGAAAAACTGTCATTAATTATAGTTATAACAAACATTTTTTTTAAAAAATGGCATGATGGAGATATGAAGATGAAAATAAATGTATATCTTGAATTTTCTATGAATAATCTGTGAAGTTTTCTTCATTCTTTCTAAAGTAGTTTCTATAACTAGGCAACCATAAGATATAGACAAATTGTGTCAAATTCTTTTTGTAGCAATAGATCTATACGAAATGTAAACAGCTATTGTTTGAATTTTCCAACACCTTAAGCAATACGAAATATTATACTCGTTCCCTTATTTTTCATATCATCCCATGAAAACAGTAAACTATATCAAGGCCAGTATACACAGAACTTCTATTTAAACAGTCTTCCTAGTTTTACTTGTTTATAGCTACAATATAATATGTTGAAACTATTTGAAAAACATCCATCATGAGAGGCAGGAAGCAGATAGAAAAACAAGCTTTTTACAATACTTGACAGAGTGATAAATAAAATAAATTCTAGTGGGTAGAGACAGTCTAATAATAGATGTTTACGGTGTTATAACGTAGTAGTTACACACATCTTCAACATACCAGATGTCCCAGAAGTCACGCAACATAAGAAGAGTATTTATATACATACTTGTATTTACATCAGTTTCTCTTCTTGTTGCAGATTGACAACATAAATGAATACAAATACTGACTCTTGAGTTTATTGGTTGGTTTCTGTTGGTTGAGGATAAGATCAACAAAGATTTAGCAGCAGAGTGCGACACTCAGGAATTGCCATTTTGTTATCAGTCTTGGTTGTCGAATTTTACAAAAATTGAAAGAGATGGAAAGCATGAAAGATAAACCACGCCTAGAAGAAGAAAACTGGTGTGATATTTTAAACACAGTTTATAATGTGCTCAAAAATATCTGTGCAAGGAGTATCCACTGAAAGTATTCATCGCGCCTTTTAAGTTTAAAATCGCACCATCTCATTCATGTTGGAGATCAAACCGAAATCAAGCGAAGATGATCGCGAGTGCGCTCAAACACAGATTAAGAAAGACCTAACTTCGCCAGTTATCTGTAGAGGCAAACTTTTATGTGTTCATCTTAAGTCATCACTAGAACCCACATGTCGTCCTCCGTGGTGTAGTGGTCACCATGCTTAGTCTCTAGTTTCCGAAGTCGCGGGTTCAAACCGGCGGAGGGCGATGGATTTTTTTTCACACGTAAAAATCCTTAGCATGGCTTCCTTCGGAAGGGAAGTAAAGCCGGTGGTCCCGTGTCGTGGATTTATGGCACGTAAAGGAACCTCAAGCCTGATAAAGAGGCCTCTGAGAAAAATTACAGGTCTTTCACGCCCAATACAGAATGGGAGCCAAGGACCGCAGCTGTTAAATAGCGTCCATAAATAAAACTCGATTTTATTTAATTTTAACTAGAACACACGTTGCTAAACATGTGTCTGCTACAAAACCTCCCCGGCTTGAGAACGATGGAAGAGTAGACTATTCGCTCCATTTTGCTTTCTCTACTATCTACCTACAATAAGTAGAGGAAGTATTGTTGTATTCAGTTCAAAAATTCGATACCGAGATTTCACCTGAAAGATACGTTATGAGATCCCTGAATAAATAAAACAAAAAAACACGTTCATAGAAAACGGGGCGTTCGCGCGCGCGCGTGTGTGTGTGTGTGTGTGTGTGTGTGTGTGACTGTGAACAATGTAACTAAAAAATGAAATGTTTGTTAAATACCAAATTTGGTATTTAAGTTCAATATCTTTATTTTCAGTATCTTCAAAACATGCAACACGCAGATAAAAAATTCTCCTATTACAAACCACCTTTGCATGGAAAAGTGTTCGTTATTTTGTATTTTCTCAAAAATAGCTCTAATGGTTTAACATATCAAATGTATATGTTGAGTTTTCTGGTAATTCATGCTGAATGACTTTTGTACAATAGGTAAACCGTAGAAGAGCCAAAACCTTATACTACAAAAATGTAGATCTCGTTAAAGAACACATTTCTGTCAAATAAATGTTTTCCAGTTTTCAACCAATTCTGGAATATTCTTTGTTATTGGTTTGAATTTTCAAATACTTATACATTCTCCAGGCGATAAGTCGCTATTCGTTTTTCTCGTGGCCAATCAAAGAGCATGGGTTTCAAAGCCATCACAAGGCGATCCCTTTTTAAAAAAATCTTATGGGTCGCATTCACATAATCTTCTCCACCCTGTATACTTTATTAGTGGGTATACAAATCATTCTTACGAAAGTTTATTTTTCTATCTACTTTATTTTAATCCAGATAAAACTGTGCAGAAATAAATGTATTACACATCTCGTTTGGATACAAAGAGAAAAGTGATAGTCAAATGTTTAAGAACTAGACGTTATTTGCTGGCCTTAAAATTCTATACTCTTTCCATGACATCGCGAGAAACAACTGAAAATCGCCGGGACTTAAAAAGAATGACAAATTATTGAATAAATCGAACCATTCATAATGCATATCTTGGAAATGGCTGATGCTACAAACATAATTAAAATAAATTGTGTGTTTTAAAGATATCTTCATTTTTTGTTTAATACGTTGTCGCCTATCGTTTAACGGTTACCAGTTGTGCAAGATTATACAAAATTCCCTCCGAATGAAGAGGACTTCACAGGCTATTCTTAGAAAATTCAAAATATACATTTTATTTTTCATGTAAATATCTTTAATATATGGTATTTTAATCAAAATCGTTACAGCCATTTTTTAGAAAATAAAAAAGTTCAAAAATCTTCCATGTAAACGGCAATTTAGTATGTAGGGATTTTCTTGAAAATTATCGTGTCGCATCTTTGGAAGATATTGAACATAAATACCAAGTTTGATATGTATCCGACTTTTCGTTTTTGAGTTATGCTGTTAACAGACAGACAGACACATACACATGGACCTTTTTCTAAAACGGTCCCCAAAACACGTATTTCCGGTGAAATCTCGGTATCAGATTTTTCGTGGAATGCAATACCTTCTCTATGTACTATGTACATGGTAGTGAAAACAAAAACCGATTATTAAGCCGTTAGCCAACTTATCCTTCTTATATCTTAAAGGAAAACATCTGTAAAGGCGTAATGAAAGCTTATTTCCATTAACGAGAAGTAGACAGAAGAATAAGCTTCTGTAAGAATAGTTGGTAGAAGAGTGAGTAGAGAAAATCATGTCAATGGAACACAAACATTTTTCCCAGCAACTAACTTAACACGTTGGATAATGAGGCATTTCTAGGTACCTTATACACGAAAAAAGTAATCCGCATCATTAGAATGGACCTACTGCCCATTTTGGTGTTCAGAGTGTATCTACTCGATGACTTGTTAGTTGTGGGCCTATCAAATGGCCTCCCAATCGCCCTGACCTCACCCCTCTCGATTCTTGTGCGTTCTTTAAAGAACATCTTTCCAGAAACAGTAAGTAGGGATTCTTCCCTCTATCCGTCCCTTAACTCTTACAATAATTTGTAAACAAAGTAACAAATACATCAATTTAAACTTGGATAGAAGCGTTCACGAACAAAGCATCATTATAGAGGACTGCATACTTCTCTAATGAGGGCGTTTTGTATTGACTTGTAAACTCACCCCACCGCTAGAATGCGTGATGGATCACACAACCTCATCAAGCATTCTCTGCAATTAACATGTCTCCGGGGTCATCATATTCGAATCAATATTTGTATCACACATCGCCTTCTCGCCAGTGGGATAATTGCTCCACTCTCCAATATGTTCTATTGCCGTGATTCCTTGCTTCGACGAAAATTGTGTAAACATAAATGATATTTATTTCAGCAGTGACGTTGTCGCCAACTACAATCACCATTAATGCTGCTGCAAATTACGCATAAGCTGCTGCGAGGATCTTGAAACCCACAGTTTTTATTTCAACTTGAAATATTGTAACATGTTGGGTCCAATACTTTTATACTTTTATCAATCTGCTTCACAACTATCAGAACCCGTAGCTCCGCTCTAAATTCTCATTCAACAAAATAAACTAAATTGTTTATAATACAATACATACCAAATATAATCAATAAAGAAAATAATATTAATAAAAAAATCTCATGTGTTACACTCACATGACTTTCTCTACTCTTGTACAAACTATTTTTACAAACGTTTATTCTCCATATGCTTCATGTTAATCGAGATATCGAGATGTTAATCTCATTGCTAATTTTCTTGTAGATGCAAGGGGTATTGGTAGGCTTTAAGCGATAGTCAAATATTTTAAGAGCTGGTTGCTATGTGGAGTATTCCATTCTATTTGCATTACCAGGACAAAAAAAAATGAATAACGAATTTGAGAAAAAGTATAAGTATTGCAAAATTTAAGGGAATAACAAGCAATATCTCGAAAATGGTTCACTCAACAAAAAAAATGTATATGACTTAAGTTGTGTATTTTAACGTGATCTACATGTTTTGTGTAGTGAAATTTTGTCTATTTCTTATGGTTTACCAGTTACGCAAAAGTCGTTCACGATGAAGAACACTTTCGGAGACATTCCCAGAAAATTCGAGATATACATTTCATTTGTCATGAAAATATCTTAAACATATGATATTTTAATCAAAATCGTTAGAACCGTTTTAGAGAAAATTAAAATTTTCGAAAAATGTTCCATGTAAAGGGTAATCTGGGGTGGGGGGATTTTCTTGAAAACCTTTGTGTCGCATCTCTGGAAGATACTGAACCTAAATACTAAGTTTGGTGTTTATCCGACTGTTCGTTTCTAAGTAATACTGTTCACAGACACACTGAGACAGACACACAGACACACACGGACATGTTTCCAAAAATGCTTTTATTGGATTCAGGGGGTCTCAAAACATGTATGGAAATCTCGGTATCGAATTTTTGGGAGGAATACAATACTTCCCCTACTTACTATACGTAGTAGAGAAAGTAAAAATCGACTTATTGCATTAACTGTGAAGATTTCTTACTGTTCCTTTCTTCTCCTTCTTTATCTACTTCCATCTTCCTCTTTCCCTCTTCCTCACTGTCTGCATCTTTCTCTGAATATAATAGGTATATCTCTCTCCATCTCCCTCGTTCTGTGCATTGCACACGCCATGTGATGTTTTCAAATGAGGTATTAAAGCTGTTTTTCTATACTAATATTATAAAGAGAGAGTATTAATCTAAAAAACAACTCAGCCAATTTTAACAATGATTTCACCGTTGTAAAAGCCCTATTCTTCCAGACAGTCATAGGCTATATATTTTTTCCAAAATTGTAAAACGTGGGGGGGTAGTAGTAGGGTTTTTGTTGTTGTTTTTATGTCTATGTCATTCAATTTCAATCTCGTTTCGTTGAATATGAATATTAGAGGCCATTTTGGGGACTTTATCACAAATACGACAGATTTTTGTGATTTACAGTCCAAAGCAATAAATGAAGAGGCTTAAATATTTTAAAATGAGTTATTAAAGAGGTGAGTTGTGTTTATTATCATCACATTTGCTTTTGTTGCACGTTGTTACCAAGGAGTATTTTTGCAATGATTTTGAAAAACATTGGTACATTTGGGTTTTGGAATCTTATCTACCCTACACCTTTGAAAGGCTTTCGCTAAACTTACATTCAATCCCTGTTTTCAACCCCTAACATACATGTTTTACCTATCTAGACTAAACCTTGTACACTGGTACTATAGGACCCAAACGACAATTATAAGATATCTTACAGCTCCCCAAACGAGCCCTACAATATTTTTAAGCCCTTAACGTAGAAATGTGCACCGTTTAAACAATCTGGCCAAAATATTGACGCTACCGCCTAAGCCAGGTCGTTCGGTAACGCAATTTTGTTTCATCGTGATCACTTACGAAGGTTGGTTCGAGATGCACATTCTGTAGGCTATTAATCCCGTTCGGTTAGAGACAGTAAGAGGAGAGAGTGGCATAGGAATGCTTCATTTGTAAACGTTAGGGGATCCTCCTGCGTTATGCCTGTGGCTAACACACCTGGCCGCTCTCTGTAACCCCTCACTTCATTATTTCTTACCGAGTTCACGTGCAAATGATCAAATGTGCCGAAAATCCTTCTTCACCTCTATCTCTCTATATATCTCTTTCTTTCTTCCCTCGTTACTGCCTTCCCTTCTTTCTTTCCTTCTTTACGTTATTTCCTTCTCTCTTTCTTTCTACTCCTGATCACAGTGTAAAATAGCGTTTTCCCTTGTAAAATATTAGTAAATTAAAGACAAAATGAACTCTTTTTTAGACTAATAAAGGAACGATAAGGATGCAGTATAATTATAACAAATTCTCTTATACACGATTTTACAACCATTTTTGCAAAACAGAAAATTCCTTTCAGGAAATGAACAGCCGATAAATGACCTAATTAATTCCAGAGTTAAAAAAGCATAGATGAAGATGGTCAACCTGCGAATGGTTATTTCTGGTATTTTTAAGTTGTAGGCCCCGCAATTAACATTTACATTTATTTACATATAAGTACCATAGAACGCATATTTCTGGACAAAGTAGTAGAAATAACGTCCTTAAAGCGTGTTGCTGCAACCTCTACATTTACGTCTATATCTGGCATTTCATTTTAAACGCAAATTACCTAACAGGAACATGAAATTTGATTTCTAAGCGGCATCCTCTCGCGTCTTGCAGTTTTGTTTGAACATAAAATGTGTTGAAAAGTCGCGAAAGAAAGGAAGAACAACCAAAAATGTCTGCAGCTTCTAATTATATGTGAAATTTATCATAGAGTTCTTTGTTTTATTAAAGTATATATTTTATGCCAAACACTAGAGGCAATTAAATTATTCTAATATCTTCAAGAATTATCTCAGCTTTTTTACTTAGTAGTATATCCTTTAAGTGTTGTGTTTGTAATACATACAACTCTATGTGTAGTTTAAGAATTAAACCTACAAGAATTTTTATAAATAACATTATAGATAGGTTTTGTGTGTATTTCAAAATGAGTCCTCATGTTTAGTTTCTCTACCACTTACCTAGTAGGAATAGAAGGTATTGCATTCCACCCATTTATTCATTATCAATATTTCGCCGCAAATATGTTTTGAGGTCCCTGAATAAAGAAAAGCGTTTTTAGAAAATTATTCGTGAGTGTGTCTGTAAATAGCATAACTCAAAAATGAAAATTCGGATAAATACCAAATTTGGTGTTTAGATTCAGTACATACCGAAGATACGACACGAAGATTTTCAAGAAAATCCCCCACCCCAAACTATCCTTTACATTGAACATATTTCGAAATATCCTAAGTTCTATAAATGGCTCTAACGATTTTGATTAAATACCATATTTTAAAGATATTCACATGACAAATAAAATGTATATCTTGAATTTTCTGAGAATAAACTACGAAGTCCTTTCATTCAGAAGGAACTTTGTATAATCTTGCATAACTAGTAAACTTAAATGATGCACGAAAACGTACTGCACATAAAAATATAGAATTGTTTAAAATATAATTTATTTCAAATAAATTTTTGTGGGATAAGCCGTTTCTGAGATATCTGTTATTAATGGTTCGAACTGTTCATTACTTGGTCATTCTTTTAAAGTCCTGTCAATATTCAGTTATTTCTCGCGATTGCATAGAAACAGTATGGAGTTTTAAGGCCAACATCTAGCTTCCAGTTCTTAAACATTTGACTAACGCTTTCCGTTTGTATCTACAACGAAATGTGTAATGTAGCTATTTCTGCAAAGGTTTATTTGGATTAAAATGTAGTACAAGGAAAACTAAGCTTTAGTAAGAGTAGTTTATATACGCACTAATAAATAAAGAGGCTTACAGAAAGTTATGTGAATGTATCACATCAGATTTTTCATCTTTACAAACTACTACAGATTATTATAATGCAAAATATTTAAAAAAATTAGGACAAAATCCTATTAATAAATTTAAATTCTGCAGGATACACTGTATTAATATTTCCGTAATTTGTGGAAGAATAATGATAATTACAGGTTATCTCAGTACCAATAAGATTTTACTCGTAAAATATGACTATAAAGAAGTTCTTTAAAACAACTTTTTATTTGTATTCTGTTTGGACTCACCAAACGCTATAAGTATTTGTTGACACAAAGACAAATTATGTTGTGCGATAGAGGAAGCGAGGAGAAAGGACTGGTGACCTTTATGACTAAGCTTTATACTCTTTGGATGATTAAATAACTCTAAGCATATATTTATAACAGATATATAAAACAAGCAACCGAGGGGAGAGTGACCGAGAATCGGTTTCTGTAACAAATCGGACGGTCGTCTTGCTAAAGCAAAAACTATGAAACTATCGTCTCGCACTAACTGGAATTTTCAGTCACTTGCAGAGTGAACACCAAGTAAAAGTATTCTGCACAAACTAATACACAGAAAAGGCACCATTAACTATGCACTTTCGGAACCTTGAAAGCAATTTCGCGCAGCTGCATACAATAGAGGAAGTAATTGGCGAAGCCTAACAACCAGTTACTTCTAAGTTTTCCTCTTCAATGAGCTGCCCCTTCCTCTTACTTCCTATTAGCGTTCATTGCATCAGCAATTTTGAGAATGAATAAAAAACATTATTTCCTTTGCCGGTTGCTGTTGACAGAATTGAGCTTATATCTAAAAATATACCAACGGAATCGGGAACATTAATAAATTTCCTAAAACAAGTATATGTAAGAACTTAATTTAGATAGATTTAGAGTTTTTGTTATGGTAGAGTAGTTTTTTATCCGAATCAAAACTGGCTGCACTGCTATGTGCAGGGATCAACCTATAAAAAGCCCACAATAACAGCACAAGACATACATTACGTTATTAAGACAAATAATACAGTGTTTAAACCCAAAATTGAAACTCGAAAAAAATTATATACAAATTACCAAAGAGGGTTGAAATTTCGGATAATATTGTATGTGGATTTTTAAACGAGTTAAGTAAAAGTAACAAGGAAATCAAATTAAAAATTAACAAATATCAAAATAAGAAAACAATAACTAAAACGCAGGCCTTTAATAAGAATATGGCAAATGAGGACAACTTTATCGAAGATGAGAAGGAAAAAATGTAATACCTTAGTAGGAAGAAGAATAATTATGACATTTTTAAGATTTGCGCAAATAAATGGCCAAATGAGCAAACTAGTCATGATGGTTGTGTATGCGAAGGCTTCCACGGCCGGTGTCCATTATTGTTCAGGCTCTTCCGTGTAGGCCGCGTCATAAAGACGTTGGTTGCCGACGTTTCGCAGGTCATGTGGCCTGCTTCTACTTGGGCTATGTACGAAGAAATCAGCTGTGCGTCTTAATTTAGAAATGATTGTGGGCGGAGCAAAACAAGTATAAATTAAGACGCACAGCTGATTTCTTCGTACATAGCCCAAGTAGAAGCAGGCCACATGACCTGCGAAGCGTCGGCAACCAACGCCTTTATGACACGGCCTACACCGGAAGAGCCTAGAACAATAATAGTCATGATGGAATTAAGAAAGATAATTGAGGCTTGGGTATTGATGCAATCTGTATCCAGGAACCATATATAATAAATGGCTGTGTACCATACATGCCAATTTTAGCGAGGGTATTAGATAAAAACGCCTTGGATGCAATGGTAGTAATAAACCCGGAGCTACAAGTACATAATTTAGCTCAATATTTGAATAGTTATGTAAACTGCATTGAAATAACGCATAAAATGGGAAAATTAAGTTAGTTAATTGTTATTTTCAATACAGTTTCACCCATAGAGCCCTTTTATCCCAAATGAAACATATCCACAACAAATGCAAAGACACAGAAATTATTCATTTGTGTCATTGTAATGCCAAATAGAAATGGTGGAATAGTAAAGTAACGATGAGAAGGGCGAAAAGTTAGAAGCAGTAATTTCTGAATTGGATTTAGTAATTTTAAATCAAACAAACAACCCTCTCCCCATATTCCAGAACGGAGCCGGTGCAAGTGAAAATATTGACATCAAACTGTGTTCAAGGAAAGTAGAATTTAAAATAAACAAAATGGAAGATGGGCCAAGGGTCAAGGACTGAATACATGTGATCATAATATAATATATTATGATTGCAGTATTATAGAAACTAAAGCAAAATATAATAGAAGAGGAGATTTTGTCACGTAATTATTGACAACAAATGAAGGAGGAGTTTCAAAACCTAAACGTTTTGTACAGTGGGCATTCAGTCGATGAGGATGCAAAAATCTTAATCGAGACCATTAAGGCAGTAGTTAAGAGTACAGTTCCAAAACTAAGATCCAAAATTTCTTTGAAAAAGTATGGACAGATAAACTGCAAAAGCTTAGAACATTAACCAGGAAATTAAAAACTAACCAAAAATCGGTTATTTTTACAGAAAGGGAATGTAATTTACAAATATACCGAAAGGCCAAACAAAAATACAAGGACCTATTAGAAGAAACTAGAAGGAAGCATTGAGAGTCTTCTTTGAAGACAAAATTACACAAATGTAATGGACCTTTCATACAAAATTATTATGAATAAAATAAGAAAACCAGAAACCATAACAACCATAGATGGAGGTAACGGTACTGTGACTGATAATTGGGAAGAGTCGACTAAATTATTATTTAATATCTTGTTACCAGATGACGAAGTAGATAACGACGAAGAAATAAATATCAGAAGTAGAGTGAAATTAGAAACGCCCTGTAATTACGGAGGAATTATATTTCCTATAAATATATCGGAGATACAATTACATTTAATACCCTAAAGGCCAAAAAGGCAGCATAAGTAAATAGGATTATGAATTAAGTGTTGTTTAATTCAAAATAAGAAGTAATTCCCTTCTTGCAGACGCTTTTTAATGATTGCTTATGGAAAGGGAGATTTCCAAACATTTGAAAAGAGGCACGAGTAGCAATACTTTAAAAAAAGGAAATGATAAGGATCCAAAACTACCCAAATCATATAGACCCATATGTTTACTAAATACCATGGAAAACATTTGGAAGAATTAATCTATAAAACGAGCCTGGAATTTAGAAAAACGATTGGGAAAAATAATTAAAATTCGGATTTAGAAAAGGATTTTCAACGAGGATGCCATTATGGAGTGATTAGGAACTATTGGTAAAAGTAAAAAACCTACGTAATTAGGGTATTAATTGGCATATCTGGAGCAGATATGCCAATTAATATTTAAAACAAAGAATTAGCTGGACTCATTACAAAATTTAGAAGGATTATTGTACATATGGATTGTACATATGTAAAGATAACACAAAAGGATGTCCACAAGGGTCAGTGCTGGGGCCCCTTTATGGGACATAGTGTGGAAACGTTAATTGAGGAAATGGAAAATGACAACAATATATAAAATCCGATTGCATATGCAGATGATTTTATCTTTATAAATGAAGGTCAAAATAGAATGGAATTTAAACCAAGACAAATAAATTTACAGAGAAATTAAGTAATTGGTGTGGCAAATCTAAATTTAAAATTTCATTCAATAAATCGTGTTATATGTTATTTATAGGGAATTTGAAGAGACCCGATTATTAAGATAAATAATCAAAATATTAAGATAAGGATAAAAGATATTTAAGCATTATGCTAGAAAGAAAATTAAATTTTAAAAAACATTCAAAATATATTCCTCAAAAATTCGAAAAAATAATTATGCAACTTGGTAGAATTACTAGAAAGTTTGTAAATTATCATTAAGGACAATAATAACCTACCACAGAGTAATATTTGCTTCCAGGCAACCAGGATGGATGATGTACTTATTAGAAAATTATTGAGAAGAACGCAAAGAAAAATATTACTACGTTTTACTGGTGCTGTAAATACCGCACCAACAATGGCTTTATTAATAACATCGGCAATATGACCAAGTATTTATTTAATAGGTTTGAAAGGAGCTCGATTTTGGATTAAGAGAAAAGATTTTCAAATAGTAGGAAAAATAGTTGGAGTAAAGTGTAATAATTTATTAGATATTAAGCAAAATTTGAAGACAGATGGCAACAGAAATTGGAAGAAATAAGGGGAGGTAAGAAGAGTTTGTTTAGCTGTTTTCGAATGTTGAAGAACGATTACGACTAGACACATACAACCGACAAAAAGATTAACACACTTTATTACATGTATTGGAATAAAATTAACAGAACAAATTACGACACATATGATGGTTGTGGAATTATAAACACACCGGAACGTACAGTGTTTTTAATGCAATACATACAATCAAAATCTATTAGAAGAAAGGGAACATTTAGGAGGATATACTCTATATACAATTCTAAGACATCCTGATTTAATTAAATATTTACAACAATTAACCAATTATATAGGTAAAACTGGGTGGGGAAAAAGTTATATTACCAAAGTAAGGAGAGAACTATTACAAAGAGAGATAGAGAAAATTAGAAGACCTGAGAAGATTAGAATACTAAATCAAAGTTTAGATATGAGAGAAGATAGAAGAATAAGTGAAGAGATGGTTAGCTAAAAATGTTGACATTGACGGAGAATAAAGAGGAGGAGGAGGAGGAGGAGGAGGAGGAGGTGAAAGCAGCAGAAGTAATAATGAATATTAATTCATGACTAGGCCGAAATTTGATAATAAATAGAAGGTTCGTTGCTGTTTCTGCGGGACGACAGGAATGGGCAGAGAAGGATAGATTTTAATTAAGACGACGGGAAGGAGAGAAATGTGGTGATTACAAAAGGAGGATGGAGGAAGAAGAGGAAAGGAGAGAAGAAGACGATGCTGGGGAGCAGGCTCCCCATCGATGGAGGAGCAGCTAGCAGGTTCGCCATTGTTGGAGGAGCAGCTAATGTGGATTGGGAGGGATAGTGAGTGGAATTATGGTGATGTTAGGTGCATGGAAGCATGAATTTTGCTATGATGTTATCAATAGGAGGGTAGTTGCAGTTTATGTAGGTTTGGAGGTGGAGTTGGTGTTGAAATAAAATGGAGGATGTGAGTGAAGTGAAATGATGTGGGGTAAAGTGAGCGGATATGTGGTGATATAAGAAGAAAGAAGATTTAGCGTTTGGTTAAAAGAGGTAAACGTGTAGTATGTAGTAATACTATTTGAAATTGATGTATAAAAATAAAAAAGAAGACAATAAAATAATCAATATAGAGATTAAATAAAATGTCATAAGGTAAATGAATAAACGAATAAACCACAAATTCATAAATAAATATATAAATTAAACAGAATACGAAATTATTATAAATTAAGAGTTGTTATGAAAATAAAATATTATAAATAGGTAACTTTAACTTCATAATTTTATTAAGGAAATTTTAAATAGAATATAAATTCATTCATTCATTCATTATCTGTTTACCCTCCTCTTATGTAGGACTTACACCCCCCAGGACTTACAAGCGGGTGCCTGGGGTCAGAGGCCCGTCGAGGAGCAGACACTCATGGATCAGACAGAGCATCCAGGATGGGTGATCAGCCCGATGCTTGGTATGAAGGAAGTAGTTGAAACGAAATGATGGTGAAATGGATGAAAGGAAAGGTGATGATGGAGCAGTTGGTGGAATGAATGGCGGGGGAAACCGGAGAACCCGGAGAAAACCCGCCCAGACGCCGCTTCGTCCACCACAAATCCCACATGCAGGTCCCTGAGATTGAACCCGGTCCGCCTCGGTGGGAGGCGAGCGGTCTAACCACTCGGCCACGGCCCCGCCCTTAAATAGAATATAAATAAGCTTATTAAAATAATTAGTAGTTCAGTAGAGAGTTTTGTGCTGGCTAACAGTACATTTTTGCTGGTTTCCAGTAAATGTAGTTAAATAGGTGTAGATGGCAGCTGGTTACCAGTTGCTAAGTGGTACTTCCACTTGAGAGTATATGTAAATTTAAAATCCTACATTCTTTTATTTCCTTTTTATTTCCTCAGTTTGATGCACATTGCGTTATTGATGTTTTATTATTATTAATGAGCTCAATCCAAATAGGAAATTAATAAGTAGAGACTCACCACACTGTATGCAGAGTCCAAAGAGTTGCAGCTCAAGTTCAGGATGCCAGAAGTTCCAATTGCACCTAAAAAAATTTCACAGATGAATATAAATTTAATGTTTAGGTTAATGAAGAATTTTAGCAATATAAAATCTGAAGCAGAGCAACAAATCAAATGTTAACTTAAAAGAACATAGCTAATAGTTTGTAATTCAAACCTTTACTTATTGCTATATTATTTTTGCATTCTTTTCAAGTCTTTTTCAATAAAAATTGGTAAATATTTTATTATTAAAAATTATGTTTGTCTAAACCGATTAAATTAGAGAAAAAATAACATATTTTGAATACGCTTGCCAAGTGCATAATTTTTCATTAAAATTGAACCACAACTGATGCGCATATATATTTTGAAAAACGCATTCCTGAGAAAACAAAAGTAATAGGGGACATGCTTATTCACTGAGTATTCAACATGCACTATAAAAAATGGCAGAATGCAACAAAAAATACCTATAATGCCACATTATTTGCGCTGGTCTTAACTGTATGCATATTGAACATGTAGGATTTGATATGTTTGTCGTTTTTGGCCAAAATCTCAATCCCCGGGCTCCATAAGAAAACACTGGGTTCACACCAGTAGACAACCGGCTTCAATATGAAACTACAGAAACAAGTAGGAAGACGATTTAAATTTGATTATATTCAATTGATTTGAAATTATATTAACATTTGGCCCTTAATCTAAGAGCAGGTCTGCTGGGTATAAAGCACCCAAAGTTTAGGCTTTTGTAGCTAATAGTGATGATAAATGTTAAATCATTTTCGAAAGAACTATACCTTGAGACAGTAACTATGGTTATATATATGCCATATATACAATAATGTGAATTGTAGTGTGAAATGGTATTAATAAGAAAAATACTTGTATAAATATACGTGGGACCCGACGTAGCAAGTTTGGAGCCCGAATGTTGAAGGCTAATATAGCAAGTTTGGAGGCCAACATCATGTGACTTGTAAAAAAAATTAAAAGCTACGCGAACGCAGGGAAGGAACAACGACGATCCATCGAAGAACCCAGCAGAGAAACACATCGAAGAGCCCAGCAGAGAAATCCAGCGAAGAGCCCAGCAGAGAAACACATCGCAGAGCCCAACAGAGAAACCCAGCGAAGAGCCCAGCAGAGAAATCATCAAGGTGCAAAGTAAGAAAAAAAAACTACGGGTACAAGAAAATCTTCAGACTACCAACAGGACATCAAACAACGCAGAACGTCAAGAAACAACCAACACATCCACAGCATCTAAGGTCTACAAGAACTTTATTCATGAGAGAGGGGCACGAACTGCGGACAGCAAGAATACACCTCAGCTCTACGTTTGGTCACCGTAAGATCACAGTAAAAAGGTCAGACAAAAACTTTATACAGTAATAGTGATAAAGTTTCTTTGTAAATGTGTATTGTGCATGTTATAGATACTTAGAAGTGGTAAGATTAGTAGGAGAAACTCAAGTAGTAATATCCAATTAAATAGACACTCTACAGAGATTGAAGGGGAAAATTCAAATGAAAGCATTTTAATTTCGTTGGATAGAGATATATCCGATGTAACTAATTTTAATGATAACAGTCAAAATACAGTAACAGAAACAGATAATGTGGAAGTTAAACAGTGTGTAAGGGCAGAAATACCGTTAGGTACAGAACAGGGTCAGGCAACAGAAACGAGAATGAACAAGGAAAATACAGGATTACATGATAATGCAGTCCCTCAGAATAACAACACAACTCAAAGGGAAATACCCGAGTTAGGTAGTAACGATCAGCTTAATCTGATGACAATTCTTAGGGCTATATCAGACCTTAAAACTGACATGGACAATAAATTAGAACAATATAACAAAGAATTGGATAAAAAGCTAGGTAGTAATAACAAGGAAATTGAGAGAAAATTTGAGATACTGGGGCAAAGTAATATAGCACTAGATAAAAAGCTAGATCAGCAAAGCCAAGAAATAGGTAGACAGATTGCAAATAACTTAAGAGAAAACAGGTCTGAAATTAAGAGAATAGAAAGGAAACTAAACGATACTAGTAGAGCAATGCATGCTGAAATGAAGAACAGATTAATAACCAGTGTAAAAGGCTTGTAGGTAAAATTGCTAGTCAGATGAGCATAAATAGTCAAGAAATGAGTACTAAGTTGGATAGTCAGACAAGTGAACTAAGGGAAATTATAGACCATACAAATGCAGACTTAGTGCAAATTCAAATAGACATAAGGGGGGAAATTACAGAAATTCAAAACAAAGATAAAATAATGCAGGAAAAGTTTGAATCTGTAGTGCAGAATAGCAATAAGAAATTTGAGAAACTAGAATATAGCTTGAATTCAATCATGAATAATAGAACTAGGGTACACAATAGTACAATTACTGATGATGTAAACCATGTAAATATGCATGAAAATAATGTAACTGAAAGGGGTACAATATCCTCTGGTTTCACTAGTTCACGAGATGCTTCAGCTTCTCCTATAGCAGCTGCACTATCTCGTAGCCAACATGCAAATTCAGAATCCAATACTAATGTATCTAATAACTTAGTAGGATATCACATGATACTTAACGAATTACCTTTACCTAAATTCAGTGCTACCACCAGTCCGGTCCAATTCATTAATGAAATAACTGAATACTTTCAATTGAAAAGCGTTCCGGAATCACTTAAGATGATCGTGGTCAGAAAATGCCCCTACAAAAAAACTTTGCAAAGGCTAAATATGATGGCCGACGGCGAGTTAAATTTCGAAACTTTCAGAGTACTACGCGAGAAAACTAGAAAAAAAAGAAAACATGATAATAAGAAAAGAAGGCTTATAATAAGAATATTGGGAAATAAAGCTAAAAAAAGGTACGGATAGTAAGAGTGGATAGCCTTGTAAATAATTGTAAATGTAAGAAGTAAGAGTATGAAATAAGTATGTTTGAGACCTGTAAAAATAGATAAACTATATATGTGTATGTATATAAAATCATATAGTTGATTAGCCTCAATGTACTTGATATAAGTGTAATAGTCAACAGAAAACACAAACGATAAGATCTCATAAAGCTTTAGGTACTGTAACCTGTGTGTAAATATGCTAATGTAAATAGATAGAAGTAAGAATTAACTCATAAAATAATTAGTTCATAGTTCAAACACTAGAACAACCTAAATACATAGCAAGCAAATGTCGATTGCTTTTCAGTTTTATGTATGTGTAACCATTTTCTATGTGTTTTTTTTATATATGTCAGATTACAACCTGATATACATAAATGAATGTGACTGGATTGTATATTATTCAACATGTTTTATTCAATTAAGTTAATACGTGTCAATGTCCATTGTAATTGTTTATACTAAAAGGATAGTGAAAGAACGTGTTTTGCACGCAGCAGCGGAGTTTGTAAACTTAACCCGGGTCAAACAACTATAATGACTTAGCTGAAAACACAGTACAAAGTGCAGTGAAGGGTGTGTTGTTATTGTATGAAGTATGAAGTCAGGTAGGAGACCCATATTAAAGGACTGTAACAGAATGAGCAAATTCTCACAGATGTATGGGGTGTGCCAAGAACACTAAGCACCTATGGCATGACCAATATATTCATGAGACATTAAACAATATTAAAAATTTACTCGTACACATAAACTTTAAATATGTTTAAAGGGGGCATATTTGAGACAGTAACTATGGTTATATATATATATATATATATATATATATATATATATATATATATATATATATATATATATATATATGCCATATATACAATAATGTGAATTGTAATGTGAAATGGTATTAATAAGAAAAATACTTGTATAAATAGAAGTTAAGGCATAAGTTTTATGTATGTGCAAGTGTAGCTGGAGCTGTGGAACTCTTGTTAAAAGCCGACAAACATATCTTTGTGTTAGAATTAAGGCCCAGGCAAAAAGGACTTGTACGGGAAGGTCATAAAGGCCAGACCTTGTGTCTTTGTGAAATAGAAAATGCGACAAGCGAACACAACATATGTTTGTAGAGAGGCCACATGTTTGCAAACGTAGAACAATAGCCGGGTAAGTCTTCTGGAAGCTTCCAAGCTGAACGAAAACAGACAATGAAATTTTAAGGAAGAAATATGTTTAAAATCTTTAAGGGGAGAAATGTTAGTTCTAGCGTCTCCATCAGCCAGGGCGGTTGAGTATAAAGTGCTGCGATGTGAATAAGATACATGTAAGCTCTCAGAAGCAGGCGATATTATTTACTTCTTATAATGTAGTAGGAACGGTGAAAGGTTATCGATTTAAAGGTCTATAGGAACGTGTGATAAATATTACAATTATTTCTAGAGCACGTATAAAATACTTGATTGCTCAGCGAACGCAAGTTTGGCTTACGAACAGGGTAGGGCTCGACCGTTCTACAGCTCCAACTAACTTAAGCAACTGGGTAGCTTATTACTAAAACAGTAAATGCGTATGCCATTAAATCATAGTGTTCTTCATGACTTAATCTATTGTTAGAGTTGTTACTTCACAAGTATGTGAAAGTAAACACATGCTATGACCTTTGTATGTGCCCGATAAACTAGTATTGAGTGTATTTCGGACATGAACAATGATGGGTGTTTGCTTCTTAATCCACTCTAAAATACTGAAATGTGTAAATGGACTATAATAATCATCATAATAATAGTTCTAGTAACTAACAACTTTTATTCAAAAACAACAATTTCAGTAGGTATGCCATTCTCATTTAAATGATCCGCCAAAAGCAAGCATGCCAAAAAGGTAAAAACTTTCGCCTAACAACATTAGTTATTACCGAGGTCTCTTTTGTTGAGAAGATAATAAGTACCAAGACTACAAGGGATACCATTTTCTTAAGATAGGATTAAACGATATTAGTAGTAAACTGTTCTTAATTTTTATGTATTATAATTTTGGTTTTAGTCTAAATAACATCTAAATTATCACCAGCGCCGGCAGCTAGACGATTCAAATGTTCCCAAACTTAATCGCAGTGGAAAAAAAATTAAAAGCCTTGAGAAATGTTGCGTTATTATTATTAATAATAATTTGTCCCTTCACCTGTGGGTGTAAACGCAGTGACAATGATTTTGTGATGGTTACAATTTTACTTTAAAATATTTTGATAATATGACTTTATAAATTTGGAGATATTCAGGACAAAATTTGTCTAAGTAACTCCAGGAAATTAACTTTAGCTTTCTTGTCAGTCATTTTCCGGATATTGAAGTAAGCAGAGATAAGGTGACACGCGGTTTAGGATAAAAGATCACTTCACGCCCGACGCGTGGGTGAGTTACGTAATTTCTGCCGACATACACTTACATCAGTTACCAGCTAGGCACTAATCAGTATTTTGTCGGGTATTTAAACTTAGGGATTTTTAATGGCGGCCTCTTGACCAACCACGTGCCTAGTTAATTTGCAATTATGGCGTAGGTGCTAGATCTGACGACGATGGACCGCTGGACCTCTTCTGCCACGCAGGTAAAAGCACCAGCTGTTTAATTCTTTCTTTTTGAAATGTTATTTAGGTTATATTAGATAAAGTAAAAGTTAGAACGTTTGGGAACATAAGTTACATGTCCTATAATGGCATCCTTTCACCATCCTTCCAACTACCGCAACCTGTAACCCTCTCGAGGCCTTCATGTGCTATGTTCCCCCATTCTTTACGTGACGTCTAGTGAAGGCGCTGATGGGGTCGGCGCCGGACCTGTACCGTTCGTCACAATGTTAATGTTGTAGTAAACGATTATATCCATGATACATATCTGTGCCACTTTAGGACTGAGAAAAACTGAACTATTGATTTTGTCTCAACCTCTGGGGTGCCTTTACTCTCCTTTTAAAAATATGTTTAATATACAAGGAGCATTTAGGTTCACTATATAATGTTGTGGATTTAAGTTTTGTCTTGACTGCGTGTGGATTTTAATGGACTCGTGATAAGGAAGTATTTATATTTTCAATTCCGAATTGCTTCTCAAGTAGGAATTAGTATTAAAATAAATGTAGTTTCTCACTTGCTGCTACGTATGCTTTTTCACCTAATATTGCATCTTGTTGCGCTCTAGGTAATAGTTGATGACCTCTCTTGTACTGTGCGGCTGAGGTGGGAGAACTTGCATTCAATAAGCTTGCCGAAAATATTATGTATGAGTAGCAATCAAACCTCAACAAAAATATGATGTGTAACACTCGATGTTTCGACCCGTTACCACTTCACAAATATTCCTTGTATTTATATTATACTACTGATATACAAAGTTATTCAAAAATCCACCTTAAACGTTTGAGAACAGAGAGTACGAGTTTGGTTGCATACAAAATGAGGAAACTAAACACCTGTTTGTATAATAAATCGATTTTTGTTAGTGTAGGTATCATGAGGAGGGAAAGAAGAATCCGATTGTTTGAACATTTGGCAGTGCACCAAAGTAAAATGCATCCTGAGATAACTTAAAATTGAATATTGGGCGCTTCAGAAAACTAATTTTAGGCCAAAAACCATATATTTTAAGATCAATATTTTTCTGCAGCATTAATCTTTCTCGGTTTTCCAGTTGTAGAGAAATCAATAAGAATGAAAAGGTTCTCAGAGACAGTTTACAGAAAATCCGAGGCGTATATTTTATTCATCATGCCGATATGTCAATTGTATGGTAAACCACAAAAATGTTCCATGTAAGGGGTTGCTTGAGTTGGAGAATTCCGTGAAAATCTTTGCTTTGCATCTTTAGAAACGCAAGAATTAAGTACGAAACACACTATTTATCTGAGTATTCTTTTGGGGGTTAAGTAAACACACGCGTGTGGGCTTTTTTTCCTAAAATTGCTTGTGGATTCAGGTTACAGTAATAATGGTACCTGAAAAACTAGGATGCAATCTTTATATTGTGTCTACTGGTGCTTCATCCAGAAAAAGAAGGTGCCGAAAGTAGGCGAGATAAAGGTGTGAGTTCTCCTTTTCAGCTAGTAAGTAAACAACTTTATATTCGACCACAAGTCCTCTAAATTACCTGAATACCAGACATTATTTATAAGCAATAGAGTGTCTTTTATGAGTTGAGTTTAATCGTCCTAATTGTTTTGTCCCATTGTGTGGAAAAATCCTCGGAAGGGAATTCTGCCATAAATCAGAAAGGAAGTAAGACCGCCTGTCGCCAAGGATAACGCATCAGTAATATTAGGTTTTAAAATTTTCGCTAGTTTTCGCGGCGATGCAGTGAATGTAAATCACGAGTTAATCTAAGCCTTCTAGAAGCATATGATTCTTGTTCTGATCGGCCAGAGTGCGACGTTAAGCCGACAGAGGATTCTGCTTTATCCGGGAACTAATTTTTCTCCCGCTTCTCAAACACGGTTTTTCGAGTGCCCGGACTGTACGCTCCGCTAAGCTTAAATCCTACTGTCAGTAATACCAGCAAGTTACGTTAGTTCTCCCCCTTTCCTCCCTCCCTGACCCACGAAATCACAATGTATGACTTTAACCTGGAGCATCAGGGAGGCATTTGAACGTCATTACACGTTTGTATATATGATACAGCCGAGAGATCAGCAACCACTGTATTGTAATTAGTCTTGCAATTACAGTGTGGCTTTCCGCCGGCTCAGCGACATAGGAATTTCTGTCTCACTCACGTCTAGTTTATTTAGGGGCGGATGCAAAGGGTGCGAGACCCCCGTGGGAGCATAAAGGGCGATCCTCCCCCACTCCTAATACCCCTGCACCCCTTCCTAACGACTTCCTCCTACTTGCTCCTCGCTCTGAACGTGACAGTCATTTGTTTCGCATTAAGTCTCGCTGTTGTATTATAGTTGTTGTTGTTCCTGCTGGAATAATTGAAATAGCGCGCACCACCAAAGCTACTCTTGGGCAGAGAGGTGGGCGGGGAGGAGGGGTCTCGAAACGAGCTTCCCGACGTTCAGAGGTCATGCGGTTTTAGATCCTATAATGACGATTCTTGATCGGTCGCGCCGCAGACATTCATTGCTAAAGATGAGACTAATGGCTGTACTCGCTTCCAATGAAAGTTTTTTTAATCCAACCCTCTCGAATTAGCGATGAAATATTCGACGAGGTAGAAACAGAAGCGAAAAAAATTATATATAAAGGAACTAACTACCTATATTAAACAATAAAATTAATAATTAAAAATCTGATGGCCAGCACTCACACGACTTTCTTTGCCAATGAAAAATTTACATTCATCCGTTTATGCTATCCATATAAAAAGCGATTCTTCATCCTCGTTACGTTACCTACGATATGTTTTACCTACAATTGTTTCAAATTAACATAATTGTTTCAACAATGCAGAAACAGATTCAAATGTTTATTCGAGGCAACACGTCCTTGTTATGGAAGGGAAAGAAAGGGGAGATGGGAAAGCAAGAATCATAAACTTTCAAGCATATCCGTTAAGTGCCTTAGGAAATGCCTACACTTGCTGCATGGAATATTTCAAAACTGCTAACCGTACGAAAAAATACATTTGAAAGAAATTTTGTATTTTAATGTGTTCTACATAGTAAGTCTATCTTTGATTGTGATACAAAATTCAGTCGAGTGAAATGATGATCACAAAAAAATTCAAGTTATACATTTTATTTCTTATTTCAATATTTAAACACGTGAAAAAATAAAAAATAACGAAAAATGTGCATGGAAAGAATAGCTTGGGTTGAGGAAATTTCTTTTTAAATCTTCGTGTCTCAGTGTCGCAAGATTCTGAATTTAAATACCAAATTTGGTGTTTAATTTTTGAGTTGTGAAGTTCACAGTCAGACATGTGCGCACATACCGTTTCTGGGTTCAGGGGATTATAAGACGTGTATTTCCGTGAAATATACATGTGGAATTTTTGGGTAGAATACAATACTTATCTTACCTACTACTGGTAGACGGTAGAGAAAACAAAAACCTGATGTGAGCATTCGCATTACTTTCTCCGCCCATACCAAATCAACATATATCCATTATATACATTAATATACTATAGTATTCACATTAATACTACTCTCAGAGAATGTTTATATAAGGCACCGAAATGGAACTTTGGTAGTAGAAGTAGCAGCTATATGCAGTTGAGATCTGGGAACTCGATGAAAAATGGAAATCCCTCTGGCTTGTAAAGAAGTACTAAGGTTACTGAGAACAAAATCAAAGGAAGAGAGAGGCTTTGATTACAGAAGCAGCTTTAAAATAGGCATAAAGGAATGTTTGAAATATTAGAAAACTATGCTAAGCAAGAGTGTGTGGGTGCATTTACTGCAGAGAAACTACTTAAAATACAATGAGTTGGGAGGTATGTGGAGAATGAGGTAAAATAATGTGAAAGCCTCCTGGAAGGCAGCGAGAAAAACATTTGAAGTTATTTAAATACAACATTCATTTGATGAACTGGAAGAAAATAGCATTCATTTTTTTTTTGCGTAAGGATGAAAAAAGGTGTTTAAAGGGTAAACTATATGAATAAGTTGAACAAAGATCAAAGTGAAATGTTAATATGGCTATGGAGGTTGAAAGGACAACAGAAAGACATTATGTAAGATCAAGTGCCCATTGTGTGGAGGAAGGCAAGATCTACAACACATCTACTCAAATATAATTAGACTAATGAATGGAAGAAGGCGTACATTCCTACCAGGGAATATGTAAAAATACAACAAAAAATCTGATGTGTTACACTCACATGACTTTCTCTACTCTTGTACAAACCATTTTTACAAACGCTTATTCTCATCTACTTCATGTTAATCGAGATAAACATTTGCAGACTCTATGTTATTGCTAATTTTCTTGTAGATGTAAGGGGAATATATATTTACAAGGGCAGTATAGAAATACAGTAGCCTTTAAGCATAGACATATATCTTAATAGCTGGTTGCTATGTGCAGCACCATTCTCTTTGCCACAGATTAATACTCTTGCATATCCAAGACAAAAAAATGAAAAACGAATTCCCATTTGAGAAAATAAGTATTGAAAAATTTAAGGGAATAAAGCAATATCTCGAAAATGGTTCACTCAACAAAAAAAATGTATATGACATAAATTGTGTATTTTAACGCGATATACTTTTTCTGTGTAGTAAAATTGTGTCTATCTCTTATGGTTTACCAGTTATACAAAAATCGTTCACAATGAAGAATGCTTTTGGAGACATTCCCAGAAAATTCAAGATATACATTTTATTGGTCATGAAAATATCTTAAACATATGATATTTTAATCAAAATCGTAGAGCCATTTTTGAGAAAATTAAAGTTTTCGAAAAATGTTCCATGTAAAGGGTAATCTGGGGTGGGGGGATTTTCTTGAAAACCTTCGTGTCGCATCTCTGGAAGATACTGAACCTAAATACCAAGTTTGGTGTTTATCCGACTGTTCGTTTCTGAGTTATGCTGTTCACAGACACACAGACAGACATGTTTCCAAAAATGATTTTTTTTGGATTCAGGGGGTCTCAAAACATATATTTCCGGTGAAATCTCGGTATCGAATTTTTGGGTGGAATACGTAGTAGAGAAAGTAAAAATATCTCGAAAATTAGTAAGTTATCTGACATAAAATACATATTTTAATAAGCTGTACGTTTTTGTTTTGATCTATTCCTTATGATTTTTCACAGAAAATTTAAGATACGTATATGTTTAATGTCAACATTTGACACATTTATGGAATTTTAATCAAAAGCACTAGTGACGCATTTTAGAAGTAACAAAAAGCTTTCATGAAATACTTCGTCTGTTGGGAGGGGATTTCGTGAAAATCTTCACCTTGTATTGTATAAAAATTGTGCAGATAAATAGGAAGTTTGATTTCAAATTACTTATTATATTATCTACGTCCTGTAGTTTCTTTATTTTGTGGCAGTATTTTACATCACAACACTGTAAATACCAGAGTGATTGTAGTGTAAATAAGCATTATTGTATGACAATGATTTGAGATGTTTGTTAATTATAAGCATTGTTAGGAAATAAGTTTACACGGCCTCACTGAAACTGACAATAGGAGCGGGTAACAATGTAGCGAGGAGGTGAGTTGTTTATTAATTAGAAGAGACAAGCAAATGGCGTCAGAGTAGCGCGCTTTTCTTAGAAATGGAGGGAATATCTTCCCTAGAGCATATGTGTTCGTAATTTTGATTGGATATAAAAATAGACGCTAATGTTGGCGCGCTTTATTAACCAATAGCAGCTCTTTTATAATCTTTAGGCATATCGGGGTGAGGGAGTATAAAAAACTAAAGCCAGAGACGGGTAACGTGCAGTCCAACAGAATCATTCGCGGGTTATACGTCGCGCAGTTTTACAGAATCATTCACAAGGCAAGCGTCGCGCAGTTCTACAGAATCTCTCGCGTCGTAAAGTTAGTTAAAAGATGTGAAATACGCGAATTAATAATGTGCGGCAAATAAGTGATAATAGTTACATTCGAAAATATAACAGTTTCAGTCAGGCGTGTATCAAAAGTAAATATGTGAAATTAATGAAGTGTGACGGCAATAAAAGTGTAAAAACAAATTCTTTTATTAGTGTTGTATTTTAGTAACAACTCCTTTCCGTTTACACACCCTGTTTAAGAGATTTGCTCGACCTATAATAATAGCTAGCCGGAGGACAAAGAACCCAAAATTCAAACTAGTAATACAATAACAGGCGCTCATCAAATAACACTAACACGACGGTACCGCGACAATTTTTATCTCTAATTTTGTAAATATTAATATCTTTTGTGAAAGGCTTATTTACATTTAATTTGGGTTTGTTCTTTTATTTTTCATTGAAGTCAAAATATGAATTGATTAATAGAATAACATTGGAAACCTCGTGAATTTTATTTATAAAAGGTGAAAAATTTTAATTATATTTATTATTTTATACTAGTTATAATAAGAAGTGAATTGTATATAACATTTTTTTTTCATTTGCTGTTTGCCTTATCTGACTTCATTTTGGGTGTGTGACGATAGCATATGACATAAACGCGCGCGAGTCTTCAAAAAGAGCAAATTTTTTTTAGATTTTGATATATAATACCACACTTCCTCACTTCCTTATCACAGGTGAGTGATATAAAATGCAAAAAAAAAAAAAATAATCTGAAAATATTTGAAACGAGCATCAACAGAACGAGTAAAACGATCTATAATGCTTATTAAACTAGGAAACTAAAGATAATGAATAACTAAGATACTCTCTTACATATAAATACATTTCTGTTGTGAGTTTCACATTCTTTAAAGCATATAATGTTGTAAGCATGTAATTAGAAACGGTGAAATTAAGCTAAATATTCATTTTTCTAAAGGTTATGATGCCACATGGTGTAACACAGGATGCATGAGCTAGTCTTTCAGTATCAGTCACATCCTGTAGAATCATGTGGGTCACATGATGTCACCTCATAAGACTAGAGGTTATATCTCCATATATGTCCTGTGTGGAGGCGGATAGCAGAATATAAAAGGCCTCCCATCAATCAATGGGGTGGGCAGTCTGTATAGTAACGGTACAGGTGTGGCCGGAGGCTCTACTCAAAATACCGCATACGCCAGGCATGACATCCATCATCTGCTTCAAGGTAAGATATACTTAAACCATGTACCCTTTTCTATTTCTATAGCTTGCTTACTATCATGCATTAACTGAATTTGTTAGGCACAATAAACGAGTTTATTATTTTTGTTATTCATGCCTTAGAATTGTGAGTTGCTCACCAAATCCTTAACCCTGCTACGATCCCAAATGCACGCCTCATTCCCCTTGCAAATCGTAGCGTGACAATATGTCAAAATATTATTTTAGATTCGAATAATTTTTTGCTAGCGCTCTGAAAGAAAAGATATGAAGATGTCAACTCATTAGAAACAGCTGGACAGATTCCCATGCTACCTTGGCCTGTCCACCAAACAGTAGAAACTACGGAGTACCTTATCTTTTAATGTTATTTATTAAAGTCGCTTTGACGAGAAATCATATCGTGACTACATCATGTAAATTTTAGGGTTTACAGGCTGTTCGAAACATTCAATTACAAACAGTTGTATAAATTAGCATATTTCATAAACTGTATGGTTCATTAAGACCATCCACTGATTGTTAGTAACACCATTATTAAATCTCGAAATAACAAGCCGAAAACCACCCGTAATTAGATATAGGAGCATGAGTGTGACTTGCCTTGATCCAACATTGGTGGAGAATCATAAGTTAGAAGATATGTGCGAGTTAATGTGCGCTCAATGAGGAGTCTGGTGAGATGAACTTGGTCCTGTCGTCGAAGGTGCAGTAAAGAAAACCTGGATGTGGGTACAGGATATATGGTACTGGCTGGAGACATAGAGTACAAATCACTTTTCCATTGTTGCAGGATAGTTCGTATTTTTTACTGTTACTAGTCCTGATGAGGAATTTTTATTACTTCTGCCTAAGGCTGTTTGGTGGCTTCTTTGGTCGCTTTATTTGCGGTCTCGTTGTCGATGATGGAATCCAGGTTAATGTGATGAATTTTCTAGTGGAGATAATTCTATAGTATAACTTTTGTAAGTTTTGGTTCAGATAGTTATTAGATGTTCGTTGAATTCGTGACAGTGAACTTGTTGAATCGGAGAATATCATAAAAGACTCGTCTCTGCTCTTCAGAGTATATGGATAGCGAATTGTATAACGTACAGTTCAGTTATTTCCATCATTATTTCCGATAAGTCAAGAACCATCGATGTAGATATTGGACCGCAGCGTGAAGTTACCAACGGGCCGCGGTTAAAAAAATGAGTTTTATTTATGAACGCTCTTTAACTGCTGTGGTCCTTAGCTTCCCATTCTATACTGGGCGTGAAAGACAGGCTTGAGGTTCTTTTGAGTGCCGTAAATCTACGATACGGGACCACCGGCTTTACTTCCCTTCCCAAGGAAGCAATGCTAAGGGTTTTTACGCCCGAAAAAGTTCATCGCCCTTCGCCGGGTTTGAACCCGCAACCTCGGAACTAGAGACTAGCTGGTAACCACTACACCACGGAGGAGCATTCCGGCTCGCCTATCTGGCAGACTGGGTTCGGCAAACGACCGACCTTGCAGAACAATAGCCGCATAACAAACTCATTATGTGTCACTTCCCTGCAGTTTGGGTAATTACTGCTCCGGAATATTCCTTTAGGCAGTTTCTCCTTCGAGAGCGTTCCGCCTATATAAGGGGCTGACTAGCGCCCGGTTCGACAGTTAACGAGTTAGTTCAGTTCGGTTAGTTAAGAGGTTACGAAATTAAAAGGTGGCCAGTGTCGAGTGCAGTTCAGTTGTGAATTGTGACTCAGCAGTTCAGTTGTGATTCGATTTGACGGATCAGTTGTGTTCTGTTCTGAGCGTGTGCCAACAGTGATTCAAGTGTAACGTTTGTGCAGCGCTGAGCGCCTAGGTTATAACTAAAGTGTATTTTAGCAGCAGCTGGTGTTCTCATTTGTTACAGTATGAACACAATTAGAGTAGAATGCCCAAAACTCTGTAAACGTTTTGTGATATGTAGCGGGAAATCGTCGGTCCTTGGGTTGATGCTATCTGCTGCAATGTTGTTCCTCAGCTATGGATGCTCGTCGGCTGTTGCGTTTTCCATTCCTAACTTTTCCCTATATATAACTCTTGGTTCTCAGGGCTATCGTGGGTGAGACAAATTAAAAATAAACTGCATTTCCCTTAATCAGTACAGTTTATTCACAAGTTAAATATTTATGGGCGGTTAGCTTTTCCCATTATTCCAATCCCACTATTTTAAATAAGTCAGGAGCCTAACTATCTGCACACGACTCCCACCCATATGCACACATACGTCATCTTTCGCTAAGAGCGTAGCACTTCGTACCGGTGAAATTCTAGAAGAGAAGAGAGTGGGCTCTGGGGCCTTGTTTGTCCTTATATACCTGAGCCTAGTGACACTCACCTCTGTGTTTCAAAATGTAACGACGTTTCTAATTGTTCCTCAGACCGCGTTACCTTAATATGTATGAGAATATGTTACTCCAAATTCGTGCGCTTACGCGTCATCCTGGCGCGTTGTGAAGCAGGTTCCATAACTCTGTCTCTTTCTAATTCTCCTGACCGTTACCGGTTCCCTGTTCGTTGGCTTGGTGAAAGGTGTGTTCTACTTAGAATTATGTTTTACCTGGAATTTTGCTAGATCGCCCGTTTCTTACAATTTGCTCTGTACAAATGTTGAATATTTTAACATGTTTCTTGGTGAACTATATTCTTACTGTAAATTCTTATATATGTATACTATATCCCCTTTCATATGTACAATTCTTATATATGTATAGTATATCCCCTTGCATATGTACAATCTTATATCTCGTATATCTCCTTTCAGATACAGAGAACTGATAGACTCGGTTCTTCTTATTTTGACCATGGAGGTGTCAGCAGTTGGAAAATTGATCTTCCATGAAACTGATTCCATAAAGGCGCTGAACTGATAATCTATATCAGAATAAATTATAGTAGTTTTGAGATCCGTTACGTTACTTTTGCCCCGAAGAAATTTAGGATCATAGGTAGAATCACTGGAGATGTTAGAGAAAGAGTTGGCTAGAGTATCTACAATAAGCTGGCGATTAATAATAGGCGTACTTACTGTAGGTGGCTGGAGTTGCTGTATTTTGTACGAAAGTTTAGTCCCAGTTATTGCTTGCACTTTTCCCCACATTTCGTTTGGTTGGTCCTAACTGTGAGGGATGACATAAATTTTAATCAAGACTCTCTCTTGTTTATCTGATTTGTTTACGGGCTACAGCTCGAAATCGGTTGAATTCTAATTTAGCTTCAATGACAGATTGTCGCTTATACTTGTAATACGCCTTGTTCTTGGGTTGGATTGCTTTTTTACAAACTTCATTCCACCAAGATATTCTTCGCTGATAAGATACGTAAGTGTTTAATGGAATGCTAAGTTCAGCAGAAGAAACTATTGCATTGTAAGGAGATAATGTCATCAATCTGAAGTTGTGAGAAGTCCTTAGGACTGCGAAGGTTGTCAACTGAGTTTTGAAGTGTGCTTCTGTAACGACTCCAGTCGACTTGGTTGAAATTCCTAGTTGGGTGCTGTGAATGTTGTATGATCTGATATGCTATAAATAGCATAGAGTGACAGGGAGATGACCGCTGTCATACAGAGAAGAAGCAACTGACCAATAAAACAACGGAGCAGTATTCGGAGACGATACAGTGAGGTCAATATTGCTACAGCTATTGTAAGAGACATCAAAGCGTGTAGAGCAAGTGGGTTTAGGATTACTAATTCATGTGTTTGTACAACAGATTCGATTACTTTCCCCAGGTGATCAGTTAATTTACTGACCCATAATGTGTTGTGGCTATTGAAACCACCCACGGTTACAAAAGGTTGAGGAAGCTGAGCAATGAGGTCTTTAAGGTTATACATACATATCAAAATTTGTGCTGTTGGGAAGATATAAGTGGCAAACACGAATCTTTGTAGTAAACATTAGGGCGATACTCAATTTTTTTAGAATGTCATGTTTCTAAAAACAAATGTCATTTCTTTATATTTGACAGCTAATTTCTAATGTTTTGCGAGTTCATTGCCGTGTAGTTTGTTCTATTTGTTCTATAGTTTGTTAATTATCATCATCTAAAGATTCTGTGTTCACCCATAAATGAATTTTATTAGAGAACTTTCCGGGCTATAATGTTTTAAGATTTTAAATCGTCATTAATGCCTAAACAATGTATCGAAATTTTGGGTGGAATACAATACTTCCCCTACTTACTATACGAAGTAGAGAAAGTAAAAAGAACAACGAATTCTCAGTTGAAACAGTGTAAGTATTGGAAAATTCAAATAAATAACTAGGAATATATCGAAAATGGTTCACTTTAGAAAACAAATGTTTATGCCATATATTGTGTGTTTTAACGAGATCTACATTTTTTATGCAGTAAAATTTTGTCTCTCACTTGCGGTTTACCAGTTATCAAAAGTCGTTCAGAATGAAGAGGACTTTTGGGGACATCCCCGGAAAATTCAAGATATACAGTTTATTTGCCATAAAAATGTCTTAAGGATATGATACTTTAATCAAAATCGTTTGAGCTGTTTTTGAGAAAATAAAAATTTTCGAAAAATGTTCCATGTAAGGGGTGGTTTGGGGTGGGGGATTTTCTTAAAAACTTTCACGTCGCATCCCTGGAACATATTAAACCTAAATACCAAGTTTGGTGTTTATCCGACTTTTCGTTTTTGAGTTATGTTTTTCACAGACAGACCAACACACAAGACATACACACGGACATGTTTCCAAAAATGCTTTATATTTTTATGTCCTGTACATGCAAAGAGAATGCAATGTTCCAAATAGCAACCAGCTCTTAAGCATTTGATAATCGCTTAAACCTACCATATTCCCCTTTACACCTACAAGAAAATTAGCAATAAGATAGAGTCTGCAAATGTTTATCTCGATTAACATGAAGTAGATGGAGAATAAGCGTTTGTAAAACTAGTTTGTACAAGAGTAGAGAAAGTCATGTGAGTGTAACACATCAGATTTTTTCTAAAACTAACCATATTGCTACTATAGCGTTAGATGATAGCGTACTGTTACTGACGAGTAGTACACAAATGTCTGTTTACCGCAAATTTTAGAAAAGGAAAACTAAAGTTACATCATGACAGCCCATCGTCGCATGCAGCAAAACTAATAACTGGGTATCTGGATGCCCTAAAAGTCAGCACCATGAACCTTCCACCATACAGTACTGACCTAGCACCTTATGATTTCTTTTTGTTTTCAAAAATTAAAGATAAAATGCGTGAAATCACTTTTTTGTCATTAGATGAAGCAGTGCAACATTGTAAAAACCTGGTTTCTAAAGTGTCTCAGGAAGAGTTCATATTGCTTTAAGGACTAGGTTCATCGAATGCAAAAATGTATTGATGTTAAAGGGTAATATTTTGAAAACAACAAAATTATTTAACTTTTTTAAGGGGACAAGGTAGTCTGAACACATGGCAATTACACCTTAAGGTGTTAAATTGCCAATGCTCTTAAAGTTCTCAATGGTATTCCCTGAAAGTTTTATGAATTATTCTATAAATCATGACAATTATTTCAAGTGGTTGTTTGCATTGATAGCTTACGTAGTTGAGTCCGTAAAAATTAAATCATTCAGCGGAAAAATAATAAAATGTACTCTTAAAACATGTGAATTCAGGTACCTTTTTCTCTTATACTACTTGCAATACAGAATCACACTTTTGCATGCATTCTTAGTATAATCAGCTATCTTCTGAAGCTCAATTATTTAGTTATGTATATCAGTAATTGGAAAAAAAATTTTGCAAAGTCAAAAAAGTAAAAATGTGGCAAATTTTCAATGTTGTAGCTTTCTTAATATCACTAATATACATTATAAAATTATGATTGTGGCTCAGAACGTTTAACTAGTGTTGTATACATATACTGAAAATTTCAGCTCTGTACCTATCATACTTTCTGAGAAAAAGGTACATAAGTATCCAAAAATGTTTTGAGAAAACTGAACTCAAAGTTTGAACATTAAAATTCTGACACACTTCAGTACATTCCAGGGTCACAATCATCTACACCTTCATTCCAGGATTGCTTGAGCCTTTTTGATTGTCTTCTCTTGATCCTGGCCTCTTGTTAATTGCTGAACTACTCGCCGGGCATGATATAGTCGTTCGTTGTTGAAAGATACAAAAATGTTCTAAAAAGGGGCGTTGCATGACAGCTTTAAAGGAATGTATATATTTTCTGAAACTGGAAATAATATAGATTTTATTAGTGCCTAAAATAAAAACTGGGATTTTTGACCATTTCAGAGTACCTTGTCCGCTTAAAACTAAGCCTAGTTTGATTTTCTAAAAATGTTCAGTGTCGTATTTATACGCTACTACGAGTACAGCTTCCAGTTGAATATTGAGTGGAATGTATTAATGAAGGCCGCTACCCTTAACATAGATGGCAACGCCTCCACTTGCATACCGTTTGTTTAATCTGTTCTTGTAATACGCCGAGTATTTCCGAAGCTCTCCTATGTAGTTATCTCGGAAATTAATCTCTTGCGAACACACTAGTATAGGATCATGCGTATGTAGGAGTAAATGCAAGTATTCTAATTGTGAACGAAAACCATTTATATTCCACGGCAATATAGTCAGTTCAGCAGCCATAACCCACAGAAAATCATTGTTGAACAGAATCCACTGATGGATCAATATGCAACTCATTATTCCTAATAGGTATTTTGGTTACTGGCATGTACAGCTTTTCTTGAAAAAAAAATGAATGCGAGAGTTTCCTATTACTTTCCGCACCTCTCTCTCTCTCTCTCTCTCTCTCTCTCTCTCTCATCTTAAGATTTCAGGGAGGCGAAGCGAGTGTATTTGATTAATTAGAACTTCTGGGCTTCTCTGTATTAATTCGGTTTAAGGGTCCATAAACCTTTTTGACCTATCCCAAGTAGGACAGGATCACTGGGTCAGGTTAAATCTCCTAACTTTCCTAATAAGGGCTACTGAAGCAGCGGCTCCTAAACAATACAAGGACAACTGGGGAGGCATATAAAAGAAAAATCTACCTCGTGTAGATGGTCTCCTATATTTTCCTGTTGTTTATTTATTACTTTCTCTACTACGTATAGTAAGTAGGGGAAGTATTGTATTCCACCCAAAATTTCGATACCGAGATTTCACCGGAAATACATGTTTTGAGACCCCCTGAATCCAAAAAAAAAACATTTTTAGAAACATCTCCGTGTGTGTGTCTGTGTGTCTGTTTGTGTGTGTGTGTGTGTGTGTGTGTGTGTGTGTGTGTCTGTGAACAGCATAACTCAGAAACGAACAGTCGGATAAACACCAAACTTGATATTTAGGTTCAGTATCTTCCAGAGATGCGATACGAAGGTTTTCAAGAAAATCCCCCCACACCAGATTACACTTTACATAGAACATTTTTTGAAAATTTTAATTTTCTCAAAAATGGCTCTAACGATTTTTATTAAAATATCATATGTTTAAGATATTTTCATGACAAATGAAATGTATATCTCGAATTTTCTGGGAATGTCTCCAAAAGTATTCTTCATTGTGAACGACTTTTGCATAACTGGTAAACCATAAGAGATGGACAAAATTTTACTACACAAACAATGTAGATCGCGTTAAAATACACAATTTATGTCATATACATTTTTTGTTTGTTCAGTGAACCATTTTCGAGATATTGCTTGTTATTCCCTTAAATTTTCCAATACTTTTTCTCAAATTCGTTATTCATTTTTTTATGTCCTGAACAAACAAAAGAATGGAATGCGCCACATAGCAACCAGCTCTTAAAATATTTTACTATCGCAGGGGAATATGTTAGGCTTTAAAGTTCTCAAAGCCTACCATATTCCCCTTGCATCTACAAGAAAATTAGCAATAAGATTAACATCTCAATTAACATGAAGCATATGGTGAATAAGCGTTTGTAAAAATAGTTTGTACAACAGTAGAGAAAGTCATGTGAGCGTAACACATCAGACTTTTCTATGTTTTTACATTTTATGGTTTGTTTTCCTTTTGCACCTTAGTATTATTTTTTATTTTGTTGCTTTTGCATTTTAATACGTCTATTTCATTATTTTCCACTTTTGTTTTTATTCAGTTTTATGTTTTACGATTTATATATATATTATCAAGTATAAAAGCACTTTATTACGCCATATATTTTCAAACGATCCACATCCTTTTATAATAATAGTTATGTGTAAGCTCCACACTTAACATAGTGAAACGTTCACTTTCTTCCTTCCAGGTATTCAGTCAGTAATCTTCCATTGTCAAAATGGGGCAGTAAATGGATCCTGCCTGCAGACGCACGATGTCAAGAGGCAGATTAAACAGTTGTCATCTATTGTGCGAGTGTCCAGCATTTGTTCTCCAAAGAATCCTCATTTTTTGGGAGTCAATTTGCAAAATTAGAGGAGTTTTCAACCATCAAGTACCACAGCTTGATTCAGTTCATCGTAAATGTCAGACTTCTGGATAGATAATAAGATTGGGGATGGACTGAGAATCTGCAAGATTCGCAGTACAGGGTAAACTAAACTAATGTTCCATCGAGTTTCTCTATCTCTTGCATTGACCATTTTTTCATTTATTGAGTTTGAAATTATAATTTCATTTTGGGTTTTGTCGACTTAAGGGCATCCAAGGAAGGGAAAATGTTAGGAGGACTACCTGTGAAATTCGACGCAAATGGGAAGTGGAACCTTTAGTCAAATCTTTCTCGTTTATATTTTTCTCGTTGTGAAATTCCATCTCCGTTCTTTTCCAGATTAGCTTTTTCTTCCAGATGGCATAGATTTTGTACAAGACTAAGGTTTTCTCCATGACAACACCTAAAACTTAGAATCTGATTGGGAATACGGAAAACATACATCTGTCTTGTTTACTTGGGAGAAGATTTAAAGAAGAAAGTAGGTATGGTTGAATGACCATTACTCCAGTGCTACAGAGAATGTTTAATGAGGCGACACTGTTTCGAGACCATTAGCCCATATTTTCCAAATAATTACAGAAAGCCCAGAAATGATTCTTCTCCGTTTTAAAAAGTTAAGATAAAATGCTCATTTTAGTAAGTATGCAGAAAAAACGAATAACATTACAATTTACGTGTTCTGGTGGTTTTGCAGACTTTTCTTTATTAGGAGAAGGAGTAGTCAGACGTATGGGCCTCGAGTAACTGGAACACAGCACCACACACAGGCCATAGTGGACCTTTAGTGATTCCAACGGGACTCCTGGGAGGAAAGGATGAAAGGGAGACCCGAAGGGCGACCAAATCGGGACGATGATGTGCGCTAGCAAAGACGGGTCCCTAACGGTTTTAACATGACGCCGGCTAGTCCTGCCTTAGCCACTCCGCACCCAGGGAGTCTCGGGCGTAAATGAGATACACCAAGGAAGGAAGGGGCCCCCAGCAGGGAGAAATCATTACCACAACGCAAATTCCACCGTCCTGCCTCAACATTCCAACCGCCGTCGGCGTCATCTGGTCCTACAATTCTGTAACAAATGAAAGGAAATGATGAACAGGAAGGTAGAAGGGGAACCACCCCAGCATTCGCCTACCGATCGGGATAAACTACGAGAAACCTCATGGTCAGAGTGACCGGCCTGATGACCGATGGGAATCTAATCCGGAACATCCTTAATGCGAGTTACGGCGGAGCCATCGCGTTCAGTTTTTCATTGTTATTTGTATAATATTTTTAAACTATACCCATTTTTCAACTTTCTCTGGTTATGGCGTCGCAAAGCTATCTTATATACATTTAGTAGAGCATTTTCCATATATAATACCTGACAACATCATATGATTTAAACTGATGGAGAAATAACATTGTTAAATTGTAAAAATTCAGGCGTTAATGAGGAAGTTCAATGAAAACGTTGATAATTCCTGACTTTGATTTTCTTCTGCGCCAGATCAAAACCATATTCATCGCAGTTTCAAGTAACATACCAAAAACTTTGCTCCATTAAATCCATTTGAAATAACATTAGATACACCACACAGGAAAAGTGAAAAATCGATAAATCGGTGCATACTTAAAACATATTAAAACCAATAAAATCTTAACTTGAAAAACACGACAACATTCAATATCATTTGTTATCCCTATGTATTAACAATAAGAATTTTTTCTCGATAAATTGTACTGCTAGAACTTTTATAAAGTATACACAATACTTGCTGGGATAATTGTGTGTGGAAAAGAATAATTAAACATAAGTCATTAATTGTGGAAGGCGATGCTGCTTCTATATTTATATTAACTGGAACATTAATAGATTTATTATACTTTAAAGTTAGAAGTAATTCTTGAAAGAACCTACACATTCTCTTAAAATATTTATAATCTACATCCTTTACCATATTCTTCAATAGCAAAAGAAGATTACATGACTGCAATAAAAGGCCATTTTGAAGCCTGTAGTTTAGTTCCTCTGTGTCGATCTTCTCAGCAAAGAGGAACAAAAAAAGGAGGGATGCCAGAGGAGAAGCTATACATGGCAGTATACAACAAAGTAAGTAAAGTATACAAATGACTTTGCTAACAACGCATGACAAACTCATCCATCTTCGCACCCACCTCGCCCCGGGCCCCACTGCAGGGCTCCCGTAGCCTTCCCCCAATATTGACACTGAGGATGTGATTCACGGGGTTCGCGGCCCAACAAATTAATCCGCTTTTTAGCGGGACACAAAACTGGATTTCACACCAACCAACCATCCCTTCCACCGCCACTATGTCCTTTCCTACTGGTGTGTGTGTGTGTGTGTGTGTGTGTGTGTGTGTGTGTGTGTGTGTGTGTGTGTGTGTTTACCAGTAATATGGCTATTCAAACAGAATATACAAATTTCAACATATCCATCATTATTATCCCACCGTTTTAACGTTTTAACTTTTTTTACGTTTCTATTTAAAATAACCATTGCGCATTTGCCTATAGAGCGTTCCAGGCTTAAAAGACAGTATGGAAGTATACGGAGTATTTCCTTCTCTCTCACACACACGTGTTTTCCATTCGCTCCGTCCTGTTCTCATCGTGCGCTGTTGGCAATTTTAGCGAAAAATCTGATGTGTTACATTCAAATGGATTTCTCTACATACCATCGTTTATTTGTATATCTCTTCTATGCACTAATCTTACAAAACCTTGTTTTTCTAACTACTTCATGATTATCAAAATAAACCTTTACTAAAATGGTTTCACTACACCTTTAGTGGCAGGTACAAGAAGGATACGGTACATGAGATTGAAGTGATAGTCAACTCTGTATAACATCACGAGAAACAAAGGAATGGTTAAAATTAGCAATTTTAAAATGTATATAATATTTGAAAATCGAACCAATAACAACGCATATCCCGGAATTGATTAAGCCCACAAAAATGTATTTGGCATAAATAATATCTCTTAAGAGATGTGTGAAATAAGTTTCTGTCACTCCAACTGGAATCATTAAGGACCCCTTCCTTGGTAGGGCACATCGTCGTCCGGATCTGATTGCCCTTCGGGTCTCTCCTTCGTCCCTCCCTCCTAGAGGTCAATAGAAGCTAAACTACTTGTGGTGCTCTCTTCCAGGTTTCTGGAGGCCCTTCCGTATGTGTACTCCTACTGCTCCTACCAGTTATAAAAATTGTAAAATATTAATTCAGAATGAAGAAGACTTCACAGGGTATTCGAGAAAATTCAAAATATGCGAGTACATGTTTATTACTCACGGAAATATCTTCGTGTCGCATGCTTGGAAGATGCTGATATTAAATACTAACGTTGGCGTTCTTTCGGTATTTCGTTTCTGAATTGTGCTGTTAACAGACAGAAATGGAGACAGATACAGGCGCGCACGAAGCTGTTTTCTAAAACCCTTTTATTCAAGGGACCTCAAAACATCTGTTTCCTGTGAAATTTTCTGTAGCCAGTTTTGGGTGGAATACAAACACTCCTCTGTCTACTTGTGTAAGTGTAGGTAGGAGAAAGTAAAAATTAACTTTTTAATTAAAAATAATACACTATTGCTTACAGAATCTTCTGGTCTGTCAGATGGTTACAAAAACAAATAAAGTTTTAATTAACAAAGGACACAACATAATGTATTACCAGATGCAGTTTAATGCCAACTAGGTATAATTTTTTACGTCTTAAAACACTTGCAAGTAATATATAGCAAATAGATGGTTGAAGAGTCCACCCCCCATAAAGAAATGTGCCTATGATACTTGGTGAAGTTTTGAGAAAATAGACATTTGGAATTTCTCGTCCAAAAATATTCAGATGATATAATTCGGTTTTAATACTATAGATGAAATGGGATAAGTATCTAAAATCAAACCTTCCTTAAATTTTAAAACTACAGTTTATACAAATTCGTTTTCTCAACACTGTCATTCATTCAAAATGTTCCAAATTATGGAGTTTTCATTCAATTCCTCTGAAGTTTTTCCTTGCATGTTCCAAAAAGGCAAACAATTGAAACTGTGATATAATTTTTCTTTGTTTGGACGCATTTTGGATTTATTGATTTTAAAGCAAAAATAAAATGTAAAAAATAGACAATTATAATGATAATCCTGTTAGAAATTGCTTTCTTCGGAGCTACAATTAGTCGAAAAAATGGCAGTTTTCTGCGGTATGATCGGATAAATCAAATGGATTTTTAAAAAAATATGTATTATTTTTAAAAGTTAAGGATGTGGATCTTTGGCATAGGACAATAAAATTCATTTTTAGAAGGAATGTCCTTAAAACCGAAAAATATATCCAAACGAAATTTAAAGGTGTTAAGATAAGATTCGACCATACTAAATGAACACTTTAGAAACTGGTTGTCGATTATGCATTTGCTTAAAACGTTCGGGTTAACACCATTGATGTAAGAAAACCAGTTGCTGTGTTATTTTCTCCCGTCATACAGACCCTCTATGTTCTCTTCGTAAAAACTGTGGGCCCTTTTCCATCCGGCAGCTCTATTTTCTGGAGAGGTTGCAACGATCGGTTGCTACTTACATTGGATCTTCTGAACAATTTTCAATCTCTGAGGTTCTCCTTCATCCTCCAAAACAAGCCTTAATTGGAATAGGCATGTTAGGAGAATATAACGGGTGTTCTAGAGTCTTTTGAAGAAGTTCGGCAACATTGTAACTGAATGACAGAAACCATTTCTACGCAACACAATCGGCTTCCTCTTGCGTCGAAATGCAAATAGTGCACTTTCATGGTGTTGGTAGGGCAATGAAATATAACCACATGTTTCCCGTAATCTCCTATGATATTACAGTACATGTCTACAGCGAGTTGCTTGAATTTTTGCAGAAGAAACTTGCACTAAAGACAATTTTAGAGTGAATATTAAGAAACGTTGTCAATTGTTAAGCCGTTGTTCCTGCGAACTGTATGCTATGTTTTCAACCGTAATTTAAGCTGTATGTTAATTTACCTGTTGTACTATTTTCAAGATGTGTTAAAAAGTGGAAAAACATCTGTTAGTTTGGTTATTTTTTAAATTATGAAAATACATTAACATGTAATTAAAATATAGAAAGAAACAGATTGTTTATATTTAAATGCATTATGTTGAACTTCACGTACTTTAAAACCTATGCAAAACATTTAAATACAGCAAAAATCTAAGTTAAAAAACACCAGTTAATCTTGAATATTTGCAAACATATTACTACAATGATTAAGCACCTAATTATAAAAAGTGAGGACTATATCTCACTCTGATTTTGCTCTGTACAGCAGCAGCTCTCTTAGCAGCATTATTGTGAAAATCACAGGATTGCATATACATCCTTTTTCCATCAGGATCTTTTTATTGCATGGCTGTATTTTGAAAATTAATGTGAGCATTATTTCACATACTGAAATAGGAGATACTACATTACAAGATATTATAATGCAGGAATAAAAATTGTATGATTTGGGATAATAATATTGTTTTTATTGTTATTATATTCACCTTGCTATCCGTTTATTGGTTTTCATATACCAGAGAAACAAAGACGTGAAAGAGTTGCAAAAATTACTGCTTTCAGTGAAATTTTTAAAACAGAGGAAGTAAAAGCTCCGTATCAATATTTCACTACAGATGCCGGTTTTAAGGCCTACTACAACCCTCTTCCCGCAAAAAAAGGGTATTTTTTTAGGAAAAGATCCATGTGGGCGTATGTGTGCCTATCGGTCTGTCTGTATGTTTGAGGAAACAACCCAAAAACAAAAACTCGGATGAATTCCAAATTTCAATTTTGAGTCAGATAGTTTATACATGACAAGCAAGATAGAACATGTTTCGTTACTTTTAATTTCCTCAAAATGGCTCTTAAAGATTTGTCAAAAATTAAATGTGAATCTTGAATTTCTCTGTAAATAGAATGTGAAGCGATCTTTATGCTGACTAAATTTTGTATAAATTTATTTAACTGGAAAATCATAAAAGACAAATTCTTACTGTAGGAAAACGGTAGCCCTCACAAAAATACACAGCTTGCATCAAGCTAAGCTTGAACGTTTGCGACTCCTCTCTTCTTCATTCTAACGTAAATGTTTATTATCACGAATAAATAACTGAATGTTGTTTCCGTATGTTTTATGTAGTTCAGCACCTCTTGTTTAATTCGAAATTATTCTTAGGAGAAATACATCAGAAAAAACTAAATCTGGATAGAAGAATATGTTTTTATATGAATACTATAACTATAATGCAAGCGATATACCTAATGTGAATTTGTCACGGGTGGAAAAAGCTGTTAGTGTTCACTTCAGATCTTTATTTGCTCTACCAGGTATGTACTAGGTAGAGAAAGTACTGTACTCCACCCAAAAATTGCATGTTGAGATTTCACTATAAATACAAGTTTTGAGTCCCCCTGAGTTAAAAAAATAGAAAAAGATTAGTAAGTGTGTGTGTGTGTGTGTGTGTGTGTGTGAACGTATAACTCAAAAACGAAATGTAGGATAAATACCAAACTTGGTATTTAAGTTCAGTGTCTTCCAAAGATGAGACGTGAAAATATCCAAGATATCCTCTCAACCCAAACTACCCTTTACATTGAGAATTTTTCGAAATTTGCTACTTTCTCAAAAATGGCTCAAGTCCTCTTCATTCAGAAGGAATTTTGTAGAATTTTTGCATAATGGGTGAACTAGAATAATCTACACAAGAAAAAAAACTAGATCTACATAAACACTGAAATTATTTCAAATAATTTTTCTGTGACACCAGCCATTTTCGAAATATCCGTTCCTATTTGTTTGAATGTTTCAGTGCTTTGTCATTCTTTTTAAAGTGCTGTCCCTACTCGATTGTTTCTTGCAATGTCATGGAAAAAGAGTGGATTTTTAAGGTCAGCATACAGCGACCCGCTTTTAAACATATGCTATAGGTTCGGTTTCCTCTATTCCCTTGTATCTACTACGAAATGCGTAATGAAACTATTTCTGCAAACGTTTATGTCGATTAACATGAAGTAAATAGAAAAATAATCCTTCGTAAGAAAAGTTTATAGAAGGTATATAAAAATAGACGATAGAGGGTACAGAAAGCTATGTGAATGTAACACCCCTGTTATTTTTTTTAATCTATCTTTAGTGTATGCAAGGTGTATGCAAGAAAAACTTATTATTTTAATTACAGATAATTAATATAATTTGCTTCTTCTACGTCCGAGTGTTCAAATATGGTGTGTCTGAAAAAGCACCCCCCTCATTGATTCTGTTTTGTCTGTAGCTTCTTTAGAGTCTAAAATATTTTTAAATATTGTAATTTGAGAAAAGCGAAAATAGAATAAGAGAGAGAGGGACAGACAGAGAAAGAGAATACTTGGACTTATTGGTGACATAGCTACAAATGGTCATAATGCGAGGACCGAAATGGATGTGCAGCGTCGGAAGACAATGATTGTAGAGGCTTCCGCAATTTGGTAAACAGGTGGAAGGGCTCAATAAGCTGAGTCACTAAAACCACCCCTCCCCTCGCCCAGCAGCAGGGAGACGGCTCCAGATAAGCCCATGCTTTATGTCCCAACTGGAACAAATACGTCATGACTATGTTACACGGGCGTCACAATGCCGTGACATGGACCGCTGGATATAAACTAAGTTTATCGAACTAAATCCTCCCCCTTGCGTTGCAGTGTACAGTGAAGTTTTATGTAACGCCACAAGGGCTCGTTAGGATCGCTTAGCTCAGCAATATACGGTTTCTGACCCGGCTTACAGACCACGATAAGCGGACACTACACAGTACCGCCACCAACTTATCAGTGTTTATTTTAATTAACCAGTTTCCACCACCCAATGGGACGTTAAACAAGAGATAAATGACGAGCAAGCGCGGCAAGGGAATGGCAGTATAACACGAGAACAAGTGGAATATTTATTGTTAACTTGCTGCAGCTACATTTTCAGCAATTAATTGCCTTTTCTATTTAAATAATAATAATACACAATCTTTGTCCTTTGAGCTGCGTTCTTATTAAAAACCTATTTTTCTTTCTAGTTAGAAAAATGCTTTTAAAATCACTACCACTCACTTAAACATTAGAACTATTAGCTAAATATGTTATTTCACTAAAAGCACATATTTGTGGTAACCCAAATTATACATATGATCTATTACACGCACATGACTTACTCTACTAACTTTATTTTATATCCCCCATAAATTATTCTTATAAGCTTAGTTTTCTATCTATTTCGTGTTAATGAGAATTTAAGAAATTACATTGCAGAAGTGATTTCCTTACACATTTAGTTGCAAAGAAAATTCACTGCACCTCGAGTATATGTCAAATTATTTATCGTTGTACGTGGCCTTGTGAAGCCATGGCCATTTTATTGGTTGCTTTAGGCCACGGTGCAAGGGTGCGCCAGTCCTTCTGCTAAATAGTACACCAATAACCACAACAAAGGTTACAAAATGGCATAGAATCGAAATATATATTTACGCTCTTGATCGTATTGGCTAAAAGAGAAAGAGTTAGAGTGAGTGCATCCAGTTTGTCATAAAGACCTCTTATCGTGATTGCTAGCCCATACCTTATCGACTAGCGCAGGGCACGCCTTTGAAAGGGTTAAAAGCTAAGGGGAAAACTTGATGAGCGCCCAGGTTAATGAAATGTAGAATGTTCAGTGTGAGAAGATTTTCAAATTAAAGTTTGAATGATATTCATTAAATACATAGCAATACTTTATAACAAAAAATAAACGTAACTGTATTCTCACAGTGGTATCAATGCTTGTTGCTGCATACAAGCAAACATAATTAAATAATAAATAAATAAAGCAGCATGTTTTCCCTCCAATTCAAACTACAATTGGTTAATATTTATTAACATATTACTGATAATAGGAATACAACAGCTTATAGAAAAAATATAACCCAAATTTATTGCTATAATATGTCTTATTCGGTATACCATATACATATACACATTTATCTCTAGTTTCTAAACACGATCAGTCAATTATAACAAAAGGGTAATTTGCATTTAGTAAACGAATATCCTCATCTGCGGATGTTTTACGGGGAGTGCCCAATTTCTGACGAGTAGGTATGAGACCGTCTTCTCCACGTTACTGGAATATTTTTATCGAGTAATTTTCTATAAAAACACTTTTATGCAGTTGCAATTGCTGTAACAGTGCAACCAGCCTCCCACATACCCACAATATGTCCACGAGTAATTTCGCTAGTATACGGTATGACTGGTTCTAAGACAAACATGTTTTGGTTTCAATAACACCAGAAAAAGCAAAGGCACCAACCTCCTCTCTTTTCCCCCTTATTGCTGTGTTATCAAGCCACCACGCTCTGCGATAGGTAAGCTAAAGGACACGCCTAAAAAAAACCAGAAAACGATACAAAATCCGCCGAAAATTTTCTTTAGTGCTGTTTGTACAAGGGGGATATAGAGACTGAAGCGATAGTCAAATATTTAAAATGCGCGTGCCTATATTCTGCCTTTGAAATTCCATTTTTTAAACATCACGAGAAACAAAAGAATAATAAGTTAACACTTAAAAAAAAGTGTGGTGTTTGGAAACTTCATACCACTAACAGCGAATTTCTCAGAAATAGTTAATGCTACGAAACTTGTTTTTGTTCCATTTATATGCCGCTTTTACCATCTAAGGTTATATCGGCGACTTTTGTCTTTGGAACAATTCCTCATCGGCAATGATGTTTATTCGTTTACTTTTGTGTATCTTTGGGTTTGTTTACGTTGGGTTTTCTGTATAAACATTAATTACACACACACAAACATTTATGCTGTCACTACTTTCAGACTCTAGGGAGGATGGGGAAATATCCTGGTCCCGGGTCCGATCCCCAGCAACTGCCCACTCTGACCTTCAGGTTTTTTTGGGGTTTTCTCGGGTCGTCACGTGAATGCTGGAGTGGTTCTTTCATCCCCGAATTACCTGACCGCCATTTCGTTCAACTTATCATTTCATTCATCCATCATCGGTTTTATCTGCTTCAGTGTTGAAAGTGTCGGCGTGGGTGTTTCAGTGCAGCATGGCGGGTAAAAGGACGCTCTCTGAACTTTATTCGTCCCTCAGCCTTCGGCTGGTTGCCGGGGTATAAGAACCACCCCTTGGGGAGGGCTTTGCATCCTGTGTGGGGCAGGATCCCCGGCCTGCCTGTCCGACAGCCGAGGCGTCTCAATCTGGAAACTGTAAGAACACTATCATGGGTGTGTGTCGCTCCTGGTTCCGGTCGCCCGGTGTCTCCCTTCACCTCATTCCTTCTTCTTGATTCCCTCCCTCCCGGGGCGCCCCTCGTGGGGCGTCATTCCTGGATCGGTGCCGAATCTCCTCCGATTCACAATCCAATCCAAACCCAGATAAAACAAAATTCCCATCCTCCAGCCGGAAATCGAACCCAGGACCTCTGGGTGTGGAGTTAGCATGCTAACCATCAGACCACAGAGGCAGGCAGACTAAAAACTTATTTGACCATATAGAGTGTTTAAACGAAATCTACATTTTTCTACATTAAGTTTGTGAATGGTGTTTCATGGTTTATCAGGTGAATAAAATTAATTCAAAATGAAGGTGACTTCAAGGGCTACTGGCAAAAAATCCAGGGTATATATATAATTAGTTTTGTAAATACCTTAAACATGTATTTTAATCAAAATCTTTAGACACACTTTTTAGAAATTGAATTTTTTCGAAAAATGTTTCATGTAAAGGATAGTTTGGGGTAGGTGGATTTTCTTGAAAATCTTTGTGTCGTATCTTTGGAAGATACTAAATCTAAATACCAAGTTGGGATTTATCCGACTTTTCGTTTTTGAGTTATGCTGTTCACAGATACACACTTACACGACATTTTTCTAAAAAAGCTTATTTTTGGATTCAGGGTGCTCAAACATGTATTTACAGTGAAATGTCGATATCGAATTTTTTGGCGGAATGTAATACCTTCTCTACCTAAAACGTGCGTGAAAGCGAAAGTAAAAAGTGCTCTAACGATTTTCATTAAAATAACATAACTTCAGATATTGGCAAGACAAATTAAATGTACGAGATACATTGAATTTCCTATAAAAATATGCTCTTCATTCTGTTTTATACGTTGATAACCCATAAATAATATACCGATACCAAAGTGGGTCAAAATTCAGAGTGCTCCACTAATCCGAATCAGCTACAATAAGTTTATATCCAACCAAATATGGAAAACTTTTTCATATAAAAGATGTACAATTAAAAGAGTGAAAATCTACTACAAACGTAAATGAAAACCTACCACTTTAACTTTTAAGCCTTACAGTCGACCAACTCTGTTATCATCTGGAAACTCGGCTTGTATTTTATAGCGTTATAGCATGATTTTAAGCCTCTATTAGACAATGTAACATTAGCCATAAAATAGCAAAACTTATTTGTGTGCTATACAACAAATGTGAGATAAATCGCACCAGAATTGGAATATTACTTTCGCATTTTCCTTGCGACGTGACTGTAAGAACTCCGCTTTTGTGCGCAGGCGTATTTACAATTGTTTCCAAGTGTAGATACCCCGGAAGACGGACAGGCAGAAAACTACTGTTCTCCCGAAAAGCGTCATATATCAACACTTAAATTAGTGTGAGAATGACAGAATATTATAATTCACGCATGTTGGTTTCATAATAGAACTGGCTTTGACTTTCATTAGGAATGTCAAGATACAAGAAAATATACAAGTAATCCATGGAGTCAATGCTGTTACTGCACAGAGTATGCATGTAAAAGTAAAACAAAGCCGAGAATGTTTTGTCAATTAATATGAATAAATGATCATGATTTTACAGTTAAACAGACAAACAGTAAATAGAAGCGAAACATAATGTTATTCTGCTTAAAACGTTACGATATATATCATATTTATTTCTTTAGTAGACATTTTACTCGATTTTAAAATGGTGTCTTGAGGGATAGGGAATTTTCATGCCTGCCAGTTTCGTCCCTATTTCATTGAATATTAATGCCAGGGCATTACGTGTTCTCTTGTTGTGAAAAGTGTGGTGTCATTATATAATTAAACAACTGTGAGTACAAAGAGAAGTTACAAATGTTTTAAATGTCATCCACTATACCTACCCGATCATGAGTATAATTCTTACACAAATAAAGTATACTTATAGGCTCTACAGTATCTCCATAATTTGGAAGATTCTGGGTGAAAGCTAAGGAAATCACAAGTACGACATCCACCGAAATTTTATTCCAGTTTCCATAAATATATGTGGAGTTTTGGTCCATTTTTACAATTGCATGGAGCTTTATGAAATTACAATCGAAACATAAAAGATATAGAGAATTAAACAATTGAATCATTTTTTTGGAACACCCATAAGTCTAGGTTTATTCCAAAAGTAAGTTTAACACATTCCTTGATTGTGCTTAAATAGCTCTATATTGTGTGTAAATATTCCATAAGTCAGAGCATAATCACAGCGGGAAGTGAGATCTGCTGAGTTGAATTTTGTTCATAAAGCCTATAGTTCAGGAACTTCTAGGCTTTATGCACAAAACGTTTGACTAAGAAGATAGTCGACTAGAGAAGGCTAATATGACCCAAATTATCAGGAAAATTATAAAAGGTCTATCCATTCGGGTATAAATGAACCCAAAAGAAGAATATTCATGATATTAAAAATCTCAAACACTATCTAACACAGAATGAGAACCTTATACTTGATTATGATACAAGAGGTAAAATCACCTTTAACACGTGTGGCATATACGAGGGGCGTCCAATAAGTAAGTTTCCCTACTTTATAAGAAAAACATTACACACAATTAATCATGTTGAATTAATTTTATATATATAGTACTTCTGCTACTTTTCGACATAGTCAACAAGTTTTTCCAAGCATTTTTGGGGACGTGATACAAGTTTTTCCAAGCTAGTGTTGTACCGGTCGGGTCCTGTGCTCGAAACCAGCTGTTCACTGATTTGACTTCATCATCGATGTTAAAAGTGCTTACCTTTGAGTTGTAGGAACATGTGAAAATCACTTGGGACAAGCTCCGGTGAATACGGAGGATCGAGAAAACTTCCAAGTTGAATCTTGACCCAGGCGGAGCTCAGAAGATTCAACTGGGAAGTTTTCTCGCATCCTCCGTATTCACCAGATCTTTTTCCAAATGATTTTCACATATTCCCCTGACTCAAAGGTCATTTTGGAGGTAAGCACTTTAATACCATGACGAAGATGAATCAGAAGTGAACCAGAAGTCGTAACCAGCTGTGCTCGTAACCAGCTGTTCACTATGTAGAAAAGTAACAGAAGGATTGTACAATATAAATAAAATTAATTCAACATGATCAATTGTGTGTAATGTTTTATTTTTTATATAATATAGGGAAACTTACTTATTGGACACCCCTCGTACTATTTTATAAATAGCACTAGAATTTGTAAAATATCAAGATTATATTGATTCCTGAAACTAGAGAAATCACGTATAGAACGCGGTTCCTGAAACAAGAGAAATGGCGCTAAAAAAAGCGAGATGTCAGATGTTTTGTTGATTTTTTGATTCGCTATCAGTCATTTTCAGTGAAATTATTTTCAACGTGTTTTGCCTTACAACAGACAATGAGGCGTTAAATGCTCCATCATATTGCTTTTTGGATTTTTTGGATGGTACTTCTAGTGTTATTCTTTCTGCTGCTTATGTAATTTCAACTGGCTCTTCCATTTAGGTTTCTTCTGAATTCATTATTTCCGCCATTTAATGTTTATGTAGGTTATCGTAGACAAAAGAATAACGCTTTTGATCAAAGAAAGCCGAAGGCTGCTTATATAACGTATAGGTCAACTCTATAACGAATTTCGACAAATTATGACGATTTGTACTGTGAATGGATAATGCTAGCGCCATGAGAAATTAATCGTGTAAAAAATCACAATGAAAAATAAAATCTAATCAATCCAAGTCGAGCTATTAAACATTTGCAAATACAAAGGGTAATTGGAAAGGTAGAATCAGATGACTGAAAAATTCAATGCCATAGCCGGGATTTGAACCACGGATCTCCCGGTCTCCGTCCGGTTGCTCTAACCACTGAGCTACCATGGCAACATGCCGACACGACATTAAATTCTCCAGCTGATTCGCATTTTTCCCGGTAAACCACAAGGAGATCTCAAATTGTATTGAGATGCCATACCCCGTACTTTAAGTTCCGGGCTTTATAGTTGCAACCACTATTAGGTCAATTAATGGAATTAATTGTTCTTTCACACAAGCCGTGTGTTGGACAGGGTTGGAAAGGTAGAATCAGATGACTGAAAAATTCAATGCCATAGCCGGGATTTGAACCACGGATCTCCCGGTCTCCGTCTGGTTGCTCTAACCACTGAGCTACCATGGCAACATGCCGACACGACATTAAATTCTCCAGCTGATTCGCATTTTTCCCGGTAAACCACAAGGAGATCTCAAATTGTATTGAGATGCCATACCCCAATGGCGACTTACATATATGTAAGTACTTTAAGTTCATGGCTTTATAGTTGCAACCACTATTAGGTCAATTAACGGAATTAATTGTTCTTTCACACAAGCCGTGTGTTGGACAGGGTTGGAAAGGTAGACTGAAAAATTCAATGCCATGGCCGGGATTTGAACCACGGATCTCCCGGTCTCCGTCCGGTTGCTCTAACCACTGAGCTACCATGGCAACATGTCATATGTCAGTCATCTGATTCTACCTTTCCAACCCTGTCCAACACACGGCTTGTGTGAAAGAACAATTAATTCCATTAATTGACCTAATAGTGGTTGCAACTATAAAGCCCGGAACTTAAAGTACTTACATATATGTAAGTCGCCATTGGGGTATGGCATCTCAATACAATTTGAGATCTCCTTGTGGTTCACCGGGAAAAATGCGAATCAGCTGGAGAATTTAATGCCGTGTCGGCATGTTGCCATGGTAGCTCAGTGGTTAGAGCAACCGGACGGAGACCGGGAGATCCGTGGTTCAAATCCCGGCTATGGCATTGAATTTTTCAGTCATCTGATTCTACCTTTCCAACCCTGTCCAACACACGGCTTGTGTGAAAAAACAATTAATTCCACAAAGGGTAATTGTCATGTGATTGGACTTAAAACCAAAGTTGGCCAGAATGAAGATTATCGCACTAGTGCGATAATATAAAGCTTTTAGCTCGTGTGCACTGTGTTCAAAATTCTATTTTTAGCCTTGCTGTCTAAAAATGAATTTTATTCCGGACCTTTTGCTTGACCAATAACTGATAATGATGATGATGATGATGATTATGATGATGTGGAGATGGACAAATAGAAGATTTTTAATGTTCTGCTGCTAAATTCCTCAGTGTTTTTTTCTCTTTCTTTCTTCTCATTTGCTGTTGATAAGAGCAGAATGGTGACAGGGTGAGGAAATACATAAATGCGTAAGGTTTATGTACAGGTGAGGGGACAAATTACCTATATTTCAAGTAAAATTATGAAATTTGGTAAGAGCATAATATTTTCATATTGATATGTGTTTATTTATTTATAACATTAAAATTTACAAAGGTATGTTATATACAGTTTTTTTATTATTTGTTTCCGGCCAAACTTCCTGTTTCACATTTGTTTGCAAAAAAACTCGTGTCTTTTTTCAAACATAATGCTGTGGCTACACTAATGTCCTCATAGCATATCTGAATCCCTGAATATTTGAAAGAGTCAGTAAGCAGATTATAAAAGAAAAATGATTGTTCTGTGAATTATATTACCTTAATTTTTTTGTTCCTCAGTAAAATTTATATTTTTCAACTTATGGGGTTTCTGAAAAAAACTGATTCATTTATTTCATAAGGAGTACCTGATTTAATACAATTAACCAAATCTGCATTCGAAATTAAAACCCTACAACGAAACAACGAATGCTAGCAAACAACGAAAAGCTAGCTAGTATTCTTATAAACAGTGAAAATAAACTTATTTTCAATTTTTAATTCAAAGTAAGAAAACTACGTTTAGGTAAATAGGTAACACAATTTCTAAAGTGACAAAGTATAAAACAACTGTTTTAGATGCAATGCAAAGTTTTAAGAGTTTTGTTTCCAGAGGCAAGTTGTATCGATATCAAGATAGACTAGCAACGCTGTATTGGCAATAAAATAAGTTTATATGCGAGATATTTATACCTTCTCTTCCCCATTGAGATGTGAACAGAGTAGCAAAAATACAGCACTAAAAATAATAACCTAATCTGTAACAGTCCATCCCCTAAAACCCTCCCCTTGCCTGCAGATCTGCCCTATCAAATCCCATACTCGGATTTCATCTTTACGTTTTATGAGGTTTGATATTTCGCGGCCATTTTTATCATCCAGAAAATATATGGTGGTTTTTCCTGACAAGGTACAAGGGGGGAGGGAATCACATTGCAGGGGAGGAGATGCAGTGTATGTGAAGCCATATCTAATTTATGTGACCATCGTTAGTGCGCCAGCAATAAAACTTGCTGAACTCGATGTTCAGATGTTGCCCCCTCTTTCAATCTCCCAGGAAAAAGTCGCGATCATAATTTCAGATTATATTTAGAGCTCAAAAATAACAAAAACATTATAAGACTACAAGAAAATATAGAGTGCTTTATGAGGCAGTAGTCTCCATAGTATATACAATCACAATGTTATCTAATCACAAATACAATGAAAAGCTGTGTTACATGTTAGAAATTATTCGTAATATCATTTCCAAAATATTTTGTTTATTTTTATAGGTCTGTAACCAGCAAAGAAGTGCTGAAATAATAATAGTAAATTTATCGAACTCTACTAGAATTATAATATAGGAAAATCAACAACATCGTAAATGTACACACTGCATTAATTTTGGATGCGTTCACATCATCTTGTACCATGCGTTCGGTATTTAGTACACATTTTAGCAAATGCCTAAAAACCCAATTTGTTTAGCAGACTCTCCAAATAAACTAGTGTTTAATTCCTATGCATTTCAAACAAATTACCTACATCCATGTTTATTCGCTTAGTAATTCTTTGTTTAGCACATTCACTTATTCTCGTCATTTAAATAATAACAGATTAACCGAAATGTCATTTCATTACATACATAAATAAATTGAGCTTTATTTATGGACGCTCCTTAACTGCTGTGGTCCTTAGCGTCCCGTTCTATATTGGACGTGAAAGACCAGTAATTTTGCTCAGAGGCCTCTTTATCAGCCTTGAGGTTCTTTTATGTGTCGTAAATCTACGACACGGGACCACCGGCCTTACTTCCCTTCCGAAGGAAGCCATGCTAAGAATTTTGCGCCCGAAAAAAATACATCGCCCTGCGCCGGGTTTGAACCCGGGACCTCAAAATCGAGGCTAGCATGGTAATCACTACACCACGGAGGACGACTCATTACATACATCATGTACTGGGTAGCTCGGTCAGATACTAAGCAGTAGGTTGGGTGGCCTACTTGTGCTTTATGCCCTCGGAAGTAGGTATTACTGCACAGATACGATACTGTAGCTCACTGGCGCACACATGCCAGGGAACTAGTGTTGCGGTATCTATATGCGACTCCAGCTGCGTTATTTTTATTAGTTATTCGCTTGTTAACGTGACGTGATCACGATACGGAAACAACGAATTAGTTGGAGTGTTATTAGAGTTTGGAAAGTTTAACACACAACATGAGTATTTTATAGCCAAAGGTTTCCAGCTAGACGACTTGATACATTTCTTCCTCCATCAATTGTAATGACTGTAAAAGCTTGTTCGGCTGCGTGCTTCAAATCGGACTTTACGCGCGCGACAGAAAGATCCTGTATTTGTAAATGCCTTATGAGAAACTGTTGCCGCAAATCCTCATACCAGCTGCGACGCTGTTGCGCATAAGTAGGACGGATCTTATCTCCATCATCTTTGAGTTTCCAGTACATCACAATAGAAGCCCCTACAGTGTAGGCCACCCAACCTACTGTTCAATATACCAGGTGAGTCAGCTGCCCCTAGGTATTCGAATCTATGCAACCCGCAGTTTATAGTCTAATGTGAAAACACTGCCCCCTTAGCAAAAAAAACCTGTTATTGTAGCTCTGCCCTTCTATTCGGTACTATACTCAACTAGCATTAATGATTAAAGTTTTGAGTGAGAAACATAGATATAATGCTTGCAAGGAGATAGAGGAATGTTTTCCCGAAGAACCGGAAAGATTACGTCGGTTCTGGCGGAGTTGTTAGCTGCCGGAGTGGTAAAGTAAAGGTTAGCTTTGGAGGTTCGAATCTGATACAAACATAAAATTGTTTTGATTCTTTTTTTATATTCTGCTTGTGTTTACTTTCTGTATTTTGATGTACTAATTTATTTATTTTTGTTATTGGCTCTCCTGTGAGCCAAAGGCACAGGAATTACAATCACTTAATTGTGTGTCATGTTTACCCTAATAATCTTGACGTATCTGGTGTTGTAAAGCGCGTTACGTAGTTAGCTTTCATTCTTTTGGGCGCATATTTACGATATTAAATATAACATTTTTGTGTCATGTTTAAACCTTATGTTTCACTTCTTCTATTGACAAAGGATTGTAAATGTGTTAAGTTCACGGGTAAACAGAATAATAAATTGTTAAAGAGCGTGGATTTCATCAACGAAGTAAATGTTCAAAATGACGACCCCCTTCATCAATGCACATTTGTGTACGTTGCCGGAGAGACCTTCTGGCACGCTGTAACATGCGCGGTGTAATCTGCCTGCATTCTTCACGTATGAGTACCCGTAGATGATTTGGGCTTTGCGGTGGAAAACATAGTGATTATTCTATTTTGTACACACTTATAATGTTATCAAAAATGTTATTTATATCATAATATCAAATTATAGGCCAAAGAGATGAAACAAAAGGTAATAAAACGTTTGAAATTAACACCAAGGATTTGAACCAGATCTCAATTGGCATAGTGTTAAAGCAACCATAAAAATACCATTCGGACAATGCTACATTGCGAGTTGAAGTTCCTATAGAATTAGTAATCGCAGAACTAGACCCCACCTCGAATCTTTACACTTTTTTGCAACGTCATATAGTGTTTTGAACTCGGTTTGGTTGTTTTGATTCAAACAAATAAAATGCATCACTCATTACAATTACTGTATGATCTGAAATACGCAATAGTTTGTGACATACGATAAATTATCTACCTAATACTTAGCATTTTTTTGACAAGGCTGTACAACGTTGACTGACGGCTTAAATCCAATTGGTCGCACTGCGTAGATATACCATTTTGTTTTCAAATGATTTTGTCAACCGATGCACGTGATAGATTGTTCCTTCAGAGGCGTTTTCAAAGGTATGCCAAATAATAAAAGTTATAAAATTGGCTAAAAGTGTTACTGCAGCTCCCAGTGTCAAGGTGGGATGTTTTTTGTATCGACATACATAGCGATTGCATTCCTGTAAAACACTTATGCACTGAGTTTATCTATCCCTCCTCTATAAAGCGTTATGCAAATCAGCCATTAGAAGGCATTCAAGAAAGGCTTAAGTCAAATACGTCGCTTAGCACGTTGCATAAATTCAAAAATAAATAGAGGCAGTTGACTCACGTGGTATATTCGAGCCACATTGCACAGCTTGCATTTTACAGACTTAACCTACATGAGTGATTTTCACCCTTACGTCGTGTGGTATGATATTTCATCAATTTATGAGATTCCTTCAATGTTATTTGCTTATTTTTTGTTGTTTTAATTCGTGAAGATATCTTAAAGGATATTCAGGAAAACTTGCATTTTCGTGCGCATGACGATGGACTTGAGCTGTTTTAAATAGTCTAAATTCATGGTAATCAATTTAAAGTAAAAAGCATAGTTATGCCCTTCATTCTAGTTACATATAATTAAAATAAGCATTAAAAAAGTAGATAAACATGTTATTCGGTATGGAATGCAAAACGGGCTTTCGCACAACAAGCGTGAACATAAACCATTAGGCTACTCAGCAACAGTTTGGAACGTGTTTGGCGCCCGTCCTGGATCCTATTGCCGTTGTAATCCTCTGCAAATGGTATTAATAATAATAATAATAATAATAATAATAATAATAATTGTATATATAAATTTAAAATCAGCGCATTTATTTCCTCCCGCAATAATTACGTATATATTTCATTGCAGTATTTCTTTAAGATAGCAAAGTTTCAAAGCCTTTAGCTTCGATTCGAAAATAATCAACTGCAACCTCGATTTGAATGCTCTTTATCATCACTACCCTTAATTTTATACCAATTTCAACCAATTTGAAATATTCTTAAAATTGTTTTCAAACACACGTGTATAAAATATCAATTTCATATGTGTCGTGCTTCGCCTAAACACTGAAAACGTTTAGGAGGCTTTTTATCTAAACCACCCTTAATTTTGTGTCGATTTCAACCAAATCTGAAATTCTCAACAATTTTTTTTCGAACGTATATAAACACCGTAACTGCAGCGTTTCGCTAGTTGTTCTGTGCGTACAGACGGATGGACGTACAAAGCGACGCTAATAGTGTTCCGCAGTAGAGGCAGTTAAAACTCAGTGTTACTTACCCACGGAATGCGGTGAGAGGTATGTGCTGGTTCCTCTCAATAGTAATAGTAGCAAGATCACCGAAATTATTTCGCTGGTACGATTTTAATCGTCTCATAATGTGTACTTCTTTTAAGAATAGGGAAGATTTTCAATTTACCTTAAATTTTACATCAATAACTTGTGAAGTCATCTAAATTCTTAATGAAATATTTATAACTCTTTATGTCTTTTTAAGGTCAACTATTCACAAACAGACAGAAGGTGATTTTTCTAAAAACTATTACTTTCTCTACCCATTCATTTACAAACTACTCTTACAAAAGCTTATTCTTCTATTGTATGTTAATCGAGATAAACGTTTGCAAAAATGGCTTTATTACACTTTTGATGGTAGGTACAAGGGCGATAGAGGAGGCTGAATTTAAATCTTTGAAAAAAAGAGGGTCCCTATATGTTATTGAAATTCCTCTATTTGTTTGACATCAGGAGAAACAAACGAATGGCAACTTAACACTTCAAACAAGTAAACAGTTTTTGAAAATTCATAACAACAAAGAGGAGTATCTCTGAAATGACATAAATTATGTGTTTTAACAGATTTACACATTTTATGTAGTGAGCACTTCACTCACTCTCTCTCTCTCTCTCTCTCTCTCTCATATGGTGTACCAGAGATACAGAAGTACATAAAATTCACCCTGAATGAAGGGGACGTCGTAGTCTATTCCCATAAAATTCAAGATGTACATCTTATTAGTCATATAAATATCTTAAATATATGGTATTTTTATCCAAATTGTTAGACCCAATTTTAAAAAGATAAAAAAAATTATATTGTTTCCTTATAAGTGTAGTTCGAGGAAGGGGACTGGCTTGAAAATCTTCATGTCGTATCTTTGGAAGACACTAAACTTAAATACCAATTTTGGTATTTATCAGACACACACCGACATCTCTAAACCAGTTGTCTGTGTTTTATTCAGGGGGCCTGAAAGCATGTAATTCCGGTGAATGCTGAAATTTCAGCGGTGAAATGCTGATATTTAACTTTTGGGTGGAAAGCAACACTTCTTTTACCTACTAATGGCAAGTTTTAAAGAAAGTAAATATGTATGTTTTCCCTATAGAGCCCTAAAATGTGTATTTGAGTTGAAATCTCCATGTCCAACTGCAGAATGAACGCAATACAGGGTTATTCAAAAAGAAGCTACAGACTTTACATATTTATTTCTAATGAACGACAAATGATAGCGACACATACGACACATCATTGAATAGAGGAAAGTTCAAAGTTTTAAGCCCCACCTATTAGTTCCATTCAATGCCTACAGCGGCGCAGTGTTTGTTTACGAGAAAATGGCGACGCCACAGGAAAAGTCGTTTAGTGTGCTGCACTATGCAAAGAGTGAATCCATTGTTTCATTGCAGCGTACATTTCGTTGTAAGTTCAACAACGAACCGCTTCGTCATAACAAATTTACAATTGATACAATAAATGCGTAGAAGATGGTTGTGTATGCAAACGGAAAAGCACTGGTCGTCTTAGCATAACAAATGGTGCTCATTTTGAACACATAAAATAAAACTTTGAACTTTTCTCTATTCAGTGATGTATCGCATGTGTCGCCATCTATTGTCGTTCATTAGAAATAAATATGTAAAGTCTGTTCCTTCTTTTTGAATAACCCTGTACTTATTTGCGTTTGGTGGATAAACCAATATATTAGAAGAAAAAATCGGATTACCTATTTTGTATTTAAGCAAAAAAAGAATCATGAAGTTCATATTTATGAGGTGGAAGGATTTATGTTCTGTAGGTAGATTTTGTCAGACAAGGGATATTGAAAGGCAGTGGACTTCAAAATTCAGGGGAGTTTTAGGGGGAAAACCCCAAGACGACTTGTTGCACATTCTTTAGCGGCTAGCCGTGATGACACCATTTCAAATTGAATAAAAAACGTAGGTGAACAAAGAATGACGGGGCCCACGCAGTGGGTGGCCGCCGCATTTAAATAACTCTTAACTCCATAACGCTACACTGAGGCTGACACTATGGTAGAATGAAGAAAATGAGACGACCAGTTCCTTTCACACTCCTTCCCCTTTCTTTTGTTAACAAGATGGACTTTCCCGCCAGGTGGTAGCACCTGTGCTACGCGTATGAGTAGGAGAAATAATAAATGGAAAAGGACCGTGAAGGTAGTTATAATTTATTTCGTAATCCATATAATATGGCTTTAATGATATAGCTATTAATAACAGACGGGCGAACAAATATTAAACGTGTCTTAATGCGTCATGTTTTATGTTTACTTGGAACGTGAGTCGGCCGGTCTGAGCCTGCTACCTGTGTTACGGGCCTACACAACAGGTGGGTGCCTGGAAGAACCTTTGAGAAATCGTGTGGTTGCATCTGTCACATACGAACAAGCTCCACTCATTATCAGTGAGACTCAACCAACGCATTCATTGAGGTTCCTGGCACATGATGAAGGTCTATGCCACAATATGCTGCATTCAGTGAACATTTTTTATGCTGGGACTATGATTCAATAACCTCTCAAATAAGATTTAACGATTTAACCTTCTGAGTCATTGCAAACCTACAAGGACACTGCAAACAAAAGCGTTAAATTTGTTTCCTTTCCTCCCGCTTTTCTACTTTTTCTACCACTTACCTCTAGGGTAGGTAGAGGAGGTTCTGTATTCCATCTAAAAATTCAATATAGAGATTTCATCGAAAACAACTTGTAGGTGTAGGTGTGTGGATAATAAAAAAATATTGTGAGTTGCGTTCACATGACATTATCTATTCACTTTTCTATAAACTATTCTTACAAAATCTCATTCGTCCATCTACTTCTTGTTCATCGAGATAAACTTTCATTACACATTTACACATTTCGTTGTACAGGGAGAGCCAAAAGACTACGAACCGGCTGCGCGGTAGTTTTCCTGTCCGCGTCCTCGGCGCTCGTTGCCGTCTGCCGCTATCATAGAAAGGCGCGGATGAAACCATACAACATTTTTAAAATACTTCTAAAGGCTTTACTTGCCAACTTTATGAAAGTGTGTTTGAGGACAGAATTATTAGTACAGATTTGTGGCCTCCTCGGTCCCCCGTCCTAATCCCCTGCGATTTCTATATCTGGGGTAACTTAAAACAAAGTGTAAAAGACAAACCCACACACCCTGGAAGAATTAAAGCAAAATATCCCCCAGGAAATTGCCAGCATTTCTCAACGTGAACTACGGCGAGTGATGGATAGTTTCCTAAAGATGTGCCAAAAATGTTTGGACAACGACGGTGGCCAGTTTCAGCATCTTCTTTCATAAAGTTGGTAAGTAAAGCCTTAAAAGTAGTTTTAAAAATGTTGTATGGCTTCATCCACGCCTTTCTATGATAGCGGCAGACGGCAACGAGCCCCGAGGACGCAAACAGGAAAAACACCGCGCAGCCGGTACTAGTTTTTTGGCTCTCTTAGTAGGTGTAAGCTACAGTATCTAGAGCGATAGTCAGATTTTAAAAAACAGAACGCTATATGATGGATTTGAAATTCCTTGCAATTTAGAAGACACGATAAAAACTAATAGAGGCTTACCACTTGAAAAAAGAAATTATAAGTATTCGAAAATTCAATCCGAAATGGTTAACGCCGCAAAAAGTTTTATTTGAAATAAATTGTGCGCCTAAATGAGATCTATATTTTTATATAAGGTTTTGACTATCTCTTACAGTTTACCAATGATGCAAAAGTAATTCAGAATGAAGAGGGCTTCACAGGCTATTCCCAGAGTATTCAAGATACGCATTCTACTTGTCGTGCAAATGTCTTAATCCCGTGATATTTGAATCGGAAACGTTAGACCATTTTTGACAAAATAAAAAAATAGCAAAAATGTTTTCCATTTAAAGGGTAGATTGGGGTGGGGACTTTTTGAAAGTCTTCATGAAGCTAAACTTAAACAGGTACCAACTTTGTTATTTAACCGACTTTTCGTTTTTCAGCTATGCTGTTCACAGATAGTCAGACAAACAGGCGCACACATACATATTCTCACAAACATATGGACCGTTCCTAAAATATTCTTTTTTATTCGGGGAGCCTCAAAACGTGTATTTCCAGTGAAATCCTGGTATGCAATGCTTTACTATCGATACGAAAAGTTAGATACCAAACTGAGTATTTAAGCTCACCATTTTCCAAGGATACAACGCGAAGATTTATCAAAAAAATCCCCCAGTCCTATCTCTTCCAAAGAAAATATATATTTATATTTCACTATCTCAAAACTGACCCCAACAATTTCGATCAAAATACCGTTTGATTGATATATTTTCCTGCGTATATCCTCTGAAATCTTCTTTTATTCTAAATTAATTTTATATACATATGAAATACTCATAAAAACATAAGAGATATACTAAAACTAACCACACAAAAGTTTAGATCTCGTTAAAACACTCAATTTATATCAAATATATTTTTGTTGCACTAACCGTTCTGAGGTATTCGTTGCTCTTGGTTTGAATATTCAATTTTTATCTTTTTTTTAATTGCTACGTCACCATTCGCTTTTTTCTTGAGATTTCCTACAAAGAGATGTAATTCAAAGTTAGCACACAGCGATTCCCTTTTTAAAAATCTGATGTGTTACACTCACATGACTTTCTCTACTCTTGTACATACTATTTGTACAAATGCTTATTCTCCATATGCTTCATGTTAATCGAGATATCAAGATGTTAATCTTATTGCTAATTTTCTTGTAGATGCAAAGGGAATTGCTAGGCTTTAAGCGATAGTCATTTTAAGAGGTGGTTGCTATGTGGAGTATTCCATTCTCTTTGCATTACCAGGACAAAAAAATCTGATGTGTTACACTCACACGACTTTCTCTACTCTTGTACAGACTATTTATACAGACGCTTATTCTCCATCCACTTCATGTTAATCGAGATAAACATTTGCAGACTCTATCTAATTGCTAATATTCTTGTAGATGTAAGGGGAATATGTATTTTCAAGGGCAATATAGAAATACAGTAGCCTTTAAGCACATACATATCTCTTAATAGCTGGTTGCTAGGTGCAGCACCATTCCCCTTGCCACAGATTAATACTCTTTGCATATCCAAGACAAAAAAATGAATAACGAATTCCCATTTGAGAAAATAGGTATTGAAACGTTTAAGGGAATAACAAGCAATATCTCGAAAATGGTTCACTCAACAACAAAAATGTATAAGACTTAAATTGTGTATTTTAACGCGATCTACATCTTTTGTGTAGTAAAATTTTGTCTATCTCTTATGGTTTACCAGTTTACCAAAAGTCGTTCACAATGAAGAATACTTTTGAAGACATTCCCAGAAACTTCAAGATATACATTTTATTGTTCATGAAGATATCTTAAACATATGATATTTTAATCAAAATCGTCAGAGCCATTTTTGAGAAAATTAAAATTTTCGAAAAATGTTCCATGTAAAGGGTACTCTGTGGTGGGGGGATTTACTTGAAAACCTTTGTGTCGCATCTCTGGAAGATACTGAAACTAAATACCAAGTTTGGTGTTTATCCGACTGTTCGTTTCTGAGTTATGCTGTTCACAGACAGACAGACACACAGACACACATACGGACATGTTTCCAAAAATGCTTTATTTGGATTCAGGGGATCTCAAAAAATGTATTTCCGGTGAAATCTCGGTATCAAATTTTTGGGTGGAATACAATACTTCCCCTACTTACTATACGTAGTAGAGAAAGTAAAAAAATCTGATGTGTTACACTCACATGACTTCCTCTACTCTTGTACAAACTATTTTTACAAACGCTTATTCTCCATATGCTTAATGTTAATCGAGATATCGAGATGTCAATCTTATTGCTAATTTTCTTGTATTTGCAAGGGGAACATGGTAGCTTTTAAGCGATAGTCAAATCCTTTAAGCGCTGGTTGCTATGTGGAGCATTCCATTCTATTTGAATATCCAGGACAAAAAAATGAATAATGAATTTGAGGAAAAGTATAAGTATTGGAAAATTTAAGGGAATAACAAGCAATATCTCGAAAATGGCTCACTCAAGTAAAAAACTGTATATGACATAAATTGTGTATTTTAACACGATCTACATTTTTTGTGTAGTAAAATTTTGTTTATCTCTTATGGTTTACCAGTTATGCAAAAGTCGTTCACAATGAAGAATACTTTTGGAGACATTCCCAGAAAATTCGAGATATACATTTCATTTGTCGTAAAAATATCTTAAACATATGATATTTTAATCAAAATCGTTAGAGCTATTTTTGAGAAAATTAAAATTTTCGAAAAATGTTCCATGTAAAGGGTAGTTTGGGGTGGGGGATTTTCTTGAAAACCTTCGTGTCGCATCTCTGGAAGATACTGAACCTAAATACCAAGTTTGGTGTTTATCCAACTGTTCGTTTCTGAGTTATGCTGTTCACAGACACATAGACACACACACAGACACACACACACGGACATGTTTCCAAAAATGCTTTTTTTGGATTCAGGCAGTCTCAAAACATGTATTTCCGGTGAAATCTCGGTATCGAATTTTTGGGTGGAATACAATACTTCCCCTACTTACTATACGTAGTAGAGAAAGTAAAAAGTGAATAACAAATTTAAGAAAAAGTATAAGTATTGGAAAGTTTAACGGAATAACAAGCAATATCTCGAAAATAGTTCACCCAACAAAAAAATGTATATGACATAAATGGTGTATTTTAACGCGATCTACAATTTTTGTGTACTAAAAGTTTTTCTATCTCTTATGGTTTACCAGTTATGCAAAAGTCGTTCACAATGGAGAATACTTTTGGAGACATTCCCAGAGAATTCGAGATATACATTTTATTTGTCATAAAATATCTTAAACATGTGATATTTTAATCAAAATCGTTAGAGTCAGTTTTGAGAAAATTAAAATTTTCGAAAAATGTTCCATATAAAGAGTAATCTGGGGTAGTGGGATTTTCTAGAAAACCTTCGTGAGGCATCTCTGGAAGACACTGAACCTAAATACCAAGTTTGGTGTTTATCCGACTGTTTGTTTCTGAGTTATATTGTTCACAGACACACACGGACATGTTTCCAAAAATGCTTTCTTTGGATTCAGGGGGTCTCAAAACATGTATTTCCGGTGAAATATCGGTATCGAATTTTTGGGTGGAATACAATACTTCCCCTACTTACTATACGTAGTAGAGAAAGTAAACATTTTACTTTCGCTTGTCTTCTGTATTCCCCCGTGTGCCTACAGCGAAACGTGTAATGAAATATTTCTGCAAACCTCTATCTCGATCAATATGAAGGGGATTGAAAACTTCTTATGCAATACATTCACATGACTTTCCCTACCCTCTATCGTTTATTACTGGGTATACAAAATTATTCTTACTCGAGCTTATTTTTCTATCTACTAGATTTTAATCCAAATAAGCCATTGCAGAAATATCTATTTTACACATTTCGTTATAGATAGAAAGAGAACAGCGATAGTCAAATGTTTAAGAACTGGACTTTAAGAGAATGACCAAGAAAATGAACAATTCGAACCTTTAATAACGGATATCTCAGAAACGCCTTATGTCACAAAAAAACCCTTTTTAAATCAGCGGTGTGTTTTAAAGAGATCCACATTTGTTGTGTAGTACGTTTTCGTCTATCACTTATCGTTTACCAGTTATACAAGATTGTACAAAATCCTTCCGAATGAAGAGAACTTCTTAGGCTATTCCCCGAAAATTAGAGATATACATGTTATTTGTCATATAAATATCGTTTATATATAGTACTTTAATAAAAATCGTTAGAACTATATTTTAAAACATCAAAATTTCCGAAAATGTTCCATGTAAAGAGTACTTTTAGGGTGGGGGATTTTGTTGAAAATTTTTGTGTCGCATCTTTGATGGTTATTGATCTTAAATGCCAAGTTTGGTATTTATCCGACTTTTCATTTTTGAGTTATCGTGTTCAAAACACACAGAGATGTTTCCAAAAATGTGTTATTTGGATTCAGGGGGCCTCAAAACATATATTTTCTGTGAAATATCAGTATCGAATTTTTGGGTGGAATGCACTGTTTCCCCTACTTACCATACGTAGTAGAGAAAATAATAATGTTTTGCAAGAATAGTTTTTAGAAGTTCTAGAAGAAAAAGAAGAAAGGATAGTATCTAGCTAAAGTCATGTGAGTGTAACACATTTTTTTTCCATTGTTTTTTACAAGGTTAAGATTGATACCGTTTATTACGGACGTGATGAGAAACAATCCTAGAAGCTCTGACATCACACTCTCTCGTGCTCTATAGATCACTCCCTCGCCATTATTACCCTTATGCTATACCCACAAAATCCTGCTTCTAATAAAATCAGTTATACTCACGTCACCGAGGTGGCGCCGCAGTAACGTGTGGACTCGTATTCGGGAGTTCCCGGGTTCGATCTCCGGCGACCGCCCACCCTGACCCTTGGATTTATCCTGGTTTCCCCGGTGTCGGCAAGCGAATGCTGGGATGTTTTGTTCTCTACCACGATTTCCTTTCCATCCATTTCCCTTTCATTCCGTTTCCTTCTCATCTTTCAGCTGGGCGTCTAGGTTTCGTGGCGTATGCGGTGCCGGACAGATGGCGCGGATGCATGCTCAATTGAAAGAGCACTCTCCGTGAACACCAGAAGGCTGCTTGATTGGTGGGTCGCTCATCGACCTATCTCGGCGCTCCAAGCTTAGGGACTTCCGTATGTCTCAGGAGGCATGTCTTGTCTATGGCCTGTAGGCTCCTGTGGTTCCTTCACCTCATCCCTTCCTCATGGGGTGCTGCAAAAATGTTGATCAATTCCCGATTCTCTCTTATTCCTGCATGCATTAGTTAAATTATAAATATCGCTAGGGCTGAAAGTATTCTTCCAAGCCTTGGTACGGAACGAAGAGTTACGACTTTTTTACGAAAGATCCCGAGTCAGGCAAGTATGAATAAATTAAAAGGATATTTTCCGTAAAGTAAATAATTGTGGACGTAATCAACTATTACTTTGGAAAGGCTATTTGGTACATAGTATTTTTTTGGAACTGGATCAGTTCAAGCTATTGCTGAAAATAGCTATATTTCTCTAACTCTAACCCGTTCATTAGCCTCTGTGAATATCTCGTAAACGTTTCATATATAATTTTTAGAAGTCGAAGCCTTTGCAAACAGGACTACGGTCTGGAAAGCACATGGGTTTTAGCTTTTGGGGTGGTCAATACGTTTCACAGATGATCAAATGTTCCGGAAAAGGAAATAATGCAGACTGAGGAAATCCAGCAGAAAAAATATGTTGGGGGAAAGGTTCCGTTCGCTGTTTGGTTTCAAAACAAGGGTTTAAAGGCCCCTCACTGATTTTTCCTTGATGGAAGAATCAAATGTTTGTGGCAGACACAGGTTCATTTCCATCACAGAGAGAACGCGAAATCCTAGCCGCAGGCAACGGCATCTGTGTTCAATCAACCGCACTTACTTGAATGGCGTGGAGAAAAGCCTATTTTTGTTGTTCACCATTATAATCTCTTAGATATTTCCTTATCTTAGTATAATTCCTTAAAGAAACAATTCACTATTAAATAAAATTAGCTTTAACGAAAAATTTTGCAGATTCACAAGAAAGTTAATCATTGCGAGGTGTGGTTTTCCAGACTTTTATATATTACATGTTATGTAGTGCATATATTCACAACTAAGAAAATAATGTAACACATATATTTACACCCAAATTTTATTCGCTTTAAGTGAGAAAGGGGGAAACTACATCTACTAAATATTTTAATAGCAAAAACCAAAATTATTTATTTTTAATACACCGAGCGTACGGTCCGAAAAGCTGAATAAAAATTATAAACTTTTCTCAACGGAAAAGTAGGAGAAAAATCTGGTGTTTCTACAATAGCGAACTACCTAAGCCACACTTATAACGAAACTGTAACTCATATTTTTATCCCAAATTCTATTTTGAAGAAACGGCTGTAAATAACGTGTCGTATCCTTGAAAGATGATGAACTTAAATATCAAGTTTGGTATTTAACCAAGTTTCAGTTTTTGAGTTACACACATGGGCACACATACACATTTTTCTTTTGTGCATTCAGGGGACCTCAAAACGTGTATTTCCAGTAAAATCTGTACATGAATTTTTTGGGTGGAACACAATACATTGCCTACTGTAGGTAAATAGAGAAAATAAAAATAGGATGTGTTGCATTCAAGTGACTTTATATACTCATGCTCTACTAACTATTGTTATAAAACTGTAATATTCTACCTACTTCTTATTAATCCAGATAGATTTTCAATTCACAATTACACATTTAGTTGTAAGGTATAGTAGATGAAACGCATGTCAGATTTTTAAAGAGCGTATGGCTACGCGTTGGCTTTGAAGTTCCATGCTGTATGCATGACCACGAGAGGGAAAAAACAAACAAACAAAATCTGATATGACAGATTCCACGACTTTCTGTACCCTCTGTCGTTCATTAGTGGATATACAATCTATTCTCACTAAAGCTTATTTTTCTATCTACTTCTTTTTATTTTAAATAAACCTTTGTAGAAATAGCTATATTACACATTTCGTTATAGATACAAAGAGAACAGTGATAGTTAAATGTTTACGAACTGGATGTTATACGCTGGCCTTGAAATTCCATACTGCTCCCATACAATCGCAAGAATCAACTGAAAATTGAGGGAGTTAATAAGAATGACAAAGTATTGAACAAATCGAATCATTAATAGCGGAGATATCGGAAAAGCGTGATGCTACAAAAATGTTATTTGAAATAAATTGTGTTTTACAGAGATCTACATTTTTTGTGTAGTACGTTTTCATCTATCGCTTAACACTTACCAGTTATATAAGATTATACATAATTTCTTCCAAAATGAAGTGGATTTCACAGGCTATTCCCAGAAAATTTAAGATATATCTATGTTTCATTTGCCATATACTAAAACAGTGGTATTTTAATGAAAAAGAGTCATTTTTATGAAAATTGAAGCCAACGAAAATGTTTCAATGTAAAAGGTATTTTGAGGTGGGGATATTTTGTTGAAAATCCTCGTATGGCATCTTTGGAAGACACTGAACTTATAGGTATAGATACAGGTTATTCAACGGAGGGGGACCTTGCGTGCTGCGACTACAAGAGGTCTATTGTAGCTACCATCCCCAGGAGGAAAGGATGAAGTGAAGGAACCACAGAAGGCAATATGCCACAGAGACGCACCAAAGTCCCTAACGTTTCCACACTCGCAGACCCGTCCCACTTCTGGAGCCACCGAGGGAGGGCGGCGAAACACCCATCAATCAAAAAGCCCTCTGGCATCCACGAGAAATACTCTTTCCATTGAGCATGCATCCGTGCCATCTGTCCGGCACGAAACCTAGAAGCATCTCTGAAACAGAGTCAATGTGAAATGATGGAAAGGAAATCGCGGAGAGAAGAAACCACCCCAGCATTCATCTGCCGACCCCGGGAAAACCATGAAAAACCTATGGGTCAGAGTGGGTAGTCGCCGGGAATCTAACCAGGGACCTCCCGAATGCGAGTGGCACACGTTACCGCGGCGCCATCTCGCTCGATCACTGAACCTGAATGCCAAATTTTGTACTTAACCAATTTTTCCTTTTTGAATTATGCTGTTGACAGACACACGCAGGGAGCCTTTTCTAAAGTTACTTTTTCGGGTTCAGGGAATCTCAGAAGTGTGTTTCCGGTGAAATCTGGGTATCGGATTTGTGGGTAAAAAACAATACTTCCTCTACTTAATACAGATAAGTAATAGAGAAAGTAATAAAACAATGATTGGATTGAACTCAACATTAAATGACATTTTTAGGCAGCATGGCCTAAAAACAGAAGGTCTAACACAGTGCACGCGAGCTAACAGCTTTAGATTATCGCACCAGAAGGTAGTCGTAGGCTTCCGCTTCGCAAACATTCCTGCTCAAAAAATAAAATCCTACTTTTACCCCTTGTATCATAATCTACTGTTCTTTACAAATTGCTTTAAAACTACAACAATTTAAGGCTACATATTACTTTAAATTGGGTAATGAAGTGTCCATCATTCTTTTCACAATAGTCTGACCATTCCTCCTTCTTACCACAAGTACTTCCTGCGTTCTTCTTAAACATCTAATGTAATGTTCCTATGGCCAAATAAAGTATTAAATACTTGTGACGCCCGGCCACTTGCAGTGAACGTGAATAAAATTCAAGTCTGTTTGTGAGCTTTTAAAATATACTTTGCTTTTAAAACAGGGAAAAAGAGACAGAACAGTATTTCGTTTATATTGATAAAGAAGTAAGGTTAACAAAACTCCACATGGATTGTAAGGTAGAGTAATGCATTGCTAAACAGTTGTTCAATAAATTTTCATAGTATTATAAGTTACAGTGCTCAGAAGGAGCATCTAAAGGAGAATATGAAGAATGGACCTTCTTTCATAGTTTTCCAATAATCACAAATATTGTTTCACACAGTTCAAAGCATCTGTTGTGTATTAAAACATTTCCATTACTTCGCTCTGAGGAATCATCTCTATGAAAAATTTAACAAAGGATTACAGAAGTCTTATGATAATGCAACAAACGTATATCTGTTTCTGGTTTTCGAAAGGAGAATCAGATATTTCTGACGAAGGGTGGACTTCTGCTTACGACAGAAGGTAGTTCATAAATCTAAGACATGTGGGAGTTCTCTAAGAACCGAAAATTTAAACGAACTTAATGTAAATGAAGTTGGAAGACCAGATGCACATAAGTGTGTGGTGGATAAGCAGGAAGCGAATCAAAAATTGATGTAGTCGGGATAAACCTACATAAACACTTATAAACGTCAATTCATACCACTTTCTCTACTCATGATAAATTCAGGTATATCCGTTATACATTATAGCATTCGTATATAAAGTGAACCGGTTTTACCTAGATTAGACAATAAGTGCTTAGTTACATATAACCTGGGGAAACAGAATTGAAATATGTGGTCGTAGTGTAACAAGGTCTAAGATAGAAAGAATAAATGAGAATCGTAATTTTTCAAGCAGGTGAAATACTTGGGTAGATGTAAACATACAAACATGAAATAAAAAACAGCTAACGATACGAAACCAATTATTTGACACAAGTTGTGTATTTAATGAGATCTACTTTGTTCCCATTTTTTGTCTATTATGTTTCCCAATTATACAAAACTGAAACGGTTAGTCGACGAATGGCCCTAAGAGTGATTTTTCAATTTTGCATGAGAGATAAAAAACTAAATATATTATCATAGACGGATTTAGAAATGATTTACTAAAATGATGATAACATTTTCATAAAAATATAACATTATTTAGGTATTATTACAGTTTTTAAACTGAGGTATTTACGTTTTGAAAAACCAGAATTGAACCCGTTTTCCAATCCAACTTTACTAAAAAATAAAGTCAATTTTGGCACTCTATTTTTAGTTATTTTCAACGCTATATATATAGATAGATAGTTTAGTGCGCTTTTAAGGTTTAAATTCACATTCACAGCCGTTCATTATCAAACCAGCAATAAAAAACAATAAATAAAACACTAACTGAAAGAGATTGCATCAGATTATAAAATTTCTCTCCTTTTTCCTTGACTGCCATCTACCAACTAATTAAGATTCTAACTTCGCATCTATGGGAATAGATTACAACACTTCCCTCGTTTTTCATTGACAGCCATCTAAAAACTAATCAAGATTCTAACTTCACATTTATGGGAATAATTAAAACATTAACTATATAAATATCTGCAGTATTAATAATAATTCAAATATATAGAATAATATAGTATTATTGACAGCAGCTGGCAGAACAAGTGTCCAAGTATAAATTCTTAGGCCCTTCTTCTATAAGCTATACATAGTGGCGTTAAAACAAAGTTCCAGTGGAATATGGATCCTACTTCTACCAATATTGGCTTTTAATGCATGTTTTCTCCATAAATTAATAAGACATTGGGCCCTTGTTCCACTGGCCCAATATGCCTCTTGATGGAGTACAAGAAAATGGAATAAAATAATTTTTAAAAATATCGCTAATCGGGCCCTTCTTCAACCGCTTCAGTAATATTCGTCTGGCATGCTTAAACAGTGTCTACTCAAGTATAAAATTTGGTATTTATCCCTGTTTTCGTTTGAGTTATAGACAAACCTTTTTCTATAAATGCTTTTCTGTGCCTCAGAGCGTATCAAAATTTACTGTAAAACCTCGTTATCGAACGTTAGGGTGAAAAACAATCCTTCCTTTACCTGCTATAGGCAGAGAAGTTCACAATATAAAGTGCTGTCAGGACTATTATTGTCTTTTGTGGAAATTGCCTTACGCTGTAAACTTAACTCTTAAACACTACTTTCGCATTACTAACATTGACCTGTAAGTTCATTTTAGTATTGGCTCCCCACATCTATACCATACCTTGGACGATAATAAAGACATCATTGTAAATTTGTTTTAGAAGGTTTCGTTTTCAGGTAAACCACCAAATTATTTAACAGATATATTCCATTGCTGAATTTATTACAAATATAATTTACCTCGTCAAAGACAAATTTGATTCCGTTTGTACATCTAAAAACAATTGACTAGCAGTAACATTTGTAACTTGTTTCCAAAATTGATTCAAGTGCTGTTGAGCAAAAACGTTTTAATTTAAAAATGTATTTGTTTCGTTTTATCAATGTATCAACAATATATTTGAATGTTATTACATCAATTCCGTGTTTTGCTATCATTTCATTTCCTCCAACACATTAAGTGTGTTCAATTAGTGTACGAAACCTTTTTTTTTGCATTAGAAGTGTACAGACCAGTCATTAAAGTATAATGCATATAATAATGGACTAAGTACAGGGACCTGTGGTACTCCATATTTAACAACTACTATTAAAGACTCATGTTTAGCGTATGTTTCTTTTGTTTAGCAAGTCATTTCTGTAATTGATGAACCATCTTGAAGAATGTCCTTAATTGATTTGCAGCACCCCTAGGATCATAGGAATCCACTTTATCAATTAATAGGTTGTGATTTACGCTGCCAAAAAAAGTCACTAAAAATGGTTTATGGCTTACACAAATTTAGCTATTACTTTATCTGATGAGTGGATTAGGTTGACAACAGAATTTTTTAGGAGTAATACTTGAATTACTACATACATAACGATGTTATATCCTAAGTGTGTTGTTAGTAGACCTTGAATTTTAAGGAAAATACCTGTTTGGTTATTTTAAGGGGAGTTGAAAATAATTTTAGACGTTTAGCGATAAAAATCTAGTCCACTGAATGCACTTTATGCAGATTAAAATATTCCAATAGAGTGTTTAACGCTTAGTTTTTCTTTTCTTTCTTTCTTTTTGCCTATAATTACCTGAAAGAAGTAATGTTAAATATTTAGTTTTAGGTTTGCTTCACTCAAAAAGACCTGTGATGTGCTGTGGATTATAGTCAATAATGAAACACGACACCAAAAATTGACCCTTCAATGCGTTGCTTTGCAAATATACAAATTGATTTTAAGAGGTTGTTTTGAAAGTTGTTTTTGTTAGTTTATATTATACTGGTCTTTAACAATCAAATACAGGTATTTGTAGTTTTGTTTATCATAATTATATTAATTTGTTTCTATAATATTGTAACATTTTTAGAATAAAAACCAAAATCCATTCAACTGCAGAAAAATTTAACCTCGCCATCATCATGTGTGCCATCACACCTGTTATTTTACGTGGGTCCTCTCCATCCTTTACCACAGGCACATTTGACTGCAGTCACTGGGATTGGAACTTGTTCAGCTTTGTATGGATGTACAGTGCATGTCGTCTCGCTATTCGAACCGCTTACATTAGCGATAGGGATATAATAACTGGTTTAGGAACAGAGGAAGAGCGGCATGGGTAGCAAAATAATTCTCGCAATGGAGAGTTAATACACCTCTGATCAGCAATCGAATGCTATGCCAATGCGCAGTAATGCTTTTAAATATCACTTCTGGTCTCCATGACTGGTTCGACACTCAATTTTGTATTGTAGTCAGTTGAGTTGCAATATTATGAAGATAAACATTGCAGAAATATATCTGTTAAAGCTTATTTAATTCCTTTTTTAAGACCGAAAAGGTACTATTTGATCGATTATGAAACAAACAGAGAAAAATTGAATATTATCTTCGTTTTGAATAGAGTTAAATAATTTTTAAGGTATTAAATATCGAGATTAAGTGAATTAAGGAGGAACGGTGAAAGAAAGTGAAAAAAGAAATTGCTAAAAATAGCCTCTGATTTATATTTTTAAAATTAATATCACCTGTTATATTTCCAAACATACTTTCATTATTTTCAAGTCTGTTGAAAGATCAGCCTGTTGACTGATTACGTGCCTGAAAAAAAAAGGCGGACACGAAAAACGCAACAAAATTTAATCGTACCTATATCATCAGTGTCTTTTCAGCATCTAAAATTATTCTAGCAGAGCATTCTTGGTAATGTTCGCCGTTGTTAATTTCCAATAATATGTTCTTTAAGAGTCACATATATGATACGAGATCGATGGTCGTGGATTTTGAAGCAGTATACTTTACCTGCTTCGCTGTTGATTCTGCTGCCGTGATCTCGTAGCTCGTTCTGTTGTCTCGTGTGCCAGCTTCTCTATGGTTTGTAATGGGATCTTTCTCACAGGGCATGCGTGAATCTATTGTGAAAAGACAACACCAGTTTAAACAGACTGAGACTGAAGTTATGGTTGAATATAACTGTTTCCGCAATAAAAGAAACTAGTAGCGTAACTTGTCGTGAGTCGCTATAATACTCTCGCAATCGCCGCGACGAAATCTTACTCACACAAACGCGTCTCTAAGTGCTTGAAATATCACATGAGCAGTACGTACTGGTGACGGTACCAGAGAGAAAGTGTATGCACAAATGTGTGCAAGAACGAAAGCAACTACCAGTGCCGATACTAGAGTCAGAGTAACTCTCTGATTTAAAATTGCGCGCATTTATTACTTTTAACTCCCCTACTTCATTACTCCCACCAACTTATGTTTTACGCGAAACCAATAATTAAAAATCCTTAATTTTGTTAAAGGAGGTTTGACTAAACCCTCAGAATCTAAGTGCCTTTCTCCTTTCCAGAATTCTGCCCACGTGGCTGTGCAAACACACTGAGTTTATAAGCTAACTGAATTCCCAGAATCTTTAGGGTAATGCGTTCTCTACTTCGGCTGATATTAACGACTTTCGCTCACCTGAATTCCTAATTACCTTCGTCTTTCCAGACAAACATTACAACTCAAGCTTATTACATTTTACATTGTTTTAGTATACGGAAATTACTTATTGCAATTGTTTCTCTATCTTACTATTATTCTTATATTTAATTACTTATATCTCCCTTGAACCATTACGGTGTCAAATGTAAAAATGCCCTAATGTAGTTTGTGTTCCTATTTCATATATTGTAAATCTGTGATATTGTAATTGGTTATAATAACTATCATATAAACATTTAGTCACTCTGCAATTTCCTAATGTAGCTTGCAAGGTAAAATACACTTTAGTGTACACTTCAGGGTTCTCGATATTGAAATGGCTAATCTCTACAAATCTCAGCAATTTAGCTGAAGTTGATCGACTTAGAAAGTATGGTCGCTTCGAATTATTGTGTGGAAACACCTACCCTATTGACATCTTGTTGAATACATCTACTGTAGGATTCGTAATACGCTGAGCGCTCATTTCCTTTTTCTTTATTTTTCTCTCTAAAGATTGTGAATTTCGTTGTTTAAACATAGTTAAACCGCTGGAATATGAGTTGAAAGGTAATATGGCACATTCCCAAATTTTCTAGCCAATCTTCCTCCTTAAAATGAAAGTGAATTAAAATATTTCCTTCTTTCTTTAACCCAAAATACAGGCTACGTGTTGACCGTTTCTTCTGAAGCAGTACTATGAAATACAGTAGTATGGATACCAGTTATTTTGTTGCTGGATACCAGTAATTGTATTTGAGTTTTTAATATTTAATTAATATCTATTAATTTATTGAATTTTGAAATATTAAATTAAAATAAATTAAATTTTAAAAATTAAAATAAGTTTAAAATGGATTAAAAGTTATAGGAATTTTAATTTTAAATTGTTTTATTATTATGTTGACTAAAATGAATTTGGTATTTTGTAAAAATTAAATAAATTTTTAAACTATTGATTTTATTATAATTTTTTATAAATTTTTGTAAAATTATTTATCTACGGAGATACTTTTACAGGATTTAGATATATAAACTTAAACAAAAATTTAACATTTAATAAGCAATTTTAAAATTTTATTTATTATTATATTACATTATTTTATAACTATTCTGTACAATTATTGTATTTAAAATTATAAATGTTTTTGAGATTGAATAAATTACAAGATCTGATAATATAAGCCCTGGTTTAAGAAATTAGGTGCCAGTGTTTAGTATTACAGATTTTTTTTATTTATTTTTTTTTCTAGAGGAGAAACCGTTCCTGAATTCGCCTTACCGAACAGGAAATACAGGTTTTGGATCTTAATTTTCGCAAGAAAATTAGTTTCTGTTTGTCACGCCCATTTTTCTTGCTCCCACTTTTCGTGAAGGAACATAAACCTGCCAGAAACGGTGCAATAACAGACACAAGCGCCGCTTTCATAATTTCCATATTATGTCACAGGTTCCCATATTCCTTACCAAACCATACGGCATATACTAACCTCAAAATCCCCTCCTAACACTTAAAACAACGAACCAGCATGATTAACAGGTAAAGTAAATTCTGTCGACCGCATAATACTTATTTATTCTCGAACCATACGTATCCAAATCCATCTCAATATATATTGAATTTAACATGAAAATGTGGAACGTATTCAGCACGGAATGTGTATAGGCATAGATTATATTACGGAGGGCGACACCTCGCGCACCGCGACATGCACAAATCTATTGCGGCTACCAGGAGGAAGACATGAAGTGATCACAAGAGGCTACATACCACAGAGACGCGCAGAAGTGCCTAAAATTCCAGGCTCGAAGACTCGGCTCACTACAGGAGCTGTCCTGAGAGGGTGGTGAGCAACCCTTACAACCAGGCAGAACTTCTCTTTCCTTGGAGCAAGCATACGCGCCATCTGTCCGGCACGACCACACACCGAGAAACCTAGAAGCACACCCGAAAAATGTGAAGGAAATGGAATGAAAGGGAAATGAAGTAAAGGAAATCGTTGTAGAAGAGAAATAGTTGAATAAGATTTAAGAGCCGGTAGGTGAAGGTTAGGGACAATGGGAGATGTGGGGAAGGAATTTTTAAGATTTTAAAATGGAGAGTAGAATTGTTTATAAACGGAGTAAATTGTTACTGTGTAATGAAATGAAATGTTTAGAGGTGTTACGTATTGTAATATTGATATGGAAAAGTGAAGCGATAAAATGATAGAACTTAATTAAAATTGTTAAATTAATGCAGTGAAGTGAATTAAAATTAAATGAGGAGAAATTAATGTGAAGTTTAATTAAAAGTAGTATAATTGTACACATTTTAGGACAACTTAAATGACTTGTGAATATATATATATATATATATATAAACTGCTCTTTAAATGTTAGAGATGGGAATTTAGATAAATGCTGGATACCAGTACCAATTGGTGACCGCCAGATACCGGCAGCTTAGGGTAATGTAGATTTAGATTAGTTTTAATTAGTTAATAACTGGATACCAGTTATTTTGTTGCTGGATACCAGTAATTGTATTTGATTGTTTAATATTTAATTAATATCTATTAATTTATTGCATTTTGAAATATTAAATGAAAATAAATTAAAATTTAAAGATTAAAATTAAAATAAATTTGAAATGGATTAAAAGTTATAAGAATTTTAATTCTAAATTGTTTTATTATTATGTTGACTAAAGTAAATTTGGTATTTTTTAAAAATTAAATAAATTTTTAAACTATTGATTTTATTATAATTTTATATAAATTTTTGTAAAATTATTTAACTACGGAGGTGCTTTTGCAGGATATAGATATATAAACTTAAACAAAAAGTTAACATTTAATACACAATTTTAAAATTTTATTTATTAATATATTACATTTTTTATAATTATTTTGTACAATTATTGTATTTAAAATTGTAAATGCTTTTGAGATTGAATAAATTACAAGGTCTGATAATATAAGCCCTGGTTTAAGAAACCAGATGCTAGGGTTTATTATTACAGATGTTTTTAATTTATTTTTTTGTAGAAGAGAAACCACCCCTGCATTCACCTTACCGACCAGGAAAAAGCACGAAAAACCCAAGAGCAGAGTGGGCGGTCGACGGAAATTGAACCCGGTGCCTCCCAAATGCAAAATTTACAAGTTACTGCTGAGCTAACTCGGTTTATAAAATGTGCATTTAAATCGGTTTAAATTTCGTATGGAAAGTGGTACATGTCGTGATGAGTAGGTATGGAAAATTGACCTAAATTGATTTCAATATCGCATGCAAAAGTATTGATAATTTAAACTTCTACACTGGAAGTTAGCTTGAATATTGATCTAGAAATCAGCATTTTTAAGAGTTCTCATTTCAACGTTTCTTTTTTTCTTATGCATTCTCAGCAGTTGAATGTGGGCATCGAGTTTTCCTTTTTGCGCCTCTCAGAATCAGTAACAGTTACAGTTTTGCCGCCACGCTTTCTACAAGCTAAAACTTCTAACAAAAGGATAATAGATCTCCAGAGACTATCGCTCATGGAGGGAGGACCTGTGCTGAATGCTTGAAGAGAAGAAAAACTGGGGAGTGTAAAACATTTTATTGCACTAATGACCGTCATATTTCAGGCAGGTAGCCCCCAGAAAAAGAAGCAATATTGACCCTTATCGACACAGTATTATAATCGAGGGGAAAAGGGAATGGAGCAGGGCTTAAAAGACGTTTATATTACAAAGAAGAGCGCTTCAAAGACGCTTCCGTAAAACCTTTACTAGCCCATCGTCTGCGATATGCCTGTCCATAAAATATAAAGAGGCTCAAACTTAGGCGCATACATTCAAACCAAAAGGGATATTCACTTTCTTACTTGTGCTGTAGAATACGATTGGCAACCTTTGGAAATATTCGGCAATAATCTTTGAACAGTTCAAACCTGCTGGAACGCAAACCAAGAAGTTCAAGTGGCCAAAAACTGATCTTTATAGGTCTAGACTTGTGGCTAACATCTCCCTTGAGGAATGGATGAAGAGAAGGAACCACAGGAGGCTACAGACCACAGGCAGATAGGCCACAGAGACGCGCGGAAGTCCTTAACAGTTCAAGGCTCAAGACCCGTCCCAATGCTGGAGTTGCCTAGAAAGGGCGATGAATGGTCCGTCGACCAAGCAGCCCTCAAGTGCCCATGAAGAGTACCTACTCTTTCCCTTGAACAAGCATCTGTACCATCTGTGCGGCACCGCCATACACCATGAAACCTAGAAGTACCTCTGAAAGATGAGAAGGAAAACGGAATGAAAGGGAAATGATGGAAATCCTGCAGGTAACTCAGTAATAACAAAAATCGTATGTTTTGCATTCACATGATTTTTTCTACTCGCTCTTCTATAAACTATTCTTACAAAGCGTGTTGTTCTATCTACTTCCTTTTAATAGAGATGACCTATCATTGCACATTTACACATTTCGTTGAAGGTATAAGAAAAATGTCGTAGGTTAAAGTGGTAGCTCTTTAAAAAGCGGATGGCTATGCGATGGCTTAGAACTTGCATGCTCCTTGCATGACCACTTGGAAAAACAAATAGCGACTTACTACTAAAAAATCTGATGTGTTACACTCACATGACTTTCTCTACTCTTGTACAAACTACTTTTACAAACGCTTATTCTCCATATCCTTCATGTTAATCGAGATATCGAGATGTCAATATTATTGCTAATTTTCTTGTAGATGCAAGAGGAATATGGTAGGTTTTAAGCGATAGTCAAATATTTAAGCGCTGGTTGCTATGTGGCGCATTCCATTCTCTTTGCATGTCCAGGACATAAAAAAATGAGTAACGAATTTGAGAAAAATTATAAGTATTGGAAAATTTAAGGGAATAACAAGCAATATCTCGAAAACGGTTCACTCAAGAAAAAAAATGTATACGACATAAATTGCGTATTGTAACGCGATCTACATTTTTTGTGCAGTAAAATTCTGTCTATCTCTTATGGTTTACCAGTTATGCAAAAGTCGTTCAGAATGAAGAACACTTTTGGAGACATTCCCAGAAAATTCGAGATATACATTTCATTTGTCATGAAAATACCTTAAACATATGATATTTTAATCAAAATCGTTAGAGCCATTTTTGAAAAAATTAAAATTTTCGAAAAATGTTCCATGTAAAGGGTAGTCTGGGGTGGGGGATTTTCTTGAAAACCTTCGTGTCGCATCTCTGGAAGATACTGAACCTAAATACCAAGTTTGGTGTTTATCCGACTGTTCGTTTCTGAGTTATGTTGTTCACAGACACACAGACACACACACAGACACACACACGGACATGTTTCCAAAAATGCTTTTTTTGGATTCAGGGAGTCTCAAAACATGTATTTCCGGTGAAATCTCGGTATCGAATTTTTGGGTCGAATGCAATACTTCCCCTACTTACTATACGTAGTAGAGAAAGTAAAAAAGAGTATAAGCAAACAGCTGTTAACGACACAAAAATGTTTTATATAAGTTGGGTGCTTTAAAGAGATCTATGTATTTTATCTACAAAGATTTTTGTTTCTCTTACGGTTTACCATTTATATAAAAGTTATTCAAAAGAGGACTTCATAGGCTATTCCAGAAAATTTAAGATATAAATTTTATAATTCATGCAAAATCATTAGAGCCATTTTTGAGAAAATAAAAAATAACGAACATTTTTCCATGTAAAGGATAATTTAGAGTGGGGGAATTTTCTTGAATATCTTCGTGTCACATCCTTGAAAGCTACTGAACTTAATTGCCAAGTTTGTATTTAACCGACTATTCGTTTTTGAGTTATGCTGTTCACACACGCACGTACACAGAGAGAGAGAGAGAGAGAGAGAGAGAGAGAGAGTGAAATAGACAGACGGATAGATACTAATAGTTACACAAAGACAGATGGACCTTTTTCTAAAACACTCTCAAAACATCTATTTCGGTGAATATCTACGGCTTATTATAGATAAGCAGTAGAAAAATTAAAAACTATTCATTGAAAAAACACTGTCTTCAAATTAAAATGGTAATGTTGCTGCCTCGAGGTACCCAGGTTTGAATCCCGGTAGGGCTATAATAAATTAAGATACAGGTACACTGAGCCTCATGCAGTCCTTAATAGCACTTGATGGAAAAGTAGCTGCTCTAGTCTCGGAAACGCACCAAACGCAGCAAAGTGACCAGGGAAAACCATACATTAGGCACATTGCACCCCCGTTACTGTATTCTGTTCCATGACGTTTTGTGTGGACGGAGGTTGGGGAAGCAGCGGCGTTGCGGTGGACCTATCCCTGCTAGGACTGAGATAACCCTTACAAAGTACACTTACTGCCACTCTGCGAAGACACTGTCGTCTTTCGATAAATTTGTCATTCCCTTTCCATATGGTTGTAGATCTGTTTCGCCAAAGACACGTCGAACCTCCTCCTTGAGGTCAGGAATTGCAAGTAGATTCCCCCAAGGGATAATAATCCTAATATTGACCCCGGAGGTTAATTATGATCGCCGTTAAGAGCAGTAGTAGGTATATCTACAAATTTGTTTATCTATTAAAGCTAGAGGTGTCACTTTTTGCGGGATTGTTAGTATTTAAGATTTTTTTTTTTCCTGAGATCAATTTCTTGTCGCTACATCTTAAATCTTAGCAGCTACGCTCTTTTTACCATTTTTTATTTACTGTTTCATCTCCTTCGGTTCTACACATGGGTATGGGCTGAAATTTTATTGGGTATTTGTATATTATTACGAAACATGTGTACTACTTTAAGTTTCAGAATACAGATTATATATAGAAAGATAAAATTATTTAATAATAAACTATTTCTATTATTTTAATATTAATTACTTACTTCAGCTTATTTTTCAAATTAACTGAGTTAGGTTTTAGCATAAAATGTGGATTATTTATTAAACAAATACCGAAAAATTTTGGGTTAAGGATTTTCTCGTATTACCTACACTAGACAAATAAGCCTCATATGCCTAGATATTTACTTCTCTACCAGCTACCTGTAGTAGGTGCAGGAATTATTGCATCTATCAGAAATACACGTTTTGAAGTCCCCTGAATAAATAATAATAATAATAAAGCATTTTTAGAAAAAGGTCTTGTGTGCATCTTCAAATGCCTGTGTGTGTGTTTTTTTTTCTCTGTATAAGTCAAAAACAAAATCTTGGCTAAATACCAACCTTGATATTGTTACATGCTGGGTAGATGGCCTAAAAGTTCACATGAAAATTAAATTAATTTCTAATACCCAGCACGCATATTGAGTGAACGTATACTTACTTGACTGCGGAGGACCGAAACGTGGTGTGGAGGTTAGGAGGAAGGCGTGAGTTTTCACTGTACAAAATCCATAAGACAAATCTGCTCTCACACATTCCCAGATTTATTTCCCAACCGTTTGGGGTTCCTACATTATTAAAATGGAAGGTGGGAGGAGATGTCCACCGATCCAAAATCCGGCTTACACACGCGGTCCGTTTCTCACGGAATCCAAACTGAGACTGGCGCTATCCCCCACTACTCGTGGCTAGCAAAAGCTACCAGCCAAAAGTGACGTAAACAGCAATGTGTCTGGTAATCACAATGTAGAACAATAATGTAATCCCCAAATTATTACTACGCCACAATATTGAAGTTCAGCATCTTCCAAGATTCGACACGAAAATTCTCAAGAAAATTCCCGCATGTCAAACTACCATTTACATGGAAATTGTTTCGTTATTTTTTATTTTCTCAAAACTTTCTCAATTGTTTTATGTCCTCTGTAACTACTGTGATTACTATATGTTTAACAAGTTTGCATAACAAATAAAATGTGTATCTTGAAATTTCTGCGAATAAACTACGAGGACTTATTCTGGAGGAACTGTTTTATAACTAGTAAACCCTAAGAGAGAGAGAGAGAGAGAGAGAGAGAGAGAGAGAGAGAGAAAATAAAAGCTGAGGTTACGAAACATGTAGAATTCTTTAAAACATACAATTTATATAAAATAATTTTTGTTACATTAACAATTTCCGGATAGTCATTTATTTTATTATTTTCGTTTTGTAAGAACTGCTATGGTGTTATCAACTTTGCTCATTGAACTGTGCGTTTCAATATTGGTTTTGTTTTAATTTTTCCATGAAACAAACGTTCATTCACATTTATACTTCCAGACAAGGAATTATTTTAGTTAAAGAAAATTTCCCTCGTCCCAGCCAGGAATCAAACCCGGGTTCTCAGGATTAAGAAACCAGAACGCTGCTGACCACAGAGGCACTCACTCATTGTTTAAAGTTTGTTCTGAAGTTTTGCATACGCTACACTTATTTGAAGTACACAGCGACCGGCTTTTAAACATTTGATTTTCTTTCTACTTCCTACATCCCCCTTGTACCCACAACGATCTGTAATGCAACCATTTCTGCAAATGTTTATCTCGATTAACATGGAGTGGATGAAAGAATGAGCTTTTGTCGGCATAGTTTGTAGAAGAGTGGATAGAGAAAGTTTTTATTTTAGATAGATATTGCGCCTGTTGTTTCCTACAAGCCCAGGCAAAGATTATGCAATAAAGCCAGTATATAGCTGAATAGAAATTTGCTTTCTGAACGTTGTAGTTACAACATAATATGTACTGAAACCATTTCATAAAGTGCTTATGATTAAAGTAGTCAGAAAAAAGTAGTGTAATTGTTTCACATCAGACTTTTAATACTTGCAAAGTTACGCAGATGTACAACGACATAGATATAGAAGAACGAATAGAAGTTGTAAGAGGGAAGTGAAGAAGAAGTTTTCACTTAAGCCTATAATCTACGGGTTGGATAGTCACGAAAACCCAGCAGCGGTTGTTTCATCCGATATAATATATATATATATATATATATATTAAATTATAAAATTTTAGCATATCGTTGTTCCTTTTCGGTTATTGATGAGAATACTAGTAGTTTAACCTTCTTAATATCTGCGAAACTAGTGTGATCTACCTGATTAGAAAAACTGATGCAAAGAAATGTGAAGAAAGACCGCCATGAGGTATTCGAGAAGTGCCTCCAACTTTAATTAAGATGTCCACAAGCAAAAAATATTGCTAAGAGTGTCATCACACTTAGCGTCTTAAGGGACCGGGGAACTGTGATTTTGTACAAAAAAATGAAAATATTATCGAATTCTAGATTTTGCATATACACATATAGGCTTAATACCACTTCACTTCATATGAGATTTTAGATATTTTTTTGGCATTCTTTCATGTTTTGAATATATATTAACAATACTGAAAAGATCAGCCAGTATAACGTTTCCCAATTTCATCCAACCGTGTTTTACTTTCTCTACTACGTATAGTAAGTAGGGGAAGTATTGCATTCCACCTAAAAATTCGATATCGAGATTTCACCGGAAATACACATTTTGAGGCGCCCTGAATCCAAACAACACATTTTTAGAAAAAGGTCCATGCGTGTGTCTATGTGTCTGTGTGGATGTATGTCTGTGAACAGCATAACTCAGAAATGAAAAGTCGGATAAATACCAAACTTGGTATTTAGGTTCAGTATCTTTCAAAGATGCGAAACGAAGATTTTCGAGAAAATCCCCACAACCTAAGCTACTCTTTACAAGGAACATTTTTCTAAAATTTTTATTTTCTCAAAAATGGCTCTAACGATTTTGATTAAAGTATCATATGTTTCAGATACCTTTATTGCAAATGAAATGTATATCTTGAATTTTCTGGGAATATCCCCAAAAGTCATCTTCATCCTGAATGAATTTTGTATAATTGGTAAACCGTAAGAGGTAGACAAAATGTTACTACACAAAAATTTAGATCTCGTTAAAACACACAATTTATGTCATATACAGGTTTTTGTGTCCAGTGAACCATTTCCGAGATATTCCTTGTTATTTTTTTGAATTTTCCATACTTATACTTTTTTTAAATGGGATTTTTTTTGTGCTGGACATACAAAGAGAATGGAATGCTCCACATAGCAACCACCTCTTAAAACATTTGACTATCGCTTAAAGCCTACCATATTCCCCTTGCACCTACAAGAGAATCAGCAATAAGATCATTTCTGCACATTTTACATCGATTAACATGAAGTAGATGGAGAATAAGCGTTTGAGAACATAGTTTGTGCAAGGGTAGAAAAAGTCATGTGAGTGTAACACATCAGAATTTTTGAGATACAAATGTTCCTTGCGTGTTATTTGAGCTACAATTTTAATGGAAAATATTATATTCGATATTCATAAGCTTATTCTCAACTCCAGTTATTTTTTTTTCTGTGATGCTGTTGGTTTGGATAAAAGTAATTCTAGTTATAGAAAATTTACTATCACTGTATGTAAATGTAAAGGTATGATTAAAAAAACAATAACTATTCATATTCTTTAAAGCTTATCTATTTATATTTTTACTTTAAATTTTATGTTGTAAGGAGTCTTCAAAATTCTATCAATATTTTTTATTAAACGTTTATAAAATATTGAATATTTTGGAAATTACTTTTTATATTAAATTGAAATTTTGCACAGGTGTGATGTTAATTGCAAGAAACATGTGTATGCTTTTTGAACTAAATAACTTAAAAATTACTGAAAGTATTAAATTTAATCCCAGCGTCCCTTATAATTAGTTCGTATACCGATTTTCATCGGGGAAAAGAAAGACATGCCTCCTTAGCGCGGTTCGCTTGTAACCCCGACAGAGTTTTACTAACAGCAATAAAGGAAATGAAACTTGGCAACTGGGGTACGAAGGAAGGAGGGTGTATCCAATTCATTGAAAAAGCTGACCATTGATGTCCATAGTACTACATGCTAACAATACCGAAGGCCCTTCTCCTTGTTCAAGAATTCCTTCATAGTTACTATAAGCCTTGTTCACAACATAACAGACAGACTGTGCAAGAAAAGGCAGAGTTTAACTGTAAGTAAACTTGAGGCGGTCATATCTTTAGCTTCCTAGATCCACATTTGCATATTAGTTACTTTGTCAAAATACAACAATGACGCAGGTTATTTCTTTAATCTAAGTGTTGAAACACCCTTGGAAACAGAGAAATATTTGAACCACTTTCGGAGAAAAAGTGTAGAATATTACAAAAAAAAAGGTTGATACTTCCGTCACAATTGTAATGAAGAAACAATTATGTAGAAACACCTGTATCTACACATACAAAAATTTCTAATCTAAACATTTTCCGATAATTTTTTATGTTGATAAATAATGAACGACTATACAGTAGAAAACATTTATATGCTACATTCACATAACTTTCTCTATCCACAAACTATTCTTCCAAAGTATTATTTTTCTATCTGCTTCTTGTTAATCGAGATAAACGTTTGCAGAAATGTTTTTACTAGTATAAAAGCAGCGTAAGGCAGATTTTTAAACAGTGGATCGCTGCATGCTGACTTTGGAATTCCATACTCCTTGTATTACCACGTGAAACAGACGAACGTTCAGACTGAAGAGGACTTTGCAAGTTATTCTCAGAAAATTCAATATATAATTCTTTTTTGCCATACAAATATTTTAAACGTATGCTGTTATAATAAAAATCTTTAGTCATTTCATAAACTAAAAACTAAATAATTTTCAATGTAAAGAGTAGTTTGGTGTAGGGGGATTTTCTTAAAAATCTTGGTATATCTTATATATTGGTGGTAGATGCTAAATTATTTGTGTATTCAATTTTTTTGTGAGAATATCTAGAAATTTCCTAGATTTATAATTTAAGCTGGTGGAATAGTGAATAAAATCCTGAATTCGTGAAACGTTATGCTGATTTTTTTTTTTTTTTTTTTTTTTTTGTTAATGCATGAGGCTCATGCCCTAATTTATTCCTGCGACGTTTTAAACGACATCGCAAAGCATTTTTAGAAGCTACATACAAAAATATCTGCGTTTTAAAATGAATAGAGTTAATGTTTAATACACCAATTTATTTTCTATGAAAACAACACGTTTACGAAAGGAGAAAAAATCATGAAAATTATTAGATTCAGCCTTTTCTTTTGCTTCATCGCTACCAGCATTTGCTTGACTTTTCAGGCAGGCACGTGTAAATCAGGCTCTGATTTCCAATGAATGGAGGACTTTCCCTCCCAAAGCGGCATCCTCATAGCTCCCTCTTGTTTACCTAGAGATGCCTCGTTCGAGTAGACAGCCTGTCGCCTTTCTACTCACCCTAGCCCTCCCTGTGCCAAGGTGCCAGGCTGTCTGCCGAGTCCACCGCGTCTTCAACCTTGTCCTCAAGGTCAACACCACTCCTAGTCAAATTATACTCCACTTGTGTGAAGGAATCGTACCTCCTGTCTATTATATGCTTTGGAGGTCACTATTTTTATCTAGGATCTTTCAAAAATCACTTCTCAAAGTTTTGTATCTTTTATAACATTTGGAGGAAAAAAGAAATAAACGCATCACTATGACAGCCAAACAATGGGATTGAGTTTTCAAAAAACTTTGAGATCTATCAGTTACTTTTATTCATAATGCAGCATGTTACCATGCACATAGGTTTTAAGCTGGAACCTTGGGATATTTGCAGTTTCTTCCACGAGAAAATATTAGTTGCTTCAGACCAAGGCTCGTTCTTTAGTTAAACCATTGATAACTCACAACGATAAATAGACTTTCGACTCCGTGGAGTAAAACAGGGAATACCCTTCTATGTAAAAGGCAGTTTGCAGTATGAGTTCTTTTTTCTTTCTTTTGTTTTTTTTTATCGCTTGTCGCATTCTTGGCAGATACTGAACTTAAGTAGTAAGATTGATATTTATACATTTCTTTTATTACTTTCTCTAATTATTACCCATAGTATTGCATTCTATCCTAAAATTCGATACCGAGATTTCACTACAGATACGCGTTTTGAGATTCTCTGAATCAAAGTAACACATTTTTAGAACAATGTCCGTGTGTGTATGCGTGTGTGTGTGTGTGTGTGTGTGAGAGAGAGGTTTGTATGTGACTATAAACAGCATAACTAAAAACCAAAAAGTCAGTAAAATACCAAACTTGCTATTTAGGTTCAGTATGTTCCAAGGATGCGACATGAACATCTTCAACAAAATCCGCTAATGCCAAACCACCCTTTACATGGAAAATCGCTATGACAATTTTGATTCAAGTACTATACGTTTAAGATACTTGCATGAAAAGCAAAATGCATAACTTGAATTTTCTAGGAATAGCCTGTGAAGTCCTCACCATTTTAATAGTTTATTTCATAACTGGTAAACCGTAAGAGAAACACAAAATCTACTGCACAAAAGAAAATATAGATCTAGTTAAAGTAAAATTTATGTCAAATCAAATTTTTCGTGGAGTTCACATTTTCGGAGATATTCCTTGTTATTGGTTTCATTTGTCAAATAATACACTTTTCTCAACTGGGAAGTCACATTTGTTTTTTTTTATCGTGGTCATACAAAGAAATGACATTTCAAAGACATCACATAGCGACACCTGCTGTTTGCTATAAGAAATGTGTAAATGTGAATTGAAAGTTCACCTGATTAGCAAAAAGTGCATGCAATAATAAGCTGTTGTAAGCATAGTTTGTAGAATAGCGAATGGAGAAAGTCACGTGACTGCAACACATCAGATTTGTTTAGTTATACTATTCACATACACACTAACTTTTTATATTCTCTACTAAAAACATAGTAGGTAAGGAAGCATTGCATTCCACCCAAAAACTGAATATCCATGTTGAGCTGGAAATACGTGTTTTTAGGTTCCCTGAATCTAAAAAAGCATTTTTAACTTTCTGTATTACAGATCTTTAAATAGAGAAAGTATTGTATTTCATCCAAAAATTCGATGTTCACATTTTAACAGAAATGCAGGGTTTGAGGCTCTTTGAATCAAAAAAAAATTTAGAAAGTGGTCCATGTGTGTGTGTTTGTATATGTGTAAGTGTGCGTGTGTTTTTTTAATTTTTATTTATGGACGTTCTTTAACTACTATAGTCCTTAGCGTCCCATTATATATTGGGCGTGAAAGACCGATAATTTTGCTCAGAGGCCTCTTTATCAGGCTTGAGGTTCTTTTACGTGCCGTAAATCTACGACACGGGACCACGGGCTTTACTTCCCTTCCGAAGGAAGCCATGCTAAGGATTTTTACGCCCGAAAAAAATCCATCGTCCTCCGCCGGGTTTGAACCCGCGACCTTGGGAACCAGAGGCTAGCACGGTAGAATTGTGTGTGTGTGTGTGTGTGTGTGTGTGTGTGTGTGTGTGTGAACAGCAGAACTCAAAAACGAAAAGTCCTTAAACACCAAACCTGGTATTTAAGCTCGTCTTCCGAGGATGCGAAACGAAGATTTTCAACAAAATTCTCTCGCCGTAAACTACCCTTTACATGGAAAAAGGTAAAAGTAAAGGTACATATCAGGAGAGGCCCTCGGAACGGGCAGAGCACCGCACGCAGGCCAGCCGACCCATTGTGTTTCCAAAGTGAACCCTGGGAGGGAGGAATGAGGGGAGAGACCCAAAGGGCGACCACATCCGGATGCCGACGGGGCAAGCCTGGACGGGGTCCCTAACGTTTCCATACAGAACGCATCCGACGCTGCACGGTCCCTGCCCACAAGCCACCAACCTTCAGAGTCCCCGGAAGCCGAGCCCCACGCTGAGTAGAGACCTAACTGAGCGGTACCGCAGCGACGCCAGGGAAGAAAGTTTTACAGAAACCTAACAGCGTCGCCTGGTCCTACAACACTGAAACGGATGACAAGGAAGATGATGGGTACAGGAAATGAGAAGAAAGAGACTTGTGGTAGAAGATGAACCACCGCATCATTCGCCTGGCCACCCCGGAAACCACGAAAAACCCATGGACCAGAGTGGGGGTTGCCGAGGATCGATCCCGGGATCTCCCGAATGCGGGTCACAGCCGTAATCGCCTGTTCCATCCCGTTCGTCCTTTACATGGAAGAGTCGGGTTTTTTTTCAATTATTATTTTCACAGAAAATGACTCTTTAACCAGTTTGATTAAACATACATGTTACAGATATATACATGACAAATAAAACGTGTATCTTGAGTTTTCTGGAAATAGCCTGTTAAATGCTCTCCATTCTGAAATATCTTTAATAAGTGGTAAACCGTAGGAGACAGATAAAATCTTAACACCAAAAAATGTAGATCTCGTTAAAGGGCACAATTTATGACACATAATATTTTTTGAGGCGTTAATCATCTCCGAATATTCTTTGTTAAAAAAACCTTTGTAGAAATGTTCCTTATGAGTGCTGTGCGTTTGTGAGTGTGTTAACAGCATAACTCAAAAAAGAAATGTTGGATAAATACCAAATTTGGTGTTTACGTTCCGTATCTTCCAAAGATGCGACACGAAGATTTTCAAGAATATACCCCAACCACAAACTACCATTTACATGGAAAAATCCTAGGTATTTTTCGTCTTCTCAAAAATGCCTCTAAGACTTCAATTAGTTATGTTTTAGATATTTACATGATAAAACGTATATCTTTAATTTTCTGAGAATAGCCTGTGACTTCCTCTTCAATCGGAATGACTTTTGCGTAATTAAAACCTAAGAGACAGACAAAATCTTATTACGCAGATTTAGTTAACAGACAAAATTTATATCCAATAACAAAGTTGTTATTCTTTGTTACTGATTTGAGTTTTCAAGTAGTTGTACTTTCTCAAGTGCTAAACCACTACTCATTTTTACTTTCTCTAACACATACGTAGTAGGTAGAGAAGGTATTGCATTCACCAAAAAATTCCATACCGAGATTGCACCGGAAATACATGTTTTGAGGCCCCTGAATATAACAAGCCTTTTTAGAAAAAGGTCTGTTTGTGACTGTCTGTGTGAGCAGAATAACTGAAATTTCTGGGAATAAACTGTGAAGTCCTCTTCATTCGGAAGGAATTTTGTATTATCTTGCATAACACGTAAACGTTAAGCGATAAACGAAAGCGTACTACACAAAAAATGCAGACCTCATTAAAACCACAATTTATTTTAAATAAGTTTTTTGTGGCAAAAGCCATTTCTGCGATATCTGTTATTGAAGATTCGAATTGTTCATTTCCTGGTCATTCTCTTAAAGTCCATTCAACTGTTTCTGGCAATTGCGTGGAAACGGTATGAAATTTTAAGGCAGCGTATAGCGTCCAGTTCTTAAACATTTGACTATCACTGTTATCTTTGTATCTATAACGAAATGTGTAATGTAGCTATTTCTACAAAGGTGTAAATGGATTAAAATGTAGTAGATAGAAAACTAAGCTTTAGTAAGAATAGTTTGTATACCCACTAATAAAGGATAGGGGGTAGAGAAAGTCATGCGAATGCACCACTTCAGATATTTTCTAGTGGTGATGGAAAGATCATCAAATTTCAAAGAGACCCGCTCTGACTATCGCTTTAGCCTGCTGTATCGTTCTTACACCTACAACGAAATGTGCAATAAGAAACATAAGTATATATAAGATAACCTTTGCAAAAATAGTAAGCAGAGAAAGTCGTGTGTATGCAATACATTAGATTTGATTTGGTATAATGTTTATCCGACATTTCATTTTTTAATTATACCGTTCATATGCATACACACATACAAACACGGATTTTTTTATTGGTTTATCTTTTTTTAAACATTATTTGCCTTTGGGATTGGTGTCCTTTACAATCAAAATCCAAAGGTCCCGGGTTCAATTTCCAGCAGGAGGACGGGAATTTTTCTTTAGACAGGATTATTCTCCATCCTCCCTAGAGTCTGGAAGTATAAGCAAGAGTATAAATGTGTGTGTGTGTGTGTGAGTGTGACTTAAATATTTAAACAATTTAATTTAAACAAACCCAAATATGCTCAATAGTAAAACGAGTGAACATCATTGTCAATGTGCAATTGTTTCAAAGGCAAAGCTGACGATATGACCTTAGGCTGCATATAAATTAAAAAATATATATATCACAATCTCGATATTGAATTTTTGCGTGGAATGCATTACTTCTCCTACCTACTATGATTAAATGGTAAAAAGTTAAAAATAAGGATATTGTAAATCCTAGCTTTCCTGGTATACATAATAATGAAAACAAACAAAAGCATGAAGATATTCTTCTCTACTGCATCGTATGAGACTTGTAAATGTTTTGCATTAAATACAGCAGTAAAATAACGTGAATAGTCCCGGCATCAGTGGAGATGCTTTATTGTGCCATTTGCATTTTGTTATGTTTCAAGTGGGAAGTTAACAGCTTGTCCCACCATTCAGAACAGCAGGTAGATGATGGTCAAAGCATATGAAAAAGATCAAGAGGCAACATGTACAAGATAAGAACGGAACGTTAATGGTTTCCTTGGCATCTTGCTCATGATTTAGAACTGAGATGTTTTACACCTTTAAGAGTCCTGCATTTTATTGCGCGCGTTTTACAGCAGCTTCTAAATGACATTTGAAGAAGAGACATGTGTTCATTAGCAGTAGGATGAAAAAACTCTGTTCAGAAAGAAATACCTTAGGATATTTGTGTTAAAGAGTTTCTGATGCCATTAATGCTTTAACATAATAACACGTTTTATTACAGTATTTCGAATTAATGCCTGCTGTTTACTTATATATTTTAAACTTTATTATTATTATTATTATTATTATTATTATTATTATTATTATTATTACTTTCTCTACCACGTACCTAGTAGGTGGAGAAGGTATTGCGTTCCACCCAAAAATTAGATGTCGCGATTTCACCGGAGATACATGTTTTGAGGCCACCTGAATGAAATAGGCATTTTATTTTATTTACTCCTTACCCTTAGCAAGCACCGACCTAGGTGGTGCCGCGGTAGCGTGTGCCATTCCAATCGCAAAGTCCTGGGCTTGATTTCCAGCGACCGCCCACACTGACCTATGGGTTTTTCGTGGATTTCCCAGGTCGGCAGGCGAATACTGGGGTGGTTCATCTTCTACCACGATTCTCCTGCCATTCATTTCCTGTCATCTGTTTCAGGGTGGAGTTCGACGGTTGCAGTTGGACGTTGCGCACTGTAGAGGTTTCTTCCCTGGCGTTGCTGCTGGACTGCTTAGTTAGGTCTCGCCTCTGAGAGGGCCCCACCCCGGAGGAACCGCCGGGGTTCGGTGGCTTGTGGATGGGTCCGGGTGGCGTCGGATGCATTCGATCTGGAAACGTTAGGGATCCCGTCCATGCTTGCGCCCGTCGTCATCCGAATCTGATCGCCCTTCGGGTCTCTCCCCTGATCCCTCCCTCCCTCCCAGGGTCACGGGAGAAGCAAAAAGGGCCGTTGCGGCCTACTTGCGATGCTCTGCCCCGGGTGCAGGTGCTCCTCCCATCGCCCGTAGCTTTACCTTTTATCCTCAGTAAGCAAAGGAAGCATTCATTCCACCCAAAAACTCGATACACATCAAAACACAGAGCCTTGCTAGAGAAACATAACGGCTATCTCAGTTTATTTCCGTATTACTTTCATCTATTCAAATTATTAGGAGTAAAGAAATGTGTATGATTATTTAGAATCAGATTCCTTCCCTGATTTTATATTCATTTGCTACGAATTTAACATAAACTAATTATTGGAAGAATTGCTTATTCCTAAGTCCGTTCTGAAGAGTGTTATTTACATTCGACAGATGCGGCAAGCTTTTCAATTATAGTTAAACAAAGTCAAACTCCGTTGATTATACATCAGTAGCTTATATTATCTTTTATATCTTGGGTCTGAATTGTTTGTTAACTTTTCCAGCTACGGTTGAAATATTTCTTCAATGTTCTAAGACAGAGTGATTTAAATTTCAGGTATTTCATCAACAAATCACCACGAATGTAGGAAAACAAAAATACACAAATCAACCGGTATAACTATCGTAATTATTTACTTTCTATTACGTTTTAAAGCTCAACATTGCATTAGCGTATATCCAAACACCTTTACAATCACAAATGTTCATCCCTTTCACCTTGGGCAGCAATATCAAAACAGAAAATGTGTAAAAGTTTCTGACTTGCTGATGTTTTTATTTCTGTCGACTTCTGAGATTTCATTTATTTCGGTAACTGCCTCCGTGCCCTGCGTGTTGCAGTACGCACATGCACACGCTCGGACGAGTTACAGCGTAGGGAGAGAAATTTTACGCGGCGCAATCGGCCATGTGTTGAACGCATGCGCAAAGGAAATTACCCTGCGGGAAGGGAGCACGGACGGACGTCACCACATTAATCTCACCATTATCGGCTTGTTAGAGCCCGAGTAACGGCCGCTTAATGCTCTAGGTCACGTGACCCAGGGTGTGCGCGCACTTCACGATAAAATGGCAATGTTGCAGTCCATATGAGAGTAATTCCTTCCTACAACTGAGTGGTGGTATTGACCTGTCTTACCAATCGCTTCATACCATGGCATTCATCAACGTACACTGTCTTGCTGGTGTGGTATACCCAGTGATTTTCGTGCGCTTAGGCTTACCCCTTCACAATTATTGGATAGTGCTACAAAATATTCAAAACATCCGTTAAAATGTTTCAAGTTTTACAAACTTCTCAAGAAAGTACCGCAAAGTTGAAATTTTCCAGAAAATGTCCTGATTACTGATTTTTAATGCAACTCCGGAGTTATATACGGATAAGTATTGATTATATTTTCAAAAATATCATACATTAGTCATGTATATGATTATTTCTAGAAATGTAAACTTATGTATCTACTTTTGTTTAACCGAAGACGTAGGAAATAACGTGTTGCCAACAAATGGCAATAATACCTAAGATGGAATACGATGTTCATTTTAACTTTCCAAATTAAAATGTGAACTTAGAACGAGAGAAAATTCAATTATTGAAGAAGCTGATGTTCTTAGTAAAATAACGCCAAATTTGAAATCTAAATTGGAATATGAATTCATTCCCTTTCAGAAAAATTGTGAAAGATAGGGGAGATACATTAAATAATTAATGCAAGGAATATACCAAAGCATCATATAAGTGTGCATTTCATGTACTGAATACTTATATCGTTAGAGATCACTAAAGAGGAAGGCTGCAACACCTTCGAAACGTTGGATTTAATCTCACTAATCCTTAAGGCGTGACAAGCTATAAAATACTTAAATCGTGAATACTTAGCGGTTTGGATGACTATTTTAAAGAGTTTTTATTATATTTAGTGGATGAACTTGAGAGAAATTCCAGTATTTCCTAAAATAATCATTAGTAACTCATTGCTAGTGGAATTATCAATACCCCTGGTCGGGTGATATTTTTTATCGTATCAATGCATGAGGCTCTTATTTCGGCTTTAATACTTTCTTCTACTTTAGTTGCACAGGTGTTATTTCTTAATGTATTCTTCTTCTTAGAAGAATATATATCTGTAGTCAGATTACCTCTTAGCATTTTCAACTAGAGAGTTGTGCTCAGAATTGTTTAAAATTGCACTTTATTCAATACCTGGCATCATGCAAGCATTGAGAGAGTTCCCTTCCCCTCATTAATGTGGAATCAGTGGAAGGAGAGAAATCTGCTCCGATAGGCACAATAATATTCTCACAGTATTATTTTCAGGCACTGAATTATCACACACACATTCTGAAAAATAACAAACTTTTGCAATTATTGGCGGATTAGTAAAAGTGCAACGTCTGTTCGTGTAAACGAAACACTTCAACATAGCACCACTGAAATTAGCACATAATCATGAAGTTAATATATTGCTTTCGTATGAAGTACCTTGTTTACTCATTCCTTTATGTCCTAATGTTGTCTTGGATTTATATCTTTGGTGCCCTAGGTTCCTGGCTTTTCATATGGTAACCCGACCGGAAAGAGTCTTATATCCCAATATTTTATTTCCTAATATGTCACGATCAGGATTTGATCGGCGGCTTGTTGGTGGTTAACCACAACAAATTAAAGGTAAAACCTGTTTGATAATCACAGGTTTTTATTCCCACAGAAAAGCCACCTTCCTTCCTACAGAACAGGATTGCAGATTCCGAAAAATAATCACTACTCTTCCGGTTCCAAAAGCTAAAGAGGAAGAAAAGGGAGCAAGGGGTCTTTCCAGCAGATTTTAATACCCGAAAACGTATATGCACATATTTACCTTTAGTAAAGTAATATGTTCGTTACCGTTGACGTAATAACAAACTAGGGTAAAAACTATCGACATTTTGCAAAACAATTCACCCGTCTGCGCGCATGTAGGCGTGGAATGATGCAACATTTCTTTAAGTGCCCTCAGTGATAAACAGCAAACCAAACATCCTTTTGAAATTTTCTAAGAACTAATTCCAAATCCTGATCTCAGTATTCTTCCTAAAAGATTTTCAGATAATTTAATACTAGTACGCCACACATACACATATACCACCTCACCAAGCATATTTTTAGGATATAGTTTTCAGAAATGTGGTTCAGAAAATAAATTTGTTCATTATTTACTTACTTTAGTGATACTATCTATTAGTTAAGCGTTACGTTTTCTAATAATCAGGAATCTTATGAATGGAAGTACAGTAATTTTGAATGTTAGAATTGCTATTTTAAAACTGAGTTTGTTCATTGGGAGGCATTTACTGGTAATATTTTGGGATTGTTTGAATTAGAATTATTCGAAGAACTATACTAATTTTAATTTTTGTTTCAGAATTTATGCCTTTAGAAAAGAAAAAATGAATCTATTTTGAAAGATATTATTTCTCTACTACTTACCTGTAGAAGTAGAGTAAATATTGCACTCCATCCAACAATTCAACATCAATTTTACACCGGAACTACATCTTTGTGGTTCCCTTAATCCAAAAAAGAGAATTTTTAGAAAAGGTCCATCTTTGTGTGTGGACAGCACAACTCAAAAACGAAAAGTTGGATGAATACCAAACTTGCTATTTAACGTTCAACATCTTCCAAGGATGCAACATGAAGATTTTCAACAAAACTTCCCGGCCCATGTAAAAGTTCTGTTATTTTTTATTTTCTCAAAAATGGCTGTAACGATTTTAATTAAAGTGTCGTATGCTTAAGATATCTGCATGACAAATAAAATGTATATACTGAATTTTCCGGAAATAGTCTGTGTTGTTCTCTTCATTCTGAATGAATTTTGCATAACCGGGACACAATAAGAGATAACAACATCTTACTACACAAAAAATGTAGATCTCTTAAACGCACGCAATTTATTCCAAATAATTGTTATTATGACATCAACCATTTCCGAAATATCGCTATTTTTGGTTTCAATTCTTAAATAATTTGTCATTTTTAAGTGCTGTCACCTTTCAGCTGTTTTTCGCGATGTTATATTTTTTGCATACCCATGTATCGATAACGAAATGTGTAACGAAATTAATTCTACAAACATTTAAGTAAATAACATGAAGTAGACAGAAAAATAACGTTTTGTAAGAATATTTTGTAGAAGCTATATAAAAATAAATAATAGTGGGTACAAAAAGTGAGTGTTTTACACAAAATTCAAGAATAGAGTCCTAACAATAATTGATTCTCAGAGCCGTTCAAAAACAAAACTTTTATCCACCTCTGGATTGTTAGTACAAAAATAACTTTTATTTAAGTTAGTGGAATCGTTATGAAATGGCAGCTGTTAGAGAAAGTGGTTATACAGTTACACCTAAGATTTTTTCTTCTTTTTTTCTTTTCTCACTACTGCACAGTGCACGCAAATTAGTTTTGAAACGTAGATCCTGGATTATAAACCGCTTGTATAATTACCTACCAGCGAACCTTTCCGAGCGCTTATGGCCAGTGTTTAACTTGCTTATAATATGCTTACGTATGACAATGGTTTACTGCCTTAAAGACTTTAGAGCGTCTAGCTTTAATTCAAACATTTCTTTTTTGTTTTCCTCTCCCTTATTTCCTCAAAGAGTCTCTTTAATGCGAGTTTTGCGGTTTGCAGCACCAGATGGCAGCATTGTGCCCCAGTGCGACGACATAATTACCGGGCCTACTTCATCCTTAATTATACGACGCCAGATTGCAGGGGACTAAAAATTAACTGATGCATTTAATGGAGGTTAAATGTAACGCTAAACCGCTTTTCAGCGCTGGCCAGCCTTGAGGATGAACCGTGGTCATTAGGAGCAATGAAGGAAGTGCAGAATAACAAGCAGTGCTGCACATTTACCCTCTCTAGCTTAAAGAGAAATCCATTATTGCAGTAAATATTAGTGCATGCGATCCAGCTGTTCCGGTATGGGATTAGTGAGATTATAGCAGTTGGAGCTGGTTTAAAATACCATATAATCTCTGCACGTAACAAAACTTAAACAATTTTTTTCTGGTAAACTTCAATTTGTAATAAATATAACGCATTTTGACATACGACGGCAGCCCCAGAAGTACCCGATCTGACATATATATAGCGGTTGTTTCAAACAAATGACTATGGTAGAAAGTGCCAATCTTATAAAACTTAAGATTCACGATGCTACGTTGTTTAGTAATTGTTTGGCAGCCAACAATAGTGAACTCTCTCAGCGAACTTGTAAACATGGATAAAACTGGCCATCGTTATGTGATACAATACTTTCATTTGAAAGGTCTTAGTCCAACTAATATTAAAGCTGAGCGGGACTCTACTCTGGGAGAGTCTGCTCCTTCGATTACAACAGTAAAATATTGGGTGGCAGAGTTTAAGCGAGGCCGTACGAGCTGCCAAGGCGAACATCGCAGTGGTCGACCGAATGAGGTGACCACGCCAGAAATTGTGAAGAAAATCCACAAAATGGTATTGGATGACCGTCGACTGAAAGTGCGCGAGCTAGCAGACATCGTATGCATTTCAAACAGTGCTGTACATCGCATACTAACTGAAAATTTAAACATGAGAAAGCTATGCGCAGATGGGTGCCGTGTTTACTCATAATGGAACAAAAGTAGCGTCGTGAGGATGTTTCAGTCGAGTATTTGGCGATGTTTCGCTGCAATAAAGCCGCGTTTTTGCATCGATTCATAACCATGAATGAAACATGGGTCCATCACTTCACACCTGAGACGAAGGAACAGTCAAAAATGGATTGAAAGGGGAGAATCGGCTCCAAAGAAGGCGAAGACAGTTCCATCTGCAGGCAATGTCATGGCGTCAGTTTTTTTGGGATGCGCGTGGGATAATTTTAATTAATTATCTTCAAAAAGGAAAAGTAATCAATGGCGAGTATTATGCAAGCTTATTGCAGCGTTTGAATGATGAAAAAAAGCAAAAACGGCCGCAATTTAGCGAAAAGGAAAATTCTGTATCATCAGGACAATACACCAGTTCACGCATCTATTATCCCCATGGCCAAAATCAATGAGTTTAAATTTCGAATTGCTTCCTCATGCAACGTATTCGCCAGACTTAGCCCCCTCTGATTATTTTCTGTTTGCAACGTTGAAGAAATGTTTGGGGTAGGGGGATTTTCTTGAAAACCTCCGCGTCGCATCCTTGGAAAATGCTGAATTTAAATATCAGGTTCGGTATTTAACTGTCTTTTCGTTTTTGAGTTTGCTGTTCATAGACACACACATAAATGAAATAAATTAGGAAATAAATAAATTAATATATTTCACTGTAACAGCTAGTTTGAAAATTCTCATTTCGCATCTTTGGAAGATCCTGAAAACTTAAATATCAAGTTTGGTTTTATTAACATTTCGTCTCTGTTTACAGACACACATTCGGACACAAACACATACTCATGGACATTTTTTCTAAAAATAATTTCTTTTTTTGTGGGAGAGAGTTCAGACGACCTCAAAACATAATATGTTTCGAATGAAAGTCTCATTATCAAATTCCTGGGCGGGATACAATATTTCATCTACTTTAGGTAGATGTTAGACAAAGTAAAAAGTTAGTTTGACTTATTTTTCCTCGAATGTACAAACCTCACATCCGAACTTCGTTGTGCAATATACTACTTTTAGCTATCACGAAATCCTTTTCTAGAAATTTACCAAATTACTGGAATGAGTGTGCTTAAACGGTACTCGATATTGCTTTTTGGACAAAAAGTAACTGTTTTAAAAACTTTAATATAAAAAAATTCCTCAAACATAGAATCAGAATACAATAACGGCTTTTGCCCTTCTGGCCATTTAAATACCCAAAAGTGACGTTTAAATGGACAAGGTAGGTGTGCGCAAATGACGCATGAAATTTAAAATTTGATTCTGTGTTCTTCTTTTCTTACATTTTTTCCTCTTTAAAGTGTTTCTCATAATTAAATTTTTACTTTCTCTACCACGAACATAGTAGGTAGAGAAGGTATTGCATTCCATCTAAAAATTCGATATCGGCATTTCACCGAAAATACCTGTTTTTGGACCCCCTGAATCCAAAAGAATAGTAAAACTCAAAAAGAAGGTCGTCTATCTTTCAAAGATGCGACACAAAAATTTTCAAGAAAATCCCCACCCCAATTACCCTTTACATAGATCATTTTTAGAAAATTTTGAGTTTATAAAAATGGCTCTAACGATTTTTATTAAAATACCATATATTAAAGCCATTTACATGACAATAAAAGCACATCTTGAATTTTCTGGGAATAGCCTATGAAGTCTTCGATCGGAAGGAGTTTTATATAATTTTGTATAACTGGTAAACATTAAGCGATAAACGTAAACATACTACACAAAAAATTAAATCTCTTTAAAACACACAATTGATTTCAAATAAGCTTTCTTTTGTGGCATAAGCGTTTCTGTCGTCTAGTTCTTAAACATTTGACTATCGCTGTTCTCTTTGTGTCCATAACGAAATGTGTAATTTAGATACTTCTGCAAAGGTTTATTTAGATTTAAATGTAGTGAATATAAAAATAAGCTTTAGTAAGAATAGTTTGTATACCCACTAACAAAGATAGAGGGTAGAAATAGTCGTGTGAATGTATCACATCAGATGTTTGTTATTTCTTTCAAATTGTCACCATACGCTTAGTGAAAGTCGATGAACAGATCTAAAGAGACTGTTTTTATATCAGGCACAGTTTTGGATTTAGGATTTTAATAATTTGATACACAACTGATTTTTAGAGACTTAAAAGTTACAGAAAAGTTAAAGATTTACATTATGGCACTAATACGATAAAATTTTTATACTACACCATTGTGACAAACTTTGGTTTCAAGTCCAATCACTTGGCAATTACCGTTTGTATTTGCACATGTTTAATAATTCGACTTGGTTTGGTTAGGCTTTACTTTTCATTATGACTTTTTACATTATTAATTTCTCATTGCGGTCGCATTATCTGTTCACAATACACATCGTCATGCTTCAATTCTAACGCAATCCGTTGTAGAGTTAACCTATACGTTATATTGCCAACCTTGTGCTTTCTTTGATCTAAACCGTTATACTTTTATCTAGTATAACCTACATAAAGATTAAATGGCGGCAATTATGAATTCAGAATAATTGAAATGGAAGAGCCAGGTGAAATTACAGGAGCAGTAAAAAGAATAACACTAGAGGTATTTATCCAGAAAATCCAGAAAGCAATATGATATAGCATTTAATCGCTTCATCGTCTGGTGTAAGGCAAAACATTAGAAAATAATTTCATTGAAAATGACTGCTAGCGAATCAACAAAACAGCTGACACCTCGCTGTACACAAGAGTTGATCTCGTTCTTAACGTTACTTCTCTTATACGTGTGAGTTGATCTCATTCTAAACATGATTTCTCTTAGTTTCAGGAATCAATATAATATTATATTATTTATATTTTACAAATTCGAGAGCTGTCTAAAAGATAGTATATGCCAAACATGTTAAAAGTGGTTTTATTTTGTTCGTAGGGTTGCAAAACTCGGGCTTAAAACTCGACCTAAGACCTTCGCTTTGCAAACATTCCTACTCGAAAAATAAAACCCTACTTCTACCCCTTGTATCATAATCTACTATTTTTTTCCAAGAAAACTAGTGTCACCCAAGCTTTAATTTTTATTGTAAGCAACTATATTTAAGAAACAACATGCAAATTATAAACCTTTAATTTTTCGTCACGTGAGGCATTTTACATGTTAGATTTGATTCTTGTAAGAGTATCTTCTTGGAAAGCGTGGTACATAGGACCACGAAAGTTAATTTCATGTTATAACTACGACTGAAAAATCCATGATAAAAAGTAAAGCAACTGATTGTAGCTGGTAAACCAATCTGATGAGTTGCATCCACATGACTCTCTACTCAATCTTCTACAAATTATTCTTATCAAACCTTATTCTTCTATCTAACTCATGTTAACAGGGATAAACTTTCATTAAACATTTACACATTTGCGGTTGGGGTTTAAGAACAATACAAAAGCTGATGGCTACGTAATGACTATAAATACCATGCGTCTTGTACGACCAGAGAAAAAACGAATAGCGACTTACCGCTTGAAAATAGTTTAAGTATTTAAAAATTCAAACCAATAACAAGGAATACCTCGGAAATGGTTAACGCCACAACAAATTTTATTTGACATATGTATGATTTAACGAGATTCACATTTTTTGTCAGTCTCTTACGAATGAAGAGAACATTTTAGGTTGTCCTCAGAAAATTTAAGATAAACACTTTATTTATCATACAAATACCTTAATCATATGGTATTTTAATCAAAATCATTACAGCCATTTTTGAGAAAATAAAAAATAACGAACTTTTTCCATGTAAAGAGTAGTTTGAGGGAGGGGATTTTCTTCAAAATCTTTGTGTCTTTTAATTTTTGACACACACACACACACACACACACCAATACACGGGCCATTTTACACGCGGACCTTTTTTCTAAAAATGCATTTTTTATTCAGGGACCTTTAATGGTGTATTTCCAGTGAAATCTCCATATGAATTTTGGGGTGTAATTCAATACTTTGTATACTTATAGGTAAACAGTAAGCAGTAGAGAAAGTAATAAGCATTTCGGTACTGAAACATTTAAAGGAAAGAGGTGTGAAAATGGGCATGTTGATAATGTGGAGCAGAAGCTCATATAATTTTAGAGAACTTTAAAGTGCCGAACTTGTACATAAATACTTACCCGAATAAATACAGTTTCAAAACATAATAAACGAAGAACAGAAAATCCCATCTTCTAAACTAACAACGGCTGTGCCTGTTTTAAATTCTCTATTCAATATAAAGGAAAATCTTGTTATTTCTGAGCAGATTTTCAGCAGAATCCACTTATGTACAGACGCTTGAGTAAATACTCGAGCGGTTCTTTAAGAATGACACCTACACTGTAGCAGGTATGTATATCCGGTGAATGGGGAGTCCCACAGGTGTAGCATTCCGATACTTCCACAATAGCAATGGACGCCCCTTTCTAACACCTTCAGAGAAAGAAGCTCCCCTGACTTCCGGCCTCACCCCTTGTCTGTCAATGGTTGCTAAGCCCTCATAAGAAGTCCTTGCCAGGAACCTCCTTTATGTTTCATTGAAGGAAATATTGCCCAGGTAGAAGTTAAATGTGAAATGAAATAACTTACAACAAAGTTTATTTTTCTTTCTTCCTGTCATTGACTGACTGACAAGTAAGGCGAAGTCAAGCAAAGACCGAACGTTTCACAAACACACACATACGCCAAGATTTGAATAAGCAATCTACGGGATTCACTATCTCCAGAAAGTATTCCTCTCCACTTTAAAAAAAAATTATCTGATATCTTACATTAATATGACTGTCTCTGCCCACTATCGTTTATTTTATATAGCTTCTGCAACTAATCTTAGAAACCTTATTACTTTCTCTTCCATTACCTAGTAGGTAGAAAAGGTATTGCATTTCACCAAAAATCAATCCCAAAATTTCACTTGAAATACATGTTTTGAAGCCTTCAGGATACAAAATAAAAGCATTTTTAGAAAAAGGTCAGTATGTGTGTGTCTGTGTGTGTGTGTCTGTGAACAGCATAACTCAAAAATAAAAAGTTTGATTCTTACCAAAATTGATATTTAAGTGGAGTACCTTCCAAAGATGCGACAGAAAGATTTTGAACACAATCCCCCACTCCAAACTACCTTTACGTAGACAGCTTTTCGAAAATGTGTATTTTCTCAGAAATAGTTCTCATGGTTTTGATTAAAATACCATATATTAAAGGTATTTACATATGTATAGCTTGAATTTTCTGAGAATAGATTTTGAAGTCCTCTTCATTCGCAAGAAATTTTGTATAACCTTGTATAACTGCTAAATGTTAAGCGATAGACGAAAATGCACTATACAAGAAATATAAATCTCTTTAAAACACAAAATTTATTTCAAATAAATTTTCTGTGGATCAGCCATTTCCGTTATTAATGATGCGAATTTTTCAATACTTAGCCATTCTTCTTAATTCCTGTCAACATTCAGTTGTTTCTTCAGATTCCATTGAAACAGTATGGAATTTTAAGGTCAGCCTAGAGCGACCAGTTCTTCAACATTTGACTGTCGCTGTTCCCTTTGTTCTATAACGAAATGTGTAACGCACCTATTTCTGCAAAAATTTATTTGGATTAAAATGAAGTACAAAGATATAAAAATAAGCTTTAGTAAGATAAGTTTGTATACGTATTAATAATGATAGAGGTTAGAGAAAGTCATGTGAATGTATCAGATTGTTTTTCTGTCTACCTTATGTTAATTCAGGTAAATCTTTGCAGAAGCGTTTCATTACACATTTTGTTGCAGGTACAACGAGAATAGATAACCGAATCGACAGTCAGATGTGTAAATGCGATTTGTTATATACTGGCCTTAAAATTAAATACTTTTTCCATGACACCGCGAGAAACAACTGAATAGCGACAGTACTTTAAAATTATTTCAGATCAATAATAATGGATAACTGAAAATGACTGATGCCATAAACAGTTATTCGAAATATATTGAGTGTTTTTGGGTAGTACGTTTTTGTCTATTCCTTATGGCTTACTACCTACACAAAAGTATGTAAAATTGCTTTCGAATGAAGAGGACTTCACAGACTATTCCCAGAAAATTCAAAATATACATTTTATTTGCCATATTAAACATATCACATTTAAATCAAAACCATTAGAACTATTTCTGAGAAAATTCAAATTTAAAAAATGATCCATGTAAAAGTATTTTGGGGTGGGGATTTCCTTTAAAATCTTCCTACGCATCTTTAGAAGATACTGAACTTAAATACCAAATTTGGTATTTATCGGACTCTTTGAGTTATGTTGTTCACAGACACACTCAGCCACACATGAACATATTTCTAAAAATACTTCTGTTGGATTCATGCATTTACGGTGAAATATCGATATCGAATTTTTGGGTGGAATACAATACCTTCTCTACCTAGTAAGTACGCGGCACAGAAAGCCATACTCTGAGTTACGCTCACATGATTTTCTCTGTGCACTCTTCTACAATCTATTCGTACAAAAGCTTATTCTATCTACTTCAACTTAACCGAGATAAACATTTGCAGAAATGATGTCTTATACATTTGGTTGCACGTACAAGAGGGATACATGAGGCTGAAGCGATAGCCAAATCTTTAAAAATCTGATGTGTTGCAAGAGTTTTTGTACTCTTGTAAAAAGTATTTTTACAAACGCTTATTCACTATCTACTTCATGTTAATCGATACAAAAATTTGCAGAAACTATCTTATTGCTAATTTTCGTGTAGCTGCAAGGGGAGTATAGTAAGCTTTAAGCGATAATCAAATCTTTTAAGAGCTGGAATAATTCCTATTTGAGAAAAAGTATAAATATTGGAAAATTGAAACAAATAAGAAGGAATATCTCGGAAATGGTTCACTTGACAAAAACAATGTAAATGACATAAATTGTGTGTTTTAACGAGATCTAGAGTTTTTGTGTAGTAAAACTTTGTCTATCTCTTACGGTTTATCAGTTTTGCAAAAGCCATTCAGAATGAAGAGCACTTTTGGTGACTTTCCCAGAAAATTCAAGATATGCATTTCGTTTGTCATAAAAATATCTTAAATATATGATATTTTAATTCAAATCGTTAAGGCCATTTTTGAGAAAATTAAAATTTTCGAGAAGTGTTTCATGTAAAGGGTATTCTGGGATGGGGGATTTGCTTGAAAATCTTCGCCTCGTATCCTTGAAAGATACTGGACCTAAATACTAAATTTGGTACTTATCCGACTTTTCGTTTCTGAGTTAATGCTGTTCACAGTTACACAGAAACACACACGACCTTTTTTTATAAATATACTTTTTTTATTCAGGGGCCTCAAAACATGTATTTCCGGTGATATCTCGGTATCGAAATTTTAGATGGAACGCAATACTTCCCCTACTTACTATATGTAGTAGAGAAAGTACAAAGGAGACCGCTATATGCTGGCTTTGTATTCCACACTTTGCATGAACATGAGAAACAAACGAATAGTAACTTCCCACTTCAAAAAAGTATAAAATACCTGAAAGGTCAAACCATTAACAAATATCTCGGAAATCATTAATGCCACAAAAACATACGTATATGAATCAAAATCGTTTAAGGTAATTTTGAGTAAATTATAACGAAAGATTTTCCATGTAAAAGGTAGTTTGGATTGAGGGGATTTTTCTTTAAAATCTTCTTATCGTATCTTTAGTAGATAGTGAAATTGGGTTTAACGCCTTACATTTTGTATTTTAAATTCCTAACACTTTAAATTATTATTAAAATAATTCACATCCCAAATAAATTAATATTTTCTAATTATAGGTAGTTTTATTTTGATCGTAGAAAACGCCTACTGTTTAGATATTTCTGGTATGTGATAGAATATTAAATATTGAAAAGGCAAATGTCTAGCTGAAAATATTTTCTGCAAATGTGTGCCAATGTATGAAGTACGCAACACGAATGAACATTCTTCTCATTAGAATCACCGGAAACTGGAACGCGTCACCGATTCCCAAAGAAGCTACACCCATAGAAAAGGTATCCATTTCAAGGGCTTCAGAGATTACCGCTCAGAGTTTTCTTTAAACGCGGGATATAATACATTCAATGGAGGGCATTAATGTGAAAAGTTCATGTCCAAACTCTCCCAAGTTCCTTTCAAACTTTCGGAAGACCCCGGAATGTGAAGAAAGGAAGAATAGCCACACACGTTCAAAGCGGCAGTGCTGGTCGGCGTCAATTTGTACCCACGCTTTCATTCACCAGGTTTTCCTTTTATATTGCAAGGTGAGTTTCTGACCTACTCCAAGGTTATAAACCTGCGAAGATTCCTAAATCGTCGACATACTCTATCACCTTCAGAAGAGCAGCCACACTGGACGTTTTGATTTGTTTTGTACACAGATAGTCTACGCTAAATATGGAAATAAAAACAATCTGATGTGTTACATTCACATGCCTTTCTCTATCGACTCTTCTGCAAACTATTCTCGCAAAAGCTTATTCTTCTTTGTACTTCATATTAATCGAGATAATCGTTTGCAAAAAAAAATGCTTTCATTATACACTTAATTGTAGGCAAAGGAGGATATAAGAGACTGAAGTAACAAAAAAAATGCTTAAAAAGCTGACTGCTACATACTGGCTTTGTAATTCCACACTCCTGGTCTTTTCATGACAACGCGAGAAACAAATAAATAGCGAAGGCACTACGAAAAAGTACAAAATCTTGGAAATAACAACGAATACTTCGAAAACGGTAAATTCAACAAAAAACGTTCTTAAAAATCTTCGTGTCATATGTTTGGAATATACAGAACTTAAGTACCAAGCTCTGTATTTTTTCGATATATATTTTTTGAAGTTATACTGTTCAAACACACACACATATGCGTACGCGCGCGGCAGTGTTCCTAAAAATGCTTCTATTTTATTCAAAGTAAGTACCTCAAAATATGCATTTCGGCGAAATTGCGATATCGAAATTTTGGGTGGAATGCAACATTTCACTACCTCTATACCCAAGTAGGTAATAGTGAAAGTAACATTTCGATTAATGTAAAGCATATAGAGATTAGGAGAAATAAATTATCCCAACAGAGTTAACCCCTAAGCAGAGCACGACCAGCCACTGCAACTATCGCTTTCATGAAAGGGTAACTTTTGGAGAAGCTATGTAACTTTGCGATCCAGTTTGTAATTGAAGCCACTGTTTTATTATTATTCATGACGTTTTCATATTATTAAAATATTTTAGTTTATATTATACAATCTGTAATGCATTTATAAAAATATATACAAACAAAAGAAAGATTGTAGTTTTAGAGGAAGAATTCTGTAGGACAGATAGCAATGATGAATGCAAAAGTTTTAAAACAAGTATATCACTTTCAATATCTAGGGTGTAACAAATTCTAATGTGACAAAGACGTCGAGTTGGAAGTTAATAAATTCCAATCCATGTGGGAAACAAACTATAGATCACTTGGGTGAAGGGGGAACGGTTAAAAGAGATAAAGATTTACAAGGCGATATCTCTGCCAACTCTTATATATGGTAACCAATCAAAGAAAGAGCACGGAGATGAAATTTGAGTGATATGTAAGAAATAAAACTATAAAATCAGCTTTTGAATATATTCTCTAAGCAATGAAAGGTTAGATGATCTAAACTAAAATGAAAGAAGACAATGATATAATGTCAGATAATAGACTATCCAAGAAGATAATGAACTATCAACCAACTGAAAGGAGAGGTTTCGGTAGACCACTAAGAGATTGTTTGATATTGTGGCGTGCGTTGTAATGCCAGACACATTATTGTGTCGTTGGCGACAGCATTGTTGGGGTAATTCTTTCGGCTTTGGGTTTTGAAGTTCACCTGGCATGGCAACAGCTCTCCAGTCCGAGCCGGAGGACCTGGCGAGGGTTAGAGTGGAAGAAGTGAGCTTTACTTCTTTGTGTTGTGTGGTGAGCGTCACTTTTGGTCGAGTGTTGGGTCTGAAAGAGTCGTATGTGAATCGAGTGAATGCAGCCTCGTGTGTGTAGCATCTCCCTTCAATTTCTTCCTTTTTATCTTGTGTGTGACGTGGGGGCACCGTGCTTATAAAGAATAAACCACAGTAATGTGATTCATGCGAAATCCGGTGTATTTTGTTATAATTATCCCACGCTTCCTCTGGAATGCGTAGTTTAAGAATCTGCTCCTCTTGCTACCTCTGCAGCTGTGCCTCCCATGGTATATGCTGGGGAAAATTTAATATCTAGCTGCAAATCTTTTGGCCTCACCCCAGTATATAACAATATTAGAGACCGGAGTAGGTTTCTAAATCCATAAAAGGAGGTGATTATTTGATGTTTCGTTGCATATCAGATTTGTACATACAAAAGCTACATAAATGATAATCATAACGTGATTAATTGGTTGTAATAGACAGTCTTGAATAAATCAGATTGAGAGCTTGCTTCAGCATTATTGGTCGAACGAATTACGAGGTATTAAAAGTGGAATGCTCTTAGTAATTATTTTTTCATTTTAATTCCTCTTCTGTCTGTAATGCACCCTAGTCCATATTTGTTCCCCCTTTCTTAGTTGTGATCAGCAATTACTGTAACCAATTTAGCCATTTTGATTCCCAGTTAAGAGCTTCGAAGATAATATATAAGGATGCGCCCAAAAAATAAAAAGCTATTCTTCAAAACAAGTTACGTTATTCACAACAGGTTTTTTGTATAGAAATTATTTCAAATTGTGTAATAAGTAGTTATGTATGTATATATATATATATGCAAAAACAACGATCCTGTATTCATCGAAAGCACGAAGGAATAAATTCAGGACTCTCTTGCCAAGGAAAAGAAAAATACTAATGTGAAACATTCACATGACTTTCTCTACCCTGTACGTTTATTCTTACTAAAGCTTATTTTTCTATCTACTACATTTTAATCCAAAGAAATATTTGCAGAAATAGCTACATTACACATTTCGTTATAGATACAAAGGGAACAGCGATAGTCAATGTTTAAGAACTAGTCGCTATATGCTGCCCCTAAAATTCCATGCTGTTCCCATGCAATCGCGAGAAACAACCGAATGTTGCCAGGACGTTAAGAGAATGACCAAGAAATGAACAATTCGAACCTTTAGTAACGGATATCTCAGAAATGGCTTATGCCACAAAAAACTTATTTGAAATAAACTAAGAAAGCTACATTTTTTGTGCAGTACATTTTCGTCTATCGCTTAACATTTACCAGTTATACAAGATTATACAAATTCCTTCTGAATGAAGAGAACTTTACAGGCTATTCCCAGAAAATTCAAGGTATACATTTTATTTGTCATGTAAATATCTGTCATATATGGTATTTTAATCAAAATCGTTAAAGCCATGGAATTAATTGTTCTTTCACACAAGCCGTGTGTTGGACAGGGTTGGAAAGGTAGAATCAGATGACTGCAAAAATCATGGCATTGAATTTTTCAGTCATCTGATTCTACCTTTCCAATCGTTAAAGCCATTTTAAGAAAATGAAGAATTTCGTAAAAATGTTCCATGTAAACGGTATTTTGGGGTGGGGGACTTTCTTGAAAATCCTGGTGTAGCATTTTTGGAAGGTACTGAAGCTAAATACCGAGTTTGGTATTTATCCGAATTATCGTTGTTGAGATATGATGTTCATAGACACACAAACACACATACGCACATACAAGGGCCTTTCTCTAAAAATGCTTCTTTTGGGGGGATTCATGGGGTCTCAAAGTATGCATTTCCGGTGAAATCCAGGTATCGAATTTTTGGGTGGAATGCAATACCTTCTTTACCTACTATGTACGTGGTAAAGAAGGTAAAAAGGATAATCGAAAACTTCAAGGATCTTCCCTTTTGTATTGGAAGCATACAGCCTGGAATATTTGGAAAACCCCTAATGCCACAAAAATTATGATCTAAATTGTATATTTCAATTTTTCATACAGTAAGTGTTTTCTGCTATTTATTAGAGTTTATAAGTTATACAAAATTCATACAGAACGAAGAAGCCTTCACAGGGTATTTACAGAAAATTCAAGGTATACGTTTTATTACTCATGCAAATATCTTAGACATACAGTATTTTAATGTCTTTAGAGACATTTTTGAGAAAATGAAAAATTACGAAAATGTTTCCACGTAAGGAGTAGTTAGAAGTGAGAGATTTTCTTTAAGTACTTATATATTCTTATACATTTTCATATTTATTATTTTCAGATACGTTTTATACCGGGTGTTTAAAAAAATTCTGATACTACAACAGGAGTTGGGATTGGTCAAAACTAGAATGAAAGTTTCTATAATTATATGTCCGGAAACAAACACCTGTTGAGATATGAATCATTTTATTCGTGTTGAGTATAAGTTAGCTTAGTGGTGTAGGCTATCTTTTTGTTGAAGGTCATTGAACATGTCTGATTTTCAGTCATATGAGGTTGTGCTTGCATTGCAATAAGATACCCGAACGAGATTAGTGGGTCCATGCTGTGTGGACAAGGTAAACACTGAAATGGAGTCATACTATTCCATAAGAGAAATGGCAGACATGGTTTTCTGCTATGGTAGTCAATAACAGGCCCCATGTATCATGTATGCTGAAAGACATCCACAATGCAACATTCCATTGGAAAATCTTTTCACCAGGCTATTCCAGCGACTTGCAGAAACAGGATTATTCGCAGCCAGGACAGCGGATTACGTTAGATGTCGTACCGTCCGCACGCCGGAAATGGAGGAACGGGTATTGCAACATGTAGAACGTGATCCTCAAACAAGTGTGCAAAGAATTGCAGCTGCTGAAGGTTTCAATCGTGCTCTTGCGTGGTTTTTTCTACATGGGCAGTTACCGCATCCTTACCATATTCAACGTGTGCAAGCTCTTAGGCCACCTGACCACCATCCCAGATCACAATTCTGTCAATGGCTTCTACGCCAGAGTGCTGAAGATCTTCAATTCAAAGCGTGTATGTTATTCACGGATGAGGCAGGATTCACCAAAAATGGCATAGTGAATTACCACAACACACACGTGAGCGCAGATGCAAGTCCTCGAGCAGTTATGGAGGTGAGGCATCAGGATTGTTTTAGTATCAATGTGTGAGCAGGAATTGTGGATGACAGACTCCTAGGGCCATACATTTTACCGAACGGATTAACAGATGATGTGCATCATCGATTCCTGCGTGATGAATTACCCGTACTTTTGGAGAACGTTGTGCTTGTAGAGAGACGGCGCATGTGGTTTATGCATGACGGGACACCACCCCATTTTCTGTGCATCGTGCGACAATACTTAAACCAAACTTTTAAAGGACGATGGATTGGCCGAGGAGGTTCAGTAGCATGGCCTCCCCATTCACCGGACCTCAATCTATTGGATTTCTGGCTATAGGGTTAATTAAAGACATTGGGTATGCCGAACCCATCGAAAATGTGCATACTTACAAGAGCGTGTGGCCAATGTATGTGCCCAAATGCGAGAGCAGCCAGGTGTGATGGAAAGAATTCAGGTTTCTTTGAGGAGAAGAAGAAGAGCTGAAGCATGTGTTAGAATGCATGCTAACCACATGTATCATATCCTGTAGTAGTATTGATATATCATGCAGATGTTATCAGAGGACAGAATGGCAGAAATCATCACAACTCCTGTTTAGTGTTTATGGATGCTTACCCAACAATTGTACTATTACACATTTGTGACAGTTAAGTGTTCACTACAATTAGCTTGTTGGATGAAATCCATTGTCTGAAGTGTAAATACTCAACAAAAGTAAATTAGTCCATATCTTCACAGGTATTTGTTTCCGGGCATACAATTATAGAAACACTTATTCTAGTCATGGCCAATCCCACCTTCTGTTGCAATATCAGACACTTTTTTTAAACATCCTGTATAGTTGTGAATTTGCAACAGCTATTTGTATTCTTTATAATTTCAATTATGCATTCATATCCTTTTGTTGTTTCGTATGCTTTGTTTATGACAGCCTCCAATAGGGGCAAGCTGAATTTGTTAATAAAATCTGTATATATCTGGGGTGCTTAAAGTGTCTGGCTCAAATATGAAATTCCGTACTTCTCCACTATTTGGTTTTTGTGTTATACTGTCCACAGAAACACGCGTGTACACACACGCAAACGCGGCCTTTTTCTAAAACTACCTATTTTGGTCCAGAGCTAAAAGTCTTGAAGTTTTGGGCGGAATACATACTCTATTACTACAGGAAAGTGGTAGTCGTCTTCTGTGGTGTAATGGTTACCATTCTAGCCTCTAGTTCCGAAGATCACGGGTTCAAACCCGGCGGAGGGCGATGGATTTCTTCGGACGTAAAAATCCATAGCATGGCTACCTTCGGAAGGGAAGTAAAGCCGTGGTCCCGTGTCGTAGATTTATGGTACGTAAAAAAACCTCAAGCCTGATAAAGAGGCCTCTGAGCAAAATTACCGGTCTTTCACCCTCAATATAGAATGGAACGCTAAGGATCACAGCAGTTAAGGAGCGTTCATAAATAAAACTCATTTTAATTTTAGGAACGTGGTAAAGAAAGTATAAATGTGTACTCCCATATTTTCAAACGCTAACTAAGCTTTCGCGGACGTTTTGGCGCGTGTATAGGACCGGTGCCCAGTCAACTTCGTGATGTTTGAGGAGCTACAATAGGTAGTGGTTTGTAAGTCAGAGAGCCAACGTTCCGGCTGGGGGAATGATAGTTTTAACCCCCATATCGTCTGAATGATCATTCACTCTGCCTTGGGCATGTGGATGTGAGGTCGGCAGCCGGGTTGGTAAGCCAAGACCCATAAGGGTTGTAGTGCCACAGAATTAACTTTAACTTAACTACAAGTTTTAAATATATACCGTTTGAGTTATCTGCACAAACCTATACATACTATAATCTGGCGAAAATTACAGGCTACTTTAGACATTCAAAAACCCTTGGCCATGTTTTCAACTTTTTATCTGCATTGTCATCCGAATAAGGAACAATTTGTATAATAAAAGCTGTTATTTGAACCTTTGAAGTTCCCCTACAACAGATAACACGAATACAGCGAATAGCAGGTGCTGTATCGGGCTTAAACATGGATAAAATGAGATTTCTACATGTGCTCTGATTTACACTGTGCATACGTGTATGATATCTAAATTGTAAGAAATAAAAATGTTGAAAAATTCTCCCTCTGTGCCTCAATTCGTTGAGCTTATATGTATACATTTTAAAAAAACGCACAGAAGAAATTTATTAGCGTTATTTTATGGGACAAAGAAAGCATTTTGCAGGAAATGAAGCCTACTAAAGTGTCTGAAAATATAATGCATAAGCTTGAAACGCAACATTCGTGTTTTTTCTCTGTTTAGCGCTGTGCTGAGTGTATGAGAAATGATATGTCTTGTGCTTGCCTATTTACAAGCAAAACAGAGGAGAAAAATTATCCTTAACGCATTCCTTCCAATTTCACCGCAGAGCTGCTGCCACCTGTGTTTGGGAAGGAGAGATATCTCGCTTGGATGATGCAGTGAGTTTCTGGCTGTGCGGATTAGGAATATTCTACCAGCTAGAATATGTTTCCACTTTTTCTTCTTCCCTGTTTTTCCTCTTAATGTTATTTTTTACATCACGAACGTAGCACCCCAGTCCTTTGCATCTGTCAAATTGCCATGCTGAGAAATGGTGGCGTAAAGAAACTTTCTATGTTCTCTCTCGTTTCTAATATAGGTTCTTCGCCCTCGTTTACCATCAATATGCTTAAAAATAGTTTATTTATTTGCAAGATATTAAACATAAAGAATACTAGCTAATTTCTAGCAACACGCTTGAATGAGAGGGCGATTCCTCACAAATGAACACACCTATACTCCTTGATGTGCAATAAAAACACGAGTGGGAAATATATATAGATCTACAACCATCACAATAGCTAGCTAACTTACAAAACACAGACACAGCGCAAATGCTATATATCGTACTATTACTTTCTCTACTACTTATAGTAAATAGGAAAGGTATTGTATTCCACCCAAAAATTCGATCATTCATCAATATTTTTCGAAAATTTTTATTTTCTAAAAAATGGCTCTAACGACTTTTATTAAAATACCACATATTAAAGATATTTATACGACAAAATTTATATATTGAACTTTCTGGGAATGAACTTTCTTCATTCAAAGGTATTTTATATAATCTTATATAACTGGTAAACGTTAAGCGATAGACGAAAATGTACTACACAAAAAATATAGATCTCTTTAAAATACACAATTTATTTCAAATAAGTTTTTAGTGACATAAGCCATTTCTTATATATTCGTTATTAATGGTTCAAATTGTTGATTTCTTAGTCATTGTTTAATTCAGGTTTTTCTCGTGATTGCATGGAAACACTATGGAACTTTAAGGACAGCATATAGCGTCCAGTTCTTAAAGATTCGACTATCACTGTTCCCTTTGTATCTACAATGAAATGTGTAATATAGACATTTCTGTAAAGGTTTATTTAGATTAAAACGTAATATATATAAAATAACCTTTAGTAGGCATACTTTGTATACTCACTGATAAATGATAGAGGGTAGAGAAAGTCATGTGAGTGTATGACATCAGATTTTTTCCTTCTTCAGGCTAGGAGATACGTAAACACGCGGTGACAGGTGGCGGGAGTAATGCCAACTTACCGGTGTAACAACTTTTTGTGAAACGCAATATGATCAACATTTATGGGTATGAATGTATATAGATGTAGGAGAGCCTGGGCAAACCGAATTGCTGGTACCGCGCGTGCTTTCGGAAATCCTGCAGTTAATGATCCAATAATGTTTATGAATAGTATTTAAAATAAACATCAAGTAGTTAAAAAGATAGCTGAAGATAACGCCATTGGTTACTGCATGGCTTACGGGAACTCGAGCTCGGTGAATTACGAGGGTCATCCAATAAGTAAGTTTTCCTATTTTATAAAAAAAATTACACCAAGTTGATCATGTTGAATTAATTTTATTTATATTGCACAATCCTTCTGTTACTTTTCTACATAGTCAACATGTTTTTCCAAACATTTTTGGGGACGTGACACAAGTTTTTCCAAGCCAGTGTTGTACCAGGTCGAGTCCTGTGCTCGTAACCAGCTGTTCGCTTCTGATTGATGTTCGTCACGGTGTTAAAGTGCTTACCTCCATGATGACCTTTGAATCAGAGGAACATGTGAAAATCACTTGGGAAAAGATCTTGAATATGGAGGATGCGAGAAAACTTGCCAGTTGAATCTTCTGAGCTCCGCCTGGGTCAAGATTCAACTTGGAAGTTTTCTCGTATCTCCGTATTCACCGGAGCTGGCCCCAAGTGATTTTCACATGTTCCTCCAACTCAAAGGTAAGCACTTTTAACACCGATGATGAAGTCAAACCAGTGAACAGCTGGTTGCGACCACAGGACCCGACCTGGTACAACACTGGCTTGGGAAAACTTGTGTCACGTTCCCAAAAATGCTTGGAAAAACATGTTGACTATGTAGAAAAGTAACAAAAGTATTCTACAATATAAATAAAATTAATTCAACATGATCAATTGTGTGTAATGTTTTTTATAAAATAGGGAAACTTATTTATTGGACGCCCCTCGTACTATAGCAGTCATCTCTTTACCTCTAATAGAAATGGGTAACATTTCATTATTAAATTAACATTTGTGACGAAAAAGAAAGAGCATTACTTTTACGTTATAAAAACTATCTCTAATATACAAATCCATTGTAATTAATACTCATTTACAAGGGAGAAGAAAGTATAATGCACTAAAATAATGCTTAAAACAATAATCGGTAAATAAGTAACGCTACTACAATACATTTTAAGTATGCAAAAATAATTTCTGTTGTGGAAATTCTTTTCTGATAATACTTTTAGTCGTGTGATTTTTAATTTAAAAATGCCATAATGCTGCAAATCTGCGTATTTAGATATTTGTACTCCATAATCTTGGACTAAGATTACTAACTCTGGTTCAAGGCTGCAGTTAAACATTTAGATTCAGCCAAACATACCAACTCATGCTTTTTAGTCTTTTAATTATGAAATTACAAAGGAACTTATTCCGATTTTGGGTGCATAATTTAATAGGATATTATAATAAATTTCATGGTTTCTGGGTAGGCCGAATTCAGAGAACGGAAGGTTTGTTGGATAATCAATAGGTTTACTTTTCAGAAAAATTTTAAATATGTCCACAATATGACAAAAAAGTGGTTTAGACAAAGTTAGTTTTATGTATATGTTATGTGTTTGTATCGTCGTAAGTGCTAGTGTATTATGATCCCCAAATACATCTGAAGTGATTAGTTTACAAGAGGACATTTGTACAACGCATTTACTTTTATTGCTTCTTCTTGTAAATGTACAGTATGTAATTTGCTCACGAAAATAACAGTGCAACACCATAATTTAACATAGTAGTTAGGCCGAAGGAGTCTATGGTTAGAGCTTAATGATTTTTAAATCATTGCTAAAACAGGGTAAGAATGCCACATATGAAATTTGTTTTTAGTTTACAAATGCTTTACTTTTGGATGTAGGTATGTATTTTGCACGACATAAAATATTTGTTGCTAAGTTTGCTACAATCATTAATCTGTAGTGATTATATAAAGAGCGAAAATTAGTGGTGTGGTGTGTGCGGGTTTCAACAGTATAACTAAAAAGCCGATGTGATACATTCAGATGACTTTCTCTACCCTCTATCATTTATTAGTGGCTACACAAATTATTCTTATTCAAGCTTATGTTTCTATCTACTACATTTTAATCCAAATAAACCTTTGAGGAAATAGCTACATTACACATTTCGTTATAAATACCAAGAGAACAGTGACAGTCAAATATTTAAGAACTGGACTGTGAATACTGGCCTTAAAATTCCACTGTTTCCATGCAATCGCGAGAAACAACTTAATGTTGAAAGGACTAAGAGAATGACCAAGAAATGTACAATTCTAACCTTTGGAAAGGTAGAATCAGACGACTGAAAAATTCAGTGTCATATTCGGGATTTGAACCACGGATCTCCCGGTCTCCGTCCGATTGCTCTAACCTCTGAGCTACCATGGTAACATGCCGGCATGACATTAAATTATCCAACTGATTCGCATTTTTCCCGGTAAACCACAAGGAGATCTCAAATTGTATTGAGATGACATACCCCAATGGCAAACTTACAATGTTATAAGTACTTTAATTCTAACCTTTAATAACGGCTTATGCCACTAAAAAACGTATTTTAAAGAAATTGTGTGTTTTAAAAAATCTTCATTTTTGTGTAGTATTTTTTTATCTATCGCTTAATTTTTACTAGTTATACAAGATTTTTACAAAATTTCTTTCTAATGAAGAGGACTTCATAAGCTATTTCCCGAAGATTCAAGATATATATTTTATTATTCATGTAAATATATTTAATGTATGGTATTTTAATCAACATCATTAGAACCATTTTTATAAAATCCAAAATTTAGAAGTGTTCCATGTAAAGCGTAGTCGCGTGGGGGATTGGAAGATATTAAACCTAAATACAAGTTTGGTATTTGTCCTACTTTTCGTTTTTGAGTTATGCTGTTGACAGACAGATAGGCAGTCAGACAGACAGACAGACAGACACACACATACACGGACACTTTCCAAAAATGTTTTATTTGAATTAAGGGCGCCTCAAAGCATGTATTTCCGGTGAAATCTCGGTATCGATTTTTTTGGGTGGAATACAATGCTTTCCCTACTTACTATACGTAGTAGCGAAAGTAAGAATGCCAAACTATGTATTTAAAATCAACATCTTCCAAGGATATACCACAAGGTGTTTAAAGAAAATTCCGCCAGCAAACGACCCTTCAGAAATGCTTCATCCTTTTTTATTTTCTCAAATTTGATTTATCAATTTTTATAACATACCATATGTTTAAGATGTTTATGTGACCAAATAAAGGTATATCTTGAATTTTCTGCGAATAGCCCGTGAAGTCCTCTTCATTCAGACCAAATTTTGAATATCTTTGTTAACTGGTAAACGAAATTAAAACTCACTGAAATTTACAATTGATGTCAAATAAACTTGCCTGTAACATTTTCGTTTTCAAAGTATGCATTGTTACACATTTTGAGTCTTCCGAGATTGAATTTTCATGCAATACCTATAAAGCAAGCATCTTATACGATTCTGATTGTTTTATAATGGGTTCATTAGTAACAAAGAAAAAGCTAATTTACCATATGCGAACAATTAGTTGTATTTTGTTTTCCGTATCATACATGCAACTAAGTACATATTTATCAATTTTAAATTAAGCAATACTACATTTCTGTTAATTGGCAGATAAGATTATATGAGTGTGACACATAGAACTTTTTATACTTGTTTTACTGCTTACCTGTAGTAAGTAGAGGAAATTCCACCCAAAAATTCGATTTAGGGATTTCACTGAGAATACGTTTTGATGTCCCCTGAATCCAAAAAAAAAGTATTTTAATAAAATAGTCCGTGTGAGGGGTGCATGCGCATGTGCCTGTGTATCCGCGAACAGCATAAGTCGAAAACGAAAATGGTAAGCTCAGCATCTTACAACGATGCGACACGAAGGTTTCAAGGAAATCACAAACTACTCTTTACATGGAAAATTTTTCGTTATTTTTTTATTTTATCAAAAATTGCTCGGAGTATTTTGATTAAAACATCAAACATTTAAGTTACTTGCATGAAAAATAAAATATAGGTGTATCTTGAATTTTCTGTGAATAGTCTGTGAAGTCTTGATCGTTCTGAACGACTTGTACAACAGGTAAACCGTAAAGGATAGACAAAATCTTACTGCACAGAAAATTTAGGACAGCACACAGCTTAAGCCTAATAAATTTTTGTGGCGTTAAGCACTTCCGAGATATTCTTCATTATTGGTTTGAATTTTAAAATATACTTTTCTCAAGTGGAAACACAGTATTATTTTTCTTTCTTTCTTTTTTCTTTCTTTCTTTCGTGGTCATACAAAGAGTTCGGCATTTCAAAGCGATCCGCTTTTTCAATATCCGACCGTTGCTTTATCTACTGTATCCTTATACCTATAATGAAATATGTGACGAAAGTTTATCTCTACTAACAAGAAGTAAACAACCGAGTGGGATGGCTAAGCGGTAACGTCTGTGGCCCGCATTTGGGAGATCCCGAGTTCAAATCCCGTAGGTCGATCAATCTGATTTGATTTTTTTCGTGATTGCCTCAGTCGCCAAGGTAAATACCTGATTGGATACTAAATAGCACGACCCAAAGCTCCTCTTAAGTCTAAAATAATAGTATATCATAACAAATAGATAGTAAGAAGACGAATGCCCTGACATCTATCCACAGATAATGAAATCAGATAGACGACACCCTAACGTCATCTGCCCGGCACATGTAAAAGCAGAGGTACAGTTGCTGTACACATGCCTCTGTGGACATGTGACGAAGTAAGATTGTATGGTACAGGGATGAGACCTAGAAGGCTAACTGTCCGCCACACACCGATCGAAGAGGTATCTCCTAATAGATCCCTTGCAATATGGTCACGTAGTTAAAGCGTAGTTTTTTAAATTTTAACTGTGTTTAATTCGTAAATTCAAATGACATTCGCACTTAGACATTTTACCTGTGGTAACTCTGCTTGAGACAGGTTTCACTGCTGGAATGTTTAAATAAACACAGATTAAAACCCTAAGCCTGGCGCTCATGCTATACCCTTGGTTAATACAGCAGCTTGTGTTCTTGTGTGGTTAAAGCGTTGACTATCGATATCTTGCACATTTAGCCTGGTGAACATTGAACCTGATCTGGCCGACATCCAGTCAATTTACGTAAAGTGCTTTCATCACGGTACATTATCGCGTCATCTCTATTAGCCCTTTGTTGCCGCTGCATAGGTCAATTCCCGAAGCATACAATTGGAGGTTCGTTCAATCTGGGCTCAACACCGAATTAATACGTACCACTCAAAGACATGCATGCAGTAATGCACGTGATTAATACCCCGTGTAACAGACAGCGACAGCTTTCTGTAATTCCACAGCAAACAACAGCATTCGCGAAACAGACTGCTTCTGCAGACAACACTGTCTGTAAAACGAAATATTCACAAAACAAATGATCAAAACTCATGTGCGAACTAAAGCACTCGCTTGCAGAGCTTTAAGTCTTAATTGCAATTAATGTTTATTAAGCTACAGGAAATAGATATTGCATTGGACCCAAATTTCTGCATTCATATTTCGTCAGAAATATAAGCTTTAAGACTCCATGAGTACAAATGCAAAACTGTTTTTATGAAACGGAGCATGTGTTCGTCTGTGAGAGACAGAGAGAGAGAGAGAGAGAGAGAGAGAGAGAGAGAAAGAGAGACCAGCATATCTGAGATACAGGTAGTAGGATAAATACCAAAATCATTACGGAAAAAACGTTCGTTATCTTTTGTTTCTCCAAAACCACCATTAATGATTGTGATTACAATACCATATGTTTGAGATATCTGTTATCTTTTATTAAAAGAAGAGTTCTGATAATAAGGTATATAAGATATCATAATCTTACAGTATCTGTTTAAAAAAAACTAAATTTTTCTCTTCCCAAGGACCAAATTCTATAAGGATCAAAATAGTTATACATAATGAAACGGTATACCAGGCCAGATCATTTAATTACTTGGGCTGCAGTTTGCCTAACAATCAAAGGAAGGACATACATAAAACTTGCCAGATATCAACAACTTTCGGGACAATGAAAACAATCCCACTGAAAAGAATAAGACAAGATACCATCTTAAGATATTATAAGGTAATGGCACTACTGGAATTAATATAGGTTCAGAAGTATGGATATTGATAGCGAAGAAATGACGGTGCAGAAATGGCATTAGTAAGATGACTTGCAGGATATTCGCTTTTAGATTATCGAAAAAAATTAAGACATCGGGAATGAAGTAAACATACCATGTGTTTTATTGTCAATAAATTATTATATATTTAAATGGACGGAACATGTTTCAGGAATGACTCCAGACTCTCTAAGACCTTATGGGCGAAGGTTGGTAGACCAAGAAGACGTTGGTATGATCAGTTTTGTACTTGGAGACGGAACAGGCCAAAGTGCCTAAGTCATGATGTTAAAGATAATATTAAACATGTGTAGAGTGATTTTCAATTATGATCCTTTATACCTAATTATGAGATCAATGTGTCTCTTCCATTTCAGTCTTCTCTCTTGTCTAGGAGGCGGCATCTGTGCTGGAATTCCATTCAGAAATGAGTTGAAATTATGAATGTTTGATAAAGTTTGGACTTCTTAAGAACTGTAATAACTTCAGCGGCATGAGGTCATTTCTACTGTGGAGAGAAACCAATAGGCTTCGTGATCCGATTTTGGAATGCTCGTATTTTCTTGATATTAAGCTTTGCTGCAGAAGTGCATATGTCACAGGAATATGTTCAAGTTCATCTAATTAGGAAATAGTAAATCACTTTCTCGACGTGCAGAGGGAGTGAGATTTTCCTTGTATTAAGAAATTCACCTGGTGTATTCTACAGGGTGATTTATGAAGAACTGACATATTTCTTTCTTTAATTATTCTGTTCGAAATTCACTCAATTCCCCAATTTTAGCATCAAATTAAGCAGAATCTTCTGGAGTTTCGATTGCCTGTCACTAGATGCACAAATGTTCATGTTTTATTTGTAATTGTTAGTTTTATTGTCGGCAACTGTTTATAAGATTTTGTTCTAGTCAACGTGAAAATGGAGTACACATTAAATGAACGACTCTCCTTGTAAAGCAATACGGATGACGAATTCAATTACAGCTACTCAAAGGGCACACCAGAGAGAATTTGCTGTTCGGAATCCTCCCCAAAGAAACACAATTCTGGGACTGGTAAACAAATTGGAAACAACTGGATCTCTGGTGAGTGAAAAAGGCAAAACTCGTTCATCTAGGCTTCCCACGGTTGTTGACGTAAGAGCACGACTAGATCAGTCACCCAAAAAATCATTAAGACGTTTGTCGCAGGAGACAGGGTACAGCTACTCAATGTGTCAGAGAGCTGTGAAAAGTACAGGCCTAAAGTCGTATAAGATTACGGTTGTCCATAAGTTACAGGAACCAGATAAGGATAGACGACTGAATTGTTGTCGTTGGTTTCAGCCGTTCATTGTGCAAAATCCTGCCATATTGTCCATCACATGGTTCACAGATGAAGCATGGTCCCATTTATCCGGTTATGTGAACTCAAATAATTCACGCTATTGGGCCATGCGCATATTCATGAAGCACCTATGCGCCCGGTTAAAATCGGAGTTTGGTGCGCAATTTCCGCACAGAGAATAATGAGACCAATTTTTTTTTAAACAATGTGAACACTGCAGAGTACCGACGGATTTTCATGAAGTTTGCTGAGCAACTAGACGATGTACATATGAGTCAAGGATATTTTCAGCAGGACGGCGCTATATGCCATACATCAAATGAATCCATGGCACTAATTGCAAGTTTCTTTGACGACCGGATAATTTCCAAGAACCTGTGGCCATCGAGATCTCCGGATTTGACATCGCCTGACTTCTTTCTATGGGGTTACTTAAAAGACAGAGTTTATGCCACACGTCCCCAGACATTGGACGATCTGAAGCACAACATTACGCAGGAGATTCAAGCTATTGACAACAAAGTCTTCCAACGAGAGGTCAGTAAATGGAACGACGTGTTGAGTAGTGCCTAATGCAGCATGGAGGATATTTGCAACATTTGCTATACAGGTAAACAATCTCCCAAAGTCCTCTGCATTTCAGGTGTAATAAGCTGTCCCTAGCATAACTCGTTTTGAAACAATTAAAGAAATAAATGTGTCAGTTCTTCATAAATCACCCTGTATTTCTTAGTTTCTGGATTAAATGCCGGATGTGTACATTCCGCATTAAATGGACGTTGAGCAACACAACTGGGGATGTGACAAACAGCTATTTTCGGGTAACGGTTACAACTGTCGCAGTTACAGTGCGTAACGGTTACATGTAACGGTTACCAGTAACGATCAAGCTATTTAATGCTTATCACGTTCACAGTTACATTATATCACAGGATACCAGTAAAGATTAGATATAACTACTTTTCAATATGAACGATGTCGACACAGACTTATTTTGTTGTTTGATGGAATCTAAAAAGAAGATTCTCTAGCTGTGTCAACACTTTGATTACTACGGCAGTTTATAGTTGCAAAATGCATTCACACTTCTACATTCCTGCACATCACATACAAATGCATACACACACACACACACACACACACACACACACACCCCAAGACGCATTCCTCCCTGTTGCCTTCTCCCTTTTGGCTAGGCTATTGGCGCCTAAGTGTACCGCTCATAGCACATGCAGATGAGAATAGCCCTGAGTAAATTAAAAACAAAATTATTACATTCATGCAAATCGAGTTTGGGCATACAGTTGTACAATATTAATAAACAACATTTATCTTACAATTAGGGTGTGAGGCAGCCCCTTCAACTTCGAGGTTTGATTTTGGAAATACTAATTTAACCTTGTCGTATATCTGTCGGCCTTTCATTGTTCTTTGCCGTGCAAGTTAAAGGCGTAAATATCCATGATAAGTCTAACACAGTGGAAACTCACACCTTCATACGTGCTTTTCGAATTCGAAGTTGAGAAATTTCACGCCTCTCCAAGCAATCTTGGTTGACTTGCTAAAATTATGCAATTTTGGATCCCGATTCATTGCTGTTAAAATTGATGTACCGTTGTTTGAGCTTAGCGGCCAGCGCATATTTTGCTGCCAAACAGCATTAATTGTTTATTCATAGCCATCTACCCGCGATGTATAAAATCTCGTACACCTATAATCGTATGTGAATAACCATCGTAATGCAATGCATGCAACTTAGCTGTCTGAGTGCTGAATGATCTGTCAACACGCTATAATAAACAAATATTGTACTTGCAACTCGGTGCGAGGATGGCTCAAAGTTGTAAACGAGTTGAAGTAACTAAACTGTATTCACTCTTAGGTTGATCCGCATCAAAACAAAACCCAGGTGACCAGTGCACCGTTATAATGTATCCTTCCGCCATTCACACCAGAAATACTGTCGTACTTTCACGACCATATTTTGTAGCGAGTACACGCGGCACGTAATACATAAAGAACAGAGCCCTTATTCCGACAGCTTAAACGGTGACTAGAATACTTTGTTAGGGGTTAAAGGAGATAAGATTGACAGTTTCAACAAAATAAAAGTTTGCACATATAATAATAGTTAATTCTAAAAGAATGAGCGAAAAGGAAAGTAACAGGTATGCGATAATTTACATTTCTTCGCTCTCTGGAAGCACACTTTATCAATGTTGGCGGCTCATTTTTAAAAAAACGAAATTGTGCACTGTTACGCAAATTGCATTCTTCACAACACGTTACATTCTTGCATCGCGTATTTCACACGCTTTCTTTATTTCCCGGGTATAACACATTTCCTGTTTCAGATTTTTCTTTGCGAGCACTGTTCATACTTGTACTCGAAACACCGGTGAACTCGGAAGTAAATTTCATCACTTCTTTCACCGTAAGTGTGGGATATTGCTCACATTATTTATAATAAACATTCAACACAATTTCTTTTCATCACTAGTCGATGGTTTGCCCAGCTTATGCGTTATGTAAGTAGACGAAGACGCGAGAGCAAGTTCACCGTCCACTATGATACAGAAGCTGCTGATTTCAGGCTGTAAACAAAATTCTGCGTACACTCGGATCAGGTGACTCATACGAATTGCATGTTGGAACTTGTAGCTCTGTTTAACAGTATAAATCAGTGTTAATTAAACTCTTAGTTATTTGTATAGAATATTATGCCATTTAAGAATAAATTCATTCTAAAATTTAGATATTAGCATGGGACTACTTTCCTAAGCGCATTGCTACCGAGTCGTACCACGGTACACTGGTCACGTGGGTTTGTTTTGGCGCGGATCAACCTAAGAGTGAATACATTATAGTTCTCGATAAGCGACACACAATGCAGTGAATGATGTCATCCCACGGCTCTGTAACTTCAGCAACCATTAACGCGATAACTAATTGTCTTCGTTACTTTGATAACCGTTATTGGGTAACTAATTGCTTTGTAATCGTTACTTTGGTAGCCGTTACATAAAGTAACCGTTACAATGTAACTGTTGCATTATTTCTGCTCAGCTATAAACATAACTATTGTAATGTTTGGCTCTTTGGAATGATTTCTATTCCAATAAAAACAGGATGATTGATAACCTGCTTTTTGTGCGTGAATGATTTTGTTTAAGGTCTTTTGGGATTCAACTTGACTCTCCAATTACTAGACCTATCGCGGATTACCTTAAGATAATCTGTTGCTCATTTACGGGTTATTCGAGAGTTTCTTACTCAAATTAGCTACATCATCAGCAAGTTGTGCTATGTATTGGTGTTAGATATTAATGTGACAAAAATCGAGAGTGTATATGAGGTATAAAAAGGGACCAAGAGCACTTCCCTGTGGAACACCAGCCTCTATTGTATGAAATATTGATACAGAATTTTCCAATATGATACCAAAGTAGGACTGCATAAGCTTGTAGTAAACATCTGGAAGTTAACTTTTAATATTACAGGGATGCTTAACCTTGACAAAAGTCTTATGGATACGTCATTTTTCTTCAAATGTGTTTAAAATAACATCAGCTATATGATGATGAAGCTGTTGTGGGCAAGAATGAGCTTTTCTGAAGACAAATTGAACGTCTGGAATTTGAGGTGAGAGGTGATAATAATTGAGGAAGCAATAGCCTTTCAAATATCTTCGAAAAGAGAAAAATAAGAATTGTAGAAATAATTTAAAATGATGTTATTCTTATATTCCTCTGGTTTTCGTTTTAGTATCATAATTAGTTAGGATGTTTCCACTTGTGCGCAAAATAAGCGAGTGGCAACATGGCGAGATATATTTGGATAAAAAGAAACAAATTTGTTTTCGGAAACGTCTCCACCATTCCCGGAGATTTCTTTGAAAGTGTCCTCACATTAATGTTTTAAAATGCGAAGGAGTAAAGCTATAAGAAAATGGAGAAGGTTGTAATGGTTTTCAAATGTTCTAAACTTGAATGTCGATGAAATCTTGGTTAATAATTAAGCAAATTCATCTTTGAAAATATTATTAAATATGTTTTTTTCTTGAGTAGAGGTGTATCATTTAATATTCATTTTCCAACGTCGTCTTTTGAACACGCACACTGACCTTTTTGGGATTCAGGGGCCTTAAAACGTGAAGTTCTGGTGAAATATCGGCATCGAATTTACTATAGTTAAGAAGTAGAGAAAGTAATTAAAGGGATATACTTAAAATTGCAATGGTCATAGAAAGATGTATGAGTGTTGCAGATCAGATAAACAGCACTGGATGAAAGAATGGTCCTTCTGTACTCCGTATTATTGCACCATACGACAGAATAAAACGAATGTCATATAACAGCACAAACGCAAATACTTCCCCAGCATTACTTGCAGCTGTACGTTTCAATATATCAAGATTTATTAGCGTTTTAACTTGGCTTGTTGTTGAATACAGGGATATCTACATCTTTTCTTCCTCTTCGGGGGCGCTGGAAAACGTTGTTGGCTATTATAAATGAGTCTGTCTAAAAATTTGCCTGCGGCCCGTTTTGGTTCTGTCGCTTATGAGAAATTGTTTGCTCAGCAAAAGCGGCAGATGGTTCGTTACTTCTATTCGAAATTGAAATGCACGAGATTTCAAGTCTTAATCCGCGAGAAATCCTCCCTACATATTCAATTCATCTCCAAGACATTTCAACTAATGATCCTTAATCATTTTATATGGGTGCTGCTGGAAAAAGGGAAGAGAAACAGCTGAGTTTAAAAGAGGGTAAGGAAATGCTATAAGATATGAAAAATGCAAGTGCTTACAGTATATACAAAAATTCCCATCACTTTCTAAACGACTATCATTTTCACACCTACGGTTCCCCTTCCCTCATTGTCTGCGCCGTCTCTTGTTTTTTATATTTGAGTGATGTCTGGCCACTTATATTCTGCTGTTTTCGCCTATAAAAACTTCCATCTGCGAAGATGGGGAAATCTGAAAGGGGGAGGGAGCCTTAGGCTGCGCTCAGCGCTCCAAGCTTGTTTGCGCGAACGATATTTCGTCTTCTGCGCAGAGGCGAGATCCCTTCTCTCTTCTGAATTTGTGCATATACAGGATGACACGAAACCGAATCGAGTGGTGTTTAAGAAAAACACTGTAAAGAACGGCGAAAGCTGACGATTTCAGTTTGTTTAGTTCAATATCGCAATTAAGGATATTAGGTATATCGACCATTTTTCTCATGTACCATGACCAAACTACGACACAAATACATTGAATTTGGAAAAATCACAGTTGTTTATTTTTTCAGTTTTATGAGTTTAAATTTTATCGTTTTAATTTTATCACTTCGTATACAGTCTTTCTATTTGCTTAATGTTGCCAATCCCTTGTTCGTTTTAATTTCAAACACCAATTGTTCGACTGGATTGCGTTCTGTGAGTTCACTAGTACCATAAACGCCTGTGAACGTTGAACATGTCAAGGAAATGTACAATTTAGTTGCATATATGCATAAACATTATAGGTAGATATGAATATAGAATATTCTTTTACTTTCTTAGTATTGTTATTATATAAATTTTATTTAAAAGTGTATTTAATTTATATAATAATAATAAATGTAAAACTTTAAAAAAACCATTTATCCAGCATTGAAGTACTTGCGATAACACGTCGCCGCTAAGAGTCATCTCGAGTGAGATGCCTTAGTGATCTGTCTGGGAAACAACTTGAGTCAATTGTAGAATTCAATGTCCCAGCGGCATGTTGTCACAGTAGCTCAATAGTTAGAGCAACCGCACGGAGAGCGGAGAGCCGTGTTCAAATCCTGGCTGTGGCGTTGAATTTTTCAGTTGACTCTATATTAAAAACTTCTTCAATGCTCATCCTATTGAAATGTTGCAATAAATGTGACATAACTTGTCAGAATCAGCCTGATTATAAACTTTTGTTATGCAACATTTTTCATAAAAGTCAACACCGCCCACCTCCGTGGTTTGGGGGTAGCGTGTCTACCTCACATTCAAGAGATCTCGAATCTCCGTTAGGGCGAGTTAGTGGATAAGTCTTTCGCCGGGGTTTTCCCTTATTCTGTCGGGTCTAAGCTCTAGGGGCCCCGGGCCCATTCAGCATCATTTTCAACAATTTCATTCCGATATGGCCTATGCGGTTAAAGGACGTAGAACTTCAAGGAAGAAAAACTCAATAATAAGCGATATATTAAAATTTTATGACTTCATGCCCCATCAGAACCTCCGCCCCTTTGGAGTAAAGTAATTAAGATGCCTTACTGCCTATTCCTTAAGTGAAACCTTAGTCATGTTAAATACTAACTTTCACAACAATCGTTAGGCCGTTCTTGCGTGAAAAGTTAACACACATGCAAACAATTGGATTTTTGGCTTCAGGGTAGCCCATCAAACACATTAATATCAATTGTTTAACGACAATAGAAAATGACGGGAAATTTTTCGGTTGTAGTTTTATTGTATGTACAGATGCTTTGTGGCAGATTACTCAATTTTCAATTAATAATATTCATTCCTCTAAAATCCAACAGTTTTCTTGCCATACATTCATACATTTTCTCAAGCATCTATTTAATAGTTGGTATGGGGAAGTGTTGCATTCCAACCAAAAAAGCTGATATCGAATTCCATCGAAAATACTTGTTATTGAGGTCCCCCGAATAAAAAGCAAGCACTTTTAGAAAAAGGTTCGCGCACGCAAATGTGTTTGCATGTGTGTATATTTGTGTGCGTGCGCGTGTGCGTGTGAATATCTGTGAACATCATAACTCAAAACCAAAAATACGTTAAATACCAAATCAGGTTTTACGTTCAGCAACTTCCAAGGATAAGACACGAAGATTTTCAAGAAAATCCTTCCACCCCATACTACTCTTTAAATGGAGCATTTTTCGTTATTTTTTATTTTTTCAAAAGTGACTCTGAAAAATTTAACTAAAGTTTCATGTATGTAATATGTGAGAAATACAATAGGAAATTTTAACAGATAGCATGAGGCAGTATTTTTAACACTTGAATAATTTTAATTAAATTATATAATATGTAATTTAAATAACAGCCCGCCTTGAAGCAATATGTATGTAATAATTTTTAAAATGTAACAGTCATCAAATGCTTATATTATTGTAAACATGTTTAATAATGTTATGTGAATGCATTATGTAATTTAATAGTGAAAGAGCTGTGAGAATAATAAGTTTAAAGTTGCTAACAATGAGGTAACAATGAAGTAACCTTGAGGCAATAATGAGTATGAGAGTTTGAATGCTACTAGTCATGATTAGGGTGCAATAATGTAAATGTTTTGACAATTTAAAATTAGCCAAAATCAGCTGCCAGAAAAAGCTTTAGCAAAATGCAGATATTCTATTGGACTAGGATTGGCCAATCAGAGACTTGAAATACAGAAGCTTACGGGTTTTGACGGTTGAAATAATGTTCAGTTGCCTGCAGACCTTGGTAGTGACCGGATGGAAGATCTGTTCTCTAAAGAAATATTACGTATTCGTGTGTAACGAAAATTAAGTATACGTGATAACAAAGTGCAAGTTTTAAATTAAAGAAACTCACAGCTCTTAATATCAGTGTAGTGCTATTTAATTTGTACCAAGGGTTAATAAAAAGAAGTGAATTTAAACTTATAATCTGTGTAAGCCTACATTCTTGTCGTACCACTCCTGATTAAGAGAAACATATCTCTAAAGTAAGACTGAAGCAGCCGAGGCAAAAACATAAACGTAAATACTATCTATAGAAGCAGTTTAATAACAAAGTTAATAAATATTTTTAAAAAACTTGGAGCGTAACAACAAAAATACATCTTCAAAAATCGGCTTCACATACGTAGTAGCATATTGCGTAACAAACAATCTACTTCAAATGAACGCCCAAAGCGTGGTGCTGAATTACGTAAACAACAACTTTAAATTGATTTCCCACGTGTGGAAATAAATAAATAAACAACAATTCAACAATAAACTACAACAGTTGAAGAACAACACCTACTTCAAGCAAAAGCTTAGTACAGGAAAACTTTTCACAATTTGCGTGAAAATAATTTTTCTTTGTGGGGTTAGCCGTTTTCGAAATATTCTATATTCCAACTTTAGACCTTTCCTAAACGTCACCTAACGGACTTGCCTGAAAGTTAGCGATTCTTCCTCTTTTTCGGCTTTTATTTCATCACAAGAGCTTGTTAACTATAATAAATATTTGAATGCTGTTTTTGCACTTTGAAACCTTTTTGCTTAATTTGAAACGAGTCCATATAGAACAAGGTAGCGAGGATATAAGCACCATTCTATATTGAAGTGGAATATTTGTGGGTAGTTGGTAGTTGGAAGATACTTCATGTTTATATGCACAACGTATGGGAGCCAATTTGTCGCGGTCACTTCGTGTTATCTTATTTCTGAGCGCCTGTTATTGTTTTAATACTTTGAATGTTGGGTTCATTGTCCTCCGGCTAGCTATTATTTCTCGGTCGAGCAAATCTCTTAAACAAGGTGTGTAAACGGAAAGGATTTGTTACTCAAAGATAACACTGAGAAAAGAATTTGTTTTTACACTTTTATTACCGTCACAATTAATTATATTCACATATTGACTCGTGATACACGCCAAACTGAAACTGTTATATTTTCTATCATTATAATCACTTATTTACTGCACATTATTAATTCGCGTTTCACATTTATAACAAACTTTAAGACGCGAGAGATTCTGTAGAGTTGCGACGTGTACTTTATGTATGCTTCCGTTGAACTACGCGACGTGTAACCCGTGAACGATTCTGATGAACTAACTGTGCGACGTATAACGCGTGAATGCTTCTGTTGGACTGACGAAATCTGCCTCTGACTTTAGCTTTTTATACTCCCACACTCCGATATGCCTAAAGATTATAACCGAGCTGCTATTGGTTAATAAAACGCGCCAACATTAGCGTCTATTTTTATATCCAATCAAAAATTACGAAAACATATGCTCTAGGGAAAATATTCCCGCTATTCCTAAGAAAAGCGCGCCAATCTGACGTCATTTGTTTGTCTCTTCTAATTAATATTCAACGCATCCCTCGCACATTGTTATCCGCTCCTATTGTCAGTTTCAGTGAGGCCGTGTAAACTTATTTCCTGACAACGCTTATAATTAACAAACATCTCAAATCAATGTCATACAATAATGCTTATTTACACTACAATCACTCTGGCATTTACATTATTGTGATACAAATTACTGCCACAATATGAATGGTATGATATATTATGAATATAAGTGTTTGACATTGGTGGAAAAAGTCAAGTGAATGCATCAGATTTTTTGAACTGTTGTTACCATTCAGTTGTTTCTAACGATGCCATGTCAGCCCAAAACTTTCCACTTCCTAGCAAAGCGAAGCCGCGCAAAACCTTGGCCGTTTGTTGAAGTCCTTAACGCTTTCTTACCATATCACATCGCAATTTAAGAGATTTCCAATATGAACAGCCATTTTCATATTTTCTCCTTCTTAACCATAACGCTTAATCATTTACTTCAAAACATTAAAGCTCACCGTGTGGAAAATCTATGGTTACGCCTGCTATGCATGTCCTGTTGTGTCGTGAAAATTGGCAATAAAACTGCTTGTGATGTTAATAACAACTCAAACGTAAGTAAACATTTAAACTTGTGTTATTTCTTTGTGCTCGATCAAAAGTATGTTTTCTGATTTACGTACACGAACAACAGCAACGAAAAAAGTGGTATAACTTCTTACGTATTTGATCTATCAAGATTTTGTAAACAATAAAACCTGTTAAAGACATTATGCTTATAAGTCTTTGTTATACAACGTTGTTCAAAATGAATACTGAATATTTCGATGCGTTTTAATGCACCCCAATAGAACGTATTCCCTTTGGAAAGCAATTAAAGATACCATTGAGTCTATTCCCTAATACGGGACTTAAGGTATGCTGTATACTTAGTTTCATAAGAATCGCTTCAGCCATTCCTGAGCGAAAATGTAAGCACACACGTGCGCGCCCGCTCCGGAAATTACTAGAGAAACTCACAATTTTATTGTACATACTGAATTGACTTTAATAGAGGCAATATTACGCAAAACAACCATAACACAAAATATAAAGCCGGGAAAACAACCATTGTTAGCGTGACTACAATACGTACACTGATGGATCCAGACTTGATGGTCATAATGGATGTGCAGCGGTATTCCCTGATTAAGCCATACAATATAGTCTTCTCAGCTATCTTTCTGTCTATTCTTGTGAATTGTTCGCAATTCAACTCTCATTGGAATATATACTTAAAAAAGATAACCTACATAATTACATAATATTCTCGACTCCTTAAGTGCTGTAACATCCCTTCAGCAATCCTCAACCCCCAAATATTGTTAAAGTTCAGAAACCGTATAACCAAATACTAATCTCAGGTAAATCAGTATCATTCGCCTGGACTCCGCCTCACGTCGGAGTTCTGGGAAATGAATCAGCTGATCAGGCAGCCAAAGAAGCCACCAAACATCCCCCTTATGACATCAAGATCCCACACACGGACTTCATCAACTTCATCAAAAAGACTTGCATTAATCAATGGAGACAAACAAGGAAAGCCACATGTAGAAGCAAGTCTACATTTCCGAGTCCAAACTTCAACAATATCATTTCAACCGCAAATACCAAGTTGTATTAACTCGACTACGTATTGGACATACTTCTATAACGTACAAACATCTCCTCAAACATGACCTTCCTCCTGTGTGCGACCTCTACAGATCCAACCTCACAATTCATCATCTCGTTACAGCCTGCCGTCACTATATACAACACAGATAAAGATGTGACATCCCCAACAGCCTATCAGACGCCCTAAATTCAGCACAACAAAGAACTTTAAACTTTATGAAAGCGACAGGATTGTAACAATGTATAACACACCTGTCTACAGAAATTAATGTTGTATGTACTACTACTGTTTAAAATATTGTATTTTCATTGTAATCATGTTCTGTATTCTAAAGTAGTCGCGATATGACTTTAAAGTTGAAGCGACAATAAAGAATATAATAATAATAATAATAATAATAATAATAATAATAATAATAATAATAATAATAATAATAATAATAATACAAATCGTGTACGCTAATCCTTGTCAAGGGCATGACGATGTTTTCTTGAAATCGAAAGAAACTTTTTCAGTAGGCTTCCAGATCGAAAAAGCCTGTGCCTAAGACGAGGGTCTCATATGTCTCCCAAGGAATGTCACATTCTGCCTCCTCAGTTTCATCTCAGAAAATAATCGGACGTATAAGATTTACATGACTTTCTCTATCATTATCGCTTATTGAAGGTATATCTCTTCTGACGGCTCGCCTCTCACCAAGGGTTCGATCCTAGGGAATCATATGTGGGATTTCTGGTGGGCGGTTTTTCTCCCGGTTCTTCGGTTTCCCCTGCCATTCATTCTACCAACTGCTCCATCATCATCTTTCCCCTCATCCATTTCACTGACATTTCATATCATCTCCTTCCTCGCTCTCATACCAGACTTCGGACTGATCATCCATCCTGGCTGTTCTATCCGATCCAGTTAGTCTGTCTGCTCCCCTACAGGAGTATGATTCCAGAAACGCTTGTAAGTCCTGGGGGGTGGTCCTCCTACTAGGGAGGGTAACAGAGAATGAAGAAGAGGTACATTTCTTCTGCAAATTATCGTTATAAAACTTATCTTCCTATCTGCTTCATGTTAATAGAGATAAACGTTTGCAGAAATGGTTTCATTACATATGTTGATATAGGTACAAAGAGGTACAAGAGGCTAAAACGAGAGTCAAATATTTAATGTGTTGGCGTTGAAACACTTATTGCATGACATCCTAAGAAGATGAATATCGAATAACTCTAAGCTCTATGTATTTGAGTATCGTATCACATCACCTAAATCACTCTTTCAGCATATAAAGTACACAAAACTCTCTATAAAAAGGAGAGAAAGAAACAAAGAAAAAGAAAAGAAGAGCAGTGAGGAGAAGTAGACGCAGAGGCCCCCAGTAACTGGAGCATAGCACCGTACCGGCCTTTGTGCTTCCAACGTGACCCCCTGGGAGAAAGGGATGAAGGAGAGACCCAAAAGGCACCAAATCCAGACGACGATGTGCGCTAGCGAGGTCGGAGTCCCTAACTATTTCAACTTTGTAGCTATACCTGAGCTACCCACAATTGGCGGTCCTGGGTGTAGACGAGACAGCTTCTAATAAGGTAGCCTCAGCAGTCCCACCAAGCACCAGAGAGAAATCCTTCCAGATCGCAAATTCTACCGTCCTGCCGCAACTCACCAACCACCGTCGCCTGGCCCTACAACCCTGAAACGGATGAAAGTAAATAATGGGGACAGGAAATGATGGAAAGGAAATTCGTGGTAGAAGTGACACTACTGCAGCATTTGCCTATCGATCAGGAGATACCAATAAAAAGCCCATAGCCGGCCCGACGGGATTAGAACCCAGGAGCACACAAATATGAACTTTTCACGAACCACGAAGCTATCTCGCTCGGTAAGAAAGAAAGCGTCTACATGTGCTGCGGTGAGGAGTTGGATGCAAGAAGTGATTCTACACAAAGATAGCATAATTTGTGCATCGCACTGCGTAAGCGGAGTTGCAGAGGAGAGCTGTAACGAGAGAATTAAGAGGTTTTATATTCCCTTATACAAGAGGAATGTGCTTCTAAAAATTTTGACTTGTGTTTTTTTTACATTGTGAACGGCTGTAAGAGCATTCATGCACTACGTCAAGTTTGGGTGCACCCTGTACATATAGAATATGTGATTTGTTCGTAGAGTTGCTCCAGATGAGACCCAGTTCTCCCCACTACTTCAACTCTAGTTGGGATAAAAAAAAAGTCAACACTGACAAATTCTTTCACCCCCTTTCCTCAAAATCCCTCCCTTCCCTCTGAGTTCTTTCAGACTTATCGTATGACGTGGATCATTATAATAAGCCAAGTGTAGAATCAAAGTCACCTACCTCCAGACTGAAGACGGTATTGATAAATTCCAAGCTATAAACAACACCCAGCCCTAGTGACGAAGAGACATGTGAATAATACGCTGCCAGCATTCGCTTAAGCCTTCCGAGATACGAGGCACAAGAAACATTGTGAGCGCTGGAAAAGGGTTCAGATCAAGTAGGAAATATTAGAGGATTTAGGAAAGAAAGGAGAACACCAGAAGGGATATTTTCAAAGGCGGAAATAGTTACCGAAACAGAATCTCAGAAGGATATGTAAAGCCATAAATCCTTAACCTAACCGCACTAAATCTATTCGTGATACACATGTTAATGTTTAAGTATTTCTACTTTCTCTAGCACCTACGTATAATAGGAAGAGGAATTATTGCATTACACACAAAAGTTTGATATTAAGATTTCATCGGAACTATTTGTATGAATATGTATATACGAGGGCGGATTGATGTCAGTCACTTTTTAAAGAAAATAACTATTTTTTACAAAAAAAAATCTATTTTATATCTCAGCATAGTCTCCTTTCAATTCAATACACGTTGTCCAATATCTTTCCAATTTTTTTAACTCTTCCAAAAAATATGATTTTTCGAAATCTGCAAAATATTAAGTTGATTCTACCATGGAGTGTTCACTGGACGTGAATTTCTTCCCAGCGAGCCTATTTTTCAGGTTTGCGAAGAGAAAGAAGTCGCTCGGAGCCAAATATAGACAATATGGTGGGCGAGGTAGCAGTTCGTAGAAAAATTCCACAAATTTTGCGATGGCAATGGCTGGCTGGTGTGCGGATGCATTATCCTGGAGAAAGAGAAAGTTTCCTTCACCAAATGGGGTCGTTCCTTTAACAATTCCTTGTGAAACTGATGCAGCATTGCGGCATAACATGAACCTGTAATCGTTTTACCCTTTTCTATGTAGTGGAGTCTATCGCCCCTTGTGAATCCCAAAAGATAGCTGCCATGATTTTTCCTGCTGACGGAATGGTTTTCGCTTTCTTTGGAGCAGACTCGCCGAAGGAAATCCACTGCTTTTATTGTTTTGTTTTTTTCAAGTTGATAGTAATGGATCCAAAATTCATCAAACGTGGTATAACACCGCAAAAACCCATTTGAGTTGCACTGGAACATGTTCAAATATCCCTGTGAAATGATCACACGATTCCGCTTGTTCTCAACTGTGAGCAGTCGCGGCACCTATCTTGCTGACTGCTTTCTCATGCCCAAAACTTCGTGCAGAATTTTATACACCCGTTCATTCAAGATGTTTACGCTCTTGGCTATCTCACGGATTTTCACTCGACGGTCTTCCAACACAATATCGTGAAGTTTATTCACCACATCTTATGTTGTGGCCTCAACCGGCCGTCCTGTGCGCACGGCATCTCTTGTACCCGAACGGACACACCGAAATTCTGTAAACCATACCATGTAACGGAGCAGAGTCCCCATAATACTTGTTCAGCTTTTCTTCCGTTTCCTTCACCATCTTACCACCCAAAAGGTAGTGCTTTATCAGAACACGAAATTCACTTTTCTCCATTTTCTACGAAGCAACACACATCTGCTTATTTTAGACGCTCTCAACAATGTTGTAAGAAACAAATGACGGAGAATTTCTGCGATTATACCCAGAATAAATGTAAGATTTGGGTGCAAATATATATATATATATATATATATATATATATATATATATACACGTATACATATATAAGTGGTCGCCTGAATATAAAAAATCTGATGTGTATTATTCATAAGACTTTCTTTACCCACATGGTTTGTTTCTATATAGCTACTAGAAACTATTCCTGCGAAAGCTTATTTTTCTATCTACTCCATGTTAACGTAGATAAACATTTGGAGAAATAGCTTAATTAAACTTTTCGTTGTACATACAAGGCGGATACAAAAAATGTAATTGATAGTCAGATGTCATTATATTATACTATGACATCGTGAGAAACAACTGATTAACGACAGCACATTTAAAAACTGTCTAGGTAAGTGTTGGAACATTAAAAAGAATAACAACGTATACCTCGGAAATTTACACTGCCACAGAAAAGTTACTTGAAATAAACTGTGTGTTTTAAAGAGCTCAATAATGTTTGTGCAGTGCATTATTTGTTTATCTTTTATGGTTTACCAGTTACACAAAATTATATAAAATCCCTTCCGAATGAAGAAGACTTCACAGGATATTTATTCCTAGAATATTCAAGATAAACATTTTATTTGTCACGAAAATATCTTAAACATGTAATACTTTAATAAAAATCCTTAGAACCGTTTTTTAGAAAATCAAAAGTAACGATAAAGTTCCATGTAAAGGATGGGGCAGATTTAGTTGGTAATCTTCGTATCACATCCTTGGAAAATGCTGAACTTAAATACCAAGTTTGGAATTTAACCGACTTTTTGTTGTTGAGTTCTGCTGTTCTGCTGTATTATAAAAATGCTTTTTTTTGGGGGGGGATATTCAGGATACCTGAGAACATATATTTCCGGTGAAATCGCAACATCGATTTTTTTGATGGAATGCTATACTGCCTCTCCCTGTGAAGTAGGTTGTTGTATTGTATTTCGACTGTTGGGGAGCCGAGCTTGAAGTTGTTGCAACCGCACGTATGGTAAAAAGTTTCCGGTAGCCTTCGCCCCAATGTTTAAGAGTCAACTTTGTATTTTAATGTCTTTTCTATAAACATTATATATATTTATATTTGCCTCGGCTGCGTCAGTATTTATTTTTACAGACATGAATTTCTTAACAAGGTGTGGTGCGGCTGAAGAATGTAGGCTTACACAGATTATAATTTTTACTTCACTACATTTATTAATCCTTGATACGATTTAAATAACATTTCACTGATAGAGAGAGCTGTGAGATTATTTAGTAATTACTTGCACTTTATAACCCGTAAACTATTTTTGTCTCACACTGAATACGTATTAAACTTCTCGAGGAAGCGTCTCGCGTCCAGTTAGGAACGCTGTCTACTAGCAACTGACTTCTGAATTTGTACAATTTGCGCTATTTCAGTTTTTGATTGGCTAATCCTACTCCAATAGAATACTTTCATTCAACTTAAGTTTTTTTCTGGTTGGTGATTGGCTATTTTATAAACTGTTTAAAAAATTACATTATTGTTTCCAAGAATTATCTACCAGTAGCATTATAAAACTTTCTAATTCATTATTGCCTCAAGGCTACCTCATTGTTACCTCATTGTTAGCAACTTTTAACCTATTACTCTCCCAGCTCCTACATTATTAAATTACGTAATATATTCACATAGCATTATTGAACATGTACATAATAATATAAACATTAATACAATGACTGTTACATACATTTTATATATTATACACATATTGCTTTAAGAATTTTATTTTTGAATTTTATATTATATAATTTGACTGAAATCATTTAAGTGTTAAAAATACTGCCTCAAACTGCCGCCTTTTAGAAATATTTAAAAATTGTTCTTTTTGTTTTGTTCTTTTTAAATTTTTAAATATTTTCTGAAAGTCTCCTGAAAGAAAGAAACAAAAATTTTTTTTTATTATTTTAACACTTGCTATTTCTGTCACTGTCAATTTTATTTATTTAACGCTCACTGGTTTTCACTACACTCGTGTATAGCAGAATACTTCATATTTACTTTGTTCTGCTACATGTTCGACCCTTTAAGGTCAACGACCTGATGTAAGGTTCGTTTATTCACTAACACATCCTCTATAAGTAGTTATTTGCTAGACATTTGACACTTAATTAGGCATATTAACACTCGTTGCCCTTTTTTAATTTATCTTAAACTTTTTTGTATATTTCTTACAATTTCTAAAAATTTATACCTTATACAATATAAATGCAGTTGCTATTCAGATTTCTTATGTTTTTTTTACTAACAATGGATTTTCTTTTATCACATCTTTTTATCTAAATTCTCTTTTGTTATATTGACAATTTGTTACATTTAGTAAAGATATTATTATACATTTTTTTAAATTATATTGCTTTCCCCTTTTTACTTTCTCTACTACGTATAGTAAGTAGAGGAAGTATTGTATTCCACCCAAAAATTCGATACCGGGATTTCACCGAAAATACATGTTTTGAGACCCCCTGAATCCAAAAAAAGCATTTTTGGAAACATGTCTGTGTGTGTGTCTGTCTGTGAACAGCATAACTCAGAAACGAACAGTCGGATAAACACCAAACTTGGTATTTAGGTTCAGTATCTTCCAGGCATGTGACACGAAGGTTTTCAAGAAAATTCCCCCACCCCAGATTACCCTTTACATAGAACATTTTTCTAAAATTTTAATTTTCTCAAAAATGGCTCTAACGATTTTGATTAAAATATCATATGTTTAAGATATTTTTATGACAAATAAAATGTATATCTTGAATTTTCGGAATGTCTCCAAAAGTATTCTTCATTGTGAACAACTTTTGCATAACTGGTAAACCATAAGAGATAGACAAAATTTTACTACACAAACAATGTAGATCGCGTTAAAATACACAATTTATGTCAAATACATTTTTTTTGTTGAGTGAACCATTTTCAAGATATTGCTTGTTATTCTCTTAAATTTTTCAATACTTATTTTCTCAAATGGGAATTCGTTATTCATTTTTTTGTCTTGGATATGCAAAGAGTATTAATCTGTGGCAAAGGGAATGGTGCTGCACCTAGCAACCAGCTATTAAGAGATATGTATGTGCTTAAAGGCTACTGTATTTCTATATTGCCCTTGTAAATATATATTCCCCTTACATCTACAAGAAAATTAGCAATAAGACAGAGTCTGCAAATGTTTATCTCGATTAACATGAAGTAGATGGAGAATAAGAGTTTGTAAAAATAGTTTGTACAAGAGTAGAAAAGTCATGTGAGTGTAACACATCAGATTTTTATGTTATAGTTACTTTATTTTCTTTCTCTTCTTGTGTCACTCATAACCTGCATACTTTATTTTCTTTTTCTTCTTATGCCACAGACTGTTTAGACTTGCCCTAATCTTATGTTGCACAGTTGTATTCCAAAACTTATTCATAAATAAAACTCTAAATGTTTCAAAATCCATTTCACTGTCTGCTAGCATATGTAACCATTCTAAGGTTTTGTTATCCAAGCATTTTCTAACAGTATCATCTTTAATGCATAAGGCACATTCTTCAATTTAAAATATTCTACAAATCATGAATAAATTGTACTGGACTTGAGGAAGCATTAAAATTAGGTAATGGTAATTCATTAAGCACAGAATGATAGTTCGACATCTGATTTGGTACATGCACATGTGCGTCATCATTATTGTTTTGTGTTTTAGAGGCTGATGCTATGGAAAAAGCAGTAGCGTCTCTTGTATTATCAGTTAACAAAGGTAATACACTTCTTTCTGCTCTTGTATTATTGTCATCCCTTTGATTAGCATTTACAGAACTAGTTACATCTGTATTTACTTTTGGTACACTGGTACATAAATTTTCAAAACTATTTCTAAGTTTATCAATTTCTTTGCTACTTTCTTGTACTTTATCTTTAATTTCATCTAATATTGAGTTGTGTGCTTCTTTAATTACATCTGCATTTGTTTTTGTCATTTCATGCATTTTATTTATTTCCCCTGTAAAATCTATTTGTACTTGTACAAGATCTGCATTTGTATTTTCTACCATTGTTTTTAATTCTTCACCCTGTTTATCTAACTTGTTACAAATACCCTGTTTAGTATTTATAAGCTTTAACTGCATTTCAGTTACATCTTTATCAATATAACTTGACAATTTCTGTTCTAGCTGCTTACAACCTTTGTTTACTTTTAAATCTATATCTTTTTGAAGTGTTTTGGAAGCTTGTTCTAGTTTTATTTCTAACCTCTTGCTTTCAGCTTTGTTTTCTTTCATACAATTTTCTATTTGCTTAGCTAGATCATTTTTATACTAGATAGCTTCGTATTAGTTTCAGTTAACTTATTATTAGTTTCTGTTAGCTTATTATTTAACTCTTTTCTTAGCTCTGTACTAGTTTCAGTTATATTATTATTATTATTATTATTATTATTATTATTATTATTATTATTTTCTTTTATCATTTCAATTAATTTATTATTATTATTTTCAGACATTGCTTTTAGAAGCCACATAATATTTTGTTGTGATAAGTTTTCTTGCTCTTGTTGGCTAGATGTCTGAGGATTTCTTTCTTTTGCTGTTCGCTGCACTAATATGTGTAAAGGTGATTGACCTTGCATACTGCTGCTATATTTTTCTATGCCTACCTGTGAATTTACAGATAACTGTTCTTCTGCATCTAACCTATTTGTTTCCTCAAGCTCTGATTGTAAAGTTACATTGTAAAAAGTAATGGCTAACCTATCCTCTCCACTTTTCATTGTTTTCTGTTCCCATTTTATTTTGTATATTTTATTTTGTTATATTTGGTTTTAATTTACCGCTTCTTAGCAGCAGGAAATTATCTTAATAACAATATATTTTCTTAACTATTTTGACAATTTAAAGTATTAGCATTTTCTGACCTTTTGTTCTGGCTGTTTTTAGTAAACCTTTTTATTCTGGTGTTCCCTCGTAGATTGTAGTTGAATTGTTGACTGCATGCCCGTACTCCTGAAAGAATTGGTGCTGTCCTTGGATGATGTTGATGATTTTTAAGTTCTCTGGAGTTTTCTGAAGTTCTCTGAGGTTTTTCTGAAGTTCTCTGATGTTCGTTGATCTCTTCTTTTCAGGTATTCTCGCCTGTTCTGGCCCCACGCAGCTGGGCGCCAATTTGAGGAAGGTTGTTTATTTTTAGGAGTTGTATTGTATTTCGACTGTTGGGGAGCCGAACTTGAAGTTGTTGCAACCGCACGTATGGTAAAAAGTTTCCGGTAGCCTTCGCCCCAATGTTTAAGAGTCAACTTTGTATTTTAATGTCTTTTCTATAAATATTATATATATTTATATTTGCCTCGGCTGCGTCAGTATTTATTTTTACAGACATGAATTTCTTAACAAGGTGTGGTGAGGCTGAAGAATGTAGGCTTACACAGATTATAATTTTCACTTCACTACATTTATTAATCCTTGATACGATTTAAATAACACTTCACTGATAGAGAGAGCTGTGAGATTATTTAGTAATTACTTGCACTTTATAACCCGTAAACTATTTTTGTCTCACACTGAATACGTATTAAACTTCTCGAGGAAGCGTCTCGCGTCCAGTTAGGAACGCTGTCTACTAGCAACTGACTTCTGAATTTGTACAATTTGCGCTATTTCAGTTTTTGATTGGCTAATCCTACTCCAATAGAATACTTTCATTCAACTTAAGTTTTTTTCTGGTTGGTGATTGGCTATTTTATAAACTGTTTAAAAAATTACATTATTGTTTCCAAGAATTATCTACCAGTAGCATTATTAAACTTTCTAATTCATTATTGCCTCAAGGCTACCTCATTGTTACCTCATTGTTAGCAACTTTTAACCTATTATTCTCACAGTTCCTACATTATTAAATTACGTAATACATTCACATAACATTATTGAACATGTACATAATAATATGGCTGTTACATACATTTTATATATTATACACATATTGCTTTAAGGCGGGCTGTTATTGAATTTTATATTATATAATTTGACTGAAATCATTTAAGTGTTAAAAATACTGTCTCACCTGCTTATAGGTAGATTTCAGAGAAAGGAAAAGGGACAGTTGATAACGTTTCTGAAATTAGTTTTGAAAATAATAGAGGTGCTATCAGTAGATATATCGACGATTTCATAACGCCGACATTTGTATGTCACTCGTGCAAAAGCTATCTGCCAGCTTAAAAATGGGAATGCTATTATATAATTTATAGGACGGAAAGGATACAGATACCATCGTTTAAAAACAGACGGAAATCTGCAGTATACTGAAGTTTACGAGCTCTCTTGTTTCGCCTTCCATAAGTTTTTAGAAAAACTTCTCATTCGATAACTCATGCTTCTTGTGGGTGGGGGCTCGTGCTGGAGGGGTAGGTCATGCTTGACCCACTACAAAAGCTGCGATGAGATTCCGAAAGCGGCTGGGGGGGAGGATCACAGAAATTATATTAATTTTTATTGACGTATTTAATTCTCAATGCAGTTTTTTCGCGTACTTGAAGCGCAGTAATGAAAAGAACTAAAGTCGAAACACTTGCATTAAGTGAACGAAAAAGAAAATTAATTCTTTGACTGAAAAACTTATTTATAAGCACTTAAAGTAGCAACGATATGAGTAAGGCAATTTCAAACTCTAAATACAAAAAAACAAAAGAATTCGCATGTTTACTTCAGCATTGCTCAAAAACAAAAGCAAAAAGAGGGGTTGGGCTACAATAAAACCAATTTGATTATTTTATGTAAACATTTAATAAAAACTAATCATCTTACTCTTATTTTAACCTAAAAAATCAACGTGAGGTAAAGTATTAACCATGCCTTCCGTAGAGAATGATACCACAAGAGTCTATATCGAGGGCAAGGTCATGGCAGCACAAGCGTTCATCGCGTGGTTGCAACCAAATTACGACTTACACAAACAAATATTGTAAACTGTGGCGAAACTAAACACTTAGGTAAAAAAGTCAATGTAACCTAAACTGTAGAGTAGTTGCTGTTCTGTCATATACTTCAACTGGATTTATGTTAATAGCTCCGTATGAATTTCGTAGTGTCACGAAAAATCGCGGAATTATTTTGTTTCTGCTTCAATAAGAGCTCAAAGATATAAATTTTCATTCATCTTCACACTTAGAATATTCTCCTAAGAGAGCTCTACGTGGCAAATAGTGTGACTGCAACATTTCTAAATAAAAGTAACTTGCACGCTTATGAAAAGCTTTACCTTAGTTCCGGTACACAATTGTGGTGGATGCCTTGAAGTTCTACTCCATTTTCTGGATCATCTGTAATATTAAAATACCCGTTATGTAATTTATGTGTTTACTTAATAACGGTGGTTCATTGTTGCCAACATATTTTTGGTAACTTGCAGGTATATGAACAAAATTGCCCAAGTGAAAAAGAAGACTTCTAGAATATTTTCACATAAACGAAATCCTATGTGTTATACTATTATATATTGTTATATGCTGGGAGAGGCCTAAACGTTCACATGAAACTTAAATTAATTTCTAGTATCCAGCACGCACAATGAGGGGGCGTATACTTACTTGGCTGCGGGGGACCGAAATGTGGTGTGTAGGTTAAGAGGAAGGCGTCGGTTTTTCACTGTACAAAATCCATAACACACATCTACACACATTCCCAGATTTATTTCCCAACCGTTTGGGGTTCCTTCATTATTAAAAATGGAAGGTGAGAGGAGATGTCCACTGATCCAAAGCCCGGCTTACACACGCGGTCCGTTTCTCACGGAATCCTGAGACAGACGCTATATCCCCCACTACTCGTGGCTAGCAAAGCTGCCAGACAGAGTGACGTAAACAACAATGTGTCTGGTAATGACAATGTAGAACAATAATGTAACCTCCAAATTATTAATGCGCCACAATATGTATGTATGTGTAATAGTAGAAATATAATGAGAGAACGGAGCCATTAAGGATATGCCGCCATCTGATAAACTTCTTTGATCTATGCCGCTAGCCCCGCCCCCTCCCTTTGAGGCTTCACATGCCGCCCCGGTCGCGTGGCGCTAGCCCCGCCCCCTTCCCTTTGTGGCCTCACCTAATGCCGACAGGTTCTGTGCCGTTAGGTCCTCCCCCCTCCCCCTGTGGTCACGTGCCGGTGACCCGCCCCCTCCCTCCCCCCATACGCGTGTCCACCCTCCCTTTGTGTTCTGGTTGGTTCCCTGTGGATAGGTGGGAGAGTGTGTATTGATCCTATACGTCGGTCGCGTACCTTCCCTAGATCTAAATCCCTGCCGTGTGATTGGCTTGGGGTAGGGGATGTGCCGCTCGGGGTGAGGGGTTATATGTGAGGGTTCTCGGTGCGTGACGTTGGCTTGGAAATCCACCCTGGCGATGTGGGAATGCGATTCTCGATGCCTGCCGCACATCGGCAAATCGTTTGAGTACATAATTGTGTCAATCAATTAGGTAATGTGTGTTATTGAAAAAAGAATCAATGTTTATATACCGCTATTGCAATTAAACGCTGTTCGTCGAGCAATTAAGTATTTTTGATTGAATCGCGCGCACTGCCCCTAAACCGTTATTTATAACCTACTATTGTCAATAAATTACACGTCTAATGAAACAAGGCTAGTCTGTCGATGAAAACAATTAAGTATTTTTGAATGATTAATTGACTCGCACGCAACTGTTCGTTATCGTATATGTGTGGTAGCATGTGTATAATTATTACGAGTAATAACATTTATTTAATTCTACTTTTGAGGGAAAATATATTTTGGATTTATAAGCATATTACAACACTTAGATGAAAGGACAAACTTGACGTAACACTCGTTATCGCGTGATAATTGCGGTGGAACACCGACCGCAAACTTCCGCTGCGAGACGTTTCACTGGAATGACTGGCTCACGGTGCTTTCAAGGGACAAGTCGACTAGCGCACCCCCTCCACTCACGCTTCAGTTCGCTACCTACACTAGCGCGCCAAGTGGTAATATGAGTGAAACTCCAGCGAGTGTTCCCTCACAGCGCCCCTGGTGGTCATACCCGAAAGTTGTGAATTCACCATATTTAAACTCATTATGGGTGCAAGACGGCCATCTTAACTCTATATAATTCTGCGAAATATGATTCCGGAAAAAAAATAAAGGTGAATTAACATGCGAGGTGCGTTCATGTTGGCTCCGGAGGAATTGATTATGAAATAAATAAAAAATAAATAAGACTCTCGTTGATCGATGAATACAATTAAATATTTTTATTAATTAATGTAATTGACTCGCGCTCCTAGAGATATCTCACCCAATTATTCATCTACCATGAATATCTCACTTCTAATGAAACGACGCAGTCTATCGATTAAAAACAATTAAGTTTTTTTTTATTGATTAATGTAATTGACTCGCGCGCAACTGTTCGTTATCGTATATGCGCGATTATTACGCGTATATAACTATTACGGCTAATAACGTGTGTTTAATTCTTCTTTTGAATTGAGGGTTTATAAAAAATATTACATTGCTTAGATGAATTAAAAAGCAACTTAAAGCGAAATTGCAAATAGCTTGCATGAGACGTTAACACGAGAACCCTTTACGAAAAAACAAGACGCAATGTGACAGCAATGCCCCGTCCATCAGGAGAAGCGGTTAAACCAGGACGCTTGGGTTTTCCCCCAGTACCTGCTCTTAATGGCTAGGGGTATCCAACACATCGGAGTACGCTTCAACTGATGTTAAAAATAAAAGCCCGCTATGTCTCTTCTCACACGAGAGAAGTAATAATTACAATTCAAAACAGGCGTACTTGTAAGTAACACGCACGAAGACTTCAAATATAAATTTTATATTCGTTTTAAATGTTCTTTCTAAAGACGTAGCGAACTTTGAGAAATTCAACGAATTATTCACTTGCGTACACTGCTTGAAAGAAATATGGTGTACACCCCTGAAGAATGCGTATGTAGACACATTAGCAGACGACAGTCTCTTCCGCACCATTAATTATCTTCAGACGAAGGTAAAACCAAGGTCTTGTATAGAGCTCTTAGTGAACAATGACTGTCGTTTCCAGTTGATTAAACAGCCTAAGTGCTCTGAAAAACCACAGACCCTCGGGGTAAATAACTACTAGCGACACAAAAGATTTTCTTAAGAGCTTCCCCTGTGCAGAAATTCCATCATAGACAGTGGAAAACCAAGTGTAGACATGTTTTAAGCTTACCACAAAAAATGTTTTCCCGATAATTAATATAATTCTACATGAAGAATATTAATGATTAAGTTTTCAATTAAACGTATACTGTATAGATTCTGTACTTAAACATTCGATTGTATCTTTGTCATTATTTAAATACTCGCATACAAGAAATGCAAACATGATATCAAAAAATTAAACTGATTTTTTTTTCGGAATGTTAAACAAAGAAATATGATTTGGCGAGAGTAATATGAAGAATAAAAAGTATTCAGAATGATAGATATTACATACGTTATTAAAAATAAATAAGGCTCTCGCTGATCGATGAAAACAATTAAATATTTTTTTATTAATTAATTGTATATGAATTGACTTGCGCATTTGCTTGCTGTCGTATGTGCATGATTATTACGACTAATAGCATTTGTTTAATTCTAAATAATGAAATATGGAGCCTTGCCTAAACAATCCTCGTTACTCTTAATTTATTCCATTTTTAAAAAGACTGGGCTTAGTAAACATAGGACGAGTACGATTTTAAATACCCCGTCCATTCGAGAGATATTTTTTCGAATATTCCAACATGTTAATATAAACTTAATACACACACACACACAAATTCATTTCAAGTAATCTAACGATATTGAATAAAATATTAAATGTTTAAGATATTGTAATGAGAAATGAAATGTATATCTCAAATTTTCTGGGCCGCAGGCTGCAGGAGCGCCCATCAAATACCGTAATGATTCAGACACCCGAACACCCGAATGGTAAGCATTCTTCAGAGTTTTTAAATAAGTAATGTAACAATTCATATTAACTTCTTGTTCATATTCTTTATTATTATTTCCAGGAAGTGAACTTTATTTTGGTATCGACCATCCATCGAGAGCTGCACAGGCACCGCCAGGCTTCCAAACATTCCTGGTACCAAATCATCATGGAGGTGGCTCTGCCTCCGTACATGCAGCAACACTCGTAAGGTGAGAATTTACAGACGGGTGTTTGAGCAGTTGTAACTAAAAATTACATAATAGTAGACATACAATGTCGATTCTGGCACACAAAGGCATGCCTACGACAGCATAGAGTTCCGGATTGTATAAGGAGAAAAGGATATATTTAAGGGGAGTTTCTCACCCATATGCAGTCACATAACTCTATCGATCTCCCAGAATGCTATGTATTTTTAACGCAGGTGTTTAAAACATGTATTTTTTTTCACGTATAGAGTGTAGATTCTTTAGAACTCTATACTTAAACATGCTATACTATTATTATTATTTATTTTTTCCAGGAAATGGACTTTATTTCGGAGGCGGCATCGCTCAACAGGCGAACGCTGCACCGGTACCATCAGGCTTCGCGACCGTTGCACCAGCAGGCTTCACGACCGCTGCACCGCGACCCCCAGGCTTCCAGACCTACCTGGTACCAAATCAGCAGGGATGGGGCCCTGCCCCATACATGCAGCAAGCACCGAACGGTAAGAATTTTTTCAATATTTTACGAAGTTCTTTTACACATTCTATATTATTATTAATATTGTTATTATTTTCAGGAAGTGGACTTTATTTCGGAGGCGGGTTTTTCTGGGAATGTCTCCAAAAGTATTCTTCATTCTGAACGACTTTTGCAAAATTGATAAACCATAAGAGATAGACAAAATTTTACTACACAAAAAATGAGATCGCGTTAAAATACATAATTTATATCATATACATTCTTGTTGTTGAGTAAATCGTTTTCGAGATATTGCTTGTTATTCCCTTTAAAATTTTCCAATACTTATACTTTTTCTCAAATTCATTATTCTTGTTTTATGTCCTCGATATGCAAAGAGAATGGAATGCACCACATAGCAACCAGCGTTAAAATATTTGACTATCGCTTAAAACCTACCATATTCACCTTGTATCGACATGAAAATTACCAATAACATTGACATCTCGATATCTCGATTAACATGAAGCATATAGGGAATAAGTGCTTGTAAAAATAGTTTGTACAAGAGTAGAGAAAGTCATGTGAGTGTATCACATCAGATTTTTTGATATTGGTTTAAATTTTCAAATACTTTTAACTTTTCTCAAGCGGTAACTCGCTATTCGTTTTTCCCGTGGTAATGCATAGAGAATAGAATTCTAAAGCCATCACATAGCATCAGACGTTTTTTAAACATCTGTAACGTGTCTATTCACAATCGAAAGGTTGCTGGTTCGAGGAAAATTATATCTACAGAAACAATACATTATTTTCGCTCTGTGATTAATTTGGTAATGTAACAATAATTAACAATGAATTTTTAGCGGTAAATGTAAAAAATAAAATATATTTTTTATTTCCTAGCGTCATACGCAGAAGCATTCCCCTTAAGGAACGCTGGCGTGAGCGATGGTTTCCCCCCATAACAGGTTTAGACTTGCTTACGAAATGTCCCTGTGCGAGGCTAGCATTTCCCTCTCCTTCTCGAATTTTTGGAGTAGCCAATCAAAATTGCTGTATTATATATCTTAAACTTTCACTCATACATTTTTTATATCGCAAAAGAACACTATAAAAATGCTGCTTCATCGGGAATTCTCACAGTTTCTCCGTTGAAATCAACGAGCTAAGATCTCTGCAAACTTTTCTCATTCAAAGTGAAATTTCAACGAACATCATGTCTGGTAAGTTGTAACAAAACACATCATTTACTTTAAAAGTTAAATTATTACTCTGTACATTTAACTTATATTCGCGTTCTTGATTTTAATGCATGGCATTTATATGCGAATAGCTGAGTATTCTAAAAGTTAATAGCTAGACAAGTGAATTTTCTGAAATGTGAACAGTTTAGTTAAGTATTCATTTTAGGCAAGCTTATTCTACATTTAATAGCTAACTGCGCGATTTCTCAAAATGGGAACAATTTAGTTAAGTATTCACCTTGTTGAGTAATTATTATTCCAGATATTTAAATACAGGATTTCACAGAGTGAATTATATTCCTTTTTGGAGAAAATACAATTATTTGAATACCTTATTAACGTTTTTGCTTTAGAATATTACAAAAAGTCTGTTGCGCGAATCATTCGCTCTAACAAAGTAAATATCTACATTATATTAAAACATTTAAATTGAAAAATACAGTACTTAATGAACTTCATTAGTGAATCAGAACCTCAATTATATTTACACATATTATCATTTTCAGAAAAAAGTTAATAAGTTTGTAACTTTCAAATAAATGAAATTTTGTTATGCAACACATTCTCTAATAAAGAATATGTTTTTTTCTCTTCCTAATGCAGAAAGTTTGACATCTCAACTTAACACCTTGGCTGAGGGTAGCATTTACCCAGCCGTTCAAAGACTACAAGATCTTCAGCCAGAGGAGCTTTATAATATAAAATCCTTAAGAAAAATTGATACTCGATACGGTGCTAGAGTCGTTGCACTTTTAGAGAATAAGCAAGTGTTTCTCCCGACAATATATTCAACCCTAACAAGCCAACAGTTGGAGGAAATGCCTGGGAAGTTTCAAATGGTATATCATGGAGTAGTACCAGCCGGCAAGTTTAAGACATGTAAATTGTCTTTTCTTCCTATTAAGGTTTGTAGAAATAATTCAGCTATCCTTTCAAAGCTTCATTTAGAGTTACATTCGTTGAGTTTATAAATTCGCACTTCAGTAGGATAACATTTGTCTAAAGTATACATCAATATGTAAAAAAAATAACGTCCAGGATGTAGTCTGAGCGAGGATCTGCAGAAAGAAGTTTAATAGTCTATTCACTGATTCTTTACCTCAAAGCAGATACCTACAGCAAGTTTCAAATAATTTCCAGCAGGATAGCAGTTGTCAAAAGCATGCATCACTGTATTAAAAAAATATGTGTAAATAATGTCTAGATTGTACTCTGTGTGATTTCGTGCAGAAAGAACTTTAATACCCCTTGCAGTGATTCTCCGCATCGAAGTATATACCTAAAAGAAGTTGCAAATAATGTGAATGTGTGTTACAGGAATGCCCAGCTGAATGTAAATGAAGAGGAAGAACGAGATAGCTTAAAACATCATAAACAGAAATGTGATAGGAACATTCTCAACACCTCCCAGTAACCTCAATCAATGAAGAATTGCACCAGCGCGGAACATACATGGAAAAAACATCCGCGTGTGTAGAATATAACAATAATATATATATAAATTATGTACTCATTATTACTGCTATACCAGCCTATACCATTGATTTCATAAATAATTTCATAATTGTTTAAGGAGAATGCCTATCTTAAAAACATTGATGCTACATGAAATCTAAACAAAAAGATTATTGAACTATTACTGAAAGAGACTTGAATAAATGGGAATCTAGAAGCCAGAACCATCTTAATATTGGGGTGTATGATATGAGGTGTATAAAAGATTAATAAAAAATGAGGTCTATGTAATATAAACAACATTTATTTTTTATAAACATTTTCCTATTACATTCCTATACAAAAAACATACATATTTCCTAAAGACAAAGGTGATAGTCTAGACATTCTAAAACACTCAGTTATATAATCATATACATCACACAGAAAGAGACCTGCATTATCCATAAAAAAACTAAACATCTCAAGAATATCTGGATGATGTATTTTATAAGTACAAGGTTTTGATATTTCAAAGTTCCTGTTAACCATGACTGCAATTGATTAACACAATTTCTGGATCCTGTCATGCTATAACTTTAGAAGCTTTCAGCTTACTTATAATCTCCTCGATCTCTTGTGTGTGACTATTATTACCAGCATTCCTCGATGCAATTAGTAACCTCAATATATTTACTAGTCTATTTGGATTTTCAAGCGTAGATATCACTGAATCATCATCATATGAAGATTTCATATTCTCGCGACTCCCGCTGTATCCAGATTTTTCACCATCAGTAGTCTCCAGTGAAGGACAGAGGCTTGATCCGGTATAACATCCCCCTCTATACATCTTCGGATCTTCGAGTGTAGGAGAGAGAGTCGATCCAGTATAACATGTTGCTCTATGAAGCTTAAATCTTGACAAAGAACGATTCTTAAAAATCCGCTCGCATATACAGCATCTAATGACGTGTTTTCCTCCATGTGTAATGTATGAAAAATTGAGTTCCTCATCCGCTAGTTGCACAGATTTTCTCCGGCAGGAGTTCATGCTAAAACTAAAAGAAATTAAATGAATACGGGAATGCTAACGCTCGAAGGAATTAAAAGCGAATGAATGAATTCATAACACGCAGCTATGTATATATCCAGTGTGAGGACGCCGGAGGGAATCGCAATCTTCGCATAGCAGCGGGAAAGGATGCTCTCTGGAAACATTTGTGGAGAAGGAGGCTCTCAACAGAACATGGCGAATGCGAGCATGGAAAAAGGATGCTCTCTGGGAACATTCGTGGAAAAAGGATGCTCTCAACAGAACATAACGAGTGCGAGCATGGAAAAAGGATGCTCTCTGGAAACATTTGTGGAGAAGGAGGCTCTCAACAGAACATGGCGACTGCGAGCATGGAAAAAGGATGCTCTCTGGAAACATTCGTGGAAAAGGATGCTCTCAACAGAACATGGCGACTGCGAGCATGGAAAAAGGATGCTCTCTGGAAACGTTTGTGGAAAAGGGTGCGTAACAATGGAATCACGCTATGTAACAAACTGATCAGGCTATGTAACAAAGGAATCACGTTATGTAACAAAGGAATCACGCTATGTAACAAAGGAATCACGCTATGTAACAAAGGAATCACTCTATGTAAAAAAGGAATCACGCTATGTAACAAAGGAATCACGCTATTTAACAAAGGAATCACTCTATGTAACAATGAAATCACGCTATGTAACAATGGAATCACGCTATGTAACAAACTGATCAGGCTGTGTAACAAAGGAATCACGTTATGTAACAAAGGAATCACGCTATGTAACAAAGGAATCACGCTATGTAACAAAGGAATCACTCTATGTACTAAAGGAATCACGCTATGTAACAAAGGAATCACTCTATGTAACAAAGGAATCACGCTATGTAACAAAGGAATCACGCTATGTAACAAAGGAATCACGCTATGTAACAAAGGAATCACGCTATGTAACAAAGGAATCACGCTATGTAACAAAGGAATCACTCTATGTAACAAAGGAATCACGCTATGTAACAAAGGAATCACGCTATGTAACAAACTGATCACGCTATGTAACAAAGGAATCACGCCATGTAACAAAGGAATCACGCTATGTAACAAAGGAATCACTCTATCTAACAAAGGAATCACGCTATGTAACAAAGGAATCACGGTATGTAACAAAGGAATCACGCTATGTAACAAAGGAATCACGCTATGTAACAAGATCATCACGCTATGTAACAAAGGGATCACGCCATGTAACAAAGGAATCACGCTATGTAACAAAGGAATCACGCTATGTAACAAAGGAATCACGATATGTAACAAGCTCATCACGCTGTGTAACAAAGGGATCACGCTATGTAACAAAGGAATCACGCTATGTAACCAAGGAATCACGCTATGTAACAAAGGAATCGCGCTATGTAACAAAGGAATCACGGTATGTAACAAAGGAATCACGCTATATAACAAAGGAATCGCGCTATGTAACAAAGTAATCACGGTATGTAACAAAGGAATCACGCTATGTAACAAAGGAATCACGCTATGTAACAAGCTCATCACGCTATGTAACAAAGGGATCACGCCATGTAACAAAGGAATCACGCTATGTAACAAACTGATCAGGCTATGTAACAAAGGAATCGCGCTATGTAACAAGCTCATCACGCTATGTAACAAACTGAACACGGTATGTAACAAAGGAATCACGCTATGTAACAAAGGAATCACGCTATGTAACAAAGGAATCGCTCTATGTAACAAAGGAATCACGCTATGTAACAAAGGAATCACGCTATGTAACAAGCTCATCACGCTATGTAACAAAGGGATCACGCCATGTAACAAAGGAATCACGCTATGTAACAAAGGAATCACGCTATGTAACAAAGGAATCGCGCTATGTAACAAAGGAATCACGATATGTAACAAGGGAATCACGCTATGTAACAAAGGAATCGCGCTATGTAACAAAGGAATCACGGTATGTAACAAAGGAATCACGCTATGTAACAAAGGAATCACGCTATGTAACAAGCTCATCACGCTATGTAACAAAGGGATCACGCCATGTAACAAAGGAATCACGCTATGTAACAAAGGAATCGCGCTATGTAACAAAGGAATCACGGTATGTAACAAAGGAATCACTCTATGTACTAAAGGAATCACGCTATGTAACAAAGGAATCGCTCTATGTAACAAAGGAATCACGCTATGTAACAAAGGAATCACGCTATGTAACAAAGGAATCACGCTATGTAACAAAGGAATCACGCTATGTAACAAAGGAATCACGCTATGTAACAAAGGAATCACTCTATGTAACAAAGGAATCACGCTATGTAACAAAGGAATCACGCTATGTAACAAACTGATCACGCTATGTAACAAAGGAATCACGGTATGTAACAAAGGAATCACGCTATGTAACAAAGGAATCACGCTATGTAACAAGCTCATCACGCTATGTAACAAAGGGATCACGCCATGTAACAAAGGAATCACGCTATGTAACAAAGGAATCGCGCTATGTAACAAAGGAATCACGGTATGTAACAAAGGAATCACTCTATGTACTAAAGGAATCACGCTATGTAACAAAGGAATCGCTCTATGTAACAAAGGAATCACGCTATGTAACAAAGGAATCACGCTATGTAACAAAGGAATCACGCTATGTAACAAAGGAATCACGCTATGTAACAAAGGAATCACTCTATGTAACAAAGGAATCACGCTATGAAACAAAGGAATCACGCTATGTAACAAACTGATCACGCTATGTAACAAAGGAATCACGGTATGTAACAAAGGAATCACGCTATGTAACAAAGGAATCACGCTATGTAACAAGCTCATCACGCTATGTAACAAAGGGATAACGCCATGTAACAAAGGAATTACGCTATGTAACAAACTGATCAGGCAATGTAACAAAGGAATCGCGCTATGTAACTGGCTCATCACGATATGTAACAAACTGAACACGCTATGTAACAAAGGAATCGCGCTATGTAACAAAGGAATCACGCTATGGAACAAAGGAATCACGCTATGTAACAAAGGAAGCACGCTATGTAACAAAGGAATCACGCTATGTAAAAAAGGAATCACGCTATGTAACAAAGGAATTGCGCTATGTAACAAAGGAATCACGCTATGTAACAAAGAAATCACGGTATGTAACAAAGGAATCAAGCTATGTAACAAAGGAATCACGCTATGTAACAAGCTCATCACACTATGTAACAAAGAAATCACGCTATGTAACAAACTGATCAGTCTATGTAACAAAGGAATCACGTTATGTAACAAAGGAATCACGCTATGTAACAAAGGAATCACGCTATGTAACAAAGGAATCACTCTATGTACTAAAGGAATCACGCTATGTAACAAAGGAATCACTCTATGTAACAAAGGAATCACGCTATGTAACAAAGGAATCACGCTATGTAACAAAGGAATCACGCTATGTAACAAAGGAATCACGCTATGTAACAAAGGAATCACGCTATGTAACAAAGGAATCACTCTATGTAACAAAGGAATCACGCTATGTAACAAAGGAATCACGCTATGTAACAAACTGATCACGCTATGTAACAAAGGAATCACGCCATGTAACAAAGGAATCACGCTATGTAACAAAGGAATCACTCTATCTAACAAAGGAATCACGCTATGTAACAAAGGAATCACGCTATGTAACAAAGGAATCACGCTATGTAACAAAGGAATCACGCTATGTAACAAGCTCATCACGCTATGTACCAAAGGGATCACGCCATGTAACAAAGGAATCACGCTATGTAACAAAGGAATCACGCTATGTAACAAAGGAATCGCGCTATGTAACAAAGGAATCACGGTATGTAACAAAGGAATCACGCTATGTAACAAAAAAATCACGCTATGTAACAAGCTCATCACGCTATGTAACAAAGGGATCACGCCATGTAACAAAGGAATCACGCTATGTAACAAACTGATCAGGCTATGTAACAAAGGAATCGCGCTATGTAACAAGCTCATCACGGTATGTAACAAACTGAACACGCTATGTAACAATGGAATCACGCTATGTAACAAAGGAATCACGCTATGTAACAAAGGAATCGCTCTATGTAACAAAGGAATCACGGTATGTAACAAAGGAATCACGCTATGTAACAAAGGAATCACGCTATGTAACAAGCTCATCACGCTATGTAACAAAGGGATAGCGCCATGTAACAAAGGAATTACGCTATGTAACAAACTGATCAGGCAATGTAACAAAGGAATCGCGCTATGTAACAAGCTCATCACGCTATGTAACAAACTGAACACGCTATGTAACAAAGGAATCGCGCTATGTAACAAAGGAATCACGCTATGGAACAAAGGAATCACGCTATGTAACAAAGGAAGCACGCTATGTAACAAAGGAATCACGCTATGTAAAAAAGGAATCACGCTATGTAACAAAGGAATTGCGCTATGTAACAAAGGAATCACGCTATGTAACAAAGGAATCACGGTATGTAACAAAGGAATCAAGCTATGTAACAAAGGAATCACGCTATGTAACAAGCTCATCACACTATGTAACAAAGAAATCACGCTATGTAACAAACTGATCAGTCTATGTAACAAAGGAATCACGTTATGTAACAAAGGAATCACGCTATGTAACAAAGGAATCACGCTATGTAACAAAGGAATCACTCTATGTACTAAAGGAATCACGCTATGTAACAAAGGAATCACTCTATGTAACAAAGGAATCACGCTATGTAACAAAGGAATCACGCTATGTAACAAAGGAATCACGCTATGTAACAAAGGAATCACGCTATGTAACAAAGGAATCACGCTATGTAACAAAGGAATCACTCTATGTAACAAAGGAATCACGCTATGTAACAAAGGAATCACGCTATGTAACAAACTGATCACGCTATGTAACAAAGGAATCACGCCATGTAACAAAGGAATCACGCTATGTAACAAAGGTATCACTCTATCTAACAAAGGAATCACGCTATGTAACAAAGGAATCACGGTATGTAACAAAGGAATCACCCTATGTAACAAAGGAATCACGCTATGTAACAAGCTCATCACGCTATGTAACAAAGGGATCACGCCATGTAACAAAGGAATCACGCTATGTAACAAAGGAATCACGCTATGTAACAAAGGAATCACGATATGTAACAAGCTCATCACGCTGTGTAACAAAGGGATCACGCTATGTAACAAAGGAATCACGCTATGTAACAAAGGAATCACGCTATGTAACAAAGGAATCGCGCTATGTAACAAAGGAATCACGGTATGTAACAAAGGAATCACGCTATGTAACAAAGGAATCGCGCAATGTAACAAAGGAATCACGGTATGTAACAAAGGAATCACGCTATGTAACAAAGGAATCACGCTATGTAACAAGCTCATCACGCTATGTAACAAAGGGATCACGCCATGTAACAAAGGAATCACGCTATGTAACAAACTGATCAGGCTATGTAACAAAGGAATCGCGCTATGTAACAAGCTCATCACGCTATGTAACAAACTGAACACGCTATGTAACAAAGGAATCACGCTATGTAACAAAGGAATCACGCTATGTAACAAAGGAATCGCTCTATGTAACAAAGGAATCACGCTATGTAACAAAGGAATCACGCTATGTAACAAGCTCATCACGCTATGTAACAAAGGGATCACGCCATGTAACAAAGGAATCACGCTATGTAACAAAGGAATCACGCTATGTAACAAAGGAATCGCGCTATGTAACAAAGGAATCACGGTATGTAACAAGGGAATCACGCTATGTAACAAAGGAATCGCGCTATGTAACAAAGGAATCACGGTATGTAACAAAGGAATCACGCTATGTAACAAAGGAATCACGCTATGTAACAAGCTTATCACGCTATGTAACAAAGGGATCACGCCATGTAACAAAGGAATCACGCTATGTAACAAAGGAATCACGCTATGTAACAATGGAATCACGCTATGTAACAAACTGGTCAGGTACATAGCGCAATCAGGTTGTTACGCAGCCTTTTCCACAAACGTTTCCAGAGAGCATCCTTTTTCCATGCTCGCAGTCGCCATGTTCTGTTGAGAGCATCCTTTTCCACGAATGTTTCCAGAGAGCATTCTTTTTCCATGCTCGCAGTCGCCATGTTCTGTTGAGAGCCTCCTTCTCCACAAATGTTTCCAGAGAGCATCCTTTTTCCATGCTCGCACTCGTTATGTTCTGTCGAGAGCATCCTTTTTCCACGAATGTTCCCAGAGAGCATCCTTTTTCTATGCTCGCATTCGCCATGTTCTGTTGAGAGCCTCCTTCTCCACAAATGTTTCCAGAGAGCATCCTTTCCCGCTGCTATGCGAAGATTGCGATTCCCTCCGGCGTCCTCACACTGGATATATACATAGCTGCGTGTTATGAATTCATTCATTCGCTTTTAATTCCTTCGAGCGTTAGCATTCCCGTATTCATTTAATTTCTTTTAGTTTTAGCATGAACTCCTGCCGGAGAAAATCTGTGCAACTAGCGGATGAGAAACTCAATTTTTCATACATTACACATGGAGGAAAACACGTCATTAGATGCTGTATATGCGAGCGGATTTTTAAGAATCGTTCTTTGTCAAGATTTAAGCTTCATAGAGCAACATGTTATACTGGATCGACTCTCTCTCCTACACTCGAAGATCCGAAGATGTATAGAGGGGGATGTAATACCGGATCAAGCCTCTGTCCTTCACTGGAGACTACTGATTGTGAAAAATCTGGATACAGCGGGAGTCGCGAGAATATGAAATCTTCATATGATGATGATTCAGTGATATCTACGCTTGAAAATCCAAATAGACTAGTAAATATATTGAGGTTACTAATTGCATCGAGGAATGCTGGTAATAATAGTCACACACAAGAGATCGAGGAGATTATAAGTAAGCTGAAAGCTTCTAAAGTTATAGCATGACATGATCCAGAAATTGTGTTAATCAATTACAGTCATGGTTAACAGGAACTTTGAAATATCAAAACCTTGTACTTATAAAATACATCATCCAGATATTCTTGAGATGTTTAGTTTTTTATGGATAATGCAGGTCTCTTTCTGTGTGATGTATATGATTATATAACTGAGTGTTTTAGAATGTCTAGACTATCACCTTTGTCTTTAGGAAATATGTATGTTTTTTGTATAGGAATGTAATAGGAAAATGTTTATAAAAAATAAATGTTGTTTATATTACATAGACCTCATTTTTTATTAATCTTTTATACACCTCATATCATACACCCCAATATTAAGATGGTTCTGGCTTCTAGATTCCCATTTATTCAAGTCTCTTTCAGTAATAGTTCAATAATCTTTTTGTTTAGATTTCATGTAGCATCAATGTTTTTAAGATAGGCATTCTCCTTAAACAATTATGAAATTATTTATGAAATCAATGGTATAGGCTGGTATAGCAGTAATAATGAGTACATAATTTATATATATATTATTGTTATATTCTACACACGCGGATGTTTTTTCCATGTATGTTCCGCGCTGGTGCAATTCTTCATTGATTGAGGTTACTGGGAGGTGTTGAGAATGTTCCTATCACATTTCTGTTTATGATGTTTTAAGCTATCTCGTTCTTCCTCTTCATTTACATTCAGCTGGGCATTCCTGTAACACACATTCACATTATTTGCAACTTCTTTTAGGTATATACTTCGATGCGGAGAATCACTGCAAGGGGTATTAAAGTTCTTTCTGCACGAAATCACACAGAGTACAATCTAGACATTATTTACACATATTTTTTTAATACAGTGATGCATGCTTTTGACAACTGCTATCCTGCTGGAAATTATTTGAAACTTGCTGTAGGTATCTGCTTTGAGGTAAAGAATCAGTGAATAGACTATTAAACTTCTTTCTGCAGATCCTCGCTCAGACTACATCCTGGACGTTATTTTTTTTTACATATTGATGTATACTTTAGACAAATGTTATCCTACTGAAGTGCGAATTTATAAACTCAACGAATGTAACTCTAAATGAAGCTTTGAAAGGATAGCTGAATTATTTCTACAAACCTTAATAGGAAGAAAAGACAATTTACATGTCTTAAACTTGCCGGCTGGTACTACTCCATGATATACCATTTGAAACTTCCCAGGCATTTCCTCCAACTGTTGGCTTGTTAGGGTTGAATATATTGTCGGGAGAAACACTTGCTTATTCTCTAAAAGTGCAACGACTCTAGCACCGTATCGAGTATCAATTTTTCTTAAGGATTTTATATTATAAGGCTCCTCTGGCTGAAGATCTTGTAGTCTTTGAACGGCTGGGTAAATGCTACCCTCAGCCAAGGTGTTAAGTTGAGATGTCAAACTTTCTGCATTAGGAAGAGAAAAAAACATATTCTTTATTAGAGAATGTGTTGCATAACAAAATTTCATTTATTTGAAAGTTACAAACTTATTAACTTTTTTCTGAAAATGATAATATGTGTAAATATAATTGAGGTTCTGATTCACTAATGAAGTTCATTAAGTACTGTATTTTTCAATTTAAATGTTTTAATATAATGTAGATATTTACTTTGTTAGAGCGAATGATTCGCGCAACAGACTTTTTGTAATATTCTAAAGCAAAAACGTTAATAAGGTATTCAAATAATTGTATTTTCTCCAAAAAGGAATATAATTCACTCTGTGAAATCCTGTATTTAAATATCTGGAATAATAATTACTCAACAAGGTGAATACTTAACTAAATTGTTCCCATTTTGAGAATTCGCGCAGTTAGCTATTAAATGTAGAATAAGCTTGCCTAAAATGAATACTTAACTAAACTGTTCACATTTCAGAAAATTCACTTGTCTAGCTATTAACTTTTAGAATACTCAGCTATTCGCATATAAATGCCATGCATTAAAATCAAGAACGCGAATATAAGTTAAATGTACAGAGTAATAATTTAACTTTTAAAGTAAATGATGTGTTTTGTTACAACTTACCAGACATGATGTTCGTTGAAATTTCACTTTGAATGAGAAAAGTTTGCAGAGATCTTAGCTCGTTGATTTCAACGGAGAAACTGTGAGAATTCCCGATGAAGCAGCCTTTTTATAGTGTTCTTTTGCGATATAAAAAATGTATGAGTGAAAGTTTAAGATATATAATACAGCAATTTTGATTGGCTACTCCAAAAATTCGAGAAGGAGAGGGAAATGCTAGCCTCGCACAGGGACATTTCGTAAACAAGTCTAAACCTGTTATGGGGGGAAACCATCGCTCACGCCAGCGTTCCTTAAGGGGAATGCTTCTGCGTATGACGCTAGGAAATAAAAAATATATTTTATTTTTTACATTTACCGCTAAAAATTCATTGTTAATTATTGTTACATTACCAAATTAATCACAGAGCGAAAATAATGTATTGTTTCTGTAGATATAATTTTCCTCGAACCAGCAACCTTTCGATTGTGAATAGACACGTTACAGATGTTTAAAAAACGTCTGATGCTATGTGATGGCTTTAGAATTCTATTCTCTATGCATTACCACGGGAAAAACGAATAGCGAGTTACCGCTTGAGAAAAGTTAAAAGTATTTGAAAATTTAAACCAATATCAAAAAATCTGATGTGATACACTCACATGACTTTCTCTACTCTTGTACAAACTATTTTTACAAGCACTTATTCCCTATATGCTTCATGTTAATCGAGATATCGAGATGTCAATGTTATTGGTAATTTTCATGTCGATACAAGGTGAATATGGTAGGTTTTAAGCGATAGTCAAATATTTTAACGCTGGTTGCTATGTGGTGCATTCCATTCTCTTTGCATATCGAGGACATAAAACAAGAATAATGAATTTGAGAAAAAGTATAAGTATTGGAAAATTTTAAAGGGAATAACAAGCAATATCTCGAAAACGATTTACTCAACAACAAGAATGTATATGATATAAATTATGTATTTTAACGCGATCTCCATTTTTTGTGTAGTAAAATTTTGTCTATCTCTTATGGTTTATCAATTTTGCAAAAGTCGTTCAGAATGAAGAATACTTTTGGAGACATTCCCAGAAAAGCCCGCCTCCGAAATAAAGTCCACTTCCTGAAAATAATAACAATATTAATAATAATATAGAATGTGTAAAAGAACTTCGTAAAATATTGAAAAAATTCTTACCGTTCGGTGCTTGCTGCATGTATGGGGCAGGGCCCCATCCCTGCTGATTTGGTACCAGGTAGGTCTGGAAGCCTGGGGGTCGCGGTGCAGCGGTCGCGAAGCCTGCTGGTGCAACGGTCGCGAAGCCTGATGGTACCGGTGCAGCGGTCGCCTGTTGAGCGATGCCACCTCCGAAATAAAGTCCATTTCCTGGAAAAAATAAATAATAATAGTATAGCATGTTTAAGTATAGAGTTCTAAAGAATCTACACTCTATACGTGAAAAAAAAATACATGTTTTAAACACCTGCGTTAAAAATACATAGCATTCTGGGAGATCGATAGAGTTATGTGACTGCATATGGGTGAGAAACTCCCCTTAAATATATCCTTTTCTCCTTATACAATCCGGAACTCTATGCTGTCGTAGGCATGCCTTTGTGTGCCAGAATCGACATTGTATGTCTACTATTATGTAATTTTTAGTTACAACTGCTCAAACACCCGTCTGTAAATTCTCACCTTACGAGTGTTTCTGCATGTACGGAGGCAGAGCCACCTCCATGATGATTTGGTACCAGGAATGTTTGGAAGCCTGGCGGTGCCTGTGCAGCGCTCGATGGATGGTCGATACCAAAATAAAGTTCACTTCCTGGAAATAATAATAAAGAATATGAACAAGAAGTTAATATGAATTGTTACATTACTTATTTAAAAACTCTGAAGAATGCTTACCATTCGGGTGTTCGGGTGTCTGAATCATTACGGTATTTGATGGGCGCTCCTGCAGCCTGCGGCCCAGAAAATTCGAGATATACATTTCATTTCTCATTACAATATCTTAAACATTTAATATTTTATTCAATATCGTTGGATTACTTGAAATGAATTTGTGTGTGTGTGTATTAAGTTTATATTAACATGTTGGAATATTCGAAAAAATATCTCTCGAATGGACGGGGTATTTAAAATCGTACTCGTCCTATGTTTACTAAGCCCAGTCTTTTTAAAAATGGAATAAATTAAGAGTAACGAGGATTGTTTAGGCAAGGCTCCATATTTCATTATTTAGAATTGAACAAATGCTATTAGTCGTAATAATCATGCACATACGACAGCAAGCAAATGCGCAAGTCAATTCATATACAATTAATTAATAAAAAAATATTTAATTGTTTTCATCGATCAGCGAGAGCCTTATTTATTTTTAATAACGTATGTAATATCTATCATTCTGAATACTTTTTATTCTTCATATTACTCTCGCCAAATCATATTTCTTTGTTTAACATTCCGAAAAAAAATCAGTTTAATTTTTTGATATCATGTTTGCATTTCTTGTATGCGAGTATTTAAATAATGACAAAGATACAATCGAATGTTTAAGTACAGAATCTATACAGTATACGTTTAATTGAAAACTTAATCATTAATATTCTTCATGTAGAATTATATTAATTATCGGGAAAACATTTTTTGTGGTAAGCTTAAAACATGTCTAGACTTGGTTTTCCACTGTCTATGATGGAATTTCTGCACAGGGGAAGCTCTTAAGAAAATCTTTTGTGTCGCTAATAGTTATTTACCCCGAGGGTCTGTGGTTTTTCAGAGCACTTAGGCTGTTTAATCAACTGGAAACGACAGTCATTGTTCACTAAGAGCTCTATACAAGACCTTGGTTTTACCTTCGTCTGAAGATAATTAATGGTGCGGAAGAGACTGTCGTCTGCTAATGTGTCTACATACGCATTCTTCAGGGGTGTACACCATATTTCTTTCAAGCAGTGTACGCAAGTGAATAATTCGTTGAATTTCTCAAAGTTCGCTACGTCTTTAGAAAGAACATTTAAAACGAATATAAAATTTATATTTGAAATCTTCGTGCGTGTTACTTACAAGTACGCCTGTTTTGAATTGTAATTATTACTTCTCTCGTGTGAGAAGAGACATATCGGGCTTTTATTTTTAACATCAGTTGAAGCGTACTCCGATGTGTTGGATACCCCTAGCCATTAAGAGCAGGTACTGGGGGAAAACCCAAGCGTCCTGGTTTAACCGCTTCTCCTGATGGACGGGGCATTGCTGTCACATTGCGTCTTGTTTTTTCGTAAAGGGTTCTCGTGTTAACGTCTCATGCAAGCTATTTGCAATTTCGCTTTAAGTTGCTTTTTAATTCATCTAAGCAATGTAATATTTTTTATAAACCCTCAATTCAAAAGAAGAATTAAACACACGTTATTAGCCGTAATAGTTATATACGCGTAATAATCGCGCATATACGATAACGAACAGTTGCGCGCGAGTCAATTACATTAATCAATAAAAAAAAACTTAATTGTTTTTAATCGATAGACTGCGTCGTTTCATTAGAAGTGAGATATTCATGGTAGATGAATAATTGGGTGAGATATCTCTAGGAGCGCGAGTCAATTACATTAATTAATAAAAATATTTAATTGTATTCATCGATCAGCGAGAGTCTTATTTATTTTTTATTTATTTCATAATCAATTCCTCCGGAGCCAACATGAACGCACCTCGCATGTTAATTCACCTTTATTTTTTTCCGGAATCATATTTCGCAGAATTATATAGAGTTAAGATGGCCGTCTTGCACCCATAATGAGTTTAAATATGGTGAATTCACAACTTTCGGGTATGACCACCAGGGGCGCTGTGAGGGAACACTCGCTGGAGTTTCACTCATATTACCACTTGGCGCGCTAGTGTAGGTAGCGAACTGAAGCGTGAGTGGAGGGGGTGCGCTAGTCGACTTGTCCCTTGAAAGCACCGTGAGCCAGTCATTCCAGTGAAACGTCTCGCAGCGGAAGGTTGCGGTCGGTGTTCCACCGCAATTATCACGCGATAACGAGTGTTACGTCAAGTCTGTCCTTTCATCTAAGTGTTGTAATATTCTTATAAATCCAAAATATATTTTCCCTCAAAAGTAGAATTAAATAAATGTTATTACTCGTAATAATTATACACATGCTACCACACATATACGATAACGAACAGTTGCGTGCGAGTCAATTAATCATTCAAAAATACTTAATTGTTTTCATCGACAGACTAGCCTTGTTTCATTAGACGTGTAATTTATTGACAATAGTAGGTTATAAATAACGGTTTAGGGGCAGGTGCGCGCGATTCAATCAAAAATACTTAATTGCTCGACGAACAGCGTTTAATTGCAATAGCGGTATATAAACATTGATTCTTTTTTCAATAACACACATTACCTAATTGATTGACACAATTATGTACTCAAACGATTTGCCGATGTGCGGCAGGCATCGAGAATCGCATTCCCACATCGCCAGGGTGGATTTCCAAGCCAACGTCACGCACCGAGAACCCTCACATATAACCCCTCACCCCGAGCGGCACATCCCCTACCCCAAGCCAATCACACGGCAGGGATTTAGACCTAGGGAAGGTACGCGACCGACGTATAGGATCAATACACACTCTCCCACCTATCCACAGGGAACCAACCGGAACACAAAGAGAGGGAGGACACGCGTATGGGGGGAGGGAGGGGGCGGGTCACCGGCACGTGACCACAGGGGGAGGGGGGAGGACCTAACGGCACAGAACCTGTCGGCATTAGGTGAGGCCACAAAGGGAAGGGGGCGGGGCTAGCGCCACGCGACCGGGGCGGCATGTGAGGCCTCAAAGGGAGGGGGCGGGGCTAGCGGCATAGATCAAAGAAGCTTATCAGATGGCGGCATATCCTTTATGGCTCCGTTCTCTCATTATATTTCTACTTGTAATATATATTAAATTTATTGTCACAGTAACCTATAGGTATTATCGAAATATCTTTAAAGTTACTATTGTGTTACATAGAGGTCTTTTTTACAGAGTTCAGTTCGATTGGCAAGGTCAATAATGGTATTACAATATAAATGATTTCTAGGTGTTTCTGATATTTCACGGGAGACGTTGGCTTGTATACGCTAATGTTGGTAATTCTGCAGACAGGAGGTGAAGTTTTATTAAACCATTCGCGTCACATGACGAGCTGTGTACGATAACGCTAGTAATGACATTTAAATTGCATGGCAATATTTAGTCAATGTGTTTTGGTTATTTTCATCTTATAATGGCCTTTAACAATAAAATACAGATATTTGTTGTTATTTGATATCATAAATATATTAATTTATTTAAATACTCTGACGCAGCTAAGGGCCTCAGTTATCGTATAAAAGGCGCCGACCGACCATCCGACCGACTGACTGACTGGGTGAGGAGATAACCCGACGGGATTGCACTCTCACCCAGCATTAACACCAGAAGTGTTATTCAGATAATGGAATTGTTCTGGACCTTTCTTTTCCCCGCCTCTCGAATATTCTAGAACTCTCTCGAAAAATCCAGCGGCTTTATAATCAAGTGTGCTCGCGAGTGGGTCAGTTAGATAGTGAGTGTGTTTCTGATGCAGCAAAAAGTATGTTCTAGAGTGAGTTTATGACGATAGTTGTGACGTACAGAACGCTGCTTCTGCGAGAAATTAGAGACGGATTGTGTTCGACTATCCAGCGAAAGACGAGGCTGCTTCGCGCGTATTTCAGTACGCCGCTACGTTGCGAAGAAAAGTGAAGTGACAATGAGAACTGGACAGTCGCAATACTATTGTAGTGTTCTTATTTTATAACACAAAGCAAAATCCACACAACTTCAGTTAAGTGTAACACAATCATCCACGCGTGCTATGACACCTGTCACGGCGAAGGTCGATGGATCTTTTCGGGGGTAAGAATCCTTAGCATGGCATCCTTTGGAAGGGAAGCAAAGCTGCGGATTCCATGTCGTAGATTTACGGCACATAAAAGAACCTCAAGCCTGATAAAGAGGTCTCTGAGCAAACTTTCTGGGTTTTCATGCTCAATATAGAATGGGACGTTAAGGACCACAGAAGTTAAAGAGCGTCCATACATAAAATAAAAAATGACACCGGTTATTTTATGTGGACCCTTCACATCCTTTACCACAAGTACATTTGACTGCTGTCTCTTGGATTTGAACTCATGACTTTCGGCTTTGAATGGTTAACTAGTCCATTTCCTCTCGCTTTAACGACACGGCTATACCAATCGATACCGTTATATAAACGGGTTTATGAATTAAATGAAGTGTAGCATAAGTTAGAAAAATAATAGCAATTAGGGTATTTAAATAAGACGCCAATGGGTTAAGTAAACAACTGTAAGTAAGTTTTGTGTGGCCGATGCAAAGACGACTGTTGAGACTTGCTGTTGACGGGATAAAACCAGTTACTGGGTATCTTGTCCTGAATGATGATTTCATTTAAGTTTGCTCATTGATGTTTCGAGACAGGTGGTATGCCAGTTGTGATATAGTGCTCTCTTGATGTAATAGAATTACATCGGTGTGGAAAAACCGATGTCTTTCCGTGAGGAAGGCGTTTGCTTATTGTGTTGCTATGCTGGCTTATTCGTTTACAGGTATATCTTGATGCGAAGGGGTACGGATTAATGTAACATTAATGATTCCTCCAGTATTGAGTGTATAATATTTTACTTAGTAGAGTAAGTACTAATTCGATACTGAGATTTCACCGGAAATACATGTTTTGAGACCCCCTAAATCCAAAAAAAGCACTTTTGGAAACATGTCCGTGTGTGTGTCTGTGTGTGTGTGTGTGTGTGTGTGTGTGTGTGTGTGTCTGTGTGTCTGTGAACAGCATAACTCAGAAACGTACAGTCGGATAAACACCAAACTTGGTATTTAGGTTCAGTATCTTCCAGAGATGCGACACGAAGATTTTCAAGAAAATCCCCCCAACCAAGATTAACCTTTACATAGAACATTTTTCGAAAATTTTAATTTTCTCAAAAACGGCTCTAACGATTTTGATTAAAATATCATATGTTTAAGATATTTTCATGAGAAATAAAATGTATATCTTGAATTTTCTGGGAATGTCTCCAAAAGTATTCTTCATTGTGAACGACTTTTGCATAACTGGTAAACTATAAGAGATAGACAAACTTTTACTACACAAAAAATGTAGATCGCGTTAAAATACACAATTTATGTCATATACATTTTTGTTGTTGAGTGAACCATTTTCGAGATATTGTTTGTTATTCCCTTAAATTGTTCAATACTTATTTTCTCAAATGGGAATTCGTTATTCATTTTTTTTTTGTCTTGGATATGCAAAGAGTATTAATCTGTGGCAAAGAGAATGCTGCTACACCTAGCAACTAGCTATTAAGATATACGTATGTCGATGCTTAAAGACTACTGTATTTCTATATTGCCCTTGCAATTACAACACAAGGGGAACATAGTACACCTTAAGCGATAGTCAAATATTTTTAGAACTGGTCACTATGTGTAAAATGTAATTCTCTTTGCATGTCATTTGCATGTAGTTTCTGCAAATATTTATCTCGATTAATATGAAATAGATGGCGGTTAGACCGCTAGTGGTTAGACCGCTCGCCTCCCATCTAGGCGGCCCGGGTTCAATCCCAGGGACCTGCATGTGGGATTTGTGGTGGACGAAGCGGCGTCTGGGCGGGTTTTCTCCGGGTTCTCCGGTTTCCCCCGCCATTCATTCCACCAACTGCTCCATCATCACCTTTCCTTTCATCCATTTCACCAACATTTCGTTTCATCTACTTCCTTCATCCCATACCAGGCATCGGGCTGATCACCCATCCTGGATGCTCTGTCTGATCCATGAGTGTCTGCTCCTCGACGGGCCTCTGACCCCAGGCACCCGCTTGTAAGTCCTGGGGGGTGTAAGTCCTACATAAGAGGAGGGTAAACAGATAATGAATTAATGAATATGAAATAGATAGAGAATAAGAGTTTGTAAAAATATTTTGTATAAGAGTAGAGACAGTCATGTGAGTGTGAACATCAGATTTTTTAATTTCTTCTGTCATTGGATTAGTTTTTCAGATTATGGAAAATTGGAAGCAGTAATGACTAGAAAATAGAAATTTTCAGTGATTTCAAATGTGCTTTGATGGCACAACGTTCAGAGGAGAAGCTTGAATAAAAATCTGATGAGTTTCATTTCATACGACTTTTTCTACCAATTACATTTCACATATATTCATTATATTATTCATAAAAAAGTGATTATTATATTCTCTCTACGTTACTAAGATGTGTTTTTACCTAGGAATTGTTTCAAATTCGATAAGAAAGTGACATGTAGAAACAGCGGAAGCATACCCGGCTTCATTTCTGGAGTCGTTAGTACTTGCTGTTTGCTTATGATCAACTGGTTTTAACAAATTCAGACGGCAGTTTTTAAAGTAAAAAGAGTACGTAAAACAAAAACTAAAAGATTATTTGTATAATCACACAATTTAACACTATAACAATTTATTTCCGTATCTCTTGTACAAAGTACTATTAATGCGAAATCTTGTTTTTCTGTTTCGTGTTCAGCAGCATAGTGTAACAAAAATTTTAGGTACACATCTCTCACTACATGTACACAGTTGCAATGCTGCTGACAAATAGCCTCCATTAACATGTTATATTTTCATTGTTTCATTGCTTTCCCGAGAGAGGCTTCGATAAATAATCATCAATCCTGCTTCTTCTTAAAACATAAAGCGCATCTGCATTTTAAATATGATCTTTTGTCGTAATGTGCTTCATAGTTTTAGCTTCAAAGTATTTTATTGACTATTCCTGACTCTTCTCCGTAGTGGTAACAACAAAGCATTTTCTTGGAACTACAATCTCTAAGTCAAGTGTATTTTAGGCAGCAATTGCCTTGAATTTTCTTGTGTTTTTACTCCTTTCTACAAGGATCTAGGACGGACGCAGATATTTTAGGTTTTAAACTTGTTTTTACTTTTTGTACCACGTTCGTGTAGGTGTTGCATTCCATCCAAAATTCGGTACCGAGATTTCACCGTAAATTAATGTTTTCAGGCCCCAAATCTAGAAAAAGCGTTTTGTGAAAAAGGTCCGCGCGCGCAGGTGCGTGTGTCTGAAAACAGCATAACTCAAAAACGAAAAGTCGGATAATTACCAAACTTGGTATTTAGATTCAGTACCTTTCAAAGATACGACACAAAGATTTTCAAGAAAATCTCATACCCCCAACTATCCTGTACATGGAATATTTTTCTAAATTTCTTATTTTCTAAAAAATGGCTGTAACGATTTTGATTAAAATACCGTATACTAAATATATTTACATGTTAAATAAAATGTTTATCTTGAATTTTTTGAGAATAGCCTGTGAAGTTCATTATTCGAAAGAAATTTTGTATAATCTTGTATAACTGGTAAACGTTAAGCGGTAGACGAAAACGTACACAAAAAATGTAGATTTCTTTAAAACACACAATTTATTTAAAATAATTCTTTTGTGGCATAAACCATTTCCGAGATATACACAGCTAAGGGTTCGCATTGTTCAATATTTAGCCATTCTTTTAAAGTCCCGTCGATTTTCAATTGTTTATCGAGATGTCATGGAAAAAGTATGCAATTTTTAGGTCAGATATAGAGTCCAGTTCTGAAACATTTGACTTTCGCTATTCCCTTTGTACCTGTAACAAAATGTGTATTGCAGCTATTTCTGCAAATGTTTATCTGATTATAAGAGAGAGATAGAAAAATAAACTTTCGTAAGAATAATTTGTATGCTCAATAATAAGCGATAGAGGGTAGAGGAGGTTATGTGCATGTAACACTTATTTTACTCGAAGATTCATTTTGATAATTAATGGTTTTGAAACAGAACGGAGTAGAAAGTTCTACTGTCCATATTAAATTCATCAGAACATACCGTATTTAATTGTATTAATAGATAGCTTTAAAAATCAAGGTACACTAACAATTCTGCCACAAACATCCACACACTGAAGAAAGATGGCATTGTATCATTGGGCGATATACGCACGCCATTATTGCACGGAGATGATCGACTATAGACATGTCTACCTTGGCCTTGAGAAGTCAAAAATTGCCACCGACCACGAGAAGCGGGGTAACAGAACATGCGCAGCAGCATTCTGAGAGCTGCTGCAAAGTGCCTATCCAACAGGTGTTGAAAGCCGGCTGCGAAAGACAAGTGAAAATAGCATCCCAATCATGTATTATTTTGTCGCTTTGCTTTAGCAGAAGCAGAGGAACACACCAGGAAATTTCTATCCGAGAGGGACAGGCTCGTGCAAAATATATCTTTTTCAGTATATAATAATTAAACCTATGTTATTCGTGTACAATAAAAGACACTAATTACATTTAAATGTGATGGAAGTTTACTTAATACCAAAATGATCTAAAACAATGTTTGTCTGACAATTTAGGGCAGAGATGGTCTACTTTATCTCCCCTGACGCTGCGCCACTGTTTATTTAAATCATGATAAATTTTGATAGAAACAGTTTTAATGCGAATTTTTAGCATTTACACGAGTACATAAAGTAGGCTGACCGAGTCAACTCCTGTTTATCCTGCTCTTTGCAGGAACTCGGGTGAACAAAAGAACGTCTATAGCTTAAAATAATGGATAATTCAAAGAAATGTGTAGAAAATGGTTAATGCTGCGAAAAACCTTTTTGTTCCATTTATATGTGGCCTTTGACATCGTAGGACTATCGGCAAATTTACCTTTAGAACAATATTGACTATAATGTTTACTCGTTTACTGTTGTATTACTTTGGGTTGTGTTTTTAAAAGCACGTACATACATTCAGACCCGTTTTCATACCTCCAGATTCTAAGGAGAATAGGGAATAATCCTAGTTAAAGAAAAACCCCCACCCTCCAGCTGGTAATTGAACCAGGGGCCTCGTCCTCCGTGCACTAGTGGTACCGTGCTAGCCTCTAGTTCCCAAGGTCGTGGGTTCAAACCCGGCGGAGGGCGATGGATTTTTTCGGGCGTAAAAATCCTTAGCATGGCTTCCTTCGGAAGGGAAGTAAAGCAGGTGGTCCCGTGTCGTAGATTTACGGCACGTAAAAGAACCTCAAGACTGATAAAGAGGCCTCTGAGCAAAATTACCGGTGTTTCACGCCCAATATAGAATGGGACGCTAAGGACCATAGTCCATAAATAAAACTCAATTTTTAACCAGGGGCCTCTGGATTTTAAGGTTAGCATGCTAACCACCACACAACACAGAGGCAGTCTCGAAAAACGTATTTGACACATATTGTAAACCTTAACGAGGGGCAGATTTTTCACGAAGTTAAATCTTTCTTTTTTGTTTGTTGCCCAGGTAAATCAAACAATACAAATTCAATAAGAATGAAGAGCACTTTACAGGCTACTCGCAGAAAATTAGACAGCATTTATTTGTCATGTTAATATTTGAAAAAATATAATATTTTAATATAAATTATTGGTGATGTTTTTGAGAGCATAAAATTCATAGAAATGTTTCCATGTAATGGATGGTGCCGGGTTTAATTAAACTGCCAAATTTGTTATTTACCAACTTTTCTTTGTTTTTAGTTATGCTAGTCACAAACAGATAAGACAAATACACACTTAGCCAGTTTCTAAATCTGCTTTTTGTGTTTCATGAGATATCAGAACCTGTATTTCCAGTGAAACTGCAATATTGATTTTTGGGTGGAATATGAGTTTCTCTGCCTGGCGCTTAAGAGCTTGAGAAAGTAAAAAGAGGACATGAGTCAATACTAACAGGCCTATCTAATGTATGAACAGATAATTACAGAGCCAAGAGAGCTCCGTTTCTTGAAGGTAAGGTTTACAATCGACAAATTCTACCGGCTTTGGTCGGAATCGACTGCATGACAATCGAGGACAGTACATATGACGGTGCATGTAATTATGTGCTCTTTCGCTCTATTTCAGCCCATAAACAGCTGTTTGGAAAAGAGCAGCTCGACAATCATCAATAACAGAACATAGCGTGGTCCCATTAGCAAGAAGTCTATCAGATCAATAGAGTGGCTGGTTCATGACGTGATACCGCCATCCTAATCTTATCTTATTATTATTCACGACACGATCATGGACCAAATCTGATGGATGTGCTAGTCCCCAGTTCCACGTTCAACCCAATTAACTCCTAATCATCCGTGCCATGTATCACCACTATTGCCATAATATCGGTCTCACAGTCTGTGGCGAGTAGAAATAGGACCCACGTCGTGTCCCAAATGGTAACTGTGCTAAATACTAACAGCCGAAATTACTGAGGCGACGTTATACAATTGCTTATGTTATTTAGATAAGCTACAAAGAAACCCCTTATATCTCTAGAGCACTCTCACGAATTTCTCTAGCATTTATTATAAATTTTTACAAAGCTTATTGCCTTCTTTACTGCTTATCTATAGTAAATAGACATGAGTATTGCATTTCACCCAAAAACTGGATACCGAGATTTCACCGGAAATACAGTTTAAATATTCCCTGAATCCGGAAAGAAGCATTTTAGAAATAAAGATCAGTGTGTGTGTGTGTGTGTGTGTGTGTGTGTGTGTGTGTGTGTCTATTTGTTTGCCTGTCTGTCTTTGACCAACACAACTAAAAAACGAAAAGTCCTATAAACACAAAACTTGGTATTAGAGTACAGTGGCTTCCAAAGATGGGAAAAGAAGATTTTGAAAAAATCCCCCCACCTCAAACAACTATTTACATGGAAAACTTGATCAAATTTTTTATTATTCGCAAAATGACTAATTATTTTGATTAAAATTCCATATACCGTATTTACGCGAATCTAATGCGCATCGCATATTTGAAACTTAAAATTATAAAAAAAAAAAAAAAAGGTTTGTATTGAATGTAAAGCGCATCAATAACAGAAAATAGGTAATAGGTATTTTATTTAAATTTATTTAATACAACAATGGATTTACTGTATATAAACCATCAGATTATAGAATTGGTGCCCTATTGTTAGGTGACACATTGTTAAAGAACAAAATTAGTGTTACGCGCTGTTTTTCGCGTCCTGTTGTTTTGACGATAACTTCCTTGTGCCCTTCTCAGTAATAGTGTAGTTCCACGGCATATCAAACCAAATTGGCGTCTCATCAGCGTTGCCTACTTGCCCGTTGAAAATTTTTTTTTCTTCCGAAGTGAAATGACATACCGCTGAAACATTTGTAGTTTGTCCTCCAAATCTGCAGGAAGCTTCTGGCACATTGTTGTATGGCGTTTTAGAGATAAACTCGTCCGCTGCATGGAACGATCCACCCATCCACGGCTAGCTCTAAACCCTTGTTTCGGAATACCAAGAACTTCAGCCTCCTCTTTAGCCTTCTTTCGTATAGTGTCACTAGTCACAAGTTGCCCATTCTTCCTCCCTTCACGCAAAAATTCCAACACTTTTTCTTCAACATCAGGATGTCTTCCTTTGCGAGGACCCGTAAATTTTTTCCTACTAGCTTTAGTAGCAAATAATGCCAATTTCTGTTTTTGCCACAAGCGGATGTTGCTCACTGATTCATTGAACTTGGAATATCTGCCTTTCTATTACGATTTTTTTTTCAGCATAAAGGATTACTTTACAAATTAAAGAAGCATCACAAGACGTTCTTCTCTGTTTACCCTTGTCTTCCAATCGTAACTAAAACCGCTCAATAATAGGCCAATGATAATCAGCGGCTAGCTTGTCGCGAATTTCCGGATGCATGTTAACTCCAGCAATCCCTTGTGACGTAATCAATGAAAAATTTGAATGAAGTTGCTGGCGTTTTACGAAACGGATTTTCACTCGAATATAATGCGCACTACGATTTTGAGTATTACGTTTGGACGAAAAAGGTGCGCATTAGATTCGCGTAAATACGGTATTTAAGACTAGGCTGCCAGACGTTGCAAGGGCAGGCTTTAAAATTCGAATAACGAATTAATTTATTTTATTTACTTCCCACGGTTTTTTATGAAATTATCTTAAAACGATGTAGAATATGTTTATGGTGAGTCCTCGCCTTTCCCATTATAATTGTAATTTCATACGTCCAGGCTATTCCTAATGGCGGATGAAAAATCCCCTGACATTCACGCACAACGATGTGTAACATCGGCGGAACGTCTGACTTCCTCAACCTCCCCCGACAGTCTTCCAAGTCCTGAAAAATCTGTGTAGTCTATAAGCACCCTTTTGCTGTGAAACACTCATCGATCGGAACAGTCGAGTAACTTGTTAGATGATTACAGTAGGTGAAAATTTGAGCCTTGTGCCTTCTGTTTGGTCGAGTAGTTATTTAACACATAAAAGGTACACCGTTTTCACATAATACACAAACCCTCAGAGATGAAATTGAGTTTTAATTATGAACGCTCTTAAACTGCTATGCTTCTTAGCGTCCCATTCTATATTGAGCGTGAAAAGAGGCCTCTTTATCAGGCTTGAGGTTCTTTTACGTACGTAAATCTACGACACGGGACCAGGGACTTTACTTCCCTTCCGAAGGGAGGCATGCTAAGGAAAAAAAATGCATCGTCCTCCGCTGGGTCTGAACTTGCGACCTCGGGAACTATAGGCTTGCATGGTAACCCTAGGCCACGGAGAACAAAAACAAACACTCAATACACACTTTGAAATAGAGGTGATGCTAAATAATACAGGCTTATTCAAAAAGAAGAAACAGATTTTAAATACTCATTTTTAATGAACGACAATGGATAGCGACACATACAACACATCATTGAATAGAGAAAAGTTCAAAGTTTTAAACCCCACCTATTAGTTCCATTCAGTACCTACATCAGCGCTGTGTGTGTTTACGTGAAAATGGCGACGCCACAGGAAAAGTCGTATGTGCTGCATTAGGCAAAGAATGAATCCATTGTTTTATTACAGCGTGCATTTCGTTGTAAGTTCAACAATGAGCCGCCTCGTCATAAAAAATATACTATTGATACAATAAATTCGTAGAAGATGGTTGCGTATGCAAACGGAAAGCGCTGGCCTCATCGCATAACAAATGGTGCTCATTTTGAACACACAAAATAATATTTTGAACCTTTCTCTACTCAGTAATGTATCGCATGTGTCGCCATCTATTGTCGTTCATTAGAAATAAATATTTAAGGTCTGTTCCTTCTTTTTGAATAACCCTGTATTTAAATTCCGCACTCCCATGCCACCAAATTAACCTTTTGGTGGCATGGGAGTGCGGAATTTAAATACAGGGTTATTCAAAAAGAAGGAACAGACCTTAAATATTTATTTCTAATGAACGACAATAGATGGCGACACATGCGATACAAGATTACGAGAAAATAACGTTTTAAAGCTTCATGTGATATACAAATTTATATAAAATTCCTTCCGAATGAAGAGGACTTTACAAGCTATTCCCAGAAAATTTAAGATTTACATTTTATTTCTCATGTTAATGCCTATATTAACATTACCTATAACGAAAGAAAATGTATGTGTAGGTGTTTGTGTGTAGGGTATTCTCAAACCGATTTGAAACCACTCAACTAATTTTGATAAATATTTCATCATTGATAATCCCAAGTTATTCTGACTATCTAATTTCATTTCATAAATTACTAAAGGTTAAAAAGATTTACAAAGCCCTTGTATTTGAATATGACCACATTGGAGTTATAAAAGAACATGCTTGCCATGAAGGCTTTGGGTTTTAGTTGAAAATGCCATGGAGTCAAAATAGTTGTTGTTACTCGACAGAATATCTACATAAAATAAGACAAATGCCGCGGATATTTCATTCTAAGCAATGTATATGAGATGTCACGATTTAGCAATTAAGACAGCAAGATTAAGAAAATCCGATCTGTTTTTAATGCTATGATATACATGCGGTACCAATGCCAAAAGCTCTTAATAAACTTAAGAAGGTTTAGCTTTATTTCCTTTGTACGTATGGTGTAATCAACTTCGATTTAGCATGGCCTGCTGACGAAGTTGATTACACCATACGTACAAAGGAAATAAAGCTAAACCTTCTTAAGTTTATTAAGAGCTTTTGGCATTGGTACCGCATGTATATCATAGCATTAAAAACAGATCGGATTTTCTTAATCTTGCTGTCTTAATTGCTAAATCGTGACATCTCATATACATTGCTTAGAATGAAATATCCGCGGCATTTGTCTTATTTTATGTAGATATTCTGTCGAGTAACAACAACTATTTTGACTCCATGGCATTTTCAACTAAAACCCAAAGCCTTCATGGCAAGCATGTTCTTTTATAACTCCAATGTGGTCATATTCAAATACAAGGGCTTTGTAAATCTTTTTAACCTTTAGTAATTTATGAAATGAAATTAGATAGTCAGAATAACTTGGGATTATCAATGATGAAATATTTATCAAAATTAGTTGAGTGGTTTCAAATCGGTTTGAGAATACCCTACACACAAACACCTACACATACATTTTCTTTCGTTATAGGTAATGTTAATATAGGCATTAACATGAGAAATAAAATGTAAATCTTAAATTTTCTGGGAATAGCTTGTAAAGTCCTCTTCATTCGGAAGGAATTTTATATAAATTTGTATATCACATGAAGCTTTAAAACGTTATTTTCTCGTAATCTTGTTTTCTTATATTTTTTCTTGCCTTAAAATTTCATGACATAATCATTAATTTTCTTTCAAATTTTCACTTTATCTTTTTTGAAGCTAGATGAAGAGGTCTAAAGAACCACTTCTTGATATCAAGCACATTTTAGTATTTACTATTTTAATAAATGCGATACATGATTAGCTTTTAGAAAATTTAAAGTATTATATACATTTATTATTTTTTGAGTAAAGTTTTTAATGTTGCACAAAGTGTAAATTTTCATATTAAAGAACTGTTGAAATTTGCAACACGTGGAGCATTATGACTCGGATTTTCATTTTTGGAAAACTGTTTTTATTAGAAAATTAGATACATAAGACAAAACAAATAATTTTATTATAATTATGTCGAACAAACCTTTTACATCAATAAATTGGTAAAAACTTAGCAGTTTCAGTATGAAGTAACTTTAAAAGTCGGAAAAAATACCAGACTTGATATTTGTGTTCAACATCATCAAAGAATGCGACATGAAGATTCTAAAAAAAGACAGCAGAAGAGACACCTCCACCCCAAACTACTCTTCATTTGGAAAATTTTTCATTATTATTTATTTTCTTTAAAATATAATACGTTTAAACTATATTCATGACAAATAAAAATTTATTTCGTTATTTTCTGTCGATGAAATGTGAATTTCCCTTCATTCGGAATGAATTGTGTATAATGTTTGTATTTGTTAAACCAAAATCTTAGTGCACAAAAAACTTACAGATAGTGAAAAATTATGCAATTTATGCCAAATAACCTTACCGGTTTGGTAATATTCGTTGTTACATTCTTTAGGGCCTGTGCTACGATTGTCAGATAAACATTTAGATATTATACGAACGATAACTTTACTCCTGCAATACCAATGAATTTTAACTTATGTATTACTACGTCTAAGATACAGCATAGTTTTGTTACATTGGAGATAATTCAAACCAACTATAGAAACTTCGGGTTTTTAACGTATGATAACATTCATTTGTTTCCGTTATTCCGCATTAAATATTTTCGCAGCGCTTTTAAGAACTGAAGCATAGTATCATGCTAATTATTTCTAGAAAAATAACAAGACTACTCATTAAAACACCTTGCTTTCGCTAAAACAGCAAAGTAACACAACAAACCTCTTCGATACACAAAGCTAGTCACTGAAATAACGAATGAATTCTAAATACACATCATGAGAAAAAGAACTAGAAGTAATATTTGAGGCAGTATTTATAACATTTAAATGATTTCAGTCAAATTATGTAATAAAAATATAATAACAGCCCACCTTAAAGCAATATGTGTATATAACAATATATACAAAGTGTATATTACAGTCATTGTAAATGTTTATATTATTGTATACATGTTCAATAATGTTATGTGAATGTATTACGTAATTTAATAATGTAGGAACTGTGAGAATAATAGGTTAAAAGTTGCTAACAATGAGGTAACCTTGAGGCAATAATGAATAAGACAGTGTAATAATGCTACTAGTCATTCTTGGAGCAACAATAATGTAATTTTTGTGACAGTTTATAAAATAGCCAATCAACAACCAGCTTAAGTTAAATAAAAGCATTCTATTGGATTAGGAATAACCAATCAGAGACTTGAAATACACAAATTTACAAATTTAGGCGATTGAAATCAAGTCAGTTGCTTGTAGACAGTGCTTATAACTGGACGCGTTGGTTGTTGACAGTGTTCCTAATCGGACGCGAGACACGTCCTCGAGAAATTTAATACGTATTCGTGTGAGACAAAAATAGTTTTACGTGTTAAAAAGTGCAAGTAATTAATCAATAAAATAAACTTACAGCTCTCTATATCAGTGAAGTGTTATTTAAACTGTGTCAAGAATTAATAAAAAGGAGTGAATTAAAATTATAATCTGTGTAAGCCTACATTCTTCAGTCGCACCACGCCCTGCTAAGAAATCCATGTCTCTAACAAAAATACTGACGCAGCCGAGGCAGACATAAATATATAATATTTATGAAACAGTCGAATTACGAAGTTAATATTTTTTAAACATTTGGACCGAAGGCCACCGGAAAGTACATCTGGGGCGAAGGCTACCGGAAACGGGTACTATACGTGCGGTTGCAACGAACTTCAAGTTCGGCTCCCAACAGTTAAAATATAATACAACTTCTTCAATACAATCTACTTCATATTTTGGTATAAGTATATTTGTTGTAAATACAAATGAAGCATAAGATACGAAACATGAAAGAAAAATATATTTTATGCTTAACGAATGTTCCAATAAACAGCACTGACTATTCATTTCCCTGAGAGAATGATATTTTTACTCTCTTTACCACCAGCCTATAGCAATTAGGGGAAGTATTGTATTCCACCCAAGAGTTCGACATCGAGATTTCACGCAGATTCATGTTTTGAGGCTTCCTGAATCCAAAATAAACCTTTTTAGAAAAATATCCATAATGAGTGTGTGTGTGTGTATGTGTGTCTGTCTATGTGTTTGTGAGCGGCACAACTCAAAAACGAAAGTCGGTTAAATACCAAATTTAGTATTTAAGTTCAGTATCTTCCAAGGATACGATATGGGGATTTAAAACAATATTCCGTAAACTACCCTTTACATGGAAAACTTTTAGTTATTTTTTATTTTCTCAAAAATTGCTCTAACGCTTTGAATTAAAATACCATTTGTTTGATATTTGCATGGTAAATAAAGTATATAACTTGAATTTTCTGGGAATAGTTTGTGAAGTTCTCTTCATTCTGAATGAACTTTGAATAAATGTAAACCATAAGATATAAGCAAAATCTTATTATACAAAAAATTGTAGATCTTGTTAAATCTTGTTAATGTTTATGTCAAAGACCTTTTTTCGCATTGAGCATTTCCGAGATATTCTTTATAATTGGTTTGAATTTTCAAATGCTTACACTTTTTCCAAGTTTAAGTCACTATTCTTTTTTTCCCGGTCATGCAAGAAGCATGGAATTTCAAAGCCACCACATAGCCAACAGCTTTTCAAAAAGCTGACTATCGCTATAGTCTTCTGTATCCTTATACCTATAACGAAATATGTAAATGGCTAATGAAACTTTATCTCGATTAACAAGTAGATAGAAGAAAGCTTCTGCAAGAGTACTTCGTAGGAGATTGAGTAGAGAAAGTCATGTGAACTCAAAGATATTTTTTTTATGTTTTGACATGCTGTCTTTGAAAATAGTTTATACATACTTATCCTATAAACACCGGTTTAGTCTTCCTCCGTGATGTAGTGGTTGCCATGCTAGCCTCTAGTTCCCGAGGTCGCGGGTTCAAACCCGGCGGAGGGCGATGGATTTTTTTCGGATGTAAAAATCCTTAGCACAGCTTCCTTCGGAAGGGAAGTAAAGCCGGTGGTCCCGCGTCGTAGATTTACTGCACGTAAAAGAACCTCTGAGCAAAATTAAGGTCTTTCACGCCCAATATAGAATGGGACGCTAAGGACCACATCAGTTAAAGAGCGTCCATAAATAAAACTCAATTTTAACACCGGTTTACATTTGAAGTTATTTTTGAAAGAGCATATAATAGCTCTGTTTCTGTATTATCCCAGTATGACCACGTCCATGGAGCATAATGTTTCACGCAATTAAAGCAATGAAATCCCTCGTTTTAAAACAAACAGCTGCACTTTGCATTAATGTGGAAGATTTGCACATCCCACCTTGGACACTTTTTAGAGCTGTCTCAAGCATTTAGAGCGATATTTCATTGGGATTGATGGTCATTTTGGCGACCAGAAGCTGCCAACATGGGAGCAACAGGCCGTTACCGCACTTGGACGTCGTAGCATTGAAAAGTCTGGCCGACCGACTGTGGTCCAGGATTTTGGAGAGCTTGATTTATTGGAGAGGAATGTTTGCAGAGCGGGTTGCCGGCTACTCTTGGATCAGTAGGAAAAATCCGAAGATGCGGTAGCGCTGTGAATTACTGGCCAGGGAGAATCCCATTCCGTAACAATAAATAATGTTCTGACATATGTGTACTTTGCTAAAGGTTAATTATTAGGACAGCCGATACATTCGGCGCACCCTTCTCCATAATCCTGAGCCACATTGATCATGAACCGTTCGGAATTAATAGCGTCTACTATGAACTGTGAGCAAATCCGCTTTCTGGAGCTATACGAATGACATTCAATTGTATCTTATAAAATTGAAATAAAAAATCTTAATGTTAGCATTCATATAACGTTCTTTACTCACTCTTCTACAAACTATTCTCACAAACGTTACTCTTATATCGACTTCTTGTTAATCGAGATAAACTTTCGTTGTAGGTATAAGAAGAATATAGAAGACTAAAGCGATAGTCAGATTTTTAAAAAGAGGATTGTTTGCATCAGCTTTGAAACTCCATCTCTTTGCATGACCACAAGAAAACACGAGTAGCGATTAAAAACTTGAAGAAAGTAGAAGTATTTAAAAGTTCAAGCTAATAACAACAAATCTCGGAAATGTTTACGCCACAAAATACTCTATTTCACATAAATTGTGTGCTTTAACTAGATCTACACTATTTGTGTAGTATGACTTTGTTTATTTCATACAAAAGTCGTTCAGAAAGAAGAAGACTTCACTGACTTTTCCGTAAAATTCAAGATGGACGTTTCATTTGCCATGCAAATATCTTAAACATATGGTAACTAATGAACATTATTACATATAAAGGTTAATTTGGGGTGGGGGAATTTTCTTGAAAAATTTTGTGTTGCATCCTTGGAAATTGCTGAAATCAAATACAAGTTTGGTATTTGGTCACTTTGCGTTTTTGAGTTATGCTGTTCACAGAGACACGGGCACAACACAGACCTTTTCTAAAAGTGCTTTTCTGAATTCAGGAAATCGTAAAACGTGTATTTTCGTTTAAATCTCGGTATCGAACTTTTTGGATGGAATGTAGTACTGTGGCATATTAATTTTTTTGTCATTACCAGAAGCTGCTGTATTGTTGCCACCAGACGTAGCATTGGGTGTCCTTAGTTATATTTCGGTTTGACGGACGTGTTTGAAATTGTCTGGTGTGACGTCAGCCCTATCTGGTTTTGACTAGACACGGTTGGTAGGGGCAAGATAGCGTCACTCGTAAGTGGTCGTTGGAACCAGTCGTGTGTGGCCGGTCTATGGTCTGTGACATCTCCCTTCATCCTGTTTCCTTCGTTAACTATGTAGAGAAGCCAAACATTTTTGTGAATAAATCCCAGGTAATGTGTGTTATGTAATCGTTCAATGTAGTATAAAAACCCACGCCTTCCTCTTAATTCTACACACCAAGGTCCCGAACTTTTTCTGCCAGTTGTGCCCCAATGTGCGTAACCTTTTCGGCCTTCTACCCAACATGTAACACTACTTCCTCTACTTGCTACGGAGAAAGTAAAAATCAAATGCGTAACAAACACACAGCTTTCTCTACTCATTACCATTTATTTGCATAACCATTTTTCAAACGTTGCACACAAAGCTTGTTCTTCTGTCTACTTCTTGTTAGTCTTTAAATGTTTTCCGAAATGGTTTCAGTTGGGCAATGTTACAACATGTAAACTGAGACAACATTACACTGCTTACAGAGCTATTCTATGCTATGCGTGATATGTATTCACTGCAAGAGCTTATGAGAAGCAAAGCATTTTAAAAATGCTAAATGGAAACGAAGTACAGAGGATATTTCGGATATAGTTAATGACATAATACATTTAATTTATATAAAGCGTAGGTATACGTTAATAACACGCTTTTATAGCAGTAAGTTCTTGTATAGCCTTTAAGGTTTCGCGGTCATATAAAATTCAGTAAGAATGAAGAGAACTTTAGAGGCTATTTACAGAAAATTTAAAATATAAATTGTATTCATAATTCCAATATCTCAAACATAACATTGTCATTGAAACAATTAAAGTCATTTCTGAGTAAATAAAACACAACAACAATTACTCCATAAAAGGGAATGGTTAGGTTAGATTTCTCGAAAATCTTCGCTTTACATCCTTAAAAGGTACCTGACTCAATCATAAAATATGGTCTTTTTTGGGGGGGGGGCTTTCCGTGTTTGAGTTATGCTGTTCACACGCGTGCTAAAGTATTCTAACATTATTATTTAGATCCAGAGGACCTCAAAACGAAAACTTTCTCTATCTTATCTAATCAGTGGAGAAAGTAAAAGGACTATATTCTTTTCAAATTTAGGTGTATTTTTATTTTCCATCCCTTACATACAATATATTTAACACTTTAATTAAAATGCCTGTATCAAATTAGCAAAGAACATGAAGTTTTTAAGATACCTGGAGCGATCTTGTCATCTTGTCAAATAAAATAAGAAGAGTCTTTCAAGGAATGCTCGTATTCCATGGCCTTACAAAACAATCGGTAATCATGCTATCAACAGGTAAATTCCATCCCCTTGAATGACACCATTTATATATTATCTCAAGCCATTCTGGTTTCCTTAATTAATTAACAACCTTTTGGTGGCTTACCTTTGAAACTCGCATTAACCGAATATACCCATCTGCAAGATATTGGAAAAATTACAAGACCCTAGCTCAGCATTGTAGATTAAAGTATTCAGATACATTCTCATTGTTTTGCGAAACCTGAATCTCGGTACTGGGCAATAAAAATGTTGCGTTTTCTGTTGCTAACTCAAATGCAACAGAATTTTGAAGCTACAATATTAAAACTGTTACATTTATGAGTCACAATTGCATTTCAATGAGATCTATATTTTTGTATAGTAAATTTTTATCTGTCTCTTCTGGTTTACCAGTTATACAGAATTATGAAAAGTTCATTCAGAATGCGGAGGACTTCACCAAAAATTCAAAGTATAAGTGTTTCTTATCATGCACATATCTTACGCATATAATACTTCAATAAAATTTATTAGAGTTGTTTTTGTGAAAATAAGGAAAAACCTGATGTAAAGAATACTTTGAAGTAGGAGGATTTTCTTGAAAATCTTTGTTATATTTTTTGAAAATGCTAAACTTAAATACCAAGTTTGTTATTTATTCGACATTTTATTTTTGAGTTATACTGGTTTTTTTACTTTCTCTACTACGTATAGTAAGTAGGGGAAGTATTGTATTCCACCCAAAAATTCGATACCGAGATTTCACCGGAAATACATGTTTTGAGACTCCCTGAATCCAAAAAAAGAATTTTTGGAAACATGTCCGTGTGTGTGTCTGTGTGTGTGTGTGTGTGTGTGTGTGTGTGTGTGTGTCTGTGAACAGCATAACTCAGAAACGAACAGTCGGATAAACACCAAACTTGGTGTTTAGGTTCAGTATCTTCCAGGGATGCGACACGAAGGTTTTCAAGAAAATCCCCCCACCCCAGGATACCCTTTACATGGAACATTTTTCGAAAATTTTAATTTTCTCAAAAATGGCTCTAACGATTTTGTTTAAAATATCATATTTTTAAGATGTTTTCATGACAAATGAAATGTATATCTCGAATTTTATGGGAATGTCTCCAAAAGTGTTCTTCATTCTGAACGACTTTTGCATAACTGGTAAACCATAAGAGATAGACAAAAGTTTACTACACAAAACATGTAGATCGCGTTAAAATACACAGTTTAGGTTATATGCATATTTTTTGTTGAGTGAACCGTTTTCGAGATATTGCTTGTTATTTCCTTAAATTTTCCAATACTTATACTTTTTCTCAAATTCGTTATTCATTTTTTTTGTCCTGGACATGCAAAGAGAATGGAATACTCCACACAGCAACCATCTCTTAAAATATTTGACTATCGCTTAAAACCTACCATATTCTCCTTGCACCTACAAGAAATTTACCAATAAGATTGACATATCGATATCTCGATTAACATGAAGCATATGGAGAATAAGCGTTTGTAAAAATAGTTTGTACAAGAGTAGAGAAAGTCATGTGAGTGTAACACATCAGATTTTTTTATTTATCCTGCTACCACAAACACACACACGCGCGTTTTACTAAAAATGCTTTTTATATAGGGGACCTCAAAACACGCATTTTCGAAGAAATTTCGTTATCCAAATTTTGGGTGGAATACAATAATGACTCACAATACTGATAAGTGATAGAGAAAGTAAAATGAATCTGCTAACGTTGCATAAGGCATTTTCAGCGCATTATGGTGTCCTGTAGAGTATTTACTCTTACTTATTCTTCATGCGAACAGGTGATTGTTTTTCTCCACCTCAGTTAAATTTACGATAAACATTTACGCAGAAAAAGTTAGAGGTACACAATACAAACTGTATTACAAGCAGGATACTTAGACAACAGTCAAATATTTAGAAAATAAGCCAATGTACGAGCCTAAGCTGTATGTCTTATTGAGATTTACACTGTATCAAAACATTTAGTTTGAACCCGACGTTTATTTGAGCGCTCCGACCATAACATTAAGGCTCGCGTTCTATCCCCTCTCACCGCAGCTTTAAAAAGTCATCACGTATGCGGAAGGCTTTGCTTCTTAATGCCGGGCAGATATAAATAATTAAACAAAGAAATAACAGTAAGATAAGGAAATAATTACAATAAATAATTTCAGTATATTAAATCAATGTATAGTGTAACAAGCTTGATTTTAAATGTTTGTCCGGAAAGACGAAGGTAATTAGGAAGTCACGTTAGCGAAAGTCGTTAGTATCAGCCGAAGTAGCGAACACATTAGCCTAAGGCTTCTGGGAATTCAGTTAGCTTATAAGCTCAGTGCGTTTGCAGGGTCACGTGGTCAGAATTCTGGAAAACAGAAAGACACTTAGATTCTGAGATTTTAGCCAAGCCACATGGCAACAAAGTTAAGAGACACACGTAAGATTTAAGTATTGGTTGCGCGTGAAAAATAACGTTGGTGGGGATTAATGAAGTAGGTTGGTAATAAAATCGTGCAATTTTAGATCAGAAAATTACACTCTCTGGTACTGTCAACGATACGTACTGCTTGAATGATGTTATAAGCGCTTAAGTGACGCGCATGTGTGAGTAAGATTTCGTGGCTATTGCGAGAGGTCTGGGAATAAGCATTTTAGCGACTCGCGGCAAGTTACGCTACTAGTTTCTTTTTTCGCGGAAACAGTTATTTCAAATTGTAGCTTTGATACTGCAGAGGTTAGCGGGTACAATAATTCAGTTATTACAATTTCGAGTGCTACAATTCAGAGCCAGTCTATTTCTTCGTCTCAAACGGTCGGCAACTCAGTTCAATAATTTAAATACTAATTCCCAATAAATTTAAGCTAGTGTTGTCTTTACAATACATCCACGCTTACCGCAAGAGAAAGAACTCATATCCAAAACACTAGAGCGGCTGGGCGCGAGACAACAGAACGAGCTACGAAATCACAGCACCAGAATCAACAACGAAGTAGGTAAAGTACACTGCTTCAAAAGTGACGAGCATCGTTCCCATATCAAGCTGGTGCACCATCGCGGGACTTCGAATTGAGTACCACCAGAAGCTGAGGAAGCTACACAGGAAATCAAACCCAGTGACCGACAGCACGTGAAGGAAGACAATCCAGAACGACGGTAGCTCAGGCTACACAGATACACGGCGAGCTAGAAAGAAGACATCAGCATCATTAGACAGCAATGAGTGCATCTGCAAACAAGGTACTAAGTGTAGATTTATTTATTTTAATGTTATTCATAGATGTGACTGGGAAGTACAGGGGGATTTATGAAGAACTGGCACATTTATTTCTTTAATTGTTTCAAAACGGGTTATGCTAGCGACAACTTATTATACCTGAAATGCAGAGTAATTTTGGGAGATTATTTACGTCTATAGGAATGTTGAAAATGTCCTCCATCACACATAAAGCACAACTCAACATGTTGTTCCATGTCACTGGCCATTCGTTGGAGGACTCTGTTGTCAATAGCTTGAATCTCTTGTTAATGTTGTGCTTCAGATCGTCCAATGTCTTGGAACGTGTGGCATAAACCCTGTCTTTTAAGTAACCCCATAGAAAGAAGTCCGGCGATGACAAATCCAGAGATCTCGGTGGCCACTGGTGCTTGGAAATTATCCGGTTGTCAAAGAAACTTGCAATTAGTACCATGGATTCATTTGATGTATGGCATGTAGCGCCGTCCTGCTGAAAATATATTTGACTCAGATCTCCATCGTCTAGTTGCTCAGCAAACTCCATGAAAATCCGTCGGTACTCTGCAGTGTTCACAATGTTTTAAAAAAGTATTGGTCCCACTATTCTCTGTGCGGGTATTGCGCACCAAACTCCAATTTTAACCGGGTGCAGAGGTGCTTCATGAATAACATGTGGATTTTCGCTGGCCCAATAGCTTGAGTTATTTGAGTTCACATAGCCGGGTAAATAGAACCATGCTTCATCTGTAACCATGTGATGGACAATAAGGCAGGATTTTGCACAATAAACGCCTGAAACCAACGACAAAAATTCAGGCGCCTATCCTTATCTGCTTCCTGTAACTTATGGACAACCGTAATCTATACGGCTTAGGCCTGCACTTTTCACACCTCTGTGACACATTGTGTAGCTGTACCCTGTCTTCTGCGACAAACGTCTTAATGATTTTTTGGGTAACTGATCCAGCAGTGCTCTTACGTAACAACAACCGTGGGAAGCATAGATGAACGAGTTTTGCCTTTTTCACTCGTCAGAGATCCAGTTGCTTCCAATTTGTTTACCAGTCCCAGTATTGTGTATCTTTGGGGAGGATTCCGAACAACAAATACTCTCTTGTATGCCCTTTGAGCAGCTGTAATTGAATTCGTAATCCAGTGTTGCTTTACAAGGAAGAGCCGTTCATTTAATGTGTAGTCCATTTTCACGTTGACTAGAACAAAATCTCAAAAGCAGTTGCCGACAATAAACTAAAAATTACGAATAAAACATGAATATCTGCGCATCTAGTTACACGCAATCGAAACTCCAGTACATTCTGCTTAATTTAGTGCTAAAATTGGGGAATTGAGTGAATTTCGAACAGAATAATTAAAGAAAGAAATGTGTCAGTTCTTCATAAATCACCCTGAAGAAAAATGTTAAGTGAAAAAAAATTTAGTAGAGCAATGTATGTTGAGGAAGAGTAAAGTAATAGTAGGCATGCAATTGTACAGCAGTTGGCGCACGAGACAACAGAACGAGCTACGAGATCACGGCAGCAGAATCAACAACGAAGCAGGTAAAGTATACTGCTTCAAAAATGCCGAACATCAGTCCTGCTTCATTTTGGCGCCTCACCGTGGGGCAACCATCGTTCTCTTATTCTCTACCGCTGTCGGCGAACGAAATATACGCCAAAAATATACACTTGCCTCAACGCAATGCTAGTTAAACCTAACAGACCTGGAGTGATCATCTTAACAACATTAAGGTAGCGAACATTGGCAGATCGGTGTTAACAACTCAAATTGCACAAGTTTCCCTACAAATTTTCTGTCCGATGTGATTTTTGTGACAGATAATAATTATGTTAGTAAAAACATGGGTTTGTTTCGACCTTTTTACTGGGCCATTCCGCGAAAAACTGAACATTCACTGAAAATTTAGTCTTCTGTTTGAAGATCTATGATGTAATTGCGCCACTTACATGCTTGGAATTATGCGGCTGGTTACGAAGACATTCTTTGAGGGAGAGGTATAAAATACATCCACGCTGATATCCGAAGTTCACAGACTCGCTGCGGGGTGCTTAAGTTCACATAAATGTGAGAAAGTACATCTCCAAGAACTCAACATTAGACTTCCTCCTGTGTCACAAATAAACCCCTCTCTTGCTATTCCGCCCTGGACAATCACTTCACCTAAAATAAATTTAGAACTGAAGATCAGCTCCAAAGAACACACGCATTCCTCAGTTTATCGCCAACTATTTAATGAATTGCATGACAGATATGGAAAACATACAGCAATTTACACAGATGAATCAAAGTATAACAATAGAAATGCTTGTGCTGTTGTTTATCCAGACCACACTATGTTATTCAGACTTCCTGATATTTATACTGTCTTCTCACATAAACTGTTTGCAATTAAACAAGCTGTGATTTATGTTTTGAATACTCGATGTTCAGAGTTATTTGTTATACACTCAGATTCTAAAAGTGCATACTTGCAATAAGCAACCTGTCATCAACCCATATTCTTACACAAGAAATTCAATCACTACTTCATAGAGCCAATAAGCAAGGAAAGCAAGTGTCTCTAGTATGGAATACAAGGGAACGAATTGGCCGATCAGGCAGCAAAAGAAGCTGCTAAACATCCACTAAGTGACCCAACTATAACTACACCAGCCCATGATGTTATCTCAACGATTAAAAAGAAGCTCTATCAACAGTGGAAGACAGGATAGCTTGACTCCACGAGAAGCAAACTCCGTGATATAATATCGAGTTTTTCGACATATCTTCCCAGTAATTTCTCTTTCCAGACAAGATCAGGTTTTAATATCCCGACTGAGAATGGGCCATACCAAGATCACACACAGTTATCTTCTTTCAAAAGACCAACCACCCATCTACCACCAGTGTAACTTACTGTTAACGACGAAACACATAATTGTGGAACGTCCACAATACGATCAATGGAGACAATACTATCAGATACCCAACGATTTACAAACAGCACTCAGCTATTCGATGTACCCTAAGATAATTGAATTTTTAAAAGCATAAATTTACATAAAAGTATATAAAGTTCAATAAATTTTATTAGTTACAGTGTCACAATTTTATACTAGTTCATTGTAATGGTTCAAAACTGCCACAGGGTTAAATAACCTCATTGTTTTATTGTTAAATATTTATTGTATAAAAAGTTGTAAAGTCGCGATATCACTAATATGTTAAAGCAACTATAAACTTTCAAAATAAAAAAGTACTGATTGCCGAGACCAACCCAACCCAAAGCGCTCCTCAAGGTGAGGGATACCACATCAGGGATACCACAAATGCTAGCGGTCATCAGTGATTGGTGACGGGTTGGAATGAGAATTCAGGACGCTAAAGCTGGACCTTTATTACCCTCTGTAACTTACTTTCACTCTATTCTGCATATGTTCGTAAAAAATGCTTGTATTTCTATTTAATGTTAATCATGAATGGTTTCAATACCATTTTGTTTTAGCTACATATAGGATAGACGTGTGTGACAGGTGATGTTTAAAAAGAAGCTTGCTACATGTATACCTACTGAAATTTATACTTTGCACACTATTTGTATGGCCTGACAAGAAACAAAATAACGGATATAACATTTCAGAAGTGTGCAGCTCCAAATACTGGCAACTCCAAGCAACATAGATTCCAATCAGAACGCGTTCTAAACACGATAACCAAAGCATGAAAACTGCTGTTTTAATTGCATTAGCAACTATTTTACACACTTGAGTCAAACAGTTCTACGGAAAACACTTCTTGCTTACAAAACCAATTACATTATAGCGTGATGCGTAACTAAGAGGGAGTTTATAGATAACATAACCAGCACGTGCAGAGCCGTTGCCCACACCCTTGTATTGTCTATTGACACGTGTTGCTGAACAAGGATTGTAAAGAGAGATTAATGATATTTTATCGCGAACTGCTGTTATGGCTGCAAACTAACTCTTATCTTGCTTTTCGCGTAATAACTATGCTTAAGCTGCTCACTAAAATTTCCTCAACGCCAGCTAAGTGCACATGGTTCGTAACTTTTTATTCACGTCTTACAGTAAATACAAAAGTCAATGTACGAGGGATATTTAGCCCAAGGCTGAAGCCCGGAGCAATGACGGAAATCTGTATGGTATAAGTTAAGACAAGACGAGGGGTAATTTAAAAGGAGATTCGTTTTTCAATTAACGTACTACTAATTAATACTACGTATAGTAAGTAGGGGAAGTATTTCATTCCACCCAAAAATTCTATATCGAGATTTCACCGGAAATGTATATTTTGAGGCCCTATGAATCCAAAAAGAAGCATTTAAAAAAAAGTCCGTGTGTATGTCTGTCAAGAGCATAACTCAAAAACGAAAAGTCGGATTACCAATACTTGGTATTTAGGTTCAATTTCTTTCATAGATGCGACACAAAAATTTTCAAGAAAAATCCCTCCACCCCAGACTACCCTTTACATGGAACATTTTTCGAAAATTTTGATTTTCTCAAAAATAGTTCTACCGATTTTGATTAAAATATCATATGTTTAAGATACTTTCATGGCAAATGAAATGTATATCTTCAATTTTCTGGGAATGTCCCCAAAAGTCTTTTTCATTCTGAATGAATTTTGCATAACTGGTAAACCGTAAGAGATAGACAAAATTTTACTACACAAAAAATGTAGATCTCGTTAAAACACGCGGTTTATGTAATATATCTTTATATATATATATATATATATATATATATATATATATATTGGCCGAGTGAACATTTCCGAGATATTCTTTGTTATTTGTTTGAATTTTTCAATACTTATATTTTAGGAAACCAAAACTAAAATGTTTCCACGTAAAGGGTGGTTTGGGTGGGGGGATTTTCGTGAAAATTGTGTCGCATTCTTGGAAGATGCTGTACTTAAATATTAAGTTTGGTGTTTAAGCAACTTTTCGTTTTCGAGATTTGCTTTTCACAGAGAGACAGACACACAGGCATATACACGCACTTTTTTCTAAAAACACTTCTTTTGGATTCGGAGCACATAAGAACCTGTATTTATGGTGAAATCTCGATATTGAATTTTTGGTGAAATGGATACTTCCTCCACTTATTGTAGGTATCACAGAATATAATTTAATGATCAAGTATCTATTAAAACCTAAGAGTTTATTGTTTGTAATAAAATCAATGCATATAAATGACAACTATCAATCTATTTTTTCATTTATATTAATAAGTCAAATTTGTGACATTTCCGTAGAATGTGTCTCTACTTAAAAGGATAAAATAAAATAAAAATCTCATAATTTTAAGTTTCCGAAGGACAATTTTGCTACGGTATCGAAGCTAAAAGCTGGTAAATCTGAATCCAATAATTATATGACTGCTTCAACTAAGGTCATTCTGCAAAAGTATATGCAGGATTATCTCAATTACTTTAAAGCTTCTGGTTATGAAATGGCCGATGAAAATCCTTCAGGTTATATTAGAGATTTAGATCAAGAATCCCTAGTTAAAACTCAAACTTTATGCGGTCAAATAATTTAAGAATTGCTTCGATAAGTCAGTGGTGAATGTACAGTAAACGGTAGCGCTACTTCTGGATATTTTAATTGTTTTGGTAAAGGTTATGGTGTTATAGAACATAATTTCTCGGAAAATTAAGGTCGTATGCAGACTTCACGCAGAGGTCATCGCTGTCAGTGTTTCAGAACAAGGGCGGCCAAAACAGCCTTCAGCTCCGAGTCATACTGGAAACGCAACCCGCAACGGCGGCACTGTTTGCACGTAACAGACAGCAGGAGGTGCCCTACGAGTTCAGAGTGGACGCATATGACTGTTTGAAATGAATGTACTCATCCAGAGAATTATATTATTTGTAGAGTTATACAGTAGCAGTGTTTAATTACAAAGAAACACTTGCAATTAATACATACAACGTTATTTTTCATAAAGGTCATGTATCTGCTAACAGTTAATGAACTTCACTGTACACTTAGAAATATTTATTTAATACAAAAAGGGCTTCTTGGTGTAGAATGCAATGCAAGGTACAAACATTTACCACACCCTTTTCCTTAAGAAAGGCTTTGAGCCTGCCAACTAGCCCTTTCTTATCTCCAAACATCGAGCGAGCTCCATCCGTTGCAATTGACGTTATCTTGCACCACTCTAAATTGTGTTTATTTACACACATACAAAAGCATTGAATATGTCTTCTACTTGAGTAGTGTCTTCCAAAGGAAATAATTCTAGCACATACTCTCCGACACTTCATCAACTCCTCTTACAAATATTGCCAACTGAGCTGTGCTTTCATCAAGAGCTAGAAGAAATACACAAATTTACGGATTTTCACATTCACTTGTCTACTTGTATCAATGGACAGCAACTCAATTCTTCGGGAGATACTTTGTCGCGAAAGATGCGAGTTTTTTAACATTAATCAGTTCCTGGGGCACACAATTTTTACCACGTCCATCATACATGATTTAACAAACTCCCCTTTTTGAAAAAGATTTAAGGACTTTACCTATGTTCCACGCCAAAACGTAACTAGCCAGTAGTTGTTTTTCTGTTATGTTTTGTGATTTAGTAGCAGGAACAGTGTGCTGCTCCTTTAGCTCAGTTAGTTTCTTGGCTCGTTCCAATCCTGAAATAATGAATCAATAAACGCCATGCAAGTAAGCTGCACTTCTATAGTAATAATAATAAATCATAATAATAATAATAATAATAATAATAATAATAATAATAATAATAATAATAATATCTTTCAGTTCTGCATATTCAACATATGTGCAATAGTGCCCGTGTATATTACTTCGTAGCATGCCATGTATAATTTTCGAACATATCAGGCATTTAATGTTTGCGTTATATTAAAAAAAAAACAAGTATCCCTATTCCGTTTGGAACTTGCTCTTCTTTGTTGTTGAAGGAGTTGACAATGCTATCATTTGTAGCACACTCACTGTGTGTGTGTGTGTGTGTGTGTGTGTATATATGCCTCTCACAAGGCCATCGATAGACTGACCTCGGTAGAGTGCGTTCAAGTAAACTGCTTGGTTGCGCGCAAAGGAAGGAAAGACACGTGATTACCGCGATTACGGAGATGTAATCGCGACGCAAGATGTAACCACGAGTCCTATTTTGGACGCCCTTGTTTTAGAAGATAGACAAACGGCTTGTAAAGAGAAGATATATCCAAATCATCGCTAATGGCGCATCTTATAAACAGAAATGGTGCTGTTTTTTTCGCCATAACGCAACCTTGCTTATCGGCAAGCCGGTAGAACATGTACTAACCGATTACAATTGGAAAACACTCCTTTACCCATCCTGGACTTAATTTCATCTGCCTAGGGCGTTTTCTCAAAAACTGATAAATTCAGTTCGAAGTCAATGTTTTAAGATTAAGTGGGTTGAATGCATTTGTGACCCTACGCACCCGAAAATTAAGTTAAGGAGAATTAAAAGCCATACAACCGTTAGTACAGTGTATTAAGAGTCATTAAATTCCAAGGATGCGGATGTTATAAGTAGAGTAAAAAAATATGTGGCAAGTGAATTATCATTTGCATTGGAAAGATACAATCAGATGACTGAAAAATTCAATGCCATAGCCGGGATTTGAACCACGGATCTCCCGGTCTCCGTCCGGTTGCTCTAACCACTGAGCTACCATGGCAATATTCTGGCACGACTTAAGTTCTCCAACTGATTCGCATATTTCCCGGTAAACCACAAGGAGATCTCAAATGTACTGAGATGACATATTCCAATGGCGACTTATAATGTTGCAAGTATTTTAAGTACCGAACTTCGTAGTTTCAATCACTATTAGGTTAATTAATGGAATTAATTTTTCATTCATCTGATTCTACATTTCCAACCTTGTCCAACACACGGCTTATGTGGAAAAACAATTAATTCTATCCTTTGCATTATTGCTAGATTCGCCCTCGTAAAATTTTATACCATTTATAAATTATTACAAAATGCAGGCTTATTGACAATCGCGTTTTACATTCTACGACATAAATTTTCTGCGCTGTAAAATTTAACATTTCTATGTTACATTTCATATCCAAAGAATGAACTTTGAGAAGATGATGGTTTGTTACGTTATTATTTGCTCCACGCTTTGAGAGCCAATTTTTAAGTAGGTCGTATTGAAGGAGTTGTATTTTAGCTCAACTGTTGGGGAGCCGAACTTGAAGTAGTTGCAACCACACGTATGAAACCCGGTAGCCTTCGTCCCAAATTTAAAAATATTAAGTTTGTAATTTGACTGTTTCTTTAAATATTTATGTTTGCCTCGGCTGCGTCAGTATTATTGTTAGAGACATGGATGTCTTAGCAGGGTTGTGGTGCGACTGAAGAATGCAGGCTTACACAGATTTTAATTTTTAATTCACTCCTTTTATTAATGCTTGATACGATTTAATTAACACTTCACTGATAAAGAGCTGTGAGAATCTTTTATGAATTACTTGCACTTTTTAACACGTAAATTATTTTTTTCGTCTCACACGAATACGTATTATACTTCTCGAGGACGTGTCTCGCGTCCGGTTAGGAACACTGTTTACAGCAACTGAATTGATTTCAACCGCCTAAAATTGTAAATTTCCGTATTTCAAGTCTCTGATTGGCTATTCCTAATGCAATAGAATACCTTCATTTAACTAAAGCTTTTTCTGGATGTTGATTGGCTATTTTTATAAACTGTCACTAAAATTACATTATTGCTTCCAAGAATCACAAGTAACATTATTAAACTCTCAAACTCATTATTGACTCAAGCTTACCTCATTGTTACCTTATTGTCAGCAACTTTTAACCTATTATTCTCACAGCTCCTACATTATTAAATTACGTAATATATTCACATAGCATTATTACACATGGATACAATAATATAAACATATGCAATGACTGGAAAGGTAGAATCAGATGACTGAAAAATTCAATGCCATAGCCGGGATTTGAACCACGGATCTCCCGGTCTCCGTCCGGTTGCTCTAACCACTGAGCTACCATGGCAACATGCCGACACCACATTAAATTCTCCAGCTGATTCGCATTTTTCCCGGTAAACCACAAGGAGAACTCAAATTGTATTGAGACGCCATACCCCAATGGCTTAATTAATTGACCTAATAGTGGTTGCAACTATAAAGCCCGGAACTTAAAGTACTTACAATAAATTTAAGTCGCCATTGGGGTATGGCGTCTCAATACAATTTGAGATCTCCTTGTGGTTTACCGGGAAAAATGCGAATCAGCTGGAGAATTTAATGCCGTGTCGGAATGTTGCCATGGTAGCTCAGTGGTTAGAGCAACCGGACGGAGACCGGGAGATCCGTGGTTCAAATCCCAGCTATGGCATTGAATTTTTCAGTCATCTGATTCTACCTTTCCAACCCTGTCCAACACACGGCTTGTGTGAAAGAACAATTAATTCCATATGCAATGACTGTTATATACACTTTTTATATATTGTTAAATACACATATTGCTTTAAGGCGGGCTGTTATTGAATTTATATATTATATAATTAGACTGAAATCATATGTGTTAAAAATACTGCCTCAACTTCGGTTTAGTTAATAATGTTAAAATTACTGATGGAATTATTGTGGTTATTGATATGCAAGAAAATAGTTCAAGAATATATTTCTCCCGTTGTTATCCGTTTGTAATCTCTTTTACCATAAATTATTTATTTTTTAACGTCGAGATTAGTTACCTGATAAACTTATATTGGAGAGGGGTGAGGGGGGTTCAGAAGGAAAGCGTGTGTGTACGAAATGCTAGCCGTTTAGGCAGAGTGTGGCGGTGTTTTGAGGCGACCGTTCGTGAAATTGAGGTTTTACACTTTACAATGTCCGTGACACCAGCCTTCTCCCAGGCTCTTATCAGTGGTTGGAATGGGAATTTTATGCAGACGTGATTGGCTGCTTTGAATCTCCTCCCCATTCTATTCTCCCCCAACCGGGAGAGGAAATTACTCGCGGTTCTTTTATCAGGCTCTGCTTTATCCCTAGGTGTTATCACACTTCTTCTCTTCTGTGCTTCTTTCCTTGCAAACAGGCGTTGCCTGCTGCAATGACCGCTGCTGGAAAATATGTAGCTTATTTTACTTTCACTAGCCGGGATTACAATGAACTTAACGTAACGTGACTTAACGCGACATAACGTGAAACTCTAACACACTGTGTTAAATGGAGCGGTGGACTTAATATGACTTAAACAGACCTACTTTAAGAGTTTGCCAAAGCCTATATTTTCTTTCCCGTTATGTCAAGTTTGATGTCGTATGATAATTTGAATCAATCGGGGTGAAGCAGTAGCACGATATAACAAAAACCATCACCAATCAGTCATTCCCATAACGTTAAGTGCATCCTAATTAGATATTTGGGATTAGGATTAGTGAGACGGAGAGGCCTTGAGCCACTGGAGCATAGCACTGCACATAGGTTATAGTAGGCCCTTTGTGCTTTCAACTTGACCCCTGGGAGTAAGGCATAAAGGGGAGGTGTAAAGGGCGACCAGATACGGACTACGATGCGCACTAGCAAGGTCGGAGTGCCAAATGAATTCAGAATGACACAATCCTGACGCCGGCGATCCTGCCTTAGCCAATTCAACCTGGGGGTCCCAGAATGAAACGAGCCACTCCCAGGAAGGGGTCCCAGCCGGCCAGCCAAGCGCCAGGAAGAAATCTTTGCACAGCGCAAATTTCACCGTCCCGCCACAACGCACCTATACCGTCGCCTGGTCCTACAAGCCTAAACCATATGAGACGAAACAGGTGAAAGGAAATGATGGGGAGGGAAATTCGTGATAGAAGGGTAACTAACCCACCATTCGCCTACCGACCTGAGGAAACCACGAAAAAAACCCAGAACCAGTGCGATTCTCACACGTTATCGAGGAGCCATCTTGTTCAGTAATTTTATTGTACGTTTAGTTTAGTAGCATTTCTTAACTTCATGTTACGTCCCCTCACATTAAGTCGCGTTAAGCTCATCATAATCCTGACATCTCTCGGCAACGGTAGGAATAAGAAAAATGGACATTAATTCTGCAGCGGCTTTTATCACTTAAATTATTTTAAAATTCAAATTGCTTTATACATTAGTGAAACAGTTATAATCTCGAGGAATGTGTGAACAGAAGCCCTAAAAGGTAATGCACTCTGGATCGTGCAAGGTAAGGTTTTACGCAAATGAATACCTTCAAAAAACTAAATTTATTTACAAGACGACCATATTTGATAAGAGATGGCATAGTTATCTCGGAGAAAATTGACGCGATATTATAAAGAGGATTTTTCACTGCTGTTAATCATTAACAGTTGTCAACAACGGAAAGAGCTATAAATAATTCTGAGAGATTCATTGATCTATGAAGCAATTTTTTTTTTCACTGAGTGGGTGCATACGTGTCTCCTGCCGCTGTTGGGAACAAGGTCATGCTACCTTCTTGTTGTCAGTGTGACATGAATGGTGATTGAGCTTGTAAAGTTCAATTATTACGAATGCTTTTCTTCTTCAGTTGTCTTATCCGGCGTTGCACGGATGAATTAAGTATGGGTTTGAAAATAACGATGGGGCAGTTTTTTTTTAAATCGTGAGTAGACTATCTTTTTTCACTGAGATCTAAAACGTAAGTATCCAGGGATTTGTCCAAATTGGCCTATGGTGTATATTTACACTTAAGAGGTTGAAAATCTGAGTATAGATAGCACGTTTATGGAATATGGATTAGAAACAGAGAAGGATTTCAGTACTGTGGTCAGGGCTAGCTAGGCCTATTGCACCTAACAAACCTCCGGGTGGAAGGGTTGAGGTGAGATAATACGGAGGGCTGGGCGACGCGCAGCGTGGCCCATAACGTTTCCAGATAGAGCATCTCCGGTCGCCCCTTCGATTACTCCGCCTATCCTAATGGACAGGTTCGGAAAGGTTCCATGTCAGGGAAGGAATAGTTCTCTCCTCAAAGCACATGCTCTAAATACGCCACACACCACCATCTACCGCGCCTAATCTTGCTACTCTGCAAGAGAAGGGCAACGAAATTAGAGGAAATGACGGACAAGAAGGTTGTATAATCTACCCCAGCATTTACCTACTGACTTTGGACCCACAAAAACCTAAGACCAGGATGACCGTCCAGCATGTACGAGTATTAGTGCAATATACTGGGCACTACCTTGATAATTATTATTTACATATCTGTAACGCTTTAAACAGCCGTTATTTACCAGTTTGGGCATATAAAGATGTTTATTTTGTCTGCACAAAATATACGGGATACTACAGGAGAAAAAAAAATTCTGTGTATTTATATAGGACGTATTTCAATTGTTTTTCATCACTTACTTCCTTAGCTGTGATGGGCATCTGCGGAAGTAAAAGTGATTAAAATTTGCAACTAAATTGTTTGAAACTTGTATAATTGAAAAGAGAAATATATGACAGTACTCTGAGTACAACGTCCTTGCAGACCTTTAAAAATTGCTTTTACAAATTCTATTAGGTATGTTTTGGGACTAAAAATTGAACAGAAATCTCTGGAGTATGAATGCAAATAATACAATCATAAATTTTTAGAATTGGAATTCCTGCATTATGTAAAACTTTTGGTCAATTACCATAATTAAAGTCCTTCAATATGTTTCTCAAAAACCATTTGTGGTATCTGCATGAGATTTTGCAGCACAATTACATTGAAAAATGATTCCAAAGCCTGCAAGATGTAAAAATGTCACCTGCTGGCACCCTCAATAATGGGAAGTGTTCTATAAAATTCGGTTTCAACACACAAAAGCAGTTATATCACGTGCAGAATTTCGTCATTTGCCATTCTCTGTTGTGTTCTGAGAGATGTATTTCCCAGACTCTACGTAAACACGTTTTTCTGCAGATATTGGTAGCATACACAAAGCTTTATTGAAAGAACATTCAAAGCACGGCGTTTCATATTCGTACTCATTTACATAAACATACACAGCTGACAATGTGAGACTAGTACCAAGTTAATCCGACTTAAAGTTATTATATGAGTGAACCCTATTATATAGTACCTGTCGAAAAGGCACATGGCTGTGAGCCCTTTCGCCAATATGTTCACCAGCTGGGGTTTAACTCCCTGACATTTCGCGTATTTTTAACAAACAAGCCATTATATCGTTGCTCACCTTCCATGCCATTCTTATGAACTCAGGATACATCTTACAGAAATTCTAACAAAAGCAGAACCGGTTTAAATGGCTACAGTCGTGAGGCTTTTGTTCGGGTTGGTATTCATATGAAGACTAACTTGTGTGGGCAGGTTTTAGAATAAATTACAAAACGGTGTGTTTTTTGAATACACACTATTATATAAATGTTTATAACATGAATAATCCTATCTCGCCTGCTTTAAAAGATGACTTGCACTAAATTTGTCATCTGTCTAGCATACAATAAAACTGTAACTGAAAATCTGCTTTTTGAATACGATTCGCATTTTTTAAATGTTTGTATGTTTTTATGTATGCGTGTACTTTATCGTTTCGCTCAAAAGCTGAACCGATTAATATGAAAATTGTTGTACATTATGCTTAGATTCCACTTAAAGAACAGACTATTATGGCATCATAAGTACTTCTCCTCAAGGGAGGTTATACTGGGACGCTAAGTCAAAAGCTGAAACATCTTGATAATAATTATTGTTTTGTAAAAGTTATTATACAATAAAAATTCTGAGAAATTTATACAATTTTTTTTCCAGGATAGATATTTAAGAATTTATATAAATGTTTATTTTCTCTGCTGCTTTACCTACGGAAGATAGAGGAAATATTACATTCCAAACATTCGATACCAATCCAGGTTTCAGCATAAATACACGTTTTGTGGTCCCTGAACCCACAAAACTGTTTTTAGAAAAACATCCTTGTGAGTGACTGTGTCTGCTTTTATGTGGGGTGTGTCTGTCTGTCTGTCTGTCCGTCCGGGAACAACATAACTCATAAACAAAACCAGACGCTGTTTAAGCAATCCAGGTGAAGATTTTCAAGAAAATTTTCGTTTACTAGCAAAGAGTGTATTATTATTCTTTATTTATTTTCTCAGAAATTTCTCTAAGTATTTCGATTAAAATAACACATCCTTAAGATGGCTAATAAAATGTATATGTTTAATTCTGTGCATAAGCCGTAAAGTCCTCTTCTTTCTGAATGAAATTTGTATAGTTTTATACAACTGGTAAACCGTAAGAGATAAACTAACCTTATACTAAGGAGAGTGAACAGAAGAATCAATTTTTATATAAACCCTATAATATATATATATATATATATATATATATATATATAAGATTATGTAGCATTATCTGAAATTGTGATGGGTAAAGAAAGTCGTGCGAGTGTGACACATCAGGTTTTTCCTATACAGCAGTTCCTGTTCTATCAGTTCGTTTTCTGGTCACCAAGACAAACAGCAATAGTTCCAAACGCATAAAATTGAAATGAGTGTTATTTATGGGCGCTCTTTAACTGCTGTGGTCCTTAAGGTCCCATTCTATATTGGGCGTGAAAGACCGGTAATTTTGTTCAGAGGCCTCTTTATCAGGCTTGAGGTTCTTTTACGTGCCGTAAATCTACGACACGGGACTACCGGCTTTACTTCCCTTCCGAAGGAAGCCATGCTAAGGATTTTTACACCCTAAAAAATCTATCGCCCTCCGCCGGGTTTGAACCCGCGACCTTGGGAGCTAGAGGCTAGCATGGTCCGATCGCAGAGCAAACATTAAAAAAAAATTGAGTTTTATTTATGGACGCTCTTTAACTACTATGGTTCTTAGCGTCCCATTCTATATTGGGCGTGAAACACCTGTAATTTTGCTCAGAGGCCTCTTTATCAGGCTTGAGGTTCTTTTACGTGCCGTAAATCTACGACACGGGACCACCGGCTTTACTTCCCTTCCGAAGGAAGCCGTGCTAACGATTTTTACGCCCGAAAAAATCCATCGCCCTCCGCCGGGTTTGAACCCGCGACCTTGGGAACTAGAGGCTAGCACGGTACCACTAGTCGCAGAGCAAACAGAAGAACTTGCCTATATTAAACCTTTTCTAGTCACCTTATACTAAAAATACGATCTTCATACAGGATGCTCATGGAATTGGTATATTCTAACAATCACTGTTATAAGTTAACACTCCAATTGATTTTTATGTAAAGCTCAATGTTTTGAAAGCTACCTAAGTGGACACATTTTTAAACACTTAAAATATATTTTAAATTCCGCAAGCGATTGCGAAATTAGGCCGTAACATAGGCATAATCAGAAACACATATTAACGGATATTATTTACTACGCAAATATTATTCGGAAGTAATTTATTTTATAAGTTAAAGGCTGGCTTTGAATTATTGTATAATACGCATGTTTAAAGTGACTGAATTTCCTAGATATATTAGCAGCCCAAATTACCTTTTATGTGGAAAACATTTCATTACTTTGCGTCTTCTTATAAACGACTTCTATTAAAGCATCAAGTTTGATATATTGGCATTTTCTGTGAATTATGAAAACGTCTTATTTATAATTGAATTTCATATAGCTTTTACACAATAAGAAATAAAAGTTTTTTAGAAAAATAAGTAGAGCTTATTAAAATGCACAGTTCGTGTTAAATCATCTTCCTGTAATTTCGGGCGTTTACGAGATAATCCCGTTGTTGGTCGGAATTTTCAAATATTTCAAGCTGTTTGGCTGTTTGGATTGATATCTTACGTTGTCCACTCTTTTGTTTCTCATCAGGCTATGCAAAGAGCGCTTATTTAATATCAAGTCCAATATACATAAAGCGACTTTATTTTTAAGTATTTGTCTATCGACTAACGTTCTGTGTGTTTTTACTAACTGCAACAAAATGCGTATTGGAACCATTTCGGAAAACATCGTGATTTTGTCGTGAAGAGTTGTTAGAATATTTCGAAGAATGGACATAACAGTAAATTATAGACCGTAGAGAAAGTTGTGTGATTGTAACATATATTTTTACTTCCCTAGCACCTACCTATAAGAAAAAAGAAATGAATCATTTCATCCAAAAATTCGGTATCGAAAAAAAATATTTTATAAAACAGCCCAAGCGCGCGTGTTTCTGTGTGTGTGAACAGCATAGCTCAAAAACGAAAATTCGGATAAATACCAAACTTGGTATTTAAGTTCAGTATCTTACAAAAATGAGACACGAAGATTTTCAAGAAAATCCCCACATCCCAACCTAGCTGGAACATTTTCCGATATCTTTAATTCTCATAAAAATGGGTCTAACGATGCTGAAAAAATATATATTTAAGATATATATATATATATATATATGAAAAGTAAAATATATACACTACGGATCAAAAGTATCCGGACACCTGGCTGAAAATGACGTACAAGTTCGTGACGCCCTCCATCGGTAATGCTGGAAGTCAATATGGTTGGCTCACCCTTAGACTTGATGACAGCGTTCACTCTCGCAGGCACACTTTCAATCAGGTGCTGGAAGGTTTCTTGGGGAATGACAGCCCATTCTTCACGGAGTGCGGAACTGAGGAGAGATATCGATGTAGGTCGGTGAGGCCTGGCACGAAGTCGGCGTTCCAAAACATCCCAAAGGTGTTCTATAGGATTCAAGTCAGGACTCTGTGCAGACCAGTCCATTACAGGGATGTTATTGTCGTGTAACAACTCCGCCATAACCCGTGCAGTATGAACAGATGCTCGATCGTGTTAAAGATGCAATCGCCATCCCCGGAATTGCTCTTCAACAGTGGGAAGCAAGAAGGTGCTTAAAATATCAATGTAGGTCTGCGCTGTTATCGTGCCACGCAAAACAACAAGGGGTGCAAGCCCCCACCAGGAAAAATACGACCACACCATAACACCACCACCTCCGAATTTCACTGTTGGCACTACACACGCTGGCAGATGACGTTCACCGGGCATTCGCCATACCCACACCCTGCCATCGGATCGCCACATTCTGTACCGTGATTCGTCACTCCACACAACGTTTTGCCACTATTCAATCGTGTAATGTTGACGCTCCTTACACCAAGCGAGGCGTCGTTTGTCATTTTCCTGCGTGATGTGTGGCTTATGAGCAGCCGCTCGACCATGGAATCCAAGGTTTCTCACCTCACGCCTAACTGTCATAGTACTTGGAGTGATTCTGATGCAGTTTGGAATTCCTGTGTGATAGTCTGGATAGATGTCTGCCTATTACTCTTCAAATGTCGGCGGTCTCTGTCAGTCAACAGACGAGGTCGGCCTGTATGCTTTTGTGCTGTACATGTCCCTCGCGTTTCCACTTCACTATCGCATCAGAAACAGTGGACCTAGGGATGTTAAGGAGTGTGGAAATCTCGCCTACAGACTTTTGACGCAAATGACACCCAATCACCTGACCACGTTCGAAGTCCGTGAGTTCCACGGAGCGCCCCATTCTGCTGTTTCACGATGTCTAATGACTACTGAGGTCGCGGATAATGAGTACCAGGCAGAAGGCGGCAGCACAATGCACCTAAGATGAAAAAGCATGTTTGTGGGGTGTCCGGATACTTTTGATCACATAGTGTACTTTGAATTTTCAGGGAAGAGCCTTCAAAGTTCTCTTTATGGAATATTCTATAATTTTGCAAAGCCAATAAACCATAACCACAAAAACTTAACGACACTAAAAAGTGTATATCTCTTTAAAACACGCGATTTATTTCAAATAACTTTTTGTGGCATCAGCCACATCCGAGATATCTATTTTTATTGGTTTGAATTTCAAGGTCAGCACATAGCGGCCCACTTTTAAACATCTGACGGTCGATTCGGTTTCCTGTCCGCTTGTAGCTATAATGAAAAATGCAAAAATAAGATTATGTCGATTAACATGAAGCAGATAAAATAAATAAGCTTTCATAAGATTAGTTCGTAGATCCTATATAAAAGTAAATGATAGTAGATAGAGAATATCACGTGAATTATTTTTAATAAATAATTTGCGAAATGGATAAGAAAGTACATTGTAGTAATTATATATCTGACACTCGGCCCCTTAACTTTATAATGGAAACATTTTGCATCCTCCTAAAAGGGACTTTAGAAACTCTGTGGAGAGGTCTCTGCCGGTCTATGAAAACAGCATAGCTTATAGCTTAGCTACAATAATATACAAGAGGCACATGATGTCCGCGCAATTCGTCGCGCATCTGCAGTACATGCTTGCTCGCATCTCCAGCACTTTCAATTTGCATGCAACTGTCGCCTGGAGGTGGGGGAGAGTGCGATGTGTCACTCTGACAGCGCTCTGACACATTTTTATATTAGCCTGGAGAATATTAAGCGTGGAGGGGAGACATCAAACGACCTTCCCCTTTTTTATTATTAATTTTATTGTGACTCTTAAGCGCGGTCTCAAGAAGGGGAGTTCTTTTTTAATTTAGTTAATTTTGGATATATTGCTACTCAAGAAGAGGGCAAAAAAAGCAGTTGGTAGCATAATGACTATCATATTAAACAGTTCATTTATCATTTGCATAGAAAATAACAAGACTGGGAATGTGCATATGGTTTCTATGTGCGTTCTGTGCCCTGGAACATTCCTTCATATTCCCCTGGCCTCCTTTGGACTTTAAGTGCATACATAGTAGCTGAAGGAAAAATGTCTGATTATTGCATTTACATGACTTACTCTTCTCACTCTTCTACAAACTATTCTTACAAAAGTTTATTCTTCTGTATGTTTTATGTTAATTCAGATAAATATTTGTAGAAATGGTTTTATTACACATTTTGTTGTAGCTTCAAGGGAAATACATAGACTTAGGTGATAGTCAAATCTGTTAAAGCAGGTCGTTATTTGATAGTTTTGAAATTCCATCCTCTTTGCATGACCAAGAGAAAAAAAAAGAACAGAGACTTATCACTTGCAAAAAGTGTAAGTATTTGAAAATTGAAACTAATAATAAAGAAAATCTCGGAGATGGCTAATGCCATTAAACATTTATTTGATATACATTTTTTGTTTTAATCTAACATCACGATTTTATAATTTACGATGAATTATAAATAATCAAGACAAGCACGACATTAAATTTGACAATATATAATTTATAAAGCATTATAGCGGATAATAACACTATTTTGCTTGATTTTTAGTATGCTTTGAAAATATTGTTCAAGTATTTCCGTACATGTGACAACTCTTAGACTTTAAAACAGAACAGACATTCCCTGCTTTTAGCCCCAGGTCTGCTAGAATGTATAAGTGAGAAAACAATGCCTGGTATGATAAATTATGTAACTATTACACTCCTTTTCTTATTTATATTTAGAGAATCATTTATTCCTCTCAATGGTGTACAACACCATTCCCAAAAAATTGCACCGATTTTATTGATCGTCAGTGAATCTCAATATGTGTATTTCTGGTGGCATTACGTTATCCAATATAATACTTCCTCCACCTATTATAGATAGATGGCAGAGAAATTGACATATTACTTTTTGGAAATAAATTATCTTCTTAGTGTCCTTAAATTGGTTGCAGTTCGTTGTTAAGTTACTTCAAATTGTACACACACACGCACACACACATATATATAGTGTAATTCTTGAGTATCCTATAAAGCATCCCAACTTTTTAAACCCTTGGAGTCCTTCTTAGAATTCATTCATATGGCGGAGCTCCTTAGGTCTTATTAGGAAGGGGAAAGAGGGGAATGTAAAGAGAGATCTAAATATTTATAAGAGCTTTGAAATATCCTATAAAGTCTCAATTTATTTTCAACTACCACAAGACGCATGACATTGTCATGCATAAAATTTCTTCCAAAGCTCAATTAATCAAATCGTTTGTTTCAAAATCAATTATGCATGATCATCGAGAGCAACAATAAGTTCCATACAATAAACTCAGTAACTCCAATTTAAACATTACATCCATCTCAACTGAAATACATAGTCGTTCATTCTTCTTCGAAAGGTTTTAATCAGGCCTGCTCCTCGCTCAGCCTCGTCGTCTGCCTGGCTCACGATAATTTTGGAGCTAAAGTTGCGTAAAAGCGGATAAGTCCATATGCGGCCCAAAAACTGATTTCTAGTCCAAGTGCGGCCTAAGCATGTCCAGATGTGGCCCAAAAATTGTTAAATGGTAGTCCAAATACCGCCCCAGAAGGATTATATGATTGTCCAAATGCAGCCTACTTCAAACAACATTTTCCTTCCCATTTTTGTAGACTTAGGACCGCCTGTAACAATTTGAGAACATGACCGTTACAGGTATGGTTAAAATGTCACTTGTAAAGCTATGGCATTCGTCTCTTCAAGGTACACCTCTTGATTTTTACACTGGTAGGAATTTGAAGGAAACTGCCTTTACGAATGGAAGTCTTATGAAGGAGTTTTGCTGCTGTGCTATCATTTGAGTTCTTAAAATTTCTTTTTCTTCGATTTTCTTATTCTTGGTTGCTTGCTGGTTTATAAACTTCACTAACGTTTCTGTTTGGATGTGCTTCAAATCGTCAATGAAAAGGAAAATAGTTGGATAACTGGTATAGAATAACCCATTCAGGTGCAAATTAAACGCTTCACAGAATTTGTTATTCTGCATGTTTCAAGTGACAAATTCTGCTCAAATCTTGGGAGAAAACATTGCATTGCTCATAATATAATTTTCCAATATGCAATCAGTAGAGCATTTCGCACTTTGAGTGCTTACACTACGGCCGTATATGGATGGACTGTAAGGATAAATATCCCAAGCTACACATTAAAGCTAGTTGTATTGTAGTTCCACTGTTGGGGAGCCAAACTTGAAATAGTTTCTCGGAGTGTTCGCCTCACGTATGATACAATGTTTCCGGTAGTCTTCGCCCCCACGTTTAAAAATTAACTTTGTAATTTGAATGTTTATTTAAATATTATATTTTTATGCCTCGGCTGAGTCAGTAGTAATTTGCAGAAACACGTATCTCTTAGCAGGGGTGGTGTGGCTAAGAATGAAGGCTTACACAAATTATAATGGTATTTAACTTCGTTTTATTAATCTTTCACACGATTAAATAGCACTTCACTGATATATCGTACTGTAGAGCTGTGAGATTATTTATTAATTTCACTTTTTTAACAAGTAAACTTTATTTTTATTCTCACCGTAATGAAGATTTGTCTCACACTTAACCTGTACGTAGCGAAGTTCTCGGGAACGCTGCCTAATATTGTCCGGCTGGGAACGCTGTCTTCTAGCATCTGCCTTCTACCGCCTAAATTTACAAATTTCATCTATTTCAAGTCTCTGATTCGCTAATCCTATTCCAATAGAATACTTTTATTTAACTTTCAGCTTTTCTGGTTTTTGATTGGCTATTTATAAACTGTTTTAAATATTACATTATTGTTCCAAGAATTACTAGTAGCATTATTAAACTTTCCAATTCATTGTTATCCCTCGGTTACCTCATTGTTACTTTCGGCTTCTATTCTCACAGTTCCTATATTGCTAAATTACTTAATACATTCAAATAACATTATTATACATGTACACAATAATATAAACATAATACAATGACTGTTACATACATTTTATATATTATATTATACACATATTGCTTTTAAGGCAATATGTTGTTATATTTTATATTATATAATTAGACTGATATTATTTAAGTGTTAAAAATACTGCCTCAATATGCACTACAGGCCGCAATGGGACATGTTTCTCATGTCAACTTTTCGTCTCGGGCTTACCTACACCCCGCCCCGTGAAGATATTTTGATTTACTTCCGCTATCAAGACTCGGAAGTGAGGTATAGCTAAATGGCTAAGCGTCCTCTATTAGAGAAGACAGTAAATTTAACTTGGAAGTTTTTTAATATAATTTATAACTTTCTTTCTTTCTAATTCCACTCTTTGTTTCTTGATTTATTTATAGTTTATATTCCTGTAGCGACCACGGATCCCCTGGGAAATGCAATTAGAGACCTTAGACCTCTGTGGAGCATAACGGGGGAAGTCTGCTATAAATTCTTTGTGAAATGACTCAAAATTTAAGAATATACGATTTTGGAAAATTCAACTGCATTCCTAGGATTTACTGCATAATCACATACACACACGTGTGTGTGCGTGTGTATGTCTCTCTCTCTCTCTCTCTCTCTCTCTCTCTCTTCCCCCGTATGTTAGGGAAACTATGGTTGTTGAATCCCACGCTCATAAAACGCAATTTCTTTTGAAATTCTTAACTCTTCAATTTGTAAACACATTTATTTTATTGCTCGATATAGCTAAATGATTTATGGCTGAACGGGTCGTGTATTGTCGATAAGAGGGAGGAGATATTCTAGTAAAACTCCAAATATATTTCTGCCATAGTGCTATTATCCGTACAATTAATTTTTAGTGCAAGGCAGCACGTAGCACATTCTGCACAAAAGATAGGCTAGAGAGCAGCGCTCCAGTTGCAATTTTTTGTTCATTGCAAAGTAACCGGAAATAATTAGAGTCGCGGACGGACAATGTCGATGCTCTTTTGTCAACAACGGAAGTGTAGCGAAGGGCCTGGGAGGTACGCTTTTCTTTTGTCACAGCCCGCCACTGCCATTCTCCATATGGGCAACCCAAACGGGCGATTTATGGGTAGGCGGTAACTTGTTATGAAAGGCCTCAAGTTCGGAGGTGAGAGTTATGCAGTGGTGCCAACTTAAAACGACTCCATATGATTTCAAGAGGCTGCAATACCTCATTCAACTAGGGACCGGAAGGGACTGGTATTTCCCATTAAACAGTCGAGTTCACAATGGCGAAGCAATTTAATATAAGCATACAATGTGATCTCGTCTTTGAAAATGTGTACATGCCCCTTGGCTGGATGTACGAAACTTCATATGCAGGTTAATGTATGGAATTAATATTCGTGCTGACTGCTTGCTAATCCACTCAACCACCTCTACAGCAAAACATTTCTGCTTTCAGATCTACGCCAAAACATCGCCACTCTTTTTGCTTTCTCTTCCACATTCTGAAACTGGTGATCACTTCCCAAATGTCATTCAACTTCAGTATACCTGTATTAACAAGCATACCAACATGGAAATTTGATCTCGCCAACTTCGAACGTTATTACAGCATTAGCTATATCAACAAAATTAAATTATTTGAACTCAGAAGGTCGTATTCCAGAATGTATTGATCAGCAATTATTTAATTTTACTACTGTCATACTTAATGCAGCACAACAATCTACCCCTAAAACTACAGGAAACCCAAGAAAAGAAGCAAATTCCTTTGGCGGAGTGAAGAATGCGCTTAGCACACAAGGTTGTAAACAAGCCACTGCGCCGTACTGATCAGAATAAACAAGAGTAAAGAGATGTAGAGCAAAGATGCGCAGGACTTTTAACGACAATCAATCTGCATACTGAATGAAGTACATTTCAGCATTATCGTCCGAAACCTCATCTGAAACTTAGAATAAAATCAAAAGAATTAATGGACAAGGAAAACGAAATGCATGCTCTTCCTTCTTACATCTTAACAATAACACCGTCATTCATCACAAATCTAAAAGCCATCGCTAATATCCTGGTATCCACGTTTTCTGAAAATCCCAGCAACGCAAATTGCCTTTCTGAGTTTATTAGGCACAAAAATACCACAAACATACCCATCTTACAATACAACGTGGAATCTACCCACCATTAAGCTGCTCAAAGGAAATGTCAGAAGTTCTCAAGGTTCTTTTAAATACGAAGAACTCCACTCCTGGCTCTTATGGCATATACAGTAGTTTTCTCTGAAGAAACTTCCTACCATCGCCATTACATACATCACAAAACTTTTTAACGAAATTCGTAGTACCTGTGAAATTCCAAAAATATGAAAGTGGCTACTGTTATCCCGGTTTTTAAGGTACACAAATTGTTAAACTCTGTCTGTCTGTCTCTCTGTCTCTCTCTCTCTCTCTTGCCTGCACAATCTGTAAACTAATGAAAAAAATCTTATGTGTTACACTCACATGACTTTCTCTACTCTTGTACAAACTATTTTTTACAAACGCTTATTCTCCACATGTCTCATGTTAATCGAGATATCGAGATGTTAATCTTATTGCAGATGCAAGGGGAATTGCTAGGCTTTAAGCGATAGTCAAATATTTTAAGAGCTGGTTGCTATGTGGAGTATTCCATTCTCTTTGCATTACCAGGACAAAAGAAATGAATAACGAATTTGAGAAAAAGTATAAGTATTGGAAAATTTAAGGGAATAACAAGCAATATATCGAAAATGGTTCACTCAACAAAAAAAATGTATATGACATAAATTGTGTATTTTAACGCGATCTACATTTTTTGTGTAGTAAAATTTTGTCTATCTCTTATGGTTTACCAGTTATGCAAAAGTCGTTCACAATGAAGAATACTTTTGGAGACATTCCTAGAAAATTCGAGATATACATTTCATTTGTCATGAAAACATCTTAAACATATGATATTTTAATCAAAATCGTTGGAGCCATTTTTGAGAAAATTAAAATTTTCGAAAAATGTTCCATGTAAAGGGTAATTTGGGGTGGGGGTATTTTCATGAAAACATTCGTGTCGCATCTCTGGAAGATATATAAGTATTGGAAAATTTAAGGGAATAACAAGCAATATATCGAAAATGGTTCACTCAACAACAAAAATGTATATGACATAAATTGTGTATTTTAACGCGATCTACATTTTTTGTGTAGTAAAATTTTGTCTATCTCTTATGGTTTACCAGTTATGCAAAAGTTGTTCACAATGAAGAATACTTTTGGAGACATTCCTAGAAAATTCGAGATATACATTTCATTTGTCATGAAAACATCTTAAACATATGATATTTTAATCAAAATCGTTGGAGCCATTTTTGAGAAAATTAAAATTTTCGAAAAATGTTCCATGTGAAGGGTAATTTGGGGTGGGGGTATTTCCTTGAAAACATTCGTGTCGCATCTCTGGAAGATACTGAACCTAAATACCAAGTTTGGTGTTTATCCGACTGTTCGTTTCTGAGTTATGCTGTTCACAGACACACACACTCACACATACGGACATGTCTCCAAAAATGCTTTTTTTTGGATTCAGGGGGTCTCAAAACATGTATTTCCAGTGAAATCTCGGTATCGAATTTTTGGATGGAATACAATACTTCCCCTACTTACTATACGTAGTAGAGAAGTAAAAAGTAATAAATAAATGGATATTATAGTACTTCGACTTCAAACATTAGATTTCACCATATCAAAGCGGATATCACTAGCTAAGATCAACAAATTATCACCTAATCAACACTGAAAGTGACGTTTGTGACGTATTCATAAACAAAGAACTTTGGTCACAATATGTCTTGATTTGCAAAATGCTTATGAAATGGTATGGAAGGAGAGGGCCATAAAACTGCTTTTTGATATTGGAGTTAACGGCCAAATAGTACAATTCATTGCAAATTTCCTCCTTATTAGATCAATTCATGTAAAACTCAATAAACAGCTATCAGATTTATTTGAACTACAGAATGAAATACCTCAAGGATCAACCTTAAGCCTTACTCTCTTTCTTATTGCCATAAACAAAGTGAGTGAATTAGTTCTTAAGCCAGCTAAAATCAACATATTCACTTATGACATCACAGTACTGTGCAATAGGAAAGAAACAAGCACAATACAACAAATCCTATAAGCTCAACTTACATATATCCAGTCATGGACTAAAAGATCCGGCTTTAAAATTTCTGTATCTAAATCCATTAGAAAATACCTCGTATTATCAAACACTGTTAACGTTAAGGTAATGTAATATCAATACTGTTGGTGCTTAAACTATTATTGTTCATTTGTTATTTCCAATACTTTGTGCTGTGTGCTTTGTACAATGTAATTTATACGTATTTTACATGGTCGCTCATGACCTAGTTGTTAATGTGACCTAAAATAATTAACATTTAAAAACACTTTTGGAATTATAAACAACTAAGCAAGTATCTATCTCTCTCTGTAATGTAATTTCTCGGCTAACAAGGAAATAAAATGGAATTTATTATGAATTTACAATGCTAGGATTGCATAAAAAGTTATATGCAACTCGTGTATATCCTTGTTTTATATCACTCATTAAAATTCCCTGTCACTCATGTGTTCATCGTTACCAAGTGAACAGCATTTGTCGCTCTCTCGATGCTAGAAAGTCGCTAAGGAATATTAAAAGGTGACCAAAAAATATTAAAAAAGGGGAGGGAATTAAAAGCATTACATTTACAATACTATTTCTTGTATGTATGTATATATGCGAGCTATCATAATCATTATCTTCTTGTTCATCTTGTACTTCTTTCCCTAGCTTTCCTTTCGCTTTCAATTCTGAAGTCGAAGGCGTCTCAGCGCAGAACCCATGGTTTGATTTAAAGGAGTAAGATTCTGAACTTCCTATTTTCTTCACCGCTAGTACTATGTCCCTGGCTTTGGCTGATTTGATTTTTACCAAACCTAGATAAGTAGACACTACCCTCTCCTGGCTTAGACTGAAATACCGTATAACAACTTCCAAACTTTGGTTATGTTTACATCAGTGGAATCGTCGAATATGGCTGTACATTTGTTCTACCAGATCACTCACAACTTGTGTAGGAAATGTGGATTGTGTTTCAATGTAGGCGTTTGAATTGTTAGTACCTGAAGGTTGTAACTCTGTCATTCCTATAGCGCTGTCCGTAATTTTACTTACCTCGTCTATAGTGAATGTTTAGCAACAACAACTGCACTGCCCCAGTATTAATCAATTGTACTTTCTCTACCACGTACATAGTAGGTAGGGGATGTATTGCGTTCCATTCAAAAATTCCATAACGAGATTTCACCAGAAATACATATTTTGAGACCCCCTGATCAACTGTGGGGGCCTCTGTGGAGAAGACTGTGATCAACATAATTCAACAACGAAAAGTGAGATAAATACCAAACTTCACATTTAGAATTAGCACCTTCCAAAGATGCGACACGGAGATTTTTAAGAAAATCCCCCACCCCAAACTACCCTTTACGTGGAACAATTTTCGAATTTTTTTATTTTCTAAAAAGATGGCTCTATCGATTTTTATTAACATACCATAGATTAAGGATATTTACACGACAAATAAAATGTATATCTCGAATTTTCTGAGAGTAGCCTATGTATAATCTTGTATAGCTAGTAAACGTTAAGTGATAGATGAAAACGTACTGCACAAAACGTGTAGATCTCTTTAAAGCACACAATTTATTTCAAATAACTTTTTTGTGGCACCAGCCATTTCCGAAATATCCGTTATTGATGGTTCTATTAGTTCAACACTTCGTCATTATTTTCAAGTCCCGTCGATTTTCAGTTGTTTCTCGCAATTGCATGGAAAGAAAATTGAATTTTAAGGCCTATACATAAACATTTTACTATCGTTATTCCCTTTGTATCTGTAACGAAATGTGTAACGTAGTTTTTCCTGCAGAGGTTCAGAGGTTTATCTCGATTAAAATGAAGTAGATCATAAAATTAACTTTCTTATGAATAATTTGAATATCCCCTCTAATACATGATAGGGGTAGAGAAAGTTATTGAATGCAACACATCAGATTTTTAGTTATAGCACTGAATGAAACTTAAGTGCTTTGTCATATGATCGCATATATTCCGTAGGTATATATCGCACTACTTATCCTCCATACAGTTGAAATAAGGTTTGATACGGTAATGTGTATCACAAATTACTTAAAGGTAAATAATAATTGTAATATAAATATGTATTTTTATGTGACATTGATTTCAGAGGTTTATTAATTGTAATTATTATTGGTAAATAATAATATAAGGCTTTACTGAAACTGTTAGTAATGGCGCAAGAATGCAGCGATGGGGTGAGTTGTTTATCATTACCGGGAACCAGGAAGTTACGTAATGTTTCGCGCCTTTTCGGTAAAAAAAAGCTTCTAGAACATTTCCTAAAGTAATATGTATTAGTGGTTTTCATTGGATAGTAAAATAGACGCTAATGTTGGCGCGTTTTATTAGCCAATGGCAGTTCATTTATAATCTTTAGGCGTATCTTGAGGCAAGCCTATAAATAGTGTAGGTTCAAGGGAGCGTTCCCCGCAGTTCAACAAGATTCTCAACACATTACACATCGCCCCCAGTTCAACAAGATTCTCAAAACATTACACATCGTCCCCAGTGCAACAAGATTCTCAACACATTACACATCGTCCCCAGTTCAACAAGATTCTCAACACATTACACGTCAGCCCACCAGTTCTACAAAATTCTCCGTTCATTTATTTCGTCAAGTTACGCGCAACAGAATTACAAGAACTATTATAAAGTATTATACAGTTAAATATATAAAGTTGAAGTACGTGAGTTAAAAGTGAGAAGTTATTACAAACAGTTTCAGTATGGCGATTATCCAGATAAATCTGTGAAAGTGTTCGTGAACGTGTTTTGCAATAAAGATTATAAAACCAATTTCTTCGTCAATATCATTTCTAGACAAAAGATTCCTTTCCGCTTCACACCCTGCAAGAGATACTTGTTCTACTAAGATAATATGATAGCTAGCCGGAGGACAATATATAAAACTTAAAATTCTTTCGAACCCTAATTGATGCAAATTGCTACGCCAGATGGAGTTAAACGAACCAAATAAGGAGTGACGTCACACAAGATGGCAACGCGTGAAGTAAACACATATTTGCTCTCGTAAATTGGCTTCCAAACGTGGTGCTATAATAATGGCAAAACATTATAACAGCCGCATAATTGGCTCCCATACGTGGGGCAGTTAAAGTTATGTAAACAAACATTTATTTGCAACAAACACATATAATATTACCGTTGCAGGTTTCAGTACTAATTCGAAACTCCCGAAGCAACAATCACCTTACTTACAATAACCTTCATCAGAAGGAATGAATGATGAGAGTCAAAACGCCTTACCAGGTCTTAAATGAAGTGGTTTTGAATTTGAATCCCGCCTGCAACTTGTGTAGTAGGTATATACTAGGTAAACGATAAAGTTAAAGCTAAAATCAATAATTATTATAACAGACCTTTTGAGCTAATAGAAATTTATGTATGGCCACAAATACTTCACAGAATTTAGCGATAAAAATTGGCAATTTCGACGTGTAAAATTCAAAATGTCGTCATATTTGTCGTTAGGCTCTAAAAGAGTAAATCGTCGCTAACACAGCACTCACAGTGGTTAGAAATAGCGACAAAGTCACCAAGTTGGCAACACTACTACTAAATATCTACTCATACCGTACTCGGGTAGCCGAGGTAGATAAGGCACGGACTCATAAACGGATGGTCTGTCTTTCGAATACCACCAGGACCGTCCTCCCTTAATGAGTTTTTGTTCAAGTTTTCCTCAGCCCTCATAGCTAGAAAATGCTCTGAAGATACCGCAAACTTAGGCCTGGAACGTTTCCTTCCCAGTTATTTCATTTCACACCATTGTCATCGCCGGCGCTGTATTAGTAAGAGCGGGTATTTAGTAAAAATATCTTGTGTTACATTCACATGACTTTCTCTGCCCATTCTCCAACAATAGTTACAAAACTTATTCTCCTATATACGTCATACTAATTGAGATAAACATCTGCAGAAATGGTTTTATTACATATTTCCTTGCAGATACAGGGGGAATAAGGAAATAAATTAGGCGTAAGCGATAATCAAATATTTTAAAACGGGTCGCTATGTGAGGGCTTTGAAATTCCGTTTTCTCTCTCTTTCTCTCTCTCTCTCTCTCCATTTTACGTCGCTTGAACTACGTAGCCATATCGCGACGGATCTGTTAGGAGAAACCTCGTGGCAGGTTGTGTGGGGGACAGTTAGCCTTCTAGGTCTCATCCCTGTACCATACCATTTTGCTTCGTCACGTGTCCACAGAGCCTTAATGCTAAGCAACTGTACCTCTGCTTCTATACGTGACGGGTAGATGTCAGCTTCGACACGTGTCCACAGAGATCATAGTGCCAGACAACTGTATCTCTGCTTCTACACGTGCGGGCAAACGGCATCAACTGTCGTCCAGTGTACCTGCTTTCATTATCTATGGATAGACGACAGAGAATTCTCTATCACCATTATTTTCATTTTTATTATTGTTTTAGATCTAAGGTGGAACTTTAGGTCGTGGTATTAAATATCCAATCCAGTATTTACCTTAGTGACTGAGGGAAACCATGAAAAAAGCCTGTTAGATTGATCAGCCCACGGGTTTTGAACACGGAACCTGCCGAATGCGGGCCATAGACGTTACCGACTGAGTCTCCCGCTTGGTAAAAAATCTTATTTCTAAAAATTACACGACTTTCTCCACGCATCACTGCACAACAAATATAACAAATATATAATGTTGGACTATTCAAATAGTTATTCTTCTACGCAATTAACTTTAATCCAGTAAATGTGTGCCTGGAAAGTTTATCAAAACAGGCAATACTGATTTGACTCCAAAACAAGTCAGTTTTCGTAATTAATTAGCTTTTGAGGAAGAATAAAAGAATCGAGCATTCTCAAATATGTTCCATTAGATAATGTACTTCTACTGATGAAAATATAAACATAAAACAACGAATATTTCGGAAAGGGTAATGCTACGAAAAGGTTCCTTAACACAAATTAGCTGTACATGTTCACTTTCTCTACTACTTCTATAATAGGTTCACGAGGTATTATTGCATTCCATCCAAAAGTTTTACTTCAATATTTCACCGAAAATACACGTTTTGTGATCCACTGAATTAAAAAAAATTGTAGGAAAACGTTCGCGCGCACATGTGTAGGTATATGTGTGCGAGTGCGCGTCTGTGCCTGCATGATTCAAGAATGAAAAGCTGATTAATACCGAACTTAATATTTAAGTTCAGCCATCTTCCAAAGTTGGACACATTGTAACTTTATGTTTATCAGATGTTTAGATGTTTTGCATGACTAATAAAATGTATTCGTGAAGTTTCTACGAATATCTCTTCATTCTAAATTAATTTTGCACATTTCTCTATAACTAATAAGTCGTAAAACGCATTGCAAGAACAAAATAGAGCTCATTAAATTATACAACTTATTTCAAATAATTTTCGGTAGCATTAGCCGTTTTCAAATATTCGTTGTTACATCTTTAAGTTTTCTCAGGTTGAACTGTAATACGGCATCAAGCAACTTAAGCGATTCTTCTATTTACCCGCATGGGTTAGTAACAAAAACTGTACAGTATGCGAACATTTGTGTTTTTCTTTTCGCAGTATACATGCAACCAAGTTTATATTGCTTAATTTGAAATTATTTCTAGTCTGACATGTATGTGGGTAACCCAGCGTGAGCAGAGAAATCGCATTCTGTATGTGAGATATGTGCGATTATGAAAACTTGTAATGGGGCACATTTGTCTCTGTAGTAAGGCTTTGCCTACATTTTATTATTTTCAAATTAAAACGGATTTAGTATAAATGATTTCACGGGCTATTCCTGGAAAACTCAAGCTATACATTTTATTCCTCATGCCCGTATTCCAAACATAGGATACTCTAATCAAAAGCATTGCATTTAAATAAAAATAACGAAAATATTTTCTGTTGAAGGAGAAGGTTCTTGAACATCTTCGTCTAGCTCTAACATTTTGGTACTAATGTGACTTTTGTTTTGGGATTATGCTGTTCACAGACAGATACAGAAACGCACAGATCGCTTGTCAGAATTCTTTTGTGGGTTCGTGGGAACTCAAAACGTATATTTACGTCGAAATCGTGATACTGAAATTCATGTTGAATTCAATATTAGACTCCAAGAGGGGGAGAAAATAAGACGTTAAGCATAGGTATATTGTATACTCGCGTTTATTCGTTTGACCGATAATGACCAAATAGTAGTTATAAAACGTAAATAATCGAATTTTATATGTTCAATGCCCTTTAATAGCAAAATGAAACCTTTTGAATTTCTTCCAAATTCTAAGCCTGCCCTTGGACCAAAGGAGAGAAACGCTAAGCCTAAGAGTCAATTCAGAATAATAATATTATCTGTAAGTAGGGAGTCAGTGAATTCATTAAACCAGAATGGGGAAATGTAAAATCAGTTTCAACTGACAAATACGGGATTGAGTTTGGCAGGATACAATATACACGGATCTATGCCCTATTGCCCTTTTTCTGTCACAAGCTACCGGTTTCGGGCTTGCTGAAAGCGTTGAAAGTCGGGCAGTCATAATGGATGGAGATTGATGTCGGGAGTTTCCTGCAGAAGAATGGGCCAATAAAACGCACCATTGATTCCTGACTCTGCAGCTGCTAGCAAACAAGCTGGCACTGACATCGCAACAATACTAAAAGCCCCCTTCCCAACGCACTGAGGTGAACCCCCAGGTATTAGGGATGCCAAAGTGAACCTTAAAGACCAAGAGAATGGCTGTTTTTGCTTGGATTAATATTGTTGCTTCCTCCCAAGTGGTTCTCTCTATCATTGTGGGTCCAGTCCACTTTTGAGGTAATTTCAGTTTATGTTATTTTAAACATGGACGTATCATTAGCACTGCCCCCCTTTCATTGCCTGAGAACGGGTTTCATCTTAAGAGTGTCAGATGTGATTTGTTGGATGAATATGTTACATGCAGACGGTTTCATTTAGAGTATGTCCTCTGTACAATGTTAATCAACTAGCAAGCCACATAGTTTCTAACATAGGGGAAATTCAGAAAATATGGGGATTTTAGTGTATATATACACAGTAAAAGTTACTTGATAATATGGAGGAAAGTAAATGCCATTAGTCGTGTTTTATTGCTGGCCATCTTTGGACCAATTTAATATTTTTAAATGGGAACCTACAATTAGGGAAAATACCATCACAACGTCCTCCAAATAAAGCATGACTAATGACATTTACTTTCCCCCATAATATCAAGCAACTCTTATTCAAGACATTTCTTTCTACAACGCTTAGTTTTGGAGATATTGTACAGTCTCTACCTAAATGGCCCACCCTGTATATAGGATAGCCCACATAAAGTGATATAGGTGAATATCCCTTAAATATATGGAAAACCCAAATGCCAAGAATTTCAAATGTTTTCGGGGCAAGGGACCTTCCAAATTGTGATATGGAATATTACGGAGCCCCTTATGGCGTACAGGGGAGTCAACCCATAATTTTGAATGGAACCATGATAATTTATATATATATATATATATATATACTGGTTCCCCTCAATAAACTAATTAACTTTTATTAACATTTCCTTTTTTTCCAATGAATTGTTGAGTTGCTATAGAATGCTTTCGTCGAAGTTGGTTCTTTTTTTTAAAGATTTATTTAAGGTGTTTTGACTACATGGTCTTATCACGACCTGTTAATCATAAAAATGGATTATGATATACATATATAATATATAATGATATACATTAATTACATAAACATGGAATTAGGTAAACATTTACAGTAAATCAGAGAGAAAGTTTGTATACCTCATGAACTTGGGAAGGAAATAAAGTATCAAATGAAAGGACATGGGTATAGTGGTATCAAAACCACCTGAACTCTCAAAATACAATACAGTATCTAGTTCGTCATATTTACTGTGACTCTTCAAAATTCACAAATTCTATACTTTGTATACAGCTCCTATATGTTAACAGTTATAGAAAACGTCACCAAATGAATCACCAAGAGCTTAGTTGTAAACGGAGCATTTAATAAACTAATTTAAAGTAATCACCTGCATATTTATTGACTTAGTTATTCGTTTAGTACTCTTACCTATTACTGTATATTTCAATGAAAACACCCTATAACAGCTTAACAATTAATTTTAGGAAAAAAACGTCTTAATAAAAGCTGTTTAGTTTATTGTTGGGAATGAATCAGATATAAAAAAATGAAATTAAAATTCTACGGTTGGCTCTCTGTGCCCCATAAGACACTTCGTGGAAACATTTTCTACGTCATAATTTTGAAGGCCCCTTGTTCCAATAAGGTTTGGAACTTGTTACGATTGTTTTTTTTTCTATTCATTTAAAAGATATTCACCTGTAACACTTTCTTGGCCACCCTGTATGTGTGTATATATATATATATATATATATATATATATATATATATATATATATATATATAGGTTTGTAAAAGGTATCGGCACTATCACTGCAAGTAGGCCAGTCGGCCCTTTTTAGCTTTCAACGTGGCCCCTGAGAGAGAAGAATGAGGGGAGAGATCCGAAGGGTGACCAGATCCGGATGTCGACGGGCGCAAGCACGGACGGGTCCCTAACGTTTTCAGGGTTCCCGAAGCGGAGCCCCACGCTAAGGAGAGACCTAACTGAGCGGTACCGCAGCGATGCCAGGAAAGAAATCTTTACAGAGGAAAGCCACCGCCCAGCCGCAACCCGCCGAACGCCGTCGCATGGTCTTACAATCCTAAAAGGTTGTACCATCAAGGAAGTTGATGGGTATAGAAACGAGAGGCAGGAGAGTCGTGGTAGAAGATGAACAACCAGGGGAAACCACGAAAAATCCATGGACCAGAGTGGGCGATCGCCGGGGATCCATTCCGGACCTCCCGAATGCGGGCCACAGACGTAACCAGCTGAGCCACCCCGCTCGTTTATAGGTATGTATACGAGAATTAAGTAATTATTCTCACGTTTACCACGTGTTTGCCTATGTCTTACCCACCAACCAATAAATGGACTCTCCCTTTCGACTCAATGTGCAAGAGCTGTGGCGAGTAGAAGACAGATTTAGTATGAGCTACCGATCTAAGCTGTTGTGTTTTCGCCATGTTCATAAAACAGGAACATCGAAGTTGATTGAAGATTCAATGTACCTGCTCGTACAGTGTCATGCAGATCTCGTGAAGGCACAGAACACTGGCGAGGAGGGCTGGAAATGTGAAAGCTATGGTGCTTCTTGAGTACGACTGTGATGACGTTATCCTACGTACATGCTGTACCGCAAGGCAAAATGTTATTGCACAGCATTTGTCATTTTTGGAACATTATCTCAGACCAACGTTGAGAAGCGGTGACACTTTTTACAGAATCCTCTCATCATTTTGCAACACAAGCACAACCTGTAACTGATCTGTATCGTCGCTGGGGTTGAGAAGTGCTTTTCCATCCACCATATTCACCGGACCTAAGCCCTGCGATTACGACCTAAACCCGGTTCGCTACGTGGAATACGATTCGGACTGTTCCCGAAATTCTGCAGGCATTAGACCGCTCCATCAAGAACATCAACAAAACAGGCGCTGCAACAGGACCCTACCTACGACTTCCACATCGCTGGCAACGGGTTATTGAAAATGCTCATGTTTACACTCAAGGACTGTAGAAGTTTCATACAAGAGTTTTCATATATGTTTTCATACATGTATCATTCTTGTAATAAATAAGTCGTTGCTACTATTAAAGTTCCAAATTATGTACATTTGCTCAAGAAAGTATTCGTCTGCACTTTAAAAAATTCTAGCAGCCAAATTAATGTATGGAAAAATCTAATTTCTTTTTGGGGGAATAAAGATAAAATGGTAACACAGTTTATGTGTATTGGCTGTTTTTCAGATCGTTAATTTTACATAATTTTTTTAAAAAAAATATGCCAAACTTGCAACTTCTTTGTACGTGTGTTTTCAAAATTATCTTTCTGCATTGGGTAGAGCATTTTTGTGAGTACATCCACACACTTTCATCGACATATAACAAACTGGTGGAGAAATAAATTCGTGAAATCGTAAAAAGTGAGCCGAAAATGAGGAATTAAGTCAAAAACGTTGAAAATTCCCAACTCTGGCATTTTATTTCTCCGTCAAATAAAATCCTGTTTTCATCGCAAAATCAAGTAATATAAAAGAAAATTGCTCTACTCAATGCATGTAAGATAATTCTGAAAGCACCATGTACAAAAATATTGCAATATGGGCATATTTTTCAAAAAATTATAAAACTGATAAAATGAACGATCTGAAGAACCGCCAAAAAACGTAAACTGTATTACCATTTGATCTCTATATCCAAAACAAATTAGATTTTCCCTCCATTAATTTGGCTGCTACAATTTTTAAATATATATATATATATATATATATATATATATATACAGTTACTCAAGAAAGTATTCGTCTGCACTTTAAAAAATCTGATGTGTTACACTCACATGACTTTCTCTACTCTTGTACAAACTATTTTTACAAACGCTTATTCTCCATATGCTTCATGTTAATCGAGATATCGAGATGTTAATCTTATTGCTAATTTTCTTGTAGATGCAAGGGGAATATGGTAGGTTATAAGTGATAGTCAAATATTTTAAGCGCTGGTTGCTATGTGGCGCATTCCATTCTCTTTGCATGTCCAGGACATAAAAAAGTGAATAACGAATTTGAGAAAAAGTATAAGTATTGGAAAATTTAAGGGAATAACAAGCAATATCTTGAAAATGGTTCACTCAACAACAAAAATGTATATGACATAAATTGTGTATTTTAATGCGATCTACATTTTTTGTGTAGTAAAATTTTGTCTACCTCTTATGGTTTGCCAGTTATGCAAAAGTCGTTCACAATGAAGAATACTTTTGGAGACATTCCCAGAAAATTCGAGATATACATTTCATTTGTCATGAAAATATCTTAAACATATGACATTTTAATCAAAATCGTTACAGCCATTTTTGAGAAAATTAAAATTTTCGAAAAATGTCCCATGTAAAGGGTAATCTGGGGTGGGGGGATTTTCTTGAAAACCTTCGTGTCGCATCTCTGGAAGATACTCAACCTAAATACTATGTTTGGTGTTTATCCGACTGTTCGTTTCTGATTTATGCTGTTCACAGACACACAGACACACGCAGACAAACAGACACACAGACACACACACGGACATGTTTCTAAAAATGCTTTTTTTGGATTCAGGGGGTCTCAAAACATATTTCCGGTGAAATCTCGGTATCGAATTTTTGGGTGGAATACAATACTTCCCCTACTTAGTATACGTAGTAGAGAAAGTAAAAATACATCATTCAAGATATATATCTTGATGCATAGCCATAAACACTCAAGGCTGGGAAAGCACAAATACAGATCCAGCTCAATCGCAATAAGTAGCTGACATACATATTAAACCCGCAGACACAACACAAACCCTATCATCAAATCGGGCTATGAAGGCCTGCTTCACTCTTTCGCTTAGCCTGAAGAAGCACTTTATAGCCCGATATAGGTAGATACAGCGATTGTATTGTGTCTGCGTTTTTATTATGCACCAGCTGGATCCCGAGGTTGTTGGGTAGCTTTTTAAATCGAATGACGATTTAATTAATTTCAATTAGCTCCCTCCGTTCTTTAGGAATCTATTGTACAATGATGCAAAAGTTTTTATACTGAATTCTCCCCTTTACCTCTTATAATTGTAATTTTGTACAACCCCGGCTATAACCAATAACGGATAAAAAATTCATGACATTGACGTAAAAGAATATAAAACATCGGCGGAACGTCTGACCTTCTTAACATCCCCCCTGGCAGTCTTCCAAGTTCTGGAAATGCTGCATAGCCTATAAATACTCTTTGGCGATGGAACAATCATCGGTTGGAATGGTTAGGTACATAATTGTTTTTAGATAATCGCAGTATATAATCACATTTTAAACCATTGTATTTTCCCTTTGGTCCCATAGTTTTTAATAACTTAAGAGCTACATGGTTTTCATTCAATGCATAAAACCTTAACATATGAACATATACAACGAAACAGAAGAATATCAAGATTCCCCGCTCCCAGTTAACCGCTTTGGAAAAGACGCATTCTCTGCTATCGTCGAGAAAAATATTATTCTGAGTTGTTAGTTATAAAATATCGGTTGATTGATTTATAACGTTACCTGGACACAATTTTGCTTGTTTATACAATTATTTAACACACCCTGCTAACGATCTTGATTACAACAAAATAAATAAAAAAGCTTTCTTACTTCAGGTTATTAAAGTATGTTAACATTAGTATCGCATATATATCGTATCGTTTTAAGCGTATTCCATTCTCTTTCGTTTTGCTGCGGCTTAGTTGCTAAATCGTGGCCATTAAATATATATTTATACTACTTGGAATGAAATATCAGCGGCATTTTTCTTACTTTACATGTGTATTCTGTGGAGTAGCAACTGTTTTTAACTCCATGGCAATCTCAACTAAAAGTCAAAGACCTTCTTTTATAACCCCAATGTGTTCATATTTAGGCACATGGGCTTTGTAAATCCTTTTTAATCGTTTAGTTTTATGAAATAAAGTTTTATAGACCATGTTCGTCAGATAGAATTTGGCTTTTCAATGGTGAAAGAGTTATCAAAATCGTTGAGTGGTTTTTGAGATTATCCTACACACACAGACACACACACATACAAATGTTCTATCTTATAATATTAATATAGATTTCAGTTACTTGTTTATATATATATATATATACATACGTATTCCTTTAATAATCAATTATTTATTATAAGTATATACATCATAAGTAACATTAATTGCTATACCAGTGTATGTTTCTCGGTGAGAAATGGCCCGTGACCCTGCGCTCAATATTTCTCTGCCCCTTTCCATTTACTACGTTCTCTAGCACCTACGTAGGGGAAATATTGCATTCCATCCAAAAAATCGATACCGAGATTTTACCGGAAATTCATGTTTTCAGTTCCCCTGACACATCAAGAAAATGTTTTTAGAAAAAGATTCATGTGAGTGTATCTGTCGTCCGTCCGTCCGTCCGTCCGTCCGCCTATCTGTGAACAGCATAACACAAAAGCCAGAGTTCAGCAACTTCCAAGCATGCGACACTCATTTTCAGGAGAATCTCCCACTCCTAACCACCTTTGCATAGAAAGCTTTTCGTTGTATTTTATTTTTTTAAAACTAGCTCTAACGATTTTGATAAAAATACCATATGTTTAAGATGCGAATATTTGCATTACAAATAAAATGTAGTCTTAAATTTTTTGCAAATAGCCTTGAAATCCCCCCTATTCGAAATTAATTTTGTATAAGTGTTAAATCATAAGAAATAAGACTACTTCATAAGGCTAACTACACACAAATGCAGATCTAGTAAAAACACAATTTATTTCAAATAATGTTTTGTAGCATCAACATTTTCCACCATGAACAGTTTCCTTTTACGGGGGGAAGGGGTTCAGGTGTCCTCAAAATGAGTATTCTCGATTAAATCTCGATATATAAATATTTCTGATGGACTGCAATGTTGTAGAAAAGAACTGGTTAGTAACGGGTAGATAAATTCGTGCAAGTATTAATTAGTTCTACTTTTCTTTATTCTTCTTCTTCCTTTGAAGCACTAATAATCAACATTTGTGTATACAATGAAAGAGTAGAGAATGTTAATTTACTAAGTTTGGATAAACGAAAAACATTCTGACATAGAAAAGCACTAAATAAGCACTTTTAATATGTATAAATGTGGCAGTAAACTTAGTGTTTAGCACATATGTGTAGAATGGCTACAGCTAACGCTGGTTAGCAGACATTCATGTATTTTACATATTACATTTTAGTTCCTGTTGAATTATTTCTGAATCATTTCTCTGTAAATTCAATTTAAACTGTAACTCAGGTACTTGCGCGTTTTCCAGGTTTAATTTAACTGCATAGTTTGCCTGGTTGAATCTAGGATATTAGAAAACAAAATAAAAGACTTCATTATACCAGAGTTATTTAACTTCTCGCAACTTTTGCTCTTATTGGTTTCTTTGCGCCGCATTAAAGTAAAGGCAATAAACTTTATAACTGTAGTTAATTCAGGTTAAATGTTCTTGTTTTCTTTTTATTTCTTCTGCAACTTATTTAATTTAGAGGCTTAACTTCTCTACCGCTTACCTAAAGTAGAGGAATTATTGCAGTCCACACCAAGCTTCACCTTCTATATTCCATATAAATACAGCATTTGAAGTCCCCTGAATTCAAAAGAAAAAACAAATAAATTAAAATATATAAATAAAACACCTTTACCCAAAGTTAAAAATTTGGTTGAATATAAATTTTACACTTAACTCAGACACTGTTTAAGGATATACTGTTATTTCTGCTGGAAATATTTTTCAGAGGTGGATGCATTGAAAATATGAAAGGGAAATCTGTCTTGCTCCTCTCGACAATGCACAGTGCTCCTGATGGCAACTAGACACTAAAACGAGAAATTGTACATATTTATAAGACACGTGGATGTCTCTGACAAACAAAAACGTATACTATTTCGAAATGTACACGTCGGTGGACTTTACGATTATTCAGTAGTAACTTGGATCAAGCTGCATAAGCGCATTGCTTTTCTTCATGACAGTGAAAGAACCGCGGAGATATGGTGAAAAGATTTCCTGGAAATCCCTAGTTTCCAGCTTGGGTCTCCACACTTGCAGGTGCGTTTACAGAATTTGCCTCGGGAGCTCTCTGAAAATATGACATTGTTTTTAGGAGCGAAACAACCAAAGCACCCTCAGCTTGATTAATAAAGGCTAGCAGATTTGCAGAAACGAGCATTGCAGGAAAGTGAACATTGCATGCTCAAAATGTGGTAGACTGCCTCTGTGATCGAGAAGTCAGCCCGAAGGTCTTGGGTTCAATCCCTGGCTCTGACTGTGGAGTTTTTCTTTAATTAAAACCTTTTCCTACCCTCCGCAGAATCTGGAAGTATGCATGTGGAAGTGCATCTACGTGTTTAACATCAAAGCACCCAATATGGCCATAGAATCTAAAAGGGGCTATACAAAAATTCTGATGTGTTACACTCACATGACTTTCTCTACTTTGTACAAACTATTTTTACAAACGCTTATTCTCCATCTACTTCATGTTAATCGATAAACATTTGCAGACTCTATCTTATTGCTAATGTTCTTATAGATGTAAGGGGAATATGTATTTACAAGGGCAATATAGAAATACATTAGCCTTTAAGCATAGACATTACTCTTAATAGCTGGTTGCTATGTGCAGCTCCATTCTCTTTGCCACAGATTAATACTCTGCATATCCAAGACAAAAAATCTGATTTGTTACACTAACATGACTTTCTCTACTCTTGTACAAACTATTTTTACAAACTCTTATTCTCCATCTATTTCATATTAATCGAGATAAACATCTGCAGAAACGATCTTTTGACATGCAAAGAGAATAACATTTTACACATAGCGACCAGTTCTAAAAATATTTGACTATCGCTTAAGGCTTACTATGTTCCCCTTGTTTTGTATTTGCAAGGCAATATAGAAATACAGTAGCCTTTAAGCATACACATATCTCTTAATAGCTGGTTGCTAGGTGCAGCACCATTCTCTTTGCCACAGATTAATTGCATATCCAAGACAAAAAAAATAATAACGAATTCCCATTTGAGAAAATAAGTATTGAAAAATTTAAGGAAATAACAAGCAATATCTCGAAAAAGGTTCACTCAACAACAAAAAATGTATATGACATAAATTGTGTGCTTTAGCGTGAACTACATTTTTTGTGTAGTAAACGTTTGCCTATCTCTTATGGTTTACCAGTTATGCAAAAGTCGTTCACAATGAAGAATACGTTTAGAGACAATCCCAGAAAATTCGAGATATACATCTTATTTATTTGAAAATATCTTAAACATATGATATTTTAATCAAAATCGTTAAAGCCATTTTTGAGAAAATTAAAATTTTCGAAAAATGTTCCATGTAAAGGGTAATCTGGGGTGGGGGATTTTCTTGAAAACCTTCATGTCGCACCTCTGGAAGATACTGAACCTAAATACCAAGTTTGGTGTTGATCCGACTGCTCGTTTCTGAGTTATGCTGTTCACAGACACACACACACACACACACACACACACACAGAGAGAGAGAGAGAGAGAGAGAGAGAGAGAGAGAGAGAGAGACGCACACGGACATGTTTCCAAAAATGCTTTTTTTTTATTCAGGGGCCTCAAAACATGTATTTCCGGTGAAATCTCGCTATCGAATTTTAGGGTGGAATACAATACTTCCCCTACTTACTATACGTAGTAGAGAAAGTAAAAATAAAATGTTTAATCCACGTGACTTTCCCTACCCTCTCTCGTTTGTTAGTGGGTATAGAAACTAGTCTTACTAAAGGTTATCTTTATATCTACTTCATTTTAATCCAAATAAACGTTTATAAAAATAACTATATTACGCGTTTCGTTATAGAGACAAAGGGAACAGTGATAGTCAAATGTTTATGAATTGGACGCTATACGCTGACCTTAAAATTCCATGTCGTTTCAATGGAATCGCGAGAAACAACTGAATGTTGACAGGACTTTAAAAGAATGGCTAAGTATTAAACATTCGAACCATTAATGACGGATATCTTGGAAATGGCTTATCCCGCAAAAAAATATTTAAAATAAATTGTGCATTTTAAAGAGATCTACACTCCTTGTGTAGTACGTTTTCGTCTATCGCTTGACGTTTACCAGTTATACAAGATTACACAAAATTCCTTCAGAATGAAGAGGACTTCAAAGGCTATTCTCAAAAAATTCAAGACACATTTTATTTGCCATATAAATATCTTAATATGTGGTGTTTTAATCAAAATCGTTAAGAGCCATCTTTTAGAAATGGGTTCCACATAAAGGGTAATTTTGGGTGGAGGGATTTTCTTAAAAGTCTCGGTGTTGCATCTTTGGTAGGTACTGAACTTAAATATCAAGTTTGGTGTTGATCCGGCTTTTTGCTTTTGAGTTATACTGTTTATAGACACACACCGACTATTTTCTAAAAATGCGTTTTTTGGGGTTCAGGGCGCCTCAAAACATGTATTTCCGGTGAAATCTCGCTATCAAATTTTTGGGTGGAGTACAATACCTTCCCTACCTACTATGTACGTGGTAGGAAAGGTAATAAATAATGTGGAAGACCAGCAGGTAACGATCACAGAAAAGAAATTGACATCACGTTTCCAAAGACAATAAGACACATAATATGTTTAGGTGTGTGCTGATGTAAAGTCATTACAATGACAGAGCAAAACGATATAAAAGATATACTTCTATAACAAAATATTAATGTTTGGTGTGACATCTAACCTTATGGAATGTCCTGTCTTTCATGTTACCAGGGGTGGGTTAAGAATTTACAGCTCAGAAAACCATCATCACGTTTGACATTTTTGGGTCATAAATCCACAACTGGTGATGGGGATAAGGGCAACAAATCTAGCCTTTCTGGCGGTATGTTTACACTTGCAACTTGCAGATGTGAACCATCCCATACTGCAACCTTTTTGTCAGCGTTTATTGCGGACCTCTTAGGGATTCTTTGTATGAAAGTTAGCCGACAAACAAGAGAGGTTCTTAGAGCATATGGCAGTATTCACCGGCAATTTCTTTTGAACTAAAGCTCTTATGCCAACTCAGAAAATCCAGAGGTCCACTGATAGACGTGACTATAACAATTACACCGAGGATTTATATGTAGTGAAATTGCTAAACTGTACTTGTAAAGGTCTTTAACATGTGCACATAAACATAAAAATCTGATGTGTTACACTCACATGACTTTCCCTACTCTTATACAAACTATGTTTACAAACGCTTATTCTCCATCTACTTCATGTTAATCCAGATAAACATTTGCAGACTCTATCTTATTGCTAATTTTCTTCTAGATGCAAGGGGAATATATATTTACAAGGGCAGTATCGAAATACAGTAACCTTTAAGCACATACATATCTCTTAATAACTGGTTGCTAGGTGCAGCACCATTCTCTTTGCCACAGATTAATACTCTTTGCATATCCAAGACAAAAAAATGAATAACGAATTCCCATTTGAGAAAATAAGTATTGAAACATTTAAGGGAATAATAAGCAATATCTCGAAAATGGTTCACTCAACAACAAAAATGTATATGACATAAATTGTGTATTTTAACGCGATCTACATATTTTGTGTAGTAAAATTTTGTCTATCTCTTATGGTTTACCAGTTTACCAAAAGTCGTTCACAATGAAGAATACTTTTGGAGACATTCCCAGAAAATTCAAGATATACATTTTATTTGTCATGAAAATATCTTAAACATATGATATTTTAATTAAACTCGTTAGAGCCATTTTTGAGAAAATTAAAATTTTCGAAAAATGTTCCATGCAAAGGGTACTCTGGGGTGGGGGATTTTCTTGAAAACCTTCGTGTCGCATCTCTGGAAGATACTGAACCTAAATACCAAACTTGGTATTTATCCGATTGTTCGTTTCTGAGTTATGCTGTTCACAGACAGACACACAGACAGACAGAGACACACACGGACATGTTTCCAAAAATGCTTTTTTTGGATTCAGGGGATCTCAAAACATGTATTTACGGTGAAATATCGGTATCGAATTTTTGGGTGGAATACAATACTTCCCCTACTTACTATACGTAGTAGAGAAAGTAAAAAGATGTTTAATTATGCGTTTGGGCTCGGATCCAATATGTTTGAATTCAGTTTTGAGTTCATTAACAGTAAAGGTTCTCTTCCACCAAACTTCCAGCTAGAAGATTACAACATGGTCTGCTATGATAGAACGCCAATGAATGCTCTAAATCGCTAAAGGCGGGTAAGTACAAGAGACACCAATTCTGTAAACTTTTATCTAGATTAACATAAAGTAGGTAGATGAATTTGTTTTTTACAAGAATAGTTTATGGAAGGATGGCTAGAGAAAGAAATGTGAATGCAACACTACGATTTTTAAAGTACCTATATGAATTATAAATTTATCAATTTAGAAAAACGGACCAAAAAATGATAGTGACTGTAGAGAGTTGATTCATTTTATTTTAAATTACATCGTGAGATTAATTTTACTTGTAGCCCAGATTTGTTCGCGTAATACATTTTTATAATTGTATGTTATACGCTGTGGTCATTAAAAGATAAAATTATAACAAAAGCAATAGAATTCAAGAAAACTATGGCTGCTTACTAATGTAGTATGCTTGGACTGTATCCTCTGAGATTTCGAATTGCATTTGCCTTCCGATTCCCATATCTGTAGGTATACATAAAACTCAAAATCTGAGGATTGGTTTGTTATATCGAATATAAATCCACACCGATTCCAACCAAATTTCTCACGGGTAACCTTTGACATAAGACAAAAAAGATTATCTAACTTGGGATGTTATATTCCGTTCCGCAACATTCTCCTTCTACTTACCCATCAACACACCCACCCACTTAGTCGCGATCGATAGTACCTGCATATCACCTTATCTACTACCTACCTATTACTCGGGAGATTTAGCAATAGCGCTGGTTTTGCGGCGTATCGTGTTTACATTCCAGTAGTCTGTACTCGCTATACACAACAGAGATATTACTGCGTTGGCCGCAAGTAAACCTAAAGTAGTTGATGCTTGAGTAGTGCCCTTTTTGGGAGGGGAGTAGTGACGTGAAGTTAAGGAGAGGAATTGACCAGAAGTAAGGAAAGATATTGGGGTTCCGCTGAGCACCCCCGATAGTGCGGAAGGTAACTGCCAACTGATTGCGCTGGCAGTGGGTGCAGGAAATGTCCGGGTGACAGCCATGACCGTGCCAGGGCCCTGACTGTCCCCCGGGGAGTGGACGTAGGATTAGGAAGGAGTGCGATTTTATTTTTCTTTAATCATTCTTGTTTGTGTAGTGGCAGTGTTAAGGTGATGAGAAATGTATGTGAGTTTAATTCAACGGCGGTTGTGTTGATATCTCGGTGTGAATGGGGGAGGATCCATTTGGACGTGCTGCTCGATGAAATTCCTGATGAGCAGGTAGCCTTCATCGAGCTTCTGTTGACTGGCTTGGAGTTCAGCAATCTGGTTTTTGATGTCGGTGTGTGCCTGGTGATTTAGCTGCAGTAGGTACGGCGGCGATAATGGGCTCCAGGGTTCCCAATCGGAGAAGTATTTCACTGTTATGAATCTATCGCAATGGTGTAGGTAACAGTTAAACAAAATAGACAGTTGGCAAACGAAATACGAGTCCTCTTCCTTCTTCCTTACTTCTTCTTCTTCTTCTTCTTATTAGTTGCCGAGCATAGTAATAAAATAGCGTACAGAATTCGGCATAATCATATACCCTATTTACTATGTATAAATAATAAGTTCCTGTGCTACATAAACATTGACAATGTAAGAATAACAAAGAAATCGAATTCGGCGATCCTGCCCGATTTTCGGATATTACAATTTTCCCATAATGTATATAGGTAATTATATTCAGCCCCTTGTGTTATAATGCACAGCGACCTTTTTACTTTCCCTACTACGTAGGGGAAGTATTGTATTCCACCCAAAAATTCGATACCCAGATTTCACCGGAAATATATGTTTTGGGACCCCCTGAATCCAAAAAAAAACATTTTTGGAAACATGTCCGTGTGTGTGTGTGTGTGTGTGTGCGTGTGTGTGTGTGTGTGTGAACAGTATAACTCAGAAACGAACAGTCGGATAAGCATCAAACTTGGTATTTACGAGGTTCAGCGTCTTCCAGAGATGCGACACTAAGGTTTTCAAGAAAATCCCCCCACCTCAGACTACCCTTTACATGGAACATTTTTCGAAAATTTTAATTTTCTCAAAAATGACTCTAATGATTTTGATTAAAATATCATATGTTTAAGATACTTTCATGACAAATAAAATGTATATCTTGAATTTTCTGGGAATGTCTCCAAAAGTATTCTTCATTGTGAACGACTTTTGCATAACTGGTAAACCATAAGAGATAGACAAAATTTTACTACACAAAAAATTTAGATCGCGTTAAAATACACAATTTATGTCATATACACTTTTTTATTTTTTTGTTGAGTGAACCGTTTTCGAGATATTGCTTGTTATTCCCTTAAATTTTTCAATACTTATTTTCTCAAATGGGAATTCGTTATTCATTTTTTTGTCTTGGATATGCAAAGAGTATTAATCTGTGGCAAAGAGAATGGTGCTGCACCTAGCAACCAGCTATTAAGATATATGTCGATGCTTAAAGGCTACTGTATCTCTATATTGCCCTTGGCAATTACAAAACAAGGGGAACATAGTAGGCCTTAAGCGATAGTCAAATATTTTTAGAACTGATCGCTGTGTGTAAAATGTAATTCTCTTTGCATGTAAAATGATCGTTTCTGCAAATGTTTATCTCGATTAATATGAAATAGATGGAGAATAAGAGTTTGTAAAACTTGTTTGTACAAGAGTAGAGAAAGTCATGTGAGTGTAACACCAGAATTTTTTCTTCTTTTTCTTTGTCTCTTTCTCTTTCGTTACCATACACTTTTTTTTCTTTCTCTACTACGTATAGTAAGTAGGGGAAGTACTGCAATCCACCCAGAAATTCGATTACGAGATTTCCCCGGAAATACACGCTTTGAGGCCCCCAGAATCCAGAAAAAGTAGTTTCAGAAAAAGGTTTGTGTGTTCGTGTGTCTGTGAACAGCATAACTCAAAAACGAAAAGCTGAATAAATACCAAAATGTATTTAGCTTCAGTATCTCTCAAGATGCGATACGAAAATTTTCAAGAAAATGTCCTCACCCGGACTACCCTTTACATGGAACATTTTTCGAAAATTTTTATTTTCTCAAAAATGGCTCTAACGATTTTGATAAAAATATAATATGTTTAAGCTACTTCCATAACAAACGAAATGTATATCTTAAATTTTCTGGGAATGTCCTCAAAAAAACGTCTTCATTCTGAATGGATTTTGCATAACTGGTAAACCGTAAGAGATAGACAAAATTTTACTTCACGAAAAATGTAGGGTTCGTTAAAACACACAGTTTATGTCATACAAATGTTTTGTCCAGTGAGCCATTTCCGAGATATTCCTTCTTATTTGTTTGAATTTTCCAATACTTATACTTTTTCTCAAATGGGAATTCGTTATTGGCTTTTTTTCCCCCTGGACATGCAAAGAGAACGGAATGCTCCACATAGAAACCTTCTTAAAAGTTTTGACTGTTACTTAAAGCCTACTATATTCCCGTTGCACCTATAATAAAATTAGCAATACGACAGTTTCTACAAAATTTTATATTGATTAATATGAAGTAGATGGAGAATAAGCGTTAGTAAAAATAGCTTGTACAAGAGTAGAGAAAATCATGTGAGTATAACACTTTTTCCTTAAGGGTGAGCCAAAGCTCTCTCAACGACGTAACGCTAAACAAAACAGGCAGCTGACAAACGGAATACCGATCTCCTCCTCCTCTTCTTTTCTATCCTTCATATGTTAATGTTTATTAACACCTCAGAAAAAGCAATTTTATTACTGGTTGTCAAAACATCGCGGCATGTAAGTTGTACATGTACAGAGAGAAGGAAAGGGAAGGGGTGAGGACGACTGTGGGGTAAAGAGTGGAAAATAACAGAGAGGGAAAAGAAAAGACATAGAGGGGAAAGAAATGGAGAAGTAAAGATAGATTAGGAAGAGAGAGGAAGAGGGCGAGGGAGGGGGAAAGAGAGAATAGCCTCGGTATTTAACGCCATAACGCGAGCATAGATACGAGTTCTACTAGTATAGGTATAACAATGTTGTGAAGTCTCCAGATTTGGGATTCGTAAATAGTTTGCAATTTAGGTACATATCTACAAATCATAGGTTAACTATTACAATAGCCCATTAATAACAGCTTTTGCACGATCATGTGTTTTCTATGTATTCCCGATGATGTTTACACAGAAGGAAATTTAGAATTCCAACGCTGCATTCGTTTCCAAGGAAACCCATGTCTACCAACATACATTTGGTGGCTATAATAACATACAATGTACACAATATACACAAAAGAAATAAAATACAACCCAATTTTCCATGCCATTTCAATATCTGGTCTTCATAATCCACGTCTCCGACTTCAAATACCTACTTATTGAAATACCGAATTTCTGGATATTTTATATCCTTATTTACAATTAACTGTTAGTTGAAACCAAATTAGAAGTATATTCAATTAATTACTAACATAAGTAAGAAGCAAATTAGTAGTAATCAGTTTCGACCTATCGTCCATATTATTGCTTTCAAACAACCTGCTTTGAGTCGCGACATCAACTATTGACTCAAAGCCTCCTGAATTATAGTAACTTAAAAGGTAAAGGTACTGACGAACGTAGAGGCCCCCGAAACGGGGCAGAGCACCGCATGCAGGCCATCCGGCCACCCTTTTTTATTTATGGACGCTCTTTAACTGCTGTGGTCCTTAGCATCCCATTCCATATTGGGCGTGAAAGACCGGAAATTTTGTTGAGGCCTCTTTATCAGGCTTGAGGTTCTTTTACGTGCCGTAAATCTGGACACGGGACCATCGGCTTTACTTCCCTTTCGAAGGAAGCCATGCTAAGGATTTTTACGTCCGAAAAAAAATCCATCGCCCTCTGCCGGGTTTGTACCCGCGACTTAGGGAGCTAGAAGCTATCATGGTAACCACTACACCACGGAGGACGACGATACGACCCCTTGTCCTTCTACTGTCGGATGAGGGGAGAAACCCCAAGGGCGACCAGAAACGGATGACGGCGGGCGCGGTAATGGACGGGATCCCTAATGTTTCCAGATTGAACGCATCCAACGCCGTCCGGGCCCACCCATAGACCCCGAGTCTCGGGGGTCCCCGAAGGAGCGCCTGCCCGAAAGCAACCGGAGGAGAATCCTAATCGAGCTGTCCCTGGACATCAGAAAGAAACTTGCACAGAGAGCAAGCCACCGCCCAGCCTCAATCTGCCGAACGCCGTCGCCTGGTCCTACAACCCTGAAACAGACAATATGATGGGCACAGGAAATAAGGGGCAGGAGGGTTGTGGTAGAAGATGAACTACCCCAGCATTCGCCTGCCGACCCGGGAAATCACGAAAAACTCATAGGTCAGCGTGAGCAGTCGCCGGAAATCGAACCTGGGACCTCCCAAATGTGAGTCGCATTGGTTAGCGCAATGCCACCTCCCTCGTAATTATAGTATCTTACTAAGCCATCGTATTAGTTAATAGCTGTTGAATTGGCAGCATTGCGTTACCAGGTTGTCCTCCGTGGTCTAGGGGTACCATGCTAGCCTCTAGTTCCCAAGATCGCGGGTTCAAACTCGGCGGAGTGTGATAGATTTTTTCGAGCGTAAAAATCCTTAATATGGCTTCCTTCGGAAGGGAAGTAAAGCCGGTGGCCCCGTGTCGTAGATTTACGGCATCTAAAAGAACCTCAAGCCTGATAAAGAGGCCTTTGAGCTAAACTTCCGGTCTTTCATGCCCAATATAGAATGGAACGCTAAAGACCATAGTAGTTAAAGAGCGTCCATAAATAAAACTCAATTTAATTTTATTTTATTGCGTTACCAGAATTCCGAGGTGAATATGGGTAAATTCATTAGAACATTATTGGATTCTTTATTATTAATTCATACAAAATAATTAAAAACTGCACAAAAAGAGTCGACTTCGTCTCATCTTTTCAAACAATGCCTTGATTCTGTAATAATGCACTTGCTACCCTCATATCGCAATTGTTGTTTCAGCCTGTGATTTGTCGCCACATAGTAAAAAGGTTTATATCACGTTGAGGTAAATGAAAGCAAAATCGACCTTTCATAGAGATCCCTGGTAATTACTGCATCTGAATCGAGTAAAGGAGCACGTTAGTTGCGGTTTTTTCACATGCAGATGTCTCTGAAAAACACCCCCTTCTCAGAAGGGGAAAAAGTGTGGTTGGGGGGGGGGCGATCTTTATCAAATGAACTAACGTTCTCGTCTAAGCACTGATAGTATTCTGCAGCACGATCATCCCAACTTCCATACATCACTGTCGGCTCATCATGGCTGCAAACAAAGCCACGAAAAGGCTCAGGGATAAAGACATTATAGCAAGCTGTATCAACCTCCTCCTTCCCCTTTTATGTTGCTAGCGGTCGACGCCATTTTGTTTGATGCGTTATTAATGACAAGAGAAACATTAATGTTGTGCCGTCATTGTCACGCCATGAGGATAGAGATCAAAATCGCTTACAGCGAGTCAAGTAGTGTCTGCGTTTAACGTACGGCAGTCCGTGCAAAGGAAAATAAACCTTATCTGCAAGGTGTAATTATGGTAAATGGATGAGGTCTTTTTACGCGGTGTGGGTTACTTTGCTGTTTCCCAGGCTCACCTACAGAGAGTTAACTGAACTAATAACTTTAAGGGTCACAAGATTATATGCATCGTCAGTGGCGGATCAAATTCAACCTCCTCTGATAATTACGTAGCAGACAAGGTCTGGACCTGTGAACCATAAAATCTTGCGTTGCAGGGGAGCCCCCACCACTTATGGGGGACTAATATCCTTAGAGTTATCAGAGGTGTTTTTTTTAATTTTTGTTTGGACTCAAAAACGTTTGTAGCTTAGATAAGAGATTTTTAATCGGTGGGTTGCTAATTCTATAGCGAACTTTCAGTTGGTAGATCGGTATTTCTAGAGTTCATATCGATTGTATTGCAGTTCGACAACAGGCTTTGTGTCCATTGTTAGTTTTATTATTTCTTCTTTTCTGTAGTAGATATGTATTCTCTACAGTTCTTTGGTGATTGCTACTGCTTTGGATAAAATTCTAGTGGGTCATATTCACATGACTTTCTCCACTACAAACTGTTATTACAAAAGCTCCTTCTACTTTTGTTTATCGAGATAATCTTTCATAACGCATTTACACATTTCGTTGTACGTATAAGGCTACAGGAGGCTAAAGCGATAGTCAGATTTTTAAAAAGCCGATTGCTCTTTGCATGACCACGAGAAAAAATGAATAGCGATTTACCATTTGAAAAGAGAATAAGTATGTGAAAATTCAACCCTATAACAAAAAATGTGTCAAATGTTTAACGGCACAACTATGTTATTCGACATAAATTGCGTGCTTTAATGAGATTTAAATTTTTTTATGAAGGAAGATTTTGTCAAACTCTTGCGGTTTAACAGTTACACAAAAGTCATTCAGAATGAGCACTTCACAGGTATTCCCAAAAAATTCAAGATAAACATTTTACTTTTCATGTTAAATAGCTTAAACATATGGCATTATAATCAAACGTTTTATTCATTTATTCTCCTACCTATTTCTTGTTAATACACACAAACCATTATTTGCTCATTTTGTTGGATGTTTAAAAAGAATACAATAAGCTAAAGCGATAGCCAAATTTCTTAAAAGCCGGTGGCTATGTGATGGGTTTGAAATTCTGTTCTCTTTGCATGTACACGAAAAATAAACATACAAAAAGAATAGCGATTTGCAGTTGAGAAAAGCATAGAATATTTGAAAATACTAACTAATAACTAAGAATATCTCGGAAATGGTTAACCCCATAACATTTTTTATTTGACAAAAACTGTGTGCTTCGACGATATCTACATTTCTGTATTGTAATATTTTGTATTTCTCTTACAGTTTACAATTTATTTACTTACTACAAAAGTCGTTCAGAAGAAAACTAGCCTTAGAAAATTCAAGATACGTATGTATTTTATTTGTCATGAAAATAGATTAAGCATAGTATTTTATAAACAATAAATATCGTTAGATCCATTATTGAGAAAATAAAAAAATAACGAAAATCTTTCCATGTAAAGGGTAGTTTAAGACTGGGAGATTTCCTTCAAAGTCGTTGTGTCGCAGCATAGGAATGTCCTAAGCTTAAATAATAAGTTTTATATTTAACCGACTTTTCGTTTTTGACACACAAAGTTCTCAAAACAACAGTAGTAGTGATTACTTTATAGTATGTATCTGTAAGTGTGATGTTCCCAAATTATAGCCGTTAAAAGTTAACTAATGAAAAGGTGCGAAATTGCATCACAGTTTAGCGCTACACTCTTGCCAACCTGTTGTTGATAACATCTTTGTGTGCTAATCCGGTTACTGGCTGCGCTGCAGTGAGAACAATAAGAGATTTTAAGCAAAGGAAGGAACAGTGGCAAATTGACTTTTAGCTGATGAGATTTCTTATAATTAATGTGTTAAAATAATACAAGATACAGGGAGTATTAATTAATGTTTTGGCTATTGCTGTTTTTATATATTACATAGTAGGAGTTTGGACCATCACAAACATAAATAGAAGTGAAGTTGTTTCCCCGAGGGCTCATTGCACTTTAAAACATTGAATATATATCTGAGAACAGTCAGGATATAAACATGATAGGAACGGTAGGAAATAAAACAGATGAATGCTATTGGCACCTTATTAGAGGAAATCACGTCATATCATACAAATACCATCTAGCTGGTAGAAAAAACCTCGCCTAAAATCAATGGAGAAGTCAGTTACAGGCAGAACGGACCAGGAGATCAAACTGTGATTATGATTTCGTGGAATAAATATAAATATCGTCCTTAACGCTAATCACTTCTTTTTCACGCAGAAGTTAGACTCCGCATCAGCAGATTATAGAAACCTCCACATTCAAGACTACTTCTGCGTTTTGTTCTCTGAGATATAGAAATGTTGGGAACGGTTGGCAACAATAGACACTTATGGCAATCATAGCGCCTGCCATACACCATATAAGAAAATCGTAGAAAAGACAAAAGCGAGTAATGAAATAACTGTAAATCGTCGCATTCTTCATTTAGAAAACAAAGATACGGAACTTTAAATAGTGTTTCCTTATTTATTTTCCACAATATACATTATGTGATCAAAAGTATCCGGACACCCCTACAAACATACGTTTTTCATCTTAGGTGCTTTGTGCTGCCACCTACTGCCTGATACTCATTATCCGCGACCTCAGTAGTCATTAGACTTCGTGAAACAGCAGAATGGGACGCTCCGTGGAACTCACGGTCAGGTGATTGGGTGTCACTTGTGTCAGAAGTCTGTACGCGAGATTTCCACACTCCTAAACATCCCTAGGTCCACCGTTTCTGATGCGATAGTGAAGTAGAAAGGTGAAGGGACACCTACAGCACAAAAGCGTACAGGCCGACCTCGTCTGTTGACTGACAGAGACCGCCGACATTTGAAGAGGGTCGTAAAGAGTAATAGGCAGACATCTATCCAAACCATCACACAGCAATTCCAAACTGCATCAGAATTCATTCCAAGTACTATGACAGTTAGGCGTGAGGTGAGAAACCTTGGATTCCATGGTCGAGCGGCTGCTCATAAGCCACACATCACGCAGGAAAATGCCAAACGACGCCTCGCTTGGTGTAAGGAGCATCAACATTACACGATTGAACAGTGGCAAAACGTCGTGTGGAGTGACGAATCACGGGACACAATGTGGCGATCCGATGGCAGGGTGTGGGTATGGCGAATGCCCGGTGAACGTCATCTGTCAGCGTGTGTAGTGCCAACAGTGGAATTCGGAGGTGGTGGTGTTATGGTGTGGTTGTGCTTTTCCTGGAGGGGGCTTGCACCCCTTGTTGTTTTGCGTGGCACGATCACAGCGCAGATCTATATTGATATTTTAAGTACCTTCTTGCTGCCCTCTGTTGAAGAGCAATTCGCGGATGGCGACTGCATCCTTCAACACGGTCGAGCACCTGTTCATACTGCACGGGCTGTGGCGGAGTGGTTGCACGACAATAACATCCCTGTAATGGACTGGCCTGCACAGAGTCCTGACTTGAATCCTATAGAACACCTTTGGGATGTTTTGGAACGCCGACTTCGTGCCAGGCCTCACCGACCTACATCGATACCTCTCCTCAGTTTCACACTCCGTGAAGAATGGGCTGCCATTCTCCAAGAAACCTTCCAGCACCTGATTGAAAGTATGCCTGCGAGAGTGAACACTGTCATCAAGGCTAAGGGTGGGTCAACACCATATTGACTTCCAGCATTACCGATGAAGGGCGCCACGAACTTGTACGTCATTTTCAGCCAGGTGTTTGGATACTTTTGATCACGTAGTGTATTAATTAGTTTTATAAAAATCACCTTTACCTACTTCCCTTCTTACTGTCCAGCATTTGCACTGAAATAAATGTAGAGGTAATACCTACATTGGTTAAAAATCTGATATGTTACATTCACATTACTTTCTCCGCCCACTATCGCTTATTTTTATATAGCTTCCCCAAACTATTCCTAAGAAGGTTTGTTTTTCTAACTTTATGTTAATCGAGATATACATTTCACATACACATTTCGTTGAAGGTACCAGGAGAATAGAGGAAATCGAATCGATAATCAGATGTTTAAAACCTAGCCGCTATATTATGCTGACCTAGAAATTCCATACTTTTTCCATGACATTGCAAGAACAATTGAATAGCGCCAGTACTTTTTAAAAAATCTGATGTATTACATTCGCATGACCTTCTCTACTCTCTCTCTCGTTTATTAGTGGCTATACAAACTGCATTTTAATCGAGATAAACCTTTCCGGAATTAGGTACATTACACATTTCGTTATAAATATAAAGGAAATAGCGATAGTCAAATGTTTTTAAACTGAACGGTATATGCTGACCTTAAAATTCCATACTCTTTACATGCAATCGTGAGAAACATCTTAAAATCGACAGGACTTTAAAAGAATGGCGAAGTATTTAACATTTCGAACCATTAATAACGGATATCTCGGAAATGACATGCCATAAAAAAGGTTATTTGAAATAAATTGGTATTTTGAAGAGATTTACATGTTTTGTGTAGTACGTTTTCGTCGATCCCTTAACGTTTACCAGTTATAAACGATTACACAAAATTCCTTCCGAATGAAGACTTCAAAGGCTATTCCCAGAAAATTCAAGATATATGTTTTATTTGTCATGTAAATATCTTTAATCTATTGTATTTTAATCAAAACCGTTGGAGTCATTTCTTAGAAAATCAAAAATTTCGAAAAGTCTTCCATGTAAAGGGTACTTTGGGGCAGGGGTACTTTCTTGAAAATCTTTGTGTCGCATCTTTGGAAGGTACTAAATCCAAGTACCCAGTTGGGTATTTATCCGATTTTTCGTTTTAGAGTTATGCTGTTCACAGTCACAGACACACACAACGCGCAATTTTTTCTAAAAATGCTTTTTTGGATTCAGGGAACCTCAAAGCACATATTTCCGGTGAATTTCCAAGTCATTTTGGGTGGAATACAATTCTTTCTCTATCTACTAGGTACGTGTTAGAGAAAGTAAAATAATAAAATTATTGAAAAATTCAAACCAATAACAGTGTATATCTCAGAAATGGCTAATACCATAAAAGCAATTTTGTAATAAGTTCTATTTTAAAGAGATCTACATTTTTATGTGGTACTCTTATCTCTTATGGTTTACCAGTTATACAAATTTATACAAAATTACTTCCGAATGAAGGCTACATAGTATGCTATTCCCAGAAAATTCAACATATACATTTTATTTGACACGTAAATATCTTAAACATGCGGTATTTTAATAAAATTCGTAGAGCCATTTTTGAGAAAATCGAAAATTTTGAAAAATTGTCCCATGTAGAGGGTAATTTGGGGTGGGGGATTTTCTTGAAAATCTTAGTGTTGCATCTTTGGAAGATGCTAAACCCAAATACCAAGTTTGATATTCATCTGATATTTCGTTTTTGTGTTAGGTGTTCACACATACACACACACAATGTGTTTTTTTTTCTAAAAATGGTTTTTTATGTTCAGGGACCTCAAAACATGCATTTCCGAAGGGATATGGACATAGAATTTTGGGGGGAAATACCGTAATTCTCTTGTTATTGTAAGTACGTAGTAAGGAAGGTAAAAATACTGTGCAGATGTCAGATCCACCCGCATGAAATGCCTCATTTAAAGGTTGAACGCGTTTCTTCCAGACCAATATTTGGAGAGCGTAGACAATGCCATTAATCAAATACGTTTATAGCACAATGAAACAGCTACCAAGTGTGTCCAGAGCAATGCCAGATGTTTTCTGTTGGAATGACCAGAAATATTCTCTCAGCCGCACTGACGTTTTGTCACGTGTGACTTTTGTGACGAAAATCTACCCCCGAATCCTGATTTGTGGTTTTAAAATGTTACTCTTTGTAATGTTCACAGCCTCTGCTAGTTCTCTGACTTTTCATTCTTCTTTTTTTTTCACTCTTCTTTCTTTTCTGTCCTGGAAGGGGGGAGGGAGGGACAATTTCACGGCTGGACGCTCCTTTAGGTAATGCTGTTGTGAAGGCGGAGCTAACACGTGGAGTTTTGTTTGTTGCACGCTGCATGTTGCCTGTTACCTTCAGTGGCGGATTTCAGGAACGTTACAACGTTACAAACCATCATTCTATGAAGGTATTTGCAAACTTAAGACTATAGTTGGCAATGAAGTTAGAGATGAAAAAACAAGGCTCATGTACTATTTCCTACCTCTCACTCCTATCTTAAAGGCACCCGCAGATGAAATTTATAAATCTTGCAGTTTTACCTAAATGTTTTCAAACTTTTTCACATACCATAATTATGAGGATGTTTTAAATGCCATGCAGATATCTTTAATAGCTTTCGAGAAAAGAAATGTTAATTTTATTATCCAAATTAATCTGGTGTTGCGCGCGATGCATAAATTGTAAATCTGAAAAAATTAAAATACTACTAATACACAAAACTGGCATACAGAATTTTTCTCACTCTTCTCGTTGCTTCAGGAAAAAAAATTAAATTTTAAATGTGTTTGTAACAATTTATTCTCAGTGGTCGAATTAATTATGTCATATCGTGAGTAATTTAAAAGTGTAGCAAACATCTATGCCAGCTTTTTTTAAGTTTATTCTCTCCAAGGTTTTACTGAATATTCGTAAGATCGATTACAAATACGTCGTATAGAACATTTTTAATGCACAAAAGTGTAAATAAAAGGCATCGGAAGCCGTTAGGTCCAACGCTCATGGGCATTTAAATGCTCTCGTGTTGAAGCTTTAAGACTTAAAGCAAAAGAAATAGTATGTAAATGAAGTTAAAGGCTGAAAAATTTTGGACATATAAATTAATTTTATTTTTTGAAAATTTTGACAAAATGTCAGCTTTCTTAAAGTAAATTGTTTAGGCAACTAAACAGGATAACTTACCTTTTAGAAATAAATGAAAAAATAATATGTCATTTAAAACTATTGTCAATGACGTCACATCATGTACAATAATGCCGTGAAATTTTGTTTCTTTTGTAAAATGTTCCTTTCGAAATATTAAATTTGGGATGTCCGATAACTTTTTAAAAAGAGAGTTAATTTTACTTTAATTTGCATTATTCCTTATTTATGAAAGAGCCTGTATAAAGCACACATTTCTCTTTCGGTTCTCCCTATGTAGAACGGACATTTCATCATATTCAATTTTCTTTATTTCACCCCTGCAACATTGCATGTAAGAATGATCCCATAGCTCAGTCGGTAGAGCACGTGCCTGCTGTGTGAAGGGTCCCGGGTTTGATTTCCGGCTGAGCTCGAGAAATTTGTCTTTAAAAAGAAGGTTTCTCAGTATGTCCAGAACTAATTCGCCCATAAACAATATTTCAGAATTGCCGCTGGGCAAAAACCCGAGCACAGTACCGTGTCATACAATTACAACAATTCAGTCTACAAAAAGTTAACAAAAAGGAAAGAAAACATTGCGTGCGACATCTAGCAATGTTGCAATTTATTGTTGGTAGGGACTAAGCATCCAATTAATACACATTTATCAAGCTGATAGTGCATTTAGATGCTTGGCGCGGTTGGCATGAGAGAGCCGTCGCGCAAGTTTACCAAACGTACTATACAAAATCTATATGTATATTTAAAACAGACGATTCATTTCAAATAATCTTTTTTGTGATATCATCCATTTCCAAGATATTCGTTATTAATGGTCTAAATGTTTAAATACTTCATTTTTTTTAGATACTGTCGCTATTCTCTGCTTTCTCGCGATGTCATGGAAAGCCTATGGAATTTTAAAGCCAGTATACGGCCTTAAACATCTGTCAATTCGATTTTCTCCGCCCCCCCCGCGAACCTACAACAAAATGCTTAATGAAACTATTTCTGCAAATGTTTATCTCGATTAACATGAAACAGATAGAAAAATAGGCTTTCATAAGAACAGTTTGTAGAAGCTACCTTATACAAATATACAATAGTGGATAAAGAAATCCATATGAGTGTAACACATAAGATATTTAGGTTATGCTGTTCACAGGCGCACACACTAAAAATATTTTGGAGGTGGGGGTTTGGATGGAACACAAATCTTCCTCTACCTACTATAGGTAGGTAGAGAAAAAACAAAAAAACAATTGATTTTCCAAAAGCATAAAATGCTTTTAATGCATATATGCATATACGAAGGCAATCCCAGAAGTACCCGATCTGACGTATATATAGCGATTATTGTTTCAAACAAATGACTATGGTAGAAAGTACCACCCTTATAAAGCTTAACTTTGAAGTTTGACGATGCTACGTTGTTTAGTAATTGTTTGGCAGCCATAAATAGTGAACTCTCTCAGCGAATTTGTAAACATGGATAAAACTGGCCATCGTTATGTGATACAATACTTTCATTTGAATGGTCTTAGTCAAACTAATATCAAAACTGAGCTAGATTCTACTCTGGGGGAGTGGGTGGCAGAGTTTAAGCGAGGCCCTACGAGCTGCCAAGACGAACATCGCAATGGTCGACCAAATTACGTGACCACGCCAGAAATTGTGAAGAAAATCCACAAAATGGTATTGGATGACCGTCGACTGAAAGTGTGCGAGCTAGTAGACATCACAGGCATTTCAAAAAGTGCTGTATATTGCACACTAACTGAAAATTTAGACATGAGAAAGCTGTGCGCAAGATGGGTGCCGCGTTTACTCACAATGAAAGAAAAGCAGCGTCGTGAGCATGTTTCAGTTGAGTGTCGATGTTTCGCTGCAATAAAGCCGAGTTTTTGCGTCGATTCATAACCATGGCTGAAACATGGGTCCATCACTTCACACCTGAGGCGAAGGAACAGTCAAAACAGTGGATTGAAAGAATTGGTTCCAAAGAAGGCGAAGACAGTTCCATCTCCAGGCAAGGTCATGGCGTCAGTTTTTTTTGGGGGGGGGGATGCACGTGGGGGTAATTTTCATCGATTATCTTCAAGAAGGAAAAGTAATCAATGACGAGTATTACGCAAACTTACCGCAGCGTTTAAATGATGAAATCAGCAAAAACGGCGGCATTTAGCGAAAAAGAAAGTTCTGTTTCTTCAAGACAATGCACCAGTTCACACATTCCATAATGCCATAGCCAAAATCAATGAGTTAAAGTTCGAATTGCTTCCTAAACACCCTATTCACCAGACTTAGACCCCTCTGATTATTTTCTGTTTCCAAAGTTTAAGAAATGGCTTGGTGGTAAAAGATTTGCCAACAATGAAGAAGAGGTGGAGCTTGCAGTTGATGGTTATTTTGCAGAACTCGACGGTTCTCACTATAAACAGGGTATTGAAGCTATTGAACATCGCTGGAAAACTGTATCGAGCTGAAAGGAGACTATGTAGAGAAATAAATATCTTTTTTCCCAAAATTTTTGTGTTTTCTTTGTTAGGTCGAGTACTTCTGGGACAGCCCTCGTATATTCTTTTCTCTAACTAAAATTGAAGACACTTGTTTGTTCTTTTTTTTTCTGAGATTTTTTTCTGTGCGTACGAACGGACAGACTGGCGTTAATAGATGCTCCGACCTAGCTAACACACCTATAAAGTCCAATAGTTTTCGATAGTAGCTTTTAGCGCAATGAAAATACCTGATACACAGATAACAAACGAGGTATTTAATTTACAACATTTCGAAGTGGCTAAACCAACTAATCCCCTCCACTCATAGGAAAATTAATGACTTCACTCTCTAATGGTTATCGACGCAAATTCGTTAACAACTCTCCCATAATTAAGCCGTTAAAGGTAAAAAGCTAGTGCGATTAAAACTCTAAAATGGCTTTGTTTGAATACTAATTAAGCAAGCAACTTTTCCTTTTTAATATAAGATCTTCTTTTAGTCACAAACGATAGACACTAACTTTATCAACTTCAGTAAGTTTACGATGTTTGCTTTTATTGTCTTTTCACTGGCCGCTTCTGTGTGCAAAGTGGAATGAAACTCAGAGAGCGGGAGGGAGGAAAATCAGGTAAAATTTAAACCCACAACAGCGAATATTACAGTTGGTAAATAACATAAAACAGTTAACATATTAAAACACTGGAAAAAGAGTTCTAAGCCCTTGGAATACCGATAGGAGATGGTATGATCTACACATTACATTTTGCGGATTACCAAGTGCTAATGGCACAAGATTATGAAGATATTGGATTCATGACAAGGAAATTAATTTCAGAATGCGAGAAGTGGTTTGACAATCAATAAGGAAAAAACAAAATATATTTGCATAGGGAAATTCAACACGATTTACCCATAAATAAAAACTTGGTTATTAACAACGTAGAAACCTACATACATTTAGACATTATGATGTATTAAGCTGGTGAAATGGAAAAAAAATCAGAAGAAACACTCAGGGTAGAAAAGTGGTGTCCTTATTCCTTGGGATACTATGGGACAGAATATTACGAAAAGGAAAAAGCAGCACATTTATGATTCAAATATGATTTAGAAATTTGGCCAGAAAAAACAATAAAAGAAAAGAAATTATTAGCAATAGAAATGGATTTTCGGAGAAGAGCAAATAGAACTTCTAAGACAGAATTATAAATGAAGTAATTCTGGAACAAATGAAAGTGCAACACACTATAATAGACGAAATTAAAGAAAATCTATCCTCCGAGCAGAAAGAAGAGAGACAGACCCAAGAAGACATGGTTTTGTGGAGTGCAAGAAGACATGAAAGAGAAAACCTGAGAACCTAAGAGAGGATGGAATAACTTGGAGACTGAGATTATGGAAAGTGTAAATATGCATCAAAAAACCGTGATGATGATGTCTTTCTCACTTCCTCTCCTTCCCGTTCCTCCCTCCCTCTCTTCTCTCTCACTGTTGCTACCTGCATTACGATTTACTGTTCAGTAGAAAACCTTCCCTCACCCTTACCTCACCCTACTACTACAGAGCGACAGAAACTGAGACTATATATTGCATACTAACGTATATCAAACGCCAATAATTAATTTGATAACAGGAATAAATAATTATTAAATCATACCAGTACCCATAGTATGCAAAATCAATAGATCATTAGTATACCTTTAATAGCTAAGAATATTGTCAATTTTAATTATAAAGTATTGTAGAGACAAGACGTACAGGAAAGATTTACAATAAACCAAAGATGCTTCCAGTTTCTTCAGCCCCTGAGCACAACTGCGAATCTTTTGTTAACAAAATAAGAATCTTGGTGCATTCCTGAGGGACAGCAAAGCAAATGCAAACACGAGGTTCGTCCAGAAAATAAGTTCCAATCGCGTCCAGAAATAGCATGACTATTCGAACGGGAATGTACATGCACAGCAGTAGAGAGGGGATATGTGGAAATAATGCAGTGTAGTTTCAGTCTTGTGACGGTAGTTATTACCAGGGTTAGGAAGTTCATGCATTTGCATATTTTTATCAAAGCATGTTATTGATATTCTGATAAATTATTTTCATGAACTATGAATTTTCTAGTACTCTGAGTGATTTTTATTGGGCATATAATTGCATATTTGTGCTGTTTTAAGTAACTGCATCATATTTAGTAAATAGCGTGTTTATTTGGCATATTTTAGCACTTAAACGGGAAGTATTTTTTAAAATGAGTTATTTTGGTTAAATGGTCAACTTCTTTTTCTGTGAATTGATGCTAACAAAAGGATCCCGTTTCACCCTCTGTCAATGTCACTGAGGCAAGTGATTCATGACATTGATCACGTGAAGAGTGAGTGATGCAATGCTGCTAAGAATCATGTGATGTCTTGGAAGATAGCGAAATCCCCGCTGTACTGGAGAATAGATTAAGTAATAAGGCAGCGTGTTGATCGAGCAGCCACTGCAGCCAGTTTGTTTGTGACATTTGACGAGGTGATATGAATACATACAGTATTAAAAACGCCAATGGTAAAACCAAGTAATGCGAGCAGACTTAAGAGTTTACAAAGTGAATTTTCTAGTGATCTTATTAGTACACATGGTAGAGTCTTATACTGTAAGGCATGTGAAAAAAATAATGGGGGTGAAAACGGTTTCAGGTCGTTCAACATATTATGTCGCGGTATCGTTCGTGTTATCTTATTTGCTGAGCGCCTGTTATTGTTTTACTATTTTGAATTTTGGGTTCTTTGTCCTCCGGCTAGCTATTATTACTCAGTCGAGCAAATCTCTTGAACAGGGTGTGTAAACGGAAAGGAGTTGTTACTAAAAGATAACACTGATAAAAAAATTGTTTTTACACTTTTATTGGCGTCACACTCAGTTAATTTCACAGATTTACTTTTGATGCACGCCTGACTGAAACTGTTATATTTTCGAATGTAACTATAATCACTTATTTGCCGCGCATTATTAATTCGCGTATTTCATATTTTGTAACTAACTTTACGACGCGAGAGATTCTGTAGAATTGCGTAACGTGTACTTCGTGAATGATTCTGTTGAACTGCGCGACGTGTAATCCGTGAATGATTCTGAGAACTGCGCGACGTATAACTCGTGAATGATTCTGTTAAACTGCGCGACGTGTATCCCGTGAATGATTCTCTTTGGCTCCGAATTTATACTCCCTCACCCCGATATGCCTACACATTATAACAGAGGTGTTATTGGTTAATAAAACGCGCCAACATTAGCGTCTATATTTTTATCCAATCAAAATTACGAACACATATGCTCTAGGGAAGATATTCCCTCCATTTCTAAAGAAAGGTACGCTACTCTGACGTCATTTGCTTGTCTCTTCTAATTAATAAACAACTCACCCCCTCGTTTCATTGTTACCCGCTCCTTTTGTCAGTTTCAGTGAGGCCGTGTAAACTTATTTCCTAACAATGCTTATAATTAACAAACATCTCAAATCATTGTCATACAATAATGTAAATTTACACTACAATCACTCTGGCATTCACAGTGTTGTGATATAAAATACTGCCTCAATTAATACTGCGAAGCACAGGGAAATGATTGTGAAAAAAGTGACAGAAGTGAAAGTGTCCAACGTCTACTAGTCGAATGTATGGGAAGTAGAGTTACGCAGTTTTCACATGACCTTTGTGAAGCATTCCTAGCAGCTGGCATACCTTTATGAAAAATAAATAACCCAATTTTGCGTACTTTTTTTTAGAAAAGTATACCAAGCAACCGTGCCTGACCAAAGTACCTTACGTAAAACATACATCCCTCATGGTTACAACAATGCAATGTCTACCTTGCAAACTAAGTTAGGAAATGAGTTTCTCTGGATCTCAATAGATGAAACAACTGATGTAGAAGGACGTTTCATTGCAAATGTAATAGTGGGTGTTCTAAATCAGCAAGAGGCAGGTGTGCCCTATCTCTTAACTTGCTCTCAGTTAGAATAACAGTGCATCATGAGTCAACTTGTGATTGACTCTATGAAATTAATATGACCTGGTGATATAAAATATGACAATGTACTTTTGTTTTTAACTGAATGCAGCAAGCTATATGATCAAAGAAGGGAAATCACTAAAAGAAATTTTTCCTAAGAGCATTCATTTAACTTGTCTTATTCATGCCCTTCATCGCATTGCAGAAACAATTAGGTTATGTTTTCTTAAAGTAGATAAGTTAATCTCTAATGTGAAAAAGCTGTTTCTTAAATCTGCATCTATGGTCCAGCTGTTCAAAAAGATGGCGCCTAATATTCCACTACCACCTGAACCTGTTTTAACCTGTTGGGGGAGTTGGATAACAGCTGCATTGCATTATGCTAAACATTTAGCGTCAGTCAGAAGAGTTATTAATTCATTAGAATCAGATGATGCTGTTTCAATTCATATAGCACAGAATGTTCTCTCAGATGAAGAGCTTGAAGGAAATCTTGCCTTTATATTAACACATTTTTTCAATATGCCTGCAGCAATTAAATCCCTGGAAACAACAGGTCTTCCCTTAAATCAGTCATTAAATGTTTTTGATACTACCATTTCTGGTTTAGTGCCCATTCCAGGTAATGTAGGGCAGAAAATAAAAGACAAAGTAACCTATGTTCTTTTAAGAAACCCTGGGTATAAACAAATCTCCAAAATACGAGACATTCTTGTAGGAAAGCCCTTAGGGATACCTGAAGACTTGCCTCTTTCTGTGGAACAACTATCAACTTTTAAGTATGCACCAATATCTTCATGTGACGTTGAAACAAGTTCTTCAAGATACAAAAGTATGTTGAGAGACAACAGACGAAGATATACCATGGAAAGTCTCCGTCATGCGGTAGTGGTAAATTGTAATTCATCCCTCATTTTGGATGTGGAGTCATGTGCATCTACTTCTCAGCAATAAATGTAAGTTTGCATGTGCACATTGTCTTTAAATATAATAATTTTAGGACATATTTTGGTGCATATTTTGCACATTTTAAGGGCATATTTACATACATATTGCAAGAGTTTTTAGAGCATGAACTTCCTAACCCTGGTTATTACACAGCGCTAGAAGAAGATGGCTGCACCAATATTCGCTCCCGCCAACCTCGAACTTCAGGCAGCCATCAGACTGCACCCTCAGAAGCAATCTCCAGCAGAAACATACCACCAATTGCGACACACGTATGGACTCGATATTATGACGATGGTGCCGACAAATTCACTGAAGGCCGAACCAATGTACGCGACGAAGTTCGCAGTGGCCCGTCCCTGTTGACGCCAGAACTGATGGAAAGTGTGCGGCAAGCAATTTTGCAGAACCTGCGCTTCACAGTTTCGATAAGCTCTAATCAGTTCCCCCATATGTCTCACTCACAGGTGCACGAAATCATCACCCAGTGGCTTGGTCTTCGGAAAGTGTGTGCAAGATGGGTGTCAAAGCAGCTGACAGATGAGTACAAAACCAAACGTCTGGCCGCAGCATTGACATTCCTACAGTGGTACGCAGAGAAAGGAGACAATGATATTGTCACTGGGGATGAAATATGCATGTCACGTGCCACAACAGAAATAAAACAACCACCCATGCATTGACGGCATACTGGTTCACCTGTGAAGATCTAATTCAAGCAGAAACTTTCTCTCGAAAAAAATGCGCATTGTCTTCTGGGATCGACGTGATTCTTTGCGATTATAAGTGCTGATCGTTATTGTCGGATATTGCGAAATGTTAGGGGGGGGCGATCCAGCACAAGAAGTGGAGTGCTGAGAAGAGGCATTACGCTTTTGCACGACAATCCCATACAGCCCATTCCAAACGGAATCTGTTGCTTCAGGTTGGACGGGGGATCTTCGACTACCCTCCTACAGCTCCGACATCGTGCTAAGTGACTTTCATCTCTTCCGTCCCATAAGCACTTTCTTGCAGCTTTCACAACGACGCAGAGGTACAAACTCCAGTGATTTCGTGGGCTCCAGAAGTTGGCGGTGGGCTCTTATGACACAGGCGTACAATCGTTGGTGCACCAGTATGATAAATGCCTCAATAACGGTGGCGACGATGTTGAGAAGTAGCTAATGAATCTCTGTAAACACTGCAATAACTATTTTTATTTATTGACAATTTTCTTTTCTTTATCGGCCATCGGAGCTTACTTTATGGATGAACCTTTTAGGTTGCTAATGACAATAGGGGCGGACGTACGAATAGTCTTACTTTAGACAAATCTCAGCAGATGTTATGTTTGCAGCCGGAACATTCTAGAACGAGGAAAACCTTATTCGCTTAAATCAATGAAAACGTAAAAACGTTTGAAAGTTTTCGGTAAACAAATCAAAACTAAGTTGGCACATTATCGATGGGATAAACTCAACACGCGACCGTTAAGAGTAGGGCTAGCAGTAATACGGCGAACGCTCAGATTTTTACAAAAAAGGGCCACTCTCCAAAAATACCTTCACACGGCTTGACGTGTGACTGGGATAAGATGAGTCAAAACATAATTGTGACGAACGGGAATGGAGCGGTGGTGAGAATGTGGGTAAGTAGTCGACAACAAGCGACAATAAAATAAATAGTAAGTTTAATAGACAAGTAAACAAAACACCTTTAACTGGAATTATCCCTACCAACCTTGAGGTACCAACGGAGCTCCATGCTGCTACTGAACTATAAGAGAGTAATAACAGTTTAGATGCCCAGCGTTTGATGTTTCTCCATCCCTCTCTTCCTAGATATGGCTTGCAGTTACTTCTTAGCAACTGTTCGCAAAAGCGAAAACTGACGCTTATTCTTGAAGGATTCACTTGTTCTTCCTTTGTGGCTCCATTCCTTAATTGAGGCTATGCGCGTGTTAGATTTATGGCTTGTTTTTCGGCACGATTTTCTGGATGAGAAACAAAGGATATACAAATGTTCAGTACTGAATGATTAGTACACAAATCTTGTTGTCTATATTCTTTGAGATATTTTCTAACATTATAAGTTGTGATTGAAACATATCATGTTTCTACACTTTGCAGTTATTTATTCAGACAATATGATTGTCACTTTGAGTTCTTTGATTTGTGACTTATATTCCAATGTCCAACAATTTTATTTTAAATATTATTTCTTCAAACAGTATTTTTCTAATTGCTGCACTATTAATAGTACTTCCATTATTTCTGCTTTCGTGCATATTTATTATAGCTCTAGCTTCAAACTCATTTTTAGAAATTCTATAAACTCTTATATGCTCTAATAAGCACATGCTTCTTAGCAGAGAGTCCGATTTCCAATAATCAGTGGCGTTTCAAAAACTACACCACCTATCAGATTTCCAAGGAACTAGCTTAACTCAAAGATAAATTTGGAGATAAGCATTATTTTAGCCGAATTTGTTTTAGATTTGTCTTTTTTTATTGTACATGAATAGCTTATGTATAATTATTATATACAGAAAAAGGAATATTTCGCTCCCTTGCACAAAGCTGGTTCTCTCGGATAGACATTTGCTTATGTATCTTATCTGCTTCTGATAAAGCAAAGCGACAAAATAATATGTAGTTGCACTGCTAAAGGGTCTTTCAACAAGAGTGTCCTATCTTTAGCATGTGATAGCTGCCGTTGTTATTGAGTTACAACAGTCATTTTTTTTCATGTGGTTACAGTTGTTATTGACAAATAGCCATAGGACGTTACAGCATTCAGCAACGCGTAGAAATTGTGAAAATTTATTATCAAAATGGATCATCTGTTCGCCAAACCTTCCGTGTATTGCGTGAAGTTTACGGTGTGCATAATCGTCCCTGCGAGAGAACGATTCGGCGTTTGATCGATAAATTTGAAAGAAGTGGTTCTGTCAGCGATCAAAGAACGCCTGTACGTAATCGACGCAAGCGCTCCAACGAAAACATAGGCGCCGTTCGTGAGAGTGTACGCGAGAACGGAAACAAATCAAATAACTCGTCGAGCGCAAGAATTGGGGCTTTCGCCGACCGCAACTTGGCGAATTCTGCATCTGGACTTGAAGTTTCACGCTTACAAAATGGTGTTAACTCAAGAACTAAAGCCCAACGACCATAGGTTACGCCGTGTATTCGCTGGCTGACTGGGCTATGGAGCAATTGGCAGCTGACCCGGATTGTTGTCGAAAAATCATCTTCAGCGACGAAGCCCACTTTTGGATGGATAGTTGTGTTAACAAACAAAATTGCCGCTATTGGAGCAATCACAATCCAATGCATATTCAAGAACACCACTTCATCCCCAAAAGGTTACGGTGTGGTGTGGATTTTGGTATGGTGGAATCATTTGGTCCATATTTTTTCCAAGATGAAGATGGAGAAGCTCTAACTGCCAATGGAGAAAGATACTGGGCTCTTATAAGGGACTATTTGTGGCCTCAATTGGATGGTATGGATCTCAGAAACATGGTGCAAGATGGTGCCACATGTCATACTGCTCTCGAAACAATCGATCTTTTGAAGGAGAAGTTCAGAGGTTTCATCATTTCCCGTGGTGGTGATGTTAACTGGCCCCCGAGGTCACGTGATTTAACGCTGTTGGATTACTTCTTGTGGGGTTATGTTAAATCTCGAGTTTATGTCAACAAGCCAGAAACAGTAAATGATCTTATGAATAACATAACGCGTGTTATTCGTGAAGCTGGGCCTAATTTACATTCTTCTGTCGTTGAAAATTGGGTCAATCGTATACGCGCAACCCAACGAAGTCGAGGCGGTCACTTTACTGATTTTCTCTTCCACGTAATGACATTATGTTCCAAAAATAAAAAAAGAAATATACCTCTACCATTTATAGAACGTGTTTTATTTAAGTTCAAAGATAGGACACTCTTGTTGAAAGACCCTATACCTTCACTTTCCTTTCCGCAGCCGGGTTCTAGCTTCTCTCTTGGATAGACACTTCGCGGTATGTTTACCTTCAGCAGTGCTCAGAATGCTGCTGCACTCTAGACCTCACTTCTCATGTTCGGTGTCAATCTCTGACTGGCCAAAGTAATTTTAACAAATAGTGTGGGTTAGTGAAAGTAACCACTATACTTGTGGAGTTGCAGCAGTTTTGACCATTTCGATTGCACCCAAAATTTCAAAGTCGTCTTTTCACTTTAACTTTTTTGATTACCTGATCTCGTACAGTTGTAACTAACGCACTTGAGATCATTTTAGATATCCTAAAGTATCATCTTCGCACATACTTCCTAAGTTCAACATAAAATTTTGAAAATGTTTCACAAAGTTGGGTAGAGGAAGTATTGTATTCCACGCAAACATTCGATGGGTACCGAGAGTTCGCCGGAAATATAGGTTTGAGACTTCTTAAATAAAAAACACAGATAAAGACCCGTGTGTGTGCGCGTGCGTGTGTTAAATTACATTGAGCTTTGTTTATGGACGCTCTTTACCTACTGTGGTTTTTAGTGTCCCATTCTATATTGGGCGTTAAAGACCGGATATTTTGTTCAGATGCATCTTTATCGGGCTTGATGTTCTTTAACGTGCCGAAAATCAACGACACGTAACACCGGCTTTAGTTCCCTTCTAAAGAAGCCATGCTAAGGATTTTTACGCCCGAAAAAAAAAAATCCATCGCCCTCCGCCGGATTTAAACCTGCGACCTCGGAAACTAGAGGCTAGCATGATACCCAGATCACGGAGGATAGCGCACGGGCGCGCGTGTGTGGAAAATTGTTCATTATTTTTTATTTTCTTAAAAATGGTTCTAACGATGTTGATTGAAATACCATGTTTGAAGATATTTGCATGGCAAATGAAATATATATCTTGAATTTTGGGGGGAATAGCCTCTGAAGTCGTCCTCATTTTAATGCATTTTGTATAACTGTAAACCGTAAGAGATAGACACCATCATACTCTACAAATAAATGTGTAACTCGTAAAGCACTTAATTTATGTGAACTATTTTTTTTTTTGGACGTAACTATTTTCGATATTTTCCTTGTTATTAGTATGAATGCTTACACTTTTCTCAACTGGCAAGTTGCTATTCGTTTTTTTTTCTCGTGGGCACGTAAATGGCATGAAATTTCAAGGCCATCACGTCAATTCAGTTGTTTCTTGCTATGTACGTAATGGAAAGAGTATGGAATTCCAAAGCCAGCATACAGCAATCTGTTTTTAAACATTTCACTATCCCTTTGGTTTCCTGTAACCACCTTTTACCTGCAACGAACTGTGTCATGAAGATATTTCTGTAAATATTTATCTCGATCAATCTGGAGTAGTAGGAAAATAAGCTTTTGAAAGAGTAGTTTTAAGAAGCTATAAAAAACTAAGCATAGTGGGTAGAGAAAGAAATGTGAATATAACATAATATTTTTCACTTATGTATACATTCATTTGAAAACTAACCAATTAGCATACAAAGTTATGCACAACCTCCTGCATGGGTTTTGTACAACCCAGCATCTACATTAATATTTAAAGCTTTATAAATCATCAAGAACATGATTATGGCGATGATGGATGTCTACAACAATAGCAAAACAGTAGTAATTAAAACAAATGTAGTAGAAAACATACAACTTAATATAAATGAGAACTAAAAGAAAAGCTTAAATTGTTCACGTCCATCCCTAAAACCATGCCACTTTAAAACCATCGTCTGATGAGAGAAAATCTATGTCCAGAGACGACCTGGGCACCGTAATATTTACGATCCTTTAATAAAACATAACGCATTATAGTTATCAATTTTAGAGGTCAGCAAAGAAAAAAGATAAAAAGAGGAAAATAATGTATGGAAAAGAAAAGTCTATGGATGTTATAATTCTTTGTCTGATGTTACATTAGTGCGAAATTTATCGATAAATATTCCAACAATAGAGTTTAATATATTTTTGTTAATCAGTATTCAACTATATAAATTATATAAGTAATAATAAATAAAATTGAATAAATATAAAGCAAAAATAAAATCTTAATTAATATCTAATTAATATCTAAAGTATGGTAGCCTACAACATTAACTTAAAGCTGTTCTGATTAGCTTACGTAGGTGCGATAAAATAAGCAAAACGAAAAAATTGTAGTATGTTTAAGAAAGTATTTATTTCCTCTAGTAACTACGCTATTAAATTACAATAACCTTAATAAAATAAAATCAAAATAATAAAGGGTTAGGCTGCTTGCGGTAGATGTCGTCAGCACCAAAGCAGCGTGCTCGACGCGCTACTCCTGCCTGAATTTACAACCATATTAACACCGTAAGCTGGATATAGATCTTGATAGCTCCTGGCATCTCTGGGTCAAATTTCGAACTTCGACAGACGGGAGAGGCGAAAAGATGGCGCTGAATGCCGCTGTGGAGCATGGAGGTAGAGTATATACATCAATGCTGTGGAAATCCTAGATGGCAGGAGTGAGCAGTTTTCTGATACCTGCCATCTAGCGACTACACCGACATCCATAGTTTGCATGGCGCAAGGCGGAAGTTTAAACTACTCCTACCAGCTATAGGTGTTTGGTGTTAATTTGAACATAAAAATGAAAGTATTACGATATTAGTCTTGTATTAAAATTATTAAAACATTCGAAATGCATTACGTTGAATATTTTCTGATGTTACACAATTTTCCCTCCTTATACCTTTTAGTTTACATTATTAATGAGCTTGATTATGAAATACACAGGAAATAGAGCAAACCTTTCTTACATAAGAGGTATTAAGAGATTTTTGAGAATTAAACCTTCACCAATAATCTGTAGAATTTAAATAAAACTTAAAATAGGTAAATTAATATCACAGGCACATCCTACCATTATAGCAATATCAGATTATCTTTTATTTTGCTGTGTCTTCGTTTTATTCGTTACTAAATCATGACAATCTATGCATATTGGTTGGAATTAAATATCTGTGTCCCTTGGTTTCCCATGCAACTATTTTAGAACTACTATTTTCTACTCAATAGCATTCTCAGTGTAGTAGTAGTAGTTTTATACAAAGCTTTCTCTGCAAATATTTTCTTTTATGATTGCATCATATTTGTATTCTAGTACACAGGATTTGTAAATCTCTTTACGATTAAAGTCACTTAGGATTTGAAGTTGGATTTTGGGGAGGCCGTATATCCTAACTTAGGGCTGTACTTGATATTACAGTGTCTGTCTTTTTGGATGATATGGCTGTTATTCACAAGCCCAGCAACATGAGACCAATCATTAGTTATATAAGCACTCTCTCTTATCACCTTGCCGGTTGGTTGTTTCTCCAATTTCAAGCATTGCCACAGCATAAAAAACTCACTTTAGCTGGTGGAAAAACTGCAATTGATCAAACTAGACCCCCAGGATACACTAGTCTCATATTGAGGCCAAAAACCTATTTCCAAGCATTCCCAAAGACAACTGGTCACATTTCTGAAAAAAAATGGTTACTATACACCAACACCCCTGCCAAACAATGTGAAGAATATCTACACCTTACATCTGCCTAAACTATTCCTTTTTTATTTTTTAAGGGAATCTTTACCAACAGGAAAAAAGGTTTGGCTATGGGAAGCCCCCTATCCCCTTTCCTGACAAATTTATTTATGAGCCAACTTGAAACACTCATCACCAAAGCCTTCCGCTATATGTTCAAAGTCTGGTACAGATACATTGATGATATATTCGCAATAGAGGGCACAAATACATAGAGAGCACTCTCAACCTTTTAAACTTACAGGACCTATCCATTCAATTCACAATAGAGATAGCTACCAACAACTCCATAGCTTTCCTGAAACTCAAAATTAACAAAGATTTCAGACAGGATACAATTCGGAATAAATAACAAATCCACGCACATAGATAATTACATCAAAGCACACAAAGAAGCAGCATTCAACATCATGACTCATAGACTAATCAACATCCCTTCAACAGAACTGAATACTACAAAGAATATCAACACATTGTCAAATATGCAGTAGAATGGATTCAGCCAGGAAATGGTAAATGGAAAAATACATAAATTCAAAAGACAAAATGCATCAAACAGGTCACCACACTTTCTAACATAGCAGAAAAGATCAACTTCAGGAAATTCACATACTACCCAGGTCTCTTTCACAAATTTCAGAAAACATTCAAGAACCACAACATCACTTGCACCTTACAACAAATTTAGCATCAAGAATCTCATTAAAGCAAGAAAATCTGATCCCATACCCCAGGACAAAAAGTCAGGAATCTACCGGATTCAACGTGAAAATTGCGAGAAGGTTTACACCGGAAAAACAAAAAGGAACATAGGCACTAGCTTCAAGGAACACCAGAGTTGCATAAAGTTCAAACAGACCAACAAATCAGCAGTCGCTTTTCACTTTTGGAATCAAAACCATGAAATAGACACCAATATCCAGTTGCTGAAACCAGCCCAGAAACCCAAAAAGCCTGAAATATAGGAGATTTACATAAAGAAGTATGAAAACTTCATCATGAACTTTGACTTGCCAGAAGAAGACAACTCTTCATTTAGGTTCATCCATAGGCCACCCCAGGCTTTCAACAATGCGACTCAAGAGTTGATTCGGCAGTCAGCATGTTCTGCAAAATAAATAGGTGAGTGAAGCTGGTAAGAATGCTTAGGTTGACTCCACTTTCATTAAATATTAATTGCTTCACTGTGTGCAATTCTACTACATTTTGTATAAGAGAGAAATATTCTTTAACTTGCAATACATTGATCAAGAAAGATTTTAGTTATTATTGCATTAATATTCTTTGCCACTATCAAATCACTGTATAATACTAGTAAACCCATCTGCTATGTTTATCACCATAAAGCTTACAGATTGTGTATAAACTACAGAGTAAAATTTTATGAACATAGATGAGCGATTGAAAAAGAGAGCCCTAAGAAATATGAAGCACTGATAGTAAATTCTTGATATATCCATATATTTACATTCCTTATCAAAAACAAAATACACATAAGTTATGTATTGCTTGTAATCACTCAAATTTATTATATGCAGTAAAAAGATACACAAGCTCTATTGTATTACTGATCCGCAGTCAACAGTCAGCTGATGATGTGAGCCCACGCTCACGATATATGTTTTGCAAAATAAATACACGAGTGAAGCTAGTAAGAATGTCTCTCTTACCTATATGTCATATAATCACATTGTATGTTTTGATAGAATCAGGGTTTCAAAACACATTATAGGAGATGTGCTGCAAAACGTTTTAGCATAGAATAAAGTCAGAAATTTAAATAATGTTTTTACCATATAATCTTGACAAACACTTAGTTTTACCAAAATTCATTAATACATAAGTTTCTTACTGGAACCCATCACAGAATCCATAGCCTGTTGTAATCTGCTTATGAAGTACTTGAAAGTCTCTTGCATCTCATTTCCTCCTGTATGCGTCTGAAAGGTTTTGTAACATTAGTGTCTGCATGTTTTATCTTTGCAAAGCAGTTCATTGGTTGTTTGATTACTCTCATTTCTCAGAGATGCTTTAAAGTTGAAGGTACAGAGGCAAACATACGAGGGCTGTCCCAGAAGTACCCGACCTAGCAAAGAAAACACAAAAATTTTGGGAAAGAACATGTTTATTTCTCTACATAGTCTCAGTTTAGCTCGATACACTTTTCCCAGCGATGTTCAATCGCTTCGATACTCTGCTTATAGTGAGAACCGTCGAGTTCTGCTAAATAGCCATCAACTGCAAACTCCACCTCTTCATTGTTGGCAAATATTTTACCACCAAGCCATTTCTTCAATTTTGGAAATAGAAAATAATCAGAGGGGGCTAAATTTGGCAAATAGGGTGCATGAGGAAGCAATTTGAACTTTAACTCATTGATTTTGGCCATGGTGATAATGGATGTGTGAACTAGTGCATTGCAAAACTTTCTTTTTCACTAAATGCGGCCGCTTTGGCTTGATTTCATCATTCAAACGCTGCAATAACTTTGCATAATACTCACCATTGATTGCTTTTCCTTTCTGAAGATAATCAATGACAATTATCCCATGCGCATCCCAAAAAAATGACGCCATGACCTTGCCTGCAAATGCAACTGTCTTCACCTTCTTTGGAGCTGATTCTCCCCTTTCAATCCATTGTTTTGACTGTTCCTTCATCTCAGGTGTGAAGTGATGGACCCCATGTTTCATCAACGCAAAAACTCGGCTTTATTGCAGCTAAACATCACCAAACACTCAACTGAAACATCTTCACGACGCTGTTTTCTCCATTGTGAGTAAATGCGGCACCCATCTTGTGCACAGCTTTCTGATGTCCAAATTTTCAGTCATTATGCAATGTACAGCACATTTTTAAATGCTTATGATGTCTGCTAGCTCGCGCACTCAGTCGACAGTCATCCAATACCATTTTGTGGATTTTCTTCACAATTTTTGGTGTGGTCACCTCATTTGGTCAACCACTGCTATGTTTGTCTTGGCAACTTGTACGGCCTCGCTTAAACTCTGCCACCCAATATTTTACTGTTGTAAATGAAGGAGCAGACTCCCCCAGAGTAGAATCTAGCTCAGCTTTAATATTAGTTAGACTAAGACCTTTCAAATGAAAGTATTGTATCACATAACGATGACCAGTTTTATCCATGTTTACAAATTTGCTGAGAGCGAACAAAATAGTTGTTTTACATATGGACATAAATATTCAAACAGAGAACAACCAGTATTTAGTTATCATTCCCTTTCTTTGAATCACTACCAACAATCTTTTGGGCATTAAATGTACATGATTTTGGTGACTGCAGAGTCCATATTTCTTGACTTTGTTTAAAGAAACTCTTTCAGATGGTCCTAACTTCTGATGTCACATGATCCACGAGTTCATTTCAGATGTTCTCTACAGGATTTAAATCTGGCAACTGGGGCAGTGTCTTCAAAGTGTGAAGAGTGTTGTACAACATCCAAAGCCTTACAATTTCAGCAGTAAGCTTTGGATCATTGTTCTGCTGGAAGTAATAATCATTTCCTAGCCCCAGCTTCTTTGCACTCTTCTTAAGATTGTTTTCCAGAATCCTCTTGTATTCAAACTTGTCCATGATCCCATCTATGAACAGCAGTTCCCCAAAGCCGGATGCAGCGATACCATCACACTACTGCCTCCATGTTTCACTGTAGCTACCATATTCTTAGGTACCCATTCTGTATTTGGTAGTCTCCACACTGTAAAACATACAACATTCTTGTATAACCAGAATTTGCTCTTTTCAAAACACAGAACATGATCCCAGAATTCTGTCGGTTTCTCCACATACTGTTTGTAGGTAGTATTTATGTTGTATTTATTAGCCCCACGTTTGGGAGCCAATTTGTAACGGTATTACTTATAAATGTTAGTTACTTGTGATGTTTGTGTATGTTTGTTTACTTCATGTGAAGCCATCTTGTGACGTCATTCATTTGTTCGGTTTGTAGCTCCATCTGGTGTTAGCAATTTGCGGCAGTGTTCGTGTTCGTTTGAAAGAACAATATTGTTATCTTAATTAATTTTGGTTTACTGTCCTCGGCTAGCTATTATTTCTTGGTCGAACATATCTCTTGATCAGGGTTGTGTAAACGGAAAGGAATCTTTTATCCAAAAAGAACACTCATGAGGAAATTTGTTTTATACTTTTATTGTCGAACACGTTAACTATCACATTTATACATTGATCTTAACACTCGCCAAACTGAAACTGTTATAACAACTTCTTACTGATAATTCTTTTAATCCACGTACTTCAATCTTTTGTATAATTAACTTTACCATACTTTAGATCTTTCATAATTCTGCTGCGCGTATCTTGTGAATCTATATCCGATGTATGCCGTACTAATACTTTCGACGAACTGACTGACTGAAGACGACGTGTAGTGTACACAGATTTTTGATGAACTGAACGACTGACGGACTTTACCTCTAACCTAGCTTCTATTTATACTCCCACTCCCCGATATGCCTAAAGATTATAACTGAACTGCAATTGGCTAATAAAGCGCGCCAACATTAGCGACTATTTTAATATCCAATGAAAATTATGAATACATATGCTCTAGGGAAACGTTCCAGAAGATTCTCAACGGAAAAACGCGCCAACATTACGTAACTTCCTCGTTTCCAATAATGATAAACAGCTCACCCCCTTGCTGCATTATTGCGCGCTATTATTGTCAGTTTCAGTAAGGCCGTATAAACTTACTTCTCAACAATAATTACAATCAATAAACATCTCAAATCAATGTCACATAAAAATGCATATTCATATTACAATCATTATTTACATTTAAGTAATTTGTGATACAAATTACTGCATCATATGCCCCACTAGAAACATAATTATAAATATTTACAACTTGTTTGGAAATTTTATAATTGGGTTTTTACTCTCCTAAATCTTGGAACACACGCTATCACTTTCATTTAACATTTCACACGTATTTAACACACGACATATGTTTTTTTTTTTGTTTTTTTTTTTTTTTTATCTGCCACTACTTACTGGCTCTGGTTTAATGTGTTTAGACTTTAATCTGACATTACAAAATTTTTTTTTTATATATATAGCAAATACTGTACCCTGAATTATTTATTTACTGTTACAAAATTGCTTACTTTCTTAAGTTGTTAACAAAAATTTGTGCATTTAAGAATTTTGTAATTATTACACATATTTACCAAAATATTCACCCTTTATACAAATATATTTTCATCTCTTAAATCTAGTCACTGTTTCACATTTTCTGTTTGCTACATAAGTATTTGTTTTTAATTATTTTTACCCATTTTTGTTATTTTGTACTTTATTTTAACAATACTCTTGGAATTGTATTTACGTACTTTTAATTTAATATCATATTAAGTTTCAATCTTTGCATTCTTAATTTTCAAATGTTGTTACAGTTACTAAAAATTTAAATTTTTTTTTTTTTTTAAACATTTCTCTTTTCAAATGACATATAAATAATTAACCCTCTTACGTTCCAATACATTTCTCTGCAAGTCATCTTTAACTATCCAGCATTTACTTTACATCTCATTGCTATTTACCCTCCTGGATCAAATTGTGTGTGGCTAAACATTACTCGTAGCCGTATCCTAACCTTAAAATTTTTGTTCATGAATAACCTCTTGTATTCATATGAAATTTCATCCCATGATACCATTTGAAAACAATCTAAAGTTTCTTGAACAACAAATCTTTTAACAACTGTCATTTTCAATTCTTCTACTATCTCTTTAATTTGAGAGTACTCTGACAAATCTGTAATAAACTGTACTGGACTGGTGTTTTCAATTTGAAAAGCTTGGTACTTGTTAATTTCAGAAGTTAGCTTTTGATTATTTACAGGCAAAACTTTAACTTCTTCATACAATTTATTTCTTTGCATTACTGACTCATTATATATTTCTGATATTTCCCCTCTGAAATTAACTTGCGCCTGATTCACATCTACATTCATAACCTCTTTCATCTCTCTTAGCTCACTTGAAATACTACTCACTCGACTACCTGACTCTGTACATTCTACATCAACATGTTCACTTTTAGTATTAAACTCACTTTCTTTGTTACCTATTTCCCTGCTCATGTCTAACATTTTCTTTGAAACTTCTCCTATCTCACTTGCTATTATTTCCTTTTCATCACTCATTTTTGGCATACTAATATCTAGCTCCATAGATTTCTTTTCAATTTCTTCCCTGCTTTGATCTACTTTTTGCCCTAATATCTCATTACTCCTACCAATATCTTCAATTGATTTCCTATGATCTTTTTTTATAGCTTCTCTCAATTCCTCAAAACTCTGATCTACTTTTTGTTCTACACTCTTAATAATATTTTCACTCAATTCCCTATTATTCTTTTGCATATCTTCCCTTAATTTCTCATTACTCTGAGTTAATTTTTCTAATTCCTCATTATTCTTTTGCATATCTTCCCTCATATTCTTATTTACTGTTTCGCCAAAATTTCTCATCATTTCCATCATCATACTAGCATCAAAATGAACATTTCCTGCTATTTTATTCTGGCTTTCTTCACTAACCTTTCCTCCCTCAAATTCTACATTGTTTGAGCTATTTTCTATAACCTGTATTGAATTACAGCTAACTGTTACATTATCCCCTTCCATTATTGTTTCATCAATATTATTAGTAGCCATTGTTTTCTTTATCCTACCACTCCTCAAGTACATTTGAATGTTATAAGTTTGTTTTAAAAAAAAAAATTACTATACTCTGACCTTTTGTGATGCTGTCTGTTGCTGTTACTTTGATGTCCAGCTTCCTGCCCCTCTCTCCTAGGTTATATGTCGCTTCTGCGTTGTAGTAATGATGAATCCGCGTCATTTCGATGTTTTTGTGTCCACTCATCCGCGTCGTTTGTCGTTCCTCTAGTTGTTTCTGGAATCTGCGTCTTCTCGATGTTTTTGTAGTTGAATTCCCCTGTTGCCTTGTAATCTCGGAATTACGATGTCCAATCATCCGCGTAGTCTGTCGTCCCTTTTGTTGTTTCTGGAATCTGCGTCTTGTAGTTCAATTCACTACTCCATTCGTTCCACATCCTGGTTAATTCTGCTACTTTCCTGGTTAATTCTGCTACTTTCCTGGTTACTTTGCCCCTTTCCTGGTCACTTTGCCCCACGTTCTGGGTGCCAATTTGTAGTAGTATTTATGTTGTATTTATTTATTTTAACATTATTGTAGCCCCACGTTGTGGTAGCCAATTTGTAATGGTATTACTTATAAATGTTTGTTACTTGTGAAGTTTGTGTATGTTTGTTTACTTCATGTGAAGCCATCTTGTGACGTCATTCATTTGTTCGGTTTGTAGCTCCATCTGGTGTTAGCAATTTGCGGCAGTGTTCGTGTTCGTTTGAAAGAACGATATTGTTATCTTAATTAATTTTGGTTTACTGTCCTCGGCTAGCTATTATTTCTCGGTCGAACATATCTCTTGATCAGGGTTGTGTAAATGGAAAGGAATCTTTTATCCAAAAAGAACACTGATGAGGAAATTTGTTTTATACTTTTATTGTCGAACACGTTAACTATCACATTTATACATTGATCTTAACACTCGCCAAACTGAAACTGTTATAACAACTTCTTACTGATAATTCTTTTAATCCACGTACTTCAATCTTTTGTATAATTAACTTTACCATACTTTAGATCTTTCATAATTCTGCTGCGCGTAACTTGTGAATCTATATCCGATGTATGCCGTACTAATACTTTCGACGAACTGACTGACTGAAGACGACGTGTAGTGTACACAGATTTTTGATGAACTGAACGACTGACGGACTTTACCTCTAACCTAGCTTCTATTTATACTCCCACTCCCCGATATGCCTAAAGATTATAACTGAACTGCAATTGGCTAATAAAGCGCGCCAACATTAGCGTCTATTTTAATATCCAATGAAAATTATGAATACATATGCTCTAGGGAAACGTTCCAGAAGATTCTCAACGGAAAAACACGCCAACATTACGTAACTTCCTCGTTTCCAATAATGATAAACAGCTCACCCCCTTGCTGCATTATTGCGCGCTATTACTGTCAGTTTCAGTAAGGCCGTATAAACTTACTTCTCAACAATAATTACAATCAATAAACATCTCAAATCAATGTCACATAAAAATGCATATTCATATTTTTTCAAAACACAGAACATGATCCCAGAATTCTGTCGGTTTCTCCACATACTGTTTAGCAAATTCTAGATGCTTTTTTGATTCACACAACTGGCATATGGTTTCCTCTTAGAACATTGTAACTGGCAGTATTTAAAGTTGTTCAATTGTTCTTTTGTGAACCAGTGCCAGAATATTGTTCAAGGCACTCTAATCTCAGATGCAGTCACTCTTGGATTCTACTTCATTTTCATCATTTGCCTCCTGTCTCTGGTGGCGAGTTTAGAAGGAGCACCATTTCTAGTTTAGTTACAACACTAGTTGTGTGTTGAAGTGCTGAACAATGCAGAACACTGTAATTTTGCTTCTGTTGACTGCACTGGCAATTTCAAAGAGGGATTTGTTTTGTTTGTATATATTTATTACAATATTTCTCTCTTCCACCATTGCCTCCTTACCTTTATGTACATCTTGCTTGTGAATGCTTACAGGAATATAACTACGAGTGACTGTTTCAAGGCATAGTATAAATACAACAGCTATGTGTAGGGGGCATAAAGGGTGCATCCAACCATGTTTTTCTCTACTCATTTGGGTATATTCAAAAACTAATGTCCTCCTATAAGGGGACAGCAGGATAAATATAGTTCAGATTGTGCGATAAATACACGAAATATATTTTAAATATAGTTTCCAAGACACAGAATGTTAATGTTTATATGTTTAAAAATTTAACCCTGCTAAATAAATATTATTGTTTATAATACATGCTATGTATTATATTACTCAAATACTTCAGTCAGGTTTTAGCATTAAAATTAAGAATTTCTCATTATAGTTGCAAATAGGATAACCGAAAAAAAATCCTTAGCATGGCTTCCTTCGGAAGGGTCCCATGTCGTAGATTTACGACACATAAAAGAACCTCAAGCCTGATAGAGAGTCCTCTCAGCAAAATTACCGGTCTTTCATGCCCAATATAGAATGGGATGCTAAGCACCACAGCAGTTAAAGAGCGTCCATAAATAAAATTAAAAAAAAATTATTATTATGAATGCATGGCACTACTGCATGGCCTTTAAATGATAAATTATAGGTATTTGTGTTCTTTTACCACTATAATAACTATTTTTTTGTTGATGCAGAATTTATTCGCTACGGCAACATGACATTGATGGTTAGAGTAGCCCTACAAATTAAACTAGGATTATCATGCTGACATTGTTGACTTTGCAAAATATTGTGCATAAAATATGTCAATTTCACTTCAGCTGACCAACAAAAAAAGAAAAAAAATGTCAATAGATAACAATACTTGATGTTTCTGTAGCTTGTAGTAGGTATACAAAATAATGCAATTAACCTCCACAGCTAACAAAACAATTTCATTTGCCATGCTACTGAGTATAGTTATAAGCCTATACCCCAGAGAACCCCATAATAATATAAGCTTTAACTGATAAAAGCTGAAATATAATACTGCACATTCATTTTTTCTACTTATTTATTCAATTATGATTATTTATGCTCCAAAACTTGTTAGCATTTGGGATGTAGATAGTAGTGATAGAGATCAGTGGCAGCACATGATTTGCATGTTTGAAAGGGCAGTAGGTGATGCGTTCATATTAAGCGCCCTTTACATGACAGCTTTTATTCCATTTTACCAAAACATAAATGTAAACAAAAACAACCATATAAAACAAAATATTCTGCATATAATTTCTCATTTGTTCGGTTTATTGCATGTATTATTCGGCACATGCAAAATCCTGTGCATTAGTGCAATTCAGAAATAAAACATGCAACAAAACATATCAAAGTGAGTGTAAATTAAACTACCTATATTTATCACACAGGCCTGCAAATATTTTGCAGCATGGAATATTTTACGTAATAAAGGTCAAATTGGATGCTCTGATTTTGAAAATAATAATAGTTCTTTGCATATCATGTACAGATTTTGAACAATTGTTTAAACACAAAATTGAAAGTTCAGTACACTAGTATTAACACCATTTACAGCATGGTTGATTAGAATATGTAAACATGCTAAATCATATGACGTCATGTTGTAACACTGTCTATCTCTGTTAACAGGTAATGTTGAACCTATCTCATAAACATTTATTGCCTAAGATATCAACAGGGACCTATCTTAAAATCCTCAGTACAGTTTTAAACTACTTCTCAGCAGATCTCTTTTGAAACCGTATTGTGTTGTGAATTTTATTTGTGGAAAAAAATGGCAAGTTCAAGTGGCACATCCAGGGGGGCTGTGTGAAGAATACTAACAATTTTGGTTATTTCTGTGGGTGTTATGTGATAAATCAGCAGTAAAGAAACATCATCGCATTTATCAAGAGTTTGTATCTGACCTATTTTAATTAAATTAGATCAAGACTACAATTTTGCTCCTCATATTGTGAGTAAAAGTTGTGTAGAAAACTAAGACAGGGTACAAAGGTATTTGTTCATAAGCCCTTTGTTGCTATGGTATGGCATGAACAATAAAATCATCTTAATGACTGTTAGTTTTGTCTGTGTAAATATATCTGGATTCAATACGAAAAACAAGGCAAGCATTACATATCCAAACTTGCTATCAGCAATTAGGCCTATGGCTCATGGACATGATATTCCTGTTCCATGACCACCTACAGTATTATCAGAGAGTAGTACGATACTGTTGAGTGTAGAAGATGATTTAAATTGGTCCCCAGACTTAGAAAATGACATTCCAAATCTATTGAGTCAGTCAGAATTAAATGATTTGATACGAATTTTGGATCTTATCACAGAAAAAAATGAACTTTTAGGTTCAAGGCTGAAAGAAAACAATCTTTTAGGACCTGGAACAACTTTCTACCATAGATATCAAGAAGAGGAGTTCCAGAAATATTTTGTAATGGAAGGGGAACTAGTGTATTGTTGGGATATCCCTAACTTGATAAGTCATCTCGAAACAGCTTACAAAGGACAAGCTTATAAATAAGTTTTTGGGGTAATTTTAAAGAAGACTAATATGACCACATTGTTAAAAGAATGTTTGAAAATTAAAGGCACATTGATGTACTATAAGCTTAAAATTGCATTTTCTGCATTCGCATCTTGAATTTTTTCCTAAAAACTTGGATACACTAAGTGAAGAACAGGGAGAGAGATTTCACCAGGGCATAAAGGAGATGGAAAAAGGTACCAGGGCCAGTGGGATGCCTCCATGATGGCCAACTACTGTTGGTGTTTAATTAGAGAGAACCCTCGTCAGGACCACAAACACAAGTCAACTCGGCATTCATTTTCAACAAAGCAGAGGAGAAAATAAAATCATAAGGTATGTTTGAAGTTTCCTCGTTCACTGTAAACTGTTGCATCTGTAGAATTGAGATTGTTTCTTAGTTTGCATGATTTCACGCATTTTAAATTGTACTTAAAAAATAAACTCAAATATTACATATTTCCTTTCTGCATGCCAAAAAAACAATACATGATACAAAAAAATGGAAAGCAGATTTGAATTCAGTATACCAAAATTAGGTTTAGAGGCCTGTTTAAACCTATGCCATTGAAAACCAATTTAAATTCGTAGGCCTGTATAATAATTGTATTATTCCCTTCAGTAGCAGGAAGCCTTTTGTCATTTATATTATACAGTACTTCTGTGTGTTCATGAATATCAGTTAAAATTTCAGTGGGTAACACAGGTTTTATAACAGATGGATATTCTGTTCTTTGTTTTCACAAACAAAATGATTTACAAATCTTAATTACACAGGCTTGCATATCAGTAAGTCTGTGTTTCGTGAACAGATTTCTTCTAAGCTACTTTCTTCTATAATAATATTTATTCATATGTCAGTAAGAACATAAATTCTTAAGTAAAAATGCATTTCTGCTTGGTGCCCAACTTTATCTCGTGTATATGTGTATGTGATGATACCAAGCAATCAACAACACATGGAAAAAAGTTCAAGAGTATAAAATGAACTAAAGAAATTGTTATGCACGCACTTGCCTTCCAAACTAACCTATTTAATGTTCTTGTAGATGAAGTCCATTCTCCTCTCCTTTTGTTCAGCAAAATGGTTGAAATTAGGGCTTTCTCAATATAACATTTGGCCAAAGCATTAAGTCTGTCTTGTTACTATTTATGCTGTTCATTATGAATCCTTAACTAATTAAACTTTAAATACATACATGCAGATTTTTAATGATCTAGACCAAGAAATTAAATTGAGTATTATTTATGGACGTTCTTTAACTCCTGTGGTCCCTAGTGCCCCATTCTATATTGGGCATGAAAGACCGGTAATTTTGCTCAGAGGCCTCTTTATCGGTTCTTTTACATGTGTAAATCTATGACACGGGACCACCGGCTTTACTTCGCTTCCAAAGGAAGCCATGCTAAGGATTTTTACACCCAAAAAAAATCCATTGCCTTCTGCCAGGTTTGAAATTGCGACCTCGGGAACTAGGAGGTTTGGTAACCACTACACCAAGAAGGACGACCTCCACCAAGAGTATACACCAGTTACTCTGAGTTAACTGGTTAAGTTAGGTATTTTACACAACACATGCTTCCGAACTCTGCACACAAATAACCTGTATATGTGTGAATCACAGCACAGCGTGTGGGCACATGCACTGTGATTATGTGAAGTGCAAACAAATGAACACACAAATAACTGTAGTATAAGGGGAATTATTTATTTTCTGCTCTGAATCCTTTTGATTCTACAATGCAAATGTTATACTTTAAATCGCAGTATAACTTAGGAAATTAATTAAATTTTAGATCAATTCATAAAACGGAATTAAAATTTTGACAGAACTGAGTGCATTGTTTTTTTCATATGGTGGTGGCAGTGAAATTGAATGACATGGAAAAGACCACGTGGAAAAGAAAACCAATAGCGAATGCTTCGGACTCCACTACCTCTCTGCAGCCCTTGCCCTCATTCAAAGCACATCTCACCTCTAGCAGTATCCATAAAAATGAGGTTTTCCAGTTGGACTTGATGTACTCCAAAATACACTCCATAATGAAAACATTTGCACCACTCACTATATAAGCATTGCAAAAACATTCAAACAAAACAAAACCTATAAACTAAACCCGGGAGTGCAGAAATTAATTCTACAATTATATCTACTGTTACCCTTCCTTTTCTGTTTTTATTTTATTTTATTTATTTATGGGAAGGTCACCACCCTAGAGTCCTCCCATCGCCAGCTGTCACTGGTGGTAACATGCCTCCTACTCAAATCTCACCCTCTTCCTGCCCATGGTGTACCCTACTTTAACAATGAGGCTCTGGGGACTGAGTCACAATGATATAACTGCTCCACCAACTATGTAAGAGATGCCATACCCTGCATGCTGACCTACATGGCAGCAAGAAAATGTGTCCTGTATGTGGTGAAGAGGATATGGTTGGTTAAATTGAGCTTCATCTTTATAGATGCTCTTTAAATGCTATGGTTCTTAGCATCCCATTCTATAATGGGCATTAAAGACAGAAATTTTGCTCAGAGGCCTCTTTATCAAGCTTGAGGTTCTTTTACATGCCGTAAATCTATGGCATGAGAACATCAGCTTTACTTTCCTTTCAAAGGAAGCCATGATAAAGCTTTTATGCCCGAGAAAATCCTTCACCCTCTGCAAGGTTTGAACCTACGACCTTGGCAACTGGAGGCTAGTATGGCACCCCTAGACCACGGAAGATGACAGATATGGTTGGTGGAGTGTCTGATAGTCCTCCCAGCTTGGTTATAGTGACCCGCTAACCAACAGTCCTCCAGAGTCTGAGAGTCGTGACTAGGTGATATAACCGCCAATACACAAAATATGGTGCCTGCTCAAAAACAGTTATGATAAGCTCAATTCAGACTGGTTACAGGTCATGACATTTTGGGCCAAAGCTTGCACAGAATTGGAGTATCAATGACCACACTGCCCTCCAAGTTGATGCAGTATTTACTTATAATGTTTGTTTACATCACGTGTGTTGAAGCCATCTTGTGACGTCATTCTTTGTTAGGTTCGTAGCTCCATCTTGTGTTAGCAATTTGCATCAGTGTTAGCTTTTTTGTTTGATTTCATTTCAAATGTCCTCCGGCTAGCTATTATCTTATCTTGGGTCGAACATGTGTCTCTATACAGGTTGTGAAGCGGAAAGGAATCTTTTATCCAAAAATTACACTGATGAAGAAATTTGTTTTATAATTTTTATTGTCGAACACGTTCACTATCACTTTTACATATTGATCTGGATACTCGCCAAACTGAAACTGTTATAATACTTCTTACTGATCACTTTTAATTCACGTACTTCAACTTTGTGTATAATTAACTTTATAATACTTTAGATTTTCGTAAATTGTGAATCTATAGCCGACGTATCTCATACAAATATTTTGACGAACTGACGAACTTAAGACGACGTGTATTGCACAAAGAATTTTGATGAACTGCCCAAATACGACGTGTAATGTATGAATGCTTTCGGCGAACTGAAGGACTGACTGACGTTACCTCTAACCTGGCTTCTATTTATACTCCTGCAATCAGATACGCCTAAAGATTATAAATGAATTACTATTGGCTAATAAAACGCGCCAACATTAGCGTCTATTTTAATATCCAATGAAAACCACGAATACATATTGCTTTTAGGGAGAAAACATTCCAGAAGTTTCTACCGAAAACGCGCCAACATTACGTAACTTCCTTGTTTCCAATAATGATAAACAGCTCACCCCCCTCGCTGCATTATTGCGCTATTATTGACAGTTTCAGTAAGGCCCTATAAACTTATTTCCCAATAATAATTACAATTAATAAACATCTGAAATCAATGTCACATAAAAATGCATATTCATATTACAACCATTATTTACATTTAAGTAATTTGTGATACAAATTACTGCATCAAAGTCTTAAAGAGGAAGAAATGAACAAAGAGCATTTATCAACATGTGAAGCACTCATCATTCAAGAACATCTCCAAATATTGGGAAGCAAGAAGCAAGAAGACTCATGACTTCATTTCAATCTCTGAACATTAGATACATGTATAAATGTTAGCAAATGAGCTGTTCTATAGTGTATTGTCATCGCTCAATATAAATTATGTTCAAAACCACATGGAAATGCATTTTCCTCCAAACTTTCATTTTTATGCATATATGCACACCAGGTGAGTCTTCTCAGTCTGCGGATTGAGAAGTTATGCAGTCCCAACATTGTACAGGCTATGCTGTAAACACTGTCCAGTGCATCGTGTCGTAACTGCTTTGTGCCGCTGTGCCTGCAGCGACTTGCACTCGTAGGCAACAGTGTGCGGTTGGCCTTCAGTGGCAAAAGTTCCAGGTTCAAATACTGCCACTTGAAGGTACTTTTTTATGTTTAGTAAATTTAACAAGAACTGATAGTTTGACATGGAAGTGTCATTTCACTTAATTAGTTTAATTACGTGAATTTCATTAAAACAATAAATGCAAGGAATGAATAAAAAAACTCATTTATTCACCAGTGTGATTTGAACTTCCAACCTGACTTTCCAGGATGTTAATCATTGCGCTACTAGAGCACGTTAACAATGAGACCACCATAGCCATAATTAGCGGGCTCATGAATGCGGTGTTAGCACCTGTATTTTGCATTGTCTGTTAAATGCAGGGTTGCCTAATTACCAATCCACAGGATGAGAAGACTCACAGGGTATATATGTATGTATATACAGAAAAAGCTTCAAGCATTTTCAAATTAAAAATATATTCTGCACTCTGACACTAATGCCCTAAATTATTGCAAACTCATAAAAGGGAAAATAATATGTGTAAATAAAATATTTTAGAAAGGTTATTTCCAAAGCAATTTAAACTTACAGATCTACAAAGTAATGAAGTCAATTCCGTCACTATTGTGCTAAACTGATCGGCAGGCATAGGAATTTCTAAGCATTAAAGCCAGGATGGAAGGAAATAAGGTTGAAGTGTCACAGGACTATAGGCAGGGAAGTCGCAGGTAACAAATCACCCTCAAACCCCTTGTATTTCTTTTAGCATTTGCAGACAGCACCCTACCAGTCTTTACCTGCATATCATTGATCCTTGGCTTATGATTTTTGCATTCTTTATGGCGATAATGGCTTGAGTGCAGATAACCTGAAGCCAACTGCTTAAGAATTTCTATGCCTGCTGAGCAGTATTTTAGGCCTTGCTTAAATTACCTGCTCTATGAATCCAATTTTCAGCATGACTCAATTTAGTGCAGATATTTTATCGTTATTTGATTTCATATTTTCATCATTACATGCAAGAACATATTGATTGAAATGTTAAAGCTGCATTTTGCTCTCACAATATCATTCCAGTTTTTTCAACATTCATCTTCCATTATAGTTCTTGCAGTTCAATCCTGCCAGAACAGAATCAGGACCCTGAGAGAGAGATATATAAGAGAATGCAGAATAAAAGAAAATGAGGGAAGAAGTGGCTCAGGGTATACCTCAAGGGAACCCTGGCCACCGACTACACTGTCGTTCATGATGAGCATAATATGATATAGAAAAGCTTGCACAAATGATATGCCAGAGAAAACATTCAGCACTGTTCTATCAGAGTACAGCAATGGCATAGGAAGTAATTTTGAGGGTTTTGTCCTCACTGCACAAAAGAGGGAAAATAAACATGATGAAGAAGACTCAATTGGACATCATCTGATATCTGCGGCAGAAAATACTACGCAATTCAGAAACATTTGCTAAAATTCTATTAGAAGTAAACATACTGTAATTGGAGAGTTTATTGCAATGCAGTAGAAATAAAAGAGGAGGTAATGTTACAAATTACTCAAATTGTATTTGAAGCAAAACAGAGAAGTAGAGAAATGTAGTTTATGTTGCACTTAAATAAATATATTTACAAAGATTTGCAGTACATTATTTGCTATACATTCACATACTTTCCATCACCTACACAATGTGGTACATTCCAGATTCCATTGAATAAATCTGCTATTTTGCAATTATTCTACGCACTGGCAGCTTTGCTGGGCCCAAAGCATCCCAAATTGGTTTGGTGGTTTTATTGATCATTTGGCAACATGCTGACCTCCCAATTCTGTAGCTCCATCCCAAGGTACTAATGGAGTCACTCATGGTCAAGAACCTGCGAAAGATAAAAGGTTTTTTTCTTAAAATTTTGTATAATATACTTCTAATACATAAGTATAACTTTATTAATCAAGAATGCTTCCATTTGATTTCAAATTCTATAGAATGTTGGAGGGTTAGAGTTTTAGAACACAATCATACTCTTTGAATTTGTTTCCTGAGTAATTTAAAACTGTACTCTTAAGAAAAACACACATCCATATCATTTATTGCAAAAGGATGAGTTGAACTTCAACCCTCACTGTGTCTATCACTTCACGTTCTCAGTATATGTTTTGTGGCTATCACCATTGTACTTATGATACAACTACCAGACCAACATATAGACCAGTAGGGTAGCACAACAAAATTTTGGGTGGACATTTTCTCTAAAACATGCACACAAAGTTGCACTGCTGCTAATGAATACCCTCGATTAACATGTCACATTTTCACTGTTTGCCCGAGAGAAGCTTCAGATAATCCTCCTCCCTAACATATGAATCATATCTGCATTTTAAATGTGACTTCTGTGCTTCATAGATTAGCTTCAAAGTCTTTTTTACTACTCTTCATGACTCGTCACCACAGTAGTAACATGAAGAATTTTCTTAGGGGACATCCTGTAAATCATCTATACTTTAGGTAACAATTACTTTGGAATTTTCTTATCATTTTTCCATGTTTCTGAGAAGCATCATGATGGGTCGAGATATTTTAGGTTCTAAACATACCTTTTTTGCGAAGATTCATTTTGATAATGCATGTTTTATTAAAACAGAAAGGAGTCAAAAGTTCTACTGTCTGTATTAAACACACAAGAACATGTCATATTTAATTGTATTAATATACAGCTTTACAGTCACGAATACATAAACAAATCTACCACAAATAACACCATCACTCAGAAATAAGATATCAGTGGGCATTATACATATGCCGTTCTTGCATGGAGGTGGTCGACTAAAGGCTGGTTCACAACCGCCCGAGAACGATAACCAGAACGGGAAGCAATGCACCATGCAAGATATTGGTTCACAACAGCCCAGTAACAAGAACGGGAATGCATATCAATCACAAAGTGAAAGTCGATTTTGCGCATTGGGATTTAATTTGTTTTTAACTGACCAATGACATTTTTTCACCTACTTCCAATTTAGCCAAGGCAACAATTCAATAGAGTAAACATTATCTAAATGTATATCCATTACATTTCCGATCCCTCTAGTTATGCCAAGCTTTCATTCCTTTATTTAATGGCATACATTAAAATTGTTTATTGTTCTTTTTTCATTTCCACCAGTTTTAGCTGTTCTTTGTAGCTTTTGCCATTGTTTTTTAGGTAATAGCCAGTTTTGAGTTGCATATAAACAAACTACAAATGACCCCTTCACCAGAGGAAGCAACGCTGATTAGATTTGGGGTGTTGGGATGAGGTTAGGAAGCACATTTACTACTAATTCCTTCCACTTTCATGTTTCCAGCTTGTGACTATAGAGAGCACTAGTGGCTGTTTATGTCACGGCCGCCTAAAACAACCTCTAGAGTGAAGAGTCTAATATGCACAATAGGGATCTAATATGCCGTGACTGGGAACGAGAACATTAAAAGTTGGGCAACTCTTCTTTCCTGTTCCAGGGGCCCGGGAAGGCTTCCAGTCGGTTGTGAACATTCCCATTTGAATACATGTATTTCAACTTTCTCGTTCTGGTTACCGTTCTCGTTGGTTGTGAACCAGCCTTAAAGACATGCACCTTGGTCAGTTAAAGAGGAGTGAGGTAAAAATAGCATAAACAGTAGCACTCTAAGCACTACTGCAGGTAGACATCATAATACTTATGACAAGTTGTCTAATTCAAGAGGAGCTAGAAGCTGGCTGCAGAAGGAAGTTGAAGGTAGCAGTGTAACCACATACTATTATCTTATCTTATTTATGTGCACCAGCTAGTTGTGTCATTATAGCCTGATACATTATAAGGTTGACACAGCAGTAGTGGAACAGTCACCAGTAGTGGACCAGTCACCAGTAGTTCACCAGTATGACATGATGTGCCATATTAATAATTTGGGGGGGGTTACATTATTGTTCTACATTGTCATTACCAGACACATTGTTGTTTACGTCACTCTTGGCTAGTAGCTTTGCTAGCCACAAGTAGTGGGGGATATAGCATCTGTCTCAGTTAGGATTCCGTGAGGAACGGACCGTGCGTGTAAGCTGGGTTTTGGATCGGTGGACATCTCCTCCCACCTTCCATTTTTAATAATGAAGGAACCCCAAACGGTTAGAAAATAAATCTAGGAATGTGTGAGTAGATTTGTGTTATGGATTTTGTACAGTGAAAACCCACGCCTTCCTCTTAACTGCCACACCACGTTTCAGTCCTCCGCAGCCAAGTAAGTATATATCCCCTCAATGTGCGTGCTGGATATTAAAAATTAATTTAATCTTCATGTGAACGTTTAGGCCATCTACCCAGCATTTAACAATATTTCTTTCGAAATTAAACTATCCAGTGATCACATGATGTTTACTTTTCTTACAGTAGGTTTACGAACTTACCACCTAAGATTATAGAGCATATAGAGGAACAGGAAATTGTATCATAACTTGTTTAAAAGTGTTGTTGTGTAGTAGCCTGTATTGAGAGCTGCTGCATATAGAACATAGTATTTGGTCAGCTCTGGATATCAACTCCCATCTAATTACATCTATGTAAGTAGTGTTTGGTTTCAGTTGTAAATATAAGTTAACGTTCTGTGGTAGTATTTTAAATGACACCACCACAATTTTACTGTGTTCTAAATATTATAGTGCAGGTGTACATGTATTGGTTCAGAATATATTCATTCACACGTACTGTAAGTTGACCAGTAGTAGTCAAACACTGGTTCACTCAAAGTACCAGTAGTTGTTCATGTAAGTAGTTAATAAAATAAGTTTATTATATGCTTACAGTAATGTGAATATTTTCAAACCATGGGTCCAAAGAAGATTCTAAAAGTACACAGAGGAGTCCATAATGAAAGCCATTGGCTGTTCGAGAGGGACAGAGTGTAAGAAAATTATCAAGACAATAGTGTACCGATTCAACACTCATTAAAAACTAAATGGGAAAGTACCTGTAAAAAGAGTCCATCTTCAATTCTGATTAAGGACGAAGAAAGGCCTATGTTCATGGGTGATTGCAACTGCAAAGAAGGGATTCCCACTAAAGAGTGAGAACATCATTGAAACAGTGTCAGATGTCATTGCAAAAGATAACAGAGTTAACTCTTTACATAAAGGAAAACCAGGAAGGAAGAAGTTTACATTGTTCATGAAAAATTGGAATAGTAACATCTCCAAATTGTTTATTGTGCTCCAAAGAACAACATCTTGGAACACCACAAACACGCATGCACGCACGCACTCACGCAGACATTGTTCATGAAAAGGCATCCTGAACTTACAGAAAGACATGCTGAAACAATTAATAAAGTTCAAGCATGTGTATCAAATGACAATCAGGGCATGGTTTGATGAACTGAAATTTTTGTACAGACTGAAGGTCATGAGGACATATTTGATGACACAAAGCACATCCATAATTCAGATGAATCTGGTTTCTTGACATCTCCAAAACGGGCCTTGTCAAATAGGCCCAAAGGGTTACAATAACTTTTATGAAGTTAAATCTGGAAATGACAAGAAGATGATTACTGTGTTAGCTACATTCCTGACATGTGGTTTTATTATTCCCCCGATGATATATCAGTATGAAATGATTCCAAGGTCACATTGTGCAGAATGTAAATCCTGAGTGGTATATAGGGAGAACTGAAAGTAGATGGATGACAGGTCAAGCATTTTATGGTTACATGGTCAATATTTTCATTCCTTGGCCAGGAAATATGAAGTTAAGTCACCAGTTTTGTTTCTAGTAGATGGTCACTGATCCCACCTTACAGATAATGTAAGCAAGTTGTTGCTGATAATGGCATTAATTGTATTCCCTCCTGCCTAACACAACTCATCTGCAGCAGCTTGCTGATATCTCTGTCTTTCAAGATCTGAAAGAGGTTGGTCAAATCTTGAAGCATAATGGAAGTGAAAAACAAATAATAGATGTGCAATAGGTGTTTGCACCTTTGCTCGAGAAAGAGAGAGCCACTGCAGATACTATTAAAAATGGATTTTGTAAATGTGGCCTATATCCATATAATCCTGATGCTATGGATTATGAATACTGTATTATGAGTCATGAATCTCATCATTCAGGTGAAACTTGCAAACCTGCTAATTTTTATGTTGAGCATCTTCTGTACATAGAATAAGGAATGAAATCAGTAAGGGCTGAAGAGTTAGAGACGCAGCAATGGAGCAGTATGGAATGGTGAAAAACCAGCAAAGGAACTGTTCAACTATGGCTGAAGCTTTAGACAAGGGTTATGCAGAGCATTCAGAATGTTGAAAAACAGATAAAAGCCTATGAAAGATGATGAACCACATGCCAGTCTTGCAAACCACAATGAACACAATCAGAGCAATCATGGCACTCAAGATGAGAAGAGTACGTTGATCAACATTCACGAAACTCACATTAATGAATGTGCAACAACTAGTAATGTTGACTCAATTATTTCTACTCCAGGCAGCTCCAGATAGAGTATCAGTCCCACTTTTGCAAATAGTGTAATCTGGTCAACAGAATCTCTGAAGAAGTTCACAGTAGCAAGAAAGAAAATTAAGACTACCCCATGCAGCTACGTCTTCTGACTGGTTAAAACACCAGAAAGAAAAGAAGTAAAAGAACAAAAGGAGACAGCAAAACAAGCTAGAAGATGTAAAACAAAAACCGGCCATGGTAAACCCACACTAAATCACAACACATGAAAAGGAAACCAGCAGAGAGTGAAACATCAGAGGAAGAAGATATTGTACAGCTTCAGAATTCCTCAGATGAATGATGTAGGTATAGGCCTAGCCTAATTAACAAGTAGTAATGATGAGTCAAGTGATGTGCTAAACCTGCCAAGCAAGAACAATGTATTTCCAGATGCTTCTGTATTGGGTCGAGTTGTCAGGGAAAAGAAACACTGTTTCCTAAAGATATGTTTGTGTAGTTCAAGAAATGCAAAACCAGTGTGATGTCAAAGTTATGGGATGCAAGTCAGTCAGTCCAGATACATTCAAATTACAGAAGGATGACATCTTTGCAGCAGATTTGGGTGATATAATATCAGTTCTACCACAACTTAGTATTCAGAATACCCAGAACAGAATGCAATACCACTTTTCACATAAAATTGATGTTGAAGAAAAGTAGGCTAGTCTAACACAATGTCAGGTACAAATAAGCCCAATTTGTTTTCAAATCTGGTTACTGTTATTGTATTTTAGTCAATGTGATAAATCTTAATAATAGTGAATAATCATAATTAGTACCTTAATTGTTATGCATGTCCTAAATGTGCATTGTGGTCATGTGGTCTATTCAACAACTAGGACACGCTGATCAACTATTAGTGAGTTATCACTTTCCATTGTAATTTATTTATTTTCGTAACAGGCTTATGTATTCATTATTTTTTATACTATAATTCAATTGGCAACTTTTGAATGAATCAATTAAGCCTAGCTGTGATTTCCAGATGTCAAAATTACAGAACTGAAAAATTATTTACTAGAAAAATTTCACTACTGATGGTCAACCATATAATATTCCTAGCTGTACATTATCATCACTTTTGGATTATAGGTTATGCTTGTTTTACCAAATTTGCATTAACCAGTGTATAAACCAAAGTTAATGAAGGCAGCTCTTTTTATTATTTATTTATTTATTTATGGATGCTCTTTAACTACAAAACAATGTGCAAACTACAGCATAATCTATTCTTGAGCAGAAGCAAAATTGGGAAGCCAGATTTAAAGTCTATTAGAGAAATGTTAAAATCAAGCAAGCAAATAAATCTGTGATTGCAGCTCATTAATGGTGTAACAATTGTGAAATAAATAAAATTTCTTAAAAAGGTGTCAAAACTCATGTGCAATAGAAGAGGAATAGATTTATGTAAAATAATTCCTAACTTTTCTTATGACTATAGGGTCTTTGAATTTGGCAACAACTTTCACATTAATCCAAAAGCCACCATTGAGACCACTTATGCCATCAGGAAACCAGTGCTGGCAGATGGCATGTCAAGTAAGCAAGATAGTGAGTTTGTCTTGTTCTTTCAGAATAAATTTGATTCAAGGGCTTCACATTGTTGACTCTTTTACAGATTACTTTTATACACCTTCACATGCATTGCAGCATTCTTTTATAGTTAAACTTACAAATAGTAATTGAAAGATTACATAGGGTTTACATGCTTATTTTTTCCTAAAATTTCCTAAGTCATTTCATATATAACAACTTCTGAGACAAATAATGCTCAATTATCTATCCTTAAACTAAATCTGAACTATAAATTATATTTTATTTAAAGGTGAGTCGAAATTGTTACACTAACATCACTTAAGTTTACTCACTTAACAAAATATAAATTATATTTTTAAGTTGGGTAGTTTACTTTTTTTTTAGTGGAAACTACATACTTCCTTTGCAAGGAGTTGAAATGTTGAAAATCCCATTTTTAAAAATCTTAACTTATTAAAACTCAATACAATCTAAGTCTTCATTTGCTGCTACCTAAGTGTTTCTAAAACAAACTTATTATATGTGAACTGCTGAGTATAGCTTGGCTATGAGCTACACCGCACTTAAAGTGAATCTGAAGTATTTTACTACATTTAGATCAAGATTTTTCAGCCTAATCTACCAATACCAAAGAGAGGTCAAATGTAAATAATTTCAATAGGTAAGTAATTCCATTAACTCACAAAATGGTGTAAGAATTGCATAAGAAAACAACAAAGCAAACCAACAGTTTTATTAAAACTTTTAAATTCACTATGGTAATTATATTTTATTAAAAAGCTTAAAAGATCTACAATCAACATAATTAGATGCAAAACTTTACATTTCCAATTTCTGTCCGAAATGATCCTTTCAGCTGTACAACACTATATTGCTGATAAATCAGATTGAAGTCATGTGTTTACACAATGATCGAGCCATCAGCTTGTTTCTTTGCATACTAATAATAATCTGTGTGTTCTATGTGTAAGTAGATAATACATTATTAGTAACCAGCTGTCAAAGCCTTCTTTGCAAAATGAAATTAGAGGGTATTTTATAGACCATGCCCATCAAAAAGAATTGCGCTTTGCAATGGTGAAAGAATTATCAAAATTGGTTGAGTGATTTTTGAGGTTACCTTACATACACACACACCCACAAATACATAGAAATTTTCTCTTTATAATATTAACATACAGATATGTTTGCATGGCCTGTTCCTTGATTGAATAGTCTTTTTCATATCATAGAATAAAATTGGCTGATTTTAATAGTTTATACGACAACTCATTCCTACTGGGTCATGTAGTGGAATGAATTGTCATGAACATGAGAGATGCATAAGCTGCTCAATGTTTTACTCTCGTGTTCTGCTGTATTTTAATGGTTTTAATAGCTGTATAAATGGTGACGGATTCTCAAGGCAAATAAGTAAATGTTACATTTTGTTACATGTGAAGAACTGGTGATGGCACTGTATAAACTTATATGCCTTGTATCCCTGATCATCGCTCTGTGAGATCTGCAGTCAAAATTTTTTTTTAAAAAATGAATAAAGCCCCTCAAAATCCAAACTCTGATTCCCAAGGAGTGGGCAACAGGAACTAAGGGACCACTTAATAGAGCAATGTAAGGTGGGAACTTTTGAGTTCCCGGGATCACTACGGTAACGTGAAGGCCTATCAAGAACCCTGAAAACCGGCTGAAGAGGCTCAGGTGATGTTTGAGAGACATCTAGCCATGGTAAAGGAACTCACCTAGGGAAAGGTGACCCTGAGAGAAAACCCTGGTCCTCCAGGTTGGGGCTTGTATGAAGTGTTGGTAGCTCCTCCACTTAAAAATGTTATTACTCATAATCCTTACAATATTAAGCCGGACGGGGACGGAGTGAGGATGGAACAGGCCATAAGCCTAATCCCTGGAATGGAGAAGAAAGAAATAAATAAAGTAAAAATTAATAAATAACTGACTAAAACGGATACTACTTTGCTCATATTGCACTATTTACAAGGAATTACATAAATGATCAGAAGCAAACACACATCTTTGAATTGCCTTGTAGGAGCAGTTGGTTGAGTGTTGGCTTTTCGTGCCAAGGGTTTGGGTTTGATCCCAGCCCAGGACAATAGTATTTAATTTTAAGCATGACTGCCTCATGTGAACAGATTTACTGGCACCTACAAAATAGTTGTGGGACAAATTTCCATAATACCGACAATATAACTGTTGTAGTTGTGCCACTGTTAACTAAGATTTATCACATATTTTCAATATTCAAGCTTAGGTATTAATAGTATACACTTTCCTATTACTAATGAGATAAATCTGCTCTTTGTTACAAATGACAATGAACATATTGTCAACTTCTAGAAAACACATCTGTACCATTATTCTTTTAAATAATAGGTTCACAGAATGCTGTTTACAAGGATTAAGAATTGCTTAGAAGCAAATGTGGAAATTTGTAATATATAAGCTCAACTTTTAGTTAATATGATTAATCTTGATAATTAAGTATATTATAAAGCTGCTGTTTTTTCATTCTGAACTCCTTATGAATTTCCAAAAGAGTTATTTTATTTTCTCCTTTAAATGCTTTTCTTTTTCTTGCAAAATTTAGCAGAGTGGAAATGTCTGCTTTGGCATATATAAGTGCTTCAAATAAGCAAGTTTGTACTTTCTATTTAAGGCAAGAACATCAAATAACTTTCAGTGACTCAAATTTACTTTAAGGACAAAGCATTTCAGCTTTACTGAATAAATATAATACTCTGCTCAGTTAATAACGTCCACTATTGTTTAAGTTTGTAAATAAAGTATATAAATTAACTACAAGAATAACTAAACTTTCTCTATGCTAGAAAAGAATTTCAGAAATTAATGGCGAGTTAGCTCATGTCACACATCTTGCAATTTTAAACATTGGATACATTTTCTCTGATTTAATATTTGATAAAATGTCATGTTTTACATATCCAGTAGTTGTATGAAATGGAAGCAGTGAACTAATTGAACTGCAAATTAGTTAAACAAAAGCCACCATACACATAAATTGATTATGTTATCTCACTAAATGGAATGATTCTATTTACTTTTAAATTACAATCACTAGGGTATAAAGAAGGACGAGGATTATCAGCCAGTATATAATTTTCTTTTAGAAGATGCAAATAATCAATGGCATTTTCAGGCGAGGTACTTTTTATATATTATGCACTTTAACTGCTCTGAAATCTTACATGAGAATTTTATTAAGCATAATTTTACCATTGGCAACATTTACAAAAATTGAATGAACAATTTTATTCCAACCTATTAAGAGGAGAACAAGTTCTGTTTAGTATAATGAAAGTGTTAGACATAATAGGACAATTTTAGTACATCCAGGGTTGCATATGGCTTAAATTACCTACTTGCCATGGTACTTAAAATATTTAAAAAGTAAATCTAAAAGTATAGACTGCATATATGCAGATAGAGGCCTAAGCAATAAATAATCAAAGCAATGATCATTATGTATATAATTTTATGAAAATCTTCCCTAATATATATTAATAACTTGCCATTATTCTACAAAGTATGTGGGCTTTTGTGATACATTTATTACCTAGGCACTGGGACCACTGCAGTTCCTGGAATTTAAGTAGGTTTCCCTGATTACAGCCTACTATAAATGGTCACCATCTTGTGACCCTTTTGCAGTGCACAGTTTTCATTATAGACTGTAAAAAAACATTCCAGAATTAGAGTGCATATACATACAAGGTGACAGATACCATCTGGATAAATAGAGGAGTCACTGACAAATTTTTGCACACAAAAATAATTATGCATATGCTGTGCTATTCTCATTTATTAATATTGTTATTAGTCAAAGTAGTTTTACAAGTCTAAAGTCTGGTCAATTTTGGCAAATTATTTGTTTTAGCCAATGTGTACATAACCTACAGGAACACAAACTAAGATAATTCTCTTACCTTAAAGTGACTGAAAAACGAAGAACCGGTAGCAGTGGGTATCCGATCACTTTTCTTTGTCATCATTGGAGATAATGGGTCCGGGACGGTGTCAAATTGAGGCGGAGTCATCCGCATTACATTGGTGAATCGATGCTCATCTTCCCTCTCCGCATTAGGTTAGTCACCTTGAACAATCCACCTCTGGATGAATCCACCAGACTTCTGCTATTTAGGTGCTGTGTACCCACCGCATTTGACAATGAAGCTTGCTGAAGCAAGAAATGTATGGCAATTCCATTTCCAGTTGAAATAAATTTCTAACAAACTCCATTTCAGCTGCTTTACTTACCTTCTCTGACTTTCCCATCCTGCCTTTCTCTTGCTTCGTGATTATTTCACATGCACAGATGTCACTTGCTGTGCCTATGTTATGCCTTAACTTTATGCCCCAGCCTTCAAGTTTCATTATGAACGAAGTCGACTTTACGTTAAGTAGCGTGTCACATTACGGCAGGTTAAGTTCATCGTAATCGCGGATTTGTTTCTCTGAAATGAATTTGATGACGATTTCAAGGAGAGTTCTTATAAATTCTTGTCCGAATAACAATTGTCCATTTGCTTCAGAAAAAGTGGCTGACAAAGTTGTGCAATTTTGAAAATCCGTATTTTCCTGTTTAAACGCATTAATAAACATTGTATAAACCGTTATGGCAACATTCCGTAACAGGGTATAAGATATGAATTTTATGAAACTTACGTAATTGGGATTTTTATATGTGTAGACGCGATTGTGTAGTGTGCCGAAGTACACAGGAGTTGTTAATTTGGGTAAATTACTCTTACGGGGTCCCCGACAGCGATGGAAGTGATGTTTTATGTCCTACAGATGTCACCACAGAACAGCAAACAGAGGATGTCACTCTGTGTCGTTCTCTAGCTCTAACGCAATGCTAGCAACATATGAATAACTAATGCCGCCAAAGCCGGTAAGATCTCAGCCTCAAGGCGTAGCCGAAGGTTTGAGGGCCCTCAGCCTCAAAGCGTAGGATGTTTTTTAGAAGGAGAGAAGAGGAGTGTAGCAAGGCCGCAACAGCGAAGCGACCACAGGGCGTAGCCGAGGGATCTGCGCGTCTAAAACTCGAATGACTCACGTTTGCAGAAATTCCTTATTTCGCGGATTTCACTTCTTCTTTAGGTTGGCACTTCCCATTCAGCGTCTGTTTTAGCGGGAAGATGGCTACGTTTGTGTTTATATCGCAATTTTCCTATAAATGTAAAACACCTGAAAGGGAGGTGGGCACCTGGTATTGGCGAGATCACATCTACTTATTTCCTCACTCTTAAGGTAATTTATTCCATTCCTTCTTGCTTTTCTCAGCCTTTTCAACGGGGACCCCATAAGAGCCGTTAATTTATTCATAATATTGGGCCCCACAGAACACCAAAGTACTGGGCCCTTCTTGACGACCACTTAATCGTGGCGCACATATTGTAAGGAGATGGTGCCAACGGGATAAAAAAATGTGATGTGTTACACTCACATGACTTTCTCTACTCTTGTACAAACTATTTTTACAAACGCTTATTCTCCATATGCTTCATGTTAATCGAGATGTTAATCTTATTGCTAATTTTCTTGTAGATGCAAGGGGAATTGATAGGCTTTAAGCGATAGTCAAATATTTTAATAGTTGGTTGCTATGTACAGTATTCCATTCTCTTTGCATTACCAGGACAAAAAAAGAAATGAATAACTAATTCCCATTTGAGAAAAAGTATTGGAAAATATAAGGGAATAACAAGCAATATCTCGAAAATGGTTCACTCAACAACAAATGTATATGACATAAATTGTGTATTTTAACGCGATATACATTTGTTGTGTAGTAAAAGTTTGTCTATCTCTTATGGTTTACCAGTTATGCAAAAGTCGTTCACGATGAAGAATACTTTTGGAGACAATCCCAGAAAATTCAAGATATACATATTATTTGCCATAAAAATGTCTTAAACATATGATACATTAATCAAAATCGTTAGAGCCATTTTTGAGAAAATTAAATTTTTTGCAAAATGTTCCATGTAATGGGTAATCTGGGATGGATGGATTTTCTTGAAAACCTTCGTGTCGCACCTTTGAAAGATACTGAACCTAAATACAAAGTTTGGTGTTTATCCCACTGTTCGTTTCTGAGTTATGCTGTTCACAGACAGACACACACACGGGCATGTTTCAAAAAATTCAGGGGGCCTCAAAACATATATTTCCGTTGAAATCTCGGTATCAATTTTTGGGTGGAATACAATACTTCCCCTACATACTATACGTAGCAGAGAAAGTAAAAATTGTGCTAACAGAAAGTTGAAAAGCGATGAAAAACTGTAATACGTTTTGAGGCCCACTGAATCCAAATAAGCATTTTTGGAAAAAGGTCCGGGAGTGTGTCTGTGAACAGCATACATAATTAAAAACGAAAAGTCGAATAAATGCCAAACCTGTTATTTATGTTAGTATCTTTTAAAAATGCAACTCGAAGATTTTCAACAAAATCCCCCACCCCAAACTTGTTTTTACTTGGTACATTTTTCGAACTTTTTGAGCTTCTAAAAAAGGATTCCAACGATTTTTTTTATTAAAATACCATATATTAAAGCTTTTAACATGACAAATAAAATGCATGTTTTGAATTTTCTGGAATAGCCTGTGAAGTCCTTATATAAAAGGAATTTATATAATCTTGTGTAACTGGTAAACGTTAAGCGATAAACGAAAACGCACTACACAAAAAATGCAAATCTCTTTAAAACAAACAATTTATTTCAAATAACTTTTTGTGGTATCAACCATTTGCGAAATATCCATTATTAATGATTGGATTTGTTCATTACATTATTCTTTTTATGTCCCGCCGATTTTCAGACCTTAAAAACGTTAAGGAATAAGTGCATTAAAATTCATTCTCTGTATTAGTACCATTAAAGAAATAAAGATGACATTGTAAGTGCGTGTTTTCCATCTTCATTGCGAAAGTACTCCTATACCCTCACCTTAAAAAAAAAAAAAAGTAACAACACTCGGCTACGTTTTCCGCATAGGGCCCTAAAAAGCAGCAACCAGTTTTTGTACCACTTCCCTTGCGCATGCTGGCTGCACTACCACGTGTTGGCCTTCCGCTAATTTTTCACTGAAATGTTGGCAGCAGAATCACGGCAGTAACGCCAGCAGACGATTGCCTGGTTGGAGATGCGTTTTCTGCTGAAATTATGTTGATTGTGAAAACTGCACAAAACTCGCAATATATTTCAAAAATGCCCTTAAAATGTCAAGTAATTAGCGCATTACTGATTATTGTGTGTATCTGTGACATTCAGAAGGGATAAGTCACTTCATAAAGACGTATCACGGTTCCGTAACTTTCGTAACATTTCATACGGTACAAATTACACCAAAAATAAAACATCTGATACATTTCTTGGGCTTCAAGTAGATGGAGAGCTCAGCTGGAGAAAACAGATAAAAAGCATGCTACCAAAACTTAGCTCAGCGTGCTTTGCCTTAAGAAACTTAAAATCTGCTTAAATAAAATGCCTTAAGAACAGCATTTTCTGCTTACTTTCACTCCCTGTTGCGATGGGGAATAAATAATGTTCTGGCATAATTCAGCACAGAGTAAGCAAGTATTTATATTACAAAAGAAGGCCATACCCATTATTTGTGGTATTGGGCCTCGTCATTCGTGTAGGCCCTTATTCAAAACCCAAAGATTCTTACTCTTATTGTGAATACATTTACATATTCTCTCATGAACTACCTCACAGATAATTATTATAATTTCACAACAAGCTTTGCTGTGCATGACCACAATACGAGGCATGCAGGTGATTTACATACGTAGACCAGCAAATAGTTTAAAACTGTACCGAAAAGGATGTCATTCTGCAATAACAATTTATAATAACCATCCATGTTACGTAATCAATCCTGTACAACGTAAAATTTTCAAGAAAGATTTGAAGTCTGTCATATACTACTCCTCCCCATATACTGTGGAGGATTTTTTTTAAATATGTCATGCAACAGGTAAATTTCATCTCTTAGATAATGCAATTTAGGGGGGGTGGGGAAGTTGGTACCTATGTTATTTGTAAAGGGATAAAAAAACTTTCTTGTTGTTGGGCATGCTATTAGTTATGCTGCATATTTCATAATTGTGTGGCGTGTTCAATGTCCCTGAGCGTTGCACACAGTGGGGCCAAATGAACAAACCATTTATGAAAATACATATTGCGTACAGTTTTACTGAAAAAATCTTTCTTGGAAGGTAAATGTAAATGCACCCTCTTATACCCCCACCCAACAAATCCATCCACAGAATGCACAAATTCACTTAAATAGTTTCATTTGCTTACCTTTCTTACTGATTTCCTTCTGCGCTTCACACGAACTCCACGAAGTATCTATTACAGTTTTAACCGGCGATATGCGAAGACCCATTCCACAATAGCGCCAAAAAGGCTTATTTCATCACGTTCAAAACCAACTACCCAGTTTGTCTCAATGCACCACTGCGACCCTGACCTTGGCTTGCTCTCTTCTCAATCTACTTCATAGTAACGCTCTGTGAGCGAATTTTGGAGTACTAAGAAAGCAATAAAAGCGAAAGAAATATACTGCCCACTTGAAATATTATCGTATTTTCAAACAGTGCTAGATAAAGGGCTACTTAAAACGACAAGTGTCTGTAATGCAATGAACGCGTGTTCTGTATACCCTTTATGGAAATCACCAGTTTAATTACCTTTTTTCCCCTGATTTTCAGTTCTTTGCCTGATTGTAAGTTTTTGTAGTGCGAAAACAAAGCACTACTTTAAGAAACAATTGCACATCGCCATGTATCTTCTCTTGTTTCTGTGGGAATGTTTAATGCGGTTCTTATTTAAGCTCTGGCAGTACATTTTGTTTAGTTCAGAATATATGAATAGCTTTGTAATAAAATAACACTATTAGATTAATCTTCGTGCTTTATTGTGCGGGTAAATATTTATGAGATATTTGTATTCAGTACCTTTCAGAGTTACGGATGGGATAAGTATTGCTTGACATGGAGTAATAATATAAGATATTTATTAATAAGACTGCTTTTTCGTTGAGAGTGTTATGGAGTACGTGAAGGTACTGTTGGAAGCACTGGCCTACGTGCCGTGCTCTGCCCCGGTTCCGGGGGCCCTGTCTGATACATACATTTACCTTTACGTAAATGTTGAAGGTAGTCCATGTAGACTGGAGTTGAAATTTGAAGTTAAATTCCATTTGAGAGAGCTTTCACAAGAAATTAAATACTTTATTTGCAGTTATTATGTAACATAGGTTACCAGGTAAGTATGAAGTTGAAGCAACAGTAATTTAAACTAAAATAACCTAGTGTGCAATTCCAACATTATGCTTCTGTAGGATTCCACATTTAAAAGATCCATGGTAGATATAGGAGAAAAGAAAAAGAAGTAATAAGCTTCAGACTTATACGAGAAACACTTTTATTTTGCTAAAAATATAAATCGTGAAACAAATATACTATAGCTGCTGAATTCCGGGCCTCTGAACAGTTGCCTATCCTTCAGGCCTCTCCAGAAACATATCACCGTGTTTTTCTTCAAATTCTTTCTGGTAGCGCAGTAGTGACCTCATCTCGCAAGCGGCGACTTGTCGAAATTCGTCCTGAAAGAAAATAAAAGTTGTAATTATAACGAGTTATCCCCGTCCCGTTATCGTAGTAATTCAGTTCAGAGGAGTATTTGATAGGGGCTTTTCAATGAAGTAGAGAAAAAAAAATGTGTCAGGAGTGGGATTCGAACCCACGCCCTCAGAGAGGACCAGAACACTCGAAACCTACTGTGTAGGTAAGGGTAACCTTGAGTCTGGCGCCTTAGACCGCTCGGCCATCCTGACAGCTGGTCGATGAAGACCAAATTATAGGATTTAAAACGGGAAATAATAAATTTCAGTACTTTTTGAATGTGCCTTTTATCTATGTTTTATTTTAATTTTATTGTAATCAATATTTTATACATTTACGCTTCGTTTACCCAAGTTTTGTTTTCGGCAACCATTAAATACTAACATAGGTAGAGCCAACAATTTTAAAAGTTGCTGTTTAATTAGCAACCTGCTGTGTTTTATATGTATGTATATATATATATATATAAAGACACAAATATAATATTTCTGATACTACTAAAATTCATGAAGTTCTTTAATATTCAACAAGTGCTAATAGATTTCTAAACGCGTGCAGGATAATGCTTATAAAAAATATTTATCATTACCCAAGCCATTATTTATGTTGAAGCACTCCCAATTATAGTGAAAAAGTCTTGTATACATGTCAGTTTTCTTTCTGAGGGAGTGGCAATGTTAAAATGGAATTTGGTTGTTTATTATATTAGCTGCACAATTTTATGTTAACTTTCTCTCTCTCTCTCTTTTCTCTCTATCCCATTGGATCACAAACCCTTTTGTTCATGACAAAAAAATTCGACTTGTGATTCAAATACCTAGTTGAACGTTGTCTCCGAATTCTGCGTATAACTTACTATCTAATTTGAAATAATTTCTAGGATAATGTATAGAGTACTAAATGCGATTTTCGAAAATCAGATGATATAGGGCACCATAGCTATGAAATTCGGTGTGGTATTGTCATGGTAGAATAATTCATTACCTGAAGTCAAACGGGGTTGTTCGAAAACATGTGAATAAATGTGGGACCCTGTCGAATACATTCTATGTAGTTACAACATATTGGTGACAACAGGACAATTTCCATTCCCCCCCCCCAACACCAAATGTGCTATACTGTAAGCCATGGCTGCTTTATCTTAAAGTACTGTGCTGTGGTTTCTTGTTGCATTTCCCCACTTCAAATTGATTATACTTATGGAATATGTATGTGTAATGAACAAAGCAGTGATTTAAGCCCATGGTGCACGTGTGCGTTTTCAAAGCGCGCTGCGCGATCCACCAGTTGTCCGATGTTGACGAAAGAGGAACTTAAAAGTCTTGGAGCTACAGTCTAAGCTTAAACCGCTACCAATGGAAATATGCTTGCCCCGTTTGACATTTGTGAAAACTGCAAGATAGAATATTGGTTCCCATCTCATTTATCCACATTTTGACGTGGTTTATAACTCCGTGTTCTTAGAAGACCGCATTTGGTATCTATCATTTGGAGTACTATGTGACTTTTACTCAGATCTTTTCCCCAAAAATATCTTTAATTGGGGGCAGAGTTCGTATGGTCTCCATACACGCACTTCCCTTGATTGAATTTTTGATTGGAATACTACCTAAACCTTAGATCAGTGTTTCCCAAATCTTTTTGACATTAGAACACTTTTGATTATAACACTCTTACTCACAGTTAAATTTCAACTTTTTTCGATAGCTTAAACTAAATGTTGTAATTTTAAAAACACTTTCAAGTTGTTACTTAATGCAAATTGTTTAACTGTAACCTAGAGTTATGCTTTTTAGTAACTGATGGGTTTCAACCGATAAAGTCATATTTTTAAAAAGATATCTAAAGAAATAAAGAAATTTCAATTTTAATGCCACCAAGACCACTGAGATCATCACGAAACGCTTAGTATACACGTCTAATGGAATATTAATGTTCCGCGGAACACAGTTTGCGAAACACTGCCCTAGATAATGGGAAAAGAAAATTTAAAGAACAGAGAAGGAAACAAGACATATTGTATTATAAGTGATGCAAATCCATATTTTCATCTTAACTTGCTGCTGCTACCCACCACTAGGACTTTGCAGACCTCCTCGGCAGATCTGAATGCAGCATTGCACGGGGGTTCTGATTGGGACCTCTTGCCAGGGTTCCAGTCTCTTGAGAAGGTTACCTGTCCCCAGCTGGAAGCCAACACTGCAAGTGCCACAAGCAGCCAGCATAACGTCCTTTCACTGAATCTGTAACGCGAAATCATTCAAATTATTCATAAGAAATACCTTTTATTGTATTTTCTTTATTATTATTTTTAATAATAAGCGTCACAAGTGTTTAAAAGTGTACACTTCAGTGTTGAAGAAATCTGGTTGTTGTCAGAATACTTATTATAGTTTAACACTCAAGAAATTATACATCACCCGTGAGGATAGATACCATGCTTATTATTCTTAAAGACGCAATGAAATGGCTTGTCTGACAATAGAAAACCATAGAAGCGACTGAAGATTACGAATTTACAACCTTATATTATTCTATGGATCCCTGCCACTTCTATCCTGGCACGGATTCGTAGCATTCTGGACTTTCAGTCGACTCTAGCGGGGATTGGAGGGGCAAGAGGATAGGGCATATTCGTGCCAGTTAGTGTCATTCACGGCTTATCTTGCCAGCACGTGCGAAGCATAAGTACTACCTTTATCATACACAAAATGTGCTACACTGAGAGGTGAGAAATGGGGTACCAATCACTTGCAGTGGAAAAGTTGGCAGAAAGTCATCCTTTGTTATATCATATTCGTCATTCATTTTCCATTGTTTATACTTAAAATTAAATTAATCATTTTATAATGCTTCCGCACTGCCAGCAGTCCAGCAGACGATTGAAAGAGCAGTAAAGACTCTACAGACAGTGCCTGCACACGGCTAGCTGTGAGTTTGCGCATGATTTGAACGGGAACTGTGGTGTTTGGTTTAGTTTCATTAGTGTGTGTACTTGCGCTCTAAAATAGTGCCTCTACAATTAAGAGCCTGTATAACGATCTCCGATTGAGGTCCCGGTTAGATATTAATAAGGAGTCAGTCAGATTTTCGTACTACGACCTTCGGTTAACAGCTAACCGGGAGTTATTCTTAGCGATGAACTAACCGCCACCTCAGGTAGCGGTTAGGGTACTAACTTGGAGATAACCATACAAAAATGGCTTGGTGGTGATTTATTTATTGCATCATATAAAAATTTCGGGCACTTCCACTGCATTCATGCTTCAGCCGCCACTGTTCATAATGAAAATTAAGCATTAGCATAATGGCGTAAACTTGGCATATAGCTAACGCGATGTGTTGTCATTCACCAACAACAAACGGAAATGTAAACGGCAGCCAATCGCAAGGAGCTAATATGGTGGCCTAGGAAGCGACACACTGCAAAAGAGGTTATGTACATGTAGCAAAACTAACTTCGCAGTTTAAGGACGTTAAACTCATAAGTAGCATCACAGTTCGTTTTTCTGAGATTTTTATAGATACTCCTATGATTCCTGGCCCCTGACCTTACACAGAAGATGAATGCAGTTAGCAGCGATGGAAAATCTCATATGAGATGGAGGCATGATCACGTGATCAGCTGTGTGGAGAATCGTTCTCTGATTGGTTAGTTTCTTATCTTTGACGTAAATATAAACACGCAAGCTTGGAACTTACAAACTTTTATGTTTACGTTATGTTTATTTCAAAATCTTTGTTGAGACCGTAAACCGAAACATTTTAATTCAGCCAGTAACAAGATTGCGGTATAGATTTTGAATTTAGAAATCTGTTTATCGAAAGAAACCAAACGCTTTTACCACAAATCGCATTAAGGACCAATGAATTACATGTATTGCTTTTAATACCCCGGAGTAGCAGCTCTTGAGTCTAATGTATCAACTTGATTTGACTAACAACTTGTGCATACTGGGATACGCATTCTATGTCAATTTTCCTAGATGCAAATGCACTTGAAGTACTTGTGAAATAAAGTTAAAGTAACATTGGTACCTTCTTGGAATCAACTTTAAATTCATTGGTGGAAAGCTACGTGAACAATCCCCGAATCTCTCACCAAATATAAGATCACGTTTAGCAACCATGAAATGATTAATGAAAACTTCATCACTAATAAGCTCTCCTTAGCAAAGTAAGGTATCCTTTGCTGAGAAATGTCATGGATAGGAGATCAAAATAAAACTTTATAACAACCCTGATCCCAATGAAGAAAGGAAAACTTGTGTGCAGTGATAGCATGTTGCGGTCTCTCCGAAACTCGGTGAAGAGCAGAGGGGGAAGGAACCTTTCTATATGGAAACAATATAATGGCTGTTCCCGAGAATTTAAAGTGGCCGACTTTACACTAAACTAAGGTACTGCTAATCTTACAGTGGGAAAATTACAGTTTCAAATCAGTCTCATTAAATCAAATCTTGTTCTGAAACAACACAAGTTGATTAAATCACTTCCCAGCGCTAAATACACATCGTATTGTATTTAATGGGAAATTGTGTTGTTATAAAACAATTAAAAGGTGTGGAACACTTATGTAAGCACTAAAAATATTCCAAATGAAGGCATCTAGTGAAATTTCCATGTGAAATCGAAGGGCAAAAAACCTCGCATTTTCGTTTCCATTGTAATTCTTTCTATTAATTAGCAGCACTAAGGAAATAATATTTATCAAATATTAGCACATAAATCTCAACGGTTGTCACGTTATTGAACGATAAATGTATCGTATTAATTCATTTTGTCACACTTTAAGTGCGCATAGCTCCGGAACCCTTTATTTCGGAATATTGTACCAAATCTCATTTTATAGATAAAAGTTCGCATTTCGTTACAGCATATATTAATTATTTGTATAATATTCACAAAAATCTATATACAGTTTTTACTTACTTTAAGCGTCTTCGGAATTTTATAAAACTGTAATATTAGATTGAGAATAATCCATCGTGTTATTAAGAGAAACCTAAAAGTGATAATGTTAGGGTGTTCGTAGTTATAACACAAAAGTGAATAAACGCAGCGATTTGTGTGATTGATGCACGATGATCAGCAAGCGTAAGTAAAACACGCTTACTAACCACACTCTGCTTGATAAGCATTCTCATTGTTCAACCTTACGCACAACAGCTTGCTTGGCCTTCAGTTTAAAACGGAAGTGTGAGAGCGACCATGAGCACGTGTTTTACTACCATTTTACCACTTTAATTATTTTAGACGAATCCTTATCAGTCACATTTACAGTAAAATATATGTTTTTAAATGTGTTTGAATTACGGAATCTTACCATATATAATAAAATTACTTTTCTTAATCCGTTACCGCCTACGGTTGAAAAAACAGAAATTTCTTCACTTGAATAAAAATAAGGACATGTTTATTTATCATATGACATTAAAGTTTGGGGGATTCAAAATAAAGCTCGATTTAAATAATTAGATTTAAAAGTTTCGGAGTTATAGCAGTCTGAATTTGGAAATTTTATAAAGATACTACAAATTTGAACAATTTTAATTACAAACGTATGATGTTATGAATTTTAAGAGTTTGTATAAAGTATTTTATCGGCTTGTCTCCAAATACAAAAACGTTTCGCTTAAAAAATACAAGGTCGATTTTCCTTTTATTTCGGACGATTTGAAATGGAATGTCTCATATGTGAAACCAATAATCTCTACTCAACCAAGGTGCTTAAACTCAATAGTTGATGTCCTGCAAGATAATACCTGTACCGCCAGCGTAACAACTACAATTAACAGTAACTATGGCCATATCTTTACCATGTGTATGTTTTAGGAGCAGTTGGTGTCAACTCAACAAGCAGAGTGTCACCAAAAGTAACCAAAGGACATTATAATACGGGAAGTTTGTCATAGTTGGCTTTTGGTGATTTCCAATAGCTTGTGTTCCTTATAGCACAAAGAAGCAAAAAAGGAACAATGTCCAAAAATCATGAATTCAGGGTCTGAAATTAAAGCGTAATTTAACCCTACAAACTTAATTGATCAATAATCTGCCGCTCCACAATTTACCACGGCAAACTGAGGAAGATGGCGTGTCCTACTTCTAAGACACTACCCCAGTTCCATCCTATACCGGGTCACAGCGAGGAACGTTACAAATCGCAACTGCAGTTACCTTTTCCTGCTTAGTATTATCATGCCAGCAACAAAATTAAAATTAAATTGAGTTTTATTTATGGACGCTCTATAACTGATGAGGTCCTTAGCGTCCCATTCTAGTACATTGGGCGTGAAAGACCGGTAATTTTGCTCACAGGCCTCTTTATAAGGCTTGAGGTTCTTTTACGTGCCGTAAATCTACCGGCTTTACTTCCCTTCCGAAGAAAGCCATGCTAAGGATTTTTACGCCCGAAAAAATCCATCGCCCTCCGCCGGGTTTGAACCCGCGACCTCGGGAACCAGCGGCTAGCATGGTAACCACTACACAGCAACAGTTGCCTTTGCTACCTGTATAAAACTAAAATACAATTTTCAAACATTTTTTATTCCTAGGTCTTAGCTTGTAACAAGACTTGGAAAATGAAGTAGATTCTCGATTCTTATACCCAATTCTAATGTAACCATGTGTTCAATAACTGAAGCTATTAATAGTTCTTTGGGGATGAATATTTTATTATTTGTTGATAATATAATTATCACAGTAATCTCATTAGAAGTTTTTTATTTATTTATCTTGAGAAAATCACGAGAATGATTTAATTGACTCTCGATTAAAAGAAGTTATATACAGATTACAAGATATATATATATGATATATTGTCTACTTTGAACTTACATGTAATGTATACAATGCATACAATACAATGGAGTTGCTTATTATTTCTCTTCACATTATATTTAACATTCTTTTGTATATATAATGGGGAAGTATAATTTTCCACCATTTGCTTCTTTGGCTTGCTACCCTTTTTCCGTATCTTCTCCAATTTAATTCACGCTTCTTTTAATCACTTTAACCTAATTTACAAGAAATATAGTAAAATATTAAGTAATTCACTAAATTAATTGATTGAACTGCTTCCATATTTGTTTCTGTTTCTCTTTGTGTTTTTGGTGTCGTGCTATTTTGGTGAAGTTAACTTTGAATAGCTATGCGGAAAACAAATGATGATCGCAAACAAATTAACAGATGCTAGGGAGGTGATAAAATGTGGGATAAGTAGCCATGATTGGTTGAAATACGTCATTTCGTAGCGTTTTATTGGTCAGAAATAGTATGAGGCAGTAAGGGTGCGATAGTGATAAACAAAAAGTCATAGAAAACCACTACATGAGCTTATTCTCCAAGATTGATACAAGGCAGTGCAGAAAGTAATCGAAAAGAAGAAATTAAAGCATGGTTATAAATTAAACAATTTGTTGTGTTACACTCACATGGTTTTCTCTAACAACTTTCATTTATTCTTTATACCTCTTCTAAAAACTATTCTTACAAAACTTTATCCTTCTACCTATTTCATGATAATCAAGATAAACTTTTGCAGAAATGGTTCCTTTACACATTTCGTTGAAGGAACATGGAGATTACAGGAGGCTGAAGCTATATTGAAACCTTTAAAAAGCTGTTGGTGCCACAAAAGTTGTATTTGACATAAATTGTGTCTTTTAATGAGATTTAAATTGTTCGTGAAGTAAGCATTTATGTATCTCTTATGGTTTACCACTTATACAAAATTATGCAAAATTCGCTCAGAATGAAGTGGGCTTCAAAGGCTTTTCACAAAAATTTCAACATATACGTTTTATTAGAAATGGAAATATCGATTTTTTTCCCTTTTATTTAAGAGACCTCCATCAAAAATAAATTAATAAAAAAATTTATCAGTGTAAACAAGAAAACCCTATTCTGGGGATATGGAGTATGAGGAGAGGGCATTATGCTTGATTAGCTCAGGAATTAATGGATCATAACCAGGCATAGGAATTTCTAAGTATTAAAGCCAGGACGAAGGAAATAAAGTTGTACTGATACCAGACCATAGGTAGGGATATCGCAGGTAAACCACCATCTCATCCCCCGTACAGTGTTTTGGCCTTTGTAGATGGCACTCAAATCAGTTTTTATCGGCATATCAGCGACCCTTGGCCGCTGTTGTCCGCGTTCTCTCTAGTGATAATAGTTTGCGTGTTCATAACCTGAAGCCAACTGCTTAAGAATTCCTATTTCTGCTCATAACCTTCCTATTCCGAGCAGCACATATTCATTACGCAATTCGCCGTAATCTTTCAGTGATTTTTTCTTTTTACTCCAAATTATTAACACAAATAATACTCACTTGTTGCCTGTGCAACAATGTACAAACTGATTCCAACAGAAACAAACAAAACTTTTCATGGTGGAGTAGGAAACGAATACTTCTTGTAGAATCGATAGTTATTCAAAAAAACTGACGAATATTAATTTATCCATTTTCGCTTTCATTTATTCATGGAAACATGTATTCTTTGCTTAGTAAAGATGACAAATGTATGTTGTGTGTGATTTTTTTTATGAGAAGTGATTAAAAGTGTTGATGTCATAATGCTTTGCATCCCAATTTCAATAATACTGCCTTTATTTTGTGTAATTAATAAGTACAAGGTTTACAGGCCCTCATTCAGCGAATGGCAAAATAAATATGAAGTTAAAACTACATTGGGTTAGCCATCCGGTTTTTATTATTCACCAAAAGGGTAAGGGTAGTTGCTATGCGCCCTCACTCCATAGCTTTTTATATCTGCCCACTTTCGGTAATAACTTAGCATTCACTCCAGATTAAAGAACATTAGGTCCACAGTATGCTCAAGATTAAAATAATTGACTTTCAATACTGGAAGTACAATGAAATTAGGCTAATAGTATTGTCACTTAAGTTCATTGTTCCTTCCGCTGTTACATTATACTCTGGAATTCTTGAAAACCAGTATTTTGAAACAGATTTGAATACACTATGAGCATATGGGGGTGTATACTTTGTTAAAAATATATCCATATTATCGTGTATTCTCGATGCAAATAACGTTGTCAGACAAAATAGTTGTAAACAATACTCAAAAGTGTTTTAATTGTGCTGGTGTTTTAAAATAACCTGTAATGAAAAACTCCCGAAATTGTTTGTGATTTCTATGATCTAACAGCAAGAGTTGGCGAAAGTTTAAATTACATTAATCTCACTGTTTACGGTTTTACTATTTTAAAATGTTCAGTTTTTGCACATACTATTTAAAAAATCTTATGTGAACATTCACACAACTTTCTCCACCAATGACAATTTCTCATTTGTCCGCTGTGTATCTTGTATCAATATAAAACGCTGGTGCTTCAATCTAACTTTACATTATCCGCGATAAAGTTTTACAAAGGAATTATTTTAAATTAAAAAAATAATGACTTGTCTAAATACAATTTTAAGAAACAGAATTCAGATATTTTGCCTGGTAACAAGCTCTTGGACGGAAAGAAAAACCAAGAATCGAAAACTTTAAAGCATATCCATCAGATGACATATTGGGAAAGCGCAATCATGAAACACGGAATATTTCGAAAGTGGCTAAAGCCACGAAAAAAAACTACTTGCCACATAGTGGGTATGAGCACTACATTTTTCTTACGATTTTACTTATAATGTCCTTTTTAAAATAATTCATTTCCAGTTTTAAAATTGATCCATTGCTGATTTTGAAACTGATTTGTCACGTTACTTTTAAAAAGGTTGATGTTTATGTAGTTCGTTGTTTTGTTTTAAGGAAATGTCTATACAAAGTTATACGCAATTCAATCTATATTAAGAGGACTTTACAGGCTATTCACAAGAAACTCAATATATACGTTCAATTTGTCGTATTAATATCTCAAATATACTATATCTTAACAAAGATCGGTAATGATATTAGATAACATGAAAGATCAAGCGTAGCAAGGCGTAGTTAGTAGTGGGGAAAATTTTCCGGAAATCTTCGTCAACAGCGTTTAAATAATCTGAGTTAAATATGGCATTTAGTATTTATCATATTTTTCGTTTTTGGGTTAACTGTTCATAGGTAGACACACAGATACATATTTTTAATCTAGTGGATCCCATCGATGTTTTTAGATGCCATATAATACTATCTCTACTTACTATAGTTGAAGAAAGTAATGTTTCCGGAATGTAAACACCTTTTTCTTGGAAACAAAAACAATAGGTATCTTTATTTAAAAATCAGATGTGATACATTCATATGGCTTTCCCTACCCTCTATCTTTATTAGTGGGTGTACAAACTATTCTTACTAAAGCTTATTTTTCTATCTACTACATTTTGATCCAAATAAACCTTTGCAGAAATAGCTACATTACACATTTCGTTATAGATACAAAGGGAACAGCGACAGTCAAATGTATACGACTGGATGCTAGATGCAGGCCTTAAAATTCCATATGTTTCCATGCAATCGCGAGAAACAACTGAATATTGAAAGGACTTAGAATGAACAAGAAATGAACAATTCGAAACTTTAATAACGGATATCTCAGAAACGGCTTATGCCACAAAAAACTTGTTTTAAATAAATTGCGTGTTTTAAAGAGATCTATATTTTTTGTGTAGTGTGTTTTCGTCTATCCCTTAACGTTTACCAGTTATACAAGATTATAGCTCACCCTCCGGATGAAAAGGACTTCAAAGACTATTCCCCGAAAAAAGATATACATTTTATTTGCCATGTAAATATCTTTAATATATGGCATTTTAATAAAAATCGTCAGAGCCATTGTTTAGAAATTCAAAAAGTTCGAAAAATGTTCCATGTAGAGGGTATTTTGGAGTGAGGGAATTTTGTTGAAAATCTTTGTGTCGTATCTTCGGAAGATATTGAATCTAAATACCAAGTTTGATATTTATCCGACTTTTCGTTTTTGAGTTATGCTGTTCACAGACACACAGACTGGCACACGGACGGACATGTTTCCAAAATGCTATTTTTGGATTCAGGATTCCTCAAAGCATGTATTTCCGGTGAAATCTTGATATCGAATTTTTGGATGGAATGCAATACTTCCTCTACTTAGTATACGTAGTAGAGAAAGTAAAAAGTGACATGACTTTATAGTCATAGTAGTACAGTCTGTTCATTTCAGTCCTATGTAAATAGCTTATGAAAAATAATAGATATTTATAAAAAATATCTGAATGTGTTAGATTCACATTACTTTCTCTATCTTCTATCGGTTATTAGAGACTACACAAATTATTCGTACAAAAGTTTATTTCTCTGCCTACTTCATTTTATTCCAGATAAACCTTTGCAGAAATACCTACATTGCACATTTCGTTATAGATACAAAGGGAACAGCGACAATCAACTGTTTAAGAACTGGAAATATATACTGGCCTTAAAATTCCTTACTCTTTCCATGCAATCGCGAGAAACAATTGAAAATCGACAAGAGTTAAAAACAATGACAGAATATTGCACAACTCAAACCATTAATAACGGATATCTCGGAAATGGCTTACTCACAAAAAATAAGTTATTTGGAATAAATTGTATATTTTAAAGAGATCTACATTTTTTGCGTGGTACGTTTTCGTCTATCACTTAACGTTTACAGTTTATACAAGATTACATAAAATTCCTTACAAATGAAGAGGAATTCACAGGCTATCCCCAGAAAATTCAAGATATACATTTTATTTGTCATGCAAATATGTTTAATATATGCTATTTTAATTAATATAGTTAGAGGCATTTTTGCGAAAATAAACAATTTCGAAAAATGTTCTACATAAAGCATAGTTGAGGATGGGAGATTTTCTTTAAAATCTTCTTGTTGCATCTTTGAAAAATACTGAACTTAAATACCAAGTTTCGTATTTATCCGAATTTTCGTTTTTGAGTTATGCTGTTCACAGAAACAAAGACAGATAGGCACAGACACACACACGAACTTTTTCTAAAAACGCTTTTTTTTATTCGGGCCTCAAAACATGTATTTCCCGTGAAATCTCGCTATCGAATTGTTGGGTGGAATGTAATACCTTCTCTAGCTCTATGTACGTAAAACAAAGTAAAAACATTAAATTCTACACCTTCACACACTATAAACTAGGTGAAAGAGCTAAAACGCAACATGAGAACTTGGTAGCTCCTCGTAGTAAGCAAGTGTATTCATTTGATACCATCGCAATTGATTCGGTCATTTGAAGAAGGGCAAGAGAATTTGAACGACAACCCTCGCTCTAATTGGTTTCGGGAAGAGTTGAGTTTAGAGTGAAGAACTTGGAGGAAAATTCACACATTACTATTGAAATGCTAAGTATGGATAATAACATTTAAAGCTGCGAAAATTCTGTGCAACCAATGAAAATAGGGACCAAGAATATGTAAGGCTACTGCTGAGTATATTTCCACCAAATGGTCCTACACGCTTGACAAATACGAGTATATGCGCTGGTGACAAATGACTTTAGTACTGTACCACACCAAATAAAGCTCAAAATTGCGTGTGAGTAAATGAGAATAACCTCACAAGATTTTCGTTCCCGGAAGCGAACTATGAGGGGCCATTAGTGGAATGACAATAATGGAGAATAGTATCGTTTATGTTTTGGATCCTTTATTTGAAGAGCTGAGGTGGCGGCGTTCAAAAACAGGAACTGCTACTTTTGCACGACGATGTGTCTCCTCGCAGAACAGCTGCAAATTTGAGGAAACTGGAAATAACCAAAATCTAGTTGGTTAACCATCCACACTATAGCCTTTACCTTGCACCGTGCGACTTCTCGTTGTTTCCTAGAGTGAAATCTGGCATGGCTGGGAAACTAAACGACTGCGAGACCTGCTCAAACTAATCAGCGCTATTGATAAGTTGCCTGAGAACCATAGTGCTTTTGACAAGCGGTTGCACGGTCTATAACTGTCTGTGGATATAGATGGAGTACTTATTTTGAAGAATTGTAAGGATAAGCTTTCTTGGAATTTAAGATGACACTTGAAAAACTTTTCGAATGCCCCTCGTAGCGCGTGAAATTTTAAAACTTGATTTTCCTGTAATCTTGTTTTCTTACGATTTTTTTCACAATTTAAAATGTTCCGCATGTTGCAACCTTTGTTGAGTTCCTTTAAGGTTTTCAGTACATGTCCTTTGAAGATTAGGGAGAGATCTAAGAGCCTTTTCTTCATATCAAGTTTTGGATTTCGAGTTTTAATGATTTAATACTGATTTTTAAAATTTAAGAGTGTTACATGTTTTATACATTTTTTGCAATAAAGGTTTTAATGTTGCTCGAAATTTAATAATTGATTGTAAATGAATATATTTGAGGAAGTTATGCACGTTTAAAAGTTTAAACTTTATAAATTTTCATCACGCGGGGCACTTCATATCATATTTGATTTTTATTTATGAACATAGAAATCAGCTACACAGGACTATGAAAAATAATTTTATGCTATGATTATGTTGAACATATCTGTGATAAATTTTAAGCTAAATTTGCTGAAATTTGTATAAATTAGGGATTTCAGTTAAAAAGTCATATGTTTTAGAAACTGGTAAGAAAAGCAAAATTTATATGAATAGCCTGTCAAGTTCATCTCGTTCTTACTGAAGGTTATATAGCTCGAAAACCATTATATGCAGACAAAAGCTTGCTAAAGAAAAGTACACATCTCGTTAGAATTTGGATAAATGAAACGTTTTGAAGCATTAACAATTTAACTGCTTTTTGTTTCAGTTTAGTAATATTTCACATCGCTCATGATAAACAAATACTGACTTCTTAAAAACCTTCACCAGACTCAATGACATTCAACCGAATTTTCCTTTCTGAATTGTGCTTTTGACAAATAGGTAAGGATATTTTTCTAAAGTGTTTCTTTTTTATTCAGGGAATCCCAAAATGCGTGATGAAAATCTCGATATCGAATTTTTCTATGATATCTACTACCTCCTCTACCTGCTTTAGGTGTGAGAAATATTAAAAATGCGTTGTAGTTATTTACTAACTTTGAGTAATATTGCATTATGTTTACAAATACAAGAAACTACTCTCTAAGGTCTGGAAGAGAAATTAAAATTAATATGAGATGGTCACACCAACTTACCGCCTTGCCATGTCCTACTCGGAAGCTTTAGAACTGGCCTGACACCGTTCTTCTTAAGGGCTGCAAAACTCTGAAATCTTAGCACCTTGGACATGATGTTTTATAGGGCTAGCAGCGCCCTGCGCAGCCTATCTAACGCCCCCGCTGCCTACCTCTGAGTAAAAAATATATTCCAGTCCACTCCGTGTATCTGTATCCTTTGCTTCTCTTGCCCCAGGGGTGTTTCGGAACTTCTGAGGGTGAAAAACTAACCACAGCCCACACCCACTAGACTAACACAAGATATCGTGATACTGTATGTGTTATGAAAACTGATTCGCAAAGTTTCAGTAGAAAGTACAGGATTACATTACATTTCAGTGCAGAGAGGCAAGAATTACCAGAGTGGTACTTTTAAAAAGTGCTAGACTTTGATATCAATTAGTAGTTATCAGTTTCGGATGTAGTAGCACTAAGTGTTTTAATAGTCTATATAATTACTTTAAAAAATCTAATGTGTTATATTTACATGGTTTTCTCTACGAGTTTTACACAAACCATTAATATAAAACTTGTTTTTCTATCTACATCATGTTATTCCAGATAATGTTTTCAGAAATGGTTTCATTATACGTTTCCTTGGTGGTACAAAGGGAAACTGAAACGATAGTCAAAACTTCAAAAAAATGTGACCCGATGTAGGTTTTGAAATGAATGGCGACTTAATACCTCAAAAAGTGCAAAGTATTGGCAAATTCAAACCATTAACAATGAATATCTCGGAAATGGTTAATGCCACAAAAATGTGTTTGACATAACTTATGTGTATTAACAAGATCTACATTTTTTGTGTAGTAAGTTTTTGTCTATCTCTTAAGATTTCTAATTACTCCAAAGTAATTCATTCAGAATGAAGCGTATACAAAGGCTATAAGGAGAGAATTCAAGATTAGATTCGCTTTATTTCTCATACAAATATCTTTAATTTGTATTTTAATAAAAATCTTGGATATTTTTGGGAAAATAAAAAATAACGAACAATTTTCTTTGTAAAGGGTAGTTTGAGGTGGGAAAATTTTCTTAAAAGTATTTGTGTTGCTTCCTTAGAAAACGCTAAACGTGTACACCAAGTTTAGTATTTCGCTGACAATTCGTTTTGGATTATGCTGTTCTCTCTCTCTCTCTCTCTCTCTCTCTCTCTCCCTCTCTCTGTCACACTCATATACGACCTTTTTCTAATTTTCTTTCAGGGGCCTCAAAGCACGTATTTTCTGTTACATATCGTTATAATATTTTTAAGTGGAATACAAGTAGAGGACCAGGTCGCGGGATCAAACCCGGCCCAGACCGGTTGTTTTTAAGTATACTAAAAAGCGACACCCCTGTCAATAATTTACTAGCATGTAAAGCAACTCCTGCGGGACGAAATTCCGGCACCGTGGCGGCGCTAATATGATACTGACAATTGACAGCGTCGTTAACAAACAATATACTTATTTATTAATCTATTTATTTGCAGATAGAGAAAGTAAAACTCATAACAAATCGGTGGCGGCTTATGATCGAACAATTTGGTGGTGAACGGAATTCGAAACTCTTAAAGTGCAACGTAATATTGCGTGCTCGCGCTAAATGCATGTTATGAAATAAGTAAACAAGGGGATTGAAATATAAACATCCTGAATGATATTCCACAAGTACTGGAATTAAAAAGAAAAAAAGAAAAAAGAAACAAATGTTTATTATGATTATTTGTTTTATTTCCTTTACTAATAGGAAGGTTCTCTTACCTAAGGTAGAGAAAGGACTGCACTTGATCCAGAAGTTCGATAACACAAATTCTCAGAAAAGTTGGCTTTTTCGGTCTTTTGAATCCAGAAAAAGCAAACAAAACACTACTGGAAACAGTTCCAAGTGTGCGCCAGTCAGTCAACTACGCATTTGTCTGTCTGTAGGACTAGAAACTGCATAACTCACAAATCAAAAGTAGGATAAATACAAGGTTCACATTTAGTCAAGCACATTTTAAGGACATTCATCAGAGTAACTCTGAAACGTTCCAGGCCTAAGTTTAGGGTACTTCCCATAACTGCTAGTTATGAAGACTGAGGAAAACCCGCTCAACAATAAAAGAACTACTCATGAGATTGATTTGCGCAATTTAATTTGTAAGTGCGCCCTAGTTGGCGAAACATTAAGTCCTGTGTGCCACAATGCCGGTTATTTTACATGGGTCCTCCCCATCCTTCATCACAGGCGTATTTGATTGCAGTCAAGACTTGTACTCGCGACACTCAGCTTAGATTACATAGCCAGTCTATTTGTTCTGGCTTAACCATCACGGATATTCGAATCGCTTCCATTACCTATACGTGGTGACTGATTTTGAAATAGCTATTCAGAACGCAGAGAAACAATTGCCTAGAAATATGGAAGCCTGAAGAGGAATTGTATTTCGTTATTCTAGTGAGCATGAGTATAAAAGCTCCTGTGGACGACTGTTTCCCTCATTTTAATCTTGTGCCCGTTCTGATCAAACGTCAAGTGCGGCAAGATGACGTTCAGCAGGTTAACCGAACAAGTTGCACGTGTCGCTGATCTCTACGGCTATAACAGGAGAACTATTACAAACAACACAAATATTTGTCTCCGACTTGTCCATAGACTACATGCTGTAAGGCGACGCGCAAATTTGTGGATACCCTCTTTAATTTGTCAAATTTATTCTCCAAGGTGGATTTATGGTTATACAGTGCGTTTAAAAACACCCGCGTATTTTCTGCTACAGCTAAACGTAAATATTTTTCAAAAATCGCTCGAATACTCAAACAATATGTTTTAAAAGACACTTTTTCACAGAAAGAAACCTCTTAATATCATTAGTGTGGAAAATGTGACGTCATCGGAAACATTTTTAAATGACACCCTATATTTTTTGTATACCATCTCAAAGATTTTTGTACAAGTTATCAATTGTTTCATGCAAAAACGATACTATGGCAACCAAATAAATAGTTGAAAGAAAGCTTTATTTAGCGTATGCCAATCGAACAATAGCATCGCTAACATTAAAATAAATAAGTTACAAATGAAGATGTTCAACTATTTAAATATTAAAAATGTCGTCTATTTACGATCTGGAAATGCGAAAGACAAACAACAAATTCCTGTTTAACATTTTCAATGACTGCTGTGGTATTTCTCTACACTCCACTCCTTTCTTCTTTTCAACTCACCAATATCAGCAGCTTACGTAGCAAATACCTTAATATATACAAATAAACTGCATCAATTATATTGGTTACCACAGCAACGTTTACTGTATAAAACAATTGACAGCTTGTAAGTACAATCATACACAATAACAGAATCTTTGAGATGGTATACAAATAATATAGGGTTTCATTTAAAAATGTTTCCGATACGTCACTAGTACAACAATGATATTAAGAATGGTTTGTTTCTGAAAAAGTATTTTTGAACATATACTGTTTGACGTGTCCAAGCGATTTTAAGAAACATTTCCATTTAGCTGTATTAGAAAATACGGGACATTTGAAACGCACTGTAGAAGGAGACTGTATATTTTTCAACAGTTTAAAATATATATTTATTCTAATATACTATGAAGATGCTTTATTACAAAACCGATACTTAACATAACGTTCTGAGATCAAAGAGAAGTAAATGTAGACGAACCATGTTTTCCGAGATACCTGTACACGTTTCTTTCAAAGACCACCTAAAGTAAATATAAGATTCATTGAAAATTTTGCTTGCTATGTGAAAGAGTTACAGTTTAAACTTTTGGCAGCGATTTCATCAAAGGTCCAACTCGCCCTCTGTTTGTTTTTTTAATACTAATCATACTTCTCGTGTTCCATCCTGCTCGAGCTGATTTTCTGAATTTTTAAAAAGGTTTCACATAGATTAAGAGAGGCACTTGTTTGTTTAATAGAGTCTGGTCTGAGGGAAATATTTCCAGTGCTTCGCACAGACTCTAATAAATAGGGTGTATACCAGTAATGCACTTTTTACAGAATACTCTCATGAAACCTTTTATTTCCAACCACTTCCTGTTAATGAAAACAAATATTTGCAAATAAGAATATGCTTATATGTAGGAGCATCAGGCTAGGAGGCTGAGATGACAATGGACTGTTTAAACCTCTAGTAAACAGAGAGATGAACTCATGAAAGGAACAAATTGATCCCACTTCACATTTAAAAGTGAGTTCAAAATGTGGGAGAAATTAAACGAATAAGGAAAATATTTCAGACAATTTAACGCCCCAGATTTTTATTTCCCTTGCATTTCTATATTGCAAGTATAGAAAACATATAGAGATTTCACTGGAATTACGTGTTTTGAGGCCCCCTGAATCCTAAAAGGTAGTATTAAAAAGGATCTGTCAGGGTACGAGCCTGTGTAGCTGAGCGGTGTGTGTATGTGTATCTGAATGTATGAACAATATAAGTCGAAAACGAATAGACAGATAAATAGCAAACTTGGTATTTAAGTCCAATATCTTCCAAAAATGCGACACAAATATTTTCAACACTGTCCACAAATTATCATTTACATGGAAAAAGGTATTTTGTCTTATTATTCTATTTTCTCAAAATTGACCCTATTTGCATGACAAATAAAACCATATCTTGAATTTTCAGCGAATACCGAGTGAAGTCCTCTTCAATCTGAAAGAATTTTATATAAGCGCTAAACCACAAAAGCTGGAAAAAAAACCTAACTATACAAAAAAAATGCAGATCTCGTTGTAACACACAGTTTATCTCAAATTTTTGTGAGATTAAACGTTTTTTGGTTATTTGTTGCTATAAGCTTGAAGTTTCCAATACCTTAGCATACAGTTTCATTTGTTACTTGCGCTGTCATGTAAAGAGTATGAAATTTCAGAACCACCATAACCCGCTTTTTAAAGATTTGACTATTGCTTCATCCCTCTTGTACCTACAATAAAATGTGTAATGAAACCATTCCTGCAAACGTTGATCTCAATTAACATGAAGTAGATAGAAAAATAAGCTTTGATAAGAATACAGGGTTATTCAAAAAGAAAGAACAGATTTTTAATATTCATTTTAAGGAACGAACAATAGATAGCGACACATACGACACATCATTGAATAGAGGAAAGTTCAAAGTTTTAAGCCCCCACCTATTAGTTCCATTCAGTGGCTACAGCGGCGCTGGGTTTGTTTACGAGAAAATGGCAATGCCACAGGAAAAGTCGTTTTGTGTGCTGCATTATGCAAAGAGTGAATCCATTGTTTCATTGCAGCGTGCATTTCGTTGCAAGTTCAACAAAGAGCCACCTCGTCATAAAAAACTTACAATTGATACAATAAATTCGTAGAAGATGGTTGCGTATGCAAACGGAAAGACACTGGTCGTCCTCGCATAACAAATGGTGCTCATTTTGAACACATGAAATAAAATTGTGAACTTTCCTCTATTCAGTGATGTATTGCATATGTCGTCATCTATTGTCGTTCATTAGAAATAAATATTTGAAGTCTGTTCCTTCTTTTTAAATAACCCTGTAGTTTACGAGGTATACGTATAGGAGTCTTCAGATTTATTCGGCCGTTGCCGCCAGTCGGCTGTTTGCGCTTGACGTCAATACTTTGAAGGGAGTTTATCACCAGTACCTCTGGTAGAGGACTAGCGAAAGATGAATGGAAGAAGTGGATGTCAATAGTTTCGAGGTAACTTTAGTGAAATGGACATGTGTCATAGCTTTCCAGTATTTACATTTGGAACGTCTTTCGCATGCGTCTCGTAAACTCTATACCTCAGCATATATGCTGATAGGTAACTCATATAATTAGACGGCCTTTGAGCGCAGAGGGTCTCGGCTTAGCACTCAACCATGCAAATTCTCTGATCGGTGGTCAGTTCCATCTCGCGTTCAAAGAACGCATATAATGCCCTAGTGGAAAACAGTTCTCCACCGCCGCAGTACACCAACCTGTTTACGAAGTCTGAAACGCATGCAGTCCGAGATTCAATTCGCACCTCCCCTTTGTTAAACTGACTGGTAGTAAAGGCCGAATAAATCTGAAGACCGTTAGAAGAGGTATAAAATAAATGATAGGGATAGAGAATCATGTGTATGTAACAAATAAGACATTTTTATTCTAAATAAACGGTACATTCTAACCAAAATCATTTGCAAATGAAGGAACGATATTTTATGAACTGTAAATTTAGAATTATATACGGAAGGCGTGATCACATTCACAACATTCACCTTGATCGTGAAGCATGATATCCATGAAATCGCAATCACAGGTTAAATTTCCAACATATTCGTTGTTGTATGTTTCCTGAGTTGAAGTCTATCTATGAGCACTTGCAAATGAGTTATTCTCCTTATTTTCTCCGTATGAGCTCAAAACAAACAAAAATCAAACTTGTGATGCAAATAGTTTAATGTTATTTCCTCGTCTTACTTGTAAGCAAGTCCACTTTGTCTAATTTAAAATCCTTTCTTGATTAACGTAAAATAGTTTAAAATTATTATTTTATCAAGAAATACATATGAAATGATAATGGGTAGGGACGGTTGTATGAGTATTACACAATAGTTTTTAAATAGGTACAAACTAAGCTTCATATGTTAATAGTATGACTGACTTGTATTAATGGAAATTTCGCTATGAAATAAAAGAAGATGTGTTTTCACCATGTTAAATGCTTTTCCAATATCCAACACTATCTACCCTTTAATGCTATAATTAATAGAATACTAAATAAAACAAATCAAACATTAATGACCTTGTTCCACCTGTAACTCTAATATCGTTTAGATACAACGATTGTTCAAGTTATTATCACTGTACTTAGGTAATATCGACGTTCAAAACAACCTCCAGTGTCTGAAGCTGGAGCGCTAGTTCTAATTTTGATCTTTCCCTCTGGCTTGCTCTATAAATCACGCTTGGTTTGGGTCATCTTCCGTGGTGTATTGGTTACCAACTCAAATGCACAGACTCCATTAAATATGCATCAGATGACTTAACACGGATGTGGCTGAAAGATATGGAATGTATTCCCATTTCTCTCTCTATACTCTCCAAAAATTTGTAGATTGAAACATGCGTATGGCTTGATGCCTGATGCAACCAGACTTCATTTACATCTGTGCCATAGAGAGCAGGGATTTCTGTATGGAAAATTGGTATCAGGACGTTAGTCTGAAAATATGCCGAATTGAGTTTCACATTTTTATGTACACGACGAATGGTTAATTTGCCATTGTAACTGTATCTTGCTATTATTCTGAAACCATTGGGGAAATTTTCGTTAGTTTCCCTATACCAACTTTCAAATTTTTTTCTTACCTTGGTCGGTAATATATAGCCAGGCTTTGTTGCAATCACGTAGAGAAACGTATGCCTCATTTAAAAAAAAACAAAACAACATGCATCCACTTTTCACCAGCTAGGTATCGTTCCTACAGCATTCTGTTGTTAGTGGCACGTTCTGCAATGTGTTTAGGCGACAGCTTATATTCTCGGCTCTTATGGCACTTTTCTAGATTCAAATCCTGGTTGACTATGGTATTCACAGTAGTAACAGAGATCCCTAATTACAGTGCAATGGCCCTCTGAGTTGCAGGATTTGGTGCAGAGGCATGGGCTTTCACCTTCCAAATTATCTCCGGGTGCAACTGACGGCCGGTCGTGGATTTCCCTGTTTCTTGCTCTTTGGAACAAGTCCTGATGTGGTCTTACCTTTTTTGTTGGGTGCACATGGGATCACTTTCTTGGACATGCTAAAACAACGCCTCTTGCGCTGCTTAATAATCTTAGAATACAAGTATTTTGGGTCGGGAAGCGCAATAACATACCCTTATCAGAATGGTTCTAATTTTGACGCCAATAGATGCAGCAAGAACAAAAGCTCACAACTGAGCAAACACAGTGATACACTCATACTGCTGAACTTTCATTCGGTTCACACGTTTCAGCGCGGAGCTATTGTGTGCTCGTCTGATATTGTTACCATAGATCATGAACAACCCTGCGTACTACAACGAAATGTGTAATGAAGCCATTTCTGTAAACGTTTATCTTGATTAATATGCACTGCGTGTGATAAAATAAGCTTTTGTTGAAGAATGGGCAGAGAAAATAATGTGGATGTAACACAGAATGTTTTTTTTCACAAAGAATACAATTATATGTTTTCGGCATTACAATATACTCCAGGCTATTTTTTAAAGCGATAAACTTTAGGTTTCTACTATAGCTTCTGCTATTTGCGGTAGACCAAATTCAGACGTTCTGTCATGTGGTATTCGACTTTGAAAGATTTATTCACTGTAGTTTAATGACACACAAATGAGGTATATTGGGCCCATGGTCGTTTGAACGTTTTCTCGTGTTTTACTGAAAGAAGCATTTGCATGTGTATTTCAAACGGTAACTCCTTTTGCAGACAGTACCAGTGCGGGAGTCTAGTGGGTGTGGCTATACTATAAAGTTGGTGTCTTGACAGATTATTTAGCGGCCAAACTCGGAACTACAGCGCCATGTTGCCAACATGTACAACACATCTTCACTTATATGTTTACGCATCAGAATGTATTACTTATAAAACAAACTACATAAAGATAGCAGCCACAAGCGATTATAATCACACTGTGACTTTGTTGTGTTCAATGTCACTTCGCTTTTCTAGTGTGATTTAGTTAAGTTTCACTATCACTTCAATTATTTTTGCGCATAGCTGTGATATGAATCAGGCGCTTCTGCTTTCTACTTCACTCACTGGAGTTTCGGACACAAGATCTCTCTGATCGCTCGCAGTAGCAGCCACAGAACAACAAAGTAGCAGCTCTCACTGTACGTCACTCACTCGGAGAACACACATTATGTCGCATTAATAACAACGCACTCACTGACTGACTCATTCGCGAACACACTGTCGGAGAGTTCGAGAATGTTCTCGGGAGGGGGGCAGAATCATACACAAATATCTCGTCTCTCATTAGCGCTCCAGGTGTTACTTTGGATGAGAGCGTCGCCTCCTTTTCTCTCCAATCAAAACAGTCAGTCGGCGCTGGAGGACACCGCCATCCACAGTAACTGCGTCAAAATATTCATGAAAACAGTTAATAACTCAATAGAAATAGGTTAACGGAAGGCTACAAAGAGCTAAAATGATAGACGAAAAAAAAAGTATCCAGTACTTAAGTCTTTCTTGCATACGCTTTTGAGAGCTGAGCAAGGTTCAGGTTAAGGTACGCAAAAAGGGACATAGGAAATCGTAGTCACCAACTTTAGGTTTTCATTTTAACAAGAAATTAAATGCTAAGGTATATACATTAGTGTAAGAAAAATACACAGAAAGCAAATTAATTATAGGTGTACACCTTTGCTACAGGCTGCCATATTCTTTCACGTGTTTGCGAAAATGGAGCACTAGTATCAACATATCGACCTCATAATTCACTTACTGCAAAATATTAAACACGACTAATAATGTAGATAGGAAACTAAAATAATGGAAAACAGCCCATGAATGATTACACAGCAAACAATACAGAAGCTGCAAGCTGAAACCAAAAGCATGGTGTGGAAAGTTAATACAAGGAATGAATGGCCGCGTGGTAATGTGGCGTCGGAACGCTAGCAACATGGCAGTGTTACCACAGCAACAGGCTGTCGCGCTCACTAGTTTTTCCGAGCGCAGCGATTATGTAGATCCCAACTCTCGAAAATGATATTGTCTACAATATTGGAGCATCGATCAAAGGATATCTCCCACAGGAGTCGTCACCACACTTACTTGTCTCAATAGAAGGGATCGCCAGCCAGGTAAGATTTTTAATAAACAATAGTGATTTCAACAAATGATGCAATAACACATTTTGAAACAATACTGTTCACACTCCTGCCATGGTACACTGCAGAGATAAATCTGAAACTCAACTACGCGTGGACTATAGTGCGACTTCTTGATCTGTACGGCAGGCTTAGACAGAAGGGGGTATAGCTCAGTGGTAGAGCATTCGACTGCAGATCGAGAGGTCCCCGGTTCAAACCCGAGTGCCCCCTTAGGACTTTTTTATTTTATCGCACCTATACTTTACCTCTTTGCCTGGAACCACGCCAGTTAATGAAAGGAGCTTGTTCTGTAAATTTAGGAAATATTTCTGTCCCTTTTGGAAGTTCGAGGCCCCATTCCAATGAAGACGCAACGTTAGCATAACTCAGCCTAAGGCAGGCGTGAGGTAAGCCCATTCACAATGCAGCCATAGAAGTGACAGAAGAACTTCGCACAGGCTTCTAGATCCATAAATTGCATGCAGAAATCTTAGAGCAAACCGCAGGCTTTACATTGAATAACAACCAATAGTATCCAATATGAAAATGTATCCAATGTTTATAAATAAATGGGATGTATAAATGTGTGATAACAATTTATGAGTAATATTTAATGCCGTTTCTTACTGCTTACGCCACCACAGGCGGTGGGCACTGATGATGCATGAAATAAATGATAATTGGGAAAACAAATTTGGAAAGGGATGTTCCAGACCTAAGTTTTGTGAATTCTCAGCTTTTTTTCAGTTATGAGGACTGAGGAAAACCTGGAAAAAAACCTGTCAGAGAGGCCAGTCCTGGCAGTATTTGAACTGTAGTCCTTCTATTCACAAATCCGTGCCTTAATGACCTCGGTTACCCGCGCGCATATGTGATCCAAGCAAATGACAGAGCACCTTTGGAGTTAAAATTTAAAACGGCATGGCACGTCTAATAGAAGAGCACCATGATTATACTAACGTCTGTTCCATATAATTTTGTCGCATATCTCTTAACTGCCACGTTCAGTAGTCACCTCTCATTGGCTGCTGTCGTGAAATAGGTTGTTATGCGATACAAAATAGTTCCTTATTTAACATGATTATTTAGTTTAATATATTCGAAGATAATTGTAAATTTACATTTTTATAGCCGCATGAATTATTATATTACGTAACAGAGTTAATGCATCTGGAATGTATGTACATCCTTATCAACAAATAGATGGGAGGATCCGTCGGTTTAAACCTGTTTTTCAGAATGTCGAAAGCACGTGCATCTATCATGACAACCGCTTTTATCGCCTATCCTTGCACTGCACACGTTTTGTTTGTTACCTTTCGAAGTTGTGCATTAACCAACTAGGGGAAAGCGGGAGGAAACGTAGCGCAGAAGAATACAAGGGGGCAAGGTTATAAGAAACAGGGTTTAGTAAAATCTCTCATCGCGATCGTGAGCTGTTCAGAACACGATTATGCACGAGGAAAGAATGCGTAATTCACGCATCGCAAGTATAATGTTTGGAGTTTGTAATCTGTTGCGTTACATGACTAAATGTATGCTTCCATTAAATAACTTCTTTAACTGATTACCCTCCTCTTTGTAGGACTTATATCCCCAAGGATTTACCTTGGACTAGTTGCCTGTCGAGGTGCAAGCAAGCTCTGGATCATAGCCTACGCAAGATGGGTGATCAGCCCAATGCTTGGTTTGGCGGTAAAGAAGAAGAAGAAAATTAAATTTAGTAATTAAAGGGATAATATGAAAATTTGTGCAACATTTCCAACCACAACATTCTCTAGCGACCTAGGAAAATCACGCAAAACGTTCGGTCAGATTGGTCGGCCCCGAGACCTCCCGAATGTGGGTCATATGTGGCTGGTCTGCGCTTACTTTTCATTGTGAATTGGCCTTAACGCTCGAAACACTGGTTACGACAGGTAGTTTTCAATAATTCAGCTTTGTTCAGGGAGAAGAGTTGGGTATAATTAAGCATGATGCCCTTAATGATAAACGAATCATTAAACTAATTACACTTGAATAGAGTCAAAATGAGAGAAGGTTATATTGATGAACCTGCAAGATAAGCAAAAATATATCTCCTACGTGACGGGAAGCAATGATGATAATAATAAATATATAAAAAGTTGAAACGAGGGTTAAGTTTGGTAGCTCTAATGGCCCATGTGGAATTATCTAGATAAAGTTAATGAGGAACACCAGGTATACCTGAAGTGCCTATAGGAGTTAAAACATATTGTTAGTATGTTGTTAAGCTTGAGCCTAGAATGAAATTTCTTCTAGCATCATGGATCTTCAACTGAAAAGTTCCGAAGTGCATAGAACTGAAGTGTATTAATTGTATTCAGAAATATTAAATAGTGCAACGTTCTTTTTTGATACAACATTAATTTCATACAAGGTAGACAATGAAAAAACTCTTTTTGTTGTTGTAGTTACATGTTACAAGAACTATGAAAAAAAATTCTGAAGTGATACAATGACAAATTCAGATACATCCGTTTGTTAGAGTATTGATATAAAAAGTGATTCTTTAATCGAAGTTACGTTATTCACCATGTATTTTTACCTAGGAATGACTTGAAATTAAGCAGGAAGTGCTTAATTTCAAGTGGCAACAAGCTCTTGCAATGGAAAGAAAAGAAAGGGGGAAACAAACATCATAAACTTTCAAGGATACCCGTTAGGAGGCCTAAACTTACAAATGGAATATTTTGAAAAGGGCTAACAACACACAAAAGTTTGTTTTACACAAATTGTGTATTTTGATGAGTTCTACATTTTTTCATCGGTAAGCTTTTGACTATATTTTAAGGGGTTTTTAATTATACAAAATTAGGGGTGGCAAACCTGTATTTTCGGTGAAATGTTGATGTCAAATTTTTTATTGGAATACAGTACTTCCTCTCCTACCACAGGTATGTTATAGAAAAAGTAAAACATGAAATACAGTTCCCCAAAGTGTGGTAAGTTTAGTTCTTGAGCATTCTGTAATGAATTTCTTGACGTAAAATCCAACATTGAGAATTACATTTTTATGGTCATTTGAAGAAACATCCTCAAAAGTGTGCAAGAGAAATTGTTAGCTTTATTTGAGTGGAAATGTATTATTATTATTATTATTATTATTATTATTAGTAGTAGTAGTAGTAGTAGTAGTAGTGGTAGTAGTAGTGGTAGTGGTAGTGGTAGTGGTGGTAGTAGTGGTAGTGGTGGTAGTAGTGGTAGTGGTAGTAGTGGTAATGGTAGTAGTAGTGGTAGTGGTAGTGGTGGTGGTAGTGGTAGTAGTATGGTAGTAGTAGTGGTGGTGGTGGTGGTCGTGGTCGTGGTAGTGGTAGTAGTAGTAGTCGGTAAAAGTGCGGACGAAACCGAGATGAAACCGCACGTAGGCCAGCCGGCTCTTCGTGCCTGTACCATGACCCCCAGGAGAGGATGAGGGATGAGGCTAGAACCCAAAGGGTGACCAAATCCAGATCAGGAAGGGCGCAAACACAGACGGGGCCCCTAATGTTTCCATATTGAATGCCTCCAACGTCTCCGAGGCCACTCTATTGGGCCCGGAGCCTCCGGGGGTTCCCCGAAAAAGCTCCCGCCTCAGAGGCGAGCTCCAGCCGAGTAGTCCTGGACGACATCAGGATGTAACTTCCACGGAGCACACAGCCACCTCCAGGCGTAACCCGCCTGAAACAGATGACAAGGAAGATGATGGGTACAGGAAATTGGGGGCAGAAGATCAAACACTATACAGCATTCGCCTACCCACTTGGGGAAACCACGAAAAACCCATGGTTCAGAGAGGCGATCGCCCTCTCGAATGCGAGTCGCACACGTTATCGCGGCACCACCTAGCTCGGTAGTAGTGTGTACATATAGTTACTGAAATAACTATAAAAATGTACGTCGTACCCAGAATGACTGTAGGTTTCTAGCTATTAATGCTAGAGGAACGCAAAAGTAATTCACAATAGATAGACAATATCTGCATTTTTGTTCATAAATTATAAGTGCTCATTGTGAATCTTTGTTGGCAAAACTCACAAATATGTGATATTTCATATTCTGGTACACTCTACATCTTCATACTCTATAAAAGCTATGTGTCGTGTTTACCAGTTGGGATACGTTAAAGATTCCTGCTTTGGCCGCGGTTTTCAGAGGTATGTACGAGGCGAGCTTTTAAAGTAAGTACAGATAATGTTTTAAAAAATAACAGAACATTATTTTACAAATGCTGTAATTTTTGTTACCTTACTACACCACTTTTCCACATAGTCACCGCCGTTATTCAGGCACTTGTCTTAACGGGAAACCAGTTTTTGTATGCCGCTGTGATGAAAGCCAAGTCTGCCTTCTCGTTTCACATCATCCTCGTTAAAGTTGTTTTCACCAAGGGATTTCTTCATATGAAGAAGCAGATGAAAATCGCTTGGTGCCAAACCCGGACTGTAGGGAGGGTGGTCGAATTGTTTCCAACCAAATGATGCGATCAGATCGTAAGCTTATTTGGCTGCGTGTGACCACTTCCTCGCCATTTCACTACTCATTATTGTTTCCCCATAAACCTCACGCAATTAATGATGAATGCTCGAGTAACATTTCTCGCATTCAGAAAACGAATCACTGATATGACTTCACAGTCGGTGGGTCGTTCGATTGTTTTGAGCATTTGGAAATGCTCTAACAACAGAAAAACACAAAGTTGCGATCCTCACAGCTGTATTTGGCTTCGTAATGAATGGAGGAAGTGATCACGCATGCTCAAAATCGCGAATGCTGCGACAAAAATATTAAAACGGCACTTACTTTAAAAACTGCCTCGTGCATATTGTGCCATGTGACCATGGAATCACATGTAGGCCTTGTATGAAACAAACCTTGGATACACATTCGCCCAAGAAAGTATTTGTCTCCATTTTAAAATATTTTAGGAGCCAAATTAATTCTCAGTTGTAATATGCAGAAGAACAAACCGTATTGCTATTTTCCTATTCTCATCTTTTTCCAGATTTTTCATTTTACCAACCTGATATGTTTTTAATTTGTACGAGTTTTGACCTTTTCACATGTGGTATTATTTTATGTGCATTTAGTTGAGCATTGTTTACCTTCTCTACTACGTATAGTAAATAGGATAAGTATTCTATTCCACACAAAAATTCGATGTCAAGATTTCACCGGAAATATGTGTTTTGAGGCCCCCTGAACCCCCCATTTTTTTTTAGCAAAAGTTCCATATACGTGTGTGTGTGTGAATGAAATAACTCAAAAGCGAAAAGTTGTTTTAAAATCAAATTTTGTATTTATGTTCTCCATCTTCCAAGGATACGACATAAAGATTTTCAAGAAAATCTACCCACCCCACACTATATTTTACATGAAAAGTTTTTTTCGAAATTTTTAATGTTTTAAAAATGGCTTGAACGATTTTGATGAAAATATCATATGTTTCAAATATTTTAATGACAAATGAAGTGTACGACTATATCTTGATTACTTTGGGAATAGTCTCTTCATTCTGGATGACTTTTTCATAACTGTTTAACTGTAAGAGATAAACAAAATCTTACTACACAAAAAATGTAGATCTCATTATAGCACACAATTTGTCTTTTTTTTTCTTTTTTTTGCGAAATTAACCATTTCCGAAATATTCTTTGTTATTGGTTTGCATTTTAAAACACTTACTTATACTTCTCTCCTTGGTCATTCAAGGAAAACGGAATTTCAAGGTCATCACATAGCAAACCGGTCTTTAAAGATTTTACTATCGCGTAAAGTCTGCCGTATTCCCTTATTTCCCTTGTACCTACAACAAAGTTGTGAAATAAAATAATTTCTGCAAAGTGTTTATCTCGATTAACATGAAGTAGATGTAAGCATAAGCTATTGTAATAATAGTTTGTATAGATGTGAGTAGAGAAAGTCACGTGAGTGCAACACATAAGATTTTTTTATATATCGTCTGACAATGTCACCGATATATAATTTAAAGTGACTAATAAATAAATTTATGAAGTCATAAAAGCCGAAGCGTTAATGAAGCAGTTCAGTAAACACGTTGGTAATTCTACACTTTATGTTTTTCGCCTATATTATCAAAACACATATTCACCGTTAACTTTGGCGTTATACCAAAATGTTGCTAAATTAAATGTTTACAAAATAATTTTGTAAGCCTCACACACAGAGTTTAAAATTTGATGTATTTTTTAAAATATGTAACACTAATAAAATTTAAAATCTTCAAAAAACATAAGAGTACATAAACCGTAAAAAAATTTGTTCTTTATACATATTAAAAATCTGATATGCTGCACTCACATGCATTTCTCTACTCGTGTACAAACTATTTTTACAAACGCTTATTGTTCATGTGCTTCAAAATAATCGGGATAAGCATTTGCAAAAATATCTTATTGCTAATTTTCTTGTAGGTGCAAGGGGCTTATGATAGGCTTTAAGCGATAGTCAAATATTTTAAGAGCTGGTATCTATGTGGTGTATTCCATTCTCTTTGCATGTCCAGAACATTAAAATAATAATAATAATAATAATAATAATAATAATAATAATAATAATAATAATTCCTATTTGAGAAAAAGCGTAAGTATTGGAAAATTCAAACAAATAACAAGAATATCTCGGAAATAGTTCACTCCATACAAAAAATGTATATAACATAAATTGTGTGTTTTAACGAGATTTACATCTTTTGTGTGGTAAAACTATATCTATCTCTTACGGTTTACCAGTTATACAAAAGCCATTCAGAATGAAGAGGATTTTCGGGGACATACCCACAAAATTAAAGATATACATTTCATTTTTCATAAAAATATCTTAAACATATTATATGTGAATCAAAATCGTTGGAGCCATTTGTGAGAAAATCATTTTTTTAAACATGTTCCATGTAAAAGGTAGTCTGGGGTGGGGGATTTTCTTGAAAAATCTTCATGTCGAACCTTTGAAGATACTGAACCTAAATACCAAGTTTGGTATTTATCCGACTTTTCGTTTTTGAGTTATGCTGTTCACAATCACAAAGATACCCAGACACACACGGACCTTTTTCTAAAAATGCTTTTTATTTTTATTCAGGGGGCCTCAAAACGTGTATTTAGGTGAAATCTCGATATAGAATTTTTGGATGGAATGCAATACTTCCTCTATTTATCTACGTAGTAGAGAAAGTAAAAATTGGAGTTTTCTCTCTTAATTTGACTGAGACGAATACTTTCAAAAGTCACTTTATATAAGAGCCGCGTTGCTCTACCATTAACAGTTGTAGAGATACTGCACTGTGAAATGGTAACATGCATTCTGCGTTTAATCGCTACATTAACCCTTTTTGCACACAGGAAAGCAATGCGAGTGTTTATTGGTCTGGTGCTAAATGGCATTTTCATGGTAGCCGGAAGTGGTGACCCGGAAGTCTTTGCACTCATTGGCGACATCCTGGAGCATCGAGCAAAGATACTTCCAACAGGATTCGTTACAACTCTTATTTGCCGCAATGGAAACGGCGTTTTAGGTAAGATTTTTAATTCAGAATGGTGACTTTAGTAAATACTGGAACAATACACTGAGCAAACCAAAATTTCTGTGTTAATTCACGTGACTTTCTCTAACCATACTTCTGCAAACTATTCTTACAAAGGCTTATTCTTCTATTCGCTTATGTTATTTGAGATAAACGTTTGTAGTATGAGTTCTATTACACATTTCGTTGCAGGTACAAGGGGAATACAGTAAGCTTAAGCGATAGTCAAATATTTTAAAAGCGAGTCGCTATATGATGCCTTCAAAATTCGATTGTCTTTTCATGGCCATGAGATAAAAAATGAATAGCAAGTTAGCACGTGAAAAAAGTTTTAAACATAAAATATTACGAAAGATTTTTCAGGAATTATATTAAATTGATTTTTATTTATGCACGCTCTTTAACTACTATGGTCCTTAGCGTCCCATTCTATATCTGGCGTGAAAGACCGGAAATTTTGCTCATAAGCCTCTTTATCAGGCTTGAGGTTCTTTCACGTGCTATAAATCTACGACGCGGGACCACCGTACTTCTCTTCCGAAGGATGTTTTTTCATGTAAAGGGTATTATGGAGCGGAGGTGTTTTTTTAACATCTTCGTGTCGCATTCTTGGAAGACGCCGAACTTAAATACCAAGTTTGGTTTAAAGCAAATTTTCGTTTCTGAGTTATGATGTTCGCATACAGACACACATGCGCGCATGTACACACACAAACCTTTTTTCCGATGAAATCTCTGTATCGAATTTTTGAGTGGAATACTTTCTCTATTACTTACTAAGTAATAGAGAAAGTATAAAATGTCCGATGTGTTTCACTCACATGACTTTCTCTTCTCATTCTTCTACAGACTATTCTTACAAACATTATCCTTCCATTTACTTCTTGTTAATCAAGACAGACTTTCAATTCCTATTCACATGCAGTCCTCCGTGGTCTAGTGGTAATGCTAGACTCTGGTTCCCGAGGTTGCGGGTTCAAACCCAGCGGAGCGCGATGGATTATTTCGGGTGTAAAAATCCTTAGCATGGCTTCCTTCGGAAGGGAAGTAAAACCGGTGGTCCCGTGTCGTAGACACGTAAAAGAATCTCAAGCTGATAAAGAGCCCTCTGAACAAAATTTTCGGTCTTTCACCCCCAATAAACAATGGGACGCTAAGGACCATAGCAATTAAAGAGCGTCCTTGTTGTAGGTAAAGCGTTAGTCACGTGTTGAAACAGGGTGTCTCTATATGATGGCTTTGAAATTCTGTGCTCTTTGGATGACCAGGAGAAAAGAAATCGAATAACGACTTCCCAGTTGAGAAAAGAGCAAGTATTTGAAAATTCAAATCAATAACAATTAATATCACGGAAACAGTTAACTAAACAAGAAATGATATGATATAAATTGTGTGCTTTAACGAGATCCACATTTTTTATGTCTCTTGCGGTTTACCAGCTATGCAGAAGTCATTCAGAATGAAGGGGCCTTCAGTGGCTATCCAGAATATTCAAAGCATACACTTCATTTTTCATGAAAATGTTTTAAACTTGTGATATTTTAAACAAAATCGTTAGAGCCATTTATGAGAAAATAAAATGTTTTCAAAAATGCTCCTTTTAAAGGTTAGTTTATGGTGGGAGATATTCCCCAATTTCTTTGTGTCGCTTCCTTGGAACATGATGAACCTAAATACCGAGTTTCGTATTTAACTGACTTTTCATTTTTGAGTTATACTGTTCATAGGCATACACAGACACACACACACACTACATTTTTTTTAAAAATGCCGTTTTTGGGTTAAGCGAGCCATAAAACATGTATTTATGGTGAAGTTTCAATATCGAATTTATGGGTAAAATATAATACTTCCTCTACTTTTGGTTTGTTCCTCCTCAAGTTTATTCTTGCCATCAATGAACGACCAACATTTCTTTTTCATACTGCAAGGCACAAGACGACCTTGGTCATTCTAGTATATTGACATGGTGATCTCTCCAGTTTTGTCTATACAAAACTATCCATTTATCTGTTTCGAATATAAGCAGTGGTTAGTGACTGTATTTTACGATTTGCTAATTACCGGCCAATAATACGAATATCAAGGGAAAAAATCCAGCTTGCAGTATATAGATTTTATCGTTGTTAGTTATCTATTGTATAGATTAAGGCATCTGGGATGAAAATTTCAACAAACAAAACTAAGGTTATGGTCTTTTCGAGGACTAAACTCAGTTGTAATGAATGGAAACATTATCACGCAGGTGTTTGAATTTAAAAATTTTGGGTGGTACATTGATCAAACGAGCAGAGGATGTACAGAGACTCCAGAAAGCATTCATCTTTACTTTAAAAGTTAATAGAAACAAAATTCTCACTTTTAATATGCAGAAAGAACAAAACAATAGTACAGTTTACGTATTAGCGCTTTTTAACGTTTCATTTTATTAATTGTATAACTGTTTGAAATTTGCAATGTTTCAACTTAATGTAGTGTTTACAAAATTATTTTATATGCATTAGAAGAGGAAGGCTTTTGGTGTAATACCTGAAACTGCATGAAAATGAGTTCTGATATGATAGAGGAATATTGCTAGGAATTACTAACATTTACTGAACTTTCTTATCAACACCTCGGGTGTTACGACTTAAAAACATTTATGTTTCCATCAGCTTGAATCATATGTAAGTGACTTTATAGGTATTATATAAATATTCGTAATTATGCAGAATTTAATGTGCGAGGGGCGTCCAATAAGTAAGTTTCCCTATTTTATAAAAAAATAATTACACACAATTGATCATGTTGAATTAATTTTATTTATATTGCACAAACCTTCTGATACTTTTCTACATAGTCAACGTGTTTTTCCAAGCATTTTTGGGGACGTGACACAAGTTTTTCCAAGCCGGGTCCTGTGCTCGCAACCAGCTGTTCACTGATTTGACTTCATCATCGGTGTTAAAAGTGCTTACCTTTGAGTTAGAGGAACATGTGAAAATCACTTGGGACAAGTTCCGATGAATACGGAGGATACGAGAAAACTTCCAAGTTGAATCTTGACCAGGCGGAGCTCAGAAGATTCAACTGGGAAGTTTTCTCGCATCCTCCATATTCACCAGATCTTTTCCAAGTGATTTTCACATGCTCCCCTGACTCAAAGGTCATCATGGAGATAAGCACAATACAAATGGACTGTACAATATAAATAAAATTAATTCAACATGATCAACTGTGTGTAATGTTTCTTTTATAAAATAGGGAACTTACTTATTGGACGACCCTCGTTCAAATATTTATCTTTATATCTGGCTCACTGACACTTATTAGTAAATCTGTAACTACTTAATTCATATTGCATCCTTAAACCACCAAAAATTTCACATAATCTAAAGATGTGTAGGACATGCTACCATGATAAGCTCCTATCCTTGAATTTAGTGTGCTATTATTCAAGCTATCCCTTGAATATCTAATACCTTTTTAAAAGAAAGATGCGCATTCTGCCAGATATCTAAAAGAAGTTATTTCGGAAAAAAGGTTCAACATGTTTAATTTTAAAGATAAATTTTGTTTCTGCTCTCGTAGAAGTTAGGTTAGGCAAATTAGCAGCTCGGAACAACTAGAGAAGATCAAGACAACGGTCAAACACGAGCACACAGAATTGACATCGAAAACTGTGCTTGTAAGTTTAGTGTTAATATTAAATTTTCGTCGCGCATAGTAGGATCCACTATTGAAGATAATTTCGAACAGAAATTGCCAAATATGTTTCTCCTCTTCACATAGTAACAGATTCCTAAATGACCGCTAAGAGCTGTGACTTACTCTGTTCAGTTATCTTGATTTAAATCCAGATGGAGGAGGTCTTACCTTTCCGTTCACTTCTATAGCAGGTACGGAACGGGTTCATTGTTCCTTTTGCATCGTCCTCTCCAAAACATCTCGCGGTGCGGAGGTAAATCTGGGACATTCAAACGTGGGCTGCAGGTGTGGGATTTCTTGTTCTATTTGCCAGCAGTGTTCTTACGGGGGTATAGCTCAGTGGTAGAGCATTCGACTGCAGATCGAGAGGTCCCCGGTTCAAACCCGGGTGCCCCCTTCAGCTTTTTATTTCATCATATTTGTTCCAAACCGCGCAGGTTAACCAGGCATTCTGAAAATAAAAGGTCTGATTTGTTGAATTCACATGATTTTCTCCATCCATCTATCCTCAATCAAAGCTTATAACAGCTTACTTTTCTATACACTTCATGTTAATGGAATAAATGTTTGTGAAAATACTTGCATTACACACTTTGTTATATACAGAATCGAGCGCACGGATCCCGATGCTTCTGGTTTCCTATAGCGTTTTTCTTTATTTAATCATCATCTGCGTTTCACACTAACCCTAGGTGAGCCAATCTCTTATTGGTTTGAATTTCAATCCGACACACATGCATTAGCCTATGAGCTAAGCTCAGACCTAGGTGAGCGGCGAAAGGGAAGGAGTATAGAAACACTTCCCCTGAGTAGCCGAAAGGCATGTTTCTTAACGACAGTCCACACCAGTTGGATGAGTCGTCTCGTTGTTGGTTTGATGTCTAAAGTCAACCTAAGAACACTGTAGAGAAGGAAAGGGACAAACATTAAGCGAAGTACTAGAACCAGGAAAAAGGGTTGGGGCTGGGCGAGGTAGAAGTGGTTTAGTAGTTCCTTACCAACATAATCTACTGCCTACATATGCTTACATTATATCGACACTATTCCATGTACTCGACTGATACAGGAGGCTGAAGCGATAATCAAATGTTTATTGGGTTACTCAATGCTGGCTTAAAAAATATATATTATTTGTGTGACCACAAGAAACAAACGAATGGCGCCTTAGAACTGAAAAAGTATGAACTATTTTAAACTTCAAATCAATAACAATCACTATCTCGAATTGGTTAAAGATATGAAAAATATTATTGGACACAAATTGTCTGTTCAGCGATGTTTCAGCTGGTGGGTGGGGAAGCTCTTCCAAGCAGGTAGGGGTTTAGTTACTGGAAGGAGGTAGTGTTTACTTGGTCTGAGGCAAGTGAGGAGTCAAAACACGCGATAGAGAAAGATGTTGGCGGTTTTCCGCGATATGCACCACGCGTGGCACGAGTTCAGCATACTGTGTAACCCTCGTACCAGCTAAAGCATTACCTGAGATACAAGCCAACTCACCCCACTAACCAAAATGTCTTTGAACAGGCAGTACATTTGTTTTTGTGTGATGCTTTTGTAGTCATTCTCAAAATTATGCAAAATTAATTCAGTATGAAGGGGACTTCACAACTATTTGCAAAAAGTTCAAGCACTGGCTTTTATTTTTCTTGCAAATATCTTAAACGTATGGATTTTGATCCAAATCGTTAAGCCATTTTTCAGAACATCCAAAATAACGAAACATTTTCTCTGTGTAGTATAGCTTGAGCTGGGCATATTTTCTAGAAAATATTCGTATCTCATCTTCGATAGGTACTCAACTTAAATACCAAATGTGCTATTTATTCGATATTAATTTCTTTGAGCAATTCCATATACACACAGATCTTTTTCAAAAGGTTTTTTTTTAACGAAATCGCAATGTCGATTTTTGTTTTCGGAATACACTATTTTTCCTACTTACTATAACTAAGCGCTATAGAACGAGGTAGTATTTTTATCATTTAAATGATATCAGTCTAATTATATAATATAAAATATAATAACAGCCCGCCTTAAAAGCAATATGTGTATGTAATAATATGTAAAATGTAGGTAAGAGTCATTGTATTATGTTTATACTATTATGTACATGTTTAATAATGTTATGTGAATGTATTACGTAATTTAACAATGTAGGAGCTGTGAGAATAGAAGCCGAAGGTTGCTAACAATGAGGTAACAATGAGGTAACCTTGAGGCAATAATGAATTAGAAAGTTTAATAATGCTACTAACAATTCTTGGAACAATAATGTAATATTTAAAACAGTTTATAAATAGCCAATCAAAAACTAGAAAAGTTTTAAGTTAAATAAAAGTATTCTATTGGAGTAAAATTATCCAAACAGAGACTTAAAATATAGTAAAAGTATAAATTTAGGCGGTAGAAGCCAGACGCTAGAAGACAGCTTACCCAACCAGACGCTACTACACAGCGTTCCCGAGCAGTTCGATATGTATTCAGTGTGAGACATAACAAATTCATTACGGCGTGAATAATATAAAGTTTACGCGTTAAAAAGTACAAGTAACAATAATCTCACAGCTCTACGGTAGGATACATCAGTGAAGTGTTATTTAATCGTGAGAAGGAATAATAAAAGGAGTGAAGTAAAAGAAAATTATAATTTTGTGTAACCCTTCATTCTTTAGCCGCACCAATACCTGCTAAGAGATATGAGTTTCTGCAAATTACTACTGACGCAGCCGAGGCAAACATACATATATAATATTTAAACAAACATTAAAAATACAAAGTTGGTTTTTAAACGTGGGGGCAAAGGCCACCGGAAAAGTGAACTTGGGAAAGTTTGTATCCTACGTGAGGCGAACACTCCAAGAAACATATCTCCCGCAAAAACGTGGTGAAAGCAGCAGCAAACATAGTAAACATCTACTTCAAGAAACTACAAAGAATCAAAACTGTATTGTTTAGAATTTGAGCAATGTATGCACTGGCTCCCTGTCCGTTATGCCTTGCATTCATTTTGTTTCTACCTAACTGAAAATTAGTTATGTACATTCGCGACATTAAACGTACCTTTTGTTTCAAGCTCACCACCGTTTACGTAACTGATTATTAAGTAACATGAAGTAGTAAAGATATAAATAGGTATTTTTTCACTTAATACAGATGCAACCCTGCGGCTGATGAAGAGTTTGTCAAAAAGAAACACAATGATTGCCTCATTCGTATCTCGTCAGAGCTTTATGTTCAATGTGCAGAACGATGAAAAGTTGGAGCAACCTTGTACCCACGTCTTGGATCTTTCTTGCACGGATTCTGCTCTGGTTCTTCAAGAGGTGAGTAAATAAAAGAAATGCAGTTTGATATACCATAAGGAGGGTGCAAATTCTTCAGTGAATCCAAAGGTTCAACTCCAAACCCGAGTCGCTAATTCGTTTGGCCAAGAAGAGAAAGAGTATCTAGTTAAGAGGTTAGGAGCTGCTCTTGCAGCAAACAGATATAATGATTTAAAATTATTCGGGTGGCTATTTCGAAACAGTGTTCCCAAAAATGTATTCTCCCAAACATCCGCACTCCTGACTCATAGTTTTCTAATTCCTGTTTTTCTGTTTTCACTCATCACCATGCATAATAATTCTTAAGCATTTGACCTCAAGTTATTTACACACAAAACATTATCACTGGAAAGAACAGAGGCGAAGGGTCACTGACAGGCACATAAAAACCTGTCTGAGTGCTGTCTGCAAACCCAAAAGACTGTAAGAGGGATGGGAGCGATTTCGGCCTTTCTACCTATAGTACCGTAACGGTTCAACTTTACTTCTTTCCGTCCTGACTTTAATGCTTAGAAATTCCTATGCCTGTCATCACATATTTCCCGAGACTACTGTCAATGATGCTGTCAATGACAGTAGCCGCAGAGTGACAGGGGTTTCGTTTATATTCTAGAGGATTTCAGTATTTCTTTTCGCAGATACTCGTCTAGAATATAAGGAAGAAAACACACTATCACACTGCAGCTACTGTCCTTCATATCCTCAACAAGGACTATTAGGAGAAAATTTCTGCAAGAACAGAGAACATCACATGTAAGGACACTATCGTTTGCTGTTCTTAACTGTCCAAAAGACAATCTGTTGCAAACTTCAGAATGACAATAGGTCACGACTGCCTGGTCTTATTAACTACACCTTTCAAATTGTTGGACAATCCTCACTTTAAAAGTCCAAATAAATTCATCATTTACTATTACTATTGTTGTTGTTATTATCACCATTCAAGAACAAAATGTATTTGATGGAACTCAACTAGCAAATATTGGAGCAGGCTTGGTAAAGTATGTTCTGTGTTCTTTATTCGTATTTGAAAATTTGCAAACAAATATCTAGAATCATCACACAGTTTTAAGACACTATCAAATGAACAGGAAAATCAGAGTATTTGAGTAATATCAAAATTTAAAACAGCAAACAGGTAGAGGCAATTACCTTGTTATCTTATATCCATGTCTGTTGTCAAGGCAAATGCAAAGAAGATGTTTGCTTCAAGAAATAGATGGCTACTTCTTCTGGAAAATGAGACGTTGCCGAAGCTTGACGATCTGGATATATTCCTGGATACTGATGTAACACTTGTCATTAGAACATCAAGGGATCGGTTTGTACTGGAGGAAGTGTATAGGATTAGAGAGAAGTTGTTTAGTCAAAGGATTGGAACATGGGAGATGCGCAAAGCAGTGACACCCACAGCATCTCTCGTTGTCGCTTCCAGAAGAATGAACCTCCAGAAGTCAGTCGTTAATACCATTATTTCGGTAAGTTAATTGTGAAACAGATATTTTGCGGTATATCTAGATTAGTCAGTGTGAATTTCTCAATATAAGCATTTAAAACATTCCATTTCCGTTTCACAAGTGATCCTTTGATTCTTGTGTTCCCTTTTTAGTACGATAAGTATTTGTCTAGAGATAGTATCTAGTTAGGCAATACAACTTAGTGCAAAGCTCACGAGAAACAAGAGATCACTCGCACATTCAAACATGCTGCATATTTGGAGCACAAAAGTAAGCTCCAACATAGGAAAATTTGAACCTATAACAAAGAAAGAAAAGTTAATCTTAGAATGAAGGAAAAAATTTATTTGAAATACAGTTTATATTTTAACGAGCTATGTATTTTCTCTTTAGAAAATTGTTACCGATCTCTTGTGGTTTCTCAATCACATAAAATTCAGTAAGAATGAGGGGGCTTTACAGACTATTTACATAAAATTCGGGATCTATAATGTATTATTTCAATGTCCCAGAAATAGTTATTTTAATAGAAAAAATTACAGCCGTTTGCGTGAGGGGGTAACGGAAAATCATGTATTAGGCCCATGCTTATTTTCAAAACCTCTACCTAATAACAAACAATTGTAATTATAACATTAATTAAGTAGTGAAATACGGTGTTAGAAGGGATAAGGGATAGGTATTAGAAATGGAGGAAGGTTTCAGCACTGCGGACAAGGTTAGACCTATTGCGCCTAGTAAATCTCAGGAGATAGGAATGAGGTGAGAGAGGTCAGACCTGATGCCAGGAGGGACCCAACGCAGCGAGGTCCCTAAAGTATCCAGATTGAACACCCCTCGATGCTGTCCCCTATCCTCAGGGCATGCCAGGATAGAAACTTCTTTCTTCTCAAATCACCTCCTCCTGGTCATGCAACCCTGAAAGTTGGACAGGATAATTTGTGGTAGTCCAACTCAAGTTCAGGGAATCGATCCCGAGAATGGAGCCTAATGCGTTATATCCTGAGCTTGCTATGCGTTTAAAAAGTTGCAAGTTACAATCTTTAACTTTGCGTGTGTGTAGATTATTACTAGGGCTGCGACATCGGAGTCGCTACTTTGAGCGTATAGAAAGCGTATAGAATGGGAAGGTAAGGATGTAGCGATAAGGGCTGACAATGACCGCGCGCGGTACAGCCTATACAAGAAGAATTGCGCATGTCTCGTGAACATGTACTGTATTTCTGCAATACTATTTATAACATATACAGCTGACTTATATAACAGAAATGTCTTTATTAAATCATGCAAAACGCTACGCCACAGTGTGCACATGGATAAGATTCTATGTCAATTTACTGCAATGGATTACAACCAACTTATATACTGTACTTTATATTGTAACACCCTACCGGGGCGATTACCCCAGTAATTACTTACACTAGGGGGTGATAGCTCAGAGGTAGGGGGATGCTTTGGCACCAGGATGGTTGGTAGGCTGGGGTGGCGTTCCAGGATAGGCGTAGCTAATTAGCGTATAGGGGTTGCATAAATCCTATAAGTTGTATTTGCCTATAGGGTACATAAGGCCCGCAGTCGGGCAACTTGTGACGGGGTGAAAAGCCCGTGCAAGCAGAACTTAGGGTTGAAGCATTCTTACCTAGATAACTGCTGTCGAGACGGAAGCACTGGTAAGCTGATGGCTCGTTAGATGGCTATAGCCTTCGACCGAGGGTGGACGTCAAACGGCGGGACACACACTTGTGACGGTAGGTCAGACAGACCACAGTGACAGAGGACACACGAGACAGACGACATCCATGATCTAACCTCCCGCGATATAAATACTTTAGGCAATGCTGACTTCGCATTCCTGAGTAAGGCCGTGTTGAGGTAATCGCGTTTCGACACTTACTGCTCGGTTACCACATCCACCCAGCACTCAAATTGGTCCGCTACACTATAAGGGAATATCGGCAGAAATAAATGCCGTGCAGAGTTCATTAAACGTTTGATTTAATGGAGATGAATGTTACTGTACCGGTTTATCCTCAACACTTTTGTGTTTCTGTGTTGACATGTCTTCGCACATTACTCGATCTACTATGCGCAGAAGCAATTGTGCCATTTCATGGTTTGCAATAAAGGTTTTCTTTAATAATAGAGAAAACATTTTCTCCGTACTCCAATATGTAATTTTGCAACGTTGGTTGTTGACTTTGTTACACTTTCCTTTGGATTTCGTCTGCGTGAACACTGTGCGGCGATGCATTTGACTCAACTGTATAGGTAACCCTCTCGTTGTAAACGGTCGAGTACAGGACGCCTAAAAACAAACCTAACGACTCGGAGGTCGCGGCCCTAATTATTACTTTCTCTACCAGTTACCTAGACAGAAATATTGCATTTCATGCCAAACATTTATAATCGGGATTTCATCGAAAATACATGTTCTGAGATCCATTGAATACAACATTCTCTTTATAAAAAGACGCTTGTTTATGTATCCGTCAATTCATCTGTCTATGTCGCTTTGTCTGTCTATGAACAGCGAAACTCAAAAACAAAAAATAGAATTTCATATTTGAGTCAGACACTTCTCGAAAGAGGCGAAGACTTTACAGAAAAGTTCGCCTAAGCCAGACTGTGGTTTACATGGAAAAAATCATATTAATTTTCATTTTCTCTAAGCTATAACGATTTTGATTAAAATATAATATATTTGAGATATTTGTGTGACAAATCAAATAACTTGAATTTTTTGTGAATATTCATAATTCTGATTACATTTTGTATTATGGGAAACTCTCAGAAAGAGGCAAATTCTTACTGCAGGAAATATTTAGAGCTCATTAAAATATAATTTGTATATATTTCTTTTTCTTCAGAAGAGCTTGTTACAAGTAACATCTACACGTTGTTTCTGCACACGTTGTTTGTTGTAGTATACTTTGTTCACAGTCTTTTGAGACAGTGAATGGCGGAAGATAGAAAACCGGTTGCTCGTGCCCAGATCGGCTACATGTGGCAGCTCATTGTGACGGCTGCCGCACCGGCCTCGCGACGTTCTTATGTCCCCCTTCCACTGTCTTAAACGATTCTGAACAAAGTATAACTAAGCCCTTACTGCTTTATTTCAAATAATATCTGGAAGGAAATATATTTCAAGTAACGCAACTTGAACAGAAAAATAAGTTTTTGATATAAATGTGTAACAAATATATGTGAATTTGTTATGGGTAGAGAATGTCATGAGCACATCAGGATTTACATTGATGAATTTGACTGGTTGCCAGGTGGCCCAAAACGAAACATTGAAGCACCTAAATGACGATGTAGACTGGAACCAAGATATTTTAGTACAGCTGAGCTATGTTCTTTTCTTCAAAGTAATGGATATGCTGAATGCAAGGTACGCATAGGCCTTTTTGTTTTTCTAAGTTACTTTCACATTTGCTATTTTACTGCAGTAAAAGATTACATGCTGTTTCTACAGACTGTTCGGCTACCTTTTCTGAGGCTTTTGTTCTAAATGGAGCTACAAAAAAGCATCTTATGATGATTTTTCCTCGAAAACTTGGTCATTTTCTATCAAAGGTTTACAAACCGTTGTTCGTATGAACTGCTTAAATTCATCGAATGGAGGGTTCATGTAAATTTAGAAGTACTTAGCACTTGAAAACTATAGGTTGCTTATTCTGTCTTCAATAGAAGCATTTTATTAAATTTTGTCTTAGGACCTCTCCTTTCAAGATCTTTATCGTGTATTGTGAGAATAAAATAGTTTCTCTAACAGTGTTTTATTTTCAGTGCAAACATAACAACTCTTAAGACTTGGAGTGTCGCAATTAGTGGCACTTCGGATGATCAGATGGGTTACTTCCAACGAGGAGATGCAGATTTGGGAGTTACGGGTCTGCTCATCAGGAAATATCGTCTACCCGCGATCTGGTACATTACCTGTGCAACACCTACCAGGTAAAAACAGCCGTATTCCAATATCCAAATGATATACTGACATGATGTCACACCTACAGCAATTCAGTATCAGTTCTTAGCGCCAACAACAGGGAGGGGGTGCTTAGGAGTAATTGAAAGTTAGATGATAAAGTTAAAATTTTAGCTTAGAAAAATACTAACGATAAATCATGCTCTTATAGTAATTCAAAATCAAAATGACGGAGTACCCCTTCAATCAGTGGAGTGTGAGCCGCCAGACGCGCCCATTGTGTTTTATTGCAACCTACGGGAATAGGGGGTGAAGCGGAAGACCAAGAATGGACAGATCTAGAAAGCTGCGTGTGGTAAACGAAGACGGGATTCCTAAAAGTTCCAGAATGCCTTTCCTGAGGTGGAGTTAGCCAACCAAAAGGGGCCACCTCATGGGGAGTATTCAACAGGCGGTCCCACAATGAGGCAGCATGAGGGGTACCTTCTTCGGGGAGCACCCCATAGAAGCTCAACTAATAAACTTCCACTACTGCAACAGTGCACCGCTCTCGTTGCCGATCCTGCAAGACTGAACTGAAAAGTAATGAAGGACAGGAATATAATATATAGTATAGAATTTAGCTACTCATCGGGGTCTCTCCAACGGAAGTAGAGCCCGCTTCGGGAACACGAGCCACAAGCGTAGCATCTCACTGAATATTGAAAATAATAATGCTTCTATACTCGTTTTAGTTTGAGGAGATGCCCTCAGATAAAACGACTTGATGCACCAAAATTCTAAGGCTAACAGCACAGGGCATCGAAAACGAAGAGTCGCTCCTGGCAGGAAAGACGCCAAGGCTGGGGTCGGTCTAATTGACCGCTATTCCATTTCGCTAATAATTTCATGTGTACCTTAACAACTGACTTGCTAACAGCCAATAAAGAGCTCGGTACCTGGATGCTTTTCCTTGGTAGTGTTTAACGCCCGTTCTTACTGCATAGGACATCACAGGCGGCGAACACTGATTATATATTAAATGAAAGATAATTGGGAAAGAACGCTCAAAAAGAAAACGTTCCACGTCTAAGTTTGGCGTATCTCCCCGGCCTTTTCCAGGTATGAAGACTGAGGAAAAACTGGAAAAAACCTCAGTAAGGGAGGACGATTCTGACGCTATGCGAAACGCGGATCTGCTGTTCAGAGTATCTACGTGTCTTAATGACCTCGGCTACCCGCGCGGTGGGATCCTATTCCGAATGCAAGTTCATTGGTTTCGGAGAATTACTCCGCTAAAAACTGGCGATGTGTAGAGAAGCAGGGCGGTATCCTGGGAACGTAAAATTGCAATTCTCCATGATTACTTAAATAATAACTATAATACTTCTAAATTACCAAATAGCATATTCCAACTTCTTCAATCCTGAGCATGAAACCTTACAGCATTGGTAAGATATTTGATGAGCAGCACAGTGGTTCTACCTCCCTAAGTCACTCTGTGTGCTTTATCTTTGAGTGTTTTCAATGTTTAATTGGCCCTTTTTATCATTACATCCTTAGTAATACAAGACGGACAGCTTCAACATTTTAGTTGGTAGTCATCATTGAAAGATCTATAACCACATTGTCTCTCCAAAACTTAAACTAACGTAGCTTTTTCACACCACTATAGTCGAAAAATCTGCAGCTAATTAAGTCTCATCTTTGTTCAGGGCTGCCTTCATATTCCGACAACCACCTTTATCATCAGTAGAGAATATCTTCTCATTACCGTTCTCCAGAACAGTGTGGCTGAGTTCAGCGTTGCTAGTGGCTGTTATAGCCATCCTGTTATACATTGCTTTCCGGTGGGAAATGAAGGAACAAATGAATACAGATGAACTTCCATGGAGTGATGTACTGATGATATCTGTCGGTGTGGTGTGCCAGCAAGGTGAGTGCAAATATCGTATTTATATGGAATTTATAAAATAGTCATAAGGGGAGTAGGATGGTTGTATATCGTAACTAAATTCTCAAATTTCAGGAGCACCCATCTGTAAAACTATTTGCAATATTGCAATCAATTTTTACCCGTTTACAATATTATCTTTCCATTAAAGTTATTTCATATTCATTAGGATTATTTCTATTTGAAAATGAGCATTTTGGACTTAGCTCCTGTTTAAAAAAATCATATATGTTATTTTTTATAAAGTATATTAATACATATTTAAAATAATTTATCAATGAATTTAATATGTAAAAGAATACTTATTTTAAAATTACAAACACATTGAAGCTCTATCTTAGGTAGTTAATGAGATGAGAGATCCTATGCATACGTTTAAATTATTTTGACGTGTTACACTCATATGCTTTCTATACCCATTATCGTTTACTCTTATATAGCTTCTACAAAATATTCTTACGAAAGCTTATTTTTAACTACTCCATGTTAATCCGAGTATTGCAGAAATAGCTTTATTACACATTTCGTTGTAGCTACAAAGGGGACAGAGGAAACCATCCGATAGTCCAATGTTTTGAAGCTATTCGATTTATTCCAATCTTGAAATTTTATACGCTTTCAATATGCAAGAAACAGCTGAATGGCGATAGGGCTTTAAAAAGTTATTTGAATTTTGTGTATTAAAGAGATCTAGTTTTTTGTGTAGTAAGTTTTTGTATATTCTTAACATTTACCAGTTATACAAAACTATACGAAATTTTGCACAGGCAGCCTTTGACACAAGGTGAAAAAGCCAGTCAACAGTGGCAAAACGTTGTGTGGAGTGACGAATCACGGTACACAATGTGGCGATCCGATGGCAGGGTGTGGGTATGGCGAATGCCAGGTGAACGTCATCTGCCAACGTGTGTAGTGCCAACAGTGAAATTCGGAGGTGGTGATATTATGGTGTGGTCGTGCTTTTCCTGGAGACTTACATCGATATTTTAAGCACCTTCTTGCTTCCCACTGTTGAATAGCAATTCGGGGATGGCGGTTACATCTTTCAACACGATCGAGCACCTGTTAATACTGCAGGGGCTGTGGCGGAGTGGTTACACGACAATAACATCCCTGTAATGGACTGGCCTGCACAGAGTCCTGATTTGAATCCTATAGAACACCTTTGGGATGTTTTGGAACGCCGACTTCGTGCCAGGCCTCACCGACCTACATCGATACCTCTCCTCAGTTCCGCACTCCGTGAAGAATGGGCTGTCATTCCCCAAAAAACCTTCCAGCACCTGATTGAAAGTATGCCTGCGAGAGTGAACGCTGTCATCAAGGCTAAGAGTGGGCCAACACCATATTGACTGCCAGCATTACCGATGGAGGGCGCCACGTACTTGTACGTCATTTTCAGCCAAGTGTTCGGATACTTTTGATGAATTAGTGTATGAATGAGTTACTAGCTAAATAAAATAGCTGACAATAGATGATATCATTTCTCCTCCTTCTAGTAGCGAAATAAAACAACACAAAGAGTTTAGCATAATTGTATATTTTATTTATTGTAAGCGTTTATGGTTATTCCCAGCGGAAGAACATTAGATAAGTTGAACTTAATATCGATACATTCGACGATCGGTGAGGCAAGACGGAGTTATAGTGAGAGAGACAGGTACAGGGAAGGAAAGAGGGAGTGAGTCAGTGATAAAGTTACAGAGAAAGAACAATCTCCGTCTTTAACGCCAAAACACAAGCAGAGCCGTGAGTTCTCCTTCTTCACAAATAACATCACAGTTTGTTTCTTATAAGTGCCACTAGGTTCGGTATATAATGAAATGCATGACATAAATATTTTTGTTCACAGGTTATGAAAGGGCAGTCGAAAGCATCGCTGGTCGTATCCTGATTGTGATGTTACTTTTAATGACACTGTTTATGCACACGTCGTATTCTGCCTTCATTGTGGCACTATTGCAGTCACCTGGCAACTCCATCCGTACTTTGTCCGATTTGTATCACAGTGACATTGAACTGGCTGTCGATAATGTTTCTGTCAATCTTCCACTGTTTTCCGTAAGTAAACCACGGTAAAATGTACTTTAATTCATAAGAGCATCATAACAACTTCTGTTATAACCACGCACAGCCCTCATTTGGTATGTTGACGGATGTATTGGAAAGCGTGTATAACACCGGCAATGTTTACTACTGTCGCACTTTCAAGATCAAATTGCCACTTTTGCATCGTATATAAATTTAGTTACTTCTATATTTCCTGCAGCGCCTCTAGCGACAATGAGCTGGCATCAGAAACAAATAGTCCTCTCTAGCAGCAGACCGCTCACCAGCAGTAAAAGCCGAGCTCCTATACAACCCTTCAACACATGCTTGAATTTGAAAATTAACTGTAGAAACCTCAAAATTATTATAACTTTGAAAACCACATCACACCAGCGGTGCACGCTGACAAGCAGCCTTTGAGGAGCAATCTTACTATATCCTATCAATCCCACTACCCCATTCTCGCCCATCATCCTATAACCCCATGCTGTCGTCCAACAAGATCAAACCCACCACGGATAGATGCACTTCATAACTCTCTCATTCGACCTCAACCTGCCAAAGCTTGGTTTTGTCTGTTCTAGGAATGTTACTAAGCAGCATCCTAACACATGTTTCAAGTGATTTGACGTACTATTACCGTTACAACTATAAGTACCATATGTATTTGGATACAATAAGGTTTTCTATACAGTTAAAAACGAAATAGCAAGGCCGGGCGCTATAGCTGGGAACGATACGTTGCTTGAGAGCTGTTAGGGTTGTTTTTTAAACGCACAACAGCCGCGGGAAAGAATGTACCTGAATTAGAATTAAAATATGCAGGATGTTTCAAGACCTCTGCGACAAACTCTGAGGAACGATGAATCTCGTAAAGGGGAACACTTTTTGTCAAACAATCACCATCCTCGAGGTATCGTTACGGAGTTATTCATCCCTGTTTGAAGTGTATCCGCTAGGATAGGTTTGAGAGGCTCAGCGAGTACACTTTTATTTTCTGTTTGTTTACAACCACTGAATCAAGTGACATTACCTCTTTCTTGTCCCTTGCGTTTGGTTAGCTTTGGTAGGTCTGAGACGCACAGCCTAATTTAACTCAAACGGGCTGGCAAAACGAAAGGTCCCAGCAGATTATCACCAACGATTTCAGTCCAGAAGTTTTTGTTGGTAATGTCTGATGAACGCTGCATGGGGGTTCTCAACATCCCAGATGTGGCTGTTCTTGCTGTTTAAGTACCCGTCTCGTGTGAAGCAAGTCTCATCGGCAAACAAGACGTGCGCGGGATACGTGGGATCTGCATAGTTCATTGCAGAAACCACTGGACAAACTGAACACGAGGTACGAAGTCGTTCGGCCCCAGTCCTTTACTTTCTGGAGGTGGTACGCATGGAGTTATTCACAAACACTAAGTTAAATTCGGCTGTACGTCTCAGACCTACCAAACCTAACCAGACGTAAGGGACAAGAAAGAGGCGATATCACTTGATTCAGCGGTTGTAATCAGAGAGTCAAAGAGTACTGGTTGTGAATCTCAAACCTATCCTACCGGATACGCTTCAAACAGGGGTTAATAACTCGGTAACGATGCGTCAGAGGATGGTGGTTGCTTGACAAAAAATGTTCCCCTCTGCGATATCTATCGTTCCTCAGAGTTTGTCGCAGAGATCCTGAAACACTGTATATATTAATACGTTGTTTCGTGCACATAATAGGATAACTTTCAAATTTCTTGATTCTTACTATTTAAACGTTTCCTTTCGATTTTATAACACCAGGCTTAAAATCGTCAAGCCTCATTTCGACTTCTCTCTTGGTCCCTTTCCTATGATTAAATAAAAAAGGATAAATGTTAGCTTTAGAGCGTTAAAATAGACAACTTTTTTACATTTCCAAATGTTACGTATTTTTCACTACTTGGTAAATTAGTTCAATTAGGGACAAACTAAAGATTTCTCTTAGCGAAGTCACCAACATATTTAATAACTCAAACGAACTCATACAAATCTAATTTATACCTATATGCATAAAATTTAAAAGCCGGTGTCCATAGTTTTACCTTCTAAAATGTCCCCTATTGAAAGGGACGAAACCTCAAATGAAACTGTTTTAACATAGACCATGACAAAAGAGCCGGATATTTTAAAAGATAATTGTACCTAAATTTGGAATGCCAGTTATATTACTTATACAACAGTAAATTCTCACTGCTAAGCACTCTGGAAAATGATATAAGAGTAAATGATGCGAACTTGCAATGGAATTTAATTTTTGTTTCTTCAAAACTACTTCAGAGATTAAAACCAAATTTTATGAAACTGAAGTATAAAGCATTCCTCTTCGGCGATTAAGGGCAACAAAATATATGTTTTCAGAGTTTTGTATAAAATTGACGTACACTCGTTATAGTTTCACAAGAAATACACTGCAATGTCTGATACAGGTATGTTTACATACTACGGATTTCAGATAAATATATGGTTCGTATTCTACCTGTTGCTGAATAATGCATTCACAGAGGCTTCCCTCGCATGCTCCCTACCCCTATCCTCTTATAAGAGACATAATAAAAGTATAATAATAATAATAATAATAATAATAATATGCATCATCACTATGTTTTAAATATTCTGGAAAGCAATTCGACTACTTAAGGCATATTACTTCGCTAAGAATTACGAAAAATTACTATAGGAGTGATAGCATCTTCTTCTTACTTCACGGCATGGGCATAATGTCCGTTCCGTCTCACAGTTGTTCTCTCCACCTTTTTTTTGGCCGACATCTCCCCTTCGTTTTGACTTAGATCTTGAATCCACCATTCTTTGAACATGTTGCATCCAATGTTCCGATGTTTTTCAGTTTTTCAACTTTTTAAGTATAGATTAATTTCTGCTCTTATATCTTCATTTCGTATTTGATCTAACTTTGTGCATCCTTTTGTTTCCCTAAAAGAATTCATCTCTGCTCTCTGCAATCGGTTTTTCATTTTCCTTGTAATGACCCATGTCTCACTTCCATAAAGAAGTGTACCGTCAATTGTTTTATAAAACTTTCGCCTTGTTTCCTTACTCGTTTTATTTCTCAACGATCTATGTATAGTTCTACATATCATTTGGATCTTGCAAGCTTTTTAATAATGTCTCTTTCAGTTCCTGCCAAAGGTATAACTGAAACTACATTCTAAATAAACTGTAGGAGTGATGATGATAGTAATATTACTAATTAGTAGTAGTAGTAGTAGTAGTAGTAGTAGTAGTAGTAGTAGTAGTAGTAGTAGTAGTAGTAGTAGTAGTAGTAGTATACCTGCATGTAATAACATAGTGTTCTCTATATCATGCTACTGCTTGCAATCAAATGTGAATACACATACAACATTTGCAGGCAAGAGTAGATTAATTTTAAGTATCCATTGAAAGATCATAACGCTGTACTGGTGTAAGCAGGCAATATTAATGTCATTAATGAAAGCAAATATTATGAGAGAGAACCTACGACTGGAAATGTAAATTATCAACAGAAATTACAACCAGCTCTCTAATGAACTGTACCACCAGGTGTGTACAGGACGTTCAGTAGCAAGACAATGCCTTGTCACAGTTTCTGAAACCAAGGTTCATTTTTCTTGCAACGGCTGGTAAGAACTGAACGGGATCTCTCCCGTTCTCTGTCATCCACTGCCCCCGTCTTTCTCACCTGGTTAATCAACCCATTGCTTTTGTTTTGTTGCAGCAAGCAAGTGATCCCCTTCAGCAAGCCATATACAAAAGCAAGATTTCCCCACCAGGTGGCCCTAAACGGTTCATGAACACAATAGAGGGTATTAGGAGGATTAGAGATGGCAAATTCGCCTTTCATGTTGAGGTTGGGGTTGGTCATAAAATGATATCACAAATATTCAAAGAAGAAGAAAAGTGTGGGCTCCAGGCGATTGAGTTCCTTATTGATTCAAAGGATCCCTACTTGGTAGTGAGCAAGAAGTCCCCAATCAAAGAGATTTTCACTCTCGCGTAAGTATTTCCAGAATACTTATATAAAAACTATTTACAAAAAAGCAAGGGAGAAAGCTTTTCGACAAGGAATGCCTGAGTCACGAATTATTCATCTCATTATGCGAAACATTATAGCACAGGACGTGCTATTGTGTAGTAGCAATTAATCCAAACTATGTTATATTCTGAAAGTAATTTGTGTCATCACAATTTGGAGAGTAGCTTGAAACTATATTTGTAAGTCAGTGTCAGTCTCCCCTTATAATGAAGTTTCATGCAATCAGGAATGAAGAAGGATCGTGACTCATGCGTGAAACTTTTGTTTGCTATGGCTTTTTTTTGGTTAGAAACTCTTTTTAATACATCAAGCTCTTGTTCACTATAAGTTTAATGGATTTTTATTTACACTGCCGTTTGTGAAAATTGCAACACCAAGAAGGAAACGCGTGAATTCAATGAATTTAATACCACAGGTTAGGTACATGACAATTAACAAATGATAAACTTTTCAAATCTATACATGACCTTTGTACCCTAATATCCAGTGTGGCCTCCATGCGCTGAAATTAGAGCTGCTATACGCCGTGGCATTGAATTAAAATGGTTCCACGCAGCTTGTATTCGAGCCCACAAATCCGTGGCACTGGTTACTGGAGGACCGTGACGCACCAGGTGCCGACCAACCATATCCCAGACATGTCAGACGAACGTGCAGGCCAGGGAAGCAATGGTATTCGTCGCTCTTCGAGGAAGGCTTATACATTCCCAAACCATCACACCTGGTGTTTGTCCGCTATGCCGCTCAACAATGCAGCCCTCCAGGTTGCGCTCACCACGGTACCGCCGGACACGTATGCGGCCATCGCTGTAGGACACGTTGAAGAGGGACTCGTCCGAAAAAACTACATTTTGCCACTCAGCACCCCAGTGAAGGTGTTCACGTGCTCATTGCAGTCGGAGGAGCTTGTTGTTTCTGGACAATGGAAGCCGACGTAATGGCATGCATGCAACCAGTCCAACCTGCAGCAGACGGCGACAAACCGTTGATGCAGACAAGTTCACACCTGTTGCAGTGCTCCAGCGTCGAGCCAACACTGTGGATGAAGCTGTACGGTCCGTTATGGCCATGCGGACAAGATGGCGGTCATCCCGTGCTGTGGTCATGTTCCTGGTCCAGTACCCACTCTTCGCTGCATACGACCTTCATCTGTCCACTGCTTCCACACATAAATCACTGTCGTAGCAACCGAGCCCTGTACGAGCCGAAATGTCACGGTATGACAAACCCGCTTCCCGAGACCGATCATTCTGCCCCGTTCGAACTCACTCACATGCCGATATGGCTCCCTTTCACGTCGACGAGGCATACTTTCACTCGCTTTATTGTTTCCACCTTGTTCGACAGCTCTGCACTGACTACACTGGGCGCAACACTGACCTTGTCGGACCGACACGAGAGGGCTCTGCTCGGCCTACGTGTACTCCAACTCTCTGCAAACCTAATCACTTATTGCTTGCACACTCTTCTACACTTCCACCAAGTTTGGAGTTATTCGGGAAATTCTTTCTTGGTGTTGCAGTTTTCCCAAACGGCAGAGTATTAAAGTTTTTTGAAAACATAGCTGATTTTTACAAAATATATATAAAATACAAGCTACAGGCCTCTATAATATGCGTAGCATCTTGGATAACGTAACACTATATCTGGAAAAAAATGTAATCGCGTGATTTGAAAAATATTGATATTTAGTATTTAGATAGTGCCTGATTTTTAATTCTGAGTGTATTTAAGAGTTAAATCTATAGCACCAATAGCTCTTGCAGGCATTGGTCTACTAATCTGGCTGCTGACCTCACGCCCACATATGCAAGGCAGAGGTGGAAGATCATGCCTTCGATACGGGGAATGTTGGATTTTGTGACCTACAGACCACTACCTAGCGTAGCTTGTGAAGTACAACACAATGCGGACTGGGCAAGCGAAAAATCCGCACTCTCAGGGGTGGGCTCGGAACCACGTGTTCCGTGGCTGTGAATCGTAACACTGCGCTCCAATCCTCTACGCCACGATACCTGAAAGTTTGTGGTTGTCTTTTTTGCGGGAGAGGGCCATAAGTCTTCGGAACATGCAGTCAAATTTTCAGGTTCCTAACATGAAAATTATGATATCCTATAGCATTTTAATTGTGAATAAACGTACTAAAGGCAAAGGTGCAGAAAATTACTTAAAAATAACTTTAAGAACCACCTAATTTACGCATACATTTAAATGTAACATAATTAAGGGTGCTTCCAAGCTTTGTTGGGATCTAAAATATGGCCAAAATATACAATTAAGGTTACAAATTGTTATTATTAATTTATAAAAAGGAAAATATTTTTCGTTTAAAACTAACATCTACACAGTATGAAAACTTCAGTCTCTCAGATATGCAGAACTCTTTGGTGCAATAAAAGCATTTGTACTACAGCAAGGACAAAATTATTTAGTATGTCGTGTTTTTAATTAAAAAAAGGTCATACAACGACCATTTACGTAACTTTGGATTTTGTACTTTATCGATTAGATATATGGGATCTTGCTATATAACCCAACTAGAATGAGCCTATATAATGATGTTAAGGCTATTTTGTTTCTTGAAAAATTGTTTTTAACGTGCTTGTAAAATTAAAACAATTTAACCAAAATTTGGGGTTAATAGCTTTGGTGTGAAATATTATTTTTATTTTTATCTAATTTATGTGTATTTATATTAATATTTTACTTATTCCTAGGTCGTTTACAGCTCGGCGTTAGTGTAAGCCTGAACAGATCTTCCTGCATGCTTTTGAAAATTTTCTGTGAGAAACTTTGACTATTAAAGCAATTCCGTCGTATACCTAAAGATCTAAATGCATACAAATAATCAAAACGTTACAGTTTCACTTTGAACTACTAAATTGGCTACGGAGCACATATATACGCCACTACTTGCACTGAGGTAAGGTAGAATTTAAATAACACGAGACTTCTGACACTTCTTGGAGTGTACATTTCCATGGCAACGTTCCCTCCACTGTTACTCTAACCAGTAAGGTGCCACCCCCTCCTTTCCCGTCTCCAACAAGCTGAACTTTGAGGGGTAACACGTTGCCATGTTGACGTGGTTTACTACTGCTCACTAGCGTTACGTCCAAGCGAGCTGTTTGCTATTTGGCGCGCGGCTAAAAGCTGACAGGTGCTCTAATACAGCGTGGCGACGCAGCTCTCCCACTTCTCTGCTTAGAGTGAAATATCAAGGGTCTCAGGTTGTTTAAATGGCTCTGTAACCATTGTTGTGAGAAACAGCGAAAAGTGTAACACACATTATGTCATGCTTGGCAGGCTGGGTCGTAAATAGTACACGTATGTGTACTTGAAACTAGCAAATAAAACGCAGAAGGGGTTCACGAAAATCTATGAAGTTTGAAACAATATAACTATGTCACTTTGCCAATAAGGCAAGGTTAAGTTTGGTTCACAATTCCACGTTATGAATCTAACTGTAAATGCTGGATTTTTATAATTCTGCAGATTATAGCATGAGATTTTGAATGGTACGAGTGGCATATTATGAAACGTAAAGTGACGCTTTTTATTTTCAGACACAGAAGATTGAACGACGTAGGTCTGCGACAGCGTGAGTACATCAAATACTACGGTAGTGAACCGAAATGTGAAGGCGCTGGTTCTACTTTTGTCAAAGTGGGTATAACGGATTGTCGCTTTGCCTTCCTCATCCTGGTCTACGGCATTCTGTGTGCATTCATCGTACTGGTAGTGGAATTCCTGTTTTATAAGCGGTAAGATCAAGCAGTATTATACTCAACAAGGTCAGAACAAGCAGTAATTCCAGAAAACCTCAACGCATACAAAGCAATGAAATCCATTAATACTTTTACAGTTCCTTCATGGCAACAACTTGACACTATTCAATTTGTCACTCTGTCTCCATCCTCACCCTCTGGTTTCCAGTCGCACCATCTCCTGAATTTTTCGATGCAGTAGTATAAATAAACGTTTATAAAATCACTTATTTAAACAAGAAACGAAACTAGATAATTTAAATGATTATACAAATAATTACACACGAGAGCCTTTCAGCCAAAGTACGGTCTCGTTAATGCCTTACTCACTAATCAGAAAATAACTTAATCAATAGCTTTAAAGCATGGTGCTCAAAAGCTAATAACTGATAGTTCCCCCCACCCTACATTCACTTTTATTATTCCTATAATCTTTGCTTCGATTCGACTAGGTATAATTATCGATTCTCAGTTTTCTTAGATAGGTAATCTAATTGCGCTTTCAAACTCATGCTTGTTGTCATTGGATTATTAATCTGAATTCATGGTGTCAGCCGTGGTATTTCCTATGAGCGCATTTACTCTTTCTTTTGGCTCCATATCTTTTCTCTGGTTTTACCTTTTCTCATGTTATCCTTTATATTCTTTATCCTCAAACATATTGCCAGAGGAAAATATGTCCTTCGAAGAAGCTTCCAAATATTTCTAGGTTGAATACACTTCGATATTGGATTATGGCCGGTATCATTATATACACGTAACACACGCATACACTGCATTACTTTTATTTACTTCAACACATTATTACACGTAATAAAGAGCAAAGAGCATGGTGCTTTACTTATTTTCATGAATATGTGGCACTTTTGTTCCATATTACTGACACTCAGAAGTCACATCGCAAGCATCTCACCCGTGGCATCATGGGAACGTTGGTTGCGTTGTCTTTCCGCTGCCAACATTTGAAATTTCAACATAGCTGAAAACACAATTGGGGACCCTCAGCCTCAAGGCGTAGCCAAGGTATTGAGGGCCCTGAGTTCCAAAGCGTAGCCGAGCGATTGAAGGCTCTCAGCCTCAAGGCGTAGCCGAGGTATTGAGGGCTCTCAGCCTCAAGGCGTAGCCGAGGTATTGAGGGCCCTCAGCCTCAAGGCGTAGCCGAGGTATTGAGGGCTCTCAGCCTCAAGGCGTAGCCGAGGTATTGAGGGCCCTCAGCCTCAAGGCGTAGCCGAGGTATTGAGGGCTCTCAGCCTCAAGGCGTAGCCGAGGTATTGAGGGCTCTCAGCCTCAAGGCGTAGCCGAGGTATTGAGGGCTCTCAGCCTCAAGGCGTAGCCGAGGTATTGAGGGCTCTCAGCCTCAAGGCGTAGCCGAGGTATTGAGGGCCCTCAGTTCCAAAGCGTAGCCGAGCGATTGAAGGCTCTCAGCCTCAAGGCGTAGCCGAGGTATTGAGGGCCTCAGTTCCAAAGCGTAGCCGAGCGATTGAAGGCTCTCAGCCTCAAGGCGTAGCCAAGGTATTGAGGGCCCTCAGTCCCAAAGCGTAGCCGAGCGATTGAAGGCTCTCAGCCTCAAGGCGTAGCCGAGGTATTGAGGGCCCTCAGTTCCAAAGCGTAGCCGAGCGATTGAAGGCTCTCAGCCTCAAGGCGTAGCCGAGGTATTGAGGGCCCTCAGTTCCAAGCGTAGCCGAGCGATTGAAGGCTCTCAGCCTCAAGGCGTAGCCGAGGTATTGAGGGCCATCAGTTCCAAAGCGTAGCCGAGCGATTGAAGGCTCTCAGCCTCAAGGCGTAGCCAAGGTATTGAGGGCCCTGAGTTCCAAAGCGTAGCCGAGCGATTGAAGGCTCTCAGCCTCAAGGCGTAGCCGAGGTATTGAGGGCCCTCAGTTCCAAAGCGTAGCCGAGCGATTGAAGGCTCTCAGCCTCAAGGCGTAGCCGAGGTATTGAGGGCCCTCAGTTCCAAAGCGTAGCCGAGCGATTGAAGGCTCTCAGCCTCAAGGCGTAGCCAAGGTATTGAGGGCCCTCAGCCCCAAAGCGTAGCCGAGCGATTGAAGGCTATCAGCCTCAAGGCGTAGCCAAGGTATTGAGGCCCCTCAGTTCCAAAGCGTAGCCGAGCGATTGAAGGCTCTCAGCCTCAAGGCGTAGCCGAGGTATTGAGGGCTCTCAGCCCCAAAGCGTAGCCGAGCGATTGAGGACCCTCAGCCTCAAGGCGTAGCCAAGGTATTGAGGGCCCTCAGTCCCAAAGCGTAGTCGAGCGATTGAGGGCCCTCAGCCTCAAAGCGCAGCCGAGGAATGTTGTTTAGAATGAGAGGATTGTAGCAACTGCGGCCTACAGGGCATAGCCGAGTGATCTGCGCGTCTAAAACTCGAATGATTCACGTTGGCAGCAATTCCTTCCAAAAGTCGCCAAAACTCGCCAAAAACAACTATATAGGAACAGTCGCATAAAAGGGACGGTGTGTGGGCAATATATTACCTATAGAGCAACAACTACTACACTAAAACGTTCCTCATTAACCAAGATTACTGTGGATAGCAAAAAAAGCTTCTATTTTCACCATAATCCAATATCGAAGTAGAACGTCTAGGATTTACCTCTAACCAAAAGCAATTCACATTGGAATTAACTGGTTTTTACTTGATAATGATATATCTTTATTTGCATAAAGACCGAAATTTTGCTGTCGCTATCACTTAAGTGTACACACTCGCGTGCGTGTATCTGTGTACACGTGTCTGTCTGATCTAACTAAAAACACAACATTTAATTTCAAACCGTTTTTATGGTGTAAAGCAAATAATTCAAAGAATTTCTACCACCTAAAACAATTTTTTCGATGTATTTAATTTGTTCTAAACATTTCTCTAAATGTTTTTATTAGAATATATTTGAGATACCAAAGTGTATATCCACAGTTTATGTCAAATAGCTGTTTTAGTTATCCAAATAGTTACTGTTTTTTTTATTTCGCAGTCTCTCAATACACTTCGAATTTTCAAACGGTCATATTTCTGTTTTCCATGAACTAAAGCTAGTCTCTCGTTTTAAAGAGCTGACAGTCGTTTTGCGTGCTCTTATGTGCTTACAATATCTTTATCTTCCTGAACGGAGGGGGCTCGGCACTGATCCACAGGGGACATGTGCTTATAATAAAAGGTACATTGAAACCATTTCTGGAGAATATTTATCCAGAACCAGACACAGAAATAAACTTGTATATAAACAATTAAAGACATAAAACAAATTATAATACGTAGAGGAAGCTGTGCAATTGCTGCACACAATTTTTTTTATAATTTATTGCACATTATTAGTTTACTATCTTCTGTCTCCATCTGTACATACCATGGCGGTGTTGGATTTTGACCAAATCTTAAATGTTTAATCGGTTAGCCATTATATATATATTTTTATTGTGGTGTTACAGGAGGCAGAAGGTTACCAGAGCAAGAATGAGGATTACGCAGATGAAGAGCAGGAAACAATACCCCAGTGTAAACATATGGGCAGGAAGTTCGCTAATGAAGAGAGCACCCACACAAAGGTTTATTAAACAATATAAATGAACATATTCAAACGGATACAAAGGAAGACAGTGTTTCACAACGTGTTAAAAGTATCACAAATGAGGGTTTATATTCGAATATACAGGCTTTTCGAAGAAGAAAGAAAAAAGTTCTAATTTTGTGAGAGGAAATAATATGAACCAATGCTCGAAAAAAGTTCCCGTAAACGTGGGCCCCAAATAAATATATTTGGAGACATGAGGAAATGTTTACCGTCACTATGAACTCATTGGCAAGAAATAATGCCACCTTTGGTCACTATGTATTATTTAGTAGGTATACCAAGCGACGCATAAATGCCTACCGCGAAATTAGTGTACCAATCAGGCAAATGTTTTTATATATTTTGTATAGGGAATGTCTGTATGTAACTTACTTTTTTCTGTTGAATGATTAATTTTTCTCTCTGGTCTTAGGATATATGAGCCGTATTGTAATCCTATTAGTCCACACACGAAATGGTGGAAATTATTTTATGTTATGGGTTTCCATTTGCTCGTACCAATCCTATCTCCTCTCCAAATATTGAAACCTTTACTTAGAAGATTAAGCATATAAGGAATATGCAGCATTTATCTGAATTCCAATTATAGACTCTGAGAGCTTACAATGGGGGCCAAGAAGGTTACGTTTTGCAAAAGAAATCATGTCCGGGAACGTACCGTTTCCCTGCTACAAGCAAAACACAAGATTTATATATCTCGTAAATCGGCCTGTTCATGTGCCTCCACAGAAAATAATTTAGAGACGTCAAGGCCAGTGGACGTGCGGAGCAATCAATTGGTCCACCGCAACCTATCCGCTTTCGTCCAAATAGTTGATCCAGATGACCTTGGACCGCAAGAGCAAAGTTATGTGATGCGCCATTGTGCTGAATCCACATGTCTTGACGAATGTTCAGTGACACATCTCCCCAAGAGTTTATGCAGTAAGTGTTGAAGGAAGAGCGATGTCTAAGATAAGGCGGAAGAAGATGTGGCTCAATAAAATGTACATCCACAAATCCTGTCTTCATGTTGATACCGTATCATTGATGAAAATCATGAGAGGTCTAGTGTGCGTGTTTTATCAGCTCAAGCATGGTTGTTGCAGGAATTAAAATATCTTTGGTGAACTTTATTTTATTAGTTAAGAGGATCCATTCATCAACACAGCGGTGCAAAGACCGTATGCAAAGGTGGGCCCATGGCGCGTTCCTTGTGATCTCTGTGAGTGGTACAGGTGTAACTATCGCTCATGCTTAACACGTACAATGGTCCACAGTGAGTCTTTCGGGTGCTCGTTGCGTTCTCGTCCACTGCTTGGAGTGCAAGGTGGATGTTCTTGGCAATAAGGTTGTGCGAAGGAAACTGGCGGTGTAGATTACGCTCCGCATTCAGCTGACGAGCAGCGCTCCCATTTCACCGCTCTTCGAAGTACAGTAATAGCATATCGGGTTATCTCCTAAATGCGTAGTCAACATGTTCAACAACAATACGCTGCCTGTGAATTACATATCGACTTCAAGTGAAGGATGATAAATAAATGACCTCAAGTATTAGAATAGGTACGAACGTTCTTATGCTTCCTGTTCTACATTAAATAAAAAGAACAGCCCTTAAATTGTATATACAGGGAGAGCCAAAAAACTACAAACCGCCTACGCGGTGTGTTTCCTGTACGCGTCCTCGGTGCTCATTGCCGTCTGCCGCTATTATAGAAAGGCGCGGATGAAACTATACAAAATTTTTAAAACTACTTTTAAAGGCTTTACTTACCAACTTTATGAAAGGAGATGCTGAAACTGGCCACCGTCGTTGTCCATACATTTTTGGCACCTCTTTAGGTAACTATCCATCACTCGCCAATTTTTTTCGAACCAACAGTTGAAACCCGTACATATGTGAATACAATTCCCCCCCCCCTTTTTAGAGAATTAACAGCCAGAGAGCGTGATTTTGCCTTTTTTAACAAGTCTCTGCAACAGCTTATACGGCCAATATTTCGATGAGAAAAATTGAAAGTGTGCTTGATGACAGAATTATTAGTAGAGATTTGTGGCCCCCTCGGTCCCACAACCTAACCCCCTGCGATTTCTATCTCTGCAATAACTTAAAACAAAGTATACAAGACAAACCCACACACCCTGGAAGAATTAAAACAAAATATGCGCCAGGAAATTGTCAACATTTCTCAACGTGAACTACAGCGAGAGATGGATAGTTTCCTAAAGAGTTGCCAAAAATGTATAGACAACGACGGCGGCCAGTTTCAGCATTTCCTTTCATAAAGTTGGTAAGTAAGGCCTTTAAAAATAGTTTTAAAAACGTTGTATGGTTTCATCCGCGCTTTATATGATAGCGGCAGACGGCAGCGAGCGCCGAGGACGCGAACAGGAAAAACACCGCGCAGCCGGTTCGTAGTTTTTTTGGCTCACCCTGTAGATAGAAAGCTTAACAGAGGCTAGAAGGGTAAATGGTAACGATATGTGAACTTTCATTGTCAACATGCCAACTGTTGAATTCCTGCTCCAGAATTTACCTATTGGACTAAAATATTTCAAAGTGAAAACTTTACAACAAACGAAAGATTGCACAAATTACAGCTGTGAAGTGGAGTCCTTTGCTTTATAAATTTAAAATTCATTGTCTTTTCTGGAAACTACAGTGATTGTCGCAACATTTGCTTGCATCAGAAACGAAGGAAGGAGAACTGGGTAACAATTTCGCCCTCATCACGAAAATTAACAATATAAAAATATGTATATACTAAATTCCTAAATACAAAAGTTCAGTTCATAAAAGCAAACTACCTACAAAATAATCTAAGAGGTTACCGCGCAAACTGCCCTATAATACACATACCTCCAAAATACAACGCATTAATATATATCAGATATAAATATACATAAAAGAGCTCCCGTGAATTATATGTGCAATGAAAACCCGAACATCTAACATGCCTGAAAGATAGAATGATTAAGAAATGAAGCGAACAAATACGATAATAGCGATCAGAGAGACTAGCAAATTGCATTAATTCTTTACCAAAGGCGAACAAGAGAGGCAGCTAATTCGTTTCTCTGATACAATGGACAACATCCAGATAACAACCACAGAACACAAAACTATTAGAATCCATTCCAAACCAGAGTGCCTCTCACTGTAAACAACTCTTTCTATTATCACAGCGAAAGTAGTTCGCAATCCCCGCCCCTAATGGCTGCTTGTTCTCTCTCACGTGCGTGCTACATATCACTTAAAGTTGAACATCGTTTCAATCTATAAAAAATGCGCCCTGCGTGAGAATCGTAGTTCAAAATGCAACCTGCAGTAACAATCGATTTTATAAGCATGCGGAAATGAACATTTTACTTACGTTAATCACAATCCTCAGGCAAAAGTACAACACCCAAATCCGAATCCTCCGAAGATGACTCAGCTGCCATATTGGAATCAGAACTATTCTCCAAGTTAATGACAAGCTTATCCACAGCATTGTCGCACACAAAACAAGCTCCCACATTTGATCTCCTCTTCTATTATGTCTGTTTATATTCCCTGCGGGATTTGGTTACACTTCTTACTGAAAAGCCTGTAAAATCGGATATTAGTTTCGTAATATGCACTAATGCAAGTGTCGGTTATTTTTCTAATAGTGAGTTGAGTACATTAAGTATTGTTTGTTTTTCGACACGTTTTAACGGTTTCCCGCTTTTGTGTTTGAACAGTTTATTCGCATTACACGCACCTTCCTCTGTCATTAGAACTCAAATACAAACTAACTAAATCACAAGATTTGACCTGAGCTGAACATACGTGTGCCTGCTTATTACGATTGACTATTCGCTTATCATATTTCCTGTGTTACACAGTGTTTATTGGGTACTCAGATAGCACCTCATTGCTGCATTTCTCGTATATGTAAGAGAATGGCAGTCATTCATACAGTTGGTATTAACAAGCAATATGCTCTCGGTGTTAGCGCAACAGTAAACAAAAATCATATTTTGTAATCTCTTAACAGTTAGTATATATCCATTACCTTTAACAATGAGTTCTTATGATAACCGCAATATAATGTGCAGTTCTATACCTTTTCTGCCCCAATATTTCATGATACAATACATTTTAAGGAGCTATTTACGTGGCGTAACAGTGTGTTCTTAGGTTCATGACAAGCAGAAGCACGTGCTTTTGTTTACACCAGAGGGAACCCTGGTTTGGAATGGACACTGGTAACTACTACAGCTGTACTTGTCGTACGAGCCTAGCTGCCTGGTTTAGATGTTCATATGTTCTAATACCGTATCACTACTGATGACGCACAAAGTTAATTATTTGAGCTTCGATAGTCGTGATTGCGCTTCGAGTTATTCAAATTGCCTTTAAAGGGATCGATCAAGGCTCACATAAAATAACTTGTCATCGCCATATGTAGCAACGCAGTATTAGAACATAATTATAATCATCTGAATACCTGACAGCTAGGCTAGTATGAAAAACACAAGTGTTTATTTTTGTATAATCCGTTTTATTTGGATTTTCCAATAGTCAGTACCCAAATTGCTTTTATATAATGTTACTGGATCCTACAGTGGTTGCTGGTTCAGGTCACTAATTCTGTTAACAGGAATGTTTCTATGCCATAATACCTAACTGTGTCACATTTAATTTAAATGTTAAGGCTGAATGAAAAGCTGAAGTACCTTGCCATATTTTTTCTGCATGCTTCGTATGAAAATCTTTTGTACTTAAACTGCTTCCAAGTTTTGTTTGAACTTGCAAGCAACTAACAGTAGGATGTGGAATTTGACAGCAAAATGGGAAGAATAACATATGTTTGACATTGTTATTTTATTCTACTCTTACTGATAGCACAACCAACTTGACATATTTGTGTAACTAAATAAATAACTTTATCCCATTTCTTACACACAAAGTTCTGCATACATTATATGCAACACTGTAGCTATTGCTACATATGCAACGCCTATTCGTCATTCACTAGATCGCTATTAGCAATGCAACAAATGTCATTAGCAACAGTTTCACTACTCAGTTAACGCGATCGATGCCATTATCATTCTCTGTTCTCTGACTTGAAACACCATCAGTGAATACAAATAGGCACAACTTATTTAAAATCCTACATCCATTATCTCCAAAATCCTAGGTTTGCTTTAACTCCAACTTTCCATTGTGTATATCCTAGAAGTAAATAAAAATACATGTTTAAAATACCCTAAAAAGTAGAATTTTTAAAAGAGAAGTCAATTTGCATCAAGGGAAAGGGTGTACTATTGCTAGTACACCTAGAGGAATTTAAATGTCAGTCTAGAATTGCTAAAAATGTGTAACAGCATTTATGTGCAACCAGCCGCTTAACTAATGAGTGGTTTAGGGTGAAGAGGGGCTAGACCATTTCCTGCTTATGCTTAAAACACTTACAAGTTTTAAATGGATTATAATCAACTTCAATAGTAAAAAAATTTAATATAGCAATTATCTGCTAAAAGTAACATGTTTTCAATCTTGTCGCTCTCGTGACAACTTCATCTTACACACAGCATGTGTAAAGAATAATTAATTAACATCGATTGACCTAATAGCGGTTAACTGTGAAGCCCGTGTCTCTGGGTACATTATCTCAAAATCAATTTGAGAATGTTTTGTTGTTTACTGGAAGAAATATGAGTCGGTTGGGGAGTTTAATGTCGTATCGGATGTTGCCATGGTAGCTCACTTGTCTAGAGCATTGGCATAGGAAGGCGAAGATCTGTGTTCAGATTCCAGCTATGGTATTGAATGTTTCAGTCTAATTCCACCTTTCCAACTTTAGCCTCCAGAAGCATGTGTGGAAAGCAATTATCACTTAGTGACATGTTTAACCTTATTACTGGAAAGTCTTGTAGGGATGGTATAAAGTATGAAACAATTTGTTTGGAATATTTGTTTCATGGGCCATGCATTCAAATTGACCAATCCAATTCACAGCCCATGGCAGTTTGAGCCGAACACAATAGACTATCACCGACATCTTATCAAAATGAGACTGTCTTACATGATTTGTAAGCTAAAGAAACAAACCTTTAAACGTTTAGTCTAGTAAACAGTCTTAGCAAATATCACTTGCGAGTTCTGTGTTAATTAGATAAATCCCCGAGCGTGATTTTCCTGTTTTATAGGTATTACTCGAAATATGCTGCTAATAATTTTTTACTTTCCCTCTGTATAATGTTAATCTGATTATGTGTGTAAATTTTGTTTGGTTCTGCAAATACAAGTAACTGAACTTTTGAAGGCAAACAATTTTACTTTCTCCCAGTATAATGTTAATCTCACTAAGTGTGTAAATTTGGTTTGGTAATACAAATACTGAACTTTTGTAGGCAGCATCGATGTTAGTTGTGAAACAGTTGTGATGCATATTGCAACTCTGGATTAACTGAAAGTAATAGGTTATGTTTAACATTTCTGTTATCCACGAGTAATCTGCAGCTTGTTGTATATCTCTTCGTCCTTTCTGATGTGGCTGTGTTGTTGCTGTGTTTGCTTATTAATGTAATTTAGAAAATGTGAAGTGGTGATAGATAACAGAAGTGAAAAATTTAATGAAAGCGGTATTATATTAATCAAAAAGGTTTTAATGCGCAAATATTAACATTGAAGTAGTTATTTTATTAGCCCCAAGTTTAAAAAATATTTACTTTGTAATTGACTGTTTCTTTAAATATTATATATTTATGTTTGCTTCGGCTGCGTCAGTATTATTGTTAGAGACACGTTTCTCTTAGCAGGGTTGTGGTGTGACTAAGAATGTAGGCTTACAGAGATTATAATTTTACTTCACTTCTTTTATTAATGCTTGACACGATTTAAATAACACTTCACTGATATAGAGAGCTGTGAGATTCTTTAATTAAATACTTGCACTTTTTAACACGTAAACTTATTTTTCGTCTCACACGAATACGTATTAAATCTCTCGAGGACACATCTCGCATCCGGTTACAATCACTGTCTGCAGGTAACTGAACTGATTTCAACCCCCTAAACTTGTAAATTTCTGTATTTTAAGTCTCTGATTGGCTATTCCTAATCCAATAGAATACCTTCGTTTAACTAAAGCTTTTTCTGGTTGTTGATTGGCTATTTTTAAGCTGTCTCAAAATTTACATTATTGTTGCTCCAATAATGACTAGTAGCATTTAAACTTTCAAATTCATTATTGCCTCAAGGTTTCCTCATTGTTACCTCGTTTTAGCAACTTTTAACCTATTATTCTCACAGCTCCTACATTATTAAATTACGTAATATATTCACTTAACATTATTACACATGGATACAATAATACAAACATATGCAATGACTGTTACATACATTTTACAAATTATTACATACACATTTTGCTTCAAGGCGGGCTGTTATTGAATTTACATATTATATAATTTGACTGAAATCATTTAAGTGTTAAAAACACTGCCTCAATATGAGTGAATTAACTGGTCAGCCAATTGAGTGAAACACACTACAAATACACTGAAGAGTAAAGAAACACAAAAGCTAAATGAGAAAATTGGAATTCTGTGCTCGTGTTTGGTTAATAATGTTTTAAGTAAGAAGGATATAACACTTTTATTGCAAATAACCACAACTTTGAGATACTTCAAAGAACAATTTATGCACAGCAAAAGAGGTTCAGAATCATCCAAAACCACTGATGTATGCACAGTGTTAGCCTGTCTGCTTTTGTGATCAGTTTGGACAAAACAGATGCTGTTCCAAATCAGCAAACACAGTTCTCAGGAAGGAACAAGTACTAGCAGTTCTAGACACGTGCACATACACTGTGTATGCCCTTGTGTACTGAAACGATTTCTGACAACTTTCATTGGAATTAAGGTGAGCAGCTGGGAATAGAAATTGTATCAACAACATGACGGTTATTTTGAAAATAAACGAGTGAGTAGAGAAAGAAGTGTGATGGTAACACCTACATTTTTTTCATGCTTTTCACAACATATTATCACTAAAGACAATACAAACATTTGAAGTTTGTGTAGAATCAGACAAAAAATTCAGTGCCATGTCCGGGTTTCAAACCACCAATCTTTGACTTGCCATACCACTGCTCTGCCATCTAAGACTTTCTCCACTCACAGTAACTTATCTTCATAAGTGCTCTACAAATGATTGATAAAAACTCAATTTTTCTATCTACTTCACGTTTATCTCGATAAATGTGGGTTTTCAGTTGTGCGTTGCCTTGGAGGAATTACTGTATTATTGGTATGCTATCCTTGACAGTTAACGTGTCGGATAGTCCGCTAATAATCCTGCACTTTTAAACTACACTTGAGTATCACTTGCATGATCTGCATCTACAGGTTTGAATATTAGCACTGACACCTGCTATTTAATTTGATTAAAGATTGACTTTTACCTTACTCATTTTGGTTGTTACATCCACCCATCATTTATGAAGCGCAAACAAAAACATTAATGGCATATTCCGCTGTATGAATGGTTCGCTATATCTGAAAAGTAAATCAGGACAATATAAAATACTTTAACATTAAAAGGGTCTTTAAAACGTATCCTTTTATTCAGCACTATCAATTTATGTTGCTCAAAATGAATAACATACCTTCAGATTCTAGACCTCCATTTGGAACTCTAACCACAAAGCTGGAAGGAATGTAAATCGTTGGCATATCCCTCTATCTGGATGGTTCAATGTGCATGAAAATTAATTCATTATAAAATGTTGTAACACTAACCATAATTGGCATCTTACATATTCTATTCCATTACTACGAATTTCTTGAAACTAATAGAAAATACTAACACTCAAATATGTTCAAGCAGAATCAACGCAAAAATGTTATTATCGTCTCTGCCCTGTTCCTGGCGAAGATACATCGGACGAAAAGCTTCTTATTACCAAAATCCAAGATAGTCCGTTTGTTGTTGCCAGCCATTTAGTTCGTTGCATATTTCATAACATGAAACAGCAAATCAGAATATTGTGTTTCCCGCACCAGTACAACTAGCGACATGCCGTGTTCATGTGGGGAATTAGTACATAGTGTTGCCAGTTTCCGTATCTAGCCCTCACGCTGTGGTAACAACTCCCGTAGTCATACACTACGATGACAAGGAATGCTCTTACTAGCGATGAGAACATCGCCGCCCACAAACAGCATAAGAGTGGACAGGGAAGTCACCTCCAGAAAAACCGGTACACAAGCCGTCTAAATTCATTATATAAATAATAAATTCTCATTTTAACATACACAAAGTACAACGATTTGACAGCATGAGTTCTAGTATCTTTTAAAATGTTTAATTGCCTTAGTTTTATAATTGTTTGAAAATTGCACCGATTTTTTCAACATTTCATGTGTGGTATTTATAAAAAATGATATGCATTTAGTACAGCAATTTTTCATAATTATGATATCCAACAACGTTACAGACAAATAATTTAAACGTACGGAGAAATAAATGCATGAAGTCGTAAAAACTGAGGTGTTAATGAGGAAGTTGACAATTTCTGACTTTCTACATATTTTCTCCCATTAAATCAAAACCCATTATCACGCAATTTCAGGTATTATTCCAAAAGTTTTGCTCTACTAAATGAAGTAAAATAATTTTGTAAGCACCACAGTGCAATCTAAAACAAAGATTAATAAAATGAAAAATTTTAAGAACAACAGAATGTGCAAACTGTAAAGTGGTTCACTCTTTCTGGGTATTAAAAATTGTAATCTTCCCTGAGTTAATTTGGCTGGTGGAAGTTTTCAAGTGGAGATATACATTTTTTGGAGGTACTAGAAGTAATTTAATGTCTTATTTTCCTGTAGAAATTAATTTTAAACATTAAATTTTCCTTCCATTACACAATAAAGCCAACGAAGGAGTTTTTGAGTAATCTGTCGTCTAGAGCCACGTTGTGACCTATTAGCTGAACGTGTTTCCACCTCATTCACACGGTCCCCAATTACGCCCGCATATACCGCAAAAGGAGCTGGCAAGTTTTTGCCGTAGAAAGGTGACTATGAAGCAATTCCAGATGAGGGACTTAAGGTTCTTTTGCGCCCTACCGAGCGGGATGGCTCAGGCGGTAACGTCTGTGGCCCGCATTCTGGAAGTCGTTGGCCATCCTTCCTGACCCATGGGTCGCCAGGCGAATGCTGGGAAGGATCATTACATCCTCCGAATTTCCTGTCCCCCATTTCATCTTCATTCTCATTTCACTTCGCCCTTCATCTGCTTGGTCTTTTTCAGGGTTGCAAGTGTCGGCGGGAGGTCTCGGCGTGTACATGGCAGCAGAATGGGATGCGCTAAGGAAACCTTCGTCCTCCGTCTGCGAGCGGTCTCCGGGTTCGGGACCCCCAGGGGAGGGGGCCGCCTGCACCAACCAGCACCCGGGGAGTTTAAATCTGTAACTGGACCCTGACCTCTGCCTGTCCTGGCTCCTGGTTAGTCGCCCTCACCTCCTCTCACTTCTTCCCACCGTTCCAAGGCGCCCCGTCAGGGGCATAGGCACAAAAGATCTCTGTAGGTCGAGGTGCTAAGTCCTCCTCCGTACCTGGTCCTGTCCTATCCTTTTATGCCCTCGTTTCGCCCACTTATTCAATCACGTGTCAAGAATTCGTACAAGAAACCGCCTAATATCGATGTTTCTGTATTTGGCAGTGGAAAATACTCTACGCCCCTTAGTATTCAACCGCTAATCGCAACTAGTGTTACAGATTCACACATGAATAGTTACATAAAACTGTAACCACACGCACGCCATCTTCCGTGCCACTTTAAATCTCAAGCACGCCGAGCTTCGAAACGCCCATAAACGTATCAAAGTATCATAGCGAAATTACAAGGCAACAGATCTGAACACGTGCTGCTTCACATTATACATCATAAAACAATAATTAAATATTGATTCTGTTTGTATTCTTGTAACTATTTTGTGTGGTAGATTTATTTCATGCGCAGTCTAGACGCGTCTTTCATCCTTACGTAATATGTGCAAGTCAGCGGTTTCCAGTTGTTATTTTGAAAACCAATGAATTTGCGAGAGAGAATAACAAGCTAAATAAAACTTGGTATAACAAATCCTTAATTTAGTGAAGATTATTAAGATCATTTAAGGTCAATTTTTTTATCAGATTTGAAGTAAAAGAAACAACTTTTATTCGGAATTATTTTAATAATTTTTTTTTATTTCTCTTTCATTTAGGAGCTCTTAATAACACAAAGACCATAAGTTTCAAATTAACAAAACACACAATCCCCTGAATCCAAATCAGCTGTCAGAATGGCCGAGCGGTCTAAGGCGCCAGACTCAAGGGTAATCCTTGCCTATGTAGTAGGTTCCGAGTGTTCTGGTCCTCTCTGAGGGCGTGGGTTCGAATCCCACTTCTGACACAATTTTTATCCTGAGGTCTTGCGTTCGATTCCCGGCTGGAGAACTCTTCTTTAATCAGAATCATTCCCTATACTTCGCAGAGATGGAAGTATGGGCGTATTCAAGAGTAATACATTTCGTGGTTAAGAAATCAACAGTTCAGCCAGTAAAAATAAATTACTTGTTTCTCAAGTCAAAGCCCCTTATATGACCATAAAATTTAAAGGGGGATATAAAAATGATAGGATGAAGTTTGGGGTGAAATTCGCTGTATAAGTTTCCCTTGCCACCAAGTCCACAATTTAAAAACCTTTTGCGTTGCATACAGTCTATTGCAGTAGAGAAAAATAATTTTATTAGCTGTTAATTATGCACATCTGTTAACTATTTCCGAGTTACGCTAAACACAATTTTCTCTCTTTGTATATTTAGTGTACTCGATAAATTTCATTACAACAAGCAGGGGAAATGCCACAACAAGACATTTTGGCATACAGAAACTTCAAATTACTCAAAATTATTATAAAAAAGATTATTCAAAGTTATTGACTCTGACTTCACTGTACATCAGTATTTAATAAAATGCCAATTAGATGATTAAATATTGTATACATACGTATAGAATAAGTCCTACCTACCTACTTGCATACATACATACATACATACATTACATACATACATATATACATACATATATACATACACACATACATATATACATTTTCTTCTCTTTATATATTATACTGAAGCAGTATAATATCTAATGTTATAAATACATTGTACAACAAAATATAAATTGTGCTTAAAGTATTTCAGTACTAACACAATGAAAACTAAAAATCTATTATAATACGAACAGAATAGATAGTTTTTGGATATTCATTGGAATGGCATGCAGTAGAAAATGTTCTTATGGAGAACGTTAAGATGAAATAAACACCCAATATATTTTATTCTAAGTAAAATACAGATGGACATGAGTCGTAGTGTAACAATTGGGCATTTATTTTATTTTGTTTCCGGATACCAAAAACCTTTCAGTGGCCTTTGTGTAAGTTAATTTTACTGTATCTTCTCTGTATTCCCTTATGAAACCATCAGCAATGCACATATACTAACTTTCTCTACTACTTATCTTTCGAATTAGAGGAAATACTATTGCATCCCACCAAAAGAATTGATATCGAGATTTCATTGGAAATGCATGTTCTGAGGCCCGCTGAACCCAAAAGAAAGTATTCTTAGAAAAAACATATTTATGTGTATGTGTGAACCGCATACTGAAAGACGAAAAGTCAGATATACACCATACTTGGTATTTAAGTTCAGCAACACGAAGATTTTTAAGAAAATTCCCTCATCCCCGGTTACCTATACATGGAAAACTTTTCACATCTTTTATTTTCACAAAAATGGTTCTAGCGATTTTGACTTAAATGCCATAGATTTAAGATATTTACTGACAAATAAAATGCATATTTTGAATTTGTCGGAATAGCCTGTGAAGTTCTCTTCTTTTTTAAGGAAATCTTATAACTTTGTATAACGGGTAACGGGAGGCAAAAGTTTACTGCACAACAAATGTAATCTCTTTAAAATTGACAATGCATTTAAAATAACTTTTCTGACGTCGCCCATTTCTGACAATCCACTACTGTTGGTTTGAATTTTTTACTACTTTGTGATTTTTAAACTGCTGTTGCTATTCAGTTGTTTCTCGCGATACATGGAAGCAGTATACAGGTTGAATCACCTCAAACTTGGAGCGCAAATATTTCGGAAATGGAAAGTGCTATTGATGTGCAGTTTTCACAGCATTGATTGGTAGTCAGGAGCTCGTACATTTAGCCTATAAACAGATTTTAATGATACTGAGAAAGTGTATTTTTTGAGCAAACATACAATTTTTTAAATGGAACAATGCCTAGTTACATCAATAGAATAAAGGTAGGGCAAATTAGAATGTTGCAGGATTCCAGTGCAAGTGTTTTACGAGAAATCGTATTTTGAAAAGTTTCCACTCCGACAATTGTTTGTCTCATTCAATCTGCTTAGTTGCTAGGTACGATGTTGTTATGTTTGTTTGCATTGTTTTCTGTTCATTGATTGCATTGCGACTTTCTGGTCAGTTAGTTTGTGACAGTTCAAGCAGTAAGTCGTGAGTGGAAGATGGGGTTTACTAATGCAGAAAAACCCGACATGCTCATAGTGTATGGAAAGTGTAGGAAGAATGTAGTTCGTTCCTGTACGGTGTATGCGGAAACGTATCCCAGTAGACGTCAACCATCTCGGCAATTATTTATCAACCTCTTCAACCAATTACGTAAAAGTGGTACTGTAATACCTAGAAAACGTAACAGAAACAAACAAGTGACTGGAGAAGAGGCAGAAATTAATGTTTTGGCTGCCGTTGCAGTAGATCCGCAAATTAGATCCTGCACAATCGCACGTGGAAGTGGCATAAGTCAGGCAAATGTACTGCGCATTCTCCATCGACATAGGTTTCATCCCTATCACATCTCTCTCCACCAAGAGCTGCATGGAAACGATTTTGTGAATCGTGTTAACTTTTGTACATGGTCATTAAGACATGATACTCCAGATTCATCATATATCTTGTTTAGTGATGAGGCAATATTTACTAATCATGGCCAGGTAAACCGCAGAAACATGCACTAGCACTATTGGTCTGTTGCCAATCCCCATTGGCTTCGTCAGGTGGAACGTCAGCGTCCATGGAATTTATACGTGTGGTGTGGGATAGTGAACCGTCAGTTCATAGGCCCTTTGTTCATAGAAGGAACAATGAACTCGCGCAAGTATCGCAGCCTCCTGACAGACTATCTACCTCAGATGCTAGAAGACGTTCCTTTGCAGACTAGGAGGAACCTGTGTTACCAACATGATGGCTGTCCAGCCCATAGTGTACGAAGTACTATAGCTTGTCTTAACGGATTGTTTCCAAATCGTTGGATTGGACGAAGAGGACCTGTATCTTGGCCGGCCCGTTCACCGGATCTGACTCCTTTAAACTTTTTCTGTGGGGAAGGCTGAAAGACACTGTCTGCAAGGATGTACCGACTACACGAGACGATATGAAACGATGTATTACTGCTGAAATGCTAGAACGTATGCAGCAGTCCTTCCATAGCAGACTGGAAGCGTGTATTGAAGCTGCTGGTGGTCATTTTGAACACAACCTTTGAAGGGCTGTGTTCTCTTTACTTGTAAGAATCCACAGAAGTATTGTAATTTCTTTTGTTTTTCTTTAGTTTGTGCTACCACAGGTTGTAGGTACAAGTGTCGGTGCATAAAAGTTTCAAAATAAGATTTCTCGTAAACCACTTGCTCTAGAATCTTGCACCAAACGCCACTGACATTCTAATTTACCCTACCTTTATTCTGTTGATGTAACTAGGCATTGTTCCATTTAAAAAATTGTATGCTTGCTCAAAAAATACATTTTATCAGTATTATTAAAATCTGTTTATAGGCTAAATGTACGAGCCCCTGACTACCAATCAATACTGTGAAAACTGCACATGAATAGCACTTTCCATTTCCGAAACATTTGCGGTGCGAGTTTTAGGGGATTTACCTTGTGTATGCAATTTCAAAGTAGAATGTACTGATACGATTTAAATTCGGTTTCCTTTATCCATCTTATATCTACAACAAACTAATGCATAATGTAACTGTTTCTGCAAATGCTTATTTCCATTAATATGAAGTTGATAGAAAAATAATTTTTGTAAGAATAGCTTGTAAAAGCTAAATACAAATATTCGATAGTGGGTAGAGAATGTCATGTGAATGTAATGCTCCGATTTTTATAATCGACTATTCAAAAAGATTATTTTTCTCGATGGTTACATACTATATGCCATGTTCAGAATTTTAAATTTGTAATTTGGGTGGGGGGTAGCGAATCTTCATTTCCGCCAATTTCGCCACTATTTGTTTGAATGTTTATGTTAGGAATTGTTTATCCCCCTAGCGTGAAAGTTACGAAGTCCATGTGCTATTAAACAACTACGACATCAAAGACAGTGTACAGAATTGAAGTTTAAATTTGTATTTACTGTGCTTATTTAAAAATTTCTCGACCGTCCATCACCGCTACACGATATTTACAGATCATAAAACACTGCATAATTTAGAAGATTGTCGAACGAATGCTCAAGTTCAGAACTACAACATCTGCTGATATTTATTACCCATCTCCTTGAATATCAGAGGATGTAAATTATTACGAATATAATGGGGCTTTAGGAAACTACATTTTTATGGGGTAAATATAAGATACAGCACAAAAATTTATTCCACATCACTGTGCAATAATTTCATAAATAGCGCAAGGGACTAAGAAAATGAATAAATTCATTTTCCAAGATTTTAAAATCTCCCATGTGACGTGGCTAAGTAAATAACACTTCAAAAAACTTGCAATACTCTGAAATATGATACTTATTCCTGAAGTAAATGTATTTTGGACACTATGGGATAAAACGGGTAATTGTAACAAGGATTTTGCATAAATCACAGGATGGTGGTTCTTCGGTTGTCAGCAAGTAGGTTAGTTTTGTGTGACCTATTGTTGAACTAATATTCTAGTTTGATCTCTTCTTTGAAACTTGTTGTAGAGGAACTTGTTGACTGTTTCTTTATTTGAGCTCACGAAGTTTACTTAAGGATCACTTTGAAAGATTTACGTTTTACCATGCTACATGCTTCATTCCATTGCCAATTGCTTATGTTTATATTTTAGACAAACGTATGTTTTTGGTTTAGCAATTATTGGTAGGTCTAGTTTCAAGAGAAACATAAAATAATTTGGAACGTTGAATCAATGTTGAAAAATAAATTGCCAAGGTAGGGAATTGAATCATGGATCTTCGGCTTTCTATGCCGATGCTCTATCGCTAAGCTACCACGCACCTCTCTTAGGCGTTCATAGATTATTTATGCTTTGATCTAAGGAAGGGATATTCCGCGCACTCTGCACGTGGCCTTATGGTGCAGCATTGCCAAATATTCGATTTAAATCACTTATTTTTGTACAAACTCTTGGAGATGGATCAAATGTTGTTACTAATTTTTTCTGCTTTCGAAAAGTTCCCTTTGCACTGTAAAAGTGGACAACTATGCCCTGCAACCGTTACGTAAATTAATGGCACATAGTGAGTACACATATATAAAGCAAGTGAAACAGAATAAGCAACTTTTGCATTTTATACGTAATTATTTTTATGTGCTGATACAAACAGCAGCCTTTCTTAGTACTCACAACTGGTTGAATGTTTAAAACAGAAAGCAATTTCTCACTAATCACGCTCTTCCGAGATTCACTTGTAAATTATGCAGTGTTTGTCTTTATGAGCAATTTAAGAAAGAGAAGGCGTGGTTGTAGTACCAAGCCTCGCTTCAGTAATTACATAGGTATATATAGGTAACGAGTAGAAACTGTGAGGGAGGCATATTTCTTTGCTCGTTGTTACGACTTCGTTAGATAAAGGTATAGTATGCCAGTTTTGTTGTATAAAAGAGAAACTTACGTTAAACGAAGCAGTGAATTTCAGGTGCGTTGGTGGAAAATAAGCGATTGCATTTGTGAAATTCATTATATGCTAATATTATACCAGAATATAAACTAATACGACATTTATCAACAATGAATCATATTGCTATATATTTTACTTGAATGAAAGGTAGATATAAAATTATTGCATAAGTTGTTTTAATTCCACCTTGTTTCGATATATAATTATTAGAAACCATATCAAGCATAATAATATAGCTAAAGGTTTTTAGCTTATATTTAAGAGATTAACTTGAGGGAATTGTGAAAAGAATGAAAAAAGAAATGGACAAACAATGAAATGAATTTCGATTTTTGCTTTCAAACTTATTAATTTAGAGTTTAGCTATCTAAAAACACATTTTATACGCAAATGTCTTGGGCTGTAGATGTCTAGGTTAACTAGAAAAATGGGTATTGCTTTATTTCATTCCTTGTTTTTTTCTTTTCTTTCTTTTTTATTGTCATTAGTAATGTTCTACTCTTGCGTTCATTGAAGCACCACAATGTAGACGTTATGGAATGATTGAGTTTAAATAAGCTACAAACGTTCTTGAAGTTACAATAAGAACTATGATCTTCTATATTCATATTACTTTCTCTAAGCACTCCTCTACAAGCTATTCTTACAATTATTTTACTTCATTTTAGTCACATAAACGTCTGTAAGTTTGGTTTCATTGCACATTTCGATGTAAGAGATATTAGGAGAATACAGAAGGTTGAAACGATGGTCAAATGTTTATAAAGTGGATTGCTGTATGTTGGCTTTGAAATTACACTCTTTGCAGAAATAAAGGAATGCGGCCCTATAAATTAAAAATGTATTTCAGAATTAAAAAAGAAAGAAAGCATATCTTGGAAATCCTTGATGACACTGTATTTCGTACCTAAGGTATTGCAGAATTTAACCGACAACATTCTCGTATATATTTGACTCAATGTGTGTGTTTTAACAAGATCTACATCTTCTTCTTTAACGGGTTATCTTCCTCTTTGTAGAACTTACACCCCCAAGGACTTACAAGCCCCCAATGCCTTGTGTCATTGGAGCCTGTCAAGGAGCAAGCAAACTCTGGATCATACCATATCCAGGATGGGTGATCAGCCCAATGTCTGGGATGGCGATGAAGAAGAAGGAAATGAAATGTAGTGATGAAAGAGGTTATAAGAAAATTCACGGATCAAATTATCCAACCCATCATTCACCTAGCGACCGAGGAAAACCGCGAAAAAACCTTCGGTCAGATTATCGGCCCCGGGGGTTTGAACACGGAACCTCCCGAATCCTGGCCGCAGATGTTATCTCCTGAGTCATCCCGCTCGATCTACATTTTCTGTGTGGTAAATTTTCGCTTAATTTGTACACAAGTATACAAAATTTATGTACTATTTTAATAAAAAAAATGTTAGAACAGTTTTTGAGAAAATAAAAAAAAATAAATGTTCGTCATGTAAAGCGTAGTTTATAGAGCGGAGGATTTTTCTGAAAAAAAAACAACTTCTTGTAATATCCTTGGAAGAAGCTGAACTTAAACACAAGTTTGGTACTTATATGACATTTTGTTTTTGTGTTATGTTAGCCCACTCACACACATACATACACGCACATGCATAGATACAGTTACACACTTATCCTTCTTTTCTTTCCACAGGAAGCAATGGCGTTTCTTACTGGATTGGTACTGAGTATGATGTTTGTGGTTGCTCAGAGCAATGACTCCAACATCATTTTCGTGCTTGTCGGCGATGTATTGAAGTACCAGACAACCATTGCTCCCCAAGGAAATGTTGCAATCTTTCTGTGTTCTGATGGTGCTGGTTCACAAGGTTTGGATTCGTGTTGTACTTACCTCTTGATATTTTATTAAAATTATTTTTGAATTGTTATTTTACCTAGAATAGTAACAATCGTTTCTCTGTCGGTTAATTCAGTCAGTGCTCTGCAGCTGATGAAGTTCATGTCCAGAAGAAACGTAATGGTTTCGATGGCCAATTCTTGGCAGAACTTCCTTGATCTTGTGGAGAACACCGATGATTTGGAAGCAGCTTCTACTTATGTTTTGGATGTGTCATGTAGGAATTCTACTTTACTTCTTCGGGAGGTTGGTTGATTATGATTCAGCGTTAAGAGCATTACTACGAGAGCTGTCCCAAAAGAACCCGACCTAACAAAGAAAACACAAACATTTTGGGAAATAACATCTTTATTTCTCTACATAGCCTCCTTTCAACTCGATACACTTTTCCCAGCGATGTTCAATAGCTTCGATACCCTGTTTATAGTGAGAACCGTCGAGTTCTGCAAAATAGCCATAAACTGCAAACTCCGCCTCATTGCTGGCAAATCTTTTCCACCAATCCATTTCTTCAACTTTAGAAACAGAAAATAATCAGAGGGGGCTAAATCTGGCGAATAGAGTGCACGAGAAAGCAGTTCGAACTTCAATTCATTGATTTTGGCCATGACAATAATGGAAGTGTGAACTGGTGCATTGTCTTGATGAAACAGAACTTTCTTTTTCGCTAAACGCGGCCGTTTTTGCTTGATTTCGTCATTCAAACGCTGCAATAAGATTGCATAATACTCGTCATTGATTGCTTTTCCTTTTTGAAGATAATCAATGAAAATTTTCCTACGCGCATCCCAAAAAAATCTGACGCCATGACCTTGCCTGCAGCTGGAACTGCCTTCGCCTTCTTTGGAGCCTATTCTACCCTTTCAATCCACTGTTTTGACTGTTCCTTCGTCTCAGGTGTGAAGTGATGGACTCATGTTTCATCCATGGTTATGAATCGACGCAAAAACTCTCGGCTTTATTGCAGCGAAACATCGCCAAACACTCGACTGAAACATCCTCATGACGCTGCATTTCTTCCATTGTGAGTAAACGCGGCACCCATTTTGCGTACAGCTTTCTCATGTCTAAATTTTCAGTTAGTATGCGATGTACAGCACTTTTTGAAATGCCTAATGTCTGCTAGATCGCACACTTTCAGTCGACGGTCATCCAATATCATTTTGTGGTTTTTCTTCACAATTTCTAGCGTTGTCACCTCATTTGGTCGACCACTGCGATGTTCATCTTGGCAGCTCGTACGGCCTCGCTTAAACTCTGCCACCCAATATTTTACTGTTGTAAACGAAGGAGCAGACTCTCCCAGAGTAGAATTAGCTCAGCTTTAATATTAGTTGGATTAAGGCTTTACAAATGAAACTATTGTATCACATAATGATGACCAGTTTTATCCATGTTTACAAATTCGCTGAGAGCGTTCACTATTGATGACTGCCAAATAATTACTAAACAACATAGTATCGCCAAACTTCAAACTCAGGCTTTATAAAGGTGGTACTTCTACCATAGTCATTTGTTTGAAACTACAACCACTATATATACGTCAGGTCGGGTACTTCTGGGATTGCCCTCGTATATTTGGTATACATTTAATGTTATAGAACGTTTCACTCTTAAGGATAACCTTAAATAGATAACATAGACACACACACATAGGCATCTTTCTAAGAAAACTGTTTTTATTTATGGGACCACAAATGGGTTATTCTGGTTTTCCAGGTATGTAGGCGAATACCACGATTTTTTACCCTCATTTCCTTTTCATTCTATGTCCTTCTCATTCTTCAGGTGTGCTTTCAGGTTTCCAGTGTTGGGCAGTGCCAGATGGCGGGATACTTGCTGTAAGGGAAAAGTATTCTCCGTGGACACCAGAGGGCTGCCTTGTTACAAGAGTCGTTCATCGCCCTCCCTAGGCAGCTCCAGTAGTGGCTCGGGTCTTCGAGCTAGGAAATGTTAAGGACTTCTGCGCAACTCTGAGACCTGTCTGTCTGCGGCTTGTAGTCTCCTGTTCCTTCCTTTCAGCCATTCCTCGTGAGGGATCGTATATATTAGGTAGCGGTGGGTGAGATGTCCCCTTCCTTTTCTTTTCTTATTTATTCTTATTTTTGGTTTATCAATCTGTACACTTATCTTAATAATCTATTAAGGATTTTAAGTTAATCAAACTAATATCCTTCAAAGTTATAAATAAAGTAATCCATCTTTAAGTCTTAGTATTATCTACACCTCTAGAATTGCTCACCCATGGCTATACCTATGGGCCACAAAACCTGTATTTTGGATGAAATCTCGGTATCCAATTTTTTGGAGGAATACAATACCTTTTTTGTGATGATCGGAGGGGACTCGGCACTGCTCCAGTAAGGATATTGTACCCACGTCGACATAAGGGGGCGCCTCCAGGAAGGAGGAGAAAGTCAGAAGAGACACCGGGCGGCCGGAAACAGAAAGACGGCACAGCAATGACAAGGTCTCTACAGTTTCCAGATTGGGACGCACCGACAGTCGGACAGGCAGGCCGGGGATTCCCGCTCCACATAGTAGGTCCAATACCCCGCTCCAAAGTGGCAGTCCGTGTACCCCGGCAACCAGCCGCAAGGCGAGAAACGGAGAAAGTTCCACAGAGAGCATCCTTTTCCCCCTGTTACGCCGCACAGAAACAATATCGCTGGCACTTCCAACCCTGAAACAGACCTAACGGGGCGAAAGATGAAGGAAATGGTGAATGGAACGAAATGGCGGGACGGTATTTCGGGGGTGAAGGAAACCACTTCAGCATTTGCCTGGCGACACGGGAAAACCCTGAAAAACCCATGGGTCAGAGTGGGCGGTCGCCGGGAATCGAACCCGGGTCCTTCCGAATGCAAGTCGCAATGCATTACCGTAGCGCCACCTCGCTCGGTAATACAACGACGCATACTCTACCTATCAGAGTTGAACAGTACAAAAAGTGAAAACACGTTTGTGTAGCTGTGAATTTGACACTTTCTTTTCACCCTCTAGGTCAGCACAAGAAGGATGTTCACGCTAAGAAGGAGGTGGATACTTCTGGGAAGGGACATCTTGCACGAGTTGAATAGTTTAAATATGTTCACCGATAGCGATGTTACCGTAGTTAGTAAATCTTCTGAAAGTCAGTTTCTGTTGGAGGAGGCGTATAGACTTGGAGACACGTTGCTTACGAAAACAATTGGTATCTGGGAGAAGGACAAAGGAGTGACGCCTACAGCGCCCATTGTTGTCTCTCTCAGAAGGATGGACCTTCAGAGGTCAGTCATCAAGGCAGTAACTGCGGTAAGTCACGAGTTTCTCAAACATGATTGTCTCTTAAACTTATTTACCATTGAAGCAATATACAATTTTAAAATAAAAATCTGGTGTGTAATAATCACAATGCTTTCTCTAACAATCATTTAATTTCATAACTCTTCTGGAAGCTATGCAAAAAAGCGTATTTTCATATGTATTTTCTGGAAAATATTCGCCAGACGTTATTTTAGTATCCTGGACACGCAGGCATACAGAGAAAGCTGCAGTGATATCCTCCTGTTAAAAACAAGTCGAGTATGCAAGCCTGAATATTGTACACAGTCCAGTCATAAGTTCTGTCCTCTATGTTTGAAGCTCTAACTTAAAAATAAATGATTTAATGGTATTGTTACAAGTTACCATGGTAACAGAGTTATTATTCTAAACGCATTTGCTTTGTGTGGTTCCCTACATCAACCAATAAATATGAAATGGGGTGTAAATGAAAGCAGAATTGCAGTGATTACTTTTTTTAAGTGTGGTAAGAAACCTACTGAAAATTTAAAGTTGTTAAAGCAGCTGAAAATTTCATTAAAATTTGTTTACTGAACTGTCAAAGGTTCATTGAATCTTCCTCTATTGAAGACTGACCAAGATCTGGCAGGCCACGTTCTATAAGGACTTCAGCAGTGATCAAAGCAGTAAGAGAACGAATAAGTCGAAAGCCACTCCGGAAGTTAAATGTATCCGTCAAATCCATGTCTCGGATTATCAGATAAGACCTTTATATGAGAGCTTATCGACGGTCAGTGGGACATTTGTTAACCTTGAACCTAAAGAAGATCAGGTACAAAAGATCAAAGAGGCTCTTACAGTGGCATTCTCAGAATGGTCATGAAAATATCCTCCTCACAGATGCAAAATTTTCACAGTGGTGGAGAAGTATAGGGTCTTTCAACAAGAGTGTCCTATCTTTAACATGTTATAGCTGCCGTTGTTATTGAGTTACAGCAGTCATTTTTTTCATGTGGTTACACATGACAATGACATGTGTTATTGACAAATAGCCATGGAACGTTACAGTATTCAGCAACGCGTAGAAATTGTGAAAATTTATTATCAAAATGGATCATCTGTTCGCCAAATCTTCCGTGTATTGCGTGAAGTTTACGGTGTGCATATCGTCCGTGCGAGAGAACGATTCGGCGTTTGATCGATAAATTTGAAAGAAGTGGTTATGTCAGCGATCAAAGAACGCCTGTATGTATTCGACGCAAGCGCTCCAACGAAAACATAGGCGCCGTTCGTGAGAGTGTACGTGAGAACGGAAACAAATCAATTGCTCGTCGAGCGCAAGAATTGGGGCTTTCGCCGACCACAACTTGGAGAATTCTGCATCTGGACTTGATGTTTCACGCTTACAAAATGGTGTTAACTCATGAACTAAAGCCCAACGACCATAGGTTGAGCCATGTATTCGCTGACTGGGCTATGGAGCAATTGGAAGCTGACCCGGATTTTTGTCGAAAAATCATCTTCAGCGACGAAGCCCACTTTTGGATGGATGGTTGTGTTAACAAACAAAATTGCCGCTATTGGAGCAATCACAATTCAATGCATATTCAAGAAAACCGCTTCATCCCCAAAAGCTTACTGTGTGGTGTGGATTTTGGTATGGTGGAATCATAGGTCCATATTTTTTCCAAGATGAAGATGGAGAAGCTCTAACTTTCAATGGAGAAAGATACCGGGCTCTTATAAGGGACTATTTTTGGCCTCAATTGGATGGTATGGATCTCAGAAACATCTAGTTCCAGCAAGATTGTGCTACATGTCATACTGCTCTCGAAACAATCGATCTTTTGAAGGAGAAGTTCAGAGGTTTCATCATTTCTGTAGTGATGATGTTAACTGGCCCCCGAGGTCATGTGATTTAACGCCGTTGGATTACTTCTTGTGGGGTTATGTTAAATCTGGAGTTTATGTCAACAAGTCAGAAACAGTAAATGATCTTATGAATAACATCACGCGTGTTATTCGTGAAGTTGGACCTAATTTACGTTCTTCTGTCATTGAAAATTGGGCCAACCGTATACGCGCAACCCAACGAAGTCGCGGCGGTCACTTAACTGATGTTCTCTTCCACACGTAATGACATTAATTATGTTCCAAAATAAAAAAGAAATAAACTTCTATCATTTATAGAACGTGTTTTATTTAAGTTCAAAGATAGGACACTCTTGTTGAAGGACCCTATACAATAAGAAACACGATAAAATATATGCACGAAGCTCAGAGGAAGCTAAAATATCAGTCCCTCGTGTCCAGAGAGGCACCACCCAGCATCAGTGATGGTTTGGTGGAGCGTGTCACATCAAGGAGTAACATATCTCCATTTCTGCAAACAAGGAGTAAAAACAGGAGCCTTGCCCAAGAGAACATCCTAAAGAGAGTTGTGAGACCTTTGAACACCACACTCTTCAATGGAAGCCATTGGGTCTTTCAGCGAGATTCAGCTCCAGCTCACAAGGCTAGAACAGCTCAAGCATGGCTTATGGACAATGTTCCAGAATTCGTTGCAGCAGAAGACTGGCCCTCTGGCAGCCCATACTTGAACTCACTGGACTATAGGCTTTGGGATATCTTGGGGAGTAAGGTCTGTGCTAAACCTCACTCCAGTTTGGAATCTCTAAAACAGATCTCGTAAAGGCAGGGCAGGAAATTCCTCTAGATGTCATCCATGCTACAGTAGCATACTGGCCTAACAGATTAAGGTCTTTTTAAAGGTCAGAGGTGATCATTTTGAATGACTTATAGTGTAAGAAATGTGCATTAGTCACTGAATTGAAATATACATATATATATATATATATATATATATATATATATATATATATATATATATATATATTTGTGTCTTTTATTTTAAGATATATTGCTTCTTAATCATAGGACAGAACTTATGAATGGACTGTGTATAGGCACTCTTTGAATGGGCTAGTGAAACAAAACATGGGTATATTGTCTGTTGTGAAAGTCAAACGAACAGCAGGAAATATCTATAAACGCCCAATGCTACTAAATGTTGTACATTAAATTTTATTTTCTGTGTCTTATGGTGTTTCATTTATTTAAAATTAAGTGAAAGTGAGGAGGATTTCACACCATTTACAAAAAATTCAAGTTATATAATTTTATTTACCATATCATATCTCAAATATTTGATGTTTTACTCAAAATCATTAAAACTGATTTTCAGAATATAAGGTATGTCTGACATATAAAAGATTGGCGTGGCGGGGGATTTTGCCAGGATCTTCGTTGTATCTTTCAAATGATTTTCTTTTGCAAGCTAGTCTAAAATCTTTTTAAACGAACACTACAGCCCTGAGCAATATTAATAATATCCACAGTGACTTTCTTTCGTTTTACTACTCAGGCAAATCTGTAAATCTTAAGTCACTGCTTTTATCTATCGGGATAGTGGTTGCAAAACCCGGTTTTCGATAACAAAAGCGGATATTTATATGCAAGTAAAACAAAGCAAAGGGAAAAAAAAACAAGAAAAGAAAAAATCACAGCTTAATTACTTCATGGTTTTTGCTCTTGGATGTTTCATAAAACAAGCAAAGTAGTACCCTCTACTCATGTACCAATTGTGGTACTTCATTTAAGTGATATTCGTATATATGTATGTATATATAAGGTAGTTAAATTATATTCGAACCCACTCGCGGGCCCTCTCCACTGCGCGAGAAGGCCGGCAATCACCGGGGAAATTACACCGGCAGAGGCGGACTAAAATCCTTAGCTTATAATAGATGTTGGAAATGTTGACCTGCTCTCAAACAGGCAGCATATCTCGTGTAAATATTCTCGCTCACTCTCCGAAGCTCAGCAGCAGGAATTCTTGTGATTTCTTGCACAATGTTTTCTCTAAGTTCCTGTAGTGTGCGAGGATTGGAACGATACACTTTGTCTTTTAAAGAATCCCATAAACAAAAATCACAACTCGTTAGGTAGGCGAACGAGGGGGCCACAAATCAACACTAATTATTCTGTCATCAAACACCTCTCTTATTGCATGTAATGATTCGACAGCCGTATGTGCTGTTGCAGAATCTTGCTGCAACCAACCATATGATTTCTCTTCTTCTGTCAAGCGATTGCAAAATGGCCTCAGACTTAACCTCTGATATCTCTCTGCATTTATTGTTTCATCAAAGAATATGAGCCCTATTATTCTTCTAGCACTTATCGCACACCACACTCCAATTTTCTGATCATAATGAGGCGTTTCATCCAGTAGCACAGGTTCTTCTAAAGTCCAGTATCGACTGTTGTGAGTATTCACACGTCCACTTAGATGAAACCAAGATTCATCAGTGAAAAACAAAAGCTGTGGTAAATGAAACCCCTTTCTACGGATTGGAAAAACTAGTTACAATAATTCACACGTTTAAAGGGATCATTTGGCTTTAACGCTTGCACTCGTGTTAGCGATAGGGCTTCAGTTTCAACAAACTTGTAGCATTTCTCGCAGAAGATCGAGATACACCTGTTTGCTGCGCGAGTTTTTTCAACGATTTTCGAGGCGAACGCTCCAAAGCGGCACCAATCACAAGAATTCCTGCTGCTGAGCTTCGGAGAGTGAGCGAGAATATTTACACGAGATATGTTGTCTGTTTGAGAGCAGAAGGTCAACATTTCCAGTATCTATTATAAGGTAAGGATTTTAGTCCGCCTCTACCGGCGTAATTTCCCCGGCGGCTGCCGGCTGTCTCGTGCAGTAGAGAGAGGCCGCGAGTGGGTTCGAATATTATTTAACTACCCTATATATATTTATGTATATATAATTTTTCTGATAGACTGCTCAACTGCTACTTTTATTTCAGGTTGTGGAGTGACAAAATTGTCTTCTAATCTCATTTTAGATATTTAAAATGGCGACTGATAAAAATTTAATAGATTTATACAATTCTACGTACACAGTTTTGATTCAAGGAAATGACCGACTCCTCGATCTTGTATCGTTACAGTTGACTTTGGCCGATACAAATAAACTCTAACTTATAATTCATTAATTTCTTACAATTTGAAAGTATGTCATTAAATGGAAGAAAGAACAAATAAAATACAGGCAGCAGGTTACAAAATTAACTTGAACTTCTGTTTTCATAATTATGTGTATGTACCTATGTATGTACGTATGTATGTAAGTAAATATGTATGTATGTACAATGTATACATGTTTCTTACTATGAAACTTGATGTATAACGTTCATTAGATCCCACAGAGAGTGGGCTATATACCTATTGTATCTTAATTATTTCCCCAAGTGAGATACGAAGTAAAAAAAATGAAATACTTATCTTAATTTTTATTTTTGTGAAAGATGTTATGTAGAGAAATATTATAAGTGAACTTCTCTGGCTAGTTTTATTATTTACAAAATTTCGATTTGATGACTGTTTAATAAGAGAAGAAGGATAATATCAGATTTTTATTCCAAACGAACTGTGAAAGTCGAAAACACATTCTACACAACCTGGATAGGGTAAAGTTCAAAGTTTTTAAAAGAAGCCTTAATACTTCCATTCAGTGTTGTAATGCAGTCCTGGTTGTTTAAATAAATTGGTGAGCATAGCAAAAACAATAATCTGTAGTTACCGAGCGGGATGGCGAATGGCCCTCATTTGGGAGGTCCCGGGTTCAAATCCCGTGGGCCGACCAATCTGACTGAGGGTTTTGCGTGGTTTCCCTCAGTCACCAAGGTAAATATCGAATTGGATATTTAATACAACGACCCAAACTCTAAAACAATAGTAAAAATGAAAAATAGTTGGTAACAGCGAATGCTATGCCATCTATCCACAGACAATGAAAGCAGTTAGACTGAACGGCACGAAGCAGAAGATCCGGCTGCTGTGCGCTAGGGTCTCTGTGGACACGTAATGAAGCAAGATGGCATGGTTACAGGGATGAGACCTAGAAGGCTAGCTGTCCGCCTTTCTATATGAAAGTAGCAGCTACACTGGTCGGCAACCTAAAGCCATCTGCACGGCACGAAGCAGAAGACCCAGTTGCTATTCACTAAGGTCTCTGTGGACACGTGACGAAGCAGGTGGTTACAGGGATGAGATCTAGAAGGCTAACTGTCCGCCACACCTCGATCTAAGAGTTATCCACTAACAGATCCGTCGCAAGTAGTTAAGGCGGTGTAAAATAAATAGGGTAATAATAATATTCTGCACTGCAGTTTACTGTAAATCTATTGTTCAGATGCAACGAGTAACCTCCGCAATGGTTTAAACAAACAGTCTCCTCGTCATAAGTAACTTAAATGTAGCATAAGAAGTTTGATAACTAGGAACCAATTGGTTTGGTTGCGATAATAAATGCATTATTGTTTCAACGTTTCCTTGCAAGAAATGGTATCCTTGTTAAATGCATAAAGTCTCAACGAGCTTAAAGTAAAACTTAAACCTTCCTCTAATGCGTGACATACAGAAAGTGTCTCCGTCTTTCACAGTCTCTTCGATATATTACAAGTTAAAATCCACTCCTTCTTTTTGAATAAGCCTTAGAAACTTTTAATTCTTCATTTGAATAAGCCAATTAGTTTGTCATATTTTTGTATCATTTTCTGTTTTGCATGGAAAACGGCACAGTTTGAAAGGCATGCCTACAAGCATAAGGAAGGTGTATATTAATAACCCGGAAAAAATATATTTTAAGTTTTCAAAATATCACATGACATCTAAGCTACACAAAGAATGAGGGAGAATTAGAGAGAAAATGAGAGAAGGAAATGGGTAGGGGTAGGAGGGAGCATCAAGGGTTTCTGCAGTTGCAATAATGTGAACAGAAGTGCAGGTTCTGCTAGTTTGTGAAGTGTGTACGTTGTTACAGGTACTCAATAACGCTTCCCTGGATCATCTTCAGGACACTAAGGATAAACACATTGATACCATCACAAAAGTGAGCGATGCGTTATTCAGGCACGTTCTGGATATCCTAAATGCAAGGTACGAATGTATTACGTAAGTCTGGAAGTAGAAAATCAAGTAATGCGAAGTACGAATTTCAAATATAGGGACGCAGCATAACTTAGGCTACTGATGCCATATGTCAGGTGGGTCAACATTCTAACTTGAGTCACAGATACATAACCAGAGAAATCATCAGACATCTTCTGCTGGTATTATGAATCATTGTCATATCATACATGCATACTGCTCTGTAATATTCTTTTTTTTCGGTGCAAAGGTTTGGCCATCACCTCCCTTATCAGCCGTAATCACTGATTACCTATAACCTATTACCTGATGCACCTTAAGTGTTAAATTAAGCACTGAACGTGCCATGGGCTTAATTTATGAACTCTTGCGAATATAAAACCAGGCCACCAACATAACATATGATATAACTAACCTTCCCAATGTGTGTAACAGGTGCGTATTTGAGGTAGAGTTCTCGCTTATGAACGGAACCTAAAACCCGTATAGCATCAGATTCTAGTGACATTTCATAATGGTGGAAAAATGTCCAAGTTACACTTAAGTAACCTGTCATATATTGTAATCTTTATACACTACTTACTGCTTTTAAGTCAGAAAAGAATGTTATACAGGGTGGAATGGGCATTAGAGCATTAATTTTAAGGGACTGCATTTACTGTATACATAATGAAATGAGATGAAATAATAAAACACTTCCCAAACCATGCACATTTATGCTATTTGCGCTTAGATGTACATACCATGCATTTCTGAATCAGTAGGGTGTAAGTTTGGTTACAAACGCCAAGTTTCTTTCTTATCTCATATATAGAAAATAAAATTTATAGGGTGTACGTTTTACTTATATTTTTAAGTTTATGCATTTTAGTTTTATCAAATCTGTGGGTATACAGGACCAAAGAGCATTGAAACGCTTTCTATTGTTTAAACATTCAACTGTTCTGCATTGCTTATTTATTGTGTTTCCATTTGATTTGATTTTTTTATGGTAATGATTCATGGCAATTGTGGTTATGGTTATCAGGAAGCGGAAGGGGAATTTCGACACGTAAGCACAAATGAAGCCCTATTGTGTTTTTGGAAATCTCAATGAAGAAGGGGTGAAGTGAAGCGAAGGACGCAGATCCGGGGTGGCAGACTAAGACACAGGTGGTGTCACTAACGTCTCAGATATTATATCTAGACGTTGGCAGGACCCCCCAGACTGCCTATCCCCATGGAGGGGTATCACTGAAGGGCCATTCTACACCGAATGCCCCACCGCTACATTTCTCGCCCGCCGTCCACTAGCCTGATCCTTTAACCCTGAAAAATCATACAGAAATGAAATGACAGGAAAATAGGAGTTGGGAAATTAGTGACATTATACTATCCACTCTAAGCCAGAAAAAAAACGAAAAATCCAAGGTCAGAGAGGTCGTCAAAGCAAGGGTCGAATCCGGAACCTTCCGAATGTGAGCCTCAAACATTACCAAGAATTACGGAGGAGAGAAGCGATCGTTCAGAGACGTGGCTGCAATAAGAAGCATTCAAAGGAGGTCACTAATCCTTAGGAAGATTGCAGAAAAACGTTTGTGAAATGGAACCAAGATAGACGCGTTCTGTTAGGCCGTTGAGAGACGAACAAACTAACCATGTCAGCTGGCGCTGAAACCATGCCCTGGCCCAAGGTGGGGCATACCAGAAGAGGCACGCACCGCTTGTGGTTCTGTGTTGTTTGCCCCCCCCCCCCCGTGGATATCTAACTCTTTACCTTAATAGTTCTCCAAGCTTACGACTAGAGGGATTTCTAATGGCATTTACAATTACAATCTTCTTTAAAAATTTCTATCACGGAGAAAGCTACGTATGTATGATATGAATACAATATGCCATATGCGGGAACGAGAACGGAAAAGTCGAAACTTCACCAAGTCTCAGGTTCTTGGGTTACGGCATGGAGCCGGGTAATACACATATCTTAATTTGTCGTTTTCATTCTGACTCCCATTCCTGGTTATTGTGAATGAGCATTAATAAGGACACTGCTAATTTTCACTCGTTATGCGTCGCAGCCTAACGTACTATCTGCCAGGACGCAATTATATTTTGCATAAACCATTGTCAGGTGCATCAATTCCGTTAAAACGATTCAAAGGTTTGACTTGTTTCACTCGTCTCGAATATGGTGTAATATATTGATAGTTTCATAACGTCACGATTCCTTAAAATAAAGCTGATGTGAAGTCCGTAAGTTTTGAACCGTTTACTCTCATGACACCCACCATACTTTTGGATAGTTTCAGCTTCATCTCACTCATCCTCGTGGACATGAGTAGGGGTGTAGCTCAAAGGTAGGGAAAACATGACCAAAGGAAATTACTAGGTAAGAGGGGCACTATTTATATTTTGAGCCTTGGCAACCCTGAATGTTGTAGGTGCCATCTGACGTTTCCAATGGAAAGTTTGACAGTTTTGACCATAATCTACTTCAAACATTTTGTCAATAGAGCGTCCTTGTTTTGTTTACAATAACTTGAAAATTGTATGTCAACAAAAACATAGAATTAACTCGTGAAAATTCTCGTGCAATGATTCATTACGACTTTCGACGTGGATTATCAAGACAAGAGTGCATCGACCAACTAACTTCCACATTTGGCGACAAAGCTCCATCCTTTGCCATTGTGAAACGCTGGTATAACGAATTTAATCGTGGCCGCCGTTCGCTCAATGAAGAAGTTTGTGAAAGTCGTCCAAAATCAGTTGCTGTGCCAGAAAACATTGATGCTGTGCAAAACCTAATAATGAAAGATCGTCATGCGACATATTATGAGATTGAGGCAACCCTATGCATTAGTTTCACCAGCATTTATAATATATTGCATGATTATTTAGCCGTGAAAAAGGTTTGCTCTCGTTGGATCCCACATAATTTAACGCAATCTCAAAAAGATGCTCGTGTCGATTGGTGTACAAAACTGCTCAAGAAATACAATGGCGGTGCCTCAAAAGACATAAATAAGATTGTAACAGGTGACGAATCATGGCTCTATACGTATGAGCCGGAATGTAAGCAGCAGTCGACTGTATGGGTGTTTCAAGATGAAGCAAATCCAACAAAAGTTGTTCGCACTCGAAGCACTTCGAAGCAAATGATCGCCTGCTTTTTCAGCAAAATTGGCCACGTGGCAACAGTGCCTTTAGAGGAGCGTAAAACGGTCAATGCCGAATGGTACACAACCATTTGTTTGCCGGAAGTCTTCGGTGAAGTAAGGAAAACCAACAAGAACCGTAGGATCGTTCTTCATCAAGACAATGCGAGCGCGCACACATCTCGTCTAACAACAGAGTATTTGAAGGCTCAAAAAATCGAATTGATGGGTCATCCGCCATACAGTCCTGATTTGGCACCCAATGACTTCTTTTGTTCCCGAACATCAATAATAGATTGCGTGGACAACGATTTTCGTTGGCAGAAGAAGCCGTTGATGCCTTCAAAAACCATGTTTTGGAGGCGTCTCAAGAAGACTGGAATAAATGCTTTGACAAATGGTTCAATCGGATGCAAAAGTGTATTGATCATAAAGGAGAATATTTTGAAAAACAATAAAGCAGTTTTCATTCAGAAATTGCTTTGTTTTATTTATTAGGCTCAAAATATAAATACTGCCCCTCGTACCAGGGAATCGCCCCAGAGAACACTCGGAATTTACATTTGATTAAACGAAATGTTATTAATAAAATTAGACATTACAATTTGTCTAATTTTACTTACCAAAGAAAGTAGGAGAAGGAAGAATCAAATTATATGGCCGGAGAATGTAACAGGCAATGTTTTCAACCCAGGTCTTTCCATTAATCTGCTTGATAACTGATGCGCTACCTGTTACACAGCCCTTAACCCCACCCCTGCTACCATAGCTAATATCCCGTGACCTATTCAAATGAGCCTATAGAATTTGAATGTCTTACCAAGGATTTCATGAGTACTTCCCTAGCTTTTAAAGCAACGTAACATCAGTATCTATTACCTAACTTACTTGTGCAATACTGAACCTGCAAAAGAGTGCTATAATTAATATAAAATAACGCCCAACTGCCACATTATGCGATTCAGAGGTGTCTTACACACTTCGGCAGAAAAAGCACATGCCCTATAAAAAGTAGCTTAAATGCTTAGATCTTCAGTCGCATTAAACGAGCTTCTAAATAATACACCTTCATGATTAACCTAGTAACGGTCAACTAGTGAAGCCCGGGACTGTATTTACGATACTAGACGCCATTGGGGAATGTTAGCTCAAAATGAATTTGAGAACTCCTTGCGATTTACGGGAAAAATATGAATCAGTTAGGGAATTTAATATCGTACCCACATTTGCCATGGCAGCTCAGTTAGTTAGAGCAGCGGCACGGTAAGCCGAAGGTCTTGGTTCAAATTCTGTGTATGGTATTGGATATTTTAGTCTAACTTTACCTTCCCAATACAGCTTCATGTTATATTAACTGTGTCTATTTCAGTGTGGAGATGTTCGTCGTTAACTCGTGGGGCTACTCAACCAACGGCACCTGGAATGGTTTGACGGGCTACCTACAACGAGGAGAGGCTGATATAGGAGCAACAGGAATGTATTTCAGGAAAGACCGGTTGCCTCTGTTGTGGTATATCCACTCTGCAACACCTTCCAAGTATGTATCCTTTCAAAATCTCAAAATGATGCATTTCCGATGAAGTTTTGAGATTTCGAATTGTACTCCTGTCCCGGTAAACAAGCTCGCTATAACGAGCATGATTCGCCTGCTGTTTTATTCGATCCTCTATCAAATTAGTACGGTACCTCAAGATAAAACAGTGAAACACCAGCAAATATTAAACTACCAAATGTAGCACGAATAAAATATGCTTCCATTACATCACGTAACCTAGAGCGAATCTTTTCCTAAAAAGTACCTACTGAAAGATGTTGCAAATCTTTCCCAGAAAATATTGAAAAGCTACTTTGCAGCACATTGTAACTAATTTGAAGTTTAGTTAGAAAGCGATAATTTAATATTACGTTTTGCATATCATTTGTTACTGAATGATTAAATATGAACAACATTGACTACAACGGGTAGATGTTTTCTTTAAAATGGCAATATAAATGATTTAGGGGACAAAACGTTTGGAATTAAAATATGTTTCATTATATGAATATTTTTAATATTTTGTCTTCATATTGTGCCTTTCTCTAGACACATCACATTTCTCTTCTACTTCAAGGAGCGCCTTCGTCTTCCGACAGCCGCCTTTGTCCTTTGTGGAGAGCATTTTCACTCTACCGTTCACTAGGTCGGTGTGGCTGGCGTCAACTGGGCTTGTGACGCTCATCGGAATTCTACTGTACTTCGCTTTCCGCTGGGAGTCAAAACAGGATGTGAATATCAATGACGTCTCATGGAGTGATACTGTGCTTATGTCTCTTGGTGCGGTTTGCCAGCAAGGTGAGTGAGATCTAAAATCCATATCAGAGAAACAAAATGATGTCATCCTCGCTTCCTTTTCAGCTGATAATGCTAGACAGATCAGAACCATACGGGACAAATGTCAAATACTGACTTCATGGATCAGGCTGTAATAAACCGCACCAAAACATGCAAACATGATGATATTAGTCTGTTTTTTAATTTTTCCCAAATGTCAAATGGAACCAGTATTTCGTGGATAACTGTTCGTGTACATGAGGTTAAGCCTAGAATTGCAACTCCCACATGCCCTCGTTGATTATCCAACACTTCTATGGCTCATTCCTCACTCGAAGCACTACCAATACGGGTAGCCGAGGTCGTTAGGACACGGACTCATGAACGGGAAGTTTGGGGTTCATATCCCGCCAGGATCGTCCTCTCTGACTGGGGTTTTATCCAGGTTTTCTTCAGTCTTCATAACTGCAAATGCTGGGAAGTACCCTCCTGGCCTGGAACTTTTCTTTCCCAGTCATTTCATTTCATGTATCATCAAAGTCCACCGACTGTGGAGCCGTACGGAGTAAGAATTGGGATTAAACACTACTACTAAAACAAGGGAGAAAAACAAAATATCTCGTGTATTGTTTAGTTACAAAAGTTATATCAGTAAAGTTTACATACCTTTTCTTAAAAATTTTGCTATTTGCAAACTTTCGATGGAACGCATTTTTAAGCAGGTCTATGAATTTTAATTGCTATTATTTGTGTACTTAATGACAGTAAGAAGTATTATAATTGTGTTTCTATTAGTGTCATCTTGCATTTAACACAAGAAACAATATAACGCCCACCCTGCATAATGAGCAGGTTTGTGTATTATTAAATATTTTACCTACGTTTGAATTTTTTTTAAACATCATAACACATGCACGTTGGACTGAGAAAGTGAGAGAGTTCTGCAAGTAAATTAATAAAATGCATTCTGTTTGCAGGTTCCGCCGCTTTGCCCAAGAGCATTTCTGGTCGACTTCTCACCATACTTTTATTTGTGGCTACTATCTTCCTCTACACATCCTACTCAGCTTGTATCGTGGCTTTACTGCAGTCAACTTCCAACTCTATTCGAACATTGTCGGATTTGCTGCAAAGCAGTCTTTCTTTGGGAGTTTACGACACAGACTACTACCGCCACTACTTTGTTGTAAGAGACATTATACTTTGTCTGTTTTCTACTCGGAAATATGTTATGATGGGAATGGGTCGTTGGGAGATGTAAAAGCGGCGTTTTTCTTAAAAATGTTCCATGTTTTCCTAACTTTATCACTGTTAGGAAACGGAGGCTTTGTTCAGCAGTAAGCGGCAAACCAAAATTTAGACATTTTCTTAGCATTTAACTCTATGGCTGTTAACTTTTAAAAATGAACCACTGGCAGCTATGACCATTTGAATAATATTTACAAAGCAAAACGTCGGCAGAAAACTCATTTAATAACCTTTTTTGGGTGGAAAAGATCTAATCGTCGTAGATTTACGACACGTAAAAGAACCATAAGCCTGATAAGAGGCCTCGTGCCCAATATAGAATGGGACGCTAAGGACCACAGCAGTTAAAGAGCGTCCATAAATAAAACTCAATTTAATTTTTGGGAAACCAATTTATGTTAATTTTACTTTATTGAAAATTCTGAAGTGAAACTGAGCTTTTATATAATTGAATCAAAGACTCTATTAGAGTATTCTAATTTTCACAATTTAATAAATGGTGAAACACACAAATCACATAAAATTTATTTGTGTATTCATTTACCTAATGAGTTACTTTGTCTTCTATTTTCATACAAATGATTAAAACAGACAATGAAACTACGTAAACATGTTCCAAGCAACATTTAAAAACAAATCCCTTTTTAACTCAGTCCATTCACTGCTAACATGTCCTTATGATTACGTTCTGTTTTTATTCTGAAAAGTAGGCTATGCTTAAAAAGGTGCATTGATTCAAGGGTATCCTGAGCAGCCAAAGAGGTTTGTTACATTTCTAAATTTTAGATCCGCTTTTCTCAGAGGTGGTACAGATATAAACATAAGGTTTTCATACATAATTTATTTGTCTTGGGAATACGAAGGAATTAAAAATGTTTATAATTTCCGTATAGAATAAATAATACAAAATATAACTTATAATATCAAGTCTACTGCAAATTTCATTGTATTTTTTTCTGTGTTCAAGTGAAAAATGTTTTAACCTGTTGTACTTTTTTTTTAATTTCTGAGAAATAATAATAAAATAAGGACAAAGTGTTATGTTATGTGAAAATCTCTATTAATTTTTCTATTACGTGTATGAAGACACAAAAGCTACCAACCATAGATCTGAAAGCAAACTATGGAATCTGCTATGATCAATGATATTATAAACGTCTTGAAAGTTCCTACAGATAGGCGATACTTATAGATATAGCTTTAGTGGCTCTTAAAATAACTTCCCAACGAAACAGCTGAATAAACAAAAGTGGGGTTAATTAAATATGTAAGGACTTATGAAGTGAATTTATAAAAGCATTACCATAATATTATCATACTTATGTTTCAATGTTGAAAAACAATACAATCCAACTTTTACGTTTTTGTCCAAAATAGGTACATTATTTATCTGCTGTTATAGAAAGTAAGTGATCCAATTCGACGCGCCATCTATACACGCAAGATATGCCCACCGGGAGCCCCAGAGAATTTCATGACCAGGGAAGAAGGCATGAAAAACGTGAGAAAGGGTCTATTTGCCTTCTACTACGAGCTATCAGCGGCATATAAGCTCATGTCCGATACCTTCCTTGAAGAAGAAAAGTGTGGACTCCAGTATATCGAATTTTTTCCAGAACTTATAGAGCCTCATGTAGGGGTCAGCAAGAAATCACCCTACAAAGAAATTTTAACACTAGCGTGAGTATAAAATAAAATTCTGCACTAGACATACATAAATTTATATAGTGCAGTTATTCATAATGTTTAAGCGTTATACACAGAAGTGTGAAATGATTAGACTCAAAACTAAATGGTGACAGGTTTCTAGTTGTTGTTGCCCTACAAAAAAGCATAAGATGTTTTAGTTTTTGAACGATTCACTTCTTGATTTCATACTTGGTAGTCATGTTTCGGAAGAATTGAGGCAAATGCCACAAGACAAATATGAAAAAGCTTTAGACCGTATTCATAGATGTCATGTTGGTCTGGTTTTTCTCTGCAGTAGGTTAACTGTAATGGTAGTCTAAACGTATTGTATTCATAAGTCCAAGTACTTTTTTCATCGGGATCTTGCGGCTTCCCCCTGTCGTTGTTGTTGAATTATTAGTGTGTTATAGCTGTTTGATGTTATTTAAACAATAGGTAAAGTGTCGTTCGGTGATAGTGTCGACTAGTCCTAGATTTCTCATCCTCGTGGTCTCTTGGTCTTTTTCCTCGGCTAGCTGTCTCTGTTGTACATGCGATAGAGCGTGAGAAGGTATGGAGATCTCAGCCATGAAACGAGTGACAATTTATAAACTAGTCATATATTGATCACTATAACATTTCCACTGCTGCATTTACATATACTGGCCACAATTTGCACTTGTCTTATTTTATAGTAAGACTTAAGGACGACACTTCCATTATTTATTGCGGTATAGTGGGCGAACATTGTATTCTGAGGTAGTATTTTAATACCTGAATAATTTCAATTGTATTTTATAATAAGTAAATTCAATAACAGCCCGCCTTGAAACAATATGTATATAATAATTATTTAAATTGTATGTAACAGTCGTTGCAAATGCTTATTTTTATTGTAAACATATCTTAATAATGTTATGTGAATACATTACATACTCTAATAATGCAAGAACTGTGAGAATAATAAGTTTTAAGTTGCTAACAATGAGTAATAATTAGGTAATTGTGGCAATAAGGTGTTTAGAGTTTGAAATGTACTGGTCATGATTAGAGCGACGATGACGTAGTTTCAGTGACAGTTTTTAAATTAGCCAATCAACAGCAAAGAAAAGTTTTAAGTTAAATGCAGAAATTCTAATGGACTAGAATTAGCCAATCAGAGACTTGCAATACCGAAGCTTATGGGTTTTGACCGTCGAGAGTTACTCAGTTGCTGGCGAGACTTGGTACAGTATAGATGGAAAAATGTGTTCTCTACGGGTGAATAATAAAAACAGATATACGCGCTAAGTGAATGTATAAAAGTTTCTAACAGTTCTTTAAAAGTGTAGTGATCTATAAATATGTGCAAGAATTAATAAAAAGTTAATTTAAAAGTTTAATTCTGTGATGTCTACAATAATTGTCATACCGCGCCCTACCTAAGATACACGACTCTAAAGTAAGACTGACGCAGCCGAGGCAAATTCAAACTAATATTACGTAAGCATCAAATTCAAACCAACACCCAAAGCATGTTACGAACTTCATAAAGCAACTATTATTACATAAAACAATTCTTCAAGTTTACGTAAACATATATTACGCAACAACAGCAGCAAATTAACCTCTTCAAGTTAACTTCCAAGCGTGTAGCTAACAACAATAACAACAGTAAAACTTCAACAGTAGAAGAAAACAACTACTACAAGTTGGCTCCCAATTGCGGGGCAGATAAAATAATAATTTACGTAATTTATTACGTGAACCAAATAACAGTTGAAGAACATTCCTTCTTCAATTCACGTCCTGGCGCAACTTCGCCTCCCCGAGAAGGCAAGCTGAATAATTTTAACAAACTGGGGTCACTAACACTAACTTTATATACATCCTGAACTTCCTGCGAACATATGCTTTTCTTAATTCCGATTGGCTACTGACGGAAGCGTAGAAGCTTCTAAAACATTTTTAAAATCTTTGCCATTGCATCATTGGTTCCTACCAGCCATGTTATCCGTTTACTTGAAATGTGAAATCAAGTTAGGGTGGCTCTGGGTGGACACAAAAGCTGTGTGTAATTACTTGTCCTCGGCATCCCGATTTCTTTTTTAGGATCCTCCCTACCAGTAGAAGCTGCATCGTCTTGTTAGGGGAAAACTTAACAGCTAAGACATCTTAGTGGCTATTACATGAAATATCTATATACATAAACCTTATCTTTCCTTCTCCCCTCTTACTCCATGTATATAATTATTCTTAATTATCGTACATAAAAATTACTTCCTTGTTTACATAGTGATTATTTACATCCAGGATTTTAATAACTCACTTATAAATTATTTACTGATAATAAGTGATGCCTCAATCTAAAAAATATCGTGTAAAATGTAAATTTCTCTCACAGAGTTTTCTGTATCTGACTGTCGCATAGTTAAAGTATTGCAAAAACTTAAACATTCTAAAATTATTAAATACAGGGAGCATTCGGAATGAGTAAACGGAGCGCTGTTTTAGTTTGTTTTCTCGATTTTTTCTGCAAATTTTGGTAAGTTTTTTATTTTCCAAACTCAGACCATCACAGGCAGACCTACAGACACACACAGGGAGAGAGAGAGAGAGAGAGAGAGAGAGAGAGAGAGAGAGATTTACAGACAGACTGACCCGCATACTCAGACCTTTAAAGACAGAACCACACCCAAACACAGACCTTTACAGACAACCTACACTCACACACAGGCATTTACAGACAGACCGATACCCATAGTCAGACCTACACAGATAGACCGACAGCAATACACGGAATCTTACAGCCAGTCCTACACCCATACAGACCTTTAGAGACACACCGACACCCATACGGAGACCTTACAGATAGACAAATACGCAGACAGAGATTTTTACAGAAGACCTGCGCCCACACTCAGACTGTTACCAACAGACTACTCGAATACTCAAACTTTTCAGACAAACCCACACATACTCAGACTTTTACAGACAGATCGACACCCGTTCTCTGACCTTTACAGACAGACCGACACCCATACTCTGGCCTTTACAGACAGACCGTCACTCACAAATAGACCGACTTCCGCGTGTCTCTGTGGCCTGTTTGCATACGGCCTGTAACCTCCTGTATTTCCTTCGCTTCATCCCTTCCTCTTGGGGTGTGGTGGCCACGATAGATCTATGTAAGTTGCAGTGCGGGAGGTGTACCCCTCCATTGTAAAACCTATAACCTATAGTCATTAAGAAGTGATAAATATTTCAATCATTGTCTGCAATACGTCACATGCCCGAACATTTCCAGGCGAAAACTGCCTGATTTTGACATACAACAATTTTATTTGTAAGCAATTTTTGTTTTAGATACCGAAGACTACAAGACAGAGGTCTTCAACACCGCGAGAACACGCGGTTCTACGAGAAGAAACCTGAATGTACCGGCCGTGGTTCGAGCTTCGTGAGTGTTGGGATTTTGGATTGCTACTCCGCTTTCCTCATGCTGGGTTATGGGTTTCTATGTGCACTTCTCTTGCTCGTGATTGAAGTCCTCATTCATAGAAGGTAAAAGAAATATATCACTTTTCAAAATAACTGTGTGCTTATACTATAACTTGTTGGAGTAAGAGGAAAGATTTCATAAATAAATGCGTTTCCACAAAAACCCGCGACGTAGCAATTAGTTGGTTTGGGTTTTATTATTACAACTGTTACAAAGCAACTAATTACTCAGGCCAGTTAGTCTACTGTCAACGTGTATGCGTGGAGCTATTGGAACTAGTCCTTAGAGGTAGGAAAAAAACTTACACATCTCCAAAATAACAGTCTCCAGCTTTGCATTAAGGCGATCATTCGAGTGTTTTCATAACCGGTTCTTAAAGAAACAGTTCCAATATGGTTGTATTTCTTTCTTATTCCTGCTTATATTAGTTAACTTATAAACGATGCTAACTGGCTGAAAGAGAAAGCTATCTCCCAATACTTATGGAGAGGAACGAAGAATCATGGCTTGAAGCGAAAGAACCCAAGTCACGCAAGCAGTAGTAGATGAAAGAGTATTTGAGGTTACTGTTATGCGTAAATAGTAAATACTCTTGGACAGCTCTGTTATTTTGAAACAATAGAACATTTTATTTATTCATTTTTTATTTTATTTGCCTATTTATTTTTAACTGGGATGGTTGGAACTCTTACTGAAAATAATAATTTTTCCCACCTCTAGTAAGTTCCTGTTGTCACCGTTGGAGTTAGTTACACAATGATCACATCGTAAGGTTACCAGTAATCATGATTACGAGTACAAAGTAATTTGGAGTAATTTTTACTCTGATTCCTTTTAAATTTGGATTGTTGTCTATGATAACGATAACCTTTGATTTTCAATTTTCGTTTCGGGCGCGTGCACACGTAGAAGTAAATGTCATGGAACGAACCCCAGCAGAACTAAATGTAATAAACGAACTCTAGTAGGAAGTCAATGTAATGAACGAACTTCGGTAGGAGGTAAATATCATGGAACGAACTTCGGTAGGAGGTAAATGTCATGGAACGAACTTCGGTAGGAGGTAAATGTCATGGAACGAACTTCGGTAGGAAGTAAATGTCATGGAACGAACCTCAGTAGGAGGTAAATGTCATGGAACGAACTTCGGTGGAAGTAAATGTCATGGAACGAACTTCGGTGGGAAGTAAATGTCATGGAACGAACCTCGGTAGGAGGTAAATGTCATGGAACGAACCTCGGTATGAGGTAAATGTCATGGAACGAACTTCGGTGGAAGTAAATGTCATGGAACGAACTTCGGTGGGAAGTAAATGTCATGGAACGAACCTCGGTAGGAGGTAAATGTCATGGAACGAACCTCGGTAGGAGGTAAATGTCATGGAACGAACTTCGATGGAAGTAAATGTCATGGAACGAACTTCGGTAGGAGGTAAATGTCATGGAACGAACCTCGGTAGGAGGTAAATGTCATGGAACGGACTTCGATGGAAGTAAATGTCATGGAACGAACTTCGGTAGGAGGTAAATGTCATGGAACGAACCTCGGTAGGAGGTAAATGTCATGGAACGAACTTCGGTAGGAAGTAAATGTCATGGAACGGACTCCGGTAGAAGTAAATGTAATGAACGAAGTCCGGTAGGAGGTAAATGACATGGAACGGACTCCGGTGGAAGTAAATGTCATGGAACGAACTTCGGTAGGAAGTAAATGTTATGTAACGGACTCCGGTAGAAGTAAATGTAATAAACGAACTCTAATAGAAAGTGAATGTAATGAACGAAGTCCGGTAGGAGGTAAATGACATGGAACGGACTCCGGTAGAAGTAAATGTAATGAACGAAGTCCGGTAGGAGGTAAATGTCATAGAACGAACCCCGGTAGAAGTAAATGTAATGAACGAAGTCCGGTAGGAGGTAAATGACATGGAACGAACTTCGGTAGGAAGTAAATGTCACGGAACGCACTTCGGTAGGAGGTAAATGTGATGGAACGAACTCTGGTAATAAATAAATGTCATGGAACGAACTCTAGTAGGAAGTAAATGTCATGGAACGAACTTCGGTAGGAAGTAAATATTACGAAACGAACTCCAGTTGAGTAGGAAGTAAATGTCATGTTAGCGGAATCCGATGCAGTAGGAACTAAATGCTTTGGAGCAATTCGAAGTAACTGCTAGTGATTATTCCCCACTTCCAAGAGGAAGCGTTCCTTTGAAACGACTTCCGACTCGTACGCCCATTACTAAATTATTGCATTCCTACCAGGAACCATGAGTAATGGACAGGTAATAGATGAGAATTCACATCCAAGTATTCATGGTCATAGTGTCGCCCACATTCACAAAGAGCGATTATGTACTGTAGCTTGCATTGGTTCTCCATCATTCAGAGGGTCCTGCGGTGGCCTAATGGCTGTAAACGCTGCCTTCCCTTGACATGCCTGAGGTATCCATCCTTTTGTAATAATTTACGTAGTAACCAAGTCAAGGTTAGCTAAACTTTGAAATATTAAGGGAAACGGGTTTCCATAGCTTTCATGAACCCTACGCCCCTGAAGCTACAAAGGATTTTACATCTGATTGTAAACGTGAAAGGTTCTATCCATATTAAGGGTTTGTCAACATTTTCAGACGGCAATGAATAAATCTCTGTTACAGTGCTAAAACTTGCATGACTGATAACCCACATGATCTTTTTATATTCCACAACTTTAATATTCTGTATTGCTTTCATCTTTTAATACTGAACCTATTTGTTGCAGAATTCTGAAGCTACGTCGGAAGAATAGAGTATCGCCACTTTTTACAAGAAGAGGGATTCCAGCGGAATAAAGATATCAGATTGACTTGGTAGTCAAACTTGAACAAATATGTACAATTAGGGAAAGTTATAGCTATTGAATCAAATAGAAAAATAAAGTTGTAACTAGTAGAATGCAATTTAGGTACGCAGTCTGCAAAATAGAGACAGGAGAATAACTATACAATCGCTACTTATTTACCTTACCTACTTACTTATAAAGCTTTAGGAATAATTTGAAAATGTAAAGTAATTAGAGAAGATATTAATTTATTGGTTTTACTGTTGTATGGCGGGTTTTAAAAACAGTCGGAGCGGAAGCGTTTGCAAAAATAGTACAAGTAATTATTGTTCTGTTTTTAATTAGGGCACGATAACGCTTAAATCAATAGGAAAGTTTGAGACTTATCTATAGATAGATTAATAAAGCTATAACCAAGATTTTCTCTTTTGGGTGAATGACTGATGCTAAAGTGTACAATGAGTTCCCATTACTGTCAAAAATCACCTTTTTTCAAATACGTGTGTGTTTGTTTGTTTTATCCTTTCACTTAAGAGTGGTAGAACCATTTGTTATGAAACTTGGTACACTACATACCCTTAGTTCCCACTTACAGAATATTGCCTTAATTGCTTTTCCAAGGAAGGGGGATTAATGGAGGCGAAGTCTCCCCCCAAAAAAGAACCAAAGACCTCGCTTAATACTGAGCTAATTATATTTTCCGCGAAAACGTATCTGCATCCTAGTGTTTGAGAAGGGTTAGTAACGTTTGCATAGATAAAGCATAGCTATTTATGCAAATAAAATCCTAGTATAATAGTGAAAGAAGAGCTGCAGGATTAATTTCTGTAGCTCTAAGACTGCTTTTAAACACTGGAAATCTCTGGAGTTGTCCTAAGCAAACACCGATGTGAACGTTCCCACGTTTTCTGTTCATGACAAATTCACATACATATATCCGTTAAACAGTGCACGCACAATGTCCCTATTCCCCCTCCGTTTATAAATGATTTCTGCACGCAGCTTTGGGAATCCAAAATATCGGTTTGTGCTCCTCCGTGGTCTCTACATAGTCGAATGCGCCGCCAAGTTCTGTTTTTCATGTTAACCAAACATTCTTGGGTAACTTTCTACAAGGCAAGACGCATTGTATCGCATATTTTAGCTGATTGTGATGGCGAAATCCATGTGAGCGTTATCGGGTATTGTCAGATAGGGCTTCTTGTTTGCCATGAAAAAGGAGCTGGACAATTCTCCAATCCAGAAATTCTCTAAGATGTGTCGAATAGCTGATGCGAGCTGGGCGTCCCATCGTGTTGAAACCAAGCACTACCCAGAGTTCATGAGTCTCGCAGTTGGGATTAGCCAATCGTTAATCATTTGCAGATAACTGACGTGACTAACAGAATCGTTAAAAACAATACGTTTTTATTGATCGAAACAGATGATACGTGGCTGTCTTTCCAGATTAGATCATGTAATGAGATGGATTCTGCTCAATTTCTTCGAAGAAAATAGATTTTTCCCCTCAGGAAAACACATCGTGGTTACAGGAGGTATTCTTGGAAATTCTTGCATCATCAGAACAAAAGCTTCTACTGTCAGCGACTCTGTCCTTGTGGTTGACCTAAGCGAACCTGAGCCAGCGATGTATTGTTCTTCCCTCTCGCTCTATTGTTTCACACCCTGTTCCAAAGGTACTTATATCCTTTCTTTCCCGAAACAATAAATATTACGCGAAGAAGCATCAGTAGTGCATTATATTACTGCATCAAAAAATGCAATTATGATTGTACTTCCAATAAGTGAACCTGTAAAACCTCCATACATGTAAACCACTATACTTATGACGATATACATGTGAAACATTATTTGGACTGCACCTGTTGACAATCGTTTTGAACTGCTGGTGTTAAGCTATTTGCATCGCAGGCAAGAAGCTCCCTAGTCCACTGCGTGCTTGCAGTTGAAGGACAAACCCAATCTCGTGAGTCACTCACAGTACACGCCTTCCAGAGCGATATCATTAATTGCTCAGCCGTTAAGGAGTACCATGCTACCTCCTGGCCGACGCACCAACCTAACTCAAAACCGTCGTTCTGAAACACCCCTAATTCTATCCTACGGTTAAGAACGCACGCAAGTGACTTAGCGCTGGAAACAATATTAAGTATTTGAAAATTCAAATCAATAACAAAGATTATCTCGAAAATGAATAACGCCACAAAAAATATTAGACATAAATTGTTTGTTTTAAGAGATCTACATTTTTTTAAGTAATACGTTTTTGTCTACAGCTTATGGTTTACCAGTTATGCAAAGTCCATTCCGAATGAAGAGGACTTCACAGGCTATTTGCAGAAAGTTCCAAATGTATAATTTATTTATATCTTAATCTTGGAGTATTTTAAGAAAAAGCATTAGGGCCACTTTTGATAAAATAAATAATAACGAAACATTTCCCGTGCTAGGATAGTTAGGACTGGAGGATTCCTTTGAAAATCTTCGTTTCTATTCTTGGAAGACATCGAACTTAACACCAAGTTTGGTGTTTTTCCGACTTTTGTTTTTGAGTTATGGTGTTCACACATACGCACACGGACCTTTTTCTACAAATTCTTTTTTTTTTCAGGGGCCCTCAAGGAAAATATTTATAACAATTTTTGGGTGGAATACAATACTTCCTCTACCTACTAGGTACGTGGTAGAGAAAGTAAAAGGAATCTCTTAAGGACTCAGTGGATGCTGCTCGACAGTTCAATCTCGGAAAACTTATAAAAATATAACAACGAATATTTCGAAAACGCTAAAGTTTCAGAGAAAGTTATGTGCAATAATTGTATATTCCAAACAGCTCTACATGTTTCGTATAGTAACATTTTGTCTAATCTTATAGTTTTCCAGTTATACAAATTTATAAAAATCCATTCAAAATGAAGAGAACTTCACAGGCTGTTCAGGAAAAGATCAACCTATGCATTCTACTAATCATGTAAATATCTTAAATGTACGGCATTTTAATAAAAATAAAACAATTTTTGAGAAATTAAAAAATAACGAAATATTTTTCATGTAAAAGGTAATTTGAGGTGAAGAATTTTTGGAAAAAGATTCAAAACGCGCGCGGTCATGTAGGAACAGCATAACTCAAAAATGAAATATCAGATGAAAATAAATTTGGTATTTACGTTTAGTATCTTCCAAGGATGTGTCACAAAGATTTTCAAGATCCCCTCGTGTCAAGCCACCCTTTACCTTATTTTTGACTTTCTCAAAAATGGCTCTAAGGTTCTGATAAAAATACCATATTTATGTTTAAAATATTTGCATGACAAATAATATTTCATCGGAATTTTCTGCGAATGAATGAATTTTGTATAGTTTTGTTTATCTGGTGAACTGAGAGAGAGAGAGAGAGAGAGAGAGAGAGAGAGGTGTAACTTAGTGCACAAAAAACAATGTAGCCTAGTTAAAACACACAACTTGTCAAAATATTTTTTGGTATTAACCATTTTCGGGATACTGTGATTGGTTTGAATTTTCAAATTTTATACCTTTTTGAAGTGCTAAATCATCATTCGTTTGTTCCTTGTGGCCATGCAAAGAGTGGGATTTCAAAGTCAGCACATAGTGATTCGCTTATTAAACATCTGACTACCTGTCGCTTCAGCCTCCCATTCCTTTTTAGTAGTACCTACAGCGAAATGTAATGAAAGTATTTCTGCGAGGTTTATTAAATCAGTCAATATACATTACGGAAGAAGCCCTACTTAGTATTTTGGGAAGGGTCAGTGTGGAGTTTGTTACGCCACTGACCACATTCAACAATAAATTGGATTGTACAGAGCTGTCGGCTAGATGCCTTCTCATATTACAATGTTGTTTAATCAGTAGTACAACGAACACGTGTATTATAATCGGCGCAACAGTTCTAGACACGTGAAAATCTTAATGAGAGCTATGATGCGAGTTACTTACCAGATCAGGTGGTGACCGGTCGTGTGTGCAGGAGTGCGTGGGACAGTCATCGTCAAATATCCACACCGGTTATGCACCGCGTTGCGCTGATAAACTTAGTTATATACAGTATATTAAAATCCACGCTGTAAAAAGCGCTTAATATAAAAAAACGCTGACAATCATTGCCTCCAATTCTTCCACATCTAACAACCCTTCCTCTTCTGCGGAATCACTCACATTATTGCCGTCATCACTGCTGTCACTACTTTCTGCACCATTATCCTGGATGAGAATTATTTCTATTTGATTTCCTGAAATTCCGTATTTTTCGGAATAATGATTCTTAATTTATTCAGCATGTCGCCAGACATTTTCCCATTCTGGCCTTCCAATTTCAGCAAATTGCTGGCGTTATAACTGCTCCACATATTTTAATTTAAAAGTGATATTTCTACATGCCACCCATTTTTTGACATCAGCCCAGATTAATTCGATTGGGTTTAGATCTGGGCGATACGATGACAGTCTAAGTACATTATGGCGATGTTGTATTACTATCTGGTCAAGTATGTATGACTTCTGAAGCTGTTTGTTGGCTTTAATTAAGTTATATAGCTTTGTTTTACTCATGCTTTCATCTAAAGCTATATTATATCTAAGTAACCAAAGCTCTCATTTCTTCTTTCAAGGAAGTTGAGGTAGGTGGTTTGTGAATTTGAGTGTTGACGCATTGTGAAGCATTGTCGATGACCAGAACAGACCCAGCAGGCATATTAGGTATCAACATGGCGTTGATTCACTTCATGTAATTTTCTGTATTCATTTCTTGATGAAAATCTCCTGTTGTTTGTTGCGACTTGTAAAAGAAGGGCATTTGGAACAAAGCCGATCTTTCCAACAACATGAACGATAATAAGTATTTGCCCTTTGGCAACAGGTGCCTGCAAACCTAATTCGCTATCGTCACTCCAACTTTTAGATGCTGTATGACTACTGTGTATGTATGACTCATCTTCATACATTATAGTATTTTTCTGAAATTTGTAGCACCACCTTGAAAATTGATGCTGATATAAGTACACATTGATATACGTACATATAAAATTAGTCATTTGGAAAGGTAGAATCAGACTGAAATATTAAATGTCATAGCCGGGATTTGAACCACAGATCTTAGGCTGTCCGTGCCGTTGCTCTAACTGACTAAGCTATCATGGCAACATTTACTTTTTATTTACTTTTTTATTTTATTATTATTATTTTATTTTATTTATTTATTTTGCTTTTCTGTTAGAACTCTTCTATTTGATTTCGGTTTCTTCCACTTGAACCCTAAATCTTTAATAATTTTTCTAAGATTTGTAGCACCACCTTGAAAGTTTCTGCTGTGTTTCAGCTGGATGAGCAATCTGCTTATTATTAGCACAGAATTGTGAATCGTGCGCCGAATGACGCATTCGAAATCGTCTATTTCTGTAATACGTTTAGGGACTCCAGGCGTGTCAAATGGCATTGTTTCATCCATATGTTTTTTCCTTATCTTTGAGAACTCTGGAAACGGAACTCGTGAAACACCAGTTGCTTTGACTACTCTTTCTTTCACTCTCTTAAGGCTTTTGTGGAACTCGGACGAACATATATTTTCTTCCTTCATCTCTGCTTCTTGCTTCATGAAGTCGAGGACATTTGCAATTATTTCCCTACTTTGACTGTGTAACAACTTAGCACTCAACTTTGAAAACGTAGGAGCCATGGTTATAAATATAACAAATATAAAAGTAAGTACTATTTAGATACTGGTCTCTTTAAAATTACAACCAGATGCAGACACTTTCTATGCAGACTGTATGTGTTACGCACTATGAGTAAGCAAAGGTGTTATATCGCTTTCGTTGATTAAGCTGAACATAAACCATTCCTAGGCTCGGCAGCTGGGGTAGCAATCAAGGTCACGATTCCAGAAGTTTTGCGCGAGTAATACATATAATCGAGCGTTAAATTGCGCTTAGCTCAGTTATCTCCCATTACCCACGGTTTCAGAAGAGGTGTAGATATCATTATTACCCTCGCAATCAAAGGAAGAAGAATCACCAAACACTTCTCATTGTAAGCATGTACTAAAACAAGTATGTGGCTGGAATTCATGTGTGCATTAATGTCATGGTATTGTGAAATACAGAGGTTACCTCTCATGTTTGTATTTGGCTATCAGTTCAGATGACGCGCACTGGCTGTTTGTCGCAATTGTCGCTTAGCTATGATTCAGTTGTCAGTGGCACTTCAAAGAAACTACTTGTTCGTTACACACGGTGAAAAGTGCGTGAGTTTTTCTTACATCATGCGTGTGCAACAGCGGGATAATGACAGAATCCTTGGGTGTCTTCAAGTTCAAACGTTGCTACAGGTGAAGTAGTGAGAAATAAATGTGTTACCAAAAAAAAAAAAAAAAAAAAAAAAACGTACTTCCCAGCAGATATTAGAATTTATTAATAACGCAGTTTAAAGTAGGTTTAACGTTGAGATAAAACATAAATTGCTTCAAAAGATTATTGTTAATAGTAACACATTAAACGTCATGTTTAGTTCGATTATCAATCTGATTTATTTCCTCATTTGAGACAGCGCCCAAAGTGTAGCAGTCACACCATCCTTCTTAGATTTATTTTGATAGCTAATCTGCTACAAGTTATGCATGCAAAATTTGAATTTTATTCCCTTCCTGTTATTCATAAATATCTGCAAGAAATGTTTCAAATAGCTACTGCCACGGTTTGTCTATTGAGACCTAAAAAGCAAGTCGACATAATTATGTTATAGCGAGAGTCAGGAAGTTAAAAATGCTAATCTTGAGCTAATGAGAAACAAAAGAAGCAAGCGCTAACAGTTGATCTGCTACGTTGCCTGCACTACAACATTGACACTCGACATGTTAAAATATATGATACAGGTAAAGTGTTGTAAATCGATCACTCTTATGGCGATGCACAGGAACGTAATCTATGAAACTGAGAAGTCGCTTAAGGTAACAATTCCGCGAAAATTATATTTGCAAAATAAATAGGGATGATGTTTATGTCAGACTCACCTTACTGATAAGGAATATAAACACACACCGAATCCCCAAGGTCCACTACACCTAATATGTGCTATAATGTAATCGTGATGAAAAGCTAAAAGCGCACAATTATCTCAGCTGAAAACTACTAAATTAATTTAGATATAATGTACAATTTTATGCTTTTACTTAAAGCAACTCAAAAAATTATAAGTTAAAAATACTGGCGGGGGGAGGGTGCAAACGCCCCCCTTTGCTCCCTCCACAAGTTACGCCTATCGCTTTGTATACATATATATAGATTTTCATTTAAAAATTAATTTACGTCAATAAGTTCTAACAGTATTAGAGATACAGATTCGCAGAGTTGTATATAGTTTCAGCAAAGTAGATCTACGTTGTACTGTCTTAATGCAGAAGTCGAGTCGAAGTTGCTATCGATTAGAAATATTGGTGTTACAATTACTTCACTCAGGAAACAAATGAGTAAAGACTGGTAAAGACATATGATAAACAGAAGGCTTTAAAAGCTTTACACCTCGCCATGTTTGCTTACGTCCTGAAAACAGATACTATAACATCGTATTGACATTTCTTCTGCAGCTCAGTAAGGAAATGTAATATTTCGAACATTCTAAAAGCTATTCGTATATGAATGTGTTCATGGCTATCTTGTTTTAACCTTGTATGCCAAAGCAAGAGGAAGGAACAACAGAAGGGCGGACACAGGGCTAAATCAGCGAGCCCTCCTACAACCTGGAATCAAACTCCGATATGCAAACATTTACTTCATTATCGAACACTTTATAACCGTGAGTTGGATATTCTTATCAACATTATACAATAATTGCATGATTCCTACAGTTTATTTACATGAATACTTGCTAGTTCTGCTTCACTTGTAACGAAATACATATCTGTGGAACATTGAACCCATTCTTCAATGACACGAAAGACTTATTTTACGGCGAGAATGTTCAAACTGTTTGTGTGGTTGCGGAGGAAGCTTAAGGGTAACCGGGTTTGAATTGATGTTAAGGTGATGCATCCGTGAAATTTGAATGAAAAATAAGTAAAAATTAAAAAAAAAACCGACGTTCCTTTTTCATAAGAAATTAATATGAATTCTAAACCTTAAGAAGACATTTCTTTTTTGCATTTGGCACACTTAAACTACCCATAAAGTGAAGTTTTAAATGGATAGCAGAATGCTTATTAATAGGCATGTCCAACTTTGAAACTTTGTTTTCTCGCAAACTTTTCTCAGCGTTTGCCCATACTGATCCACACGATGCAATTTTTATTTTCTCTACTACGTACATGCGGCGTATATCAACTGTGATAGGAACCACAGAACAGCAAAGTAGGAACTACCCGTGCGGTATCGATATTCTAGCATCGACCACCGAAAGCAACATTTTGAGCTGCATGTTCCCATTGTATCCAAATGTAACGCTAGATGACACTGTGCAGCCAATACGTATAATATTCAAGGCTGCCAATACAAGTATTCTAAACTGCTATGCTGAATATTAAATGGTTTTAAAATATGACATATGTATATAGTTCAAAATTTGATACATTATATCGTTTTACTCTGTATAAAGTTGTTTTCATAATATTAGTGGACCAATTTGTACTGTATTTGAGCTCAATGTGCGATGTGAAAAAACCTACGGTTGGCTGCCTTTCGTATATATAAGCATGCAAAAGTAAAGCACAGCACAGCACAGCTGAGAAGAAAATTCTTCGATTTATTAGGTTTGTTCCCACACGATTCAGAATCGATTCCGAATTATCTGAGTGTGCGCAGTAGCTAAGTGGCGTTTCAACACGACAGAGAATCAGTTCAGAACCAATTCTGAATTTCCAGTTTGCTGTTCCAACGTATTTGGGAACTAGTTCGGAACGAGTGAAATCGGTTCGTGATTGAACTGAAAATTCCAGACATGCGCAGATTGTATGGTCTACAGCGCATACTCAGTTAATTCAGAATCGATTCTAATCGCTTGGAACAAACCCGACAGAGAGTATTGAAAAAGCGACATACTCTCTGTATTCAGTAGAAAATAAATTTGATTATGTAATTTATTCCTCCATTCGTGTTTATTTCTCAATACGGAATAGCAAAGGTGTTTGGTAAGCAGTTGGTAGTATGGCGACATACTTGAGGAAAAGAACAAACGTCTAACAAAGCCAGGGAGCAAAACAGCGTTCAAAGATAACAATAATGAGTGATTTAGGTGACAGTGATCTTTTTAATGATGCATCGACTTCCGAAGAAGAGGATTATTTCCATTTAAACATTATTCCGTTATTTTGGGACCTTTACCCCTTATTGGCACCTTTATACCATTTCCCCCCAACCATGCCCATAATCCCCTTTTTTCTTTTAAGTTTCATTCCAATTTATTCTTTAACTTTCAATTAACGTCTCCTCAGCTTGCTGTGTACGTGCGAATAGTAAGTCTACCTCTTTCAGTAAACGCCGCGCGGGAATTGAAAGCACACCCGCAACAATGGAAAATAATTGTGTGTTCGACGATAACCTCTTTCTCTCACTTTACTGCTATAAAGTAGCCCGCAATAATGCAATTGACAATGAGTGATTCTATCCCACCAGAATCAGTAGCCTGCTGTTCGTGAATGTGAGTTTGTTGCTGTGAGAGACGTCATCTGTTTACGTGGAGACGAAGCCTGGGCAGGCAGAGACGACAATAACCTCAACCGCGCAGTTCCGAGAATTATTAAGACTGGGCTATAATTCACAAAACAATTATATATAAAGAAATAAAAATTTCAGCCCAATTGAATGGATAGTTTAGAAAATAGCAATTTCAGTTGTGCATCCCCTTAAATAAACCAGCACCTTATTGTGCTTTTTTCACCTTATTTGAGCACCTTTTCCTTTCCTTTTTTCATCTGAAATTTGCAACTAAAAATCCTAACCCTGATCATAAGCATACATTGGTACCATGTAGTTTTGTATTATTTGCATTACGTTCGGAATAGAATTTATGTGGGGTGTCATTGTCTCAGAGTATTGGAGTTTTAAATTAAACATTGTGTTTAGAAGCTTCTGTAGCAGGGAACCTAATGTTAAATTGGAATTGTGTTAAATTACTTTTTCCGGGTTCTGGTTTAAATATATCTATATATTACAATTGTTATTTGCAATAACTCAGTATCAATGGCTTTAGGCCGATAAACGAACGCGATTTATTTTTGCTCGAATATTAGGACTGGAATCAGTATGAAAGAAACGCTTACGATGTACGTATGTGTGTGTGTGTGTGTGTGTGTGTGTATATATATATACATACATACATACATACATACATACATACATACATACATATATACACATACGTACATCGGCGGAGTTTGATTTCATTCATCAACGCTGTAAACGTAGATATTTGATCGTCTTCTGATTGACCGTGCAACGAAGAAGGCCGTGACAGAACGCGAACGGTTCAAGTAGTGTTCCAACCACACAAAATTCCGAATTAGTTCTGTGAGCGTACCGGACTGGCGCATGTGCATTAGCATGTGTTGGAATTAGTTCGGAACCCGTTCAGAACCGTATGTTGGAACAAACCTAATAAAACTGGCAGGATTTGAAAGGCATGCAAGAGCGTATTAACAGCAAGAAGGAAGCGATCTATTTTTCAAAGGCCTATGTTGGTAAGTAGGATGTATGAATGTAATAAATAACATAAAATCATCAAAATTAAATCCATAATATAACCAGAATTGGGTCATGCTGCATAACAGCGGCCTGGGCGTGGCTTAAGGAGTTCGAGCGTTGCCAAGCGTAGGAAATGAAGGCGCGGAAGATAACAACATTGTAGTAACACGAAATTCGCAGTGTGGCGCGGTTATTTCAAACACATACAATTTTTCGTTGTTTGTTATATTGCACTGAAGCACACTTATTGTACAAAGTTAACCAAACCTGCATGTTGATTCATACCCAGTGAAAATGCTTTTCCTTCAGGGCAAACACATTATTGCACATATGCGATATTACACAAAAGCAGTGGCAGCATTGTTGTCATTGTCCTTGAGCCACGAACACCCAGAATTGCATTACATATACATTTATTTTCAAAATAAAATTGTATTGACTACTCATGGCTAATATTACAATTTATAAGTCAGCTGTAGTTTGAGTCTAGTTAACTTACACATTATGATAATACTAATAATAATGGTCGTTTAATGAGTGAAAAATGCTAGTGAAAAAATAAAAAGTCAATTTGGTATCTAGTTGGGCTTTACAGTTGCTAGAATTGAAAGGCTTTGCCTTCCCATTTAACTATTGAATTCGTTTTTGCATTCTTTGAATTTCAGAACTGTTAATTTTTTATATAGGGCTACTGAAGTTCATTCTGCTCGACACCTCCAGAAGTATAGTATCTTCAGGATTATGGCACAGATTTCCTTCATTCATCATTTGAAGTGAGTTACATTTAACAGAATTTCCATTTTGTTCTCTTAAGTTAATGACAGAGTTATTGCCACATCTTTCTAAATTATATTTTTGTCTTTATTTTTTCATTATGAGTTCACATTGTACACAACATGAACACTTTTGGGACAGCATTATGCCATGGCCTAGTGCTGTATGCTAAGATTAAACACTTTTGCAAACTGCACAAAGTAATAGCGCTGTTTTATCAAACAAATCATTTAAATTTCCAAACTTTAGTAAAGATATAAAACATCTGATATTGGATACTTCATAAGCTGTTGCAGTGTTTCAGTCTGCTCAATTTTACCATTGTTTTACTTGGTATTTAGTTTAACTTATAAACAACTTGTGGTATCTTCACACAGAAAATATTTCTTTGTAAAATCATTGAATTTTCAGATTAAGTAAACAAATAAAAAAATTAAATAAAAAAATAAGTTTTATAGTAAGTAAGTGAAATTACAGTGCCATATTTACAAAATTAAAGAATGTTTTGCTCTGTGTTGCTGAATAATGAACAAAATAGTTGCTGTGAAGGAACAGAGGGTACATTAAAAATAACAGGATTCTTTATAGTTCAAACACTTGATTAATGCAGCAGTTAGTGATGAAATATCGGTCATGGATGTTATAAATATAAAGTCTGTCACCTTCCAAGTATTTTATTAACCTTATTACTTATCTATTGAAGTATTAATGAGGTTTTCTCTCCTTTCTTTTGTTTAGCACAGTCACCATCTCAAGCTACCAGAGGTACGCTAGCAGATATCTAAAGCATAGAGTCGAGGGAATTTGGGTATGTTGAGCTGCAGTGATCACCTCCAGGAACATTATTAATATTGCACGAAGCTTTCTCTCTCACCTATACAGCAATGTGTTGTTGTATATCAAACATTCCTTAGGATTTGGAGTTTCATTACAACACCAGTTGAAAAGTTAACTAAAACATTGATGACTATTGCTGGAAACATGTTCTGAATTTGCAGAAAAAGTGAAGTCCGTGTTAGGCAGTTATTTTAGTGTATTAGTTGTATTTTAGTGATTCTGTGTTAATAGCTTTAACGTTTTACAAATTTTAGTTAATGTTGTTAATAGCTGAATATAGCTACAGATATGCTTTTTCTGAAATTGTTTGTTATCCAATAAATAAACAAAAGAGTAGCAAGGATTTTTGATTTTTGTAATACTAAGAAATAGTACACCTCATGTTGCAGTGAATGTAAAGTGTCACCATTAACAACCCATTTAATTAAAGTAGTTTGGAGCTTAAAGGCAATAGCTTTCTTAAATTATAGCTACTCTGTAATTGTAATTTATAACCTAGATTTGGTTTCACTGTCTTCATATGCAATGGAATTAAAGCAAAATAAAACAAGCAAAAAAATGTATACATATATTCTTTGTCAGGTTTTCCTAATATAACATTACTGGCAAAACTAGGCAGCCTGATTAGGATTTGGTGGATTTATCTGAACTTTGTGTTTGAAATATTTAATTTCATATGTCGTAGGGTTTACGATCTGTGTTTAATAATGATATTACAACAGGCACCATAAACTGGTGATTAGTTCGGGATGTATCATTTTCTTGGCTATGAAGTTATGCAAATAGTACTCTTAACTGCCACACACAGTGATGTTGGTATGACAAGTATGACAAATGATGGTACACCTCAAGTAGTTGTGAGAAAACTCCTTTCATTTAAAAATTGTGAGTCGGGAGTAATGCTAGGGGAAATCAGTATTATTTATTTAGTCTTTATTATTATTATTATTATTATTATTATTATTATTATTATTATTATTATTATTATTATTATTATTATTATTATTATTATTATTGTTGTTGTTGTTGTTGTTGTTTATTCAAAATTCATAATTTATGTCAATATGATTTTTGAAAAAAAGAATTAGTGCAACTTCATGGAGTGGCAAAACGTTTTATAGTAATGAAACATCAGTTTACTGTGGAAACAAAAGTCATGAAGTCTTGTAGTTTAGTCTTTTTTACATGGTTTAGTAATCCATTTGCTCTAAATTAATAAAATATTTTAATCTGCTGCTGTTGCAAGAAAGAATAATTATGCATTTTAAGTATTAAGAATTTAACAGTACAAAGAGAACAAGGAGAAATTTTGTTTAATATGTGGTCATAAGATTGTCTTTCTGTTTACAACTACTAAAGACAGCTGTTTGATTCAAATCCACTTTAGGCACAAAGTTGTTGAATTTTATGATTCCACTGTCAATCTGAAAAGTAATGTTTACTTCCTTTACGATGTTATAATTTGTGTATTATTGTAGAAAGCAAAGCAATGACATTTCTGTCATGTAGGTTAACAGCTTTTAAACGGATCAATGGGTAACTGCTGTATACAAAGAGTAATATTACCTAATATCATACCACATGCCTTTCATATTTTCCCACCTTATTGAAAATGAGTATAAAGACATTGTCAGTTTAAGGCAATTAAAATTATCTCAGTATTCTAGCTGATAAGTAAGGCAAACTGAAAAGAGTGCAAGCTTTAAATAAAGTCTCATGTGCGTTTAATGGTTTTCTCTCCAGGTTGAGAAAACCATTAAAAACGCAGGTGATTTTATTTGAGACTTGCTCTCCTTTCAGTTGGTTTGCGCACGTTTGAAAAGCAGGGGCAGGTCTAGCAGTAGGCGTGATCAGTTGGTAATGAAGTAAGGTGCATTACCGAAGTTCCGCTATCGACCACACTAAGGCTCGGAAAACTGGTATTGTATAAATTACACAGTGTTGTTAGATAACTTACCCATGGTTTCACTGTGAAAAGTTTGGTCTTTTTTTTGAACTGCAAACATATGTAAAGAATAAAAAATCTGATGTCTTGCACTCACATGACCTCTACTTTTGTACAATCTATTTCTACGAACGCTTATTCTACATCTACTTCATGTTAATCGACATAAACATTTGCAGAAACTATTTTATTGGTAATTTTCTTGTAGGTGCAAGGAGAATATGGTAGACTTTAAGCGATAGTCAAGAGGTGGTTGCTATGTGGAGTATTTCATTCAGTTTGCATAACTAGGGCATAAAAAACGAGTAACGAATTCCTATTTGAAAAGAAAAAAAGGTAAAAATATTGGAAAATTCAAACAAATAGCAAGGAATATCTCGGAAATGGTTCACTCGACAAAAAAAATGTCTATAATATAAATTATGTGTTATAATGAGATCTACATGTTTATGCAAAAAAATCTGCCTATCTCTTATGGTTTACCAGTTACACAAAATTCATCCAGAATAAAGAGGACTTTTGGGGACTTCCCGGATAATTTAAAATATATATTTCGTTTGCCATAATAGCATCTTCAACACAAGATTTTCGAAAAATGTTCCATGTAAAGGGTAGTCTGGGGTGGATATGTAAATATGGCACTGTATTTTCATTTATTTACTATAAAACTTACTTTTTTATTTAATTTTTTTTTCCCCGAAAATTCAATGGTTTTCCAAACAAATATTTTCTGTGTGAAGATACCACAAGCAGTTTATAAGTTAAACTAAATATCAAGTAAACCAATGGTTAGCTTTGTAGACTGAAACACTGCAACAACTTATGAAGCATCAGATGATTTACATCTTTCTTTACCAAAGTTGGAAATTTAAATGATTTTTTTGATAAAACAGCGCTATTACTTTGTGCAGTTTGCAAAACTGTTTAATCTTAGCATAGAACACTAGTCTATGGCATAATGCTGTCACATAAGTGTTCATATTGTGTAGAATGTGATCTCATAATGAAAAAATAAAGACAAAAATATAATTTAGAAAGATGTGGCAATAACTCTGTCATTAGCTTATGAGAACAAAATGGAAATTCTGTTAAATGTAACTCGCTTCAAATGATGAATGAAGGAAATCTGTGCCATAATCCTGAAGATACTATACTTCTGGAGGTGTCGAGCAGAATGAACTTCAGTAGCCCATATATAAAAAAATAACAGTTCTGAAATTCAAAGAATGCAAAAATGAATTCAATATTTAAATGGGAAGACAAAGCCTTTCAATTCTAGCAACTGTAAAGCCCAACTAGATACCAAATTGACTTTTTATTTTTCACTAGCATTTTTCACTCATTAAATGACCATTATTATTAGTGTTATCATGCATAAGTTAACTAGATACAGTTGATTTACAAATTGTAATATTATCATAAGTAGTCAATACAGTTTTATTTTGAAAATAAATGTATATGTAATACAATTTTGGTTATGTTATGGATTTAATTTTGGTTATTTTATGTTATTTATTGCATCCTACTTACCAACATAGGCCCTTGAAAAATACATCGCTTCCTTCTTGCTGTTCATACACTCTTGTATGCCTTTCAAATCTTGCCAGTTTTACTAAATCGAAGAATTTTCTTCTCAGGTTTACTTTCGAATCCGTTAAAATACAATCCGCAGCTTTAAAATTTCATCTCCGCTGGCCCCTAAAGATGAACAGGTGAGTCTAAAATGCTGTTCTCACATTGGAGGATTAAAGTGAATTTTAAGCTTGAGCCGAAATGCATGTCTAAAAGCCGCACCTAATCAATAATTAAGATGATCCCAATATATCAATTTTTATAATCGGCATCTGTAATAATTTAAAAAACTTAGCGAGTTCCATTAAGTTTCATAAGGAGGTGTGAATGTGGTTTTCCAGATTTCACATGCTTGAATAATATACGATCTAAGTAATGCGAAATACAGAAGTAATATCAGAGGAATAAAGCTTTGTAAGGATGGGTAAAACCTCAAATCTTTGGAATGTTCTGTCTCATAAAACTTGCAGGTGCTCTGCAGAGGTTAAACCACAGAACACCAAAGTATTGGTTAAACTGCGGTCCAACAGATCCCAGATGGCAAGTGTTACTAAAACACAACATTGTTGCTGAACGGAGTGAAGGCTCTCTACAGCCTCCTAAATGTACTAAGTAAACATCTCCTTCCACCCCTCCCCCACCGAGCATAACGAAAGAAATAGTTTTTAATTCAATTTCTTAGAAACCATAATAAATGCTCAATTTGAGAGTTGGTGCCATGGTAGCTCAGTTTATTAGAGCAACAGGACAGAAACCTCAAATCCCGGCTATGGCATTGAATTATTCACTTTGATTCTACCCTCCCACGGCTCGTGTGAGAAAACATTTAACCCTCCGTCGGTCGCTAGGGGCCTGAGAGACCCCTGGCATTTATAAATGTTATAATTTTCGAACGAACGCACCTATGCAATTGCCTGACATCTAACATTACACCTTGCGCGATTATTTGCTGCAGCGATAACCTTATCTGTTTATTTGTTTGGCTGGAAGAATGACTAATCAGCAGTTACGTGTCCCACAAGTCAACCAGACCCCGCTCGTATGCTCTCGTTACATATTGTTGACAGATTTGTTTCTCATTAGCTTTTGTGCAATATTGCTTTGCCATTGCAAGGAGCTGTTACTGCTTCGTCATGAATACGAGTAAAAGTACGATCTACAAAATCCGAATGATTTGTAAGAAGTACATCGCCTACTTTGCGATGATGATGCCTTGCCCGTGGATGACAACTTATATGAATCAGATAATTCTGATTCTGAAGATAAACTCGAAACGAGATCTTTAGGTTCAGAAACTGACCATGATGAAGAGGAAGACGATGAAAGAAGCTTGTGTGATAACATGTATTTTATAGGTAACATCATATGCTTATCATAGTAATTCTTCCTCTTCTTCTTATTGACAATGCACTCTGTTGTTATACACAGGAAGGGATGGAACAAAATGGGGGGGGGAATACCTTGGAAAATAACACAGACAAGGGCGCACAATATATTGACCAAACTTCCTGGTGTGGTAGGAGCAGCCAAAAATGCGAAAACGGAAATCGATTGTTGGAACCTTTTTGTTACCGAAGATGTAGTTGATTTGATTGTTGAAAGCTCAAATACGTTAGCAGTGTGCAGCACAAATTTGATCGTGAAAGAGACAGCAGACCTACAGATGTAATAGAAATAAAGGCTTGCCTAGGCTTATTGTTCCTGGCAGGAATTTTTCGTGATGGACGCCAGAATATTCACGATTTTTGGAGAACCGATGATTTTGGAATTCCTCTGTTCCGAATGGATATGTCCGAAAAACAATTCAGTTTTATAATACGCTGTATTCGGTTTGATGACCAAAGCTCAAGACTGGAATGACGAAGATTGGATAAATTACCTGCTGTTAGAGAAATGTTTACATTGTTTCTGAACAATTGTCAGAACCATTATTCTCTTGGACAAAATGTCGCTGTCGACGAACAGTTGCCGGCATTTCGTGATCGATGTGGTTTTAGACAATATATACTATCCAAGCCAAACAAGCACGGCATAAAGATATTCTCTTTGAGTGATGCAAAACTGTTTTATACAACTAACATGGAGATTAATTGTGAACAGCAGCCGAACGGACCATATTTGCAAACTAACTCGGCAGAGACTAACTGAACCAATCTCTGGTACTGGACGGAACGTTACTGCAGATAATTGGTTTACCGGTGTATCGCTGGTGAATGAATTGCGCAAAAGACAACTTTCTTTCGTCGGTACAATGCGAAAGAACAAAACAGAATTACCCACTAATTTCACTTCTCCAAAAGATCGCAGTCACTACGAAAGCATACTTGGCTTCACAAAAAATTAAACACTTGTTTCATATGTTCCAAAAAGGGTAAAACAGTAGTTTTGCTCTCAAGTCTACGTGTTTCATCCACACAGTTTTCAGAAGGTGCTGAGAAAAAGCCTGAAATTATCCTGCATTACAATGACATTAAATCTGGAGTTGATGTAGATAAATTGTGTGCTGCATACTATATAGCCATAACAACGAGGTGACCCATGGTAATTTTGTTACCATATCTTGTACATTGCAGGTATTAATTCTAGGGTTATCTTCCTTGGAAACCAAAATAAATATTCCACAAGGTAGGAATATTTGAAAGCTCTATGTTTGCTTTAATGCTGCAACAGCTACAAAGGAGAGCAACAGCATCAAATCTACCCGGTGATTTGAAAGGCCGTTTGATAAAATATAAACCTCAAGAATCCGGCGTGGCGTAGCTGAATTGTCAAATACACCGCTCTGCACATTGAAAAGGAAACGATGTGAACCCTGCAACAAAGACAAAATGAACTGCAAAGCTAAATATGCATGTGGGAAATGCCCCCTGTGTTTGAGCAAACATGCTAATATTATTTGCCATAGTTGCTTAGTCGGGGAAAACACGGGTGAGATAGTAGATGATTCTGAGTAACTGAACATTTGAAATTACAAGTTGTATGTATACCTGACAATGGCAATGTATTTCTTACTGTAATACAACTTATAACGTATATGTACTCATATTTTAGCTTGTATTCTTAAGCTGTACGATAATACCTACTAATGAAAGCCAAGTACGCTTAATCTAAATAAAGGTAAAAATTTAAATAAACGAAAGAAAACAAAAATACAAACAATTGCAACAAAAATATAGCGCCGGTCTACTAGCACAGAACACCAAAGGCCCTGCGCGACTAACGGCGTTCTACCCGTTCTACCAAAGCGCGCCTGAGGGAAGGTTAATTACTATTCTCCTGTAGGTTTGGGAATTCTCCTCTGTGGCGCTGGCTCCCGTCTTTTCGCACTCTGTCGGGAGATGAACATACTATTTGTTGCTCGTGATTATTGTCTCCTTTTATCTCTGTTAAATTCTCACTTACAGTGGCTAATAAACGTTTAGTTTAAAATATGCACATTACGGATCAATACTCCTGTGTGAATTGAGCTATTATCATCTTTGCACTTGGGAGCGCATTTGACCCAAAGCAAAAAATTGGCAGTGCTGCTTTTCATTGCCTTACATAGATGGCAGCAATTCGGTATTTTATTTTGCTTACGTGTAATACTTGATTTTGTAATTATTGTTGTGAGATCTTTAAAGCAAATGACAAATTTAGAAAGAATATAATAGTTTCAGGTTCTATTTACTGAATAATGCTTCTTTTAAATACCACTTTTAATATTTTTACATACACTTGTCATATGTTTTGGGAAGTAAGCTCTCCAATTCATGCTTCAGTACGGGTGAAATTTAACCCCTCGGTATACTTACCTGGCGTAGGGGTTACCGTGATCATAAAGGCGGTTCCCCCAGGGTGAGGCCTTTCCATTGCACTTCGGTTGGGCTGACCCCTGCGATTGCCCCAAATGTGGGTAACTCGGGCGCGTAATTTTTGGTAGTCGGGACTGCGTTCGCGCTTTCCCGGAATAAATTATCATAATTATGTTGTTCAATTTCTTTATCCAGTAGTTTTGAGGTTGAAACGTATCATTCCTTTTCTGTTTCATACATGTTCGCTATTAGTCTGCGTCTTATCTATTGTCTGTCCTAAATCTGCATGACTCGTTCTCCCTTTCTGCTGACCAGCCCTTGTGCACGATTCGTTCATGAATCGTTCCCTTGCCTAACGGTATTATTATTAAATTTATAGCTGATATAAGATCCTACTAGTGCAAAATATTGTATCGATTTTATTTCATAAATTCGAGGAATCGTTTATGCATGGAAATACGCTTAGTTATATCAGTGCATGTGCATGTTCCTATCCTTTTAATATGGATTGAAGTACACCAATTAATGTTTTTAAATTATATCAGTTTAATACTTTTATAATCAAAATGTTGTTCAAACAAAAATTCCCTATTTTCCCTCCATTTTGCATATATTTTGGCACTGTATATTATAATACCTACTATACTAATCACGCAATACAGTGTACTAGAGCTTTCGAGAAATATTGAAAATGACTTATTTTTTTATACCACGTGCTGCAGCCTCGGTTCGTCCGTTAACAATGTTAATGATTCATTTTACTAGCCGTTATTGTTTATGCTACTGTTTTTAAGAATTACTCTTTCTCGGCTGAGCCCGGTCCTCTTAGGCTATGACATCAGCATCTCAAAGAATCGTGTTGGTCCACCAATTCATATTATAAATTCTAACGATTCTTTCAATGTGTGCAATTCATTCGGTACTTAGAGATTCTTGTCTACTCCGAATTGACAAACTTGGCAATATACGACTTTTTGACAGTGCTGTTGTGTTTTCGTATACCATGTTATAGCATCATGCTATGCATCTTCGGACTCACTCGGCAGTATTCGCCCGGGCTCGACTTGGCAGCAAAAGCTAAGGGTAGTAAACAAACCGCAAGCGAGAATGTCCTTACTCCAACACTTTATCGATATACGTCGCACTTGTCATGTATTTAGTCTGCTTTAGGATTTCGGTTTATTAAGAGCTGGCTTGGGATACTCCGTCATATTGTGTTGCACTTCCACTTCCGGTTGTGTGAAATGCCCAAAGGTATTGTGCGTTTTCTGTATAAACAGGGAAAGTGGAAAAGAAATAACACGATACGCAAAGCAATTATAAATGTTCTACTGATAATAGTGTAAAGGTCGACAAGCATTTGAAAACTTAATCGTAGATTCTAATTCCTTTAGTAACTCATTTTACTCACATAAACAGCAGTACTGTGGATCGCCGCCTCCGCTTCCAGGCGTATTCCATTATTTCATTAGCTGATCACATGACGGCTTTAATGAGAGAAGATAGTTAAGCATAATGATAAGGAATGTAATTCACTAAGAGATGATGAAACACAAAGTAACTTCAGTAGCTTTAAGACGATACAGCAGGGTCCCATATTTATATTACAAGAAAATGGTTACCTTAGGCACACAGTCTGTCTGAGTTTGGAGAATAAGAACAGCGGACGACAAATTAAAATTTAGTTTTATTTATGGACGCTCTTTAACTGCTGTGGTCCTTAGCGTCCCATTCTATATTGGGCGGAAAGACCGGTAATTTTGTTCAGAGGCCTCTTTATCAGTCTTAAAGTTCTTTTACCTGCCGTAAATCTACGACACGGGACTACCGGCTTTACTTCCCTTCCGAAGGAAGCCATGCTAAGGATTTTTACGCCCGAAAAAATTCATCGCCCTCCGCCGGGTTTCAACCCGCGACCTCGGGATCTAGACGCTAGTGTGGTAACCATTACACCACGGAGGACGACAAATTTCACCGCGATTGAAATGTAAAACACACATGGAGTCATTCAAATGAAGCAAGTACTTGCGCAGTCATTAATAAAAATTATTCAGCTTGCGGTTAATGAGTGTTCGGCAGTAGAACAACCTGTTCCATGTTGGGGTACCTTTTCGTGACGTCAAACCCTGTCGTCGTTCTTCTTCTCTTCCTTATCCTCCTTTATGCAGGATTAACGACTTAAATACCTCTGATAACAACTCCAAAGAAGCACTCAATATATGCACACAACTTCACTCGAGCAGAACTTCATTCTACAAGTTAGAATGTTTGAAATTTTACATTTTCTTAAGCAGTTTGTACAAAGAAGGTATGCTGGAACATAACTCTGGATTTTAATTCGCATTTGTTAATACTTTATTAACCGTTGGCTACTCGTTTTAAAGGAAGAAACTTCTGTACATGAACAAACTCATTACATCTGCTAAGTACGAGCGTTTCTCATGCAATGTAGTATTTTATGGCTTTATGTGCGATGGTTGAGCTTATAAGAACCTGGTATTCTTCATTAATGTAATATTTACGACCGATGAACGAAAAACTCACGTACTTTTAACCGTCTGCAAATAACAATTGTGTTAATACAGTGCACCTGTACGAGTCAAGAAACATACAGGTAAGTATTAATATTGGTAATTTAACCTTCATAGACGAGACCTTTCCTCGTGAAGAGCTCACGTTGATTGCCACTCCTAAGTGTTTATGTGTAGCCCTTTGCTGCCGTATCCTACCATTCAAGTGCTATGCAATTAATGAATTGTTATCACGTGCTGTTTGTGTGGCCGTAGAATTTTAGTTCCTGAAGGAAATGGTTACATAGCACCTTCATATTGCCAGCATTCTTGTCATTGGCTAAGAGCTTGCATCAGCTGATGAAAGTGTTATTGTGTTGCGGCGTTAATGTGCAGATGATGAGCGCATCCATTTACTTATTTCGTGCATCTCTTGCGAAAAAGGAATTTCTAGCACTTCGTCGAATTATGAGGGCAAAGTTCTATAGAGGAACTAATGTGATTGCAAATACTGGCACATCAAAAAACAACTATTTTTCACAAAAAAGGGTGTTAAACAAGGATGTAGTCCATCGCCAACACTAGTGCATATCTATATTGATGATCTTGTGAAAATTTGGAAGACAGATCATATAAATTCAGGCATACAGATAGGTAGAAATTATTTAAATATTTTATTGTGTGCTGATGATGTGTAATTGATACAAAAGAATGAAAATTACTTGCAACCCTCCGTCTATAAGTTATATGAAATAGTTATAACATGAAAATACCAACAAATAAATCAAAAGTGATGACACACAAAGGAAAACGCCCTATAAGATCTAAAACTATTACAGAAGGCAAAATAAGCCAAATCCCTGCTATGATTACTTGGGCAGTAGTATACGTTTTAACAGAGATATAGACATAGAAAATAAGCAAGTTTCGCCAAAATATGTGGCACAATAACAAGCTCATTACAAAATAAAACTAGAAAATATACAGAAATTAAATTTTATAAAACAATGGCCGTTGCAACGTTGATGCATGGCAGCGAGTCCTGGATTATGAGAAAGATAAAAGGTAAGTTACAAGCAGCAGAAATGAGATTTCTGAAAAGGGTTAAAGTTTTTACCAGAAGAAATCTCTTTCGAAATAAAGTTATACGAGAAGTACTAGGTATATATAAATTAAACGATAAAAATGAAGAGTCTAAGGAGATTTGGTAATAGCATTTGATAAGAATGAATGATGAAAGAATGATGATACGAGTACAAACTACGAGGTAGAAGAAATGTTGCACGCCCAAGGAAAAGGTGGAGCTGAACAAAGGAAGACGGAACAGGCAGTTTGCTTATCCGTGCAGTGAAGAAGAAGAGAAGGAAAATCCTATTTTAAATAGAAAACTAATTTATACCGCTATAAGCTGCTGTGTCCAACAGCCAATGAGAGACTAGTAGTGCATGCTACAAAGAGAGGAAAACCTGAGGGGTACTTTCATATATATTCATATTAAATCGTTTTTTTCAGTGCAATCCGTTTGTTAAATATAACTTCTTCATAAGTTAACATTTTCAGAAATAATTGAGTTCTCAAAGACGAATGCAACAAAATACGGAAAGCTGTTTTAGTGAAGCATCTATTTATACAACATTTTGTATATGTACTTCTAATAGTTGCGTTTGTGTAACCAAATTTGATAGTATATGCACGCGTTGGTGCTAATTATCACGTAGCTATAGTTTCATCTGTCAGACATATTGTCATAATAAACGAAGAAAAACGCTGTTCGTTTGTAAATAGGATTTGGGAATTGTGCCACGAAGTACTGGTAAGTTTATTCAAACTTTACAACATGAAAAAAGAAATGCCCTTTACTGACTATCGTTTAGGAACGAGAAGGATAATGAGAATGCAAGAATCTCCTATTTTTTGAGGATGAGAAGAAGCTTGAAAATTGGCATACGAACTGTTAGTATGCAGGAGGAACCATATGCCTTTAATAAAGCTCAAAACCTCTCTTTGCTCCTCTGAAACTTCTGTAGGATCAGTGATACAAAGAAAACAGATGTAGTGAATCAATAAATACGATGTTCGAGAAAATTGGAGAAATGAAGATAGAACTGCAATTTTTTCAAGATATTGAATCAACAGCCTGCATTCTGCAGTGAAAACGAAAATAAAAAAGAATACACATGTTAGATGGAGAAAAGCACATATTTAAACCCAAATCATTTTATTCACTGTAGCGAAATATGTGCAGCGCAAGGTCTAAAAGACATTCGTCAGCCTGACCAGTCATTTGATTAAGCTCTCTCTGTTTCCAAAACTTGGGTTCAATCCAGACGCAGTAGTTGCTTACATAAATGCTAGCAGATTTTCTGGCATGTAAAAGAACCCCAATGGGCCAAATTCCGGTCTGACATTTTCCCAAAGAAACACTGACATAAAATTAAATGTTTACGATGTTAAAATATGATCAAGTAAACACTTCATTTTTTTTCTCAACACTTATAAGACAAATTTCGTTTAATCGATACAAAATCCACTGAGTGCAAAATATTCGTTTAAAAAAAGATGCACAAAACATGCTTAAAATACAAATCGTTCATTTTCAAAAACAGTATTTTGTTTTACGCCTTACCACAAGAATCTTCCGAATGATAACTTATTTAACCCTCAGGATGTCATATTTCCTGCTTGCTTTGATGATTAACTGACGTCCTTTAATGGGGTAGGTCATATCGGTTTGTGAATGGACGAAATGGTTGGATGATGCTCAGCTGGACCCGGAGTACCTAGAGCTAAGAGTTACCCGAAATTCGTCTTCTCAGGATAAAGGAAGAGAAAAGGAGAAAAACCTTATCCAGATAAGTCATTCTAAGCTAGATTCGAATTCGGGATCTCTTGAAAGTGAGGACACGCTGATCTCATACCACGGAAGTGGGCTCAGCTGCCTTTAGTCACGCAGTTGACAGTATAGGCTTGGATTTTGATCCTACTAGTGCATGAGTACATTTTTCTGTTACCCTTTACTTTGAGGAGAAGAAAAGATTGTTATTCAGGTATCGTAGTGCTTTAAGCATACGTCTGTGGCGCCGTCGATGAAAATATTAAAATATAATCGCCAGTATTTTGTGGTTTTGGTTTTAGAATATTCATATTTTATTTCTTTTCGCTTAGAACTTTAACATGTAGTCCTTGACCGAACTCCTCCGCCCAAAAAATAAAGGTAGCTTATGGCACAGACATATCGTTTGAAAATGTAATTGGTGTGAGTTTTGATATTGGATAGCTTGAATGCGAAAGTAGTGATGCACATGAAAAATTGGCATTAGTGTTAATATAATATCTAAAGTTATAATAATTATAGCATTTGGCCCAGGCGTATTCACAGATCACGACACATTTTAAATAAACATTAGCTGTCATCCGGAGGTTCCTTAGCCGTGGAAATCTTTCGTTAAACACAAGAGATTTGTCTCTTATCTTGTATACAAATGTCTTGATTTCTGTATGTCGAATTGGAGTTGTTTAGGTAAGTTGTTCAATGTGCTAATGCTTGGTGTAAATCACAAATTCTTCGGTCTAAATAATACTTTGTATTTTCGATTTGTTGTTATGGCCTTGCATCCAAGCACTGGTTACTGTCGTACTCTGATTGGCGACTGTTCTCATGCAGGTTTGACAGTCTTCCGCTTGTGGTGTTAGATTCTGTCTGTGTATACGCTCTGTCGGCTGGTGGCAGTACTATTTGCTGCTCGTGTTTATTACTTACTTTTATGTTTATTAATGAGCTGGACTGAATTTACTCTGTAGAAGGTATTCAGAATTCTTACATTGCAGCCCCTTATGATCTAGTTGTTGAAACAGTTGAATCTTTGCATTTAAGAACATATTGATTCAAAGTTTACAGATGGCACTGCTGCAGCACATTCAATCTATCTCCATACATAGATGGCAGCAATGTTGTATTTTATTCTTTTGCGTATAATTCTTGATTTTATAATGAATATATAAACACCTTTCAAATAGATGATGCATATACAAAGAAAATAATGCCTTAGATTCAGTTTACCGAATATGTTTTGCTCTTACAGACGCTTATTTAATATTCTATATCTTAGTTTGTCATACATTTTGGGAATCAATGTCACCAACTGATGCTTGAATATCAGTGAAATTTGACTCCTCTGCATACTTACCTGGCGTAGGGGTTACCGTGATCATCAAGGCGGTTCCCCCAGGACGAGGCCTTTCCATTGCACTTCGGTTAGGCTGACACCTGCGATTGCTCCAAATGTGAGTAACTCGGGCGCGTAATTTTTGGTAGTCGGGACTGCGTTCGCGCTGTCCCGGAATAAATTAGCTCAGTTTCTTTAGGATTACGGAGGATAATTCGGTAGTTCGTTGATTGAGTATATAACGGGTTTATTTATTGGCGGCAGGTTTGAATGCGTAAGATAAGGATTATCGCACTAGTGATGGGTCGAGTGCGTTACTTTACCGGAACTACTTCCAACACTTCCACTCCGCAGTCGGAGTCGTTTCAAGGAAGTAGTTCCATTGGAAGTACTTCCACTTCTTCATTCTGGAGTATTGGTGAAAATACTTCCACTGTTTTACTCCGGAGTTACTTCCCCTAGTCTATGAAGAGGAAGCATTATATATATATTAAACAGGACACTACACATGTCTTTAACAATTAATGTCTCCTGTCACATAAGCAAGCGTTTATGATTTAATGGCTTGTAGTTCTACGCTAGTATGTTGTGCTTTTTTCCCCGTTGTATAATGAACTACAAAGTAATATTGGTAATATATGTAGTGATGTAGACCCTACGTACATAAATAATTTGTAATTCCATATGCTGTAAAGTAAATATAATTAACGGAACGCAACACGGGCTTTAAGACTGAAACTTATGCATAGATACTTCGTAAAATATTGTTGTATTGCGTGTTAAACATTTAGGTTATGAACAGTGTGGAGGTAAATTCGTTTGCAATAAATGTGATTTCAGCAAGTATAAAACATTATTTTGGGAAATTAACTTAAATATACTCATAATCTCTAGGAGCTGCTTTTTATGTTATTGTGAAGCGGAACATTTTGAGAATTTAATAAAAAGTGGTATGCTCCGATTTACATTTATTTTATTTATCCTTCTGAACCGTAAGTCTGCGGGACAAAGTTTAATGCCTTAAGGCAGTTTAAATTCTTAAGGTATTACTCTAACTTTGTGAAGAAAAAAAACTAGGTTATCAAATTCAGAATAATGCAAATGACAAATTGGAATTAATTGTTCTTTCACACAAGCCGTGTGTTGGACAGGGTTGGAAAGGTAGAATCAGATGACTGAAAAATTCAATGCCATAGCCGGGTTTTGTACCACGGATCTCCCGGTCTCCGTCCGGTTCAATTACAAATTGTTTGTCTTAGCTACAGCTGTATATGTAGAATTATTATCTGTTTTTTTTTTTTTTTTTTTGCTGTTAACGACTACTAATCTACGTCATGGCACATAGCCAACAACGAAGCGGATAAGGAAAATGCGCAATGTAGAGTACCAACATTTTCAACTGAAATGAGGTTGGCGAAACTGGAAGTAACATTTATCAGCTTCAGCTGATTTAAAATGAGGTTATGTGACGTATGGCAATTCATAATTAAATACTATTGTAGCTTTGTCCTAATTATGGTGCTTTAAGTGTTTTCTTGTTTCAAAAAGTTATTTTTCTCACAGCGACAATGTAACAAATGAAAAATATATTTTAAATGGGTAATTATGCATAATTCGTGCTGTTCACGTAAAGGGCTCACTATTAATTTTAAGGCTAAAACTCCCAATCAACATAAAATGTTGCTTTAAGGAGTTAAAATGCAATATTTGCCTACAGACATACTGCAGTATTATATTATTATAACTGCTACATATGTGCGAAGTAGTAAGCGCACATATAACTAGAAATTGGAATTTTCTCGTAGAAGCATAATCGGAATTAAATGATTACAACAGAAAAAAACAGGCTTCTGCGAACTTTTGAAATTCTGTACATAACGTTCAACTTGATGCAATATTCCTTTATTAAAATCACGACTACATGACGTGGGAAGTATGAGCAGATGAAATATAACTAAAAAAATTTGGTTTTTCTCATGGAAGCATAATTGGTATTGAACCATACTTCGGGGGTGGGGGGGGGAAGAAAGTTTATGCGTATTTTTTAGAAGTCTGTATTAACGTTCAACTAAAAGCGTTCATTGCATTTGTCATATTCAATAGGGCATTTAACATCAATTATGCATAAATGACACAAACCCGAATTCATCAGTACTTGAGTCAGAATTGAGTTTAATTTACTTAAACATTTTTTCTCAAATTGCAACGTGACGCAGGCTGCATTAATGCCATTTCATTTACCATAAAGGAAATGATTTCCAATGTTATGGCGACTTCTAAATAATACGCATAACGCAATGCTGGTTAGGTATTGTATTGGCAATGGAATTGATGGAATGATGCAATTGGAAGTGGAAGTAACTCCGACGGAGTTGGAAGTAAATGTCTTGGAAGTACTCCGGCGGAGTGGAAGTAAAACTGCTGTGGAAGTAACTCCGACGGAGTTGGAAGTAAATGCCTGGGAAGTACTCCGGCGGAGTGGAAGTAAAACTGTTGTGGAAGTAACTCCGAAGGAGTTGGAAGTGATTGGAAGTAAGGAAATACCAGTTCCGAATAATGGAATGGTTACTTCACACTTCCAACGGAGGAAGCGTTCCTTTGAAACGACTCCGACTCCTTCGACCCATCACTATATCGCACACAACACCGGCCATTACATTATAGTTTCCCTTTTTGTATATGGTTAGCAGATCAGTAGCATGCCTTGTACATATTCAAACTCACTACATTCTGGCAACTTTTATAATGTCCATTTTGATATCTTACACAAAGAGGCAGATAGGGTATAATCTCTTGAATTTGATTTATGGCTTTAGATATTAAATTACGATTAACAATTGTATAAAAGTTTTTATATTTCCCTTATTTACATACTACTAAGATTAGCAACGAACTCAAAAATTTTTCTTGGTAATGCTATACGTTGGATGAGACGCACTGAAGTTATCAAGATTTTCCTACTTTTATTGCAAAACTGGCTGTATTGCACACTAAGCCTAAGGCAGGATACCGAAAAATCAGGACTGGTAAAATGCGGGTTCCTTTAATGACTATTTCACACTACAACGTACAGAAAAATCAAGCTATCTACTTTTGATGAATTCTGGATTTCGCTGTCTGCCAAGCAAAACATATCAAGTTCCACACTAAAAAAGAATAGAATGTGTTCTAGTATTTACGTTACGGGTATTTTTTAATGTTGCTTCAAAGTTTTTCCTGTAAGAGTTTCAGCTATTCTCTAGAATATCACACCAGTTGACTCTTGTTTAGGGGATAATTATTACGCAATAGTTAAATTTTGGAACTGTACTTGTGAACAAAACCCCAGCATATGTATGATTTCATAATTAATAAACTAAGATAAAACTAAATGGTGAGTTAGTGGGCTATTAAGAGCCACATCACCATCGCTATATCAGCAAATAGTAATAATAATAATAATAATAATAATAATAATAATAATAATAATTAATAATAACAGTATTATTGAATTAAACCGTTTATCACCACTGAAAACATTGTTTCTTCCACACCGCTATGTTTTCTGCTGTAAGCTGTTCTTATTTGGCGGCAGGTTTGGAAAGGTTGTTGGTGTAGATGACTTACATGAAGCTAAAATCAAATTTTATTCTTCCAAAAACAAACTAATTTCTCAAAAACTCACATTATCATACACAAAATATATGGGTATATAAAATATAAACCTATTAAAAATCAAATTACTTTGTACAAAGCAAAAGTAAAAACAAACAAAAAATCTAAAAGCAAGAATTTTATGTAAAAATATAAGCATTTCTTCCCGGCTTGTGCTGAGAGATGATTTCTAAGAGATTATCTGCCCTGCTGCAGAAAAGACTGCCCCAGCTGACACGGAGGTATCAATATTGATTGAATAAGTATAATTTTGTATATTTACACGAACATTTTATCTAAAGAATCCATAGAAGTTCTTTACAACATAATGTTGAATGCGGTGACGTAGGTGCTTGTAGAGGAACTAGAAAACTAAGAAAAATTATTCAAAAGCAGCGCCTATATTCGGCAGCGCCATGAAATTCACCCTTTAAATTTAGATAGAATTAAAAATGAAGAAATATGGATTACCAAAATTCAATACTTAATTTTATTAACTGTCAGAATTTGCTTGGTACTGATGGAGGAGCAAACACTATCGCAGCGGAGCACTATCGCCAAGCCATGTGCCCGGTAATCAAAGGAGTACTTCACAGATGGCAGTGTTGCAGTGCATTCGGGCTCAACTTGTGCTATAGATGGCAGGAATGTAATATTTTGTTTTACCTGCGTTTAATTCTTGGTATTATAATTAATATTGAAGCAGTTTTAAAACAGGTGATGAAGTTTTGAAGAAAATAATAGTTTTAAATTCAATTGAATGAATAACATTTCTTTTGAATACAATTCTTTACAATTCTTTAATACTTTTGTATAAATTTGTCATTCATTTTGGGAAATAAATCCACCAATTGATGCTTCAATTGCAGTGAAATTTGGTGCCTGGGGGAACCGAGTTATTGATTTTTAGGTAGCCGGAAATACTTCACTCCATTCTATGATTAATTAATCCACAAATATTAAAGTTTTAGATTGAACAATTGTTCCTAGTTTGCGCTAGTGCACGTTTCGTTCATGAAAAAACCTTTCTTGACGGTATTAAGCAAAGAGTTTATTATTATTATTATTATTATTATTATTATAGCTGATATCGTTTGGAGTCAGCTAGTTTGCGCTAGTGCACGTTTCGTTCATGAAAAAACCTTTCTTGGCGGTATTAAGCAAAGCGTTTACTATTATTATTATTATTATTATTATTATTATTATTATTATTATTATTATTATAGCGGATATCATCGTTTGGAGTCAGTTGTATGTATAGTGTGTATAGTGGAGGGGACACCTTGCGCACTGCGACCTACGTGAAAATGTATTGCGGCTACAACCGCCTCCATCTCTTCCAGAAGCAAAGGATGAAGAGAAGGCTATAGGCCACAGAGAAGTGCAGAACTCCCTAATAGTTCCTAGCTCGAAGACCCGTTCCACTACTGGAGTTGCTCAGGTCCAACCAGGAAGTCTTTATTGTCCATGGGGAATTGTCTTTCCTTGGAGGAGGCATCCACGCCAGCTGTCCGCCACTACTGGAGATGCCCAGAGAAGGTGATGAATGACTCGTCCTGTAGTGTCCACCGGGAATATTCTTTCCTTGAAGTAAGCATCCAACCCATCTGTCCGGCACCGACACACACCACTAAACCTAGAAGCACGCCTGAAACATGAGAAGGAAGCGGAACGTAAGGGAAATGAGGGAAAGGAAATCGTAGTAAGTGAGAAACCACCCCAGCATTCGCTACCCACCAGGGAAAATCATGAAAAACCCAAGTTCATAGTGGGTGACCGAGGGAATCGAACCCGGTAAGTCCCAAATGCGTGTTATTGTGGAGCCAACTAGCTCTGTAGTTGCACATTTACTTATGGCTAGCAAAGTTTCAAAGCCTTTAACCTCGTTTCGCAAATATTCAACCGCAGTCTCTATTAGGAGGCTCATTGTCTTCAGTACCTACCCTTAATTTTGTACCGAGTTGAACTGAATTTGAAATATGTGCACATTTCTCGTTATAAACTTCAATTGAGTACGTGCACTGGTTCGCCTAAAATTTGAAAATTTCTATGAGGCTCCTCCCACTTGCAGCGGTTGGTGAGTTGCTTCATACGTGCGGACGGATACGCAAAGTGCCGCTAAAATGTGCTCCGCGGTGGCGTAGGCACTTAGAAAAGCTACAAGTGTATGCATACGTGGACTAGTCTTAAGACAGCGAAATTGGCGCAATTCCAACCATTCCATTTGCTTCGAACTGTTTATGGGAAGTGTTATCTGTTAAAGTATACGGGATACCTGAAACTACATGTATGCAGAGCTTAAAGATTCCAGGGGAGGTGCAAGGCTTTCTAAATTTATCCCAATTTGGTAAAAATGTTAAAATTATATGACAAATGTTCTTTTCAAATACCACCAATGCCGATCATTCCAAATCTAAACAACTGCTTGTTGTACCCGAAGCATACGTACTGAAATCAACCTAATAGCTTAAAAATGTAGAAAATAGAAATTCCATTCTTTATCATGCCAACAACTAGCCAGCTGGTGAAGGCAGACTGAGATATATCAACGGGAAAGTTTAATGGGTTGGGGGTAGCTAGGAGTTAAATAAATAGTCTCCCTTCGCCAAACCAGTTTGGTAGGCTGCCACAGCTTCCTTTTTCCATCACAAGATGGCAAAACGGTAGTAATACCTGCCTTTATTAAATTTTATGTAATTACAACCATAATAAAAAGGTTACAGCATATATTTAAGTTACATAGTTAAGGTTTAACTGTAATCCTGTAAAGACTGTCAGATTTTACACAAGCACCTAAAAACATACCCACAATACCGCTGATACAAGGAGGTTCCAGGGACTCTTCTTTGCGTTTTGCAATACAAGTAACCTCAAGCCACTAGATTAGGTTAGCTTTGCGCAGTGGCAATATCGTAACCAATGAAGTTATACTGAGGTGCGATTATTGCTAGTTGAAAACTTTTACCAATACCTCGCCTCATCGACGTGAAATATCGTCGGTTATGGCAATTTTTGCAAGTTCCTACGGGAACAAATAAGTTTATATTTAGTATTCTAATTGAACTTCCTTGTACTAGTTTGTTTTGGTGTATACTAGGGAGTAGGGTTGAATTGAGCGATTCTTTTTCAGTAATCGATTCGTTCGCAATCGTTCCGTTACCTGACGGCATTATGCAATTATTATTATTATTATTATTATCATCGTTATTTATTGGTATTATAAGTGCGTGCTAGTTCTAAAATATTGTATTGATTTCATTTGATGAAATTCGAGGAAACTTTAAGGCATGGAATAGGCTTAGATATATCGATGCATGTTCTTATACTTTTAATATAGATTATAGTATATAAATTAATGTTTTAATTGTATAATTTTAAATTATTTAATATTTTGCATTTAAAATGTTATTCAAACAAGAATTCTAAAATTGCCTATTTTTATCTCCATGTTGCATATATTTTGGTACCGCATATAATACCTGCTACGCTGTAACCACGCAATACTGTGTGTTAGATCTCTCATTAAAATATTGAAAATTGCTCCTATTGTTTATACCGTTCATCTTTTAGCAATTTTACGATTAATTTTACTGCCCTTTGCAGTTGACGCTATTGTTTTTAAGAATTACTCTTTCTCGGCTGAACTCGGTCCTCTTAGGTTATGACATCAGCATCTCAAAGAATCGTGTTGGTCTACTAATTCCTATTATAAATTCTAACGATTCTTTCAACCTGTACAATCTCTCGGCTTGGCAGCTAAGGGTATAAACAAAGCGCAAGAGAGAATGAATCGAGAATGTCCTGATCATTCTTTTTGAACGACGATTCATCCAGTATTCCTACGATTCTTTTTGAACGACGATTCATGCTAAGACTAACACGATTCATGCGATTCTTTCCTTGTAGCGGTTCATGAAACGCCCCATGTCTATTGAACTTAATAAAAACTATGGTAGCAGAGGGGTGAGAGTATCAAATCTTGAAAAAAAGAGGAATGTGGAAATAAAGACAGATGATGGAAATGTAGGAATCACTTATAGAAAGGATTAAACGTAGTTACGATTCAATGGTATGGACATGTCATTCTCAACCGAATGGACAAGGAGAGATGGCCTAGCACATTTTTGGAATGGCTACCTTATGGAAGGAGGAAGAAGGGACGAATTTCTCATAGAAATTCAATGTTATCCAGATGAGAGAGTGAGAGAGAGAGAGAGAGAGAGAGAGAGAGAGAGAGAAATTTACAACACGGGGATTGGAACTACCGAGAAAGAAAAACTCGGAATTCGGGATAACTATTGACAAGTGCAGAAGCCCTCAAAAGTAAAGAAAAGTACATAAAAGCTAGTGAAGGCGCCAAAACATTCGTTGGCAGAAACGTTTAGTGAAGGATTTAGATTGTGGGATCAGAGAATCTGACACATACATCTGGTACTTATGCTATATGTGGGTAGTACAATGTAGGACTTGAATTCCTCTGATACGTAAAGGCACAGCAACAATAAATTCCCACCTTCCCCTTATACGCTTCTTCTATCCGACTGCAGCCGATTTCTGAAGAAAGAATGCCAAATCGTGGTTTTATTACAAATTCAACAAAAAGAGGTTTTGAAATGTGGGCTACTTGTTAAATCCCATGCATACCAATACCTTCATTTTGAACATCTAATATAATAATTTCAGTTATAAATACTAAGTAGAAACATTGCTGATGTCAAAGTTTATAAATATTCTGCCAACAACTAAACGTAGGAGAATTAAATAAGACAATAATAGAATACAGAACAAACTGGAAAAGTCATTTAAACTGAATGACAGAACATAGAATACCAAAGGGCCTCATATTCCAGAAGGACGAAGTAACCTAGGTCGCCCAGAGAAAGATGGAAAGACCTTGGAGCCGGAACAGGCTAAAGGGCCTAAACCATGTTGGAGAAGAAGAAGAAGGAAATGAAAATATTATGCCAGTCGTTGTTACGGAATACTGCTAATAACTTTAATTCCCAGCCAATCTGAACTGCTGCTGATGTACGTTGAACGAATTAAGTTACTGATCCTTTAAAATATTTTCTTAGTACACGCCATAAGATCACTTAAATTACTCTTAAGATGAACCTTAATTTGTGTGAAACATATAATGAAAACATTTAACTCGATTTAAAAAACATTTTAAAAACATACTTTAACCATGTAATTATATTAATTGAAACATTATAACATTAAAATGAACAATCGATTATTAATATTTATTCTAGCGCACACAAAGAAATAACCAACCGGCTTTTCGAAACAACTGATCTCTTTCCCGCCAGTTTTTTTAGTACATAACAAGGGCGTTGGAAGGACATTATTCCGTATCCGGGTAGAAGGTATTAAATTTTACAAAACTTACGGAATCGGTGTATTTTTATACGTACGCACTATTGTGTAGTGCGCTGACTTCTTAAAGTACGCAGGAGCTGTTAATTTATTCATAATATTGAACCCTTCTTAACGACCGCTTAGCGATGGCTGACATCTTGTAAGGTGTTAGTGCCAACGCGGTAAAAAACATTGTGGCTAACGGAATGTCGCGAAGCAATGTAAAAGGTAGATAACGTGAGGTGATAAGGGCATGTATAAGATTTGCGGAAATACCAAATCACATAAACAGTGAGGATTAACATGACGTGCAACGATTGTCACCTCAGATTCTCGACGTTTTACTTTCTCTATCACGCACACAGGTAGAGAAGGTACTGCATTCCACCCAAACATTGGATACCGAGATTTCAGTGGAAATATATGCTTTGAGGCACTCTGAATCCAAAGAAATCATTTTTAGAAAAAGGTCCGGGAGTGTCTGTGAAGACCATAACTCGAAAACAAAAAGTTGGATAAATACCAAACTGGTATTTAGGTTAGTATCTTTAAAAGATGCGACTCCAAGATTTTCACCTCAAACTACCCTTTACTTGGAACATTTTTCGAAATGTTTTATTTTCTAGACCATGATTCTAACGATTTCAGTTAAAATACCACACATTAAAGCTTTATACGTGACAAATAAAATGTATATCTTGAATATTTTGGAAATAGCCTGTGAAGTCCTCTTTATTCGGAAGAAATTTTGTATAATCTTGTGTAACTGGTAAGCGTTAAGCGATAGACGAAAACGCACTACACAAAAAAATGCAGATCTCTTTAAAACGCAAAATTTATTTCAAATAAATTTTTTGTGGCATCAACCGTTAGCGACATATCTGTTATTAATGGTTGGGCTTGTTCAATACTTTATTCTTTTTAAGTTCTGCCGATTTTTAGACCTTAAATACGTTAAGAATAAGTGTATTAAAATTCATTCTCTGTATTAGTTCCATTAAACAAATAAAATGACTGTAAGTGCATGTTTTCCATCGCCAAGTTCGTTGTTTGTAATCCATTTCTCTTTCAGATGCTGGCAGCATATATTACCTTCCGCTAATTTTTCACTGCAATGTTGGCAGCAGAATTACGACGATAGCGACGCCACTATGATTGCCTCGTTTGAGATGTGTGTTGTGCTAAAAGTATGTTGCTTGTGAAAACTGAAGAAAATTCGCAATATATTTCATAAATGCCCTGAAAACGTTAAGCAATTGGCGCATTGTGAATTATTATGCGCTTCTGTAGCGTTCAGAAACGATAAATCACTTCGTAAAGGCATGTATGACGATTCCGTAGGTTTCATAGCATTTCATTGCTGCTACCCAGATACGGAATAATGTCCCATTGGAGAATAATAATATAATAATGTTGCAACTTGCAGCGCTTCTTTCAGGTTCTATGATATTTACTTTCTGGCCAACCATTTCATTGCGCCTTGCATTCTTGATGTAATCGTGGAGTGTACGAACAATTTAAAATACGCATGCCTTAATTTGATTGAGGTTGTGCCATAGTACTGAGCCACTACTACGATTCGATTACAAAAGTAGTGCCAGTTTTTTTCCCACACATTTCTCATTTCATGACCAGGAATGGAATTGCAAATTTTCCACTATGAAAACCCCACTGCTTAATTTCAGATTTTATTTTTCCAAAATAAGGCCCTAATTTTGTTTGTCCAATGCAAGCTCGAGGTTAAATGTGTTGTTAGGTTACAATTTTTATGAATTGTGTTTTGGATGCAGTATTTCAATAAAGTATTCATTAATTATGTCTATGTATATAGGTAAATATTTACGGATATTTTTATGTGATCAAACGTTATTCGATCGAGGCTTAGAACATCTGATGTGTTGCATTTAAATGGTTTTTCTTTACCCACTATAATTTATATTCTACAAGCTATTCTTACAAAAGCTCTTTTTATCTGCTTCATATTTATAGGGATAAACATTTGCAGAAATACTTTCTTTCCACGTTTAGTTTTAGGTACAAAGGGGATGCTGGAGGTTGAAGCAATAGTCAGATCTTCAAAAGGACAGTTGCTAATGTAACTTTAAGATTCACCTTATTACTTCAGAAGTGTAAAAGTATTGGAAAATTCATACCAGCAGCAACTAAAACCTCGTAAATGCTTGTCACCAACATTTATTAAATATTAATTGTGTGTTTTAACCAGATATAAAGTTTTTCTATGGTAAATTGTACCTAGCCTACCTTTTGTGTTTTATCAGCTGTACAATATTATACCAATTCATTCAGAATATACAGAACTTAAAGGTTATTCACAGAAAATTTAAGTTATACATTTTATCAGTCAATAAAATATGGTATTTTAATTCAATTTATTGGGGACATTTTTGAGAAAATAAACAAATTACGAAAACTCTTCTACATAAAGAGTAGTTAAGGGTGGGGATTTTCTTGAAAACCTTTGTGTCGCTTCCTTAGAAGATGGTGTAAGTTTGGTATTTATTCGACTTTCGTATTTGAATGATACTGGTCACCAAACATAGGAATTCTTAAGCACCAAGCCAGGACGGAAGGAAATAAAGTTGAATTGTCACTAGACTATAGGCAAGGACCAAGGTAACTTGAGTATGGCAAGGACATGGTGGATAACAAACCATCTCCCATCCTTCGTTCATTCTTTTGGCGTTTGCAGACACACTCGTATCGATTTTTACCTCATTGTCAGTGACCCTTGAACTCTCTTCAATCTCTGTGCTTTGCATTCTATGCAGTGCAAAGATAATTAGTAGATAATTTGAAGCTAATTGCTCAAGAATTTAGACATGGATAACATAAAAGCTTTAAATGTAGATCTGACCTTGTAAATAGAACAGACTATTAACAAAATCTCTCTTTTTAAAAATTGCCTAAGTTGCGTTTTATAATCATTGTGTTGAAATTCTTAATCTGGAACATTCATGGAGTTTTGTCCAACTGGATTCATCATAGCACCAAGTTTATCTTTGGCAATGACTAAAACATATTTACTCCGTTCTATAATTCTTTTGCAATGACTAAAACATATTTACTCCGTTCTATAATTTTTTTAGGCGAGGAAATAGTGAATGAATGTGATAAGTGCAAACCAAATAATCTTAACATATTTTAAACGCTCATCCTGGCGTATAAGAGCGATGTCATAGGCAGCTCATTCCTTATAGTTGATACTTTGACCGCTCCTAGCGGTAGTTTTGGAGGCTTGTAGTTAGTAGCTTTCTCGCTAGAGGGCAGCGGTGCTACCCGCGTTGCATATGTATGGTTTGGCGGCCTTTTTACTTTCTTTACTACGTACTACTGTACGTATAAGTGGGGAAAGTATTGCATTCCGCCCAAAAATTCAATATCAAGATTTCACTGAAAATACACGTTTTGAGGCTCCCTAAATAAAAGAAAAAGCATTAAAAAAGGTTTATGTGTGAACAGTGTAACTCAAAAACGAAAACTCAGTTAAATTCCAAACTTGGTTTTTAAGTTCAGCATCTTCCAAGGTTGTGACATGAGGATTTTCAAGAAAATCCCCGCACTCTAAATTAGCCCTTTACATGGAAAACTTTGTTAGTTTTTATTTTCTCACGAATGGCACTAATGATTTCGACTAAAATACCATTTGTTAAAGATATTTGCATGACAAATGAAATGTAATCTTGAATTTTCTGGGAATAGCCTGTGAAGTTCTCTTCATTCTGTATGACGTTTGTATAATTGGTAGATCGTAACACAGGCTGTTGTATTATTCTGCTCTGCTGAGTCAGCGTACACGCAACTACGCAACAGTCATGTAGTCCGGCTGGAGGGGGAGCGTGATAGCCAATATGTCACTGGGCGGTCATAGCACAAGTGCTTGCGTTCCCTGCCACTTCATTCAGCTTACCCCCAATGCCCAGCTGTATTGCATGCTGCAGGCAGACTCGTGTGAGTTGTGAATACTCCACTGCTCTCTGGCGCGCATCCAAGCTGGATGAGCCTGCGTAACAGATAGGCAAAATTTTAGCACACAAAAAATGTAGATTTAGATAAAAGCACACGGTTTACATCAAATAGTTTAACCATTTCCGAGATATTCTTTGATATTTGTTTGAATTTTCAAATAATTATACTTTTTACAAGTGGTAAGTCGCTCTTCGATTTTTCTCGTGGTCATGCAAAGAGCATAGAATTTCAAAGGGATCCGAATGACAATGAATGAATGAAAGAGATAAAATGATGCTCAAATGAGCCTCCATTATAGAGCTTATAGCTATTGGACATTCTTCTTCTGAGCGTAAGAGAAAACTGTAATCAGATAACTGTATTCGAGATTCGAACTGGGGGTTTTTGTATATGGAACAGACAAATTATCCCTTTCCCCATATCACGAAGGTGGGCGACTTTCGCCCTTTTTGAGCGAAAGGCGCTGGGTCAGTAAATACATATGTGTAGAATTCTACTGGATTATGTTTCAAGAACTTGTTATCGATTAATAAGATATAATTTATTAATCTCAACCAGACTAAATTACAGAGAAGAAAGAATCCTTTTTTTTGGAAGAAATCTCCCTGCCTTCGTGTTTGCTTTTAGTCAGGCAAGGCGCATAACAAATAGGCTATATGTTGGAATTTGAGATGTTTCAAAAGCGTCATATTATGCGAGTGCTACGAACTAACAGCTTCAGAATCAAACAAGTGAGTAGCATTTAAGTGTGTTAAATTCACACAACTTTTCTATCCACTATTGTTTTATTCACTTTTTCCGACTACAACCCATTCTCACAAAAGTTTATTTTTCTCCCTACTTCAGGTTAATCAAGATAAACATTTGCAGAAATATTTTATTACACATTTCGTTGTAAATGCAAGGTGCATATAGGAGTTTAAAGCGACAGCCAAATCTAAAAAGTCTGATTTGTTACATTCACATGACTCTACTACAAACTTTTCTTACAAAAATTTGTTCTTCTATCCATAGAGTGAACTAGAAATCTGATTACATTAGTAAATCTTATTTTATATTTTTTGCAAAACTGGCTATACTTAAGTGATACCAATCTCAAATTGACGATCCGTGAAAAAGCTAGGAGACAGGAGTGTGGCATATGAACAACTACAGTCGTCGAGCTTTATTAAATTAAAGGTATTCTCAAAGTTAAAGGGTACAGGAAACATCTTCAAGGGAGCATTTTCCTGAACGTCCTCAATTAACAAAGGATTTTTATAAAATTTTCCAACACAATGGTGCTCCACCACATTACGGTATCTTTACTCACGCGTAGTTGCTCATACAGTTCCAAGTAGGACATTCGGGTCCTGCTGGATGCCCAGGATACTCATCAGAACAAACAACCCGGGTTATTATTTATTGGGCCACTTTCGGGGTAAATAAAAGTCATTATATTCGCTGGAAAGATTACCAACATGGACTTAACAAAGAAGAGATCACCAAATCTGCTTGTAGCTCACTTCCACTATACTAACAGGCGCTTTACGGAACTGCGAGAACAGAATTTAAATATACAATCAAGCGCTGCTTCTCATATTCAACATATTAGATAACTTCTTCTGGTCCATCCAGCATTTCACATCAAATGTTTGAAGAAATGCCTTTATTACATATTTCGATCTGGATACAAGAGGATACAGTAGGCTGGAGCGAAATTCAAATCTTTTAAAAGTGGGTCGCTATGGGATACGAGCTTTGAAATTCCACGTACCTTGCATGGCCACGAGAAACAAATGAATAGTGACTTAGCACTTGAAAAAGGTATGAAGAATTTGAAAGTCCAATCCAATAACAAAAACATATCCCGGAAATAGCTAATACCACAAAAATGTTATTTTACATAAATTCTTGTTTTAACAAGATCTATATCTTTTGTATAGTACCTAACTGTCTATCTCTTGTAGTTATTCAAAATTACGCAAACTTAATTCAGAATGAAGGGAAATCGCATTCTACATCAAAACGTTTTGCAAATGACCAGGTTTTCATATCTAGCTCAGAGAATGGTTTATAGAACGATTTCGATTAAAAAATTTTAATGTATCAGTCAAGAAAACCATAGTTTTAGCATTCAAAGGTTTAGATCCTTTAAGAGCCAAAATCATTCTGGATGGAAAACCCATTGAACAGGTGAATAGTTTTAATTATATGGGTTGCAATATCTTCTGTTTTAATTTAACCATATATGTGAAACAAAAATACTAGAAAAGAAACTAAACTGAAGTTTTACAAGGTGATGGTAGCTCCCGTGTTTTTGTATGGTTGAAAATTTTGGGTTTTAATTAGAAGAGAAGAAAAGATCATAGAGGCAACCGAAATGAGACTTTGAGAACTGTGGCCATCTGTACACGTTTGGATAGAAGAAAAAAATGAAGATATTAAAAATGAATGAAACATGTTTAAGCTAATGGATAAAATAAGTAAATTTAGAAATAACTGTAAAGAATATCTCCAAAGAATGAAAGAGTATCGCATACCAAAAATCATATTTGAATATAAGCCGAAAGGTGAAAGGAATGTTGAAAGACCAATGAAGAGATGGATTCAACTTTATTTTAAATTTTTTGATGCGTTGAAAACCTATAAGACTGGAACAAGCTTTAAAAGGCTTAACTCGTGAATGTTGATGATAATGAAAAGGGCTTTAAGGATATTTGCAGAAAATTCAATATATACATTTTATTTATCATGCAAATCTCTTAAACATGTAAAGGGTAGTTTACAGTGGGATCATTTTCTTGAAAACGTTCGTGTTGTATCCTTGAAGATGCTAAACTTGAATATCAAGTTTGATATATAACCTACTATTAGTAGGTGTGTAGAGAAACTCGTGTGAATGTAAAATCCTTCTTTTTCTGACAGATGTCTTTTCCTGATCCACATATGCTGTATACGTTTTTATCTGTCACTAAGTAGCGTTTGGCATTTATTTATAGCAGTTTAACTGCATTTCATGTCGTTTTCCATTCCTGGAGTTTATTAATTGTAAGCTCTAAATGGAGTGTGGCCTCCATATGTTTAGCGTTCACACCAGACATGCAACATTAATTTATCAAAAACATGCTGACATGGATTAATTGAAACTATATTGGAAAATAATTCTTTTATAGTAATGGTGTATCGAACACATCTGCTGCTTTTTCTGTTTCTGCCAACTGTTTATGGTTCATCAATGACGCAGTTCATCACTGACTTCTTGAAGCTGCAATGGAAGATGAAACCACAAGGCGGTGTTCATCTGTTTCAGTGCTGGTCAACAGGTAAATAATAGTGCATACTACATTAGGTGTTCGAAAGTATCAGAACATCCCTCTGAAATCTTTTTTGATGTTTGTTCCATGGATCCTTCGGCATCCATTGTCCGTTTGAACCACGCTTTGCCTTTATGACAATCTCCAGTCTTGGAAAGTTGAATCAGATTTGAAAAGTTCAGCATCAGGAACTCGATGCTCGGACCTTCGGCTCTCCGTGCAGATGGTCTTATCCTTAAGCTACCATAATGAGACGACTGTACTTGCATTAAGCCTTCTACGCATTGTTTTTAATGCATATTTATTTATTTTAAACTAATATGTCCTCAACATTTTCAGATTCACTGAAGCTTCTATTACGAACTTCGAGCCGAATGCTATACTTTCTTCCTCTACCTTAAATAAGTGACAGGAGTAATAAGAAAAATCCCAAATTTTCAAACTTTTAAGATAATATGCTTTATTGAGTAGAACTCAAACAGTATTTAAAAAACGGCTAATTCAAAGTAAAAGTTAATTTGATACAAACAGTATATTTGATTTCTTCCAAGAAGTTTTTACTCATCTCTTATATTTTCGCAGCTACAGAAAATTTAAGAAAAATCGAGAGACCTTTACAAGCTATTAAAAGAAAGGGGAAGAAAACCAAGGTATGTGAATATCTCAAACGTTTGATATTGTAATAATATTACTTAAATTTTAAGAACGAATAAGATCCCCATTTTTAGGGAAGGTCAATGAAAACCTTCCCCTTGCACACTTCAAATATATAGGATTTAAATAGGAAGATTTGTTTTCATCCGACTTTTCGATTTTGGTTCAGACTTTTCGCAGATGGGCAGAATGTGACGGACATTGTGTGTGTGTGTGTGTGTGTGTGTGCGCGTGCGTGTGCGTGCGTGTGTGTGTGTGTGTGCGCGCGCGCGCGTATTTCTCGTAAAACGTCGATACTCAATTTTTGGTTAAAATGCAACCTGCATCTACTTCAGGAAATTCGTAGAGAAAGAAATAACTGCGTGTGTTTATCTTCAGAACAATAGCCTAATTTAGTTTATTTAAAAATAAAATATATTATGTAAAAATTCAAACGATCCTTCTCTGCTGATGACAAATTCACGTATATCAATATCAAAAGTGACTCTTTTGTTCATATTTTGTTATTCACGATCCTTTTTTGTCTAGGAAATATTGCGAAATAACCATAAGTGCTTAGTCACATACAACATTCGGAAAGAGCACTTAGGTGTTTAACCATAGTAAGGCTCTAGCGGTGGAAAGATAAAAGGGGAATCGCGAACTTCGCTTCGAGTCTCCGCAGAGGTAACATCTCTACGCTTCGCCGAGATCGCCGAAATGGGGAGAAGAAGAAATCGTCGAGCCGCTGATGGATCCACCTGCTTCCCCGGCTACCGCTTAGAAGCTCAGCGCTCTTAAGCCTACTCCGGCCGCAGACAACGCCGTCTCGCCGGCAGCTACACCGGCATCCGCCGGGAAAGCTGCTTCGCCTGCACCGCTGACTGGGCCTAGCTATGCCTCGGCCGCTGCTTCGCCCTCGCGCAGTACTGCAACGCCGGAGCCTGATGTTTCAGCACCACAGCTTGCCACCAGCCCTGTTACTGCTACACAGGGCTGTAAGACGCCACCGACTACCGCCGGCTTACCTCCACTAGTGAGCTCGTTCTCACCGCAGACGCACCCTCCTGCAGATGCATGCCACAGTGTTGTCATCTGTGGAGTGCCGAGAGACTTTCCAGTGCACTTCGTGCTGGATGCTGCAAGACACCACTGGCGCTCTGCTATTCGGGCCTCCCGAATTTCTTCAAACAGAGGGCCAACACCGCTGGTACGCCTCCATTTGGGTTCCGTTTCGGACGCTCAGGCGGCCTTGGGGTCAAGCCTGCCTCTGCTTGGGCAGTGTTTGCGCATCGAGGCCAGCAGGAGTCAACGTCTGGTACCTTGCCGCCGCTGTTGTGCCTTCGGTCACACAGCGGAGGCATGCAACGCTGCACCTCGGTGCTATTACTGCGGGGCAGGTTACCTCACAGCAAACAGAAACCGCCCACGACCTTCGCCGACGACGCCGATTCTGCGCCACCTGCTCCGGGCATACGCACTTCACAGCTCAGTGCCCCCTGTACCCCCGGAGTAAGCAACCAGCTGGGTCAGCTATGACGACGACCACACAACTGCCTCCGCCGACGACGCCCAGTGAAAGGGCCAAGCCTCAACGAACAGCTCCTGGCTCTACTCAACCAGATCTGCAAGCCACTCTGGCTGCAATGCAGTCCACATTCCAGGACTTCACCTCACGCCTGGCTGCGCTACGCTGTGCAACCATTTTTTTTCCGTGGGGGGAAAAATGCATTATTGCATTCGACCCCCAGCCGGTGTGCAATGGCTGGGGGGATATGTGGGGCTCGCCGCTCAGAAGCGGAATACCCACTAAAAAACCCTACCACGAGTTAATTGTATATTGCTGTGTGTTAACGTGCATTTGTTAGCATGCTTTTTGTCGGGTCCCGCATAGCACCCCGGTTAGTAAGTGAATAGCTACTTAGCTGGCATGCATTGCATGCGAGCGCGTCAAATGTTACTTGCTGGTATTGCCCATGGAACCTGAACAATACCAGTGGGTTATTTGCGTATGTTTCTTATATTGCTAGTATTTGGTTAATAATGCCTAAGATCTAAAATGTGTGTTGTTTGCAGGGAGTGCCTGCGTGTCACATGACTTAGCATTAACTTACTGCTAGGTTGTACTATTATTGTGTTATATTAGATTTAGATAAATTGAAAGGTTTTGTATTGTGTCCTGTGCAGTCAATTGGGCACAGGCGTCTGTCTTGAGATCCGGCCTTCTGGGTCCTTCGTTGAGCTCGTTGTCCTGATGGTAACCATTGTCATCTGTGTGAACGACTCCATAATGCAGCGGCCCGTCTTACGCTGCGCACGTCGTTCACGTTGGGAGGCCCCTTCTCCCGGGCCGCCTCAGCTGTTGCTGAGGACTTGAGGGCTCTGCGACGGGCGTGGGCTGAAACAGGGGTAGAAAGCAAGAGAAAGATTAGTGCTGGGATATAGAAATAGGAAGTCCTGTGTCAATGTCCTTGTCATGGTTGGAGTAGATTGTTTAAGAACTGTTGGATTTGTTCTTGCGTGTCGTCTTGGGAAAGCGTCCTATCGAATAGCGAGAGTGGTCTGTTATGCTTGTAATTTACTGAATCGTAGTTGCCTAATGCTTTGATTAGATCATTGTGGTGTACGCGTAAGCTTTTGTACACGTCGTAAGCTAGCTTTTTAACGAATTCTTCTACTGTATGCATTTTAAGTTCCTCGTGGAGTAAATCAGATGGTGCTACGTACGGTACCTTAGCTACCATGCGCAATGTTTTGTTTTGAAATTGTTGTAGTTTTTTTATGTATGTTTTGGCGGCATACCCCCAGACAGGTGCAGCATAAGTAAATATTGGTCGTATTAGTGTTTTATATAAAGTGAGACCCATGTTGAGATTCAGCTGGGTGTCCATGTTGATGAGCGGGTAGAGCTTGCCTAATTGGGCGTTTGCTTTTCCCCGTAATTGCGTGATGTGTTTCTTCCACGTTAGGCCTTGATCCATTTTGAGGCCAAGCCAGGTTACCGTGTCCTTCCACTTTATGTTTTCACCGAATATGGTAAGCGGTGGAAGCTGGTGTTTCGGGAATCTGTGGTTGTTTCGTTTTGTGAATATTATCGCTTGCGTTTTGGGGGCGTTTACTTTAATGCGCCAGTTTGTGAACCAGTCCTCCAAACTATTGAGGCTGTTTTGGAATCTTCTGTGAATAAGTTCGGTTTTGCCCGATTGTGTCATAATTGCTGTGTCGTCCGCGTAAATGTATAAGTTTGTGTTAGCTGTTTTTGGAATGTCGTCGATATATATATTGAACAGTGTCGGCCCGAGCAAACTCCCTTGTGGGACTCCTGCTCTGATTGGTCGCTTTGTAGAAAGATGGTTGTTAACTTTCGATTGAAATGTTCTGTTGTTTAGATAATTCGCTATAAGTTTGATCAGCGAGTCATGAATGTTAAGCGTTTTAAGTTTCTTTAATATCCCGGCGTGCCATACTCTGTCGAACGCACGTTCAACGTCAAGAAACAGTGCGCCTGTGGATTTTCTTGTATTGAATCCATACGTGATATTTTCCGTTGCCCTGAGTAATTGTAGGGTAGTTGAATGTTTGGCGCGGAATCCAAACTGTTCTGGGATTAATGTATTTTGTTTAATTAAGTGAATGTTAAGGCGTTTGAGTATCACTTTTTCTAGTAGTTTGCCTATTGTGCTGAGTAGACTAATTGGTCTGTAGTTGTGCGGGTTGGACAGATCTTTCCCTTTCTTGGGGAAGTGGGCCACTGTGGCCAGCTTCCATCTGTCTGGAAAGCGCCCGCTTGTTAGCACGAAGTTAAAGATTTTCGAGAGTAGTTTTATTGCATCCTCAGGCAAATTCATGAGCACTGAGGTAGGAATGCTGTCTGGGCCAGGGGCTTTTCTCTTCTTGAGATGCCTGATTAGCCATTTAATTTCGCTTGGGCATGTTTTACGTATCATGTTGTGTGTTTCTTGTTCTTTGTAGTTTTCTGTTTCCGCCTCCGTGACTGCCGTGAAAAGTGGGCAAGATGGAGTGGGATTGGGAGTTAGTGTTTCTTGTAGCGCATCCGCTAGCGTGTTCGCTTTTTGTTGGTCAGTTGATGCGATTTTTTGGTTGTAATGTAATGGGGGAATGTGGGCCTTATCTTGAGTTAGATAACGGGCTATTCGCCACACCGAGTCTCCCTCATAGTTGAGGTTGTCGAGTGTGTTTTGCCATTGTTGGGATATGAACTGTGTAGTTCGTTCCCTGACGAGTGCGTTGAGGTGTCTGAAGTATTCTTGGTCCACCAGATGCCTCGATTTCTGCCATTTGCGCCTGGCACGATTTCTTTCTTGCGCTAACATGTGTATGTCTTGCGGAAGTTGCGAGTTATTTGATTTCGGTTTGGTTACCGGTACCGCTTCTGTGGTTGCGGTTTGGATAGCTTTTTCTAGTTGTTCGACAGCTATGTTCACATTTTCAATGGTGTTAGGTTCTGCTGTAGGGAGGTGTTCGCTCACAATCATTGCGAACTTGTCCCAGTCCGCTTTGTTGTAGTTGCGGCGCTGGGCAGGGGGTTCTTGAGTTATAGAACCCTCCAGAGTTATCATGACCGGTAAGTGGTCAGAGGATAGCTCATTTTTGACCTGGAGGTTTATTCTGCGCGTTAAGTTGCGTGTGATTGCTATGTCCAGGATTTCTGGGCGCTGGTTTCTGCTGAAAGGAATGTATGTTTGTTCGGCTGGTGTGTGAATTATATAGTCCGAGTTGTTTTCTAGGTTTAGGAGGGCGGATCCTTCGCGGTTGGTCTCGTTGCAATCTCAAATTTGGTGTTTTGCGTTTAGGTCGCCTGCAATTATTGCCCTGTTGTTTTGCTGCATGAGTGCATCTATGTCTGCTGTGTCTAGTGTGCCTGGTGGAGCATATGCCGCCGTTACTAATACGCGATTTTGATCTATGGTTGTGTATATACTTGTGGCTTCAAGTGTTCTTAGCTGAGGTAGCGGTGCTAAATCGTGAGCAATGTTTTGTTTTATTGTTGCGGTTCCTCCTCCGCGCCTGTTCCTGTCATTACGGTGTATTGTATATCCTTTTAGGTTGAATCTGTCGCGATCACAGAGATGGGTTTCGGTAATTAGCGCTATGTGTGTATTGTGTTGCGAGAGAAAGTCTTTTAGTTCGGTCTTTCGTCTGCGCACTCCTCGGGCATTCCAGTTAGTGATATTTAGGATGGGTGTGTGATTCATAGGAAGCCTGGAGAGGTAAGGAGCTGGAAGAAGTCGCGGTACGAGGCAAGGATGGAGCGGGTCTCCGACGGTCCCAACGTTGCAGAAGTTCCAGGATCTGCATGCTGGACTCTCGAAGGTCATCAGAATCCCAGCCTGTGCGGAGGATGTGGTGGTAGGTGTTCCTCTGGTGCTGGAGTCTCGGATCTGCGAGGGTCTCTTCTCTCGTCGGCGCCTCCCTCGCAGATTGACGTGGCTTACCTGGTGGTTGGTTGGGTTTCTGAACCCTAGGCCTTTCCACCCGGGCGGTCGCTTCCGCCGGCAACACCGTCACACTGGAGGAGGGAGGCATCCGCGCCGGAGCCGCCCCTCGCGCACGGCCCACCACTTTCCGCTCGCCCGAGCGACCACCATTTCCCGAAAGGTTGCGCGCCGCTGCCACCTGTCTCTGATACTCGGAACAAGCCCGGTACCTGGCCCCGTGGCCCGAAGTGAGACACAGAGCGCACTTCCTCTCGGGGATGGGGACGCCGCAGGTCCGCGAATCGTGGGGAGCCGTGCACTTAGAGCAGACCACCGCGCTCGCCGTGCACTTCTCCTCTGTGTGCCGAAGCTGCTGGCATCGGCTACACTGCACCGGGATAACCGGTCTACGGTACGGCTCCACCTTCACTGGAAAGTGAAGCACGTACTCGCGATGCCGCAAACGGTCTAGGTCGTCCGCCGTCGCCAGGTCCACCAGGTAGAACGGAAGAGGCGTTCGGGCCCGGTTGAACCGTCGTAGTTGCACGACCCGAAGCACTGAAAAGTGCTCGGCACGCAACTCTGCCTTAATGGCCTCCTCCGCGCCGTCAAAGTAGACGTGCTTCACCACAGCACGGAAGGTCTGGCGGTCGTACCTCGTCGTCATGGTGAAGGTTACCCTGCGCTCCCGCAGAAAGGCAGTCAACAGCGCGTAGTCCCCAGCGGACCTGGTGCGCCCGAGGAAGTCCCGAGAAATCGGGGTCCTCGAAATGACTTACCCTTCGTTGGGGTGCAGGGCGTCGAACTCTTGCAGCGTCTGAAACAGAGTCACGTGGGTCTTGGACACATAGATGGGAGGTTGGAGACGGGAGGAGAGGGCTTGGGCGTAAGAGGAAGGAGGGCGCCTGGGGACTGGGTTGGGGGTTGGAGCGGGTTGAGAAGGGGAAGGAATAGGAAGGAAACCAGGAGGAGGTTTGACGGGATGGGCAAGAAGGGCAGGGATGGGAGAGGACGGGCCGGGGATGGGGGAGACAGGATGAGGAGGTGGGGTGGGCTGAGGGACACAGGAGCGGACGGAAGAGGACGAGGATGAACGGGAAGCAGGGAGTGGGGTGTCAAGGGCGGCAACGGAGATGGGAGAGGTTGTGACGGACAGGCATGGAGTAACAGCGGAGCTGTTATCCATGCCGGCAGGGTGGGGTGGGCAAGGGGTGGCGGGGGGAGCAGAAGGAGCAGAGGAACGGGGTGCGGAGGGAGCAGGAGAAGGGACAGTTGGAGAGGAAGCAGAGGATTGTCCAAAGCGCAGCTGAGTCTTGACAACCGCTTGCCTGGTGACTCGCACTTCCGATGGAGAGTGCTTCTTGAGCTTTCGCTTGGCCATTGGGTGGTGGAAGGTAACGCAAGATATAATAGAACACTGGAAAAAGAAGAGTAGAGAAAGCTTAAGTTTTACCTATCGGGGGGCTTAGCCTATAGAAAGAGGAAAAGATAGAGCAGTAGAAGAAAAAGAACAGCTAGTGGGCGCTAAAAAGCCCGAAAAGCAGAGGTCCTACCCGAAGGCGCCGAGATTCCAGTCAAAAGACTGTTAGCAGCGGACGTGCTTTTCTACCCAGTTAGACTGTTGGTATTCACAGGCAAGCCTGTATGTCTTTGGCTCTAGGCCTGGGCTATGACGGGCCGATCCAGCGGTGGCAGCTTCTTTGCTGCGAAGAGCTTCCTCGCCGCTGGCTCGGTGTCGCTTCGCTTGTCTCGGCTGGGCTCGTTGCTTGTAGATCGTTCCTCGTCGGCTCCCGTGCAACCATCACGCGCCTTGCGGCATTGGAGGCCAAGCAGCGGACCTCGGCCAGGGCAATTTTCATCCTCACATTGAAGATCACGGACCTACAAAGTGATGATGGGATCCTCGCATCGGTCCAGCGCAAGCTGGAACGCATTGAGGGATATCTCGTCGAACCAGACGACGCCGAGGATGGATGCGACGACTGATCCACGCGACTTGAAGCCCTTCAAGCTTCAGTTGCGTGACTTCGAGAGCTTCAGACCGAAGCCAACACTACATCTCCAAATCCAAAACAGAACTACAGCACACTTTGAAGTATCACGAGTTCCATGGTGACATGAACTTACTCAGCCTCACAATAAGAAGAATCTTCAAAGAAGAACTCCGCCTCCTTAGGCAGCTTCAAGACACCGATTCACAGGACTGGCCGGACGCTGCACCTAGAGGCCACGCTAGGCAACACAAGCACTACTAAACAGTATCACACTCCACTCACCGCGAGGGCAGGCAGGGCCTTGTCCAGCTTGCTTACTGCCACATTTTTCTTCTCATACTTTTCCTTCTTAAATCACCTTCGAATTCCCAAGGGCGCAAGTAGGGCCTCGATCATGCTTGCGTCCTGGCACCTTCCTTCACCCGGCTTAGGCCATGCCTGCCAACCAATACCTATCACCTTGAATCCGCAGGTGCTTAATGCGGTACTGCCTCATCTTCACCCTTGACTATTCCCTCTCCGGTGGAGGAGTTTTTAGTGGGTATGCCGATTTGTCGGCTAGTCCCACACTCTCAATCCCGACTCCCATCGGGACTGAGGTTAGTGATTAAGTCATTTTCTCCTCCACTCGAAAAAAAAGCATGTCCACCAAATGACATGCATGGGGAAGCGCATATATGCAAATATGTCGAAAACTACTTGCACTGCTATAAAACTTCTTTGGCGCAAGTATGTATTTTAATGAGCTCTATGTGGTTACAATACTAAGCATTTGCCTATTCCTTATGATTTGCTAGTTTGCAAAATTATATAAAATTCTTTAAGCATGAAGAGGACTTCACAGGTTATTCTTGAAAATTCAAGGTACAGGAACACTTAAAGTATCACATTAATATTTCAAATACATATTTTAATTTTAAAAAAATCTTAGACATGCTTTCTATGTAAAGTGATACATTGGGGGTACCAGATTTTGAAGATGCTGAACTTCAACACCAAGTTTAGTATTTTTATCCGGCTTTTTGTTTCTGAGCTATGCTGCTCACAGATATACTCATGCATCTTTTTCTAAAAATGCTTATTTTGGGTTCACTGGACCCTAAAAGGCACATTTCCTGTGAAACATATAGATTTTTTTTTAAAAAGCGTTATACCGTAGGTAGGCGGTACAGATCTTTTACTCTATTAATTGTTACAGAGTCCCAATGGAGGTTCATGAGAGAACTATCATCCAACAATATCCAGAGTTTCATAATGGAACTTGTCAACAATGGGGTTGAATTCAACAATCTGAATACACAAATATATAACGATATCATAATAGATGCTTCTTGCCCCGGAGCTCTGCAGCTTCTCTCGTGTGTGAGTATATTATAAATTATAGAAATCTGATATGTTACAATCATACAACTTTCTCTATCCAATGACAGTGTTGCATGCGTAGGACGGAAAGCTATAGTTGCCGTGAAGGCAGTTGCAAGCAAGTAGTGGCTTAGCGCGAATCGGGCGACACATTATTTTGCTGTTGTACGTTCACGTGCACTACACAATTAGTATCTTATTTTTCGTCGCTGGAATCGCTTTAGAGCCCGAATCCCGAAGGTCTGCAAAATGGAGTAATAATTATCAAATTTCACTGTTGAACAGCAAGTTTACACAAACACACATTGAAACAAGTTACTGTTGATTGGATATGGAGCTTATGAGTATGACGTCGCAGAATTTTTGTTACTGTGCAACCGTCGTCGTTCGTGGCTGGGACTCGAACTTGAATATTCTTTACTCATGAGGGGGAAAAAAATAAGGGACTTGAAAGAGCATTGCAATTATTGGAAAATTTAAATGAACAACAGCGAGTATTTTGGAAACGGTTAAAGTTACGAAAATCTTATTTAACGGAAATTGTATATCTTAATGCGATCTATATTTTATAGAACAAACTTTTATTTGTCTCTTATGTTTGTATGTTATATAAAATTCGAAAATAATGAAGACTTCTGAGGCTATTCACAGAAAATTAAAATATATGCGTTTTAGTGGCAATATAATTAAATCAAATATGATCTTTTAGTCAAAATCCTTTATATACATTTTTAGAAAATAAGTAATAAAGAAACAAATTCCCCGTGAAGAATGGTTGAAGATCGGGGGATTTTCTTGAAAATCTTAATGTGGCATTCTTTACGGTGTTTGACTCAAGTATGAAATTTGGTATTCATTGACTTTTCATGTTTGAGTTATTTCATATACATACACACTCGCGCGCGCACACATTTTTTGCTGTCGCGGGTTCAAATCCGGCGGAAGGCGATGGATTTTTTCAGGCGTAAAAATCCTTAGCATGGCTTCCTTCGGAAGAGAAGTAAAGCTGGTGGTACCGTGTCGTAGATTTGCCCACGTAAAAGAACCTCAAGCCTGATAAAGAGCCTTCTGAGCAAAATTACCGGTCTTTCACGCCCAATATAGAATGGGACGCTAAGGACCAAGCAGTTAAAGAGCGTCCATAAATAAAACTCAATTTAATTTTAACATATTTTTCTAAACATGTTTGTATTCTTAGTTCCGGTGAAATCTCGATTTCGAATTTTTGATGGAATACAGCATTTCCTGTATCTGCCATAGGTAGGTATACGGTGTAAAAGTTCAAACCCATTTTTGAAGTGTTAAGTATGTATCAGGAATGTCCAGAAAGTATGTAATGGTTATAAAAGTAACGGGAACACTGCAAGATATAATAGGATAGTGCAAGTTTATAATAGGGTGGTGCGTTAAATCAATCACGTTCAGCTAATCTCTAAATTTAAATTACTCGACAGATGGTTATTAGCTAAATCAAACACAAGTTTTAATACAAAAGTGGAAAGGCCTCTTGGGAGCATTTCACGCAGGCGGAACACAGGTTCAAGGTGGAGCAGGGTTGAAACTCTACACGCTCCCTCCTAATGTTTAATGGAGTCCCTCCCACGTACGTGCGCAGAAATCATTTCAAGCTACATCCGCTATCAAGACTTCGGAACAATAATTGGTTACGTTACACTGTTATTATTATTATTTGTGTCAAGCAATTGCGGTCCTGATTAAAATAAAGAGAAGGCAGAGGGGAGAAGCAATCTGGGCAGACAGTGACGTGTGATTGGTGACTGGCTCACACTTCAACAATAATACGTCACTACCTGAACAGTTCACTCTACTGGCTCACACTTCAACAATAATACGTCACTACCTGAACAGTTCACTCTTCCTATCTCCTCAGTTTTAATCGGGCTCTAATTGTAAGTATTTTGGCACAAATAACGAAGAAGAGACATGAGCGCAGAACGGACATGCCCTTCCTTCCGCCGAATAGTGGTAGAGAATTTGAGAGAGAATTGGTGGAGAAACCACTCCTCTTAGTGTTTTACAATGCAGAAAGCTGTTGCTATACGCTTTGCAGTACTGTAATGCAAGTTAACTTTAATTTTCCATATCTAAATAATAATTGTAAACATAAAAGTCTTTGATTTTTTGTTTTGTTTAAGGGCGCTCAACTGCTAAAACTTTTTGATCAGACTGTAAAGCTAAGCTACGACTCGAATGACATTATTTGACGGAACAGACAACGGTGTTTCCTATCATTTAAATCCAGTTACCTACCATCAACGCATCGCTTCGTGCATGATATTTGCATATAATGCAAAGTCACGCATCTAAATAATAATAATAATAATAATAATAATAATAATAATAATAATAGTAATAATAATAAACAGCCAACTGATACAAAGCTGTCGTATTCATAATCGAACATCTGCTTCTCAATACAAACATATTTGTTCATTTCCGATAATCTGAAACTAAACTATTTGAGTAGCAATCATTTTTCTTTATGGACTACATGAAATTCACAAAGAATTGGAGTAGTTTAAGTTGGTTTAATAAATGATATCTTTCAATTCTCTGTCCAAGGCAAATGCTTCGAGAATCTTTACGCCAAGAAACAGATGGCTCATATATCTACCAGAAGAGCATACAGCTGTTGATTTTGATGGTTCTGCCATTCCACTGGACATCGAGGTTGTGCTAGCATATGATACATCCAAAAATGAGATAATTTTAGAAGAATTATACACGCTTGGTAACATACTCATTAGAAAACAGATTGCCAACTGGAAGGAAGGCCGTATTAACTTTGTTCAGTCGCCCATCATTTCTCGTAGGAGAAGTAACCTTCATCAACTGACACTGAAAGTTGCCACAAAGGTAAGTACAATCACTGTAGTAGATTTAAGCAAGACCGAGTGAGCCCGAAATACAGCCAGCTAATTAGGCTGCAGGCATGGTTAAATATGGCCGAATGCAATTAATACCATGGCTGAATTCTATATTTGATGCGAGTATGGAGCTAAACTTGCATTGTTTATTTTATTCAAACTCTGTCTTTTGACAAATGGTATACTTCATCTGTTTTTAAATTATCCATGTTATATAATGCTATGTCATATATTATTTTACGAAGAAACGAAGCAGCACTTTTATGCTTTGTGTAATGTTGTTTTAATAATAGTGTCAAATTAAAAATTGATATATTTTGAACCTCAAGGATACACTTTTTATGTTAACCTTTTGCTAAGGGTATTATTACAATTTTTTCTCCTTCAATGTTGCCAATTCTCTTCCAGCGAAGCACGTAGTTTCTGTTGTTCGTTGTGTTAACTTCAGGTGAAATTGAGTTCTTTTGTACGATTTCCCGTTATTATTGCTATGGTTGGTCTTATATAGCTATTTAATAATATGTGCTTTAACGAAAGAGTATTTCTCACAGGTGATAATGTTTAACACACGTTCTCAGCAGCGACACAGACCGGGCAATACTGTCGTTCCTGGCCGCTGGAAAGAATGGCATTGCTATAGTGCAGTGCCTTTGATTTATGTCAAGGTCTTAAACCGCCTTATATGAGTATCGGCCGAGGCGGCAGTGACTTCGTTATACCACTGCCCAGCAGCGGCGCAGGACTGTCAAGGGTACGCTTACCAGCTTGAGCTGTCTCAGTCGTTGCTTTGTCTTCGTGTTGTGCAGTTCGAAAATACGTGTGTTGTGTGTGATTTCCATGGGAATGTTATTCTCTTATTAGTCCACGGAAATACCTGGAAGAGAGGAAGAGTGAGGGGGAGGCGAGAATGATATATCTGCGGATGTTCAGCTTAACAATAATCGTGTTGTACATCTGTTAGTTAAATCCTCTGATGAATGAGTGGAACGCTTGGCTTTCTTCTGGTGGACGATGTATGTTCTGGTCAAATAGAAAGCCGGTTATTGTAAGTAATTACTAGTAAATGTGGACAATATTTTTCAAACAGACTGATGTAGTTTGGCTTACAAATTTGTCAGGTGAATGTTTACAATTACCATTTACCTTTTGTAAAAACTTGAAATGTATGGTCACTCTAGTTTACACGTTTTCCAAATGGGTAGCCGTAGCATTACTACGTATATATAATTTCATATTTGCGGGATCTAAGACCTAAGCTTTGGATCATATGTAAATTGTACTATCCTAAATCCCTTTATTAACGCAATTCTCATATTTCTTAAAATCAAAGTGCAAATACTTAAGCATTTCCATCATTAAAGCGTATAAATTCGTTAAACTAGGTAAACATTATATTTGTAAAGTTTTCTGCTTTCATAATCTTTTCTTTTTGCATGCCGTGCAAAATAATCATTTATTGCTTTTTCCAATGTAGTATAGACTCTTGTGTTTGTGTGTGTATCGCATTTTGAAAACCTCTATAGGAAAAAGCACTATACGATCAGTGTCCTTTTTGGGTTCTAGTCCTTTCAAGGATGGTCTGATCGAACTTAGAGGTTGACAACGCTAGATAGCTCAGATTTGGAATGCTTATCACAATAGGATAAGGTTCCCATAAGGTTTTCATTAAACAGGGGGACTTTTGGCAAAATGCTTATTGAAAACCTGGGATATTTTGAAAAAAACATGGGACGGATCGAAGTTTAGATAATTAACCGCTTCCCATTGTAAATATGCCGGCATTTTCAGAAACTATGATTTTAAATCGTAATATTTAAATATGTATGTGTATGTTTATTGTAAGTTTTAAGTGCAGGCAAGTAAAATTTAATATAAAATTATTTATATTTATAAGAGTGATCAATAAAGGAATAGAGAGACAAATTAAAGGAAAATTATTTGTATTTGTAATTTTCTTAACATCTTAGGAAAAAAATTATCTCTGCCATGATCATTCATGAAAAGCTAATAATTTACAACATTGACTGCAAATAAGAATGAAAAATTTAAAATCTAACTACAAAATCTGAAATTTAATAGAACCAAAACTATACATTTTGAACACAACTTACTTGCTATTCTTTAGGATCTTCAGAAACAAATTTATCTCTGGTCCAGTACTTGTCAGATTTGTGGCTTTCTTCAAGCATTTTGGTTTCTTTTCATATTACATCAAAAACTTTTTTACAGGGTAATAACTTTATATGGATCTTCACAACTATTAATGCTTTCACAGTCTCAACTTTCAGTCTGTTTCTCTCATTAGATTACATAGAATTTACTAAAGAAAATATACGTTCTACAGGTGCTTTACTTCCTGCCAAACATGTGACAGTGTCCTATTTTTAATGCTTACCTATAGTAAATACTGCATTCCATCTAAAGTTAGCATTTATACCACATTCGGCATAATTATACTTATATATCGATTGATAACGACAACTTCAATACACTTCACTGAATCGGTGACACGACGTCTACGCTCTTTGAATTGGAACAATCATTACCCAGAATTTCTTCTTCCTGCGAGAAAGCAGGAAGTTATGTCATATCACCAAACCAAAGAATACACTTTGTATACATAAAAGCCAGCGATATTATAAAATATTCACGTAACAATCATTTCAATTTAATTGTGCGTAAAAATAAACAGAAAAATCTGAGCATCACACTATTCCAATGAAACAAAATATTCCAAGAGAAAAAAAAACCGGGACATTTGGGCGTCCTGAAAGAAGTTGTCAGGATACTGGGACATTTTGCTAAAAATCGGGACTGTCCCAGGAAAAACGGGAAAAATGGGAACCCTACAATAGGAGTGAAATGGTGTATCAATTCGTCTGCATTGCTAAATGTCTCTCTTGCTAATAATTGTGAACATTTACTGCATCTACTACTATCATAATATACAGGGTAGACGATTTGAGTTGAGACTGTACAATATCTCCAAAACTAACGTTGTAGAAAGAAATGTCTTGAATAAAAGTTCTTTGATAGTGTGGGAGAAAGTAAATGCCATTAGTCGTGTTTTATTTGGAGGACGTTGTGTTGGTCATTTTAGGGTCAATTTAATTTGACACTAATTGTAGGTTCCCATTTAAAAAAAAAAGTCTGTCTAAGATGACTATCATAATGTCCTCCAAACAAAACACGACTAATGACGCTTGCTTTCCCCCATAATATCAAGCAACTTTAATTACTTCTATAGAATTAGTTAAATAAATACTTCCTACATATACCGTACAAAGGATAATTAAAAAAATATGTATATTATTGTTCCAGGTGGAAAATAACAGTATGTTCGGTGACGCCTCTCGCATGGTGTTGGAGCATGTTTCAAGTTTTCTTAATATCAGGTATGTTACGGAGGTGAGCTATGTTGTGCAAATACTCAATATATCGCAAGCTCATCACACATGAAACAAAATAATTACATTGCATTTAAATTATTAATAAAGCAATCGAGAATGACGGTGCTTAGTTTGGTATTGCTCATTAGTCTAATATCAAATACCGTAAAAGATTTCAATTAAGTAGCTCATTTACGGCTTTATGTTGTATGTGATAAATAGGATCTTACAACGTATGAGGTTAGGAGGATGGCGTCGCCGATGCAGTTGATATAACAGGAGCGTTGCATGAATATAATATTGCATTTCGGGGGCTCGCTTCCGCCTGTATTAAAATGCAGGTTTCGCAATGTTAAGTGCCATAATTTTGTGGTCGAGTAGTATTGCATCTTATGTTTATATCTGACACGCCTCAAACAGGTTCTAGAACTGGAGACTAATATGACGGATACCGAGCGGGATGGCTCAGGCAATAACGTCTGTGACCCTCATTCGTGAGGTTGTGGGTTCATTCTCGTCGTCGACCTTCCTGACCCATGGGTTTTTTTTTCGGAGGTTACCCAGGTCGCCAGGCAAATGCTGGGAAGGATCATTACATCCCGCGTATTTCCTGCCCTCCATGTCATCTCCATTCTCATTTCAGTTCACCTTTCATCTGCTTGGTTTCTTTCAGAGTTACAAGTGTCGGCAGGAGGTCTCGGCATGTGCGTGGCAGGAGAAAAGGATGCTCTGAGGAAACGTTTGTCCCCCTGGCTGCGAACGATCTCCGGGTCTGGCTCCCCACCAGGGGATGTGTAAGCCCCAGGGGGAGGGGAACCGGTTGCACCAGTCACCACCCGGGGAGTTAAATCTGTAAGTGGTAGGGACCCTGCCCTCTGCCTGTCGTGCCTCGGCCGCCCTCTGTCTCCTCTCACCTCGTCCCTCTCTCCCGGGGGCAACTCGACAGGGACCTAGGTACAAAAGATCTGGGTCGAAGTGCTAAGTCTCGCTCCGCTTTAGTCCTATCCTATCATCACGGATTTAATATAGACACACATAGCGCAATAAAAGAACTTTTGCGACCTCTTCTTCCTAACCTTAAAAGCTTAGTTTGGTACTTCCTTTCTACTCTACAATTTTCTGCACATTGTTTTGTCGGCAGCCAGTATAACTGCCTTTGTTATCCAATATCACCTTTTAAAATGTAGAAAGTTATGTGATTTACGGTTCACACTTATGAGACGTAGGTAACCTTCATTCTCATCGTGTTGGTTTGGTAAAAGTGATGTATTTTTCTTTGACACGCCTTACGTTGCAGCGCTTAATGTAAACATTTAACAATTTTCACAACTCATCTTACCTCTCCCTTCCAACCTGGCCAACTCTCTCATGAGCTCAAATGAGTAAACGCATGAAAATTAGTTGTATATGGTTACATTTAATGTGGTAGATAATAACAAAGCAAAAGTGAATTATATGGAAGGAGGATATTGCATATATACTTATAATCAGGCATTTGGATTCTTCAGCATTTGGCTTCAAGTTATGTACACTAAAATCATTACACCACAAATAATCAGTAATGATAATGATTCTAATGTAGATAAGAGAGGCCAAGGGTGACAGGAAGTAAAAACCGATCCAAGTGCTGTCTACAAACGCCAAGGGACGGGTAAAAGTGATTTGTTATCTCAGATCTCCTTGCCTATAGCTCATGAAATGCCTATGCCTGATAATAACATTCCGTGTAACGAAAATATTTTGACTGACTGATTGGCTAACAACTTTAATCTGAGGGTTAATTGTTTTAGTCACAAAGAAAGGCGGTTACGTAGTAGCAAAAATTCCGTGACGTCATAGTCACTTGTTTTTCTAGCCAATCAGTGGAAGTCTATTTCAGAGAGGGAGAGAGTGTGTGTGTATATACACACACACACACACACACACACACACACACACACACACACACAGGGTGGACCATTTAAGTTGAGGCTGTACAATATCTCCAAAACTAAGCTTTGTAGAAAGAAATGTCTTGAATAAAAGTTGCTTGATATTATGGGGAAAGTAAATGACATTAGTCGTGTTTTGTTTGCAGGACGTTATGATGGTCATTTTAGGGTCAATTTAAATTATATATATGCGAACTTGCTTGCTGTTAAAGCTGGTCCACAACCGCCCGAAAACGGTAAGCAAAACGGAAACGAGAGCGGGAAGCAAGGCAACATACAAGATATTGGTTCACAACAGTCCGGTAACGAGAAGGGGAATGCACATCGATGATCATGTCGATCACAAATTGAAAGTCGATTTTGCGCATTGGGATTTCAACTGACCATGATATTGTTTACCTACTTCCAATTCAGCCAACATAATGTGGTTAGCCAGAGTCAAAATTGTATAGACTAAACATTATCTAAATGCATATCCATTACATTTCCGATCCCTCTTGTTGTACCAAGCTTTCATTGCTTTATTTAATGGCAAACATTAACGTTGTTTATTATTCTTTGTTAATTTGCTCCGGGTTTTGCTGTTCTTTGTAGCTTTTGCCATTGTTTTTGAGGCAATAGCCAGTTTTGAGTTGCATATATTATACAAACTACAGATGACCCCTTCACTAGAAGAACCAACGCTCAATGGATATGTGTATGACAGGATCTGAGGCTAGGAAGTACATTTATTACTAATTTCTTCCAGTTTCATGTTTCCAGCTTGCGACTACAGAGAGCACTAGCGACTGTTTCATGCCATGGTCACCTAGAATAACCTCTACGGTGAAGAGTCTAATATGCACAATATGGATCTAATATGCCATGCCCGGGAACGAGAACATGAAAGTTCTTTCAAGAACAAGTCTTCTTTCCCGTTCCCGGGGCCCGGGAAGACTTCCGTCGATTGTGAACGCTCTCATTTGAATGCATGTGTTTTAACGTTCTCGTTGGTTGTGAACCAGCCTTTAAACGGCGAAATTCGATAATTTCGAGCCATAAATGGAGTCCAATGTGCGGACATCTTCGAAATTCTGGCTTTAAAGCAGAATACAGCTACGGAGAATAAGGTAAAATAATATTATGTAGTGCATTAACGCTCAACCAAAACAATCTTCTCCACAATCCACCACGTGCTTGTGACCACTGCCCTTCCCCCAATTGTCCTCGTGGCAACTCATTTATTACCTTCGTTCGTACGGAGATCATAATTTATTTCGCGATCATGATTTACCGCTATATATCTTTCCTTGTATCAGAGATATAGTAGCAGTTACTGATACCACTTATTAAAAACTAAGACAGCAATAGTTATCCATTATTGATAACCATTAACTACGGTTATAACTACTACAAATAATGTTTTTACGCTCCTTAATTTGTATTTGTATTTATTTATGAGTATTAAAGTAGATCATATCAAAATATCACATAGTTTTATTGTAATATCCTATATACTTTCATTGCAACGCCTTACTAAGAAAGTATTGTGTTTCTGTTAGGGCATGTACCTCAGTTATAAACTAATACACATAGCTGTGAACTACTTAATTTTTGCTTTCAATTTAGTTCATCAGGAAAACGTTTAAGTTCGGTTTCATAATTAATATTATATTTTATCCTTAAAGCGCTCAGGTGATACAAGAAGTTCCCTCTGAAGATGGATTCTGGAATTGGGAATTGGCAGATATTAACATTGGAGGAGCAAAGATGAACAATGACTTGCTTGATAACGCTGCCTACATTTCTTTGGCTGCCTTCAGAACCTCGTAAGTCAACTACTGTTATATGAAAAAGGACGTAGTGGCCTATTGAACTTAGGGATGGGAACCGGGACTTGTCCTTAAGTAATTTTTGTTGCAAAAGTGAAGCAATACTAAGAGTGCGCTACCCCCTCCCCTTCACTATCTATATCCTACACTTTACCCTGGGAGATAAATTAGCGGAAGAATACCCAAAGAGGCCAAACTGGATAGGATCAACAAGATAAATTTTCTGAAAAGTAATTGTCCCTGTTTAACTATCTTAACAACATATGCATTTATTTCAATAACGTTTTTATGATAAATGTAACCACGAGAATGAGTGAAGAATTATAATTACAACATAAATCAATTATAATAGTCTTTTGCTGTGCATTTACATATTTTCGAAGTTTCCTGTTGAGAATTTTACTGACAATAGTAAGGTAACAGGACAATGGGAAATCAAACAGGCAAACATATCAGTATATCTTTCTCTGCCCTTACAATAAATACATCACGAGATTACAAGTGAACATACTAAAACAATGTAGATCTACAACGGCCCCAAATTATGCTGACATGAATCGCAAAAGAGTAAACCCAAAACACTCAATAAATTAACACATTGCACATGGCAAACAGTACAATTAACATAATACTAAACAATTGCATGTTAAAGGTAAAATTACAAATCCACTGAACATTTACATAGAACCTTGATACTAGATTACAATTACTTAAACTCTCTGCTTGTGTAGCAATAATGAATTATAATGAGAACATAAGGTGAGGCGATCATCAACAGGCACGCGATCAGAAAATGACCTAACAGCACATATTTTTCAATACTGTACATGATTCGATGTAAACTCACCCGGTGGTATTGCAGTGATGTTCGACAATCAACATTGCGAGCCAGTTAATCTCAGAGCGCGGCCGGAACGCCTTCACCTTCACCAAGACAAACTCATGACGAGGGAGCGCTCAGGTCGGATAAACGAGAAAGTTAGAAATTTGCAGAAATTGTTCCATTACGCATTTCATTGTAGGTATGAGAGGAATAAAAGAAACCTAATCGATTTTCAGATGTTTAAAAGCAAGTGGCTATATGCTGGCCTTGAAATCCCTACTCTTTCCATGACTCGCGATAAGTATGTAAATAGCGACAGCATTTTAAAAGAATGACAAAAATATTTCAACATTCAAACCAGTAATAACGTATATCTGGAAGTGACTGATGCCACAACATTTTAGAAATAATTGTGAGTTTTAAAGGGATATACATTTGTCGTGTCCTAAGTTTTTATCTAAATTCCGTCCGAATGAAGAGGACTTCACAGGCTATTTCTAGAAAATTTAAGATATATTGCCATGTAAATATCTTTAAACATATGGTATTTAAAAAAATCATTTTGAGAAATAAATTTCGAAAAATGGTCAATGATGTAGTCTGGGGAGATTGTTTTAAATCTTCGTGTCACATCTTAGGAAGGTACTAAGCATAAATACCAAGTATCGTGTTTATCCGACATTTCGTTTTTGAGTTATGGCACACACACATAAAATTTTTTTTTCAAAAAGTGTCGTTTTTAGGATTCATTGGGCCTCTCGGTATCGAATTTTTGGGTTGAATGCAATACTTCCTCTACTATAGGTAAGGGGTAGGAAATTGGACATATTTTCAGATATACCTCCTCCACTATCGAAAGTAGGCGAAAAACTGATAATGCAAGTACATTCATCAGCCAGGAATCGCTTCAATTTTGCTTTTCCAAACTTGCTCCTACAGAGAGCTCTAGCCGTTGATGTATCTTTGATCTCCCAGATTATCTTCTGCAGTGAAGGCAGCTGAGTAAGCATACAGCTGTTACCGGAACGGGAGATTGAAATGTGACCAACCTTTCCGTTCCCAGGCTGCAAAAGCATCGCTCACGTCTGAAAACCAGTAGTTTTTATTTATTACTTATTTGGTTCCCGTTTCCTTTTCCTAACAAATTGTAGCCGGCCTTAAGGGACGTCCTGATTCCCAAACGTTAACAATAATTAAAGTATTGTAAGGGAATTGACTTTGTTTCAGGACTGGCTTCATATTCAAGCAACCATCTTTATCCTTCATGAAGAACATATTTAGTCTACCGTTCAGCAATGTGTTGTGGATGGTCACAGTTGCTCTGGTGACAGTAATTGGTTTGTTGTTGTATTTGGCTTTCATTTGGGAAAGCGAAAATGCTCACTGGAGTGATATCATTCTACTATGTCTTGGGACTATATGTCTACAAGGTGAGTACATGGCGCATTTATTATAGGTACGTCGCCTAAAATTATACTTTTACGAATTTTTGAAAATAAACCTTATTAACGTGCATCAAAAAGGAGTTTGAATGCAATTTAATATATTATTCTCTTTCTCTTAGCCTTAACATTTTAATTAATAATGTTAAATCGATCAGAACTGCACTTAACAATACCTGCATTCGACTTGTATTTGTATGACTACATGAATGACACTGCACAATGTTGATGTACAACGCTTGTATTACTGACGCGGTATCCTGGGCGACAGGTGGTCTCATAGTCCGAACATATGAAGCGCAAACTTCTAAAGCTAAACATTATTTATCCTGATTAGCGTATGAATAGTGCAATATAAAAGTATGCATGTGAAATGGTAGCAGAGAGAGAAAGTCGTGTGAGTGTACCACAACAGAGTGAAGATTCTCCCCCTTTCATTAGAAAATCTGATAATCTTAGAGTAAATCGAGCGAGATGGCTCCGCGGTAAAGTGAGAGTCTCGCATTCTGGTGTACTGGAATTCGATTCCCGTTCACTGTCCACTCTGCCCTTGGATTTTCCGTGGTTTCTTTGGTCGGTAAGCAAATTCTGAAGCCACATCTACCACAATTTCCTTTCCATAATTTTCCTTTCATTTCGTTTCCTTCTCATCTTTCAGGTGTGCTGGGTTTCTGGCGTGTGGCGATGCCGGACAGATGGTCCAAGGAAAGGGTATTCCTCTTAGACACTAGAGAGTTGCTTGGTTGGAGGGTCGTTCATAGCCCTCTCTGGCAACTCCAGCAGTGGGACGGGTCTGAGAGCCAGGAACTAATAAGGACTTCTGCGCGTCTCTGTTGCCTGTCTGCCTGCGGCCTGTAGCCACCTGTGCTTCCTTCACTTCATCCTTCCTCCCTAGGGGGGATAGCCGCAGTAGATAAGAGTGCGTGAGGTGTTAAGCCCCGTTAAATACCCAAATAATCTTAGGATAAACAGAAGCCTAATCTCGGAACTTACAAATCACTCTGTTAGAGACGTGATAGTTCGACTTGCTCCTCTGCTACTGTTTCTTATTTTTCTGTTTCTTGCAATTGCACATAATGCTTTTTTCGAAGCTAATCATAATTTGTTTAAGGTTATAGTTTGGAAGTACGCCTGATCGCCAGCCGCATCATCATGATGATATTACTTTTGGTAGCAGTGTTCCTGTATGCTTCTTATGCTGGTAGTATTGTGATGCTTCTTCAGTCCTCATCCAACTCCATACACACTTTGGATGATCTCCTACATAGTGGACTAACACTGACAGCTGAGGAATCTTTCAGGGGCCATGAAGTCTTCGTACGTAAGCTAGTACTAATTGAAACTTGAAGGTATGAGGGGAATTCAAATAAGAGGTTCTCTGTAGCTGTTAGTTTGTTTTATTAATTTACACATAATGGAGTTTAAAAATATTATTCAAAACGATTCTTAATAAATCTTTAGATTTTATTATTATATGTTGGATTTATGTCCATATACCGGATGGAACAACGTTGCTATAATAGTTCCTACACTTAAGAAGGTAGGTGGAGAGCAATTAGACAACAATCTGGAAAAAGCCTCCTTAATGCAGGGTACAACATTTAAGCAGACATTATCATCAAAAGACTAACAGAAACAAAGGACCGCTGGATTTAAGAAGGGCAGGGCTTGCATGGTCTGTCTTCTCGAGTACAAACTTGTGAATGCCCTCTTCTCTTTCAGTCGTAGCTGAAATACCCAACGGATCATTGCTACAATGTAATGAGGATGTTCGCTGCAGCTGCGAACGAGAGTTAGGGGGGAAGCGAGCACACTTTTTGAGCAGAAATGCGCATACATGGGAGAGATAGAGAGAACAAGCAGAGATGCTAGGCTAGACAGTGGTTGAAGGTAGAATATGCATTTATATGGTAAAGATAGCGAACATGAGGAGAGACTAGGCTAGATAGTGTTGAAGGGTAGAATATGCGTTTATATGGGAAAGGATAGTGTAAATGAGGAGTGATGCTAGGTTAGACTAATAGCAATTGCATGAATGTTAAATTTTGGAAGATGAAATATTAATTTTTATTTGGATTGCGTAGTAGAATAAAATAGGGGTACTAGCGTAGAATATGCGTTTATATGGGGAAATATAGGGAATACGAGGGGAGTTGCTAGGCTAGGCAGGGGATGGAGGGTAGAATTTGCGTTTATATGGGAGAGATAGGAAAACGAGTAGAGATGTTAGGCTAGGCGGAGGTAGAGGACTAGAAAATGCGTTTAAATGGGAAGAGATAGGGAAAACGAGGAGCGATGCTAGGGGAGACAGGAATTGAAGGTATTTAGGGATGTTTTCCAGGAGGGATAGAATGGTTTGAGAGATATTTAGAACACTGGTGTAGCTATAGATATTTCGGAAGGTACCTGTGAGCCATTTTGGGGAACACTCTTAGCTTACTCTGCAGGTATTCTGAAGAGATTTTAGAATACCTCAAAAACCCAGTGTCAATACCATGAAAATACCTGCTCCTATTTTGTTAAAAACCATCAGAATACTCCAAAAAGCTGTGCTAATACCATGAATATACCTCACTAATGGCTAAAATATGCTTGAAACACCGAAATTGTTCTGTCCGTATTTCAAAAATATCCTAAAGCTTGTAAGAGAATAATGCTAAATGCCTATTTCACTGCATCGAAATACCATATAAACGCATATTCTACCTTCAACCACTGCCTAGCCTAGCATCTCTCCTCGTTTTCCCTATCTCTCCCGTGGATGCGCATTTTTTGACAAAAAATGTACTCGCTTCCCCCTGACTGTCCTACCAACGAGACTTCTGGCCAGAAGAATTATTTCAGCAGACCACAACCTGCAAGCCCAGACACTCTTTCTACTGCATTTAAAACTGATACAAATACCAATCACACACAACAAATTCGTATGAAAGCGACAGTGGCTGTGTTAGAACGATTGGTTACATATGTTGGCACATATCATAAATGCAACTTTGTCACATCTGTGGTGATTGCAGGCACCTTTTACACTTACAAAACAGAACTTTGTTGGCGTTTGGAATGGAATAGCAATCTTCATCAGTCGTCTGATTCCTTCTGTCTCCTTAATGCGAAACCTAGCTTTTCGGAGAAATCCATACGATTTATCGTTAAACTTAGCATAAGTAGTTGCTTTTGTCCACTTCCTCAATTTGCTTTTATGAACGCTTGCAAAGATAGAAGTTCTGCAAGAAGAGTAGACAACCGTTTTGAAAATGACTTCGCTTTAAATTTTAAATGCGATTAAAGAGACCGGAACGCGTTGTTCAAAATATGATATAAAATACGATTTTGCTTTGACTTTTACAATGCAACATACCGACAAATGTCTTTATTCGCAGTGCACAAACTCCTTTTGTATAACAATGTTGGCATCTGTACCGGCACATTCTGCCAAATGGACCCGTGTCAGGTACTAATAGGCATGAATATATGCTTATCCTCTTACCCCTCTCCCGAGGTCGCGGGTTCAAACCCGGCGGAGGGCGATGGATTTTTTTCGGGCGTAAAAATCCTTAGGATGGCTTCCTTCGGAAGGGATGTAAAGCCGGTGGTCCCGTGTCGTAGATTTACGGCACGTAAAAGAACCTCAAGCCTGATAAGAGGCCTCTGAGCAAAATTTCTGGTCTTTCACGCCCAATATGGAATGGGAAGCTAAGAACCATAGTAGTTAAAGAGCGCCCATAAATAAAAAACTCAATTTCAAAAAACTCCTACCCCTCGACCAGTAGTGCAGCCAGAATATTATTAAGGGGGTTATGTATTCAATTACAAATTTGCATCATTTCAAAGGATAAGTATGAATTAATTCTGTTGAACTACTACTTAAATAAATGGATTTTGTGGTGCAGGAATTTGAATTAAAATTAGGATAAAATGTTTTGGGTATTTTAAGCGCCAAATGTGTTTTGACATGAAAATTAATGACCATCATGAATTATTTAATGTTACTGCTGCAGGTTATTTTATTTCACTACAAAATAGGGTTTCTAGTTATGCTCTAAGTTGGGAGATATTGCACTCATTTGGAGACCACTAAAATTTAGCACCAGAATGAAAACATGCCCTCGATAACATGGTTATACAACGCATCTAAAGTGCAGTTTCTGTTGCTGTCATTTATGGTCATATTGTCTAAGACATGCGACGTAAATATAGCGCTACCAGTTGAAGAATGAAAATTATGGAGGGTTATGGTGATTCTTTATGTTTATCTGCCCCACGTATGGGAGCCAATTTGAAGACGTTTATAAGCTCCACGTTGAGGCGTCAATTTGAAGAAGTATTGTTCTTCAACTTGCTTGTTGTAGGTTGCGTAATTATTTGGAGGAGTTTGCCCCACAGTTGTATGCCAGTTTGAAGAAGGCAATTTAGCGATGTTTTTGATGTGAGATGTTTCTTGTAACCCCCACGTTTTGCGTCAATTTGCGGTAGGTTTTTGGTTACGTAATGAAGGTACACTTTGATGTTGTTTGATTTTTAGGACGCCAAACTTTATAGGGAAGATGATGCTTGTTTTTATGTAATATTATTATAGTTATTTGCCTCGGCTGCTTTCAGTCGCACTATAGAAACACGATTTTCTTGCAGGGTTGTGATAAGACTCAAATTATAAGACGCCACACAATTTACTTTGTAATTTTTTACTTCTTTTTATTTCACTTTATATATGCACATTTTTGTAAACACAACACGTTATAATATAAAACTGCGAGCATTTAATACATTTTTGGTGGAGAACACAAATTTTATCATTTATACTTTACAACATTTTTACCCACGACTTTCACGTCTACTCTCCACAACTTCATGTCTGCGACTGACTAGATTCAACGGTAAAAACCTTTAGCGTCGGTAATGCCAGTCTCTTATTGGCTAATTCTAGTCCAATAGAATTTAAGTATTCAAACTAAAAATCTTTCTTTACTTTTGATTGGCTAATTCCAAACTGTAAGCGAAATTACGTTATTACCGATCTTTTTTCATAACCAGTATTTTTAAAACTCCAAACACATTACTGTCACCAAAATTATTATCACCTCATTATCAACATCCTAAAACATAGTATTCTCTCAGTTTTTGCACTATTAGAGTATATAAACATTTACATATCACTAATAAATACGTTTACAATAAAAATAAGTATTTACAATGACTTTACATACAATTTATATAATAATTATATACATATTGTTTTCTAGGTGGGCTGTTATTGAATTTAATTAATAAAAAATACAATAAATATCATTTAGGCATTAAAATACTGCCTCACAGTGATACGATTAGGAAGTATCTCGTCCCCTCTCGTACCTAGAAAGCTGTTGTTATATTAACAAATCTATTTTTGCTATTAGTTGTTGCATTTTTGTTTTTCTAGTTACGCCCCTGCCCTCGAAACCGGCACATATCCAGAAGTAAAGCCCTTGAATTCCTTTGCGTATGCCTGAGATGTGTCGCTGCTATCCGGGCACAAAAGTTGCAGTGCTACTTTTATTGTTAGTTTCTGCGAGTAGCTTATACCTCCATTTTCGTAAGTGGGGGTCTGACATTAGCGCAGCAGTCGGAGAAACAAATGAGCGCGGCAGGCCCGTTGCTTTGGCAACAGCCGCAACGACGCCACATTACCACGTGGTTATTCGTTGCTTGTATTTACTCTTCGCGTTACGCTCTTGTTTTCGGCTTGTAGTTATTATGTCTTATTTTTTTGTGCGGGGGGTTCAGTTATTTACTATCTGCGTTACTTCTTGTGTTATTTGTTACTTAATTATTATTACTTAATTTCTATTATTCCTTGTTATTCGTTGCCTTATTTGTGCGGCTGTGAAAATGATTTCTCTAAGAGGCTTCATCCTACACTGAACCTCGGTGATTCTGATTGAGGCCATCTTCTTTGATTAGTGAGTTCAAGATAGTTCTTAATCATGCATGTTAAATATTCATTTCTCAGCTGTGACTTGTAATGGTAAACTACCTGTACTCTTATTCATGCATCATTCAGTGTACAAACCGCACATGTGCAATTGTGAGCCTGCGCACCTATATGGTAGGGTTGTCAATATAATGAAATACACTAAATTCAGGGATTAAAGAATCTTTTGTGTCTACAGTATCTTATGTGTTTTTACTTAATAGCCAATAAAAGGTCTTGTCAGTAGATTGATTCCTCTATCAGGGTTGCAAGTAACTGAATTTGAAATGTTTTATAACCAGTGAATAATAAGGTCGTGATGTGCTAGCTCTCATTTTCGTAAACACACGAAACAATATCGCAGCATGTATCGAATTGATTTTTGGGTCTGTAAATTTCTCTTGTCCACTAACTTGTTTACCTTATTTCATTTCTGGTTAAGATGAACAACTAAAGGGGAAGCATAACAACGATTCCCTATTGCCATTTTTTTATGTCTTAATCTGAACCTTCTCGGCATTTCAAAGCGCACACAAGACCGGCTCAAAGTACTCGACGGCTATTTTCTGCTTTCCTTACTTTAGCTCGGTACAGCATTCCTTAAACCAATTGCTACGCAATTGTTTTCATAAGTATAATTAAAAATTATTCGTGTCTGCTGTCTCTGAGTGGGTTATTTCATAATTATCACATCCTGATAATGTACATGTCAGGCGAACACGTGTTGCTCACATTGTCAACAACGCGCTGTAGTTCGGAGTTTGGCCGCTAACTTGTCAGATCCCAGCTCCGAAAACAGAGGCTTACCGTCGTGTTGTATTCTTGTTGTACAGAGGAAATAAGAAAGAGTATGCATTTCTGCTTTGTTTTATTTAAGGAGTGCCATGACATGAGAGCACTACCCTTCCTATTGACCGAGTGGGATAGCTCAGGCGGTTTCTTTTGTGGCCCGCATTCGGAAGGTCCCGAGATCTATTCCCGGCAACCGCCCACTTTGGCCCATGCGTCTTTCATGGTTTCCGCGGATCACCAGGAGAATGCTGGAGTGGTTCATCTTCTACCACGACTCTCCTTCCCCTCATTTCGTGTACCCAACATCTTCCTTGTCATGTGTTTCAGGATTGTAGGACCAGGCGACGCTGTTCGGCGGGTTGCGGCTGGCCGGTTTTTTGCGCTCTGTAAAGGTTTCTTTCGCTGCGGTACCACTCAGTTTAGGTCTCTGCTCAGCGTTGGGCTCCGCTCCGGGGCATGGTGACTTGTGGGCAGGGACCGGGCAGCGCCAGATGCGTTCTATCTGGAAACGTTAGGGACCCCGTCCATGCTTGCGCCCGTTGGCATCCGGATCTGGCCGTCCTTCGGGCCTCTCCCCTCATTCGTCCCTCCTAGGAGTCACGTTGAAAGCATAAAGGGCCCACTGGCCTGCGTGCGGTGATCTGTCAAGGTTCCGGGAGCACTCCGTGATATGTACCTTTACATTTACCCTTCCTATTGCCATTGCGATTGCACAAAAACCGATTAAGTAATTATTCTTTACGTGCGAGTTGCTTTTCTGAACCATTTACTGCTTATTCCAAATATAAACGTTCATGTGTCAATTATTTAAACCATAGTAAGATAAGTACTTTACATGCATTTTTCCTCCATTGTTTGCACATGTCTATTACAACTGGAGTGCTTATTATAAATGCATTGCATACGACTTCAAATTACGCACTTCATCAATACCCTTTTCTCCCAAGAGATACCAGGTGTTACTTTTATGCTGTAGGTATCTATGGGATACAACTGTGCTAGGCCATTAGATCGAAAAATATCCTTGTTCTAATGCTAGGGTTTACCGAGAGTATTCTTTTTGTTTGTTTTGTTTACTTGTGATTAGATGGAGTGGCTTTAACTTTGATACAGACGTTTACTCAGGTATGTGAATGTTGTAGTATCGTTGTTGAACTAGATGTTCTGTTTTACCGCATCATTGGGAAACAAAGCACTAAAGTAGCTTGTGCAGCGTCATAAACTGACAACAGTGCAATGCTACCTGGCACGCTCTACCGGAGTCTACCCCTCGCTGCTATCCCCATCTATCAAATATTTCCGCTGTTTTGAATAAAGAAATAAAATTCTTACAAATAAAATTAATATGCAATAACTTTATAGCCTTAACATTTAAGATGACTTATCTAATTCCAATGAAAAGTGTATACAAAGAAATAAGCATTTCACTCTACTTGAATTGGATCTGAACTACTTAGGATAATTTTCCAACAAACCACTGGGCTTTTAATTAAATGCAGATGTGTATTTATTTCTAAATATTCATTTAACTTTCTAAGTCTATCAAATTGTAAAAATTGACCTCATAGCCCCCGTCGAGAAAGAAGGCGGTAAATGACAGCTGCCGCGCTGACAGTTGGAAGGAGGGAGAGGGGAGTGGTCGCAAGCACGTGGCCTTATGTCTCTAACCGGACGACACACCTATTTTATTGTTAAACCTTAATGCATTATCTATACGCCTTTTACCTTATTCTTTGCCGCTGGAATCTTCAAAATCAGATTTCCAAAGATGTCCGCACAACAAAGTCGGTTTATAGCTCGAAACTGTAGAATTTCATTGTTAAACAGCAAGTCCTCTGAAACAGACTACCGATGATTGGCTAGAAAGCATGTGGTTATGGCGTTGCAGAGTTTTTGCAGCTGCGCACAACCGCCTTCGTTCTTGATGGGGGCTAACTTTGCATGGTGTATTTGGCAACAACGTAAGATGGGCAACACAGGGATTGCTAAAACTGGACAAGGAGTTGACACTGAGCGGCGCAGAGGTGTCAACATTCCTTTGTTTTATATCGGCAAGATTTCTTGCACTATAATACACTTGCATTTTGCCTCAATGAGATTTTAACGAAAGCTATTTGTGCCACAGAATGAGTCCAACGCACTCAGAACTGCAGTTGCAGAAGAGTTCCATCTTCTCATGGATGGATTGGTCAGTGTGACAGAAGGTCGGGTTGCTTTCCTCGTGGATGTACTGGAGGCCTATCACACCGTCTCAGAAACGTTTGAGCAAGAATACAAGTGTGGACTAAAAATTGTCGAGCTCTTTCCAAAAGGCAGCTTGGATCATTGGATCACACTTAAGAAAAACTCGGAATTTAAGGAAATACTTACACTTGGGTAAATAATTCAGTTCTGCTTCAGTGATCTTAACCCTTCGTTAGTCGTGCAGTGGACCCACGGTTAGGTTTTCTTTCAGTATCTATTGAACTAATCACTCATGGACTTCTCAGATGAGGAAGATGTCGCGTGCGCACGCTGTTGAACCCATGTGATGCGATTGCCCCCATCTGTAACGTTTTAAAATGCCCTTTGTGTTGTTATAATCGCCGCGCCACTCACACAGTTTTTGTTATATTTTGTGTTACAGAGTGACAATGATGAGGGATATGACTTCATTTAAGGCAATGTAACTGTGAAATCTGGCAAAATATATGACAATTTTTTATGTTGCTGCATTTTTATTAGAAAGATATAACATGTACTTTCATGCTAGCAATTGGTATTTAATTTCAACAATTTTAAAACCACAAATGGATATTTAATTTGTCCTGTACCATTTAGGCAAAGCACCACAGTGAAGTTTAAACTCCATTTTTCATAATTCATTTTTTCAGCATTTATTACCATTCAAAATACTCTTTGGACCACAGTTTATAACTTACTGGCTTGAAATTTTCAGGGGAGCTTCAGGAATTTCGGATTTAAAAATTGTTGTGCGCTAGTTAAACAATACTAAATAGTTGAGCTGAGCATAACTCACATTGGAAAAGTTGAAAAATGTAGTAAATATTTTCTCTTAAATACCTAACATTCTTGCACAGCAGTTTATTTGTATACTAATGTCACAGAACGATACGATAAATCGTACGTCCAAGCAGTTCATATTACCATATCAAAGAGTGACTTATTATGAATAAAAGAATAATAGCATAACAACGGTTTGACATAGTTCGTTAGAATATTGTGTGTACTATATGCTTTGCTTTTAGTATATAGGAAAAATGTGTATTTTTGGATTTTCAAGATACTTTGCCTTAAGGGGATTAACTGAGCAGTAATTATAGTAAATAGAGTACGTTACATATTTGCACGGGTGTGGAGGTAGAGAGGAAGGAAGGGAGTATGCAGTTATCTCTTTAGTTTTACTCGTTCATCGGCCTTCCTAAAAGAAAACCAAAGTTCCGCTCGCGTTATTACGTCAACTACCGAAGTGTTCCTTGTCTCTTTCTCTCCCTCCCCATTGTCACACTCTCTCCACTGCGATCGCCCCTCCTATCATTCTGTCCTTTCTCTCTCAATTGCCATATGATGTTTTGTAACCGTTAATAAAAGTGTTATTCCTGGAGTATTAATAACAGTTAAGGAAGACATGCGGCTGTTCCTTTTGCTTGTTATGGCATCGGAATTACAGCTTTTTGTAATAACTGGTTTTACGTGCAAGAACCATTGTAACAAAACATTTGTATAACTGGTTAATCATTCTATCGTAATTTTAAACGACGAACCGGTCATAAACATGCTTGTAAAATGTTGCACAATACTTAAAAAAAATAAACATAACCGATATATTTCAATCTTTGATTTGTACCCCATTAGAATCTTCCTCTTTGGGGAAAGTAATTTAGATACCATAACTAATTTAGATATTATCTAAGCTTAAGGGAAGGCAATGTGGTGTTTTAGTAAAAATTTCAAGAAAAAATAACTTTTCAAAATGTCAGTGGAAAATCCTTAAATATTTTGAATCAGGATCCAATAGCAATTTTACTTTTTTTGGGGGGCCATTAAATTTTCAAACGCGACGTTTAAATAAACGTACACAGATGCGTGAAAATAGCAGGAGTAATTTTAAAACTTTATTTTCTCGTAATCTGGTATTATTAATTTTCACCACCTTATGATGCATCCTTGTGATGCATTCTTTTTTAATTTCCTTTCAAATTTTCAGCATTCAACCTTGAAGATGAATAAACAAATCTAATCTTTTCTTAATATCAGGTACAGTTTTGGATTTCGGCCTTTAAAATGCAATGCATTATTGAGTTTTAGGAAATTTAGTGTTACATATTTTATTTTTCCCCAGAAAATTTTTATATTAAACAAAAGATAAATCTTTGATCGTAAGGAAGTATATTTGAGGAATAATACGCAACATTTAAAAGTTCTAGTTTTCATCACCAATGGCATTCTGCACGAGACTCGATTTTCAGTTTTTGGATATTATTTTATTGGAAAATTAGTTAAATGGGACTAATAAAATTTATTTTATTCTACAATTATGCTGAACACATATAAGAGTTTAAGATAAATTGGTGGAAATTTGTAGAAATTAGCAATTAGAGTACCGCATATAATTTGTAATGTAATATATTCGCACGTGTACTACTAGTACTACTGCCAATTAAAAACGAAATATATAAGCACTAAAAGAGATTTAGGTACCACTTCAAGACACAATAATGTCCGCCGCGACTAATGGCGTTAGAAATTCCGCGCACCTAATGGAGGGTTAAGATCAAGGTAACGTAAATACATAGTGTCAGATTAATGTTGTTTACGGATATGTTTCTCTTTTCTTCAGTGAAAATGGAGAATACTATTTACATGTATTAATATGTGTGTTACAGGTATCTTAAGGTTCACGAATTAGGTTTACATCGCAGAGAGATCCTCAAAGTGCATTTCAAGAACCCAGAGTGTATACTTAATGGACTCAGCTTTGCTCCTGTAGGAATAGTCGACTGTTATCCTGTGTTGTTAATTATACTAATCGGGACTGTATTAGCGCTGATTATTTTCCTGCTAGAAAACATTAAAGTCAGACATGTTATAAAACAGAAAAATATTTCTCAAACCTGAGTTTGGGTCAAGAATGCAAGCAATTTATCATTTACTAGTAACAGCCAATAACATGGTAGGATAGGATATTCAGAAGGTTAATATTCCCAGTAACATTAACTTTTTATCAAATATATGTGAAAATTAATTAATCAAATTTTATTTAAATGTAGACTCAATTATTATTTTAATAGATTTAAATGCTATGGAAAATCAGGATAGGAAAGATAGCGAGAAGGAGGGAGCTCCCAGCCGTTGTAGCTCAGCACCGCGCTTAGGCCATCTCATTAGGCTGCTCATTGTGTCTTAAGTGACCCCCGAGTGGAAGGGATGAAGGAGAGACCGGGGGAAGATCAGATCGGGACGGCAACTGCGCCCTATCAAGGATGGGATCTCTAACGATCCCAGAGTGACAGCAACACTGACGCCGGCGCGAGCTTGCTTGCACCATATTCAACCCGGGAGTTCCGGAAGAAGCAGAAGGGGCACCAACCGGCCATCCAAACGCGGGCAGAAATCCTTTACACAGCGCAAACTCCACCATCGTTCTGCCACACACTAATCGCCGTCGCGTGCTCCTGCAACCCTGAAACGTATGAAAGTGAAAGAGATGAAAAGAAATTATGGGGACAGGAAATGCTATACAGGAAATTCGTGGTAGAAGAGACCCCAGTGTTCTACCAACCAACCAAGAAAGACTACGAAAAAGCGGGTGGCAGGCCTAACGGGATTAGAACCAGGGACCTCCAGAATGCAAGCCTAACACGTTACCGCGAAGTCATTTCGTTCTGTAACAATCAGTAGCACACTTAAGATAAATCAAAACTGCTATGCACTATAGTTTGATATGTTGTAGATAAAATGAGTATAACGACTTTTATAAAAATATATCACCTCCCATAACGTCTCAACATTGGTTATGTGCTGTAATGTTGAACTTAGAAAAAATGCTATGCTCAAGGCCGTAATGAGGGTCTGGTTCCAAAAATATTTTGGGGCCCCAAAATATTTAAGTAATCAATCTTATTATGTTTACTTCAAGTAATGTACACATTTTATAATTAATAATTGTAGAGATGTGTTTCCAAAACCAACATTTTAGAGTACCTTCAGGAGCTCTCCCTTTTAGAAAATAGTTGGTTTGCAATCATCTGAAGCATTTGAGCTTAATACAACCACCCTGTGTTTGAATAAGTCAATGCTGGCACACGTAGTGTTGGCAATATTGAAAAGAAAACCCTTAAGTACTTATGTCCGATATCTCTTCTTTCTTTCATTATATTTTATTTTATTAAATTTGATTCAATTTCGCTTACATTCTTGTTAAAAATGTTCGGATTTCATTTATTGCTTTTAAAGTGAAATGCTATATATTTTTTCTTGCATAATGGTTCGTTACAAAAGTCAGTCAGATGGCATTGATTTGAGTGCAGCTGAAATATTTTATTTACAGAATACACAAGAACGAACATAGTTACAAACATTTCCTTATTTGTACACCTTTCAGTGTGTCATCTGTTAAATGAGTTATGTACAGTAAAATGGTTTTGTCTCTTGTGAGCGCTTCTAAATATTAACTCCTATTGTCTCTCACTGAAAGTACTGTGTTATTAGCGCATTATCCTCATTAACTACATGCACATTAAAGAATGCAGTTTGGGCTTCATCTCAGGCTCTGAAGAATGCAGTGTTGTAATTTTTATTTAAATTAAAATACGCTTTGTTATACTAAAATATCCAAAAATGAAGAGTTAGAGCCAATGCTGCGACTTACTGTAGTTTAAAGGTCAGTCGTTAATGAGGATAATGCGCCTACTGTACACCAGTGTAACCCACACTTTTGTATGAAAAGAAGAATTTTAATTAAAACTATAAGCATTTCTGTCCGACTTGGGCAGATAGATGACCTTCTCTAACAGATTATCTGCCCTGCTGAAGAAAAGACTTCCTCGGCTGACACGGAGATATAATTGACCGAATAGGTGTAAATTTGCATATTTACGTGAACTTTTTATCTAAAGAAGACTCCACAGAAGTTCTCTAAACATAATATTGAATACGGTGACGTAGGTACTCGTAGAACTAGAAAACGAAGAAAAAGTATTCAAAAGCAGCACCTAACTTTGGCAGCGCCATTTAATTCACCCTTTGGTTGGGTACAGTTGGGTCAGAGAGTTGGGTACAACCGCAGTTTACTCGGTTAACCGTAAGAGGCGCCAAAACCGGAAGAACTGGATTACTCATCGGTTTTACTCGTAGCATCCCCACCCCCTAAGTTCAAGGTTGGTAGCCTGAAAATTGTAGAACAGAGGAAGGAGAGAATGCCAGAATTGTAGAATTTATGCCTAAGCATGAATATTTTTATGCTTTTAAATTATTCATAATCTCAATGAAAACAGTCCTCGTTATCTCAAAACATTCGAAAACTGAAATGAAAATATCGATTTAAAAAAAGGTATTAAAGGGAGAAGAGAAATCACATCATAGTGAAGGATCTGCAGGTAAGGTTATGATTTGGAATGAAAATGACAAAAATCCAATAACACATTAAAGAAGATTTAAACAGAAATGATGCATAACCTCAGCATATCGCAGTCTATATCTATTTAGGTTGCTTTGGTGAGTTTAGTCTGAGCTAGAGATAAAAACGGAAGCATCTAGGGCAGTTTTGTATGCACATCATTCCATGAATCATGCCCGTACCCAGAAAAAAAACATTCTGGGAGGGTTTTCCACAAGTAGATCTAAACTTAACAGTACCCACACAACTACCATGTACCTACTCCGTAGTATATAGACGTTAAACGGATAAGGAAATTGCTTGGAGACATTATATAGGCAAGAAAAACTCACCAGAATGAGGATATTCCACCTTACAGCACAAAGCATGGAGATTGCTTCAAAAGCTGGAATGTATGGTCACCTTACCTATGTAAGGCGACGATATTAAGTTTCCCTTTTTCTTGTAAATGTGCTACTAGCAATAGACCTACTGTTATCTAACGACGTTTTCCCATATTTGCTTGCTAAATAAATAAAACTGTCAGGGGTTTCGGGGAGGACACCCCCTCTAAATACGGCCCCGTCATGAATTGCAATATCTTCAACAGCTCGCTTTAGTGAAATGGAAACGAACGCAAGCAGTTTAAATGGTGAGCAAGTTCGGAATTGCAAAACACATGAAAGAACTTACCCTCCACTTGCCAGTGCTAGGGTTTTAAATATGTATTAGGTACTGTGAAAGGTATGCCGCAATTTCGAATTTTGTTTGTACTGTGCAGATTTCATTACTGACCCAGATATGATGCTACAATTATCAAACTTTTTCAGATACTTTATTATGAAAATTACGACTTGAAGAATATGTGACTATGATATCAGGTGGTTTTTATTTTAATATATTTTTTTTAAACAATGCTCTTATATTAGAGGAGTTAAAGATGGATCATTGTGATTTGACTTTGATCTCCCACCCTATGGAGATTTGGAAAACTGAAAGAACTAATATTTTTGAAAGTAGATATACTGATTCTATATGTATGTTAATAGTGATAATATAATCAATAGTATATTGAGAAAAGTATGCTCCAGTTGATTGGAAATGAGTAGTTTTTCAGTAAGTCCAGCAAAAACGTAATTTTATTAAAAATAGGAACTGGTTCTGTCTTTTCCTAAGAACAATGTTGAAGCTGAGAAAAGTGCTTTCAGCAAAGAAGAACCTAGTGTACTGATGAAAGATATACACTCCATATTAATACATTTGAGAGGGGGTTCCTTATATTTAACTCAGTGGCAGATTAACTAAAATCAGGGGCTAGGTTTTTCTTAAACACACTGTACTACAATTAAACCCAGACTGCCATGATGAAGATAAGGAAAACTGATTAACAATACAGAAAACACATATAAAAATAACTTAATATGTGTTTATTTTAGCATAAAGTTGCATTGAAGTATGCTGTAAAACAATGTATTATAGGCATTTCTTTAAGGTTTACAAGATATACCTAATATCAGCAGTGCAAAGAGTACACTATTAGCAAACATTTGATAGCTGTGAATGAACATATCTTAAATGTTTTTAACTTTCAATGCAAATGTAACTGAAATAAGGTTCCACACATAAGCTGGCGAAACAAAATATTCAAAATATTTTTCATTAACATTTTGTCTAGCTTTAAATATAATAATACATGAATAAAATTGTTTGTAAAGCTAGGAAAATGTGTTAGTATAACTACCAGTTATCAAATGTGTATGACTTAGCTTTGTTTTTATTTCTTCCTGATGCAAGCGAGCATAGCATGGAGTGCATTTTGAACTTCTTTCATTTTGAATACAACTGTCAAAGATCATTAAAAAACAATGTAGTTAAATGTTGAATTCATATTATTTAAAACTGCTGAAAGAAACGTTAGTAATATAATTTGATTGGAAAATAAAATAACCTTAAATCTTGTATACACGATTTATCTGATTTCTACATCTCTCAACATACCGTAGCAAATCCTTAGTCTCGGCCACTGATCAAACACACAAGGTGGAAGCATTTATCCATTTGCTATGTGCTTATTACCACATGGATTAAGCCTATGCCAATTGATGTTATGCTTCTTACACAAAACATAACAGAATAATGGAATCTTGTAACATTTTAAGAAATTCCTTAGGATACGTCATGATACCTATTGGACCAGAATTGACATAAAGACATTAGATTAAAGACACGGCTTGTATTTATAAAAAAAGATATTGAATTGATTGACAAGTTAAACCACCACAATCATGAGAGATGCCCTCTCCCTTTGACCTTGAATCTTATGCAGATCATTGATTAGTTCACTGCAATTGGATAAACAAGTGAAGCAGTATGAAATACGTATATATCATCGTAGACAGCTAATCTTAGAAAAAGTCAATATTAACTCTTCTACAACAGACTGGCTGTCTCCTCACTGATGGCTGCTGGTGCAGTTTTATTCAACAATGTTTTCTTTCACTATGCATTGGTGGGAAGAGAGAGATCTTGTATGTGATGGTGAGTTCAAAGTGTATCACAAATTGGGCTGCATACATTCAGTGATAAATTAAATGCCTTTGTAATACTAATTGATTCAAAATCAACAATCCTAAGCATAGCTAACAACATCCGAAATGTTCTATCAGTTTCTAATCAGACTTATTCAGAAACGAACAAATGGATATCTTTGCTAAAACAGGACACAGAAATGCACCAGCCACTAAGCTGAGAAATATCATACCATTCATCAAAAATCAAAATTTAAATTAGAAAATGTTTTATCAAACACAACTTTTGCAATTGACAGGAAGACAAACAGTGAGGAGATGTACTAAGAACCATACCTGGTAGCTGAAGACTTGAGGCAGGGCCTATCTTTTGCCTATTACTGGATATAACCTCCTGGAACAACATCTACACCATATTATAATAGTAGAATATCCATATTTAGCTTGTGGAGCCTATAGGAATATATGGACAGGAGATGTCTTACCCACATGTACATTACTTTCCAGAACAAATGTGTTTGCAAACTCCCGTGAAGCTCAAAGGTTATTATAAAGTCTATGAGTATAAAATTCATTCTACTTGTGAATTGACCAAATAAAAACATAAATCATTTGATTAGAATTATCTGTTTTTTTCAGTAGCGAAAAGGACACCCTTTTCTGTTATTCCAGTACAATATCTACAAACATAATATAAGTTTCAGTAACTAATATTACACTTAAAGCACAAAAGCCTTCACTAATCAAATCAAATACATGGTTTGGTTAATCAGTAAGTATTCATTGCTGTTCAGATTTGTAAATGAACTGTAGTACTGCAATTAATTGCAAACATGATTAAAATTCTTGTCAGCCCACTTCTATGGTGCAAGGGTAGCCTGTCTGCCTTATTCAAGAGGTATTGAGTAAATTCTTGGTTGGTGAGAGTTACATGGATGAGGGTTTTCCCTCATCCTGAAAAGACAGGTTGTTCTAAGCTCTCATGTCATATTCATTCACCACCTGATATGCCAGGGTGACAGATGTTCAGCTTAAAAAAGAATATGTTGTGTTTTGTGTTAGAAAACCATTTCAGAAAGTATAGTTCAGGTACCAACTCCAAATGCACAATAAAATGGCTTAATGTGTTTACATCTTTTGATAAGAAATGATTTCCAATTAAAGATTATTCTCATGGAAAGCAATATCAATATACGAGTTTGCCATTCAATAAAACAGCTGTTGATAACACTTAAGTATAGGAGGAGTTTCATATACTGAAAAATGTGTGGGAAAGCTCTGGGGATTTGATAAAGTACCTGAAAACAAGTAAAAGGTTAATATGAACATATAGTCAATTTTCCTTAGTTTCTGAGTAATAGTCATCTCTCGTGATGTGCATAATAACTGAGGATAAAGTTTAACTAATTAATTTAATTTACAACTTACGGTACAATAATTCTTTTCTTCTACAGAAAGTGTTCAAAATGGAAATCTTGAGCTCTAATACAGGTTTCTAAGCATTGCATCACCGAATGTGTTATTCTTGCCCATATTCCAGGCATCTGATATATCTGCTGACATCCTTGCTTTATTTACTGATGTAGTATTTCCAGTTAGGAATAGGTCTGGAATACACAATAGTCTTTAAATGACCCCATAAGTAGAAATCTAATAGATTAAGGTTGGTAGAATGATCAGGCCATGATGTCATTCCATGATCTATCCATTTATTTGTGAATCACTGATTTAAAATTTCTGTAGCAACAACAGGAAAATGAGGTGATGCCCCATTATGTGTGAACTGCATGTGCTGAAATAAGTTTAGTGGAACTTCTTCCAACAAAACTCATAATGATTTGTTGCAGTATGATGTTGCTGTCAATGTTCCAGGTAAAATGAAAGGACTGATTAATGTGTTACCAATTATTCCAGACCAAACGTTAATGCTGAACCGTTGTTGTCTTGTTTCTAAAACTTCTTTTGGGATTTTCATCAGCCCATACATGTGTATGCAGCATTGTGTAACTTGCAGGTATTCCCTTTTTTTGTAAACTTTGCTTCATCAGTGAAGATTATAGCAGAGAGAAAAATATGTTGATCCTGAAAACAAGTTCATTGTAACCGGCACAAAATGCTGCTCTGGGTGTAAAATTAGTTCCACTAAGACCTTGGACTCTTTGAAGGTTATATGTATAGATAAAGAAGATGTTCTTGTACAGTTCTCCACACTGTCATATGACTCACATTCTTGATTACTACTGTGTTCCTGGTGCTGCTCCTGCTATTTTAGATGTTCTGGTGCTCCTTGGTTGTCCATTATTTTTTAAAAGAGCCTATTTCCATAAGGCACTCATGTATTCTTTGGAACGACTTGTTTTTGGGTAAAGTCTATTAGAAAATTGTTCAGCATACAAACACCTTGTTTCATTTGAACTGCAATTAGCTCATTCATACATAAGGTGCATTTCTGCAATTTACTGATTAGAGTACTCCATTTTGACCACTAATTGTAATGTAATTACATTAAAAATAACACATTTCCACAATTATCAATAAACTTTATTGCTTATGAGTTGAAATTATTGTTTATTTTCCTATAGCAACTTCATCAGCTGACTTTGAATGAAGAACAAGTCAACCACTTGAATGGAGAAGAAAATTGCACATGGCTTGTTTATCTGCGCACCACAAAAGATGATAGTTACTCAGAAACTAACGAAAATTTAGCATATGTTTTTTTATGAACTTCTTTGCTTGTTTTCAGGTCCTCTATTAAATCCCCAGAGCTTTTCTACAGATTTTGATATTAACTTAAAGTTTCATGTCTTTTAAATAATCTATGTTAGAAATATGTGGAAATGTGCAACATTTTTGAGAATTAATTTTACATTTAATTTTATTTTTCTTTGATTTGGACAAAATTCTGTATATGTTAAAGATCCGTAGTGGCTCAGGTGCAATATGTGTGTATGTAGAGTGTTTAAAATGTTTAAAGTGTGTTAAAATGTTCACTAAAAAGAACAGATCGAAGGATCACTAAAAAGATCCGATTCATTGAAAAACCTTAACTGAAAAGATCCGTGGATCCTTTATGTATATCGAATAATAGCAGCATATGGTAATACTAAAAAGGAATCCATAAACCCTCTTGCAAAAAGAGTGAGCATGACACACTTAAAGCTGAAGAAACATACATAACATCTGATGACAAGGATGAGAAATCTTAAAACAAGAAAATCCTTAGGTTCATACATATATTTCATTTGGTATGGGAGGATAACAGATCATCTTGTTTTGTTGACAGTACAATTGGAATTTTTGGAATTCACCAGAAACTACTGTGAAAAAAAAATGCAGAATGTGATAGAATACTGCAATATGAAACTTCAGTTATGGCACTATAAGTACTGTTAATGAGTATTTTTTTGTGTTAGTGGTGCATTTATTATACTTACAGGGGTGGCCGAGGTCATTGATGAATGGCCTCCCTAATTTCCACATTTTCCTCAGTTCTCATAACTGGCAAACTAGGGAGGTGCTCTAAACTTAGGCCTGGAACATATCCTTTCCAAATTTCCTTTCCCAGTTATTTAATATCATGTATAAGTGTCGACCACTGACACTGTTTAAAAGAAATAGTTTTGTTTTTTATACTACGTCTTGTACATACTATGAACTTTGTTGTTTGTATTTAAGCTCATAAAGAACTTTATTTCACTGAAAAGGGGAAAGGTCCCTTTCAGTTTCTATAATAAATTAAATAAAAGCCTGCTTTATACAAAGGTAGTGCAAAGACCTATTTATGCCATTAACATCATAAATGTAGAGATTTACTATGTAGAATACTCTGAAAAATATGTAGTATTGATAACAAGAATGGCATACAAAGGCTTGTAAAAGGGCCAAAAAAAATTTAAGCTTTCTTTTTACTTTCATTTATGTTAAAAATCAAGGATACTTTACCAGAAAGCTGAATATACGTAATATAAATGCTAGGCAAAAAAAATGAATGTACACAGATACAGATCCACTTGACTTGCTGTAATTTTTAATTTCAATTTTTGTTTGTTGGTGGCATTCTGATGATTTGTATGGCTTCGTGCCTGTTCCTCAGTTATGCAGTAGTGCAAACAGTGAGTGGTATGAAAGGAATAGAAGATAATATTATATTCTTATGATGTGCAATTGAAAACATTGTTGTGCTTTATGATGTACCATTTACACGTTATACTGGAATACAAAGAACAAACAAAACAAATCTGATGTGTTGCATTTGCAAGACTTTCTCTACCCCTCTTCTACAGATTATTCCTTTGTCTACTTTTTAATTGAGATAAGCTTTAATTACACATTTACACACTCAGTTTAGGTATAAGGAGGATACAATAGGTTAAAGCAAGTCAGATTTTTAAAAAATAGATCGTTTTGAAATTCCATGTTCTTTGCATGACTATTAGAAAAAATGAACATATACTTATCACTTGAAAAAACTATAAACACTTTAAAAATTCATCTCGGATATGGTTTAGGCCAAAAAAATATTATTTGATATAAATTGTGTGCTTTAATGAGATCTACATTTTTTATGTAGTAAGATTTTGTCTGTCTCTTATTCTTTACCCGTCATACGAAAGTCATTCAGAATCCAGAGGACTTAACAGGCTATTTGCAGAAAATTTAAGATATATATTTTATTTGTTATACAAATGCTTCAAATGTATGTTTTAATCCAAATCATTACTGCTGTTTTTGAATGAATAAAAAATAATTAGCATTTTTGCATTTAATGGGATGTTTAGGATGGAAGAATTTCAGGAAAATCTTTAACTGCATTCTTCAAGGATGCTGGATTTATATACAATATTTAGTATTTATCTGCCTTTTTGATTTTGAGTTATGGTGTTCACAGGTTCTTGTACAGACTTCTTTTTCTAAAAATACTTCTTTTAGGGGTTCAAGGTTCTTTGAAACTATGTACTTTTGGCAAATTAATATACCAAATGATGACATACAATGCTTTTTTAGTTAACTATGTGAGAGATACAGAAAGTAAAAAACCAGAATACTAAATTGTTCTTGGGGATTGGATTTGTGGTACTTATAATAGTACAGTTGAGGGAACTAGACTGACAGCTCACTAAAAATGCCTGATCTATTCCAGGATAACATGATGAGAAGAATATTATCAGTATAAGAGAGGATGCCTGTTGTTGAGCTGCAAGATGGATGTGCAAGAGGAGGAACTCAAAATTGATATACTTTAAGGTTAGCTCAAGCAGTTCACACTGTTAGTATTTTGCTTGAAGATTGCAATGAAATAAATAAAGCGAATGCATATGTAAATAGACTTTAAAACATTTAGATCTAACAAAAACCTGATGTTATATTTACATGACTTTCTTTATCTACTCTTCTATAAAATATTGTTATAAAAGCTTATTCTTCTATATACTTTCTGCGGTATGGTTAGAAGATAAAGAGAGTATAACAATTAAGTGTTGAATTCATTGGTAAATATGGGGAAAGGTTGAGTTAGAAGGGGAGAGTATTGGGATACTAATAGAAATTATATGAGAAATACAATTAAAGAATGAAAAACAGAGTTGGGGATTGCCATGATAATACACATGCACACACACACGCACGCACGGGGAGAGCCAAAAGACTACAAACCGGCTGTGCAATGTTTTTTTCTGTCCGTGTCGTCGGTGCTTGCCATCTGCTGCTATCATAGAAAGGCGCAGATGAAACCATACAACAGTTTTAAAACTACTTTTAAAGGCTTTACTTAACAACTTTATGAAAGTGTGTTTGAGGACAGACCTAACCCCCTGCGATTTCTATCTCTGGTGTAATTTAAAACAAAGTGTACAAGACAAACCCACGCACCCTGGAAGAATTAAAACAAAATATCTGCCATGAAATTGCCAGCATTTCTCAACGTGAACTACAGCGAGTGATGGATAGTTTCCTAAAGAGGTGCCAAAAATGTATGGACAATGACGCTGACCAGTTTCAGCATCTGCTTTCATAAAGTTGGTAAATAAAGCCTTTAAAAGTAGTTTTAAAAATGTTGAATGGTTTCATCCGTGCCTTTCTATGATAGTGTCGAGGATGTGGACAGGAAAAACACTGTGCAGCTAGTTCATAGTTTTTTGGCTCTCTCTGTATATATATATTTTTTTTGGTTTTTTTTTTGTTAGAAAGTAATAACCTCCCAACTTATTTCAAGTTTTATAATCCTGTGTTTTATGGTAAATACAGGAGTAATAGAGAAAACCTAAGGACTGGTGCCAATGATGGAAGTTATATAGTGAACTTTTGGTAATTCAAATTATTCTTTATTTCAAACTTTCCTTTGTCCCCTTGAATTTGCTATGTAAACAGTGCATAAATATTGTCTTTTATTAGAAGATAATTTTCTTTCATTCAAAGAAACAATCACTGGAGTGACCCTGAGTTATTTAAGGTGGCAGGGGACTCTACTATGACAATGGGCAAACTTCTAATTCCACAACTGAAATGTTGCACAGTTAATGCTTTCTCTGTATTCGAGAAGTGAGAGACAAGACAATGGTCTCCTTAGGTGACTGTGTACTGTGCTCCACTCACGAGAATGTCTCTGAGAGGAATTTGTAGATTGAGCAATTACAGTGATAGAAGAGCTCAGATTCTGATATATCAACAAGGTTTATGCATCTCTCAAAAAGCATACACTCTTGTGCTTGCAACATTCTGTACATGATGTATTCATGACTAAACTATGAGTCATGACATCATAAGGCCTATCATTGTGCACTGTTGTGACAATTGTACTGTATTTGTTCATATTACTGTATAATGTACTCTGCTGATTGCAGAATTGTTATATAGATTACCTATACAATTTCTTTTTAATTTAAATTCTTCGATAATTGAATGTTTTCTTAGACTTTTTTTTTTAATTTAAATTACACAGGTTTCACTGTATTAGTGGATGACTTTAATGCAAGAGATAGAGAGTTAGATGTGAGTAGGGTTACCAGGTGTCCAGAAAATTATGGATAAGCCCTGCATTTTAACCTTCTGTGCAGCATCTGGGAGGAATTTCTGAAATTTTATGAATGTTCAATTTTTACTTTCTCTACTACGTATAGTAAGTAGGGGAAGTATTGTACTCCACCCAAAAATGCTATACCGAGATTTCACCGGAAATATATGTTTTGAGACCCCCTGAATCCAAAAAAAAAAACATTTTTGGAAACATGTCCGTGTCTGTGTGTCTGTGAACAGCATAACTCAGAAACGAACAGTCGGATAAACACCAAACTTCGAATTTTGGTTCAGTATTTTCCAGAGATGCGACATGAAGGTTTTTCAAGAAAATCCCCCACCCCAGATTACCCTTTACGTGGAACATTTTTCGAAAATTTTAATTTTCTCAAAAATGACTAACAATTTTGATTAAAATATCATATGTTTAAGATACTTTCATGACAAATAAAATGTATATCTTGAATTTTCTGGGAATGTCTCCAAAAGTATTCTTCATTGTGAATGACTTTTGCATAACTGGTAAACCATAAGAGATAGACAAAATTTTACTACACAAAAAATGTAGGTCGCATTAAAATACACAATTTATGTCATATACATTTTTGTTGTTGAGTAAACCATTTTTGAAATATTGCTTGTTATTCCCTTAAATTTTTCAATACTTATTTTCTCAAATGGGAATTCGTTATTCATTTTTTTTTGTCTTGAATATGCAAAGAGTATTAATGTGTGGCAAAGAGAATGGTGCTGCACATAGCAACCAGCTATTAAGAGATATGTCTATGCTTAAAGGCTAGTGTATTTCTATATTGCTCTTGCAAATACAAAACAAGGGGAACATAGTAGGCCTTAAGCGATTGTCAAATATTTTTAGAACTGGTCACTATGTGTAATTTATCTTTGCATGTCAAAAGATCGTTTCTGCAAATGTTTATCTCGATTAATATGAAATAGATGGAGAATAAGAGTTTGTAAAAATAGTTTGTACAAGGGTAGAGAAAGTCATGTGAGTGTAACACATAAGATGTTTTTATAAATTTACAATACATTACTTTTAAGTGGATCAGCAACTCTGAAAAATTTGAAATTAGCTAAATTCATTTTAGCAACACAGCTGTTGTCAGCAACCAAGTATATCTTGGCATTCTTTGATATCATAGGTGGTGTTACCACAGTGCAATGGCCTATAGAGGCATGCTGGAATGACTAAGAAGCAAAACAAAGGAAGCTTGGCTTTGTAGTTAAGTTATAATATGGGAACAAAAGTATGTAAAAGAAAGTGCAACAACATAGTTCAGTCTATTTATGTTGCAGTACTAATAAGAAGGTTAGGTTATTTCAATGCTAGGAAGCGTGAAAGCTGTCATTCTGAACTATGAAACTATTTGAGTGCATTTTGCTATTCTGGCACACAACACCAATGTTAAAGGGATTTTTTTCTTTGGCATCTGCAAAGAAACAACAAATTATCAACCTACTCTGTTCAAAGATATTGTAATGAAAAGTGGTTATAAAAACTGCAGTTGTGAAAAATGTTGCATTAAACAGCCTGATGTTTTGCAAAGGATCAGACCCTCAGAGAGAACAATAGATAAACATGAAGTTGAATGATATTATTATTTGTGTTTGATTCAAGGCATTTGAATATTTGATGTAAATATAAAGTGTATGTAGATCTACGCTGTAGGTACAGAGCGCATAAGTAGGTATACAATTGTATAATAGGTACGTTTGGTGCACTGATTTGTGTAATTTTGATGTTTATGGCTACTAATCTCGTTAAGTTTCCCAGCCTTGCTCAGTTTGTCTTTTGCTTCTTGTTGTCAGTTTCTTGTGTTTCAATGGCTAGATATTTGACTAAAGACCAAGTATCTGGTGTGTTGTTAAAGATAGGGTATTTGCAAGAAGATCCTGTTTATGAAATGATTCAGCTCATAAGAGAGGCATGCCAAGAAATTCATGCAAATAAAAAACTGTGTACAAAAGTGTGTTTGAGTATGACTTGCAGACTACAAGAGTGTGTAAAGCCAAAGATCAATATGAACATTTAAGATAGTGATAGTAGTTATCTGTGTTAGTGTTTCATCATAAAATTGTACTGTGGTGAAATTAAACTAGTTTTTTTCTTTGTATGTATAACGTATCATTGCTGTATACCTGTTTATACCCCTCCCCCCTCTCTCTGTATGTGTATATATATAATTTTTAGTCGGATTGTTCACTTGATGTTAGATTTATGTATGTCCTACATTTTGCAACAATGTATCCTATATGACACACTGGTATGAGAGCATTAAACAGAGGGGGTGAGATAAAGCTCAGGATGATAAGACGTGGCTGAGATAAGAAAGGTGAAATGAAGACATAACATTTGTGGAGTTAGTGAGAACAAATTTTGAATCTGTGGTGGAAGTATGACAACCTTGGAGGATATATGAGGAGCATCAAATCATAAAGCACTATATGTGTAACAAAAAAGTTTTCAGGAGAGAGGAAAAACTGATATCTCCTAAACTTACTGGCACTTTGTAAAGTTTTTCATTGCCCAACTGTAGTGGAAATGCCACTTTTCTAAATACTGTTAACATCAAAATAATTTTTGTTTAAAACCAAATTTGTAATGAAAAAATTTTTGCATTTAGCGCATTTTAAATCAATTGTACTGAGAATACTCTCTTGGACATTAAGAAAAAATGGCAAAAAATTATGTTTATTGATATTTCAATAAACAGTTCCCAATTGTAGTTACAAAAGCGGTTTTATGCTTTGCTTTCTGCATTTATTGGGTAAAAAAGTGAGTCTTCAAATTTCATTTGTCACTTTTTAAAGACTTTTATATCAATCTTTCTTTGAACAAACACAACTATATTTCCGTACTTAAACAATGCTCATTTCTTCCTCCAAATATTCAAATTCTTCTTCATTCTGGTTTTCACAGCAGAATGTAGCAACCTTCACATAACACTGCAGTTGAGCCTCACATCTGTATTCACTCCCGAACCTCTTTTGTAAGAATGCTTCGAAATTGTTCCTCTTTGATATGTTGACTCTATTTTGGAGTATTAAACCTTGGACCTGTAGTACACATTCAAATGTAACTCCCTGTTTCAGGGAGATATGAATGGTTTAGAGAGATGGCAAAAACTTCATTAGGGGGTACCATTCTGGGGGTACCATTACCATTGCCTGCAACAGTTATTTCTTTTTCCATGCTATAATGCTGTATATCAAATTTACGGATAGTGCTTGCTTGACACAGCTCCCTATCTCAGACCTTCAAGTAAGGAGATTTGTTTTCATTAGCTTATTCATTATTTAACATGACATAATATTGCTAAAAAGACCCAAGGAAGCGATATCTGATACAGTTTGGCAACAGCACGTGCATTTCTGGTTCCATAGAATGCAAATGCAGCAATCAAAGGCATGTTTATACAGGTTGCATAGAAATTCTTTGCTTGTGTAAAATGGTGTGTTTTGTTCCATTTGTCTCAGTTGAAGTAAGCACTTTCTGAACCAAATGCTATATTTCGAAGCCATTTTATGATAAGAAGGAGTACTATTTGAAAGAAAATGGATTCAGTACTATTGAAATAGGGGTAACCCATATCAAACAGAATTTCAACCGTGGATGGAGTTAGTGCATTTTGTTCCAATGCTCCTCATAGGTACATTATAGGCCAAAGTGTTATTGTTCTTATTGATTATGTTTTGTGTAGTGTAGAGTTAGTGTTAAGAATTAGTAACTTTAAGGTTACGAGTACTATTGGTTATTCAAGGATAAATTACAAATAAACATAAGAGTACTATGAAGATTGTAGAACAAATGGAAATGACCAGTAAACAAAGCAAGTTAGAAAGGGGTAAATAATTAAATGAAATGGAGAGTGGCTTAGAACATCAATAATTTTTTTTTTTAAATCAAAGAGAGGCTTAAAGGATGTAAGATAAGATGGAGCCTAGATAGAGCTTATCTTTTAGTGGGAGATTGTAGTAAGAACTGTAATCTAAATACAGAATTGGACATTTGAAATATTTATAGTTGATAAATATAAACTGTGAAAATATGGTATATCTGAAAAATGGGCAGCGCTAGACCAAGGTGATCATATAATGTATTCAGCTTAGCACCAATATATTGTATATTATTTTATTTTACATTTTGCTAATAAAGATAAAATATGTTTGCAGAAATCTTTTATTACCTACATATTTTGTTACATGTACAAAAGAAATATAGGAAGCTAAAGTAAGTTGCTATATGATGGCTTTCAAATTATACTCTTTGCATGATCATAAACAAAAAATTAATAGCGACTTAGCACTTAATAAAAAATTCTGATGTGTTACACTCACATGACTTTCTCTACTCTTGTACAAACTATTTTTGCAAACGCTTATTCTCCATCTACTTCATGTTAATCGAGATAAACATTTGCAGACTCTATCTTATTGCTAATTTTCTTGTAGATGTAAGGGGAATATATATTTACAAGGAGAATATAGAAATACAGTAGGCTTTAAGCACATACATATCTGTTAATAGCTGGTTGCTAGGTACAGCACCATTCCCTTTGCCACAGATTAATACTCTTTGCATATCCAAGACAAAAAAATGAATAACAAATTCCCATTTGAGTAAATAAATATTGAAAACTTTAAGGGAATAACAAGCAATATCTCTAAAATGGTTCGCTCAACAAAAAAAATATATATGACATAAATTGTGTATTTTAACGTGATCTACATTTTATGTGTAGTAAAATTTTGTCTATCTCTTATGGTTTACCAGTTATGCAAAAGTCGTTCACAATGAAGAATACTTTTGGAGACATTCCCAGAAAATTCAAGATATACATTTTATTTGTCATAAAAATATGTTAAACATATGATATTTTAATCAAAATCCTCAGAGCCATTTTTGAGAAAATTAAAATTTTCGAAAAATGTTCCATGTAAAGGGTAATCTGGAGTGGGGGGATTTTCTTGAAAACCTTCGTGTGGCATCTCTGGAAGATACTGAACCTAAATACCAAGTTTGGTGTTGTTTATCCGACTGTTCGTTTCAGAGTTATGCTGTTCACACACACACACACACACACACACACACACACGCACGCACGCACGCACTCTCTTTCCAAAAATGCTTTTTTGGACTCAGGGGGTCTCAAAACATGTATTTCCGGTGAAATCTCGGTATCAAATTTTTGGGTGGAATACAATACTTCCCCTACTTACTATATGTAGTAGAGAAAGTAAAAAGGATATAATATTTGGATATTCAAACCAATAATAGTGGAAATGGTTAATATTTCAATCATTTATTTGACATAAATTGTGTGTTTTCATGAGGTCTGCATTTTTGGTGAAGCAAGCTTTATTGTATCATATGGTTTGCCAGTCATACAAAATTATAGAAAGTTCATTAAGACTGAAAACGACTTCACAGGCAGTTAGCAAAAAATGTCAAAATATATACAGTTCATCATGCAAATATCTTAAGCACATATTATTTTAAGCAAAATCATTAGGAGCCATTTTTGAGAAAATAAAAAATATAAAACATTTTCCATTAAAATGGTAGTTTGGAGTAGGGGTATTTTCTTGAAGATTCTTTTGTCCTATCCTTGGAAGAGCTGAACTTAATAATAACATTGGTGCTTATTCAACAGTTAGCTTTTGAGTTAAGTTGTCACTCACTCACACTCCCACTCCCCTCAACACACCACCCCACAACCCACAAAAGGATATTTTTTTATAAAATGCTTCTCTTGGTTTCAGAGATCTAAGAATGTGTATTTCTGGTGAAATCTCTTTTATAGCATTTTTGGGTGGAATTAGTATTTCCTCCACTTACTATAGGTTAGTTTGCAGAAAGTAAAATACATGTCAGGGGAAGAGAATCAGCTTGAATTCCATATAATAGCTTTGGATGTTAACATGATTCGTAACCAAATTGCATAAAAAATGCAGGAGATTGTCATTTGTCCTGGAAGAGGCTTTTTGCATTAACTATGAAGCATGTTGACTAATTTTGAAGATTTAGAAGCTAGTAACAGTGATGTGTCATAATTTAAAATAAAGAGAGTTGAAGGTTGTTACACTAGACAAGGTTATTACACAGTACTATACATTTTAGTGAAGTAGTGTAACAACCTTCAACTCTCTTTATTTTAAAATATGAAGCATGTACTGTTTTTAGCTGTTGTGGTACTTAAATATTGTTGTAACCTCTTGTATTTTCACATATCACGGGGGGGGGGGGGTAAAGCACGGTACCGGAGTGTAAATAATATCAAACTAACACAAGGTCTGACGGGGTGAGCTAAACAAAGTTCCTAAAACACCTGAAAATTACTTAAATATTCCTAAATCATTTTGGGTAGGGAAAGAAGGAACCTACTACATCAATAAACTACATGATAGAAATTTCGATTGCAAGTTATATTAACAATTAAGAAAGATACATGTTACCTCCCTGCTTGACGAAGCGTCATGTCTAATACGTCTACACTGCTCGCTGGTTATATTAGAAGAAGAAAGAGCATCCTAGATGCTAACTCAAGATACAACCGGTTTACCCCCACTCCTATTGCATCATTACCAGTCTGTATTGCCAACTTAACATAGTCACCAAACAATGTTGCGTAACTGCTTACAGTATTGCCACAACCAAATGCCACATCTCCTGGCTACCTAAATCGACGTCCTCGTCAAAGCAAGAAGGATTTAAAAAATTACAGAAAAGAAAATAAATGACATACTTCACAAGGAAATTATTACAAAAAAGCATTATCGATGTTTACAATAATAAGATTGAGCAGAAATGTCTCTCAAAAAGAAGTTAAATATTTCATTGCCTGTTAACATGTGTGTGAAAACTAGAAAACATAATGGAGTCTTGAGTGCCACCGACGATATTTCTTAGGATGTTATCTTATATGTTTGAGTGAACCCCGCACACGCACATTATACATTGCTGCCACTGTGACACAAGCACTACACTGCACAAAGTCTCGACGTATCTGTTCATGAGTGAACTTCCAACATCACCCACAACGACAAAGTTTCAGCCGCAGAATCTTTACTTTACTGCTGATGCAAGTCGCTGATGATGAGGGGTGCAATCACTGTCTTGGATTGCTCCCCCAATAGTGGCTCTTTTTGCCACATGCAGTGAAGTTAGCTAACAGGCAGCAGCTCTCCTTGGTGTATAATTGCAGCCTCTGGCGCATCTCTTTACAGCAAGGTCACTCTACAGTAGACACTCAGCTCCCCAACCAGCAAAATCACTACAACATGAATTACAAACAGGTGTAACTTGTGCTCCCAAAACAACATCATACATAGAATAAGAAAATATTATGTAATTTAAAATACTATGAACAGAAAATGTCACAAATTTGGCAAAAGTTTACAAACATTTACTCTTAGTAGTGAGAAAAGAAAGAAAAAAAAATCTGATGTGTTACACTCACATGACTTTCTCTACTCTTGTACAAACTATTTTTACAAACGCTTATTCTCCATATGCTTCATGTTAATCAAGATATCGAGATGTCAATCTTATTGGTAATTTTCTTGTAGATGCAAGGTTTTAAGCGATAGTCAAATATTTTAAGCGCTGGTTGCTATGTGGCACATTCCATTCTCTTTGCATGTACAGGACATAAAAAATAAAAAAATGAATAGCATATTTGAGAAAAAGTTTAAGTATTGGAAAATCTAAAGGAATAACTAGCAATATCTCGAAAACGGTTCACTCAACAAAAAAACTGTATATGACATAAATTGTGTATTTTAACGTGATCTACAATTTATGTGTAGTAAAATTTTGTCTATCTCTTATGGTTTACCAGTTATACAAAAGTCGTTCCCAATGAAGAATACTTTTGGAGACATTCTCAGAAAATTCGAGATATACATTTCATTTGTCATAAAAATATCTTAAACATATGATATTTTAATCAAAATTGTTAGAGCCATTTTTGAGAAAATTAAAATTTTCGAAAAATGTTCCATGTAAAGGGTAGTTTGGTGTGGGGGGATTTTCTTGAAAACGTCCGTGTCACATCTCTGGAAGATACTAAACCTAAATACCAAGTTTGGTGTTTATCCGACTGTTCGTTTCTGAGTTATGCTGCTCACAGACACACAGACAGACACACACACGGACATGTTTCCAAAAATGCTTTTTTTGGATTCAGGGGGTCTCAAAACATGTATTTCCGGTGAAATCTTGGTATCGAATTTTTGGGTGGATTGCAATACTTCCCCTACTTACTATACATAGTAGAGAAAGTAAAAAACTGATTACATATTGACATAAAAACTGAATTTTTCAAAGGGTTACAAGTTAAAGTTTTATAATAAATGCTTAAGAATCATAGTAAAGATACATGAAAGGGTCAAAATACATGAATATTATGTCAATTATATTCATTGTCTACACATAATAACACAATACAAATATACAAATCATTTGGGATCCGAATATTAAATCTAACCAGATGGTACAACTAACTAACAAAATAAATAAGTGCACTTATCATTCATACACATATGACAGTGAAACACAATCTTTCATAATAACCATATCTCAAATAATACATAACACTCACTTGAATAACTACCAAAGCTACTGTAAACATTAATATATGCTTCAAAATATGCACCTCATTACATGCATCAAACTACAAATACTCATGCTTAACTCTAATGATACAAATTCTCCTTCACATTACTATCTTTATCCTCCCATCCTTCTCATTAGCATCTTTCTTATGATCATCATCATTCCTATCATCGTCATCCTAGTTATCATCATACACAGTAATTACTGAGAAAAGAAAATATTCCCTGACATGTCTCATTCAACTAGCTGCAAAATCAAAGGTACCTGACATAAGCAGAAACTGAACAAATCACATTAACAATTCAGGAATGACACAAAAATAATATAGCATTACACTGTTGCATCCATATCTACAGAATCAAGATGAAGCTGGAAAATAGATGGTTCTAAAACTTGTTGCATAAACTCAAAAAAAATTATTCTCATTGCATTACATCTCCTTTGTGAGCACATCACATATGCTATACTGGGCACATTTCAGCAACACCAATATGCGCAACATCTCTCGACTCATCACAACGAATTTCCAAGTACATGTTAGCCCTCCTGAAAACTCAAACATTCAAACTTCAAGGGTACATTTTAGCTATCCCATCGAAGCTGACATTAACTCATCACATCTTACTACCACCATTGGGGTTACTCTTTGGCACTCCCACCGAGGCAAATCTTCCATATACTACTCACATAACCTCACACACATACACAAAATTTATGCAACAACTTCTGCAAAGAAAAATCACAGCATCATAATGAAACACAAAATCAAGCCAAAAGAATGCAACAGAACAAAGCACATAATTACCAAAGTAACACTTTCACACATCATTCCTGGAAGTCAAACAAAATTAAACACAGTACATATCAAACCAATACAGTGCAGAATAAGATAACAAACCAAATAATAATCTCCATTGTCCAAAACAAAATCCAAAATTTTCATTACACACAATGGTGACAAACCTTCAATGTAGCAAAACATATAATACACACTTAATGCCTGAAAATCAAAGCCTAATAAAGCATTGGTCATTAAAGCAAAATAAAAATTTAGCATACCTGTCTTCATTGTGTAAGTTTTCAGTTGTTCGAAATATACATACCACACTTTGGTACACACAATGTGCACATACTTACAGGCTGTTTTTCCTTTCTTTTTACCACAAAATTCCAGTGCAACTTTCCAATGTCTGGTAATACACATGTAGCTGCACCATCGACATCCAGTGGAGGTGGATAAGTCCTGTTGGTCCATGTTGGATGCTCGTTGAACTTATATAGGTGTTTAAGATACTGGCACAGCTAGTGGTTGCTGAAACTTTCACTCAAATTAGTCATTTGAAATACTTTAAAAAATTGCATAACTAGATAAAACCAATCATGGCAACGGTGAAGCAATATCATTAGTAGTACTACCACTAAACGTCCACGATGAACGTACCCGAGTACGGTACACAAATATGAAATTGTAATATATGCTCTTCACTTTCTTTACACACATGCAACTTCATGCACAAAACACGTGAACTGTAAAAGATTTGCTTCACATTCTGGAATTTCTGCTGCTTTACGAAACCAAGCAAAGATTACGCAACAAAACGCAACACATGTGCTTACATAAAAGTTGCAAGAAAAATGCACCAAAAATATGGTAATGCGTACAAAACTAAAGTCAGTGCAACATACAATGAAAGCTCCAAGAAATATTACTAGTTAGCACTGAAAATAGCAATTTTAGAAACGCCAGATAACACGTGGCAACCACATTATTAAAGTTCAAAATACCACTGAAATTCCCACAATTCACAGAAATACTTTAAAAAAAACAAGAAATTTAGAAAGAACAGTGCAGAAGTTTCTCATACAAACAGAATTTAAACTATGATAAGGGGAAAAATGAAGCCAAAAATTAACGATGCTCCGCCAACAGGAAGACAATGTAAAAAATTTCAAAGTGGGGCTCAGAATAAAGATACAAAGATGGGACTTTTAAGGAAATACTTTTAGATGAATTTAGAACACAAAACTACAATTTTCAAAAGGAAACCCTTACCATGAAACCGAAACTAAGGAGTTACATATTCCATCGAACATGTGGAGGACCAAATTATGTAAACTACATTTCCAAAGCTAAGAAGAAAAAAAAATTTTTTTGCACTTCAAAATATCAAATTCTGCCTGGCCCTCCACCAAAATGTTGAAATACCCGGCCACTCACACCAAAATGTCGTAACCTCTTGTATTTTCACATATCACGGGGGGTAGAGCATGGTAGCGGAGTGTAAATCATATCAAGCTAACATGAGGTTCAATGGGGCGAGCTAAACAAAGCTCCTAAAACACCTGAAAATTACTTAAATATTACTAAATCATTTTGGGTAGGGAAAGAAGGAACTAACTACATCAATAAACTACATGATAGAAATTTAAATTGCAAGTTATATTAACAATTAAGAAAGATACATGTTACCTCCCTGCTTGACGAAGCATCATGTCCTAACACGTCTACACTGCTCACTGGTTACATTAGAAGAGAGAGTGTCCTAGATGCTAACTCAAGATACAACCGGTTTACCCCCACTCTTATTGCATCATTACCAATCTATATTGCCAACTTAACATAGTCACCAAACAATGTTGCCATAACTGCATATGTTCTTACAGTGTTGCTGCAACCAAATGCCACATCATAGTAAATGGTTATGAAAGAGTTGACGATTTCATTACTCAACAGGGAAAAGAAAAATTATAACAATGATGGTAATTTCTTGATCGTACTGGCAAAAAGTATTAATATGGTTATTTGCACTTTATGAAGCAGATGCCCAGGCAATGATCATCTTGAAGGTTTACTGGTATATCCGAATAGGATGAGAGGGTTTAATGTGTATAAGGGTATTTTGCCATGGTGGCCTCAGCAGTAGAGCATTGGCACCAAAAGCTGAAGATGATGGTTCAAGACCTGATGACATTGAATTTTTAAGTCTCATATCAACTTTCCAAAACTAAGATAGATCAGTTGTTAGTCTCACATATTAAATGCTTAAATAAACTAATTTAAATTGCTTTATTCCTTAAACTCTTAAATAAACATATACAGGTTGACTTTCTTTACAGCGAATGCTTTTAGGTTAACATGTGAACTCTCTTGTTTCTGGTAATTCTAAACTACTGTATCAAAGTTGTTCTTTGATCAAAAGTATAAGAATAATATTTAAGTTTTAGCTACTTTCATGAAACATTAAAAACTTAATTGGAATTATATGAAAGAGTTATCTTGGGAATAAAATCTTGCTCACAGAAGTTAATTCATTCTTAAAATGCAGGAAGACGTATATTGAGCTTTGGAAACTAATTGTGCATTCTACTCCAGGCCAGCCATGTCATTAAGTGTGACTTCTCTCACCACCAGAAGGAAAGATGTGCAGTTGCCAAACATATCTATTTCTCAAAGCATTTTTCTATAAATCTTGAAAAAGAGAATCATAGTGCTCATAAATTTCTTCAATGCATCCATGAATATCTCTAATTGGTTTCAAAAATGACATCTATACCACTTTCACCAGCAAGTCTATGCATACATTGTGGAAAATTGCTTGTTGGTGAAAAAATATAACAGGAGCAACTATTATTATCTATCAATGGTTACATTCTATAATGGTTGTAAATATCTCAAATTATTTTAAGAATGTCAACAAAGGCTGTTCACCACAATGGTTGAAATAATCCCAATGAAAACAGTTCTAAAGTGGTGATGTTTAATTGTTTTGTTAGCAGTTGGGAGCATATAATTAGGAAAACAGCTTAAATCTAACAGTAATAAGCATAACAAGGTCGTGCATGAAATAATGCAGCAGTCAAGAGTACGAAAGACAGTTTTCCAATCCCGCATCTCTAAACCTTGACTCTTGCTGTCAAGTAGTATAAGACAGATTTTTTGATCTGCTCAGAATTGAGGAAAACTGCCTGTGTATGCGTAGGTTGACCTGTGGGAAATCTACCTGTAGGAGCAAGCAGGTACAGATATTCCATGTCACAGAAATGTACACCATTACCCAAAACAGATGCAGTAAAACAGTATTGTTATATTTGTATAAACTCAAGTATATTATCATTTAGGTACTAGAGATTAGGTTGTGATGAACTGCTTACTATGTGTGCTAGATGATGAATAAGAAATTTATATAAATGTATTCTCCTTTGATTTGAAAAATCATGAGAAATAATTTAATACTTTTGTTTATGTTTCAGAGGCAAAATGATCTGTTGAACAACTCAAGCACTAGATAAGATAGCTACAGATGATATAATCGTTCTATCAAAAACATCACTGCAGATACGGGATTGTACTATAGAAGACCAGCTGATCTGCTAGGAAACTCAGAACAAAACTAAGGTAAGCAAAACAAACATTTCAATAAATATTCTTTAATATAAAAACCAAAACTGGAAGTGATATATAGTGAAGCAAAATTAAAATTTTTCTTAACATATGGGTTATTCAAAAAGAAGGAACAGAGTTTATTTATTTCTAATGAACGACAATAGCTGGTGACACATGCGATATATCACTGAATAGAGGAAAGTTCAAAATTTTAATTTGCGTGTTCAAAATGAGCACCATTTGTTATGTGAGGATGACCAATGCTTTTCCGTTTGCATACGCAATCATCTATGAATTTATTGTATCAATTGTAAATTTTTTATGATGAGGTGGCTCTTTGTTGAACTTACAATGAAATGCACGCTACAATGAAACGATGGGTTCACTCTTTGCATACTGCAGCACACAAAACGACTTTTCCTGTGGCATTGCCATTTTCTCGTAAACAAACCCAGTGCCGTTGTAGGCACTGAATGGAACTAATAGGTGGGGGCTTAAAACTGAACTTTCCTCTATTCAATGATGTGTCGTATGTGTTGCTATTCATTGTCATTCATTACAAATGAATATTTAAAATCTGTTCCTTCTTTTTGAATAACCCTGTATAAGTCTAACACTTAAGCTGCCTCACTAAATCCAGTACTTATATATGACATTTCATAAATGTGTTATCTACAACAACTCTTTTCTAACGCTGGAAGTGCTGTTACAATCTTATAGGTTGCTGTATATAATTTTAATGAATTGAGTGGTGAGTTGTCTTTGGCTGGGACTTAACAGTTTTATATCTTTTATATACATCTTCCTTGCTGTATCAGATTCATTAGGTCATCATTAGAGCCCAGAGTTTTAGGTCGTGCTAGCCTTTATTTTAACTTATCTATACCCTTAAAATAGCCTTTTTTTTTTTAGGTTTTCTTTGTGGATAATTATTAATAACACCAATCGTTTTCTGTTTTTCTTATTTTAGGCTACACGTTTACGTTTTAGATTTTTTTATGCTGAAAATATTTTTTTTTTTAGAATAAATGCTAATGCTAATAATTTTTCTGTTTTTCATAATTTAGTAACATTTATTTATAGCCTTGGCGTCGCCGTGGCCGAGTGGTTAGACCGCTCGCCTCCCACCGAGGCGGACCGGGTTCAATCCCAGGGACCTGCATGTGGGATTTGTGGTAGACGAAGTGGCGTCTGGGCGGGTTTTCTCCAGGTTCTCCTCGCCATTCATTCCACCAACTACTCCATCATCACCTTTCCTTTCATCCATTTCACAAACATTTCGCTTCATCCACTTCCTTCATCCCATACCAGGCATCGGGCTGATCACCCATCCTGGATGTTCTGTCTGATCCATGAGTGTCTGCTCCTCGACGGGCCTCTGACCCCAGGCACCCGCCTGTAAGATCTGGGGGGTGTAAGTCCTACATAAGAGGAGGGTAAACAGATAATGAATGAATGAATGAATGAATGAATGAATGAATGAATGAATATTTATAGCCTTATTTCACAAAAGTGCACTTTATCATAACCATCATAAGATTTATTTTGTTTATTTGAGCTTGTTAACAATACAGTAGATAACTAAAAGTGTGTCTAAATAATCGTCTGGTATGAACAATTTACTGTTACCACTTTCTGTTTTTCTTATTTTAGTAAGATTTATTTAAATGCACATATTTAACAAGACAAAAACTAATCATAAGAAAACACACATACAATATAATACACTGTCTCTCTCTCTCTTTTGTGAGGCAGTAAATAACTGCATACATGCCCAAATTTTCTGGCATGAACAATTTCCTATTATCTCGTCCATTTTTGTATGAAGAAAGCTTCTCTCCACAAAACATAATTTCATTGGAGCATGAGTCATAGGTGCCACTGCTGCAGATTCTAGGTTAATTTTCTTGTGTCTTCAGGTAAGTATGCATTTATCATCTGAAGACTTGAGAAACAGCAATTTAGGACATTTTGGGTCATAGCCCCTCATTTAAGGATTTTTAGGTCCAACGAAATTGATATATTTAGCCAAAGGAAGTGTGAAACAACTTAATATTATGAAAATGGTTCATTAAATGGGAAGGGAAAAAATGGGTTAAAACCTAAGAATCTGGGCAATAGTTATCATAAATATTTTAGAAGGTAAACACTTTTTGTTTAACTAGGAGATATTTTGCTTACAATTTCTGAGTCTAATGTAAGTTTAGTAGCAGTTTATTTCTGCAGTTGTAGTATTATAATTTATGCCTTGAAACACATTGTGATACACTGATACTATTACTGTTACTGTTAAAACATTTTCTTCTTTGGTTTTTTTTTTAACAAAAAATCTGGTTACAATATTAGTCTGTTTATACCCCCGCCGCTATAACGTTGCACTTGACAGCTAGCGTTTAAGTTGGTACACTCGCGAAAAAACAGATGAAAAGCTTCAACCGTTTGACTTCCTAAGCCAATCACAAGGCAGCATTCCGGATGGTCGATGACAAAGCGGAACCGGATCTAGAAACGGCTCTGTTGCCGGATGTAACTATTCCCAACCATGTGCTTCAGTTTGTGAATCTCTAGCAGAGCGTCGAGTTGTTCTTTGCAAGCTACATATTGTTCATTGTTATTTGTTATTTAGATTTGTGGTTATTGTTCGTTTATACATTTATTTATTTATATTTATCTATTTTATATATATTTCATTCATATTATTTATTTAAACAAAACTTAAGTGCGACAATGTCGGAAAAACGACGCCGATCGCCGAGTGATGATTCACGAAGTGAAAATCCTTTGCGCCGAGGTGTGCCACTTAATAGTCAGGCATTGGAACTATTATGGAGAACCCGGGAGTTCTTTGAACAGGAAAAGGAGTACGTGAAGCTTCACGGAAATCCCTCTATTCCTGCTGATAAAGCCGTACAACGAACTGCAGCAGCTCTTGATTTAAGCACGAGAACTGTTGTTCACAAAGGAGTGAAACTACAAGAGAAAGAGGACAAAATTCCTGAACCATCTGGAACACAACAGGTATTTCTATCAACTCCAGGGAAGAAAAAAAAGAAGCCTCGTCCAGTCACAAATATTGATGCTTTCCAATTAGACGCCATACGTAGACACATTTATGCCTATTATCATAGAAAGGAGTATCCGACCATACCAAAGCTGCTTATATCGCTTATTTTCAATTAACAATAATAATACGAAATAGTTATTATTCAGTGACGTTCGCTACTTACGTACACTTTCTGTATGCGGCTTAGACACGATAGAAATGAGAACGATCAGCTGTTGTTTACTAGCCACTCTGGCAACGTCGCAACCACGTTGTAGCCAACCTTACGCGAAGCCACACGAACTGTCAAGTGCAACGTTATAGCGGCGGGGGTATAGTACTAGGTAAATTGTCTTTTTGTATTTTTACTTTCTCTACTATGTATAGTAAGTAGGGAAAGTATTGTATTCCACCAAAAAATTCGATACCGAGATTTCACCAGAAATACATGTTTTGAGACCCCCTGAATCCAAAAAAAGCATTTTTGGAAACATGTCCGTGTGTGTGTCTGTGTGTCTGTCTGTGAACAGCATACCTCAGAAACGAAGTCGGATAAACACCAAACTTGGTATTTAGGTTCAGTATCTTCCAGTGATGCGACAGGAAGGTTTTCAAGAAAATCCCCCACCCCAGATTACCCTTTACATGGAACATTTTTCGAAAATTTTAATTTTCTCAAAAATGGCTCTAATGAGTTTGATTAAAATATCATATTTTTAAGATATTTTTATGACAAATAAAATGTATATCTTGAATTTTCTGAGAATGTCTTCAAAAGTATTCTTCGTTGTGAACGACTTTTGCATAACTGGTAAACCATAAGAGATAGACAAAAGTTTACTACACAAAAAATGTAGATCGCGTTAAAATACACAATATATGTCATACATTTTTTTTTGTTGAGTGAACCATTTTCGAGATATTGCTTGTTATTCCCTTAAATTTTTCAATGCTTATTTTCTCAAATGGGAATTCGTTATTGATTTTTTTGTCTTGGATATGCAAAGAGTATTAATCTGTGGCAAAGGGAATGGTGCTGCACCTAGCAACCAGCTATTAAGAGATATGTATGTGCTTAAAGTCTTCTGTATTTCTATATTGCCCTTGTAAATATATATTCCCCTTACATCTACAAGAAAATTAGCAATAAGATAGAATCTGCAAATGTTTATCTCGATTAACATGAAGTAGATGGAGAATAAGCGTTTGTAAAAATAGCTTGTTTTGTTCTGGTAATGCAAAGAAAATGGAATACTTCCACATAGCAACCACCTCTTAAATGATTTGACTATCGCTTAAAACCTACCAATTCCCCTTGCATCTACAAGAAAATTAGCAATAAGATTAATATCCCGATTAACATGAAGCATATGGAGACTAAGCGTTTGTAAAAATAGTTTGTACAAGAGTAGAGAAAGTCATGTGAGTGTAACACATCAGATTTTTTTAAGCACAATGTATCTCATAGCATGTTTTTCTTCATACTTTTTCAAATTGAGTTTTTTTTTATTTATGGACTCTGTTTAACTGCTGTGATCCTTAGCATCCCATTCAATATTGGGTATGAAAGACCTGAAATTCTGCTCAGAGGCTTCTTTATCGGGCTTGTGGTTCTTTTACATTCCGTAGGGACCACCGGCTTTACTTCCCCCCTGAAGGAAGCCATGCTAAGGATTTTTATGCCTAAAAAAATCAATCACCCTCCGCTGGGTTTGAACCCACAACCTCAGGAACTAGAGGCCAGCATGGTAATCACTACACCACGGAGTACAATGAGTGAAGCTTTGGATGCTTAAGCTACTCTCTGCATAGCAATTGTTCACTTTCCTAATCCATTTACCCCATTCCTCGTATTCTTTTAGCCAGTTGTCCTCAAAAACACAACACATTTTTACTTTCTCTACCATATAAAAAAGGGGTAAAGAAGGTATTGCATTTCACCCAAAATTTTAACAGAAGTACATGTTTTGCCCTTTGAATCCAAAAAAAGCATTTTTAGGAAAAGATCAGAGAGAGGGTGAGAGTGCGCGCGCATAACTCAAAAACAAAATGCCAGATAATTACCAAACTTATTATTTAATTTTAGTACCTTCCAAAGATGTGACGAAGATTTTTTAGAAAATCTGCAATTTTACTGTTGGGTATGTTAACTGAATTTAGCCATTTACAGAAGTACTTCATTATTAATCATTTGGACAAACTAATTTCTTTTAGTCTGCTATTTATGTTTGTCGTGGTTTATCTGATGTATGCTTTACTGCATTTTAAACAGTCTATTTTGCATATATCTGGTTTATTTTCTGATAAGATTCAATGATGATAAAGACAACTTCATAGGTCACTTATAGAAAATTCAAGAGAAAAAGTTGTTACCATTTAAGAGGAAGTTTGTGTCTTCTGCAAACATTATATTAATGACTATAGAGATCTTTTGTATAAATTAGAAAGTGAAGAGGGCTTAGAATTGATCCTTGAAATATAATGTTTAAATATGTGCATTCTAATGTATTGTTTACTTTATCCCAACTTAATACAGGATGCACATCAGTTATATTTTGTTTCTTCAGTAACAATTCAAAATTGGCTCTTGAGACATTTGACATATCTACTCTTTGTTTAGTGTCTCATTAAATACGATCTAAGTTATTACTTTTAATTTTACTTTGAAAAAATAACTACTCAGAAGACACGTCTTTTATCTGAGATTTGTCTATGCTTTTTCGTTTTAAGTTGAACATTTTTTAATCGGTTAGGCCATATCGGGGGATAAATGAATGAAATGGGTGAAATTATGCCCAAATAAGCCTGGGACCTACAGAGCTTAAAGTTGCTCAAAATTCGTGTTTTCAGGATAAGGGAAAACCCAGAAAATAAAGCCTTACTGTTCCTAACCGAGATTCGAACTTGGGACCTCTTGAATGCCAGGCAAACCCTCCCCCCCACAAGGTGGGGGTGTTCTTTTTCATCTAAGATTATGGGGAACCCTGCAAATAAGTCAGAATTTGATCAAAGTGAGTAATTGCTTAGTATTGTAACATTATTTTAGAAGCAAAAAGCCTTTATCTCTAGTAAAATTTAATTTATTTTGACATTCGTTTTCTATAGCAACCTATACGGAACGAGATAGCACCCACATTAGCACGTAATACTATCTGTGGAATCTTTCAAGAACTATCTACATCAAGCACCAAGTTAGAGTTTTAATCGGTAGGTGGCCGCGTACAGCTGTTTTAGTAATACAGCTTGTCGAGAGATGGCACACACGTCTGTGGCTGCCACAAGCAGTGCTGCCAATATAAACGCTATGTTGAACTAAACCAATTACAACTTGTTACGTTACGCGCCTCACTGCTCGGCAATAAATACTGTGCCGGGTTGGAAGGAGTTATTTAATCTTTAATGCTAGCGAGCGCGTAGTTAAAACCGCGTTTATTACTGCGTTAACTAACGCAACAAAGAGCTTTGAAATAATTATTCGTTTTTGGCGATAAATAACTTCCGTTTATCACTGCAGCATTGCCCGGATTTAGGGTTAGAACTGGAATAAGTCAACTTTGGCTCTTGTTTAGCTGCACTATATCGTATTTGTGACTCACAAAAACTGACAATCTGCGATTTCATATTCAAAACGTTTACTTTAATTTCCAAATTCTCTGTATAGGTTAGAACTTTGCAGTAAATGAAACAATTTGGTTTCCCATTTGTGGGCGTAAAGTAATGTACCCACTATCGTGTTTTTAAGCGACTGATGTATTAAGGAGAAGCATGCTTAAAACTATGGATAAAATGTGAAAAATATATAATTTTTGTTTTATTGCTTTTTTAATTTTTGAAACCTCGGTTTTCATGTTATTTCATGCTCTAATTTGGTATGCAGAGATTTGAACTCCGTCATGTGATAATTTAAATGACCACTTGCGCTTCAGCAACGCCAAAAATTGATTTTCCTGCAATTCAAAATGTTCGCATTTTTTTTTTTTTAGCCAAAACACTTGAAGTTTCGCGTGTCCATTTGCATGTGTATTTTAGATATTTTTACAAAATTTCACAATATTTTTAAATTTAAGTTAAGTTTTTCAAATATGTCTCTCCTTAAAACAGACCAGGTGGAACATCTTTGACTGATAGACAAGTTGCGTAATTGTCTTACACAAGGGAAAATTGCACCAGAATAAATTAGGTGAATCGTTGACAAAACTTGAATTAACTGTACAACTAATTACAACAATTTATATCATTAGATACTTCTTATGAAATATGAAATTTTCATAATACCTAGTTCTTCCTTATGTAAAAATTGGAAAGAAAATAATATTTAACATTACTTTCCTATGTATTTAACATTATTTTCCTATATATTTAAAACACTGTAATATTTCTCATACGAAGTAGGGGAAGGCAGAGGTTAACTTGGGATTTCCTAGGTTAGCACCATGCCAAAAATCTTGATGGAACCAATATGTAATCCAGGGCCTGAATATCAGTTGAGAATGGAGATACAAATACAAGATTTCGGACGCACTACATATGGATGGCCGGAAGGGCGCTACTGAAAAAGGAAACTACGAAGCAACAAAATGTATAGAAAAGAAAGGAAAAAATTGGGAATTTGGATCATGGAACGCAAGGACACATATAAGCAGAGAAGTTGAAAAATTGACGATTTTGAATAAAACACCATAAATTTAAGATATTTTTATGGCAAATGAATTGTATATCTTGAATTTTCTGGGAATGTCTCCAAAAGTATTCTTCATTGTGAACGACTTTGGTATAACTGGTAAACCAAAAACCGTAGATCGCGTTAAAATACACAATTTATGTCATATACATTTTTTGTTGTTGAGTAAACCATTTTCGAGATATTGCTTGTTATTCCCTTAAATTTTCCAATACTTATACTTTTTCTCAAATGGGAATTCATTATTCATTTTTTTTATCCTGGTAATGCAAAGAGAATGGAATACTCCACATAGCAACCAGCTCTTAAAATATTTGACTATCGCTTAAAGCCTAACAATTCCCCTTGCATCTGCAATAAGATTAACATCTCGATATCTCGATTAACATGAAGCATATGGAGAATAAGCGTTTGTAAAAATAGTTTGTACAAGAGTAGAGAAAGTCATGTGAGTGTAACACATCGATTTTTTTTTTTAAATCTTAGCTGTTTTCCTCGAAAGGTGTCTTGACACAAGATGTCATTATTTATATAACTTTTCGCTTTATTCTGGCCATTCTCTCTTTTTCTCTGTGTTCTCTTACTCATTCTCTCTCACACAAATCTTTTCTTAAATGCCTTTTGTTTTGGTTCACGGGGTTTTGAAGAGCTTTTTCTTTTTCGGTGAAATTTGTAAGTCGAATTTTTGGATGGAATACAACATTTCCTCTACCTACAATAAGCAAGTGGTAGCGCAAGCAAAAATTAGGTGTAAAATTCAAATGTGGATTTCAGTTCTGTGCATAGTACTACTTAAATGGCAGCGTGGGGTTATAAAGATAACCAAAACGAAAAAGGCAAAAGCACCTTATGAAAATATAAGAAATAGCACAGTAACCATTGAAAAACTCATACTGTATGTTGCTTATAGAAAAGGCAACTCTTTCTTTTCCTTCCACCAAGTAAAATAATTATTTTTGAAGCTTCAGTTTCAAAACAAGAAAAAATGTGATTCCATTTATGATGAATCCTGACGAAGGGTTACAAGATGGTACTGCAGGACATTAAATATTGTTGACGCACGTTTCTTGATTAAATATTTACTCTAAGCAACGAAGGAAAATGTGTTAGGCTTGTAGCTTTATCATCACCGCCATTGGCCTGTAAAATACAAAGATTATAATATACTTATATGGTGTACAATTCGACTGCTGGTTGTCAGAATCACACGTCTTTCTCGTATTGTCATTTGTTTTCACATCTATACTACAAATTATTTATGCACAAACGCTATTTTTCTGCTGGTACCCAATAATTATAAATACTTACTAGAAATGGTTTCAGTATACAGGAGCTTTTAGGAGGATGAGATGACAGTCAGATGTTCAAAATGCGGATCGGTAGACATTAGCTTTGCTTTTTAAGAGCTCGTGAAAAACAAAGGTAGTTGCCTAACTTTTCAAACTGTGCAGTTTAAAACGTGTAAAGTTGTAAACTATTCAAATAAGCAACAGCTAATGATCTGTATTTTTAAAATGATTCATTGTGTAATAATTTTGTATCTTGAGATTTAATTTTTCCGTTTATTTAGGTGTTGTTTCGCAATTATATAACATTCAACAAAAATGTCGTCCTTCGTGGTGTAGTGGTTACCATGCTAGCCTCTAGTTCCCGAGTCGCGGGTTAAAACCTGGCGGAGGACGATGGGATTTACGGCAGGTAAAGGAACCTCAAGCCTGATAAAGAGCCCTCTGAGCAAAATTACCGGTCTTTCACGCCCAATATAGAATGGGACGCTAAGGACCACAGCAGTTAAAGAGCGTCCATAAATAAAACTCAATTTAATTTAATTTTCAGCAAGAATGGAAAGGATTTCACAGACTGTTGACAGAGTATTCAAGATTTGCATTTTATTTGTTACGTTAGTGCTTATATTGATGCTTTAATTAAAATCGTCACAAGTCCATCATTTTTATAGAAAATATAACAAAAGTAGCGAAAAGAATTATTTGGGGGTTGCGGGATCTTCTAAAATCTTCGCCTGCATCCTACAAGCATGACGTTTGCTATTTATCGCAGTGTTTCCTTTTCCTTACGATCCGGATCTCTTTATGAAGCTGTCATTGGCATTCGACAGCTTCACAGCACCGTCGGATGTAATATTTTTGATTTAGTTTCTATAGACCCCTTTAACTTGTATGGTCATGTCGGTGGCTGTGGCTAGAGAAACAACTCGTTTACTGGAGGTTCTGTAACGTTGGGTTTTTGTCATTTTTAACGTTAAACGCACTTTCATTCACTCCCACATGCATACTTCCAGATTCTGGGGATAGTAGGAAAGATTGTAATTAAATAAAAATTCCCCCAACAGTTGCTCTGGGTTGAGCAGCCAGATACCCTCACGGGTTGCAGAGGTCATTAAGGCATATACTCCTGAACAGGATGTCTACGCTGCAAATATCCCAGGACCCTCCTTCCGAACTAACGTTCTCCTCAGCAAAAACGGGAGGTACTAAACTTAGGTCTGGAAGGTTTCCTTTCCCAATTATAATTTCATTCCATTTCACCAGTGTCATCGCCTGTGGTGCGGTATGAACAGCGACTTGAAACAAAATAAAAATGAGCCAGAACGCTGACCATTCGACCACAGAGGTCGATCACCTCAATCTCTTTGAATCTTGTTTTGGGATTTCTCTGCTATGTATAAAGTGTTTCGTAGTGTTTCTTACAAATAAAAATGGCGAAGAGCTCGGGAGCGTGAGTTCACCGAAGATATCAACAATAACGCTGGAATGGTTTGCCGCCGGCTAAGACAGCTCTTCGAAACGTTAATGAACTGCGGGTGTTGCGCGTTCTTTAGTAATCCGATCAAATGCATAGTGTTGAAGTTTCCAGCAGATGATGCTTCTTATTATTATTAGATATATCAGATGAACTCCTCTAAAATATATGATTAGACTAACCAAGTAATTTGGTTGTCTTGCGCTGTGGGCTAGAGCACGGTGCTGTGGTACCCCGGCCACGGAATGCGCCCGGTTCGAACCCACCCATGGGGTTGCGGATTTTAAGTCCCGGTATAGGACCGGTGCCCACTCAGCATCCCGCTGAAAGTAAGGAGCTGCGATAGGCCACCATTCTTGCTGGGGGATGTGTGATGCTTGCCACATCACCTGCCCGTATTGGTTGGATGATCGCTCGGTCTGCCGTGCTTGAGGTCAGCAGTCGGGTTGGCAAGAAAAGGTCCTTCATGGGCTGTAGCCGCACGGGATATTTAATCTAAACTGACCTTTAAATTTCAACGCTCAATTTCTTGTTAAATAAGAGCCAATGTTGTTACGATTGGTACACGTATCTGCTTACTTTTAGTTCAGTTAACCCTCCCGAAATCGGTGAACTTTCCTTGTAAGTAAAATCGGTAAAATACCCAAAAATCACAATTTAAAGCAATATTAATTAGAACCTGCATTAAGGTTCTTTAAGAGGTTCAACAACATCGTGCTTCAGTAGTGTTAATCTAAGGTTTTTATTATATAATCTGAGTGCTGAACTTCAGCGCAAAATCTTCATTTGAAGCTATCAGTTTTCAAGATTTTTCTTTGACTAGGAAGACAGATTAAATAAACCAAGGAGTCTTGCAACCTGGAACCAATGGAGGCACTCTAAATATCTTAAGCAATGAAAGCTCAAGCATGCTTCGAGAAGATTTCTAGGGTGCCTATCCAATCCTTCTATCTCATTTCAGTCTTTACTGTGTTAATGCGGTTGTAGTTCTGTTAACTCCTGTAACCACTCTATGCGTTGGAGTATCCATTCTGATTGGTTTGCTTCTTTATAGTGTTTGAAAACAAGCCCTATGGCAACGCAAGTAACTAAAATCCAACGGTTTCTCAGATTTCTTGAAAGTTATATTGGGTTGCGTCAGAAATGCCCAATTCTAGGGTAAGTTGTCATGGTACATTTAAGCTTTTATAATTTTTTCGTCGAGTGCATGGAATCGTGCCGATATAATGTGTAGTAGTTTATGTTGTTAAGAAATTAGAAAGCGGCTCTGCCACGCCCAGCCCCTATCTCTTACCTGTTCTAGCACTCCACTTAATATTTTTCTTACTTCCCCCCCCTTACTTTGCTCCTGAGCCTGAAACCGCCCTGTGTTCATAAGTTAGTGTTTGAAGGCCAGACCTTTGACATCAAATCAATACGAGACTAACTCAACTAGGAGCTGGCGTGGATCGTCGTTGCGAAGCACGCCTTCCAGCCACTCAGGTGAAATGTTTTTTACTCTTCCTCTTTCGCAGCTCACCTAGACCTGGCCTTGTTCATAGACGAATGCGTGTGTGTTAGGCTTGAATTCAAGCCCACAAGAGATTTACTCAAGGCTGGTGTGGAATACAGGAGATGCTGCCTGCATTAAATAAAGAAAAACACAATAGGAAACCAAAAGCAATAAGAAAAAAAGTTTCCGTGCACTCTACTGCACAAGTGTTTTCATTTTAAGTTACAGTAAATTATTTCACGACGACGTCTCTTCACGTGAATTAATGGAAGAATAGGCTTACTTTGAGTCCCTATGGTATGCATTCAACGAGCATTGAAATCCAATATATACAAATGTCCTCAATCATTACCAGATTTCGTTGATAACACTACCTGGGGAAGGTTACATGAACTACAGAATCGTGACGTCACACATTACATTTTTTTCGCGAAGTGAGTTCCTCTGTAATTGGCCTTTTGTGCCTGTCTCAACACTTTCTAATGCTAGACTTCGAGGAACAACATCTAAAGGGACCATGATTCCAAAGGAGCCTTTAATGCGTCGTAGCCACCTCGAACTTAGACGTGAAAGAGTAACGAAGAAATTGAGTAACGTTACGCAATGTTTCATTAACACCGCACGCCACTGAACAGGAAAATATTGCTTGAATGGCAGTAAACTTGTTTAATCACACTGTATACGAATAAATGGATCGTGAAAACATGGATTAAATTTAAATGAGCTCACGATTTCTTTCTATTCATGCGCTACTAGGTGCCTTCCATTCAGAAACGATTTAGATTGTGTTCAAAAGAACTAAGAAACATTCACCAGAGACAGAACGCCAGAAATCGAATGGTTCTGGCTTAATTCCAACATTAGATACTAGAGCAGATTCATGGAAGTCATTAGCCAAAACTGTTTGTTGCAATAGGAGATTATGAAGACTATATACGCTTTTCAGAACTTCTCAGTCTGTCTCCCCTTAATGACTTACTTTTCTAGCACTTGTGTGATGACTGGGTCAACAAGATTTTGTAATATGTCCAGAGGCAATTCCACACGCAGGTTTTCTTAGTGAAAATCGGTCCAACAATGTCATACCCAAGAAATATCAGCTCACTCATTGATCGTCTTGTGAAGACGAAAATTATAGAAATCCTACAACTTCAAAAAGCTATCACTACATATCTTATTACTTTCTCTATTATGCATCTATAGTAAGTAAAGGAAGTGTTGCGTTCCATCCAAAATTCTATATGGAGGGTTCATTGAAAATACACCTTTTGAGATCTGCTGAATAAAAAATAACCATTTTGATAAAAAAAAACTCGCGTGTAACAGCGTGACTCAAAAGTGAAAAGTCGGTTAAGTACAAAACTTTATTCAAGTTCAGCGTCTTCCAAGGGTAGAGTTTTTATTTATGGACACACTATAACTAATATAGCTCTTAACGTCCCATTCTAGATTGGGCATGAACGACCGGAAATGTTTCCCACAGGCCTTCTTATCAGGCTTGAGGTTCTTCTACGTGTTATAAATCTACGACACGACTTTACTTCCCTTCTGCAGGAAGCCATGCCAAGGATTATTACGCCCGAAAAAAAATTCATCTGCGATCTCGGGAACTTGAAACTACCCCGATACCACGGAGGACGACACAGATTTTTAAGAAAACTCCTCACCACAAACTACCCTTAATGGAAAATTTTTCGTCATTTTTGATTTTCTCAAAAGTGCCTCTAACGATTTTTTTAGAATGCCGTATGTTTGATATTTGCATGACACACAAAATGTATATCCTGAATTTTCTGCGAATAAATCTCTGAAGTCCTCTTCATTCTGATTGACTTTTGTATAATTGGTAAACCGTAAATGCAGATCTTTTTAAAACACAGAGTTTGTGTCAGATAAAATGACTTGTTGTGTTAACCACTTCCGAGATATTCTTTGTTATTGGTTTGAATTTCCAAACCCTTATATTTTGTGCTTTCTCTAACACGTGCCTAGCTAGGTAGATAGAAAAGGTATTGCATTCTACCCAAAAATTCGACATCGAAATTTCATCGGAAATATATGTTTTGAGGTTTTTAATTAAAGCAAACAATTTTTACATAAGGTCATTGTTTTACATTAAGGTTGTGTGTGTGTGTTTACTGTGAACTAAACTAAGTATCCGATAAATACTAAAGTTGGTATTTTGATTTTACGTCTATCAAGAATGCGCCATGTGTCCAGGAAAATCCCCCGTCCCAAACTACCGTTTATATGGAAAACTTTTCAAAATTCTCGATTTTCTTTAAAATGACTATAACGATTTTTTGTTAAAATATCATATGTTTAAGATACTTACATGGCAAATAAAATGTATATCTTGTGTTTTGGGAATAGCCTGTGAAGTTCTCTTCATTCGAAAGCAATTTTGTATGATTTTGTATAACTGGTAAACCATAAGAGATAGACAGAAACGTACTACAAAAACTTTAGAGCTCTTTGAAATGCACAATTTATTTCCAATAACTTTTTTGTGGCAGTACTCATTTCCGAAATATACACTGTTATTGGTGTGAATTTTTCTACACGTCATTTTTACTTTCTCTACTGTGGTAAGTAGGGAAAGTATTACATTCCACCCAAAAATTCGATATCGAGATTTCACCGGAATTACATGTTTTGAGGCCACCTTAATCCCAAAAAAAGCAATTTTAGAAAAATGTCCGTGTGTGTCTTTGAACAGCATAACTCAAAAACGAAAAGTCGGATAAATACCAAACTTGGTATTTAGGTTCGGTATCTTTCAAAGATGCGACACGAAGATTTTCAAGCAAATCCCCCAACCCAGACTACCCTTTACATGGAACATTTTTGAAAATTCTGATTTTCTGAAAAATGACCAACGATTTTGATTAAAATATAATATATTTAATATACTGTCATGGTAAATGAAATGTGTATTTTGAATTTTCTGGGAATGTTCTTCATTCTGAATGAATGGTAAACCGTAAGATACAGGCAAAATTTTATTACACAAAAATGTAGATCGCACAATTTGTCATATACTTTTTTTTTTTTGGTCGAGTGAACCATTTCCGAGATATTCCTTGTTATTTGTTTGGATTTTCCAATACTTATACTTTTTCTCAAATGGGAATTCGTTGTTTTTTTATGTCCTGGACATGCAAAATGAATGGAATGCTCCACATAGCAACCAGCTCTTAACAGATTTGACTAGCGCTTAAAGCCTATCATATTCCCCTTCCACCTATAAGAAAATTAGCAATACGATATTTTGTGCAAATTTTATATCGATTAACATGAAGTAGACCATGAATAAGCATTTGTAAAAGAGTAGAGAAAGTCACATGAGTGTAACACATCAGATTTTATAAAAGTGTGTGTGTGTGGGTGTGGGGGTGGGGTGGGTGGGTGTGTGAGAGAGAAACAGCATAACTCAAAAACGAAAAGTCGGGTAAATAGCAAACTTGGTATTTAGGTTAAGTATTTTTCAAAGGTGCGACACGAAAATTTTCAAGAAAATTCTCCCACCCCAGATTACCCTTTATATGGAACATTTTTCGAAGATTTTGATTTTCTCAAAACTGGCTCTAACGATTTTGATTAAAATATCATATAATTAAGATATTTTCATGACAAACGAAATGTATATCTTGAATTTTCTGAGAATTCCCCAAAAGGCCTCTTCATTATGAATGACTTTTGTATAACTGGTAAACTGTAAGGGATAGACAAAATCTTTCTACACAAAACATGCAGATCTCGTTAAAACACACATTTTATGTCATATACTTTTTTGTGTAGTAAACCATTTCCGAGATATTCCTAGATATTTGTTTTAATTTTCCAATACTTCTATTTGTTCTGCAATGGGGAATTCGTTATTATTTTTTTTTTATGTCCTGGACATGCAAAGAGAATGGAATGCTCCACACAGCAACCAACTCTTAAAAGATTTGACTGTCGCTTAAAGTCTACCATATTCCGTTGCACCTATAAGAAAATCAGCAATACGATAGTTTGTGCAAATTTTTATATCGATTAACTTGAAGTAGATGGAAAATAAGCGTTTGAAAAAATAGTTTGTACAAGAGTAGAGAAAGTCAGGTGAGTGTAAGATCAGATTTTTTCAAATTGCTGCCACTTATTTTGTTGTTTCTCGGTATGTCATGGAAGGATTATGGCATTTTTATTTCTAGGCCAGTATGTAGTGAGTCAGTAACCAACTATCGATTCTATTCCCTCTATCTTCTTTATACGAAACGTACAATGAATCTGTTTCTGCAAAAGCCTATCTCGATTAACATGATGTGGATATCATATCCTATCAACGAAATATGCAAGTGTGTAATGAAAGTTTATATTGATTAACTCAAATAGAGAGAATAATAAGCCTTTGTAAGAATAGCTTGGAAGAGTGAGTAGAGAAAGTTATGTCAATGCAATACATCAGATTTTATATCCTTTATGTACAAATTAGCACCATTTGATTAATCTTGTGAAACATTCTAGCACGCTTTATGTACGATTGAAACCAAAGGCGCCGCGGTAACGCGTGCGACTCGCATTCGGGAGGTGCCGGGTATCATCCCCGGCACCGCCCACTCTGTCCCATGGGTTTTTGGTAGTTTTCCCGGGTCAGCAGGCGAATACTGAGGTGGTTCACTGTCTACCACGACTATCTTTCCTGTACCCATCATCTTCCTTGCCCTCTATTTCAGGGTTGTAGAACTAGGTGACGGTTGCGGCTGGGCTGTGGATGTGCGTTCTGTTTAGGTTTCTTTCCTGGCGTCGTTGCGGGACTGCTGAGTTAGTACCCGCCTCCGGGTGCTCTCGAGCGGCTCGCATGCGCTCGATCCGGAAACTTTAGGGACCCCGTCCATGCTTCTGCCTGTCTTCATCCGGCTATGGTTAAGTCTTCAGGTCTCTCCCCTCATCCTTCCTTTCCAGGTGTCACGGTTAGCAGCAAAAAGGGCCATTGTGGCTAATTGCATTGCTGTGCTCCGGTTTCGAGAGCTCTCCGTTAGTTCGTACCTTTATTTAGCTTACTCAGGACTTTAAGAAGCTACCCCATATCCTTGTTTCAATCCTTTATAGAATTACTATGCCGGCTGACACGGCGACGCTGTTCCAGGCTGAGCTTAGTGTTTAATGTCCAGACTCCTGTAAACAACTTAAACGCTTTAAAAACACGAGAGACGTGCCGTCGACGATGTGACTGGCAAATTTATGGTTTCCATTATGAATAAATACCTCGAGGACGATAAACTGTGTTTGGGTGCGTCCCAAGGCTGCATGGATGCTCCTGTTCTCAATCTTTTGAACATTCTTACGATACCTTTTTAAACTACCATTAACACTGACTCGCTAGATAATAGATCTCCATGAACTCTGTTGAAATCGAATAATAAATCAGTGTCGTTACATTGCGACCTCTGCGCAAGCTAGATTGAACTCAAAAGATTCTTTGAACACCTGCTTTCTCGTCAAAAAAAAGGTAAAAGAAAACCTAGAGTGTGTTCTTTGCCAAATATTTGAGACATCCTCTAAATATAACTGATATGAGAGAAATGAGATATATCCGCTCAGATCGGAAGTTGTGTCAACATTTTGAGCAGTAATTCTAAAACAAGAAACCAAAAGAAAGTAGCTAGGCTTTATGCATACTTTTACAAAGCAGCTTACCTAATATTATGCACCAGATTCACAAGAAGGATCTACATTTGGCACTAACACAGAGCTTTAGATGCGACAGCTATTCATCTATAGCTGTCCGCACATTTCTATTCAAATTGGCTATTGCTTTTACGATTTCCCATGCAGAAGAAATGCCGAGTCGCAGTCGCTGTTAATTTGCAATATGATGGTGTTAGGACTTCATTCAGTAAACAAATGACATATGATATCAGATATACATAATGCCTTAAGGGGAGACTAAATGGCGAAGGTTACCAAAAATTAGTTTTAGTATTTTTTATATTTTAAAAATGTATGTGTTATATTCACATGCCTTTCTCTACTCTATCATTTTTAGTGGGTGTACAAACTATTCTCACAAACATTTTCTTTTTCTATCTACTTCATTTGAATCTAGATAAACATTTGCAGAAGTAGCTACGTTACACAGTTGGTTATAGATATAAAGGAAACAGCGATAGAACTGGACGACATATACTGGCCTTAAAATCCCATTCTCTCTACATGCAATCTCGAGAAACAACTGAATGTCGGCAGGACTTGCAAAGAATGACAAAAGTATTGAACAATTCGAATGATTCTCGGAAATGGCTTATGCCACAGAAAAGTTATTTGGAATAAATTGCGTGTTGTAAAGACATGGTACTTTTTTTTGCGCAGTAGGTTTTTATCGCTCGCTTAACTTTTACCAATTATACAAGATTATACAGCACTTTACCGAATGAAAACTTCATAGGCTATCCTCAGAAAATTCAATACATACATTTTATTTGTCGTGCATATAGGTTTAATCTATGGTAATTTAATCAAAACCGTTGAGACTGAGAAAATTGAACATTTCGAAAAATCTTTCACGTAAAGGGTAGTTTGGTGTGGGGGTATTTGATTTGTAGATCTTCATGTTGCATCTTTGGAACATACTGAACTTGAATACCAAGTTTTGTACTTAACCAACTTTATATTTATGAGTTATGCTATTAACAAATACACGCACAAGTATGCGCGCACGAACCTTTGTTTCTTTTCTAAAAAATGCTTTGGGGGGGGGCGATTCAGGGTGTCTTATGTGTATTTCGGTGAAATCCCGGTATGGAATTTTTGGGTGAAATGCTAATCCTTCCTCTACTTCCTATAGTTTAGTAGAAGAGAAAGTTAAGAATGGTAGCGTATGTGTACTTTGAAATCTGCACCACTTCACAAAAAATATTAATAATAACTGCTATACACTTCGGAGTATAGTGGTACGTTGTAGCTCATCTTTTATGGGAAGCTTTGCTCTACAAATTGGTACCACTTCTAAATATAGCAGCTTCCGTAATTTTTGCTTTCTAAATATATGCATAAACATACGCGTTTTCCCTCCAAGTTTACTTTGAACAGCGTTTTCTCTAAGTGGCATTTTCTGATATAAATGACACGTTTTCTCAGAAACTATTTAAGATAGCTAAATGAAATCTTGATATGATAAAAACAACCCTGAGTAGTGTTATTGATCTACTGTGATGTCAATAAGTGGGTTAGTTATGTATTAAAAAAATTAATTGCTAAAATGTTAATAATATTTGTATAATTAAGAAAATGATCATATCTTCCTTAATAAACCACATTGTTGTACAAAAGTAGATCAGAGTGCACTGTCGCGACTCAGTACCCTAGATCTGGGGTCTTCAAACTTTCCAGCCTTAGGGCCATACTGATTACTCCATTAAGTTCAAGAGCCAAAACCGTTTTAATTTTCTTGGCATTATCTATAATTTCTACAGTTGTCGCCGAGTACGCGCCCTGAGCGAGCATACACTTGATAAATTCGCTGGTTCAATTACTATTGTGTATTGTTACGACCGTGACACTTGACGACAGCTGGTAGTCAATGAAGTTAAGATTTTTCAAAATTATTTTGATACTGACATTGAAACACTAGCCTCGGAACTTCAAATGGAAATTATTAATTTACAGTACAATGATATAATTAAAAAACAAACATTAAAACTCATCTTTGTTGGAATTTTATGAGTCTTCCACTGGTACAATTTGATAATTTGCATAAATTTGCTCGTGGGCTGTTTTCTGTTTTTGGTACTATTTACTTGTGGGAGTAAACATTCTCCAAAATGAAGCACACAAAGAATGTTGTCAAATGTAAGTTAACCGACGAGCATCTTAAATCTCTCTTAATAATTGGTACAACCAAAATTGGTCCACAACTACAAACTACTGTCTGTGGAAAATCACAATTACATAAATCTCATTAGTATTTTTTACAAGTGGACACACCGCGGTTTCATTCGCGTTAATTTAGCTTTCCCGTTCCTGAGGGATTTTCAGGATAAAAATCATATGTGTGATTTAGGATATATGTATTCGAAACATCGGTATACATACATATACGATACTCTTTACCCCAACATAACTACCGGGGGTGAAACCGCGGAATGTTCACTAGTTTATAATGTTAGTGGAATTCATTTCAATTATTTGTTAGTTATGTTTAAGTTAAATTTTCTGCGTATTATACTTGTCATTAAGCTTTACCTAGCAAGTAAATAAAACTGAGCTATTATCATTCTGTGTTTTTTTATCCAACTCTTCACAGCATCAATGACAATAAGCCATTAGTTGTCGCGGGCCGGATTGATGACCCTGGCGGGTCGTAGTTTGGAGACCCATATCCTAGATCGCCATAGTGTTTTTCTCTCCGTAAGGTTTTCACCTTGAGGTAACCAACTTTAGACTCAACCCAGCCTGTATCGGTTCTCTACGCGACTGGGCTGAAAAACAATATAGGGACATATAAACTAATGGACGATGTTTATATGCGGAATGAAAGGGTGTTTGGTTACCACCTCTATGATAGAATTTCGCTACGTTTGGGAACAAGGACAGGCTAAACCAATTAGAAATAATTCGGCCTTTTAGAACAAGGGGTGAAGGGTTCTTTGCATGTGAGGTTAAACTGAACGACAGCTTCTACATTTACATAAATGAGAGCTTGCGTCAGCGACATGGAGACGAAGGTTAAATTATTGCCGCTACTAACGGCAACAAGAAAACAGTAGTGTAGCATGAAAATGTAAGGTTTAAGTTGTAAAGTTACCCTTCGGCAGTTCGCCATACTTTGGGGGAGGTAAAGTGCCCTGCCAATCCATTGGCTAGAATTACGCTCTTAAAACAGAGGTGGTCACTCTGATAGGGATGGGACAAGATTTTGTCAGTACCAACATAAACTGCTCCGTTCCATTATGGACCACATTTTATGCACGCCAGTATACGTAGAAGGTATACAATCTACATCCTGTAAAAACTTCAGTCTGATTGTTAAATAGTTTCTGAGAAAATGGATCATAAAGTTAGTAAATTTAGCATTGGTGGGGTAGAGCTTTTAATCTCTCCTAAAAAAAGCTTTATACTTCGCCACGCTTCCTTACGTCTTCAGAAAACGATGACAGTATTCTCAGTTGACTTGGTGGATTTCTGTCTGAAAGGGCAGGGCCTAAAGTTCCATTCAAAATGAAAATTTATAAACGTAGTCTAAACTTATGCATTGGATCCATTCTCCTTGCATCACGTGGACGCAAAAGTAGTTTCCATTATAAGTAAGCATAGTAATTTTCAGTTCCCAGGCTATGATGTTACCTCTCTATCACAAACATGAACTAGACAAAAGGACATCTTTTAATTGTGTTTAACGCCCGTATTTACCACATACAGCACTAAAGGCGATGAATACTAGCGATATATGAAATGGAATCATAATTTGGGAAGGAAATGTTCTAGGCCTAAATACCTGCCCGGCGTTTGTCTGTTATGAGAACTAAATAAACCCTGAAAAAAAAAACTAGTCAGGAGGAAGGTCGTGGCGGGATTAGAACCGCGGAACTCTCGTTCACGCTTGTTCCAATCAGGCTTGTACAAATCCTTCCCTTTTGAAAACAGCAAATACAAGATAGCCCGAGTTTATGACCCAATTAGGTATCATTAAACGCCTTGTAATGTGTGTATAACTCTCTCATACCTAGGCAGAGGGGTTTTAGTAAGTGTAATCATGTTACCGCAAGGAGTATAGGTGACTTCAGGTACTTGACGGACACATTCCTCCCCTTCCCTTCACTTCACTACACCCGGTTTCGTTGCGACTGTTCCATTTATTCACTGCATACAAACCAGTGGAGAACTGTGGCAGTATGCCTAAAGAAGAATCACACACCAAAACCACCATTATCACAATTAGCATCGTTTGTGGCGGAATTTCGCTCAAATGGCGAAACCATCAGACGTAACGTTTGTCACAAGAGCTCAAAGGATGTTTAAAATACCGTTTTAAACGTTATGATGCATTGTTACATTAAACATGGTCGTTACTGAGTTGCGGAAGAAATTAGAGCCTGTTTTTCGGATGTTAATACTTTTATAACCAACGTGAAAAATATATTACGCAAGGCACCCACAAGAATGCAACTATTTAAGGGAACGGAACCTGGAATCTTCTTGGCTCCACAACCTATTGTAGCTCGGTGGAGGACATGGCTACAGGCTGCAGTGTACTAAGCTCAGTGGTACGACAAAGTTGTTAATGTAATTAATGTTTTTGACGAGAAAAAAAATGCTGCTATACGTTTAGTGAAGGACATAATTTCCCTACCTTTGTTTTAAGATTTTTCATACATTCAGAATCATTTCAGTAATATTGCAAAACCAGTAACATATGTATTTGCAAGCATACACTAAAAATACGAGAAGCTTTGAGGCAACAGCTTTCAGAAACACAAAGGTGTAAAGCTGGAACTTTAAAGAAAGGGTGATAAAGAAACTTAAAAGTATTCTAGAGAAGAATTCAGGGTACGCAGGAATGTGTTAAACCAGAGACGCGTTGCTGAGGCAGGAATTCTAAAGCAAGCCTGATAGTTCGTTTTTTATTTGCCCATACTACGCTGGGTGATGTGGAACGTATTTTTTCGAAATATAACTGTCTACATGCTAAACTGCAATGCGATTTATGTTCTATGTATTTCGAAATGCATTATTGTACATTGTAAAACACATGTGAAAAGCCATGTAAACACAACACAATATAAAAGCCATGTAACCCAGATTTATGTACATCAATAACTTAATTAAAGATTGAAGCAACTTTATTGCATGCTACCAATAATTAAACGTATCTAAATTGTTTTCGTCCGATGCTCCATAATACAGATGTACCTGCTTTCAAAGCAGGGTGTAGTGCCTTCAACTGTTCATATTTGTTCACAGAGAACACTGCAATATCGCAAACCCTTCCACCAACCCTCGGTGCCTTCCTAACTTGATGGTTTACTTACTAAAACCCCTCTGCCTGCTCATAACATATAATCACACTTTCATCTATGTCAACTACGGATGCCGAATTAATTCATAATTTATTTCCTACAACTTATAATGCTAAGACTGGGGGGAAAATATCCACCTCGTGAATAATCTTAAGTAACACTCCTGAAAATTCACTTGTGATCATGATTGTGGCACGGGTAGGTAAGAGGAAGTATTATATTCCACTCGAAAATTCGATATCATGAGATTTCATCGGAAATACATGTTTTGAGTCCCCTGAATCCGAAAACAGCATTTTAAGAAATAGGTTAGTGTGAGTGAACAGTGTAACTGTAAAACGTAATGTTTGATAAATACCAACTTTGTATTTAAGTTCAGGATCTTTCAAAGATGTGACACGAGGATTTGTTTCAAGAAAATCGCACCATTTAAAACAATCCTTTACATGGAATTTTTAACGATATTTTTATTTTTTTTTCAAAAATGGCTTCAACGATTTTGATTAAAATGATATTTACATGAGAAATAAAATGTGTATCTTGAATTCTCTGGAAGTGGTCTGTAAAGTTCTCTTCAATCGGAATGAAATTTGTATACTTTTGTGTAACGGGTAAACTATAAGAGAAAGACATAAACGTGCCACACAAAAATGTGTATCTCTTTAAAACATAGTTTATTTCCAGTAACTTTTTTGTAGCATTAGCCATTTCCAAGATAGCCGTTATATTGGTTTGAATTTTTCAATGGTTTATTTTTTAAGGTGCTGTTGCTATTCAGTTGTTTCACGCGAAGTAATGGAAAAAGTATGGAATTTTTAAGGCCAGTACATAGGATCCTGACTATCGATTCGATTTTCTCTCTCCTCCTTGTAAGGACAGGTGTAATGACGTTATTTCTTCAAAGGTTTATTCGATTAACATGAAGTAGATTGACAAATGAGCTTTCGTAAGAATAGTTAGTAGAAAATACATACAAATAAAGTAGAGAAAGTCACGTGGACGTAACACAAAAGATTACTTACGCAGTAGACCGTTTCATATAATTTAAGTACAACTATTTTCAGCATTAGAGCATTTAATTCCAAGGAGAGGGCACAACTAATAGTCTGGGCGAATGTGTGGCAGGCGTTATAGCATCCCAGGCCTAAAACCTGTCACTGATCAACGGTACATTTAAAGCAAGAATACTCAACATTTCAAGCGCAAGGCATGTTAATTTACGGCGAGTAAGTGTGCCAAGAACGGTTTCCAGGCAGCGAATGCGCTAAATCCAACAACATTTATTGCACGGTTTGGAGCAAATTCGTGATACGGTAAGCATGGTTCCATGCTCGCAACTATCCGAAAAATCTCATGTGATACATGCACATTACTTTCTCTACCATCTTTCCTTTATTAGTGGGTATATAGACTATTCTTACTAAAACTTATTTTTCTATCTACTACATTTTAATCCAAATAAACCTTTGTAGATGTAGCTGCATTACAAATTTCGTTATAATACAAAGGGAACAGCGATGGTGAAATGTTTAAAAACTGGACGCTATTCGCTGGCCTCAAAATTCTATACTGTTCTCAGGCAATCGCCAGAAACAACTGAATGTTGACAAGCTTTAAGAGAATGACTAAGAAATCGACAATTCGAACCTTTAATAACGGATATCTCAAATGGCGTGTGCCAGAAAAAAACTTATTTGAAATAAATCGTGTGTTCTAAAAGACATCTACATTTTTCTGTGAGGTATGTCTTCGCCTATCGCTTAACGTTTACCAGTTACACAAGATTATACAGAATTCCTTCCGAATGAAGAGGATTTAATAGGATATTCCCAGAAAATTTAAGATATATATTTTATTTGTCATGTAAATATATTTAATATATGATATTTTAATCAAAATCGTAGGACCATTTTTTATAAAATTAAAAATTTCAAAAAAATTTCCATTAAAATTAAATTGAGTTTTACTTATGGACGCTCTTTAACTGCTGTGGTCCTTGCGTCCCATTCTATATTGGGCATGAAAGACCGGAAATTTTGCTCAGAGGTATCTTTATCAAGCTTGAGGTTCTTTTACGTGCGGTAAATACGACACGGGATCACCGGCTTACTTCTTCCAGAGGAAGCAAAAGATTTTTATGCCCGAAAAAAGTCTATCGCCCTCCGCCGGGTTTGAACCCACGACCTCGGGAACTAGAGGCTGGCATGGTAACCACTACACCACGGAGGACGTCAACATTTCCATGTAAAGATAGTATGGGTTGGGGAGATTTTCTTGAAAATCTTCTTGTCGCATTTTGGGAAGATTTGAACCTAAATACCAAGTTTGGTATTTATCCGACTTTTTGTCTTTGAGAAATGTTCTATCTCTCTCCCTCTCTCACACACACACACACACACGCGCACGCGCGGGACCTTTTTCTAAAATGCTTTATTTGGTTTCAGGTCTCAAAACATGTATTTCCGGTGAAATCTCGATATCGGGACGGGATGCAATTTTTTGTGTGTGTAGGGATATAATCTTCCTTCACGGCCAAATACTTTGAGGGGAGGTAGGTAGTACTAGCATCCGATATGACTCATCCGTCCCAGAACCGTGTGTTCACATGGTATTTATTTGGGTTTAATTGCTATTTACGGTCACATGATGTCCTTTAGATCAAAGGCGATCTAAATGACACCTTCCTTCTAGGCCAGATTTAAGATCCCGAGATGTTTTGGCGGAGTGAGAGATTCTTAAGGACCTTATTTTGGTGGTATTTGATTGGTATTTCTGGTGACGTGATGTCATTTAGAGCAAAGTGGACCTAAATGATACTTTCCTTCCATGCCAGATTTAAGGTCCTGAGCAAAGTACTGGATTCGGGTGGGGGAGATAATAAAAATAATGTCAGCATTCCCAGACAGCTATGAAACATGATTCATCATCGCTTGAGAATCAGCGCTACGAAGTATCAAACACAAAGGATAACACCATTCTCTCTCTCTCCCCGCCCCCACACACACACACACACACACACGTTCTAATATACCACACTTTAAAAGACATGAATATAAACCACGAATAGAAAGTTTATTTAAAAAACTAAAAGCCTTCACTACACCCTTCGCATACATATGCACAATGAGAATAATACGTGTTAACTAGTCCTTTCAGCCTATAGCTAAAGCTCTTCCCCCATACGCAATTCTCTCGTCATATGCCGACGACATTCCATACTTAATGACAAGGGGATAAAAACCACTTGCTCATGGCAATTCAACAAATACCATGCTAATGCATCCCATGAAGCCACAGAGCATCCGAATTTTATTGTTAAATCATTCTCGAATTAAAAACACTAAGTGTTAAAAAAATGCGAGAGGAAACCCTCATAGACTGTGAAACACTTGCAACAAGAGATGGGAACGCTCTTTCCTTAGCTGCTATATGGGTCTAGATGCGGGGAGAGAATTTAAATGCCTTTCCCGAGTGGTGTACAATGTATTTCGAAATAACATTCACTCTTCAGAACATGTAGCGAAGAGAACAAAAAATATCCAGACGGGATGTATTAATATCTGTTGGCGAAATATATTGCTCTCTCTCCCTCTCATGCACACACGCAGAACCATGTAACCTTAAAACGCAACAGTTGTAACAAATTCTGGATACCCATTTTTGGGGCAGGCTGTGACCCGCATCTGTGTAGACGACTTCAATTAAAAAGCCACCCTCTCTGATTCGGCTGTCTCTATGCCCGCTGGTCCTTCTCTTAATTCATATCTTCCACCATAGATGTCGACAGAATCCAGCCCTATAACGGCATCCACCTCTTTCATTGAAAAGATAAATGCATATACAAAACATTTCGCCAATCACTATTTTAACTAAACGTGCTGTAAGTGTATAACAGAGTCAATCACATATTAAATTATATTGAGAAAAAAAAATTCTTCATAGAGACAACTAATTAGACTGTTCTCTCTCTCTCTCTCTCTCTCTCTCTCTCTCTCTCTCTCTCTCTCTCGCAAGCGCATATTGCATACATACACCCAAGTCATAACAACTTCACTGTCTATCTGTATCTACATTGAAATAAAATGAAAAACAGTTATAATCCCTATTAAAGCACAATAAATCTTAACGTTTCCCACAGAGCTGCCCAAGGACTTAAAGGCTACAACAACACATACAGGACTTCCGACAGAGGTCACATAATACTCTGCATCAAGAAATCTTTTTGGAGATGACAAGTTCAAATCATTTCCGGACACGTGTTTGTTTTTATAGCAAGAGATATCTAAATGACACCTTCCTTCTATTGTAGATTCAATATCTCAATTCAGTCTTCTGCACTATTTCAACAAGAGTACACAAAAATATATTACATAGATATTCCAGCATTGGATTTCATATTGAAATAAAGCTTGAAGCGAATATTCAGTGTTTAGGAGGTTAAAACACGATTTAAAATTATTAATGTATGGGTTAAAACCACGTTACATTTCCTCTCAGATATAACCAGACAAAAGACTCTTTCAACAAAAACTCGTGAAGTAGGATAAAAATGAGGGAACCGACCGAAGCAATAGCAGGAAATTAGGCAGTATGCATTGGTCTCAAATGCAATTTGTTTTTAATTCACAGCAATCTTAAGACATGTCATTTATTAGCTAAATTTATAATTATTAAAGGAACTAACGATTAAAATAATTCATTAACATGCTAACTAACAATTAACTTAACTGAATTTTTCGTTGAAACTCTTAATCTGCTAATACGTAAAAAATATCCTCATGGTATACATAAGGCTTTACATACTTAAAACTCCAGGCGTGGTCAAACTTGGATGTTTAAATACGCCTGATCTAGGGCACTTACTCGTACGACAAGGGCATTTAATGTTACATCATTAATTAGAATGTTCTGAACAACTAGGTAGTTGTCCCTATGGTTTGTTCGTATCTCGGAAGAGTAAAACTTATATGTTTAATCGCTAAAGAACTATGATGATTAGACACATGCGGGAAATAACAATAATCTTACAGCATTGCGTGCATTAATCGGGGAGTATTCTTAGGTATCCCGAAGTCCGGGTTCGAATCTTAATTATCTTTTCTCTTTCTTGATGCACACACATAAATGCACTCTATATTAGTGTTTTGTATGTTTATGTATATTTGTGTGTATGCATGTATATGTGATCGAGTGTCTTCGTAGGTCTTCGCTCATGTCGAGTGTTTGGAAGTGTATGTATATGTATGTGTGAGTATTTTTGTGTTTATGTGCGTGGATGAGTCGGTGTGGATGTGTGTTCGGATGTGTCCGTAGATCTTCGTGCATGTGCGTGTGTTTGGGGGAGGTGTTCGGGTGTATGTATGTATGTATTTATTGTAATGTTATGTAATGTAATGTATGTATGTACATCAAGAAAGAGAGAAAGAAAGTACATAATTGAGACCCGGTCATCGGAATGCCTAAGAATACTCCCCGATTAATCCACGTAATGCTGCAAATTATTACTTCCCGCACGTGTCTAAGTGTCATAGTTCTTTAGCGATTAAAGATATAACTTTTATCTTTCCGAGATACGTGCAAACCATAGGGGTGTCTACCTAGTTATCCAGAACATTCTAATTAATGATGTAAAATTAAATGCCCTTATCGTACGAGTCTAAGTGCCCTAGCTCAGTAATATTTAAACTTCAAAGTTTGACCATGTTTGGAGTTGAATTGTGGACCTGCAAGTTACCTCCCCGTAAGTAAACAATAATACCAGCCAGTGTATATCAGTGTTGATGCTCAAAGAACATATATCAGTAGGGGTGAACTGGTATTTCTTCTTCACTGGCATCTTGTCTGAAAATATAATCTTAAACTCGTAAACTCAATGAGTGAAGAAATGGATGTTTTTCCTTTATTTTACATGTTATTTTCTATTATATCACAGGTTTTAAACTTTTTTCAGTTTTTGGCATTATAGGTTAAGTTTAAGTATGTAAAGTTTTTTATGTTGTGAGGATATCTTTTATGTATTATTCAGTCTATTTACTGGCAGATTAGAGTTTCAACAAAAAATTCAGCGTTTAGTTAATTTTTGTTAGTTAACATGTTAATGAAATATTTTCAATCATTAATTGCTTTCATAATTATAAATTTAGCTAATAGAAGACATGTCTTAAGATTGCTGTGAATTAAAAACAAGTTGTATTTGAGAGCAATTCATATTGCCTAATTTCCTGCTGTTGCTTGTGTTGGTTCCCTCATTTTTATCCCACTTCTCCAGTTTTTGTTGAAAGACGTCTTTGTCTGCATTATATCTAAGCGGAAATTTAATGTGATTTTAACGCATGTATTATTAATTTTAAATCGTGTTTTAACGTCTTAAACGCTGAATATACGCTTCAAGCTTTATTTCAGTATGAAATTCAATGCTGGAATATCTTTACGTAATATATTTTTGGGTACTGTTGTTGAAATACTGCAGGGCGTTTTCAATCCACAATTGAGATATTGAATCTACAATAGAAGGAAGGTGTCATTTAGATATCTCTGGCTATAAAAGCAAACACGTGTCCGGAAATGACTTGAACATGTCCTCTCCAAAAAGATTTCTTGATACAGAGTATTATGTGTGTCCTCTGTCGGAAGTCCTGTATGTGTTGCAGTCTATAAGTCCTTGGGCAGCTCTGTGGGAACCGTTAGGATTCATTGTGCTATAATAGGGATTATAACTGTTTCATTTTATTTCATTGTAGATACAGAATAGAGAGTGAAGCTGTTATGACTTGGGTGTATGTATGCAATATGCGCTTGCGAGAGAGAGAGAGAGAGAGAGAGAGAGAGAGAGAACAGTCTAATTAGTTGTCTCTATGAAGAATTTTTTTTTCTCAATATAATTTAATATGTGATTGACTCTGTTATACACTTACAGCACGTTTAGTTAAAATAGCGATTGGCGAAATGTTTTGTATATGCATTTATTTTTTCAATGAAAGCGGTGGATGACGTTATAGGGCTGGATTCTGTCGACATCTATGGTGGAAGATATGAATTAAGAGAAGTACCAACGGGCATAGAGACAGCCGAATCAGAGAGGGTGGCTTTTTAATTGAAGTCGTCTACACAGAGATACGGGTCATGAGTATCCAGAATTTGTTAAACTGTAGCGTTTTAAGGTTACATGGTTCTGCGTGTGTGCTTGAGAGAGAGAGAGAGAGAGAGAGGGGGGAGTTTCATGTAAAGGTTACTTTAGAATAGGGGAGTTTCTTGAAAAACTTCTGTGTTTTAGTTTTTGAGTTACACTGTTGACAAACACACATGGACCTTTTTTAAGGTGCTGTTTTTGGATTCAGGAAGCCTCAAAGCGTGTATTTTCGATGAAATCTCGGTATCCGATTTTTTGTTGAAATTCAGTATTTCCTCTACTTATTATAGGTAAGTAGTAGAGAAAGTAAAAATAGTTAGAGTAGATGTAAAGTTTAAGAAACAGAATTCTCACAATAGCAGTCATGATTTTACTTGTGTAGGATTCTCGCATTGGACGACTGTAAGCACGTTTTGGAAACACTAATTAGCCTTATACACATTCAAAATGTGTAGTGAATTTACAGTTCTGATTGATCTTCAAAATTCAAATAAGCCACAAAAAAGCGAAAGATCAGGTGAGCAGACGAAACTATGAGACCAGCTTCCGAATTCGACTATGAATGATAAAATAAGAGGTTCTATAGGTACGAGTTTCTCAAAACTAATGTTTGCACACTTGCAGCCTTTGTTCCTCAGCATCTGTTGAGTTTACTGCTGGAAAAAAAAACAACAGAGAATTTACAGTGAAAAGAATGAGAATATATATACACAGGGTGAATCACGTAAAACTTACACCGCAAATGTTTCGGAAATGGAAAGTGCTACTGAAGTGCAGTTTTCACAGCATTGATTGGTAGTCAGGGGCTCGTACATTTAGCCTATAAACAGATTTTAATAATACTGAGAAAGTGTGTGTTATGAGCAAACATACAATTTTTAAATGGAACAATGCCTAGTTACATCAACGGAATAAAGGTAGGGTAAATTAAAATGCCAGTGGCGTTTGTTGCAAGGTTCTAGTGCAAGTAGTTTACCTGAAATCTTATTTTGAAACTTTTACGCACTGATACTTGTGCAACCTGTGGTAGCACAAACTAAAGAAAAGCAAAAGGGAATTACAATACTTCTGTGGATTCTTACAAGTAAAGAGAACATAGACCTTCAAAGGTTGTGTTCAAAATGACCACCGGCAGCTTCAATACACGCTTCCAGTCTGCTATGGAAAGACTGCTGCACACGTTCTAGCATTTCAGCGGAAATTTCAAAGTAGGCAGCAGAAATACGTCGTTTCATATCGTCTGGTTGGTAATCATTGTAGACAGTGTCTTTCAGCCTTCCCCACAGAAAAAAGTCTAAAGGGGTCATATCCGGTGAACGGGCCGGCCAAGTTACAGGTCCTCTTCATCCAACCCAACGATTTGGAAACAATCCGTTTAGCCAAGCTGTTGTACTTGGTGCACAATGGGCTGGACAGCCATTATGTTGGTACCACAGGTTCCTCCTAGTCTGCAAAGGAACGTCTTCTAGCATCTGTGGCAGATGGTCTGTCAGGAGGCTGTGATACTTGTGCGAGTTCATTGTTCCTTCTATGATCAAAGGGCCTATGAACTGATGGTTCACTATCCCACACCACACGTTTAAACTCCATGGACGCTGACGTTCCACCTGACGAAGCCAACGGGGATTGTCAACTGACAATAGTGAATGTTTCTGCGGTTTACCTGGCCATGATTAGTAAATGTTGCCTCATCACTAAACAAGATGCATGATGAATCTGGAGTATCATGTCTTAATGCCCATGTACAAAAGTTAACACGATTCTCAAAATCGTTTCCATGCAGCTCTTGATGGAGAGAGATGTGAGAGGGATGAAACCTATGTCGATGGAGAATGGCAAAACACTTGCCTGAATTATGCCACTTCCACGTGCTATTGTGCGGGATATAATTTGCGGATCTACTGCAACGGCAGCCAAAACATTAATTTCTGCCTCTTCTCCAGTCATTTGTTTGTTTCTGTTACGTTTTCTAGGTGTTACAGTACCACTTTTACGTAATTGGTTGAAGAGGTTGATAAATAACTGCCGAGATGGTTGACGTCTATTGGGATACGTTTCCCCATACACCGTACAGGAACGAACTGCATTCTTCCTATACTCTCCATACACCATGCGCATGTCGGCTTTTTCTGCATTAGTAAACCCATCTTCCACTCACGACTTACTGCTTGAACTGTCACAAACTAACTGACCAGAAAGTCGCAATGCAATCAATGAACAGAAAACACAATGCAAACAAAGATAACATCGTACCTAGCAACTAAGCAGGTTGAATGGGACAAGCAATTGTCGGGTGGAAACTTTTCAAAATATTACGATTTCTCATAAACCACTTGCACTAGAATCTTGCAACAAAGACCATTGACATTCTAATTTACCGTACCTTTATTCTGTTGATGTAACTAGGCATTGTTCCATTTAAAAATTGTATGTTTGCTCAAAAAATACACTTTCTCAATATTATTAAAATCTGTCTATAGGCTAAATGTACGAGTCCCTGACTGCTAATCAATGCTGTGAAAGCTGCACATCAATGGCACTCTCCATTTCCGAAATATTGGCGGTGCACGTTTTAGGTGATTCACTCTATATATATATATATATATATATATATATATATATATTATGATTATGTGTGTGTGTGTGTGTTGTAATGGAAGCAGTAAGTCATGAATAATGAAAATTTAGTTTTATTATATCTATTCTCAACAAACGTACACAACAAGAAACATGGCGATTTTCTTTTTACATTGAAATGCTTGTTTTTATTTATTTGAACTATGGCAGCTACGTTTGATATAGCATACACAGTAACTAAATGAATGACAAATGTCTAATACAGATTTAAAATACTTTTTTAAGGTAAAGCAAAGTTTCGAGTTGATAGTCGTGTTCGTCTTGTCTGTGTATGTGAATTTAAAACGCAGTGAGATTCAATCTCCAAAAGGCTGAGTGGTATTACAGCGTTTGCTCAGTTCAGTAGGCGTTCAAATGTTTCAGTATTTCTTTTCATTCTTTTATTTATTTGGGATGTACATTTATTCATAAAATATGTTTGCTAAAAGTTAAAAATAATTTGTATCAGCTAGTATTTTAAGGCTTGTTAAGAGAGACTTAATTTAATATTTGGATACTCTCGGCGCACTGAAGAAATAATGAACATTAAATTACAATTATCATGCAAAACTCGATAAATTACCATATATTAATCATTATGTGGTCATATTTAATATTTGAATGATTTTTTTTGGCTTAGGAAACAAAATTGTGCAACCCATTAGATTCTACATCACTGTTTTTTAATAACATCCGTACACGGCTTTTTAATACACTTCACCACATGGAGCTTCTGCGGATGTCCTTTAACGAAATATTTCCGTGTTATTATGGTTTCAGACTTGTATAGGATATGTACTGGCTACTGCGGAGGGCATATTAGCGTTGCTTTGTACATCTTTCCTCCCGTGCATCCGTATGAATCAACTCGCCAACCGCTAGTTGGAGTGGAAGATTTTCTAAATAGGAGTTTCAAGAACATTTGTCCATATATTTCAAATTTGGTTGAAATCGTTACAAAATTAAGTGTAACTTAGATGAAAGACCTCCTAAAAATTATCGCCGAACCAATACACATAAAAAGGTTGACTTTTTATTCACAAAAGTTTGACTTTTATAGAAAAAAATACATGAAATGGATAGTTGGATAATTAATGCCTTCTTGCGTGATTATTTTTAAATTAATTTCAGGCATTGAGGAGGCCACAAAATAGTAAACTTAACACACAAAACACCCAATATCCACATTTGATCTTGTAAACTGTTTATAGCAATTTATATTAAGATTCTTTTATACTGCATGTTAAAACGGTGACTGAATTTGTATATACTGTTGAAAATGCAAGTATTTATATAAATGAAATTATAAAATTTGTGTAAGACGACTGACGGCCATCTGACCTGATTCATAGCAGATAAGTTGAATGGCCTATCTCTGTAGTAGCTTAGCTCATGAGATAGGATATAACGGCATTTGCAGTCAGTCTTAACATCGTTCGGCACGGTATATGGTGGGGATAAAAGTTTGGTGAAAAGTGACTGTTGATTGTTTTTACTGTATGTAGTTATGATGTATGCTACAGAACGCACGTGTTTGTGTTAAGTTTTGCTGGTATGGAGTCACATGTGGACTGCCAACTTGAATTTGCACAAAAAGTTCCTGATGAGACTGTTCCTGACTAAATAAAAAATTCATAGGTTGTTAAACATACTGGATCTGTATTAGACAATGTGCAGCGAGGTGTACCTGGAGCAGAAGTTCCCCTCTAGACTCAGGAAAGACACCATCCGTGTGGCTCTCCCTCAGTGGAAATTTCAATTAGACCAATACCTGCCTTCCTGAAAAGGTCCCTCGCTCACGCCGGAACGGAAGTGGATATGCCACTTACGCGCGTCAACCTAGAGGGAACACCATTTCAATAGGGGACATCAGAGTTTAGCTCACTGTCTACCAAGCTGTCTAGGCTGGTACCAGAGAATATTTGGGGATCTCGCAATGCCGTCCAGATGTACCCAATCTACCATGGGTATCAGGACTCATTGTCCCGTCGAGACTAACCCGATCCGAAAAGAAATCTAGACAATAAACAGTTCTGAGCGAGAAATTTATACCTAAACCAGTAGACAATCCTACTGCAGGATCGCCTTATCAGTCTAACACCCTTTCTGCTGAAGTCTCTGGAAAGACTGATAGATATTTGAGGGATGGGGTACTGTTTGACAGACCCATATACCTATTGACCGGGTAAATCCACGGAAACGACGCACCATCAGCTGTTGGTGGGATTGGAGAGGTTGCTGAACTATGGAGAACTGGCTATGGCAGTTTTCGTGGACATTGAAGGTGCCTTCAATCATATAAGTTCAGGACCATTAGGAAGGGTCTGGAGAGTAGAGGTGTCAGCCTGGTAGTCACGGTTTGGATTTATGACCTCCTTAAAAGGCCGTAAGACAGTGGTGACCCCGAGGAGTCATCCTTGAATGCAACAGTGCCCCAGAGCTGCCACAATGGGGAGCTCTGTCACCTGCCCTGTCTGATGGTGGATGATTTGCTGAACAGACTCAACACGGGAGGGATTCATACTCCAGGTTATGCCGACGACATATGCCTTATAGCTTGTGGAAAATTCCCTAGTACTTTTTCGGAGCTCATACAGGGCATTGCTCTAGAGCAATGGTGTAAAGAAACGAACTTGTCTGTTAATCCGGAAAAGACTGAAATAGGTAATGATCTTCGCAAGGTGGAGGAGGCGGTTGCCAGTTGTTGCAAAGTTCTATCTGTTGGGGGAAGAAGTTGAATCTTTATAGCCTTTAAATATCTAGAGGTTATTCTGGATGCTGAGCTGGGAAATGCATGTAGATTATAAATTAAAGGAGGCCTACAGTGCTTTGTGGGCGTGCCGGAATGTATAAGACTGATGTGGGGCTTGAGACTTAAGGCGGTCATGTGGCTATACACCTCGATTATAAGATCTTCGATATTTTATGCGGTGCTGGTTTGGTGACCTGTCTCTCTTGTGAAGGCAGTTGCTACCAACCTGGATTCGCTGCACAGAATGGTATGTATGATGATAACGAGCGGTGCGGACTGTCTGGCTTAGAGATCTTGGTGCACCTTCCCCTCTTTGCACTTCTTTGTGAAGGAGGTTGCCAGGTTGAGTGCACCGCCTCTGGACTGTAAGGGGCTAGTGCTTTAGCTACCCCATAAAAGGGACTCACTGAGCCTTTCTGGACTTCAGCAGATGTGTCCTTTAACCCTGATTATAGGGGATTTGATGGGACTAGGTTTAATCTAAATCCATCCTATACACTGGTAATACCTTCAGGGAGGAGTGCGGCAGGGACAGGTTATCTCCCGAAGGCAGAGGGCAAGACGTGGTTTACGGAATATTCCCGCCTCGGGCAGAGGCTGCGGCTTGGGGCCCCTAGAACCAGGCTTCTGATTCCTCTTGGTCGTGTTGCGTGGTTTTTCATCCTAGTATTTGCAATCTTAGCCGGCTTTGAAAGTGCTTAAGGGGCTTAAAACTACATCTAGATTGGTGTGGCAATGCCAGAGGATGTTGGATGGACTTTGTATCCGCTGTTCGATTACATTTGTTTGGGTTCCTGGGCATGCTGATATTAGAAGAAATGAGATGGCAGACACTCTTACAAAGAGGGAGTCGGGGCTTGATTTTATCGGTTCTGAACCCTTCTGGGTGTGTCGACTAGAACTGTCAAGTCAGCTTACGGCGAGGAATCATCTTAAAATCTGGAGTAAGCAAATCGCTGCCAGGAGGCCCATTCCTTGATATCGGGATCTGACCGGAAAGTGACCTAGTTCCTCCTGAATTTACCAGGACGAAGCTCAGAGGAGTTGTGGGCCATCTTATCGGTCACATTTTGCCAGATATTTGTACACATTGGGGATTACACAAGACTCATGTCAGAAATGTGAGAGGGATTTTGAGACCTCACACATATTGAATGCGAAGGTTTCGCTATGCAACATATGTATATCCCTAGGACCCTTCTTTTTGGAACCTGAAGAGATAAGAATGGCCATATTAAGAACGTGGTCCGTTTGAACAATGTCAAGGACAAGGGGCACAAAGTGCTCTAACAGCATCCGTGTAGGCCTCGTTAAGAGGCCACTCAGTGTTCATCACCATCAAGCGAGGAATACTTAGATGAGATAGGGACTGTCACAGCAAAAAGTTCATAAAAAGTCGCATTACAACGCGCTTTATGACGGAATAATTGACTGGCTTGACCGTTCTCTAAATCTACATCAATGTGAGTTTTATATGTGGGGAATGCTTAAAGATAAGTTTTATGCAAGAAGTCCCCATAAACTGGAAGAATTGGAAGACAGTATCCGACGTGCGTTTTCCAATATTTTGGTTGCGGAAATTCATTGAGTGTTGAATAATGTGTTCAACAAGTGCCAGGCTTGAGTAGGCGCAGAGGGGCATAATTTCGAAAGGTAAGCACAAAATATTCATATCGCAAATTTATTAGCATTATATAGGAGAGAAACGGTGGGCTACTAAGATACAATTTTCTGTAAAGGCCTTGCGAGTCGTTCAATAATAAAACTCACGAGTCTAATTTAATCCACTGTCACGAGTTATTCATAGTCTAACCTCAGATTTTAGTTTCAAAGCACTTGTTTTCAACCAAAGAAGCGGAAGATAATTTGTGGGGCATAATAGAGGTTTCTTACATTATCATTGGGTTCTCTTCCTTCTGATTCCTCAATGGTCATTCCACCTACACGAGGCTACAATTAAATTAAAACTATTTTAGATCTCTGTCAGCTGCCGCATAGCATAACATATGGCCGTGAAGTCGTCCTACGTGGTTACCATGCTAGCCTCTAGTTCCTGAGGTCGCGGGTTGTGGCAGTATTTTATATCACAACACTGTGAATGCCAGAGTGATTGTAGTGTAAATTAGCATTATTGTATGACAATGATTTGAGATGTTTGTTAATTATAAGCATTGTTAGGAAATAAGTTTACACGGCCTCACTGAAACTGACAATAGGAGCGGATAACAATGTAGCGAGGGGTGAGGTGTTTATCAATTATAAGAGACAAACAAATGACGTCAGAGTAGCGCGCTTTTCTTTAGAAATGGAGGGAATATCTTCCCTAGAGCATATGTGTTCGTAATTTTGATTGGATATAAAAATAGACGCTAATGTTGGTGCGTTTTATTAACCAATAGCAGCTCAATTATAATCTTTAGGCATATCGGGGTGAGGGAGTATAAATTATGAAGCCAGAGACGGGTAACACGCAGTTTAAGAGAATCATTCACGCGTTACACGTCGCGCAGTTTAATAGAATCATCCACGGGTTACACGTCGCGCAATTCTACAGAATCTCTCGCGTCGTAAAGTTAGTTAAAACATGTGAAATACGCGAATTAATAATGTGCAGCAAATAAGTGATTATAGTTACATTTGAAAATATAACAGTTTCAGTCGGGCGTGTATCAAGAGTAATTATGAGAAATTAAAGAAGTGTGACGGCAATAAAAGTGTAAAAACAAATTCTTTTATCAGTGTTATCTTTTAGTAACAACTCCTTTCCGTTTACACACCCTGTTTAAGAAATTTGCTCGACTGGGTAATAATAGTTAGCCGGAGGACAAAGAACCCAAAATTCAAACTAGTAATACAATAACAGGCGCTCAACAAAAAGATAACACGAAAGTAACCGCGACAGGGTTCAAACCCGGCGGAGGGCGATGGATTTTTTGGAGGCGGAAAAACCCTAAGCATGGCTTCCCTCGGAGGGAAGTAAAGCCGATGGTCCCGTTTATTTACGGTACGTAAAAGAACGTCAAGCCTTATAAAGAGGCCTCTGAGCAAAATTACCGGTCTTTAACACCCAATATAGAAACGGACGCTAAGAACCACAGTTAAAGAGCGTCCATAAATAAAACTCAATTTAATTTAATTTTAATGTCGCGGAGAGGTGTTAGGTGAAGCAACTATTGAATTATTAAGATAAATCTCCTAGACTCTCATATAAGGTATACGAAGCAGAGTGATAGCAGTGTACTTGGCAAGACTAATGCTTAAAGGAAGCTGAGGTTGATCATACGTATTATGCAGTTCTCAACTTCAGGGAGCAAGTTTGCGCAGACGTAAGTAGCGAAATTAGGAAAGCAATGGGCAGAGCTACCCATTATGTGCTTTTTCGTGTTCTTTTCACTTTGCTCTCCAATGAGTTGCCGTAGAGAGGTACGTAAAAAGCGTTTAGCTACTTCCATCATCACTATTCTGGCACTAGAGAAACCTGGTTGGATTTTGAAGATGCGGCTAAGGGTATAGTGGTTATACCTGTCTTCAGGCCCTTTACCTACCAAAGTAGAAGTAATTTTAATTCCAGCGTAAAAGTTCGAGCTACGTTTACAGTTCCGAATTGTTTTCTGCGTTACCGATGTACACTGCTTGACAGCAAACGAGATTATAAATCCTAAACCCAAATAGAAAGCTTTTCTCTGCGCTTAGTTATGTGTTACAGTAATGCCTCCTGAAATTAGGATGTACCACATTCCACCCAAAACTTGGACATAGAAATTACACTGGAAATACACGTTTTGAAGCCCCCTGAAAGAAAAGAATTATTAAAGCTCCAACTGTTTACTTGTCTATAAATAAAATAACTCAGAAACGAAGAGTCGGATTCACACATATTTTGCACTTAGGTCTGGCGCCTTTTAAGGATGAAGGCGAAGAGGAATTTTGTCTTCCCAAGAACATAAACAGTTTTTACTGTGTAGTGCTTACATATTTAGTAAGCAGAGGAAATATTGTTTTCCAACCAAAAATTCGATATTGAGATTTCGCAGGAAATACACGTTTTAAGGTTCCCGGAATCAAAATAATTTTTTTTTAGAAAAACTTACGCCCGCCCTCGCGTATATATGTAAGTGAACAACATGACTCAAGAACTAAATACCGAACATAGTATTTCAGTTAAATGTCTTCCAAGGATGCAACACGAAGATTTTCAAGAAAATGCCCTACCCTAAACTAACCTTTACATGAAAAAATATTCGTTCTTTTTTATTTCCCAAAAGTTTTTTTTAACTATTTTGATTGTAGTGTGTTTAAAGATGTTTGCATGACAAAGAAAACGTTTATCTTGAATTTTTTTCGAGCAACTTGTGAAGTTCTCTTCATTTTGTATAAAGTTGTATAACTTGTAAACCGTAAGAGATACACAAAAGCCTACCTAATATAAAAAAGTATATTTAGGTAAAACATAATTTTGCCATTTGGGGGGCATTCAACATTTTTTCCGAGATATTCTTTTTAAAAGGTTCCAGTTCTCTAATACTGGCTATTCGTTTTGTTTTTTCTCGTGGTCATGGGAAGTGTGAAATTTCAAAGCCATCGAATAGTGACCCCCTTTTTAAATATCTCTATTTCTCCAGCTTCCTCTACCTACAAACGTTATCTCTAACATGCAGTAGACAAACTTTTGCAAGAATAGTTTGTAGAACGTATATAAAAATAAACGACAGTGGCTATACAAAGTAATATGAATGCAACGCATACGATTTTTAATATTTATTTTCTGAAGAATGACTTAAGAATTAATTTAAAGTCTTGTTTTTGTGATCTTTCCCGCGAAGCTGTATACTCATTTTCCTTCATACTGCATCGCACGGCTCTCGGACGCCGGCCGCCGAAACAGTTATAATATTCCCGCAAACGCTACACTTTCCCATAGTTAAAATTACATTTACGATGATAAGCATATATCTTATCATAAGATAATATATTAGAAATATTGTCTTATATTTACCATTTTTACCATCTTCACAGGAAACTTTCATTCACACTTGGAAGTTATAGAAGTGTCTGAAATCTAGTGAAGCTGTGGAGATTTGTTACATTTTTTTAACTCTGTATTTATAAAGATTTTGCTTTCTTTTTTGCTTCTACGGTTGTATTTTTCACAGCCATAGAAAACTGAGAAAATTAGTATTAAAATGAAGATATTCAGCCTATAAAAATTCTTGTTTCAACAAGAAAGCATTACAAATTATATAGCAATTTAATGTATTTGTGTGTTCAAAATATTTTGATACTTATTATAAAGCATTAACAATTTTAAATATGTACATAAATACTATACAAGATAGCTCAAAACTATTGGACTGTTTAAGTAAACAATCTGGAGAATGTGATAAATATTTCAGAAACACTGAAAAAATTGTGAAAGAAAGTAATTCTATTATTAGCTATAGGCTCATTATTTTGCAAAAAGTATAAATATGTCTCGCATAATTTAGTTAAAAAAGCTTTAGATTTAAGCTCAATGAGTCAGAATACTTACCTTTACTTTACTTAGACTCAAAAGTGTCATCAAAAGTGCTGTCAATGTGATATCTTTCCTTATAAAGGTATTTTGGTTATTTTCAGAAAATTTCTATATTCACGAGGGCCTAAGCACGATTTCCTGATCGGGTGAGGTTTGCTGCCTTGAGAGGAAGTCAGGAGATGCCATCAGCTTTCGCACCGAACAGAACTTCTATCGGAACGTCCGCAGAAATTTACAAAATCCTCCTTACCATGACCTGTTTGCGAATCCTCTGAAATATTGTGCTCAATATTAAATATGATGAATTTATTATAATGTATTTTCAGTATTTTTATTAAAATAAATGCCAACATTTAAAGACAAGTTGCGTTTAATTGCTAGACTAGGGAGCTGAGCTAGATTGGTCTGCTAGGCTAGGCTAGGCTAGGCTAGGCTAGGCTAGGCTAGGCCAGGCCAGGCCCGGCCAGGCCAGGCCAGATTGGTCGGCTAGGCTAGATTAGGCTGGACTAGGGAGCTGAGCTAGATAGGTCTGCTAGCCTAGGCTGCTCTTTGCCTGGGATAGGATAGGCTGAGCTAGGCTAGGCTAGGCTAGGCTAGGCTGCGCTGCTTTTTGCCTGGCCTGGCCTGGCCTGGGCTAGGCTAGGCTAGGGAGCTGAGCTAGATTGGTTTGCTAGGCTAGGCTGCTCTTTGCCTGGCCTGGCCTGGGCTGGGATGGCATGGCATAGGATAGGATAGGCTGAGCTAGGGTAGGCTGGGATGGGGATGGGGATGGGCTGGGAGGCTAGACGGCAAGGCAAGGCTAGGCAAGGCTAGGCCAGATTGGTCTGCTGGGCTGGGAGGGGCGGCTAGGCTAGGCTGCTCTTTGCCTGGGCTGGGCTGCTAGGCTAGATTAGGATGGGATGGGCTGGACATAGGAGCTGAGCTAGATTGGCTGCTAGCCTAGGCAGCTGCTCTTTGCCTGTGCTGGGATAGGATAGGCTGAGCTAGGGTAGGCGGGGATGGGGATGGGGATGGGCTGGGAGGCTAGACGGCAAGGCTAGGCCAGATTGGTCGGCTAGGCCAGGCCAGGCCAGGCCAGGCCAGGATGAGCTGAGCTATGCTAGGCTGGGATGGGATGGGCTGCTTGGCTGGACTGGTCGCCTAGGCTGGGAAGGGCGGATGGGGTGGGGTGGGGTGGGCTGGGCTGGGCAAGGCAAGATTGGTCTGCTAGGCTGGGATGGGCTAGGCTGCTCTTTGCCTGGCCTGGGCTGCTAGGCTAGATTAGACTAGGCTCGGATGGGCTGCTTGGCTGGACTGGTCGCCTAGGCTGGGATGGGCTAGGCTAGGCTGCAAGGCAAGATTGGTCTGCTAGGCTAGGCTAGGCTAGGCTGGGATGGGATGGGATGGGATGGGATGAGCTGAGCTAGGCTGGGCTGGGGTGGGGTGGGTTGCTAGGCTAGGATGGGCTGCATGGCTGGACTGGTCGCCTGGGCTGGGCTGGGCAAGGCAAGGCAAGATTGGTCTGCTAGGCTGGGATGGGCTAGGCTGCTCTTTGCCTGGCCTGGGGTGCTAGGCTAGATTAGACTAGGCTGGGATGGGCTGCTTGGCTGGACTGGTCGCCTAGGCTGGGAAGGGCTGCTGGGCTGGGATGGGCTAGGCTAGGCTGCAAGGCAAGATTGGTCTGCTAGGCTAGGATGGGATGGGATGGGATGGGATGGGATGAGCTGAGCTAGGCTGGGGTGGGGTGGGTTGCTAGGCTAGGATGGGCTACTTGGCTGGACTGGTCGCCTAGGCTGGGAAGGGCTGCTGGGATGGGCTGGGCTAGGCTAGGCTGCAAGGCCAGATTGGTCTGCTAAGCTAGGATAGTCTGGGCTGAGCTAGGCTAGGCTGGGATGGGCTGGGCTGAGCTGAGCTAGGCTGGGGTGGGGTGGGGTGGGCTGCTAGGCTAGGATGGGCTGCTTGGCTGGACTGGTCGCCTAGGCTGGGAAGGGCTGCTGGGATGGGATGGGTTGGGCTAGACTAGGCTGCAAGACCAGGCAAGATTGGCCTGCTAGGCTGGGCTGGGCTGGGCTGGGCTGGGCTGGGCTGGGCTGCTAGGCTAGGCTAGGCTAGGATGATGGGTTGGGCGGATGGGATGGGCTGAAGTAATTTTTATTTTTAAAACTTTAATTTACGCTTAACAGGTTTTGCTAGTGTAACGCTTTTGTTAGTTGACATACCGCCATCTTGCCAACATACACACTTGGAAAACCTGTCAAATGCATCCTTAACTTCAACACCTGCTATATAAATATTATTATAGCAATTACAATCCAAATTTCTGTCTTCTAATAGAAGGGCATCGTTAGCAATATTTAATAATCATAAAAACAAAGAAAAAACAGAATTACGGTACAAATTTTTTATCGGATTTGAGAACTTATGTATACACAATAGTTTAAAACACACATTATTGAGTCATTAACATAATACAGAACCTGATAATTTCTATTGCAGTTAACAACTGACATTGAAACTACTCCCAAACAACCATAAAATATTAAGTACATAATTTCTGAATACTATCATATAGGAAATAATCTGCAAGTTGTTTTCGCAATGGCGAAGCTTCAACAAGCACATAAAAATAAGTCAGCTGAAATAATTAAAGCATTTACAAAATACTGTATCCTGTCCGTCTAACAGCTAAAAATGAGTGTTAGCGTCGTGGATGTTATCTGCAGCTCCCAGGTATTCTTGTTCTTTGAAAATTTCGGAGAAAAACAAAAGTTTTCAGTCTTCCCGTTGATCGCCATAGTGTTCCTTCAACAGTGGTTTCATGTCTTCGCCCTTCTTTGATTTAAGCGCGACATCTTTGGAGATAAGTGTTGGTAATTTCTGGTTCTTGAAACTCTTTCCTCTTCCGTTTACAGATTTGGGCTCGCCGCCTTCGAAGTTCTAAAAAGGCTCACCTTGTACTAGGCATGCACTCTTGTGATTATTTTGTTTTTCTTCCCCTTTTGAACTGAAAATACCATTTCCCTGGTTCTTTAATCTGTGCATCTGCATATGACTATCGCGTGCTTTTTCACGATGTCCATGTAGATTTCTGGTTTCTCAAACACGTCAATTTTCCGTAACTCTGTCGGGTGGAATGAAAGAGTGACCCACAATAGGAAACTACATTTGAATTTCTTGAATTGTAACGGGAGCTTTGTTCAATGCATTAGCATTCTTATTACAGTCTTGTTTTTATGTTGTCCCCCGCACCCATTCTCAATCAAGCGGGTCTTTCTTATGCCTTCAAATTCTGCATCCTGGGTTAAGTTTTGTGGATGCCGGAAGCTATTTGGTTCGAGGCTTTAGCAAAATCAGTCTCTAGCCATGCGTACGTGAACACGTTTTCTGGTGTTGAGAAAAGTGTGAATTTCCTTGACACACTGTGAAGTTGTACAGGTACATTTGATGTAGGAGTTTAGGTAGCACAAAGTTCTTCCGGCAATCGTAACTAAACGTAAATTATCTTCCGTATCTTCCCTTTTTTGTGCACCATAAGCTGAGATTTTAGATCCACCTTTTCTTTTTCGGTCATTGCAGCCTCGATTCTTGACTGAAGGCTGGTGCATGTTGGGCAAGCGTCAACACTTGGCGCACCAAAACTAGTATTAAAGTAGATAGAGAAAATTCTTCTGTAGTACTCGTATTGAACGGAATGTGTGGGTATTCTTTGTTGAACATCTCGTACATCTTTGCAATGGTAAGATCTGAGCTAAGGTACTGTTGTTCACAGTTCTTAGCTCTTGATTAGTGGGCTTCAAGTGGGATGAATTTGCTAATGTGACGTTTTTTTTCCAGAAAATTTTTCAAATATATGGTCTTCTCTTCTTTTGTCGGATGGAGTTATTGGATTTTTCAGAATTTTGGAACACACACGTTGCAGCCTGTCTCTTCTCGGCAGACTGGTATGTTTTCAGTGACGCTTTCTCTTCTTTTACCGTTTTCAGTACTTCCTTTGCTATTATTTCTCCTGTTTTCACTGTCGCTCATTTTAAATAACTAATAATACTCAATACCTCAGTTCCTGCCCTGTACACATTAGTTAAGGCCACGCTGCAGTTCAAAGAATGTTGCCTACATAACTGTGCGAGAAACAGTGCCACCAAAACGAAACCTAGAGAAGTAAAAAAGTTAAAACTCTCTCTTTGAGCTTTCTTAATGTAAAGTGCTTAGATTTTAAGGGGTTTTGCATGTGTATCACTCCTGTTGGCCATCTTCAGATAGTAATTTAGCTGGGTTTGCAAGTAGACTGTTTTGCTAGAGGACGCGACTTTCTCATCGACTTTTCAAGCGATTTTAGTGGGTTTCCCTAATGGATAACTTCGGATCTTTGTAGATAACGCCGAGACCTTTCCAATGAGCTATATAACTAGATATTTTAAAAATTGTCATTTAACAGGTTTTGCAAGTGGACCACTCATCTATTCTGTCGAAGGTTTCCCTCGTAGCTTTGGTTTTAAAATCCTTCACACGTAATTGGTCAGTTTCTTCATTAAAATGAAGCAGGATACAGAGCAACAAAGTGCAACCCTTCACCTTTACAGAGTGCAATGAAAGGGATAAGTTATTAGTGAGAGGTATTATCTGGGTTTTTATTTCATTTTAAAATAATTTGTAAAAAGTGTGAAAGTCAAGGATAGACTGATAGTAAAGTGTGATATGTTTAGAACAATAATGTTCTCTCTCCTTGGCAGTGGTGCGTTGAGGAGAACATTAGCAGACATTTCACTGACGTACTTCTGAAATTTCCTCTCTGTACTCACCTTTTGTTAGCTGGCAGGCACAATCAGGTTCCAGCATTCTTCAGTTGGCAGGTTAGCAAATAAACTCCATCTCCGGTTATTTTACCGGTTCTCAGCTACCAGCAAAAGGCGGGGTGTTGGGGAAGAGGAGGAAAAATCGTTAACCTGGGGAAATACAACGGAGCCCTGCTCGCCATGGCTAAATGGTTTAGAAAAGGAGACTGGGAATTAAAAAGTAGTAGCAGTTAATTGCTGGGGCTGGCGGTGAGGGCAGCACCGGTACGTGGTTGGAATACATGGTGGCCAGGCCGGTAGTACATAACTCTTGTGCAAATTAACGGAATTGCCAGACGCGTAGAAAGCAAATGTGTTCCTAATTGAACTTACCAGTCATGATGTCCTTACATTATACCTGCTTGAAACAAAACAAAAACACGTGAAGTGATCGTCTTTTTGTTTGTACTGAACATTATTTTGTCTAGGAATAAAGATGAGGAGGAGCAAGGAATTTAATTTGCGTTCTTTGTATCTTCTGGTTGCATATAGCTAGCAAAGATATTAATGACCACGGATCCTGGTTAGTTTGCCAGAACTAGATACAACTTATTTTTATTAGAAAGCTCCAAAGAGACCATCTATGCATTGATAGGGAATAAAACAGTTTTATCTACTGTTTATAAAATATTAGAACTTACCAACGATACTAAATGTTACCACTAAAGGTTGTATTGCCCTAAGTCAGAAAACTGATACTTCTATAATGTCGGAGAACTCTTGTTCAGAGCGAGAGCGAGAGAGAGAGAGAGAGAGAGAGAGAGAGAGAGAGAGGGGTCAGGTAAGGGGAGTGCATATTGCAAAGCACGAACACAACTAGCCTGCTATTCCCTTCGTTGCTGTATTTTTATGTTACATAGACTCTGCGACATCACGAGTCTTACAGATAACTGACTCTGCTTTAGGAATTTAAAAGGGCTACTAGTACTTGCAGAAAAGCTCAGGAAGGAAACTTTGCGATGTTTTACATCATCTACCCTCAAGAATTAGAATGAGTTATGAATCACTTCTCTAGAAAATGGAGGCAGTCAATCCAATGCGCCTTAGTAGCCAAACTCTGAGCATAATAATATTACAGGTGTATATGACTGATAAACCTCACTGTAGCTGACGACATAGAAATCGTTTTGCATGCACTCACTTTGTGAAACGATCCAGCCATTATATCATGTCCTGCCCCTAAGACGTATCAAATAGCGAAGGAGTTGGGGAGACGATGGGGTGAACTGGACGAATGAGTTGTGAATGTTACGAAACTTGAGAAGTCGATTCATATGAATGATTGGGGCTTTGAATCTTAAGTTTGTTTATGTTGCAATCATTGCATTCAAGTACCAGGAAATGTTGAGACTTTAAATCTTTCCAGGCTTGCAGATATACTATAAAACTTTCAATTTACCATGCTTACAACCAAAACAGAGGAAGACTGATAAAAGGAATCAACATAATAAATACATAAGATATGCTACTATTGTACTGTTAAAGGAGAGAAATTAAAACTGCGAAATGGGATGAAGATGCATCCAAAAAGATAAGCTATTGCTATCGGATGAAAAGCAAAGAAGATGCACTTGCGAATACGAGATAAAGTACTGAAGTAAATGGACAGCTTCAGACACTTCAGTTGTACATGCAGTAACGAACTGTTATCAAAGGAAGCTTTCAACAGAAAAATAAATATTTTCTGTAGGCTCTTGAGGAAAGAATTAAAGAAGAGATTAATAAGTACGTTGCATGGGGTGCGGCATTGTATATTACGAAAACATGGATGTTGCGAAGAAGTGGGGTTGGCTTGGGAGGAATTGAAATGTGTACATGAAGAAGAATGGAGCATATGAAATTTAGATACAAAATTAATAATGAAGCTGTTTTGTGTAGCAACTGACGAAGAGGAAAATAAATTTCCTCGACGTTAAATGAGAAGAAACTTCTTGCTAGGAGGTTCACTGGAGAGAATAGTGAATGAGAAACATTTTGAGGTGGAAGAATGCCCAAGCGAAAGACAATACTAAGATAAATAGTTGAAATGCGAATAAGAGGGAATAAAGGGAGGGAAGAAAGGAAGAACGTGGCTTTGCAGTGAAGCGCCTGTTGGGTAAAAATACCTATGATTGATATTTTCCGGCGTTGATGAGCTGTTTAATAAGTTATTGGAAGACAAGATTTAATACAAACCTGGGGGCTGGATCACCCGAACTCCCGCCAATGGATTTTTTTTCTTATGGTGATTTGTTAAGTGTGCAGATGGAAAAATCGCAGATTGTTGAGGACTTAAGAGGAAGAATTGAACATGCTTTCTTAGACACTTATCGCATAATTGGAGTTTGCAACATGTTTGGTATGTTTTAACCACCCCCTATTAAAATCAATCTACCAACAAACGTGCAAGTCTGCTGTGATAAAGGTTCAGAAGACTGAAATGAAGAGAAAACCTTCCGAGGCAATAGCATATTGCCCAAATTGTCTTCAGAAATGAATAAATGCAGAAAGAAAGAAAGAAAAAATTAATTCCTGTAAACTTAAAATGGACAGTTTTATTCGTGGCCCCAGATAGAAGATAATGACCAATCACGTTTTAAAGAATGTCGTTTTTCAACCTATCACGGTCCTGATTCACTCTAACTTTATCAAAATCTCTTTACCACCACCTCCTTAGACGATAAACTTAGCTGTTTTTTTTGAATAATCTCAACATGTCAGAGTATATATTGCACATGAACAAAATGAACATAATTCCGACACACATTAAGAAACAATATATCTACTACTTCGTCATCTACATTAAACATAACTATCAACAAATTCCTTCCAAATCCTACAGACTTGATAATTGTGTTTTAAAAGTTCATTGCAATAAAAAAAATCATAACCTATAATGTTGTTTACTGCATCCTTACAATATTGTATGCCTACTTCTAGTTTTCCGCGCCAGATAGCACTAAATATTATCGTCGTCGTTTCTAATGCTCCCCAAATATGGCCTAATACCTATGAGAGTTGCTTCATTCCACCAAGCGATGACTGGACTCATTTCTGAAGTGGAGGCACCAGAGACGGAATACGTTACTTCCGATTGTAGGGTGATGAGGGTTGGCGATGAAATGAGAGGACCTACAGCTTTTACCGTGGACCATGTTGGACATTGGAGATACTTCACATGAGCAAGTCAGAGGTGAATGCGTGGATAGGGCCGACTGAAAATAGCTACCCCTGAGCCGGGAATCGAACTCCGGACCCTCAGTACGAGAGCCAGAAACGAAACCACTGTGTTACCCCGATGCCCGCAGTAAATAATATTAAATAATCAAATGCACTAGTGAAACAAAAGAAGTGCGACCACATGATTCTGATTTCTTTTTAGACAACGCCGTTTACTTTGCAGGCAAATATAAATATTTTATGAATATTTTAATAAATATGAGTTTGGGTAAATCACTTCATTTTACTAATGAAATAGATCTAGCAAATGCTACTCTTGATTTCCAAATCCTCTAGACCAAGGGTGGCGAAAATGTCTCTTTCTCGAGTCATCAAATATGCAACACGCACTACACCACTCAGCAGCACACGGAAAACAAATGAATAGACAGCTAGAAAAGGAGTTGCACCTGCGAATCACACTGCCTCGCGAGTCGCGTTTTCGCTACCACTGCTCTAGACGAATTCTCTCATCACTTCGTGACTCGCGAATTTGTTTCCTTGTGAGAGCAGTGCAGAAACCTGAATGTAGTAACTTTTTTAGCCTCCCTCCAGGCTGTGGGGGGGGGGGATTGTGTCTGCCTCAAATTCAAGAGAACCCGAGTTGGAATCTCAGTTGGGTGATAAGTTTTTCCGGGATTCCCCCTTAATCTGAGAAGACGAATACCGGGTATAACCTCTAAGGACCCAGGGCTCGTTTGAGCATCATAAAAAAAATAAAAAAAAGGAAGAACTTTGTATACAAAAACATATAACACTGAATGGTAGTAAAACAACCAAAATGACCTTCAGAAAAGTAGACAGACTCTCAGCAAATGACCTCATTTTATATAAGAATATCCCGCTATAAAACGTACTGCATTTCAAGTACCTGGAATCGCACTTCAGACTCTTGGAGATTTATATAAACTACACATCAAAATGAACCACCGCAGCAAAGACGAGAACAAATATCATAAAGAACCAGAAACAACTTTCTCTGACCACAGCTATTACATTTCACCTAAAAATTGCTCAGTTATAGCTTATGGGCTAGAGATAATTTGGATACATCCGAAGAAGAAAAATTTAGAACACAGAAAAAGTCAAAACCACATTCCTCAAAAGGACACTGTGTCTGTTGAAGTACACATCACCCCGCCTCATCTACGTGCTAGCAAGAGAGCAATTTTTTTATCGAAGACCTTCCCTTGACCTACTATTACCGATTACGGGAGGCTACATAAACTATTGCAGGAACTCGATAAGAAGAAACAAAGAGATACGGCCAAGTTCTACCCAGGTGGGATGATCTGCAGGGAATGGACAAAACAGGTATGACCTACACTGTTCGCGGTTTTCATAATCATATATGCCAAATAGAGAAGTTCCACGACCCCGAAGATCTGCAAGTGCAAACTGTGCGGGGCTCACTGTGAGCCAATATCATCTGCTTGTGCATTAAAAGGAAAAACTTCTGACGAATTTGTGTAAGAACTAAATGCATTGTGTGAAATTCCTTAAATAATAATAATAATAATAATAATAATGTTAAATACATATTACACACATGGCACTTCAAAATAAACGTTAATATAACAAGGCACTCCTGGCGAAACACTCTTGTTTCCCGCGGGATGAAATGGTTGTGGATAGAGACGAAGTATACCTTTATGGTGCGTTGTATCACGTAACTGCATTCCTTACAAGGATGCGTGCGAACAATATAGAAGTGACTGTTTCAGATGCTACAGCGTGAGGGAATCCGGAGCAATGAACAGGTTGATGGATGCACAAGAATCAGAAATGGCATTTGGACTGAAATGCTTTATCATTTGGGTCGTTTGGTGCAGTCATTCAAACCGTAGCTTGAATAAAACAGTGAAAATATTCAATAGGCATTCGGCTTGCTTTTAGCCAAACTAGAAGATGCCATTAGCAGATGGATATCTGCAAAAAGAAAACTGCGTTACGTTTACTTTGGTACTGAACATTTATAACAAAATGTTCCAAGTTGATAATAAATTAATTTATCTGTAGGATGGTTTTGTGTATAAACAAGAATATTGCATTATATTGTCTCATTTATTTGGAAAACAAAAGTGAAATTGATGATTCTCAATTTCCTTAGCAAGATTAATTAAAGATACCTGTAGATTTAATCTGAATCTACTGCATAAAATATTTCAAAACTTACTTTTAATTTAAAGGCGTAATAAATCTAACGTATTCTAGTAGGAACGAATATAAAACAATACTCGTAGCCAATACTCGAAGATATTGACCTCGCTCTGTAGCAGCCTAGCTCACGCGTCTAAGGACAGTAACGGCATTTACAGTTCAGTACAATGTTGTTTGGCGTGATTTATAGTGAGGATAACATTATATTAAGTGTCTGTTGATTACGTTTGCTCTACGTAGCTATAATGGTGTACACTACAAAACAAGGTCCTGGGTTTACACACAAGTGTGTATTTCCCTCTAGCTGCCTCTCCAGCTCCCAAAATTGCCTTAAAAGATATTTTGTTTTAACCTTGGGGTAATGTCAACATCCATGTCACATTAATTATTCCCCGTTTCCCAACAGAAAACCCTGCCCTCTAGAAGAGGACATACATGTAATTAGCACATGACCTGTTTTGGTAAGGAACAACAAAGGAAGCTGATCCTTCAATACTACAGGTACTCCAGCATGGAGGGAGGGGGTGAGTGAATGAGGAACGGCATTACAGTAAAAATAGCAACATTCAAAAGATTCCTGTCACAATTAGGTTTAGAGGCGTGAGGTAAGGCTAGGGCAAGGTTTTCTACTCGCGAAACCAAGAGTAATGCTAGCTAAATTTTATACAAAGAACGCAAATCATAAAAAGGTGCTAATTAGAATAAGCAGAATAATTTTTAAAATTTACTTTTATTTACAAATTAGCTCTTTTCTCTCTATTATATGATGATAGTAAAGAATAAAACAAAAACACAAATTAAATATATCGTGTCGTATTTATTATTAAGAACTATATCTCGTCAGTATTTGTTTTGTGGACACAGCCTAAATGACAATAATGTGCCATTAGAGTTAACTTAAAAAAGCGATTTATACTGACAGAAGACTGGGGAAAGAAAATATTTTTCTAAGTGATTAACACTCCGACCACAAACACAGCTCAACCACACCCACGCTTTTTTAAAGACAGTATACCTTTTAGTTTTGCTCATGAAAGGCTCCCCAAAGTGCTTGTCTACCAAAGTCATTGAATTCTACACATACAATTCTTTTCCGGGAAAACACTTCCGGGTAAGAGCGGCTAGAGTGAAAAGTGGGTAGATAATACCCACAACTGAAAAGGTTGCGGCAGTTCAAGTGAATATCGACTGCATTAACACATTCTTCCGGAAAGAACATAAATAAGCTATTGTGTCTAGTTGGAAAGGTTTCTTACACATGGAATATGTACTTCTATAGAGAAAATAAACTTGTCTGCTGGTTACTAATGAGCAAATAATAAATGTATGGCACAATTCGCAACAAATGAGACTATTCTAAGTCTCCCTGGTACTGGTGAGTGAAGAAGGCGCCCTTCTGAGCTGTTTGGCCAATAGTTAGCTGGATGGAGACACAGCGCGCTGCTCCAAAACCGCCTCCGACTCCCCGCTGCCTGGAGGCGGCGGTGGACTCTGTAGAGGATTGCATGGGGTCATGCCTCCACCGGAAGGAGCACCGCCGCTACCGACGACAGTGACGGGGGTCTTAGCGCCCGCGCAAGACGATGCGGGCGAGGAGGTCGGCGACCTGCTTGCGGTGACTGTTAGGTTCGTAGCCACCGTCAGCACCTGCTGTCTCACGGAGTCTGACTCCGAGAAGCAGCTCTCGGAGACGGAGCCGTCCGCCGTGAACAGGGACGCGTTTGAGTGTTCCTCGCCGCTGCTAGGAGACGCTAGAGGCGTCACGACGCTGGCTCCAGAATCCAAGGGTTTCGGTATACTCAGTCCGTTGCTGGCGGTCACTTTGGTTCCCAGAGGTTGGGGCACCTGCGGCACATTCACGGTGACTGGCGATGTTCCCACGAGCGATGTCTTCACCGTCGGCGGTGCTGGGGTCGGGATGGCGGTCGTGGTGGCAACGATGGTCTGCTTGGCACCATCCTTGTGCTTGCCGCCTCCACCCTCCTGCTTGCCCGTATTCTGGTTCTTGTGCTCGGCCGCCTCCGCATTGCTGATGTTGTCCTGCTTCTTCCACTTGGTGCGCCTGTTCTGGAACCATATCTTCACCTGCAACAAGAACATACACAGACATGAACATTCTAGCCTTTGGATTACATGACCATTAGATTCCTAACACAATGGTCTCAGTAACCCAGCATGGCTTGGGGCTGTAAATATTCGTAGGGTTAGCAGACTCGCTTTTACAGATATGGAAACTTTAAGTGATTAACTTTGATAAGTTGAATCAGGCTTGAAACATTCACAGTTCGAGACCATAGCATTGCATGTTTCAACTCTTATTCAACTTACCAATGTATTGCCTACACACGATTAGTGTGAAACAATAGCATATTATGCAACGAGAATAATGTTAGTAATTAAAACGCGAGCTTTTTAATCACCATTATAGTCAAGTTTCATACGACTATTTATGCTCGAACATGTATCTAAATTAAAGGCTTCATAAGTATTCGTTTCTGGTTTGAGTGATATGTTACAATCGTTATGCCTTTATCTATGGTTACAATACAATGACCTTGTAGCATGCGTCAAGCAAAGTTGCTAGCGTTGTGAGACGTACTATGCAGACATATTGATTACTTCCCTATAAACAGCTGTTAACATGTGACACACTTTAACCTAAAAAGCAGTATAGACAATGAAAACTAGAACAAATTGAATTTATTAAAATATCATTTACAATTAATGCTAATGATAATATGAACAGAACTGACTTTATTTCAAATATAGGTTATTTATTGTATTAGTATTTTTTCACTATTTATTTATTTCACTATTTCGAAATTTATTGTACAATTTTCTGAGAACGAATTTATACCTTTTGATATTCTCCAATCCATGAATTGTCAATAGAATTTCTCGTACATCTTTCTTGACTTTTGTGGCAACAAGTTATTGGTAAGAATGATGCTTTTGTCGTAATTTCTGGGGGTGTAAGCTGAATGTCACTGTTACTAGTGTCAGACATTTTGACTTTTTTTCTAAACTCGCGCTAGTATCGTTGTCGATCGAAACGAGAATAATCGATACTTGCGCTTTCACAATGTTACGTGGCCACTTCTGATTGGTCGAATACCAAAACTTTAATGAGGCCCATTAAAGTAATGCTACCAGTCGTATAAATACTACATTTTGCCATGGTCGAGCATAAAAAAACTTATAACATACACAGAATTAATTTTGAACTAGCAGAATCCTCAGCTCCGTTCGCGTTGACTTTCCCCTTATCACTCCCACCATCTCCATTCATCTCCCGTTCCTAAACCTCTCCCTCTCTGTGCAATACACATCATGGGATATTTTAGAAACAGGTTTTACTGAACTTTATGTTGGTAATAAAAACTAAAACATAAATAAAACGTTCTCGTAGTACTGTTCATCATGATTATTACGCGGTCGAAATCCATGATAACTGCTTTACTTACACAAATAATGGTAACGAAAATTCTTAAATATTAATCCTATAGAAATTCTGTAAATAACAATTTGTCAGAAGCATTAGTCATTACGCACAAACCTTTGTTATGCAGCTTTAAAACATTAAAAAAAGCTCAGTTATAGGCGAGATATTTAGCTTTTTGAAATCGTGCTCCATTAAGGTGTATGGGAACTGAAGTAGGTATATTATATACAAAGTTTCATAAAAATAGGTTACTTGAGTAAAACGGTTAAAAAACAACACGATTTTAAAAAACATTTCTATTTTTACTTCAGGGTAGTCCTCAAACATCGAGATAGTTGCGTTCGTCTATGGATGACACAGATATTAGGAGCTATTTCAACCAGAAAAATGTTTAATTCCATTTCCATACCTTAAATGGTAATAATTAACATGTTATGAAGTTTTGGATCTTCTAGTCTTTAGAATTAGAAATAAACAGGGCTGGAGTTTGGTCCTTAAATATAAATTATATATTTATTATTGTAATCTATTTTGTCTGCATGGCGATGTGCTCTCTATATGAAACAAATTCTCGAGCAAGATCACACGTACACAAATCTAAAGTGGTAAGCTGATACAACTTTCCCTGCCTGTTTGTATTCCACAGACATCCCTTATATACTACTCTATTCATAATAAATGTATTCTGTTTACTTTACTTTACCTGAATTGCGATAAGTGATTATTTAGAAATACTGTCAAATTATTCCGTGTGGACTTGCGTGAATGCAAGATGGGAAAGCATTTAACTGTTTATATCAAAAGCCAGTTGTTACTAACGAGATCGTGAACGCAAGGAGGGGGGTGGAACTACTCCATAGATGTCGCATCACAGTTAAACCTAGCAAAACTTAAACTATGTAACACCGAATACTTTAAAAGTAGCTTATACTACGAGAAACACACTTTGACACAAATTTTGTATATTATCTATGAGTGAGTTTTGTATACCTCGCTGGTTTCCAAGTTATATGCATTTCATTGAGAGTGAAAAGGATTTCATAGACTATTTACAGGAAATTCAAGATGACCATTTTTATTTGTAATGCAAATACCTCAATCATATCGAATTTATTAAAGGGATTTTTAGAAAAATAATACATAACCAAGATTTTTTTTTTCACAGGAAGGTTTGCTTGTCCTGGGGGATTTTCTACAAAATCTTTACCGGACATCCTTAAACGGTGTTTGACCCAAGTATAAAGCTTTTTAGTTATGCTGTTCATATACAGACAAGTTAAACTGTTGCTATGAGACGGGGGTAATCCAGGAAGTAAAGACTGTTTTGGTTTTAGTAGATTAAAAAAAAGTCAATAAAATAGGTGTCACAAAACTGAAGCTTACTTTGTTTCTCTACACCTCCGTTATTTAAACATTTCCATATATGCACATGAGCCAGTCCATTAAGCCAAGGTGTATCAAGCAAAGAACGAGAAATGTTGGGAAATAAATTTATAACTATCTAGGATTACACGAATGTCTTACACGATTTTGTTCACTTGATTCTTCAAATCACCTGTTACGAGTGACGGACGTCCCGGTCGACTTTTGTTATGTACATTTGTTAGTCCATTGCTGAACATTTGTTGTTGTTGCTATTTTTCTTTATTTATAGTCGCTTTGACTACTAGGTCATATCACGTCTTATATCTATTCATACACACGAGTGCAATAAAAATAATAATAATAATAATAATAATAATAATAATAGTAATAATGCATTGTATACTTTACATTGATTAAATAATACAATAATTGTAATACATTGTTATAAACATATTTTTACATCATTAAGTCGTGAACACAGCTAGAACAGTATAACCTATTACTTATTATACATTTCTATTTGATGTGTTATATTTAAATCTTGTTATACAGTTTGATGTCTTTCAAGAAAAAAATAATGTTTTTGAAATGAGTAGGGTTGTTTAAAGCTAAAAATATATCTTCAGGGATGTTATGTTTTCTTCTCTCCGTGGTATAACTTCTGCATTTAGTGATGAGGTGTTCGATGGTGATACGGCAATTGCAGGTCTCGCAGTGAGGAGCATTTCTTTGGCGAGTAAGAAGGAATGGGTTAGGCGTGAATGGTCTATTCGTAAACGTGATATAATCAGTTGATCTTTTCTTTTTAGAGTCTGCAATGTGCAGGGTTTTGTGGAGCCTTTCCTAACTATGTGGAGTTTGCTTGATGTTTTAATGGTCCAGTCTTGCTTATTTCTTTCGTTCATTACTGTATCACCATACACTTACTTTAGTTGACAGTAAATTTAGCAGGTTTCAACTTCCGAGCGTTAAAAAATCAGATACTTCTCACCTCACACACGGCGGGACTTTGTATCACACGGTTCATTTTGAACAATCACAGAGCGCACAATAACACCTTGTTGGACTGGCATTCATAGAACATTGAGAAAAGATGTCGAGGTAACCATTCGACCTTGGGATAGAAGCCCGATAGCGATCTGCGAGGCGGGAAAGCGCCAAGTCGTACAAACCGTTATGACTTTCTGGGTCACCCTGATATATCTTATCCAAGAATCTTTCCTTTCTTTGGTATAATTTCCAATACTAAAACAATAGCTGTGAAAAACATAATAATCAGTAATTTTCATTGAATCTGACTATATTAGCACCAAATTCTGTGTAACGTTTAACATGCAAACAACAGTAGCCTTTTCTTTTCTTTTTTTTTTTCCGTGGCGTGATTTATATTCGGGATGCGTCACTTAATAGCAGAGGGCAAGTTGGTCGATAGGAGGCAGGCAGCACCGAGGATCAATATTGGAGCAGCTGAGCGGTGCTCATGTCGTATAACTGCTATTAAAACACAGTAAAGACATTATCCGCCCCATGAACGGCGTCGAGCTGAGAGTTAATGCTAGAGCACCGGGTGTTTCTAGCGCTCACTTTCACTCATTTAACCTTCTCATTTCTCTCTGAATAATGGATGGAGTTTAACGTACTTTGTAGCTAAGCCGTCGGCGATGCATCTCCCTTTTCGTATAAAACTAATGTTGACACTTTCCCAGCATTATAATTCCCTCCCATTTTATTTTAAAACAGCTTTAAAACTGTTTTATCAGGTAATTAATCCCACGAAAGGTTACGAATTTATCTGATGGAACTTGTAACCTCGAATGGGATTTATTAAGACTATTCCATGAATAAAACGTAACAGATTGTATAAATGATAATTACTTTCTTACTTGTGTCGTTACGAGGGTCGTCCAATAAGTAAGTTTCCTTATTTTATATATATAAAAACAGTACACACAATTGATCATGTTGAATTAACTTTATTTATATTGTACAATCCTTCTGTTACTTTTCTACACAGTCAACATGTTCTTCCAAGCGCAACCAGCTGTTCACTGATTTGACTTCATCATCGGTGTTAAAAGTGCTTACCTTTGAGTTGGAGGAACATGTGAAAATCACTTAGGGCAAGCTCCGGTGAATACGGAGGATACGAGAAAACTTCCAAGTTGAATCTTGACCCAGGCGGAGATCAGAAGATTCAACTGGCAAGTTTTCTCGTGTCCTCCGTATTCACCAGATCTTTTCCCAAGTGATTTTCCCCTGACTCAAAGTTCATCATGGAGGTAAGCACTTTGAACACCGTGACGAAGATTAATCAGAAGTGAACCAGAAGTCGGGTCCTATGCTCGTAACCAGCTGTTCACTGAAGTTGCGAGCACAGGACCCGACCTGGTACAACGCTGGCTTGGAAAAACTTGTGTCACACCCCCAAAAATGCTTGAAAAAACATGCTGACTATGTAGAAAGTTAACAGAAGGATTGTACAATATAACTGAAATTAATTCAACATGATCAATTGTGTGTATTTTTTTTTTATAAAATAGGGAAGATTACTTATTGGACGCCCCTCGTAGAATCAAATCACCATTGTGTCAGCTGTCAGATCAAGGCATACTAAATTAATGAACAATCTGAATACAAACCAATGCTAACAATATTGGGAATGAGAAAGAAATTAATCTCAAAATTAGAATCTTAGAACATAAAGGAATAGGTTTCAAGAACATAATTTATTTTAAATTTGTCACAATTGGACAGTCCAGCAACGAGCTGACGTTTTATCCTATAAAATCGGATTTTTACAAGCGTATTATAAAATAAACGTCCGTAATTGGTCGATATCCCTGGCACTGTCTATATTAAATAGGCGGCGTATGAATACAAGAGCCACCAACACTTTGGAATGGAGCTAAAAATATGATATTCTCTACCAATTTTTCTGCAAACTATTTTTACAAAAGCTTACTTTTAATTCTGCTTCTAAACGTTTGCAAAAATGGTTTTTCATTACACATTTCGTTGTAGGAGGCTGAGGCGATAGTCAAATGTTTAAAAGTGGGTCGCTATATGTTGGCCTTGAAACTCCATACCTTTTGCATGGCACGCAAAAAAATTGAATGAGTACTCAGCACTTCAAAAGAGTATAAAGCGCTCGAAAGTGCAAACCGATAACAAGGAATATCTAGGAAATGGCTAATGTCACAATATTTATTTCTCATAATCGGGGGTTCTTAAATGTATCCACATTTTTAAATTACCTTTTTATCATCTCTTATGGTTTGCCATTATACTAAGCTGTACAAAATTTATTACGAATTAAAATTACTTTACAAGCTACCTTCAAGATATAGGTCGTATTTGTCCTACAAATATCTTAAGGTAAACTGTTCAAAAGAGTTTTCTATGTACTCCTCTCTCTCTCTCTCTCTCTCTCTCTCCTCTATTTCTAAAGGATGTCGTCTATAGTCCTTCGTATTCCTTTTAACTAAAGCACAGTCTGATTGTTGTTAGTGTGACAGTGTGGTGTACACATATACTATTTGTAAAGGCATGAAAAACAATATTTAGTTCGTGTTTGGTATTATTAAAAGTCTGAAATGCTTAGAGAATGGAATACTTGATTTTCTGTTATCACTTTCACACTGACAGTGTGTATAAAATCTGAGTCATTTTAACCTCACGTGTAGCGTAAAGTGATCACGTTTTACTAAATATTAGTGCTTTTTTTTTTAAAATCTTATATTCAGTATAGCATTGTGACTTCCAACTGTAAACAAAAGAATATTTTTGACAGTAGAGGATTTGAAAGAGATCGCGTTATCGTTATAAACCTATTGGATGCCTGGAATGCAGAAGACCGTTGAATGCAGAATGGCCGTTTATATCTTTTTGCCCACTTAGTGCGATCTAGTGAAGTTTCAAAGTGGGAAGTTACTTTTGAAAGCCCCTGTAGCGACAAACATCTCCAACAAAGACCGCAGGTCAGTTATAACTGCTGTTGGCCAAAATATGCAATTGATTGCTTTAATTATCATGAAGCCATGATATGGAAACAAGTCTACAATGTTTATGCGTGATAAGTGCGGTAATTTCAGGGGTTACACTTGTGACCTCTAGATCTGTAACCAAGGTATAATTAAACAAGCATTTAAACCCCGTGGGGGTGTTTTACTGCACGAACAAATAATTCATACGTTAAATTATGTTTGCTATATTATGTCGGAATATTCATCTCATTAAACTAATGTTGTGTTAAATTATATAACCATTTGACTTCAAAACATATTAGATAATATGCTGTTCTAATGTAATTAAACTTCCAACCGACGCTCGATTTACTACAGCACCGTGTAAATAAGAGAAACATTATATGAATTTATTACACTGGTTTTAGCAACTTTATAATGCTTAATTATCTTTAAGCAAAATACAGAAGAATTAGCGGTTACAAACTGCTATTTTAGTTTTGTCATTGCACTTACGCTGTTTCCATGTGTCCCAAAGTAACACAATAATTATCGGAAATTCTTGAATTCAGGTGATATAAAGGGTTCGTAGGAACGGAAATAATTAATTACGTCAAAATATTTCCTTTGCACCCTTAAAATACACTTATGTAGGAATTTCGGTGTTTGCCCCATTTTTCGTTTTTGAGTTATGCTGTTCAAATACAAACAGATAGGCAGGGAGAGAGAGAGAGAGAGAGAGAGAGAGAGAGAGGGGGAGAGAAATGTATTTAATTGAATTTAATTCGATTGTTAGAGGTATTCGTCTTGCTCCCTTTGTAAAAAAGAAAACTCAGGCATCACAGAGGGCTAGTTTGACAACGTACAGCGGAGATTACCATTTTTATGCCCTTAGCAGTTAAGTGTCAAAGCGCTAAATAAGATTTAAACAATAAAGGTTTTTAGCATTTTTAGAAAATTTTTAAATCACTTAGATCATGCATTTATTAGTTCCTCAAAAGGTAAAAAAAATGACTGGACTTAAAACTTTTTTCTTTTGTTTGTTTGAAGCCGGTTCTTTGTAAATTTTGTAATTTGAGTATACCATCGGCTGCATTCAAAACGGTGTTTTTCCCCACTAACGACCAAATACACTTTCTTATAACCTTGTCCCGTTGACATGTATTCTTCCGCGTTCCCTTTCCCCTGTTTGACTATGTACATCTTTGAATGGCGATGTATTGCATATAAACCCTGTACAATGCAAGGTCAGGCGATAAAAGCGATATAAATTCTGTGTCATGATAGATGCAGTACTTTCGTCACCCTGAGAGGCAGGTTTAAACCGAAGGATCCTCCTACCCATTTGTTGATAAGAATTTACATGCATTCCAATTGAATTAACTATTATGTAATATATTTGATTAATAGGGCTATGAAAATGTAAATCTGACGATTCTATTGGAATATATTAAGATAAATAATGAATTAAATAAGCAGCTAGCGTCTATACTAAAAAACTTCCACCAAATCGCTTGATCTAATTTCTTCACATTCATAGCAATAAAATCTCATTTTTAGAGCTGCTACTGTGTGTAGACTAAGAAGTTGAAAGCATACATGGAAGAACAAAGTTCTTTCCAGGCTTGTAAGGTTACAATAGTGAAAATAAAATTCCTTTGGGAACATTTTCATCCAGAGTAGCCTTTAAGGTTTAATAAATTTATTTATCGAAATGATACCCGATTTGGAAATATTTATCAAGAAAACTATACTGTTTCATTCTGCCATGATCTGCCAGTATCGTGTAATTCAAGAAACTGTTAGGAATCCATGGCCATTAAAAATGCAGCAGGAATATCTCTCTTAAGACAGTTCAATGAGAATCTCTTAAGAGCCTAAGTAAAAGCTGATGCAGCAGTAGTCTAAAAGGAGGAGCTTTTCAGACTGCCAAATGTAAGTATTTTCTGACCCCATGGGGCTGCTAGATCTTGTCGCACAATTTGCATACCAACTGTATGTGCACACAAAAACGCTCTCTGCAGAGGGAACAGCATTACCAAGAACTAGAGCTGCTTCATCTTACATTGCAGCAGACAAAAGCTTCTTTCAAATCTGCAGTAAAATCAAAATAAACCAGTGTTCTTAGTAGTTGTTCACGTAAACATAAGCAAATAAATATCTGCATTTTTGTTTTCATTTGTTTCTGAATCACCTTACGTCTATACATAAAACAACTTAAATATGACTAAGAACGCTTAAGCATTCTCTTCAGAAAAATTACATCTCTGACGTACATCCATGCACAGCAGCAGGCCCCATTAGTGCTTACTCAGTATGTCAAGTTTCACGTCTCATCTCTGGCCGCACAATCCCTCCTACCACGCTTCATTTTCTTTCCAGGTGGTGGTCTGGGGTAGGACGGGACCGACCGGACCGCTTATTTATGCAAGAATTTAGCTGCGAGGTTTCCGATTCGTGACGGAATGAGGATGCAAACCTACCACCAAATAGCACAAAGTCCCTGACAAACTTCGAAAAAGCATTTATGCGAAAATAAAATTAATAATTTACTAACACCTGTTGCACATGGAGGTTCAAGTAGTAAACTGCAATAATTAGGGCCTGCAATAATTAGGGATGGTGATTTTTCGGAAATGCGATATAGCATGAAATGCTAATAAGGGCATGCTCTTATATTTTCAATTTTCACCATCTGTAAACCACTTTTTAATGGGGTTAAAAATTCAATAGAATGCGAAATTGACTCAAAATGCCAAAATTATACTAAAAGGCGGTATAAATGCGAAATCCATGATATTTTCAAACAAAATCTTTTTGTTTTCTTTCTTTTCTTTCTTCTGGAAACCTTAACTTCGGAGTTTGTACACTCTTGCAATGTTTATGATGCACTTTATCAATTTTACATATTGCATTACGACATTAAAATAAATCAAGCCCGTTTAGAAACTGAACTTTTGGGCGTAAGGAATACAATCACAACGCTTGTTCCTAATGACAGTATGATTATTTTTTTATATTGTGTGAGGCTAAATTTGTGACCCCGGTCTCGAGTCACACTAAATTGATTAGCCAGTTGGAGCGCTTTTCCTACCTTTTTGCACATAAGTGTGGGGCGAGGGCACGATGCTAAAAGGTGTGCTGGAAGATGGTTACCCACCAACGAATGTTGCAATTCATGGACTCTTTTCAAAACATGCAAAACACAAAACTTAAACAACGTGTTTACTGGAGTGCATGCTTAAGTGTAACAACAATTTGAGCAGTCACATGGAGGATTTACAAATAAAAGTGCTAAATTCCTGATTTCAAAATACAAAAAATCACTATTTCTTGTAATAATAAGTATATCAAAAGTTAGAGGAATTAATTAGTTCATGCAGATATGTGCAATAAATAAAATTACGGTCCTCATATTCAGTGCAGTAACTGCGTTGAACAATGTTCTATGTATTTGTATATGTTCGGAGGAAGAGAAAAGGAGGGAGGGAGGGAGGGAGGGAGGGAGTGAGTGTCAGAATTGGGGGGGGGGCTTAGAAAAGTAGAGAACTGACAGCGTTCATGCTGACAATTAACGACCGTGGTGGGCAACATTTTAGAATTTGTACAATTTTGTATGTTATTTTGTATCAATATACGTCAAGGACAGCTCTTTTAGATAAAATTAAGGACAACTTACAATAAAACAGAGCTGTGTTATCTCATTTTAAAACATGTTAATTCTTTTGCCCCATCTGTAGTGTTTAGCAGTTACAATGGATTGTTTTCCCTCCAAAGGAATAAGCGAGATAAGTATTCACATGCACATGATAAAAGATAGATGTCAGGGGTCTATTATTGACGCCGAAGAAAGGAATAAAACCGTACTCCACCACTGGTATAGCAAAAGAAGATAAAGCACCTCCATATAGCCGCACAGACATTGCACATTTCTAAGGCATTAAGTCATCCTATAATGATTCCTTTTCAACGCTAAATGCGTTAGCCGTAAAAGCTAAACAGGCAAGCGGTAAAAAAATGAGAGTCTGCCATGCGAAAGCTCACTTTGGGTTAGTCGCTGCAGCACGTCGTCAGTTGTTTTGATCGGTTTGCATATAATGGAGAACTCGCGTGTTACAACCGAGGTCGAGAACATTGCCGGTGTAACAAATTAATACACGATTCCCAATTAAAGTCTAACTGTCGCATAGCGCCGTTAATGAGGGCGAGCAACCATTTTGACGCAATTAGCGTCATTGAAAAGTCATGATACCTGCAACTCCCTGCACCAAATACGGCTGCCGGCGTGTTCGCACAGCTGTTGGATTATACACAAAGACAGTGTACCTCCACAGTGCAGAAACACAACCTTATTAAGTTAAAAAAAACAACAAAGATGTCTGATGCCGCATATCAGGGTGGCAAACATTTTAACTTGAGTCACTAGATATTTAACCAAAGAAACTACCAGGCAACCTGTTTAAAAGACGTACCATTTCGGTTTTCTGCCAGTATTATGAAGCATTATCAAATATTTCATATCACTATGTTATAATTGTAAATATATAGCTGTAGTAGGTTCTTTGATATATCTGGTAAATAAAAAAATCACCTGACGCCATGACTTATTTATAGAGCCTGGCGTTTTTAACTTTACGGCTGCATACATGTCTGCTTATGTTAGACAAATGACCTAAGTTCTGTAGTCGCCTTCCTGTACCATCTGCTTGAATAATCTGCTGAAAAGTGACAAAGGCTGTGTAGTCGGCTATGTGTGCCATTTAAGTACGCAGTTCTACATTTACTTGAAACCAAAGATCCCAAGCAGATTCGTCGCTATACGGGATTTGCATGCCTTCAAAATGCGAGCTTTAGGCGCTACAACTAGAGCAGGGAACATCAACGAATTGCTCTATCATGCACGGCCAGTTTCTTGAATTTAAGAATTTATTTCTCTCCAATAAGTACACAGTTACAGAACACACTTAAATTCTAGCGCAACGTTCATTGGTCCTAAAGACTTCTCTACATATAATTGACATGGAAATTTGGGATGCATTATAGTGGCTCTATGGGAGGTTAAGAAGTGGAAGAGCAAAGCTTTACTGAGTAAACGGCCAGAGTACGAAGTTTGAACTCCTGCGACTCCATAAAAAGGGCATCAATATAACAGGGGCAACGCAAGTAGAAGGTGCGTATTTTGAGCAAGAGTTGCCGGGTATGAATGGAAACCTAACAACTCAAATTCTAATGACATCCCAAAGTGGCGAAAAAGGTTATAGCTGTACTTTAGGTAAAATATCTATAACCAGTATATCAAGTGAGAAAAGTGCAAAGTTTGCATGGAATTAAGTTGAAAATTCCACCTATTAAAATACTCGATGTCAATTTCAGACAAAACATCGAGAAAATGCTTTTTAAATCCTTTCTTGCAAAAATCTCCAAACATTTTAAAATTAGGATTCGATGGTGAGTTTGCCCTTCTGGCTATGTAAATGCTCAAACGCAAATTCAAATAGACATGCGCAGGAGTTTGGAAATGGTACCTGAAAATTTAAAACTTTACTCTCTTATCATTTTGGCCCACTGAAATGCCTACCTCGTGATGCAGTTTGTATTCAGTTTCTTTAAAACTTTCAACGCATTTTTTGAAGGTCATGAACATATTTAATGAGACTTTTCTTGATAGCAGACGTAAAGGTTTTGGTTTTAGGGCTTTAATAATTTGGGATTGATATTTTTAAAATTAAACGTTTGCGTACTTCATTAAAATACGAGTTTAAGATATTTTCAAAAAATGCAATGTGTATCTTGAATTTTCTACCATTAGCGTGAGAATTCTCCTTAAAGAATTTTGCAGACTTTTTTATAACTGATAAACTGGAAGACAAAGACAAACACATAGTACAGAAAAATGTAGATCCCATTAAAACGCACAATCTATGTTAATTGTTTTGTAGTCTTAACAATTTCCGAGTTGTACTACCTCAGTGGTCTGGTGATTAGCATGCTAACCTCCAAATCCAAAGGTCTCGGGTTCAATTCCGGGCTGGAGGATGGACATTTTTCTTTAGTCAGGATTCCTCATTCTCCCTAGAGCGAATGAGAGTCTAAGTGTGAATTTAATGTTAAGAAATAAAGCCGGAAGTAAAAAAATCTGATGTGTTGCACTCACATGACTTTCTCTGCTCTTGTACAAACTATTTTTACAAACGCTTATTCTCCATCTACTTCATGTTAATCGAGATAAACATTTACAGAAACTATCTTATTGCTAATTTTCTTGTAGGTGCAAGGGGAATATGGTAGGTTTTAAGCGAGTCAAATATTTTAAGAGCTGGTTGCTATGTGGAGCTTTCCACTCTCTTTGCATGTCCAGGACATAAAAAAATCTGGTGTTACATTCACATGACTTTCTCTACTCTTGTACAATCTATTTTTACAAACGTCTATTCTCCATATGCTTCATGTTAATCGAGATATCCAGATGTCAATCTTATTGGTAATTTTCTTGTAGATGCAAGGAAATTATGGTAGCTTTTAAGCGATAGTCAAATATTTTATCGCTGGTTGCTATGTGGCGCATTCCATTCTCTTTGCATGTCCAGGACATAAAAAATGAATAACGAATTTGAGAAAAAGTGTAAGTATTGGAAAATTTAAGGAAATAACAAGCAATATCTCGAAAACGGTTCACTCAACAAAAGAAATGTATATGACATAAGTTGTGTATTTTAACGCGATCTACATTTTTTGTGTAGTAAAATTTTGTCTATCTCTTATGGTTTACCAGTTATGCAAAAGTCGTTCACAATGAAGAATACTTTTGGAGAAATTCCCAGAAAATTCGAAATATACATTTCATTTCTCATGACATTATCTTAAACATATAATATTTTCATCAAAATCGTTAGAGCCATTTTTGAGAAAATTAAAATTTTCGAAAAATCTTCCATGTAAAGGGTAGTCGGGGTTGGGCGGATTTTCTTGAAAACCTTCGTGTCGCATCTCTGGAAGATACTGAACCTAAATACCAAGTTTGGTGGTTATCCGACTGTTCGTTTTTGAGTTATGCTGCTCACAGACAGACAGACAGACACACACACACACACACACACGGACATGTTTCCAAAAATGCTTTTTTTGAATTCAGGAGGTGTCAAAACATGTATTTCTGGTGAAATCTCGGTATCGAATTTTTGGGTGGAATACAATACTTCCCCTACTTACTATACGTAGTAGAGAAAGTAAAAACGAATAACGAATTTCCACTTGAGAAAAAGTATTAGAAAATTCAAACAAATAAAAGAAATATCTCGGAAATGGTCCGCTCAGCAAAAAAAGTGTATGACAAGTTGCGTGTTTTAACGAGATTTACATTTTTTGTGTAGTAAAAGTTTCTCTATCTCTTACAGTTTACCAGTTATGCGAAAGTCATTCAGAATGAAGAGGATTTTTGGGGGCAGAAAATTCAAGATTTCCATATGATGTTTTAATCAAAATCGTTAAGTCATTTTTGAGAGAATCAAAATTTTCGAAAATTGTTCCATGTAAAGCATAGTCTGGGGTGGGAGGATTTTCTTGAAAATCTTCGTGTCATATCCTTGGAAGGTACTAAACTCAAATACCAAGTTTGGTATTTATCGACTTTTCGTTTTTGAGTTATGCTGTACAGACTAACAGGCAGGCAGATACACACGGACATGTTTTCAAAAATGCTTTATTTGAATTCAGAGCACCTCAAAACATGTATTTCTGGTAAAATCTCGGTATCGAATTTTTGGGTGGAATGCAATACTTCCCCTACTTACTATACTAGTAGAGAAAGTAAAACCAAAGATTACCAACAGTAAACGAGTGAACATCATTGCCAATGAGCAATTGTTTCAAAGGCAAAGCCGCCGATATGACCTTACATGTTAAAAGCGGCATATAAATGGGGGGAAAATCCGAGTTGTTATTATTTTAAACTTTCAAACACTTTATAATGCTTTTAAGTTCTAAGACACCATTAATTTATTTGTGGTGATGTTTTGAAATACCATATAACTAGCCGCATTTCAAATGTTTCACCAACACTTCAGCCTACTGCATTCCTCTAGAACCTACAACGAAATTTTAGTGAAACTATTTTTGCAAGCGTTTATCTCGGTTCACGTTAGCTAGATAAAATACGATATATGCTTTTGTAGGAATAGTTTATAGAGGAGTGATGTAATTGTAACATCGCATTTTTAATTCTACTTCCAACTATACTAAGTACTAGCACTGCACGCAACCAAAAAATTCGATATTTATATTTCACTGAAAGACAGGTTTTGAGCCCCCATGAATAAAAAGAATTTTGAAAAAGGTCTATGTTTGTGCCTGAACAACTTAACTCAAGACTGAAAATGCAAAACTTGGTATTTAAGTTCAGCATCTTCCAAGTATGGGACACGAAGATTTTCAAGAAACTCTCCCCTCCCAACTACTCTTTACATGGAAACATTTTCTTGCTTTAGATTTTTTTTCAGAAATACTTTTAAGGAATGTGAATAAACTACCACATGCTTAACGTATTTCCATGACAAACTATATATGTTAACTTTTCTGTGAAGCTTCTCTTCAGTCTGAATTACTCTTCTATAATTGCTAAACTGTAAGAAAAGACAATTTTACCTTACAAAAAGTGTAGATTTTGTTAAAGCATACAATTTACGTCCAACAATTTTGTGTTGTTAAGCATTTACGAGATATGCTTTGTTATTGGTTTGAATGTTGAAAGACTTATACTTTTCTCAAATGGAAATTCGCTATTCATTTATTCTGGTGGTCATGTAAACAGTATGGAATTTCAAAGTCATCACATAGCGACACGCCTTTTAATACTCTGCTATCGTTTTAGCCCAGTGTATCCTCCTTATATTTACAGATGTGCAATAAAAATCAAAGTTTATCAGGATTTACAAGAAGTACTTCGAAGAATAAGCTTTTGAGTAGAGAAAGTCATGTGAATACAACACATCAGAATTTTTACTTTCTCTACCACGTACATAGTGGGTAGTGAAGGTATTGCATTCCAGCCAAAAATTCTATACAGAAATTTTACCGGAAATACACGTCTTGAGGTTCCCTGAATTAAAAAATGCAGTTTTAGAAAAAAGATCCCCGCGTGTGAGCGTCTGCGAACAGCATAACTCAAAAATCAAAAGTCGGATGAACACCAAACTTGATATTTAAGTTCAGCAGCTTCCAAAGATACGACATGAAGATTTTCAAGAAAATCGCCCAACCCCAAACTACCTTTTACATGGAACATTTTTCGAAATCTTTTATTTTCTAAAAAGTGGCTGTATCGATTTTGATTAAGTTACCGTACATTAAAGCTGTTTATGTGACAAATAAAATGTATATATTTTATTTTCTGAGAATAGCCTCCGAAGACCTCTTCATTCGGAAGGAATTTTGCATAATCTTTTATAACTGGTAAACTTTAAGCGATAGACGAAAACGTACTACAGAAAAAAATGTAGATCTCTTTAAAACACACACTTTATTTTATTTCCGAGATATCCGTTATTAATGGTTTGAAATTCAATACTCAGCCATTATTTTAAAGTCCTTTCGATTTTCAATTGTTTCTCGGGAAGCATATGGAATTTTAGGGCCAGCGTATAGCGTCCAGTATTAAAACATTTGACTATCGGTATTCCCTTTATGTCCATAACGAAATATGTAATGTAGCTATTATTGCAAAGATTTATCTCGATTAAAATGAAGTAGATAGGAAAATAAACATTAGTAGGAATATCCTCCAATGCATTATAGAGGGGTAGAGAAAGTCGTGTGATTTTAAGACCACACATCAGATTTTTTATTAACGAGCGACAAAGTTTGGAATTTTAGTATTCTTTGTGATAAATTCCATGGAAGATTAATGATATGCAGATGAGCCTGAAGCCCTTAGTGCTGAAAGCGAGGAACCCTCTGTGAAAATTACCCCACTTCGGAAAAGTATCCCTAGTGGATATAGAGTTTGTGACCGCGGGCTGCAAAACGAGCAGATTACATCCACATTATCGTGTTGGCTTTCTAGTATTCCTGTCTTCATATGAGCTGGTGGTTAAGAATCATGACAAGTTCATCCTCGATATTAAAATCTAAAGGCTGACATTTTTGAGTCTTTGTTGTTGCTTTGGTTGCAGGGAAAGTGGCAATTGTGGGGTGTACATCATGTGTTATTTGTGGTTAGTGATCAAAGGCCCCTCATCGATCACAAGAGATGACCACGTAGGAAGTGGACCGCACCAGGAGTAGATGGTGGCACCTCTACCCTTCCACACAAAGTTTCCGTATCAAAAGCTTTCGTTCATGTGAGCAAATTAATGCGCCAAAGGCGAAAACCTCCCGTAGTGTATAAAGCTGCACGGTTTCGTTTTTCACTCTACTTTTTTCTCCTTTTTTCTCCCCTGCTGCACCAACTGCCGTGAATGGGAAAAGTGTACATAAAACGCCGGCAACAAGCGGTAATTTGGACAATGAGAGAGACAGAGACGTGGAGAAGTTAATACCGACTCAGTTTGTAACAAGGGTAATGAAATAGCAAGAGCTTGTTTGCTTCGCATTATTTCCGTGCTTGGAGACGAATGCATTTAAACGAATGCATTCCGTACGGAATTTTTATGGACATGTATCTAATGTATACTCACTTTTTATACACTAATTAGCTTTTATTTGCAGAATATAAATACAGTTTAGTCTGGAAAACTAGAAATAAAAAAAACCATTCAATGCCATAGCCGGGATTTGAACCACGAATCTTCAGCTTATTGTGCCGCTGCTCTAACCAACTAAACTGTCGTGGCAACATATCGACACGACACATGACATGACATTTTCCAATTGACGGCATCTTGCCATGGTACGAGGCCGTCCCAGAAGTACCCGACCTGACGTTGTTTCAAACAAATGACTGTGGTAGAAAGTACCAACCTTATAAAGCTTAAGCTTAGTAATTGTCATCAATAATGAACGCTATCAGCGAACCTATAAATATTAATAAAACTGGCCATCGTCATGTGATACAATATTTTCATTTGAAAGGTCTTAGTTCAACTAATATTAAAGCTGAGCTAGATTCTACTCTGGGAGAGTCTGCTCTTTCGTTTACAACAGTAAAATATTGGGTGGCAGAGCTTAAACGAGGCCGTACGAGCTGCCAAGACGAACATCGTAGTGGTTGACCAAATGAGGTGACCACGCCAGAAATTGTGAATAAAATCCACAAAATGGCATTGGATGACCGTCGACTGAAGATGCGTGAGCTAGCAGACATCGTAGGCATTTCAAAAAGTGATGTACATCGCATACTAACTTAAAATTTAGACATGAGAAAGCTGTGCGCAAGGTGGGTGCTGCATTTACTCACAATGGAACAAAAACAGCGTCGTGAGGATGTTTCGCTGCAATAAGGTCAAGTTTTTGCGTCGATTCATAACCATTGGTGAAACGTGGGTCCATCACTTCACACCTGAGACGAAGGAACAGTCAAAACAGTGCATTGAAAGGGAAGAATCGGCTCCAAAGAAGGCGAAGACAGTTCCATCTGCAAGCAAGGTCAGTTTCTTTGGGATGTGCGTGGGATAAATTCCAATGATTATCTTCAAAAAGGAAAAGCAACCAATGACGAGTATTATGCAAACTTATTGCAGCTTTTGAACGATGAAATCAAGTAAAAACGACCGCATTTACCGAAAAATAAAGTTTTGTTCCATCAAGGCAATGCACCAGCTTACACATCCGTTATCCCCATGACCAAAATCAATGAGTTAAAGTTCAAATTGCTTCCTCATGCACACTATTCGCCAAACTTAGACCCTCTGATTATTTTCTATTTCCAAAGTTGAAGAAATGGCTTGGTGGTAAAAGATTGCCAACAATGAAGAGGTGGAGTTTGCAGAACTCTACGTTTCTCACTATAAACAGGGTATCGAAGCTATTGAACATCGCCGGGAAAAGTGTATCGAGGTGCAAGGAGAGTAGGTAGAGAAATAAAGATGATGTTTTCCAACATGTTTGTGTTTTCTTTGTTAGGTCGGGTACTTCAGGAATAGACCTCGTAGCTTAGTTGGTTAGAGCAGCGGTTAGCAAGACCCGTAGTTCAAATCCCGGTTATGGTATTGGATTTTTCAGTCTAATTCTATCTTTCCAACTTAACCTACGCACGACATGTGTAAAATAACAATTTATTCATTTAAAAAGTGGTTCTTATATCCACGTTACTTCATTCATAACATATTTTGCCTAGAAATGTTTTCAAACTAAACAATAGTTACATTAAACATGCGGAATGTATTCAAACAGCGAGTATTCAAATAATATCAGAAGCATAGAGAAATAAATTTAGATGTAGTAAGAACTCTTGCGAAGGAAAAGGAGAACCGCAAAGTTCATGCAATCAGTTCTGGAAAAATGCAGACAGAGAACACAGAATGTAATTAAAGTGGCTAACGTTATAAGAAAAACTAACAGAAGTAGTGTATTTTAAGAAGCTTTACATTTTTCCATTGTTAGGGATGTATATCTAATGGATTTCCAGTTATTTAAAATCAAACAAGAGAACTCCACAGTCTACATCATTTTGTATCTCAAAATATGATATATGAATCATTCATTTTAGAACATAAAAAGTAACAAACATTTTGTTAATGTATGTATTTAGGGGTGGGCAGAATTATGAAAACCTCCGTATTGCCTTCTTGAAGGATGTCGGACGTAGGATACATATGAAGTTTGGTATTCGACTCTTCGCTTTTCCTGCCAGCTACAATACATGGGCCGTCTTCTAAAATCCTCCTTTTATTAGAAGACCTCAAAACACGCATTACCGGTGCAATCTCGATATTGATTTTTATTTGCATTGCAATACTTTCTCTACCTTCTACAAATAGGTGCTAGAGAAAGCAATAAGCTTTTGTATGAATAAATTGCAGAACATGTAGGGTGTTACAGAATTCAACCAACATCTTGATATAGGACACTTATGGTCTGTGACAAAAAACTTATAAGTTACATAATGATTTTAAGGACTTAATATGAATACGGTACTGATTCCTACTCTAAAATAGTTAATTTATCTTCCAAAAGCGCGATAATGGCTATCATTGCGGTATTTCCAAAGTTATGAGCTTTGTTTTTACGAAAAAAGTATCATGAACAAAGACCAATACACTACTGGTACCTCCACTTTCACATGGAGAATCACGCGTATCACAGACAAACAACAGTTAGCTGTAGTAATAGCGCAGTCATTAGCGAGGTTGGCTGTCCATCCCTTAAATGCGGCAACGCCCCTTCTCCTCCAGATGAATGGTGTACGTTTGAATGAATGGCGTACGTTTGGAGTGAACCCAATTTAAATTTCTCACGTTTCTTTCAAAGATTAAGTATATGTTGCGGAGCTATTCACATGGAATGTTTGAACATACCATGACCGGGATTACTTGCAAGTAGCAGAAACTCAGAAAAATGTTGTCACTTGAGTACTGGCTCGTTATTGATTTTGATCTATTGCAAATAACCATGAACTCAAAAGATCACGTGTGCTATAACAAAGTGCACACTTAGAACCCCTCTGTAACCACTAAATCCTGTGACCTGTGTATGAAAACAAACGCAAATTACTGCAGAAAGTTGTGTGACCGTTGGAAATCACATACTTTTTAACCAAAATCGTGCACGGGTGATTAGCCACGAACTTCAGGGCACAGTGGATTGGAGAGAAATTCTACATATTTGGTGCACAAATGAAATTCCACTCTAATGAGCTAATTTAACCTACAAGAGGTGCATTGATCCCAAGTTTAATCTTTCAGATAGGTAAGTCGTGAAATGAGCAATACACTTATTAGGTAAAGTGAATCTCTACCAACTACAGTCCTGGAGGGCAAGCAATGTCTTCTCGATTCTCTTGATAGCTATTTCTCGGTTTACTTTGTTTTGTTTTGTGAAGAACATGCGAGTTTATTCCGTGCCCCTTGCCACAAGAGACCAATTGATACAGACGCCGTCCATTCTACACGGCAGTCTACAAGCCGCAGCCCCGTCTGTATCACACCCTACGCTTAGTTAATTCCTGCACCAACAAAATCTATTCCTTTCCCTCCAACCAATAGGTCCCATATGGCGGAACAGTCCCCTTACTTTCACATATTTCAACCGACCTCTTTTCTTCTGAATGCACTGCGGAAACAAAGGTACTTAATGGTGTATCTGTCCGGAAGATATACTGCATCCATTAGAGAAAGAGCCGCTGAGAACAAGATGGCTTTCCTCCACCAACAAGAAAATTCCGCAGGTGAATTATGTACAAACGCTTGGAGTTCTCGTACCTTTGTTGTCTGGCAATTTCAGATGGCACCAATTGTCAACAGACTGTTTCTTTCGCCTTGGGTACTGGCAGACCTGATGGGAAAATAAACCCATCAACTAGTATACTTCATGCAAGATTTAGAAAAGGTACAAATGATGTGCTGCTTCTTTGTAAGATGCTATACTTGCAAATTTTCAACAAGTCAGGTGTCTTTGTTGTACGGTTGGATCCTACAGTTAAAACAAACTGAGGCTGTTGAGACCACAAGCTTCCGCAAAGCCTTTCAGTCTCTTTCCCTCCCTTCCTTCCTTGCTTGCTTCTAATAAACATTGCTGAGCTGTCACTTTATCCAGTTTCCAGTAGACCAATATGGCATGAGCATCTAAACGTCGACAAACCAAAGTAAATACACCATAAAATATGCTCAAGTTCCGCGGTTGAACAAAAAAATTCCCCAAATTAGGCATGAGAGCACTGACTCCCTCCAAACTATAAGGTGATTGGCGCCATCCAAGTGCAGTTCTTCTCAAACTGTCAGGTCCTTAGACAGTAGTGTTATTCACTTGGTTCAAGATGCGTATCGTTTACATCTTTTCTAAATGTTGTGAGAGGTATACATAGACGACTTCCTTACATTTCTAAGCAAAGGTCAAGAACTTTTGCATTTCGTCTCCACTCTTAGGGCCAGTTTCTCATTTTGGTGATGAAAACAGGAATTACCAGCTTTGTGAATTCCTGTTCATGGGTAATTTCTGATATAAATTGCATCATGAACAAAAAGTTACCTTTTGGTTCCGACTTTTCTGTTTTTAACGAACACTAGATCACTGCCGAAAGTGAAGGCAGGTAGTTGGAGAGGTTCTTGCCCTTCTCTTCCCCGAGTTTCGGAGAGACAACGACAAGCTATTACTGTATGCAAGTTTTTCTTTCTTGAGTGAGATTAGGGTTAGTGTAAAGCTTTATTTTGTATTCCCATCCAGCAGCAAAGGATATCTTACTCTGGTTAGGATAGTTTATTACTGCTGGAATTTTCATTTCATGTGTCTAAAATTTATGTTATACACGATGTATCACAATTAGTAGTGCAAACTGGAACGGTTGAAAGTATACGACAGTAGAAGCAAAAACGTTCCAGTAAACATCGCTTTGCAAACGAGTCATGTGCGAGATAATTGCAAATGTGTGATTAAAAGCCGCCACTGACTTCATTAAGCAACATCTTCTAATTAGTACAAATTAATTTGAAAAGTAAACTTTTCGTTTAATAATTACCATTTTAAATTGTCTCAAAGTTTACTCATAGCTTAACTTAACAAGGACTACAATTGTACTTTAATATGTTACATGTTATTAATACTGTACACTCTTTCCTGTTAAAGAAGATGTTCAAATTGTCGTCCTTGCATCTGGATGCAATGCACTCGTTTCTGCAGTGGATTTTCAATATTTCTAACACCCCCGGATCATCTCGGAATTCTTAACAAGCACGTACAATTCTCTGCTCCAGTACTTCAACGGTATCAATGGGAGTGCTGTACTACACTACACTTTTTAGGTGATCCCATACAGAAAAATCCAAGGGATTGAGATGAGGTGATCGTGGAGGCCAAGATACAGGTCCTCCTCGACCTATACGCTTGGACCATATCTCTACGTTAGATATCTTCTTACAGTAGCAGCAAAATGTACCACATTGTACCGACGTTGCTCAAGGAACATCCTCAAGCAATTCACGTCAGTGGCGGCTTATAACCACACATTCGTAACACCAAATCTCGCATATGGTTTGTTTGCGGACCTATGTTTACTGGAACTTTTTTGCTTCTATTATGTATAATTTCAAACGTTTCAGTTTGCGGTATTAATTATGATACACTCTGTATATGGTGATATGATATGGATTTACTCGCGTAGCTTTCCACCGATGAATTAAAGTTAGATTCCAGGAAAGTGTGTTACTTTAACTTTACAAGTATTAAAGTACATTTGCGTCTAGGAAGTTTGACAGAATATGTATACTCAAGAAATACGAATTGTTAAGCAGATTGGGTTGCTGATTAGAGTCAATGGCAGCTACTCCAAAGTATCAAAATTAAAGTATACAATTTATTGGTAGTTAATTCGAATTGTGGTTTCTTTTCATAAATATATGTATTTATTAATTCAAAAGTCATACCAGGGATTTATTATTCACTTTGTTTGAATGCTGCTGTGATTTCGACCCTTGTACATTTTGAAATATTCAGAATATCATATCAGATATTTTTGCTTTTGGTTTCCTTAAATTATTTGGAGAATGAGATTAAATTAATATGCATGTTAATATAAATAATGTTATTCAACCTAAAGGTTCGTTTAAAGCTTGTCCCAACTTGATTTTACCACGCAAGTAAAACAGCGTTTAATGGATTTTATTGTTATTACTAGTAATTCCCTTCAGTGACATTTACGACGCAGCCCTGGTAGAGTTTCTTACTTCCTCTTAGAGCTGTCTATCCTCATGGGTGACACAGTGATAAGACATGTCACTTTCTTAAAATTTCTTTTTACTTACCTACTCCGATAGATGTCCAAGGCACAAGAGTATTGCACTAGGCCTAAAAATTCTATATTCACACGAAATAAAGGTTTTGAGTTCTCTGAAGCCCAAACAGAAGGTTTAGAAAAATGTTTACGTGTTTGTGTGTTACGTTTCCTTTTAACAACTCAGGTCTGTAGAGGGATGTGAATAAAATGGGTGAAATGATGCTCAAATGAGCCCGAGGTTACCTGCACTGCATTAGCAAGCATTTGCCGTATAATGGTAAATGGCGAGGAAAAACATTGGAAAATATCTCTCAACTCACTCCAAAGATGATTTGAAATTCGGCCTTCCAGGCTGGAAGGCAGAAACCTATCCCATATACTACTCCAGATGGGTCTGTGCGCGGACGCGTGTATGGTAGGAATATCATTCAAAAAGTATAAACCTCATATTTAATCAGGTATGTTTTAAGAACGCAAGAATAAGAATTTCGGGAAAGCCCCAACCCAAAAGTTAACCAAAACATTTTCTCATAGAAGATTATTTTCAGTTTGATTAAAACATCACATGACTTGTTAAAATGACAAATTAAAAAGTATCATTCTTTAATTATACTTTTAAATATTAAAAGTATAATTAAAAAACTTGTTGTAAATAGCCTCTAAAATCTACTTCATTCTTGTTGAATCTTATTTCACTGTGAAACTCTGATAGAAAAAGGACTACAAGAATAAAAAAATCTGATGTGTTACACTCACATGACTTTCTCTACTCTTGTACAAACTATTTTTAAAAACGCTTATTCTCCATCTAGTTCATGTTAATCGAGATAAACATTTGCAGGAACTATGTATTGCTAATTTTCTTGTAAGTACAAGGGGAATATGGTAGGCTTTAAGCGATAGTCAAATCTTTTGCTATGTGGAGCATTCCATTCTCTTTACATGTCCAGGGCATAAAAAAAACAAATAACGAATTCCCATTTGAGAAAAAATATAAATATTGATAAATTGAAACAAATAACAAGGAGTATCTCGGAAATGGTTCACTACACAAAAAAATGTATATGACATAAACCTTATTTTAACGAGCTCTACACTTTTTCTGTAGAAAAACTGTTCTGTATCTCTTACGGTTTACCAGTATGCAAAAGCCATTCAGAAAGAAGAGGACTTTTGGGTAAATTCCCAGAAAATTCAAGATATAATTTTGTTATGAAAATATATTAAATGTATGATATTTTAACCAAAATCGTTAGAGCCATTTTTGAGAAAATTAAAATTTTTGAAAAATGTTCCATGTAAAGGTAGTCTGGGTGCGGAGATTTTCTGAAAATCTTGTGTCGCAACTTTGAAAGATGCTGAACCTAAATACCAAGTTTGGTATTTATTTAGGGGGCCTCAAAACATGTATTTCCGGTGAAATCTCGATATGGAATTTTTGGGTGGAATGCAATACTTCCCCGACTTATTATACATAGTAGATAAAGTAAAAATAGAGAAATGCACAATGTAGTTAAGCAAAATTTGATTCCAATTTTTTGCTGTGTTGCCTAATTTCGAAATAATCGGCATGGCCAGTGGAATTTTGCAGTATTTAAGCAGTATGCTTTGAAAAGTTGAAGAGTTTCTCATGAGCTCATGCAAAAGAATATGCTATTATATTGACTTGAGTTTTGAACACATTTGGCTGTCGTCCCAGCCTCCTGTATGATACTGTGTATCCACAACAAAAAAGGATCATTTATGGTAAATGTAATAATTAATAGGAAATATATATAAAAAAACCACACACAAAACCATGGTTCTATATGAAAAGAGACGAAAAATACACTATAGCTGGAAGAGAAGGTCATGTAATTTACGTTTGATGTGGGGTGAATTCGTAAACGTTTTTGCAATTAGGAAAACAACGTTCATAACGGTTTCGCCACTGTCGGGCAGTAAATTTTATGTAGAGAAATGGAAGAAAATAATGAAGTAAACCTAGAAAGGGAACAGAAACGTCCGAAAAGCAAGAACAAAATGACAAGATGAGAAATGGTGTTATAGGATATCATTTGTGGGAAATTTCTAAATTCTACTATTATGAACCTATAAAGTCTTTTACTATAATTTGTTTTAGGTTTTATATCTTCAAAGACCAACGGAAAAACATTTTCTAGTTGTTTTCGAAGTTTTGAAAACGCTCCAGAAGCGAAAGCCTAAAATGCTATTAATTTAAATGCTTATTTTGGTATAGCTAAATTTCACAGAAAAACGCTACAGACAGATTCTGTATTACCCTTTTAGTATTTGAGCAAAAATTATATTTTTTAAAAATAATATTTACCAGTTTTAGAAGCTAGAAGCAACGAAATAAGGCAAAAATTAAAAATAGAAGAGTTAAATAAAGTAATAATAGAATATAGAACTAACTGGAAACAACACTTAGAAAGAATGTCATTAAATAGGATACCCCGAGCAACATATAACTACAGACCCCAAGGATACAGAAACCCAGGAGGAGCAAAAAAGAGATGGACACAACAAGATTTTGGAACCGGAACAGGCTAAACGGTCTAAAACTATGAAGTAGAAGAAGCTAGTTAAGTATCATAAATAAGGTACTGGTAAATATCAGTATTATATAAAAATTACTTGCTGCAGCTTTTATTATTTCTACAACCTACCTATAGCATATAGAGGTAGCATTATATTCAACCCAAAAATACGATATAGATATTTTACCGGATAAACTAAAATGTCCTATATGTACAAAATTTGATATCCAAGTTCACTGTTCTCCAAGAATGGGATACGAGATTTTAAAGAAAATACTCCATTCAAAGCTTTTGTAATATCTTCGTTAATCTTTATTTTCTCAAAAATGGTCCTAGAAATTTAGATCACAATATCATGTTGAACTTTGAATGACCAATAAAAATGCATATCTTGAATTTTCTGCCAATACCAGAATAAATTTGTGTATAAAACTGGTAAACCATAAGAGATAATCAAAAACTTACTTCACGAAAATGCAGAGCTTCATTAAAACACATTTTATGTCAAATGGTAGTAACTATTTCTGAGATTATTTTCGCCAATGGTATGAATTTTAAAATACTTCATAATACACTTATTGAAATGCTAAGTCAGCGTTCTTTCATTTCTCGTGATGGCGTTCAAAGAGTGGAATTTCAGAGCCAGTATATAGCTATCCACTTTTTGAAGATTTGACTATCTCCTCAGCCTCCTGTATACCTAACAACTGTTATATAGAAACAATTCGAGTAAATTTTTATCTGGATTAACATGAAGTATATAGACAAATAATTTTTTGTAAGAATAGTTTGTAGAAGAGAGAGAAAAATACACAACGGGTTGAAAAACCTAAGTGAATGTAACATAAGATTTTCATTATAGCCTTAATCTTTCTTGTTAAAGCTTTTAAACCTCCAAGAAAGTTGGAGGGGGTTGCTTAATGAGAGAAAAACAGCTTTGAAATGTTAAAGGTATGCTTCATCTCATGAAATTATAAAATTAGGTTTCTTGCTTAACAGTACGAAATAATGTTCAGGAATTTTTGCGAATTTTCACCTCTGTATGCATTTAAGAAGTAAAAGATCAAACAGTGTCTTGGTTTTACAATCCTGTGGGGAAACAGAGAGGTGTTTGTACATATGTTTGATGCCAGGCTATTAACACATTTCATAACTAGCTCCTTTTTGGTCTCTGGGAGTCCCACGCCTCGTGCCACAGGTGCCTAATTAGCGTAAACATTTATTCAGGTGGCCCCCTCTCGTTTGCACAAGCTCAACATTTCAAATGTACGGTGAATGAAATATCTGTGCCGCTGAAATGGTCATGTGTGCTTTCAGGATATAAATATGCCAAAAACGCTCATTAAAGGATGCTAATAATTTAATGGGATAGAAAATTCTGTTGTGTATTCTATGTGACTAATGGACTTTGCTAGTATGGTGATCTCATATGTTAACAAAAGGCATTATGGATATAACCTTAAAATAGGCCATTATCAGGATCAGGTTTGTTGTTACAGCAGAAAAGAATTGAATAATTTATCTCTATTACAAAGACTCCAAAAGTTAAAAACACCGCTTTAAAATAATGTTTCCCTTATAAGTTTGCGATAGTCTATTATATGTTAGTTAAAGCTATACTTTTTGAAGAAAGGAGCTCTATATTTGAAGCATGACGTTATTTTAGACTTTGATAATGAAATAGTAAGCTTGGCTTTTACAGAATATAGGAGATGTTTAAAAAATGTATTGTGTGTTACAGTCACACAACTTTCTCCATCCTCTAGCATCTAGTTTCACATTTATTTTACAAATTATTCACACGAAAGCTTGTTTTTCTATCTAATTCTGTTAATCATGATAAATACTAGAAGATATGGATTCAGTACGCACTGTAGGGCTGACAAGAGCATGTTTCAATAGGAACAAAATAAAGTACACAAGAAGGTGGCTGCGCAACCGAGAACTATCAACAAATTCTTGAAGCAGTTAGTACAGGAAGGCAACTGCGCAACTAAGGTCATCTCTCTGACATACGCCGACTCGAGTAAACCATGGACCTACAATAACCATCTCAACAAGAAGAGGTTAAAACATTAAAAATTATAAAAAGCCACAAAAGGCTGATATGAATCAACACTGATATTACCATTCTTTTCTTGATCTTAGCAGAAATAAAAAAATGACACTTGAAAGTGTATTACTTAAAGTACCGGAATATTCAAACAACTGCGTATATCTTGGGCATAGCTAAAGCTAAGAAATAAATAAATAAACAAAAACACTTATTTTAGAAAATTGATTTTTTTTCCTGAAGTAAGTTTCTCTGCGTCTCTTGAAACTCATCACGATTGAAGAAGACTTCACAGGCTATTTACAAACATTAATATATGTTTTCCAAGTTAATATTTCAAACATAGGGCATTTTAATAAAAATCACCAGAAGCATTCAGAGAAGGTAAAAAATTTCCGCATCTAGAGCGTATAGATAATCTTGAAACGTTTCACCTGAATTCTTTTAATTATACATCTCAAAGGTTTAAACGAAATTCCCCTCAACACAAACTACCCTTTGGGAGGAAAAATGTTCATTAGCTTTTATTTTCTCTAAATCACACTAATCATTTTGACTAAAGCGTCATATTTAATATGAAGACTAAATTGTTCTTGAATTTTCTTTTAACCTGTGAATTCTTCATTCAACCTGAGAAACCATGAGTATTAGACAAAATTACTGCAGGAAAAATGTAGAGTTTATTAAAATATACATTTTGTTTCAAATACATTGTTTGTAGCTTTAGCCATTTACGACATATTTTCCACTATTAGTTTGAAGTTGCCAATAAAGTAGTTGTTGTTCCTCGTGATTTCATGCATATAACAACGCCAGCATATAGCAACCTATATTTTAAGCACATAATTATCGTTCTAACCCGCAACATGCTCGCGTTTAGCCCACTTAAGTGTATATGGAAACGACTTCGGCTAATATTTATCATGAAAGACAAATAATGAATATAGAATAGCTATGAAATAAATAGTATTGAGTAGAGAAATCCGTGTGATTGTAACATATCGGTTATGTTTAATTCAATTTAGTGAGCATAATTGATTATTCTCTTAACTGACCACACATCCCCCATCCCTTTGCCTACCGAACAAAAAACTCCCTAGGAGAAGGTATCTTCATATCGCAAATGTTGCTCCTATTTTGTTGAATTTAATATAAGAGGTTGTTGTATTATATGAACATTGTGAAGCATTTATGCTATTAAACAACCATAGAGCCAAAGAGAAGGTACGAAGATTTAAAATTTAATATACTGTAAATACACGAAAAAAAAATACTTCACCATTCCAAAGGATGCATTTCCACAGTTTGGAACATTCTCAGGGGATGTTAAGGAAAGCAAAAATACAACATTCACTGATATTTCATACCCACTTCGGAGAAAATCGGGGCATATTTTATCCTTTTTAGGAATATCACAGACCTAGGGATAAGTGAGTAGTGTTTTACCATGTAAAACTTTTAGATAATTGTAGAATAATTTCTTAAAGCACACAGAAGTAAATGAAATTAGTCATTCGAGGATCAGAAAGCCTCCCGTACAAAAGCGGTTAGGTCAGCTAGTAGTGTAATGTTTCTAGCGTCATTTTAGGTGCATTTCTACTATTAACGCATTAGCATTTCAAACACGGTTGCATTGTGACATAAGCTATGTATGAGCTATTGTTAGTGGCTAAGTAATGCCATACAGAAGGAACCAATGTAATGCTATGCCTCATTCCACACTCCGTTTCGAGTTTGTACACAGCGATGGTTTATTTAAGTTAATACGTGTTCCTAACCACTACTTAAAAGTCACAAACATCTCACGTGTTTCATTCACATGAACTATTCTTAAAAAAAAACTTATTTTTCCTATCACTTCATGATAGCGCGAGTTTGCAGAATTACGCATTCCGTGAAGGCCGCCATTTACTGGCGCTTCCAATTACACGATTCCCAAAAGATGACGTTCAGAACTAGGAACTGCCATTGCCAATCGTTTCGAAAACAAATATTTAAGACTAGAGGCAGGTAAAATATGAAATTTCTATTCCAAACCATGCTTGCTATCATTATGAACAAATATTTTTACGCTTAGCAATGTGTAGAATTGAACGCATGTGACAATTTCATATTTGATAATATTTTCGTAAAATCTTCATATTTCTTCACATTTTGTTACTATTTACGAGTTTTCGCTTTTAAAAAAGCTTTCTTTAGCAATAATTCGGGCTTACCAAATGTTATATTCAGGCAGTTTACTTGAAATAAAATTTTAAAATCGAAGCCACTCTTTTGAACAAGTGAGGTACAATTGAGAAAATGTAACATTGCCTGTATGTAAAGTTACGTGCAAAATTAAACACCATCTATTTTTGAAGAGAGTATTTTCACGGACCGGTGCTTTTGGCGACATACTGTAATTAGTATTAAGAACAAAGCAATCAGTAAATTATGTTTTTCTTTTCTTCTAAGTTTAAGGTTTTCACAGATAAAATCTATTAATTCCGTGTAACTACTGTATTTCATTTGACATTTTATTATTAAATATTATTTTAAATTAAATAAGTGAACGTGCTTCAAGCCTTTAAAGTATAATTAATATGTTTTATCTTTAAAATAACCATTATATAATACTTTGAGATTTTTTCTTTATATTTTCATATTTTGGCAAAGGTTTCTTCATATTTTACCTGTCTCTATTTATAACCCTTTCTTTGCTTTGCGTTTCGTTATTTAATCAACTATTGTACTTGAGCATAGTGAACAGACTTAAGACATCGAAAAAGAAGAACTTATCACTGCTGCCTTTTACCTAGAGATGAAAATACGGTAAATAGTTCCTTTAGAGCGGAATTTCTTTTCACTTTGTTGAGGTAGTCACTATTCGCAACCTGCCATAGATACGTAAACTTGTCGCATCCTGCAGTTTGTAAAACGTGTGCTCTCAATGGTATCTCTCGACTGGCTGAGTTGTTTGGACGAGGGTTTACCCACTGACTAGCAGATTTGTACGGTGACTTGGAGCCACTCCACTAGGATTTCCCTATTCATTATGCGAAGTTTCGGCGACGTGTTGGATTTTTGTGTGGCCAGATAATCTAGCAGACCCATCGTACCACGCCAAACAGATGGCGGCTCACTATGAGAGTTTGGAGTGACACCAGCGATAGTGAAAATTGGTACAAAGGGAATGCGGGAGGATTAAGCCGGCATTGAAATCTATACTCCTTCCGCGAGAAACAACTAAATGGTGACAGCACTTAAAAAAATCTAGACGTATTGAAAAATTGAAACGAATAACCACGTGGGAAATAAATTGTGTGTTTTAAAGAGGTCTAACTATTTCTAAGAGTTCTTGCTTAAATCTTATAGTTTACTAGTTACACATAATTATACAAAATTCATTCCGAATGAAGAGAGTTTTAAAGGCCATTCGCAGAATATTCAAGATATATATTTCATTTGACATGTAAATATCTTAAATATATATATTTTTAATCACTCATTAAGAGTCATTTTTGAAAAAATAAAAAATAACGAAAAGTGTTACATGTAAACGGTAACTTAGGGGAATTTTCTTGAAGAAGCTTCGTGTCACATTCCAAATTAAATATTGGTATTTACCGACTTTTCATTTTTGTGTTATGCTGCTCTCTCTCCCCTTCTCTCACACACCTTTTTGTAAAATGTCTTTTTTGGAATTCAATGGACCTCGAAACATGTATTTCGGATGAAGTCTCGATATCAATGTCTGTATGGAATGCAATACTTGCCCCACTATAAGCAGATGCTAGAGAAAGTGAAAATGAGCTAGCATTTAATATCACTACTTTGCAGATAAAAGCACATTTCAAGAGGTTCACAAGAAAGACCGTGTGTGAAAGGAAAGAGAAAACATGGCAATCAAGAAAGAACAGAGAATAAGAAACCTGCAGGGCACCTTCTAGGGGGAGCAGTGAGCATGAAAATAGCTATGTCGAATCCTAATGGAGAGCATCGACTTAGTTTTCACGCGAGCGAAGGAACTGTTAATCGTAAAAGAGATGTCTACTGCAATGTTGACCGAGGCATTTTACGACGTGTTTATGGAGTGCTGCGAGTAGTGGTCATTAGACAGCTGCCTGCCACTGGTTACCCTTTGTAGTATGTGACCCATGCAACATCACGCTTCGCTGCTCTTTACTGCCTATTAAATCGATTCCTTCAAGTGCGTCATCACATTGCGAGACTTGATTTTTATGGTCGTTTGTTTCTGTACATGTTTAGCGTTATGCATTTTACAGTTACAGAAAACGAAAGCACAACTTCGAGAGAAAATTTAAACATTCGTGCGTATCAAACAGGCTTAACAAGTTTTGAATTTGCCCTTTCGAGAGAGAAATTGAGAAATCGTATTTTGCGGAATAACTGGAGACAAAAATACTAAATTAACTTCTTATCCAGCATTTAACGAATACATTAAGGTAATGAATCCATAGAATTTTGAAAATTCACAGCATGTAAGATATTTTGTTGACTTTATGCCAGTTATTCCACACAATAACAGCCATCTTTTTGCCATGTTTCAAAATTATTTCCCACGCGGTTATTTAAATATTAATTTTTTATTGGCAAATTCATTGTTCTAATAAAAATTCTCAGCATAATGCATTTTAAAAGCTATTTACATAACAAATTAAATTAGTTTACAAAAATAGTTACAATATCAGATTTTTTTACATTAACCCTTAATTACTATAGAAAAATTATTACTTTTTGTACTCTCCAAAATTGTTGATTTTTCTAAAGTTAATAATGTATTACCTACTAAAAACTGGAACATTATTTTAAAAAGGTAGGGGGGCTTTTGTTTTAGGAATTTTTGAGAGAAAAACGAAAAAAGAATTTTTGAGAAAACAAGGTTTAAATTTGGACCTAACTATTAATAAGCATACACCTGTCCATTTACAGCTTAATCGATAGTTAAAATGTCCAAAATGTAAAAAAACGATATATTTTCTTAAGGTTTAGAATTACTATTGTTTTAACATGAAACAATTGCTTTTTTAATTTTTCACAACTTTTGTGCAAATTTCACCTTAAGAAAGAAATTTAAAATAGGGACGGGTAATTCTTTTTAAATTGTTTCATTTGTATAGCCTTCTTTAAGTTTCATAGTTATATCGGGGTCATGTTTTGAGAAAAAATTGGTGTTATAATTCGATAAACTATAAAAATAAAATAAAAGCCGCAATAATCTGTCGGTATGTTTCCTACACTAGGACGAGCATTATAAGTCTGTGAATTGTTTTTCACTTACATAATTTAATACATCATAATTTTACAGATATACTTATAATCTAGAAATAAGAAAAGGCAAAGGAAAAGTTTATAAGAAACCATAAAACAAAACAAGGAAAAAATATAATAATTATTAGTAATTACTGGTAGCCAGCAATAAATCTAACCAGTATCACTTATTACCTACATTAATCAACCCGCACGTTCCTCACTATAACTACACCACTGGTTTCCTAGTTGAACTGTACTTAGGCATTTTTTAAACGTTGGATTTAGTAAATTTTACTATGAAACACGCTCACATACATACTTCGTACCTACGGAGGGGTCCCAGTTAACCGGGAATCGAACCATGATCTCTAGGTAGAGAAACAGAACGCTGAACGCTAGACTATAGACGTAGTGGGTTGTTTTCCCACACTAGCCGTGTGTAAACTGAAATTGAAAAATACTCCAAATGAATTAAGAGAACGCCTTGCGGTTTACTGGAAAAAATGTGAATCAGTTGGGGAATTTAGTGTAGTGCCAGCATATTGCCATGGTAGCTCAGTTGGTTAGAGCAGCGGCACGGCAAGTCGAGGATCCGTGGTTCCAAACCCCGGCTAAGGCATTGAATTCATCACTCTGATTCTACCTTTCCAAGGACATGGTTTTTTTTTTTTGGAAAGAACTGAATAGTTTATTATTATTATTTTCGCAGATACCTAAAGTGTACAGATTTTCGTTCAGACTGGTCAGATGGTAGATATTTGTAATAAGGGGTTGAAAATCAAAATTGGCCTGTTTAAGGTAGCTTTTAGTTTTAACAGAGTTCTAAATTTATGTCTGGGTTGGCCAGTCGTTGCAATGTTCATATAAAAGGGCAGAATATAAGGCTTGGGCTAGTCCTTGGAAAATATAAGGTAAATGTTACTTTTGTCAGGTCTATAGTAATTGTACAGTGTTTCATCTAGATAGGTTAAACGGCTAGGACCTCTACGTTAGGGTTTGAAATATGGGAAAAGACAATTTGTGGAAATTGTAAGCTAACGTATAATTGTAAGGCAGCCGCGTTCTTCAGCGTCCTACAAAGTTTCATCCATATAGGTCATACCGTGAAGTTCTGTAATTAAGGGGTTGAAAATAAGAGTAGTGTGTTTTAAACTCATGAGTAGCCTACCATTTTTGTTGGGACCTAAATCTTCTGGAGACGTTTCTCCAGATTGCTCTTGAAAATTTGCAGTAAGGGGTTGAAAGTCTGAGCAATGGCAGCTTCTAGAAGTTTAAGATTCTATATCAAGGGTAGCGAAAATACCATTCTCTCTCGAGTCCCAAATATGCAACACGCACTACACCACTCAGCAGCACATGGAAAACAAATGAATAGACGGCTAGAAAAGGAGTTGCGCCTGCGAGTTACACTGCCTCGCAAGTCGCGCTTTCGCCATCACTGGTCTATATCGTTCGCAGAGTCCTATATAAAAGTAGGAAAATGTGTGACCGATAAACCAGTTAATAAGAAATTATGTGCGTTTTGTTATGAATATCCCACGTCTGCTCTAAAATGTGCCGCTAAGATCCTGGACCTCTCGTTGCCACTGCAGTTACGTCCTCAAATGTTTATGCCAGGAAACTAAATTTAATATCTAGCTGCAAAATATTTTGGCCTCACCCCGGTATATAACAATATCAACCCCCAAAACCACCCCTGATATTAAAAAATGTGATTTTCTGACCTATATACCTGAAAGTATTATCTATTAAACTAATTATCATCTATTATTGTAAACTCAACTTCCTAACATTTTTATCATAGTCATTTCGAAAATCTCAACATACGCACATGCGGACTTTGCGCTTAGATATCAATAAAATCTCGCTTCACAGTTTTCAAGTTGTAACCGGAGAAGTTAAACTAAACAATGCAAAAAGTTCCGGAGTGTAGAAAACTGGTGCACAATATGCCAAACTTTATTGAAATCAGAAATGGTGTGGCAGAGCGCATGCAATGATGCAGTATAAAATGTTCTCACAACAAAATGTTTAATTCAGATAACGCTTTACAACCACCATGAAACTACTGCTTAATGTCTAGGGTTAAAGTCATCTACGTCCTGAAATATCTGCATGCTCCAGTATCTTTAAAATGGATTTGATACTAAGAAGAAAATATCCTTAGCAAACTTTGTAACGTCCAATTATAGTGTTTATTTACCATGTACATAAATCATCCTGTATGCTGGGCGTTTGTTATCTGGCACACCAAATGAATTATTCTCACATTGTGGTAACAAGTATACAGGACTTATCCACGAGATCAGAAACAAAAGTCCAGTGCGGTATACACTAAACCGCCCACAATGAATCAGATAGACATGCCGAGTATTGCGCACACTTTCAAAGAGAAACTTTGCGTGTTCTCAAAGCTTAAGCAACAAGTTGGCGAACATGTGTGGAATATTTTGTCCCCGTTCACGCGATTGTTGGTTGCATCGATAATATCCTTGTAACGCAGACCTGTGCACGTAACAGGTGAGTGCAAGGACTTTCCTCTCAAGTGATCAAACAAGCGGCGGCGTTCATAATTTAAACGAATTCGTGATACAGTCAGAGATAATGTAGTTCATGTGTACTGTAGTTCAGTCCAAACAGTGGGCTTATAGTGATTTAATGGTGCTAAGAATTTGTATCAAAGTGTAGTAACTAATCTCTACCAAAGAATAATTACTTAAGCAGTATACAGGGTGTAAATAAAAATGTTACAAGGCTCGGTGGTAGGTAGAGAATACCACGTAATCATATTTTGGTAATAAAACCAAGTCTAGTGTTATGCAGGAGGACATAGGCAATATGGATCACTAAAGCTAGGAAAGAAGTAATAGACAGAACACTAAGTAAATGGATAGCATTTCAATAAATTACTGATGTATTCAAAATGATTGCGTCCAACTTCGATACATTTTGTGCATCACCGGTTATGTGATGTCGAACTCTTGGAAAAAGTTCAAACTCTGAGACGTCCACGGGTGTTTTTAGGACGCATTTCACTTAAACGTCTCTCTAATCTCGGAAGCCTAGTGTGGGCTGGGTGATGCATGCTGGGTTAACGTTGTTGATAGAACAGATAAGCTTTTATTCATTCCTTCGTAGACGAACGGCGTCTTTATGTACTCTGCATTTGTGTAAAAGTGCACCATTGTTTATTCCCATTTGACGATAGCCACGCAAATGAATACTATAAAATATGAAACTGCTAAACAGCATAATATTACTATCACTACCGTTGGCTGCTTGTAGGGTGAAGGACTACTGTGCATCACGTAACAGCTAATGTACCATTGGTAAACAACTCTTAACTAATGAATGCGACGTCTACTGCTAGTCGCGGAATTTACGGTTTGTTTGCCCACAGTCACTCCTCTTCCCGTTTCGGAGGCTCTAGCGTTAAGCAAAGAGTTTAAGGAAGTAGGTTTATTAAAAAATGATCACATTGTATATATGTACCATTGAGTTTAAGAGTGATAAGTACAATGCAAGTTTACTAAGAAGGCAGTGCTACTAAAGAGTACAGTATGACGCCAAAGCCGACAGGTAAGCACTCGCCGGAGCACCTATTATCTTACAAACGTAGAAGCGAAGCGCAGACGAAGCTAAACCGGAGAAGAGCAAGAACTATCCTAAGAGACAAGAGGGTTACTTTTGCGATGGGCACTTAATTATATTAATCGTTATTATCCGTATATTAAATCGATGTATAATGTAACAAGCTTGAGTTGAAAGATTTTGTCCGGAAAGACGAAGGTAATTAGGAAGTCAGGTTAGCCAGAATTATAGCGACAGCCGAAGTAGCAAGTACATTAGCTTAAGAATTTCTGGGAACGCAGTTTGGAGGTAAATTCGGTACGTTTGCAGTCATATTAGAACTTATGGAAAACAGAAAGGCGCTTATATTCTGAGAATTTAGCTAAATCCCTATAGTAGCAGAATCAGAGATGCGCACGAAGAGAGGTGAGTATTGGCTCAGCCATAAAATAATTTTGATGGGAGTAATTCTAATGTCGGCGTGGCTTAAGTAATAAAGGCGTGCAATGCTAAATAAGAGTTACTCTCTCTGGTCCGCCAGCGGTACTTGATCGTGTAATATTTTAAGCCCCCAGTGGCGCACTTGTGTGAATAGCGATAATCGCGAGGGATCTTGCCGGTAAACATTTTAGCGACCCACGGCAGGTTATGCTACTAGTTTCTTTTATTGCGGAAACAGTTATTTCCAACCGTAACTTGATGCTGCAGAAGTTAGCAGGTTTAACAATTCAGTTGTTACAATTTCAAGTGCAACGGTTCATAATCAGTTTATTTCATCTTAAATGGTCGGTAACTCCAATAACCAAAATATTAGTTAACAATAAATGTCTTAGTTTAAACTGATGTTGTCTACAATACATTGCCCTGAGGGAAAATACTCATAGCTCTACCAGTGGAGCAGCCGGCAGCAGAATCAACAGCAGATACTGGAGGCAACGAGAAAAGGTGGCAACTACATTCCTTTTATGATAAACCAGAAGTATTATTTATAGTGATGTTATGTAACATTTAAAGTTTTTTGAGTCGGAAAATGTAAATTCCCATCACATATGTGCGCTAGATGTTATCGCAGGAGCGCTTTCGAGAGATGTTTCTCCCATCTTCAGCTGAGAATCCGACCAGCTGAATTCGAGAATTCTCAGCTGAAGATGGGAGAAACATCTCTCGAAAGCGCTCCTGCGATAACATCTAGCGCACATATGTGATGGGAATTTACATTTTCCGACTCAAAAAAAAAAAAAACTTTAAACTACATTCCTGTACCAAATTGTCACACCATCGCGGCACCACAAAGATCCAGCTTCAGTATACTCTAGAAAGGATTACATGATGTTATATTTGATACAGTAATGTGTGTGTGTGTGTGTGTATCGCACATCAGATGTTTAATCATAGCTTTCAGACTATGCAGTTAAAGTTTCAGGTCCCTAACATGAAAATTGTAATACTTAAATGCGAATAAACGTAGTAAAAGTGAAAATTGCTTAAAGGCATTTAAATGCGACTTAATTAACGGCACTTCCAAGCATCAAGGGCTCTAAAATTTGGACAGTGTATACGTTACAAATTATTTTATTACAAAAAAAAGCTGTTATTCTCGTAAATCCGTTGGGTCAAGCGATAAGCGAACGTGCACGCTCTCACTATGATAAGAAGTATTTTACCATAAAGTAGTGTGCAACTATAGATTGACCAATGTATCGCTAATGTATTCTCTTCAAGAGTTTAGAAAAAAATATAATTTTCATGAGATTCACTGAATCCGTGAGGATACGGTTTTCAATAAAAACTACTTGATACCGCAGTAGATGGTTTTGTGAGCACCAGCCAATGAAAGATGACTAAGAACACATGGCAGTTTGGACAGGTGAAGGAAAACTGCGCTTATTTTCTGTTGTGGGAGCATTTAATTGCCTCACGGCTGCACAATGTTTCGGTGTTAAATTCCAGATTAATGTATCAGCTAAGAACCACTGCATTGTGAAACTCCTTGAACGCAACACAAGTTTCGAAGTTCACTTAGTGGGTTATGTTGACATTAAGAAACTGCAGTCCTCAGTTTTCTTTCCAATTCCGCCCAACAGCCTTCATTCCTCTTGTTTTCCCAAAGGTTATAGAGAAGGCAGCCGGTGGTGGTGGGGGGAGTCACATTCATGTTAGGTTGGAAACAAATATAGACTTTTAACGGGTGGTTTGGGGAGGGGGTGGAAGAAAGAAAGAAAGAAAGGTTCTTGAAGGAAAAATCATCCTAGTGATCCAACCGCAGATAGCAAAGTAAAGTCCCGGCCCTTAAAGATTTTTAGTAGCCTTTTTTTTCTCCCCGAAGAGGGTTGAGACAGAGAAACGAAGAGAAGGAGAGAGGAAGGGGGAGGTCGGGGGAAAATATCGTTACGTCTTACGAGGGACGACGACAGTTCGAAGTTGCCGCTTCTTTGCTCTCTTCTTTTTTTCATATCGTCGAGTTGGGGTTATATTTCTCTCGTGTGAGCTGAATAGAGGAAGGAAAGAGATTGAGAAGGAAAACGCCACGAGAAGAAAGGGCGAGTAGCAGAGACAGGCAAACTTTTTTTCTGGATTGGTGACTTCACATTTCTGGTCCTGGACAGCGAGGGTAGATAGTTTAGCATCCCTTAGCTTAACGGTTAGTTGGCTATGTCTTGCTATACCTAAGGGCAAGGAACCTGGTTCCAGACCCAATGGCCTCAAACATTAGGGTATCATAATGTGTAGGGCATACAGCAAAACCCTGCTAATACCTTCCCTATAAACACTTCCCTTTCATTAAGATCTTCACATACGGCTCCTTTATGTTTCATACACAATTGTGCTAATTTTACTTCTTATAACGCTTCAAATCCCCCTTGTGGCTTCATGTTACTGAAAACAAAACTTATATAAGAATTGTATTGTATTTTACTTCTCTTTAAAGTTATTTATACTTCTTCCCTACTACCTATACTGTAGTCACTCTTACGTTGATCCGCGCCAAAACAAATGCACGCGAACAGCGCACCGTGGTACAACACGTAGCAATGCGTGCAGGAAAGTAATTCCATGCTAATAATCCATATTTTAGAATGAATTTATCCTTAAATGGTATAATATTCTATACAAATTCCTTAAAGTCTAACGCTAATTTGTACCGTTGAGCAGAGCTACAAGTACCAACATGCAATTCATATAAGTACCTGACATCCGGGTATGCGCAGAATATTGTTTACAGCCAGAAACCAGCAATTTCTGTTTAGTATCATGGCGGACGGTGATTTGCTCTTGCGTTTTCGACGACTTACATAAAGCATAAGCGGGCAAACCATTCACTAGTGCTGAAAAAAACAATAGGGTTGGAAGTTTATTGTAAGTTATGAGAGAAATATCTAACACTTCCCGTGAAAGAAGTGGTGAAATTAACTTCCGAGTTTACCGGTGTTTCGAGTACAAGTATGAACAGTGCTAGTTAAGAAAAATCTCAAACGGGAAGGTGGTTATACCGGGAAAAATAAAAGCGTGTGAAATACGCGATGCAAGAATGTGACAAGAATGCAATTCATGTAACAATATACAACTTCTTTTTTAAAAATGAGCCGCCAACAGTTGATAAAAGTGCGGATGCCAGAGAGCAAATAATTGTAAGATATCGCATACCTGTTACTTTCTTTTTCGCTCGTTTCTTTTAGAATTAACTATTATTATATGCTCAAATATTTATTTTGTTGCAAATATCAATATTATCACTTTCAACCCTAACAGAGTATGCTAGTCACCGTTTAAGTTGTCGGACCCTGTTCTCTTTGTATTACGTGCCGCTTGTACTGTTATATGGTCGTGAAAGCAGTATTTCTGCCGCGAATGGCGGAAGGATACATTATAACGGTGCACTGGTCACCTGGGTTTTGTTTTGGTGTGGATCAACCTAAGAGTGAATACTGTTTAGCTTCTCGCTTTAAAAGTTTGTCATCTCAGAACCTTCATACACGGTCGGAAAATCGTCACATACTTTCAATACCACTTCGTCGAACATCTCTATGGCATCATAAATTACTGGGAAGGTTGCTGGGCTCTGGAATTCACTGCCACAGGACGTCAGGGACTGTCAAACTTGACATGCTTTTCGTCATAGTTTGCAGATTTTAGTCAAAAGTAATTGTTAATTTAGAGGAAGTATCTTCATATTCATTTTGCATATGGTGTATACACATATTTTTAAGATATTCATTACTGTTAACTTAGTTTCTCTATATTTTAAAATACACATATTTTTAAGATATTCATTACTGTTAACTTAGTTTCTCTATATTTTAAAATACCTTAAGTTTACTGTTCCTCTAATATTTATGTCATTTCCACTTTGTGTTCGTTTGGATATTGTTTACGTGTAACAGCAATGTGTTAAGGATATTGTAGACAGGATTTTTCTGCCACAATAAATAAACAAATAAACAAACATTGTTATGTAAAGAGCGACCAACTTTGATTGAACTGAATATAAAAAGAAAATTTATAAAGAAATAAATCCCTGATGAACAGTTTTGACTTAGCTGTGACGAATGGTCAAAGACTAGCACAGGTGTATCATAAATCGTAATCTGGTGCAAACTAGCGCAAATGATTGGAATGAGCAAATTTAGGAAGACTAATTTTAAATGTACACAGCATGTGTCTTGCAATTAAAATTATACACTGGATCGTAAATCTGGCATGATTGGCAAGTATTCTAAATCGCAGCGAACTGTTCAGTGAAATGCACGTTACAGTTTGCAAATTAATTGAAAAGAAACTCTAGCTAAGTGTTCTCACCTTGATTTGTACAATGATTAATATTTGTCTTTATCAAACTAAACCACTAGATTTTCTCAGGAGCTTTTCTTTCACTGACAGGACATTAATATATAATTGCTTTCCTTCACTTAAGGGGCACTGGGGTTGATTTTTGAAAAATCTGCAATTTTTATGGAATTATGTCCATACTAATTATGTCCTATAGAAACAGTGTACAAAATGTTAACTAAATTGGAGTAATTTTCCAGAGATAAAACATGAATTTTAAAATTTTAACGTTAAACATTAAGATATAATCAAAATGTCGCACGTAGGTTAGGTTTGAGTGCAAACAATTGATATTTTTGTAATAGCTATTCTTGTCTATGTAGAAAAACCTAACAGAGATACTCATAATGGACTAGCTATTTTGGACATGAAAATCAATTATTATGTTTAACATTTCCAAAGTAACTTCAGATATATATATATATATATATATATTTTTTTTTTGTTGAACATATGTTAGATTTGATCATTATATGCACATGGAGCTTTGTGAACATTTAAAAATATAGTTTCGAAAAAGATGCACTTTCTTCATATAATTTAGTATGAACAGGCAAAACACTTTTTAAAGTGACTCCGGGACCTAACATCAAATCTGGAACCGAAAAATTCGAACCGCTTTTTAATAGCCTAAGAAATAAAAATATTAAAAAAATTGAGTTTTGACTATTTTTAAGTTCAGTTCAAAATGTTCACAGTGCCAGAGATTTTCTACAAACCTGTGCCAATAATTGATGCTAATTAGATGCAGACTAAAAGCCCCTCGTTTTTTGTTTTATTTTTCTTTTTTTCCATAACTAACCTACATTACAATGGGGCTGATTTTTTGAAAAATCTGAAATTTTTATGGAATTATGTTCATACTTTAACTACGTACTAATTATGTTGTATAGAAACGGCGTACAAAATGTTAATTAAATTGCCATCCTACAGCTTGAAGCCCTTACCAGTCATTTACCTCTCATTCCGCTGGGGGCGTTCAAATAAAAGTTCGTGTCATTCTACAATCCCTTAGTCATCCTTTTAGGTTAAGTTTCGCCAAGATAACTCTCTGTTCGCAGATTGCTTTTTAGATTATAATCCCATTTACGGACGTAAACAAAGTCATAATAATTGCCCTAACGTCGTCACAGTTATTACTTATTACCGTTATAAAATAATTGATTTGCTAACTTAAAATGCCTTCCAATTCTTAAATAACTTTCAGTCATGAAAATTAGTCACTCAGTCGCAAATTCCATTTCAGTTACACTGAACAAATCGGCCTGTTTAACACTTAAGAAATGAATGGGGAGAATGCAGTAAATATCTAACGAACAGACATTCGATACTTAAATAGTATTATCCTCGGCTGGATTCAAAGGACGATGGCGAAGGTAGACCATAATAAAAGTGATAATTTTACTTTTCAGGTTAATAATAGATAGCCACAAATATCTCAAATGAAATGAATTCGAGATATACTGACAAACAGTGCAATGACTTGGGTCTAACTGTACTAACTGTTCGCGTATCGAGCCCACTGTGTGGAAAAAAGCCTAAGAGTGGAGTGCTGCCATGAATATGAGCACGAAATCGTGTCAGTTATAATAGATCTTTTAACAAATAAGGTTTAAATAGAAAAGGTTTAAAATTTTCAAGCGGAATGACCGAAAACATTTAAACATTCGTTTACTGTTATGATATAAGTAAGAAACGAATGTTAATGTACATTTTTCTAGGAACTTCCAATTCTTCCTTCCCACTCTCACAGACTCCACCTAACTCCTAAATGACCCAAATGTCTAACTATCAATTCTCTGATCTTCCTGTAGACTTAACGTTTCTTTGTGCTTTGTAATGTGCACATTAAATTGTATTAGCCATTTTGCTGTTCGGAAATTTTTTTTTCAAATCTCTCTTTGCATTTTGCACACCTGTTGAACAACTAGTCTGATGAAATTGTTTGCTAAACGTGTAAAATTGAGGCAGTATTTTTAACACTTAAATGATTTCAATCTAATTATATAATATAAAATATAATAACAGCCCGCCTTAAAGCAATATGTGTATAAATAACATATCAAATGTATTAACAGTCATTGTATTAATGTTTATATTATTGTGTACATGTATAATAATGTTATGTGGATGTATTACGTAATTTAATAATTTAGAAGCTGTGAGAATATAGGTCAAAAGTTGCTAACTATGAGGTAACCTTGAGGCAATAATGAATTGGAAAGTTTAATAATGCTACTAATAATTCTTGGAGCAACAATAATGTAATTTTTGAGAAAGTTTACAAATAGCCAATCAACAACCAGAAAAAGCTTAAGTTAAATAAAAGTATTCTATTGGAGTAGGATTAGCCAATCAGAGACTTGAAATAAATGAAATTTGCAAATTTAGGCGGTAGAAGTCAGTTGCTTGTAGACACTGTTCCTAACTGGACGCGAGACGCGTTCTCGAGAAGTTTAATACGTATCCAGTGAGACAAAATTCATTACGGCGAGGATATTATACAGTTTACGTGTTAAAAAGTGCAAGTAATTAATAAATAATCTCACAGCTCTCTATATCAGTGAAGTGTTATTTAACCGTGTGAAGGATTAATAAAAGCAGAGAAGTAAAAATTATAATTTGTGTAAGCCTACATTCTTCAGCCGCACCACCCCCTGTTAAGAAATACGTGTTTCTACAAATTAATACGGACGCAGCCGAGGCAAACATATATATATATATATATATATATATATAATACTTAAAGAAAACAAAAATACAAAGTTGATTCTTAAACATTGGGGCGAAGGCCACCGAAAAGTAAAGTTGGGGCGAAGGCCACCGGAAAGAAAACTTGGGACGAAGGCCACCGGAAACTTTGTATCATACGTGGGGCAGTTATATCATCAAGTTTTTGGCTCCCCAACAGTCGAACTATAATGCAACTTCTCCTAAAAATAAGTCCTACTTCTAAATCATCAGCATATTAATGTAAGGGCATCTCGCTTAAAACACCAATTAAGAATTTCCCAAATTTAGAATGTATTAGCCAAAGAGAAATAAATGCACATAGATTTGGTAGTGCATATCTTGCAAATTATGTAACAATGCTTGTTATGGAGATCAAGAGCTTTGCTGGGCAGAAATGAAGTATGTGAAGGATGTACAACACTGATTTCGTCGAGAATTCAATACTAGAAGACACAATATAAAATTCTGGCCGTAAAGAATAATAGCCAAAGATATAAAGTGCTAGTAATAGGGAGCTTATGGACGAAAATTGGCATTCTAAGAAAAATATTTGTTACGGCAAGACGTGGATGAATTCGAATCTGCTTTACAGGAAGACCGACTTTTTCTAATTGGGATTCTTAAAACATCAAGTGTATAGAACATCAGTGGCTAAACCCGATGAATTGAAGTGCAGAATTAACCTTGCGATACGAAACTGCATTAATGGTATGCTGTGGAACACTTAGATAGTTTGATCACAGGCTCGACATCACATGGTACTCATGTTCTATCAGAAAATGTTAAGTCTCAATTAAATAAGCTCTTCATTAGCAGATGTAGCCATTTCTTTTATTTCTACACACCCTGTGTAAAATATACATCATTGTGAATTTTTTTAGCACACAAAAATACGTACGAACTAACGCCATGGCGCAACAGCCCAATTGGGCCAAAAGGTATCAACTGCTTTCATCCACTACAGGGCATCATGAGCAAAGTGCAGTGAAGTGGTTATCATGTGGTCAGGGATTAGATGCGGTTTGCGGGACCAAATCCATTCCTTTTCCACCAAGTAATTCTTCAATAGGTCCACGCTAAGCTAGGTGCACTCCGTACCATACTGATACCCGGGCCCCTTGCACCGCAGGCAGCAATACCACTGCAATGCTAAAAGGGCCGGTCGAAGGGTGCTACAAAAGAGCTAAAAGCCATTCCTTGGGTCTGTGTCCTAGGTTTTATTATTTTTAATACACTTTGGCTTTGCAGTATTCCAGTGGAAAACGTACTTACAGTGAACTTTATAATATACTCACAAAGAAGTAGTTTCTTGAAAAGTCAGTAATTAATTTTATTTTGCGGCAAGTACTCTTTCTACATTTACTATCATGGAGAAAAATAGTATGCAACACACACGCTTTAAGTGGACTGGAGAATCTCGACTGCGTCTCGTATTTTCAAACTCTTCCTCGTTCTTCAATGATGCACTTGTATTGCAATATATTACAGTAACACAAGACTGTTTCATCGAGATTAATTTACTTGTGTCTCCTATGAGCTGTATCTTTGTCCAAACGTTTAATATACCGCAAAGGAAAATGCAAATCAATGAAACGCATTAAAAAGGCTTAAACATGCAACTACCAAACATATTACTTCTTTATATCCTGACCGTTAGTACTCACTGCGTCGGTTTAAAGCTATTCATTCAAAGACCTGAAAACGCCACACCAAGTATATTAATAGAATTTTGATCTTGACGTAAACCCCCTAGGTTAGAAAATAAATGCTCAATAAATCGAAGGACAGTAAAACTTTACTCAAGTTTTTTTATGGGTAAAATATTAAATATCGTTAACTAAGTAATGCTTTGAAATTTTGGAGAAATGTGTCCTGTTTGTTTGCTTGCTTGTGGTTCAAGAGGGCAGACAGTGAGCAACCCTTGTGGACATCAGCACGTCACAGAGGACGTGACACAAACTTAAAACAAATCACATACGCCCATCAGCAACAGTAAATCTTTTCCAAGATAAACCTTGACGTACTGCATGAATACATCACAATAATCCTGCACGTTATACGAAGAGTCAATATATAGAAACAACTTTATTTTTTTGAAGATTTTGTGCTTCTTATGATTGACTGAGTTTTAAACACCATGGAAGTTTACGGCATTCTTTTGCAGAAATTAACAACCTATTTAGAATAGTTTTAAATATTTACTGGCCTGTACAAGTCGCCTACATGTCTCGCATTGTGATCATGTACAGCACGGCTAATTAATTGTTCTTCCACACAAGTCGTGTGTAGGACAAGGTTTGTTTTAAAGCCACCATAATTAACTGTAAGATAACTGTGTAAGAGTGAGCGTGTTAAGAGTTATAAATAGGGGTATGCAAACTATGACGGGACCCAAGATTGCAAAGAATCCTAAAGAGTACTTTTTGCAACACAAACAGTTTCGCACAGAGTTACGTTAAAATTATTCCATCTAACTTTAGAACGCGAAAATCGACAAAGTTAGCTGCACTCAAGGTAATTGTTCAAGTTTCTTAAAACACTAAGTATCTGTAACATCATTTCCATATGCTTACTAGTTGAGCTTCGACTCTTAAATAAAACCCCAGGAATTTTGTATAAGAAACTTCACTTATGATATAATTGTTGTATCTAATGGTTAATTGCCATTACGATATGTATGAGTATACATGAGTAACTGTTAATTCATTTCTGGCATAAATTACACTGCCACCATGCTTAAAAGTAGAAAAAACAAGCAGCCACGTGCTGCGTTTGATTTGCATATCTCACCTAAGAGCAAATCTCAGGAATGTAGAACACATCCTGCATACAATACCATCACCAATATTCACATGCAATAAATGTAAGTATCTCGGTTGCAGGCAAGTTATTGTATAAACCATTAAACGTTCAGCCAATTTAAAATGATATAAAAGAAAACTTACACGTCTCCCCATTCATCCACAACTATATCACCAAAGAACGGGTCATGTGGCTACCGCTACAACTACCACCACCACCACCACCAGTACTGCTACTACAACCACTACCACTAGTACTGCTACCACCAAAACCATCACCATTAGTACTGCTACCACTACAACTATCACCACCACCAGTACTGCTATCACAACTACTACCACCACAACTACTATTACTACCAATACCACCACTATCACTAACACCACCACTACTACTATTACTACTAATACTATCATTACTACCACTACCATTACCACAACCACCACTAGTACCACTATCACTAACACCACCACTACTACTAATACTATCACTACCACCACTAGTGCCACTATCACCACCAGTACTGTTACCGCCACTACTACTGTTACTACTAATACTATCACTACCACCACCACCACTAGTGCCACTATCACCACCAGTACTGTTACTACCACCACTACTACTATTACTACTAATACTATCACTACCACCACCACCAGCACTAGTGCCACTATCACCACCAGTACTGTTACCACCACTACTACTATTACTACTAATACTATCACTACCACCACCACTAGTGCCACTATCACAACCAGTACTGTTACCACAACTATTACTATTACTACTAATACTATCACTACCACCACCACTAGTGCCACTATCACCACCAGTACTGTTACCACCACTACTACTATTACTACTAATACTATCACTACCACCACTAGTTTCACTATCACCATCAGTACTGTTACCACCACTACTATTACTACTAATACTATCACTACTACCACTACTATTACCACCACCAGTACCACTATCACTAACACCACCACTACTACTGATACTATCACTACTACTAATACTATCACTACCACCACTAGTGCTACTATCACCACTAGTACTGTTACCCCACTACTACTATTACTACTAATACTATCACTACCATCACCACTAGTGCCACTATCACCATCAGTACTGTTACCACCACTACTACCACTACTATTACCACCACCACCACCAGTACCACTATCACTATCACTACCACTACTATTACCACCACCACCAGTACCACTATCACTATCACTACCACTACTACTATTACTACTAATACCACCACCAGCATATAGCATTCAAGTATCCAAGTGACTAGATATATGTACAACTTTCACACAGTCATCACTGTTCCACCTTATGATAAGTAAAGTGTTATTGGAAGCAAACAAAAAAAAACAAAATCACAGGAGTATACTTGACTTATTTGCAAACTATACATTTACTATTGATCACTAAATTCTTGTACAGAGTAACAGGCCTTGCTGCATAGATATTTTATAGGTACAGGCTTATATTGGTCTGTACTTCCGTCACTTTATATTGCAATATTTTTTATATCAGGTTAAGTTAGCAGAAGTAGCTGCGTTGTTACATAGATAATTTTTACCAACACTTGTATTAAATTCACGGTTGATGATTAATCATTACTATCATTATTATCGTTACTACTAATCATGTGTGACTATTAAGGAATAATAAAAATATCACAGAGCATTCAGTAGTAGGTAAAGCTTAGGCCTTTTAAGCTAGTAGTTGCTTTAGACTCATCGAAAACATTTTCTCTAAAATAGGTTAATTAAATTCCGCCCCTGGAGTGAAAATGTCCTCTAATGAGGGCTCAATAGCCAGAAATTAGAACATAAAACGGTATGAAATGGTTTGTAATCGGGGGAGACCAAATTTGAAATGCTTTTGCAGCTCAAGACTTAAAATCGTCCGTTAGTTGTCTTAGGAAACAGTAATGTGTTTTTTAGTAGCTTGTTATTTATTACCTGTTACAGCTGCCGTCTTAGATTTCATTGAGAGCAATTTCGGAGAATACACAGATGAAGACTGAATGGAATTATCAGTCATAGCACTGATAAACACTTCATTATTAACACTCGTAGCACAGTTGTTAACGGACGCATTCTCCTCTCGTGACTGAGGTGATCGTCGTTTGTTCGACTGGCGATGTTTCTAGGTCACTCACTGCATAGCCGATGTTTACATTTAGCAAGCTTGTCTTTCGAATGGGTCTACAACCAACTCGTGTTCCTTTAAACCTTTCTCCACTTGATTAACTTTACCAGAACATTAGCCCCTATTTCACTAAAATTAAAGATTTTATCGGGAAGAAAAGATTATGAAGCTTCTAGATTATTTATATTAGATAAAGATTCTCCCTTTTATGCCTATAATTGCTTGATTTGTGTCAGGTTTGTTCCTCAGAGAAAATAATGCACATAACTGTTTATAAGACTATGGCCCTTATGTATAGTTACCTACATTTTATTTTCATCTGAAGTCATTTAAAAGTAGAACAAATTAGTTTATGCTTAAGACGACATGTGTATTACAAATACAAGTATTAATTTAAGATGACCAACATGAAAAATCTGAGGTTACATTCACATGACTATTTACTCATTTTTCCTTAAAAACATTATTATTTTTATTTATTGCAAAGATGACAGTGCATTAATTCATAGGGTGAACACTGCTTTGGCCCTGGTCAATGTATGGTGGCGTACCCACATTACATAAATTATATAAACAATATTACAAAAACAAACCTGATATGATACATTCACATGACTTTCTCTACCCTCTATCATTTATTGGAGGATATATAACTATTCTTACTAAAGCTTATTTTTCTGTTTACTACATATTTATGCAAACAAATCTTTGCAGAAATATCCACATTACATATTTCATTAGGATAAAAGAGAACAGCGACAGTCAAATGTTTAAGAATTGGACCCTACATAGGGACCATAAAATTACATACTGTTTTCCATACAATCGCGAGAAACAACTGAATGTTGAAGGGACTTTAAAGAATGACCAAGAAATGAACAATTCGAACCATTAATATTTCAGAAATGGCTTTGCCACAAAAAGACTTAGTTTAAATAAATTGTTTGTTTTAAAGAGATCTACATTTTTGTGTAGTACGTTTTCGCCTATTGCTTAATGTTTACCAGTTATACAAGATTATACAAAATTGCTTACAAACGAAGAGGACTTCAACAACTATTGCCAGAAAATTCAATATATACATTGTATTTGTCACGTCAATATCTTTAATGTATGGTATTTTAATAAAATCGTTAGAACATTTTTTTTTAGAAAATAAACATTTTCGAAAAATGCTCCATGTAAAGGGTAGTTGGAGGTGGGAGATTTTCTTGAAAATGTTTGTGTGACATCTTTGAAAGGTACTTAATCTAAATATCAAGATTGGTATTTATCTGACTTTTCGTTTTTGAGTTATACTGTTCACAGACACATATACGGACAGACAGACACATAATACTTACACGGACCTTTTTTAAAAGTGTTTTTTTTGTTTCATGGGGCCTCAAAACATATATTTTCGGTGAAATCTAGGTATCGAATTTTTGGATGGAATACAATACTTCCCCTACTTACTATACGTAGTAGAAAAGTAAAAATTGTTTCTGCATTTTTGTTCCAGATATTGAAAATTCTAATCATATGCATAATATACTCCAGCGATTTCCTTTAATTTTATTTTCAACTGGCAAAAACAAATTATTTTTAACTTTTTACAAAAACTCTCGTAATAGTACAAAATATTATACTTGCATCAACTTCATGTTAATCGAGATAAAGGTTTGCAGAAATGGTTTCATTACACATTTCGTTTTAGGTACAAGGTAGCTGGAGCGACAGTTAAATATAAAAAAAGGCTCTTAGATGTGCTGGATTTGAAATTCTTAGGCTATATACATCACGAGAAATAAAACACTGACAACATAGCACTTCTAAAAAGTACAAAGAATTTGAAAATTTAAACTGGTAACAACGAATATCTGGAAGTGATAAATGTCACAAAAGTTTGATATAAAGCTGTGATTTAGAAGATCTAAATTACTTGTGTAGTATTCATGCTTTAGGGTTTATCAGTTATACAAAATTATACAAAATTCAGCTGTAATGAAGAATCCCTCGCAAGGGGCAGAGGAGGATTTAAGCACTGTGGTCAGAGGGCTATTGTGCCGTATGCCAGGAGGAAGGGGAGAGATGAAACGTCCGAAGGGTTGTTGCCCGACTAAGCAGCGGCGGGTGCGATATTGCGAGGTCCTTAAAGTTCACAGATGGAAACACTCCTACAGACACGTCCCAGCGTTCCTCCCGACGAAAAGTCCGAACCGCCCTGGTTGCGTACGAGAGGAAGAAGAAACGTCACCGCGCATCACACACCACCTAACTACCGAGTCAAACCCCGTACCACGAAAGGTGATATAAAATGAAATGATGGGATCCGCAAAAATCGTGATATTAGAAAATCCACCCCAGCATTCGCCTGGCGACAAGGAGAAACCACGAAAAGCCCGTCAGAGTGGGCGGTCGCCGGGAACTCCCGAACACGGGTCTCAGACGCCGTCTGAACTATCCGCTCATAATGAAGAAGACTTCACAGGCTATTTGTAGAAAACTCAAGATATACGTTTTATTTGTGTAAATACCTTAAATATGTGGTGTTGGAATCAAAATCGTTGGAGCTATTTTTAGGAAAATAAAAACGAAGAAACAAATGTCCATCTAAGTAAAAGATAATTTTGGGCTGGGGAAGTTTTTTTGAACATCTTCGTGCTTGTATGGCGCTTAATTTAAATACAAGTTTGGTGTTTATCCTACTTCTACTTTTCGTTTTTGGCATTGTGTTCCCACACACACACACACACACACACACACACACACACACACACACACACACACACAGTCTTCTTCTAAAAATGCTTTTGTGTTTTATTCAGTGTCTTCAAAAGCGCATTTCCGGTAGAAACTCAATATCGAATTTTTGGGTGGAAGGCAATATTTCCTCTTCTTACTATAAGTAAACGCAGAGATAAAAAATCAACAAAATTCAGCGCTTTTGTTTTTTTGGGAGGGGTGCCTTCGGTTTTATTTCCTGCATTCAAAATGCTCGTTGCGCCATAATTTATTAGATATCTATCCTAACATTTTGTAGGTACGTATAATGATACAACTTAAGGTTATATTTGTTTTGTGTTTTTGCCTTTGTGCAGAGGCACAACATTCAAACTTTCAGAAACACTGAAATAATTTTTCTGCCTCAGTGTTTCTCTCCTCCCCTGTCTCTTATTAAACGTCGCTTTAACATCCACAACCGATCTCAAAGTATACGTGCAGGATTTTTTAATAATTCAGTGTGTACCAGTCAGATAGCTTTAGCTGCATAGCTGGCTTGTCATCAATTTTATAACTAACGACTGCTTTTGTGATCGTAGGTTGCTGCTCTGTAGATACGACTATATACATGTAGCCAATGTAATGAGTGACACTGAGTCACCTTCCTGTTCGATCTGCGTTACTTCTATCGTTTAACTCTAAGGTTGAGCGCTTAACTCATAGCATTAAACATTCAATCCGCTATTTGCTTATCGGCTGAGGGAAACCAAGGCGGTTACAGGCATCTTAATTCCTGGTGGCTCGGTGTAAACAAACACAAGTTGTGCCTGCTGCTACTTGGTACAGTTCGGCGATGGACAAGTTAGATTTGTTTCCTAAAAGCCTGAATGAAGTATTGACTGTAATGATGTCCCTTAATTCCACTGAAAGTGCTGTATGTTTTTGCGTAAAGTAATGTTATATAATTATGTTATATTAATAATAATTCAGGCTTTGAATTGGATTAGCTACGGAGGGGACTAAGCACTGATCCACGTAGGGGACATTATACCTTCGCCCCACAAGAGGGCGTCTCTGGGAGGAAGGAGCTCCGGGCGGCCGGAACCAGGAGTGACGGCAAAGGAAAGTTGGGGTCCTTAAGTTTTCGAATACAGACTCCTCGGAACGGACAGACAGACCGGACACCCCACCCCGCACAGAAGAAGTCCAACGCTCCTCAAAGGGGTTCGGATACCCCCTGCAACCAGCCGAAACCCGAGGGACGGAGAGTCACAAAGAGCATCATTTTCCCCTACCACACTGCACCGTAATACCATCGCCGACACCTTCAACCTTGAAAGAGGCCAACGGATGAAGAATGAAATGAAATGAGAAAGGAGATGAAATGGAGGTACAAGAAATTCGGGGGATGTGAGAATCCTTCTCAGCGTTAGCCTGATGATCCGGGAAAACTTCTGAAGAAACCCATGGGTCAGCAAGATCGGCCACGGGAGTTCAACCAACGACGTTCCAAATGCGGGCCACAGACGAAACCTTCTGAGCCATCCCGTTCGGTAATTCAGGCTTTAGTTTCCTTTACGGTGATTTATGTAGCATTAGTTACGATTGCATATTTTCAAAGTTCTATACACACTAAAAGCAACATTTAAATTTCGTAATTTTCCCCTCGAAACTATTTAAGTTTTATGCGCGTTAACTAGGATTAAAATTTTATTTATAAAATTTGTAAGTGAAGTTTTGTGAGCGCTAAACTATGTGTTTTATTTCAATATTAGGTTTTTAATGTGTTTTCGTTTGAATGGCTGAGGTTTCTATATATATATATATATATATATATATATATATATATATATATATATATATACACTGGTGTACAAAACCTAACAACGAAAGTAACCTTCGCATGCTGTGACACAGCCAATAACATAGCTCGATGAAACGTGAATCACACATACAGGGAACTGCTATGGTATGCTACAGTAGACAACTAAACGAAATATGCAATGAGACTTTTATTTATAGACATAAGCTGCACTTAAGTCAATACGACATATGATGGCTCTCTAGATTTACAGAAACAGATACATGGTGCTTAAAGGGTGTATGATAACCACGGACAGCAATGCATGCTCTGCATCATGCTCCCATACTGGCCACAAGGTTGGTAAGCAGTTCTTGTGGTAGGGCGTTTCATTCCTCCACCAGTGCTGTTGACAACTGTTGGATGGTCGTTGGTGCATGTGGATGTGCTGCAATGCGTCTCCCCAAAGCATCCCACACGTGTTCGATGGGATTTAAAAATCGCACATGGGGAAGGAGCACAATATCTCAATAACGTTGACCAGTTAGCGTACCGTATTCAAAGATTTGGAGGTCGGTGCGCCCATGCAACATTATGCTTCCCCAAACCATAACATCCGGACCACCAAAACAATCATGTTCAAGGATGTTACTGGGTCCATTACGTGTTCCCACCTCTCGCCAAATGAGGGTATGTCGAGAATCACTACTTAGACTGAATCTGCTCTAATCCGAGAAGAGCACGCGTAACCATTCCTCGTTGGTCCAATTTTGATGCTCTTGGGACCATCGCAAACAGTGCCGCCGAAGTGCGGATGTCAATGGAACACAACGTACTGGCCATCGGGCAGAGACACCACCTGTATGTAGTCGCCGTGCAACTGTGTATCGTGAGACTGCGTGCCTAGCTGTCCTGTTAAATGTGGTTGCAATTGCACCTGCTGTTTGGCGTGGATCCCTTCTTGCTGTTGCACAATGTAGCGGCCGTCTGCTGCTGTAGTTGAGCGTGGTCGACCACCTACTCTCCTTGGGACAGCAGTGCCTGTGGTTTGGAAGGTTCCCCATGCACGTGAAACAATGCTGTGAGCAATTCCAAACTCCTGGGCAACACTCGTCACACTTTGCCCTTCTTCCAGTTTCCCGATGATTCTTCCCGTGTAAAGTCATCCAAATGATGTCTCAGGCCATGTTGCAATGAAGAACACCACTATAGTGCACCGTAACAGCTCGCTAATTGCCACACACCGTCCTGTTTCGTCAACTGCCCCGTGTTGCGGGACCAGACGCATTTGTCACTATAGGCTCGCTACACTCACGCCATGTGACGTCCAGCTTTCTGTGTACGTGTGACAGGCCTCTGGCAACATGCTCCCGCACCTTCATCTACTTTCACCAAGTAGTTCATTTGTTATGTTACTTTACCCATCTCATCCTTAGGTTTTGCGTACCAGTGTATATATAAGTCGGCTAATCCTATAAAACTCATTAAAGGACACAGATTTGTAAGTTATTCTGCATTGTTTTATGCTAATCGTATGTGTGTGCCTTTAATTATAAACTCATCTCCAAAACCTACCTGTTCACAATTGAGCTTGAAGCATCAACGAAACACCTAAACGCATCTGCTTACCTTTTGAAACCAGGCAGATTGAGAAAGATAAGCCGATCTCTTGTTTTGTTTACATCTGTACACGAATTTGAATCTGCTGTCTTCCAAATTCTAAACGCTACCCCCAGCAAAATTTCTCGGAATAGTAGGCGATAGTTGCCTTTATTGTATCGGTTCCATTATTGCACCATTTATAAAATTGGTGTTTCTTGTAGCATCTGACACCTAGTGTTAGCGTCAACTATTCGCAGTTAGGCATCATTATTTCAGTTCTTTGTGTTTTGTGGTGAGAAACGGTTCGTTTGCTGGAAGAAGACGATTTTGTGCAGTTGTAATTTTTTTTATGTGTACGTGGCTAAGAGATTTGCTAACAATGAGGTAAGTGAAAACAAATCTTGCTCTTCATAGGTTAAATGTGCATAAAGATGCGTACTAAGTTTATGTAGTCTCGAATCTGTAATCATTGCTTTGTCTTGCGGAAGAACATTACAAACACATAATGACGTGGTTGCCTATTTTGTACCACTGGCAGTTTCCAATGTCGTAACGGCACAATTTAGGAAACTAGTTCTTGAAGGGGTTTCTTAAATGATTACTAGTATCGTAGTGTTATTTGGCGACTAAATTCTAAAATAGATATTCGATTTTCTTGGCATTTATTATTTTTTTAAATCACTTGGATAGGTACTATTTATGAAACTACTTATTATTACTTTCTCTACTACTTATAGTTCAGTAGGGGAAGCACTACATTCCACCCAAAAATTCGATACCGAGACTTCACCGGAAACACATATTACGAGACGCCCTGAATCAAAATAAAGCATTTTTGGAAACATGTCCATGTGTGTGTCTGTCGGTCTGTCTGTGAAAAGTATAACTCAAAAACGAAAGGTCGAATAAATACGAAACATAGTATTTGAGTTTAGTATCTTCCAACGATGCGACACGAAGAGTTTCAAGAAAATCCCCCCGCCTCAACTACCCCTTAAATAGAACATTTTTAGAAAATTTTGATTATCTAAAAATGTCTAACGATTTTGTTTAAAATATTACATATGAAAGATGTTTTACACGACAAATAAAATGTATATCTTGAATTATCTGAGAATAACCTAGGAAGTCCTCTTCATTCGGAAGGAATTTTGTATAATCTTGTATAAGTAGTAAACGTTAAGCGATAAACGAAAACGTACCGCACAAAAGAGGCAGATCTCTTTAAAACGCACAATTTGCTTAAAATAAGTTTTTTATGGCATAAGCCGTGTCTAAGATATCCGTTATTAAAGGCTCGAATTGTTCAATACTTGTCATTATTTTAAACTCCCATCGATTTTCAGTTGTTTCTGCGATTGGATGGAAACAGAATGGAATTTTAAGGCCATCATATAGCGTCCAGGCCTTAAACATTGGAGTATTCTGAGAGAACATCTGCTCTCTTTGTATGTATAACGAAATGTGTAATACAGCTATTTTTGGGAAGGTTTATTTAGGTTAAATGTAGTAGACAGGAAAATAAGCTTTAGTAAGAACAGTTCGTTTACCTACTGATAAAGATAAGAGTAGAGAAAGTCATGTGAATGTGTCACATCAGAGTTTTTCTGTTACAGAGCCTCACTGAAAATGTTATCATGTAAATATCACCTTTACCCAAAAGAGCTACGAAAAGAACAGTAGCAAGTACTCCAAGATAGAGTCAGAAATCTTTTGAGCTAACAATCAGTTCTTATAAAGACAATTGGAAAACAGTAATGGATAAATGCATAAAGCTGCGGCCAAAAACATACCTACAACAGTGGCGCTATGTACAAAAGGAGAGGATTTGATGGTGACAGCATTGGAGGAAAAAACCCAACAAAATCAACTGGTAAATGTAAAACATGGTTCTGTAAATTAAGTAATGAAGACACAATAGAAGAAATGATCAGATGCATGAAGTGTAAAATTTGAATACATGCAAAGTGTGCAGGAGTCAAGAAAGGAACGAAACAGTTCTTTTGGGATCCTGCAAATAGTGACTACCTCTCTTAATTGAGTTAAAATCAAATACAGAAATTTTATATTCCTTCATTGTCTTAAAATATAAGAATGAAAAGTGAGATCTAATTTAGGAACCCATTGATGCAAAATAGGAAACCAGTTCCTAATTTGTACCACTTGCAGACTTTCAGAAATATAAGTTTTTAGGTAGTTAAACGTTTGGATTTTCAACTTATTAATATGAAATCCTGAAGATGAGATTAGATTAATCACATTAATATTTATAAACAGTTTTATAAAGGGTTAATTGTGTTGTAATAAACAAAATTTATAAAGCTGTACAATTTGGGAAACTTTCCCCTAACTAAATTGAAAACAGTGACACAAAGAGCATTTTTATGTTAGGCTTATAAAACAGTAGCGCATTTTATTTACCAAAATAAAATGTCCTAGCCCATATCTTTGTTTCAATTCGTTTACTAAGACCAAATTCAAAATTTCAAGAATCAAACTAAAATTTTTAAAATGTTACAAAGAGTGAAATCAACCCCATAAAGAAGGCAAGATGCCATTGAATGCTTCCATGGTCGAGTGATCAGTGTTCTGGCTTCTCAACCCAGACGTCTCAGGTTCCATCCCCGGCTGTGGTGGCAGGATTTTTCTTTAATTAAAATCATTGCACAGAATCTGCAGAGTTTAGGATTGTGTTTCATGTTAAAATTTATTTAAACCCAGTTCAAGGAATTAGTAACCTGATTTAACATCAATTGTTTTTCAATCAAAGCCCCAATGTGACCGATTAAAGATGGCTATATAAACGAAAGAAAAAGAAAAAAACAAGGTATTAAAATAGGGGGAAATAATTTAAGGAAATTCTACAGTTGAGGCAGGATATTTCTGGAAGATCTTCGAAAGCACTTAGGTAGAAACTGTAATACCAAAGAAAGCTGATGCTATATTTAGAGCGGAAAGGTGAATTATACAATGACAATCGGGCAGATGCTGCCGCCATGTGGCAGAGCGGTGAACCACGCTCAAGACGGAGAGAACGATCAATGACAAGACATCTCAAGATCTACTTTGGAAACAATTTCGTTCGCCACACACAGGGGTAGGGGGAAGCGTGTTGAAAGAGAATTGGTGGAGAGAAATGGTACGGTGAAGCAAGCGAGAAAGAAGAGAAGTCTCCAGTCGAATCAGAGACGCAAGGAACGAGACTAGGGATAGAAGCCATCGATCATTGCTCAAGAGAAAATAAATCGGGTTGTTCCCTACTTGGAAGGGGAGGTGGGGGGGAGCGACTCAAGAGCCCCATAAGAGGAAGCTAGACGCCGCCATCATGTCGAAACGTAGAAAGAAAATTAAATTGCGTGGAGAGAGAGCAAGAGAGTAAGCGAAGGAGAAAGGGTTTCTTATTCTCTTCTATTTTTATTGCTTCGTTTCGTGTCCTCGCGTGTAGTGTCAAGTAAGTGGCTTTACTTGAAGGCAGCAAGTGATGCCGGTGTCGTGTACAATCATCGCTCACTCCTCTTGACGGTAACGTCTCGCGGCCCGGCTATCGTAAATGGATACCTACCTATTTGTGCAAAGACAATACTCCGACTGGATCGACTAAGTGGAGCAAATATTGCACTGCAACTCAAAACTTCATACAGAGATTTCACTCGTTTTATGGTCTGTGAATACAAAAAAAAAAAAAAAAAAAAAACACACTTAGAAAAAATAAGTGTCATACTTAGTCAAGCACCTTATAAGGAAACAAGGACTAGCCTGCATACTTTTTGAAAATGGCTTTTATGTTTTCATAAAAAAATATATATGTTAAAGAATTATAATGAAAAATTAAATGTATACAGATCCTATTCCACGGACAAATTCTAGACTAAAGTTTATGGTACATGTGTTCTAAGTGTATAATTTCGCAAATTATAGTCGCAAGAATTTAACCTGTGAAAAGCGATGCTGCATCACCGTTTAGTGCGGCTGATACTATCCATGCAGGCTGGCCTGGCTACCTGGCTAAAGGATAACTTACCGCTGTTTCCTCCCCTTCCTTACAATACCGCATTACCCTCAAATAACACTAACGCAGGCAGGTAGTAGAGCCAGCCTGTATGGATGTTATCACCAGCTAGCTGGCAACCGCGTAGCGCTAAACTGAGATGCAAATATTGTGCCTTTTTATAATTTTTCAGCCTATAATGCCCTATATTACTATGATTTCTAGCCAGTACTTATCAGTTTTAAAAGGAAGTAGATATAAATTTTAGATTTTGTATGAAAATCTTACCATAGTTATGAAAAAAAAATACTAGTAGGAAAATATGTGTAACTGTTACCCATCTGATATTTTAACGCTGATAATTTTACCTATGGGCCAAGAATGTAATATAATTTTGTGTTCCCGTTCGATTTTAGAACAAAAGTAGAAATAAGCGCTGTCCTCAAGAACAGAACATATAAAGAAGTGGCAAAGGGTAAAAGAGACATTATCTTTTGAAGAAAGAATTAAGAATTAGATTAGCGAATTGCTTTGTGCGGAATGTGGCAGTCTATCGTGTGAAAACTTTTAACACTGGGAGGAAATAATGCATAATGAGTGAAAATTTGGTCTTTTGGAAGAATGCAACTTCTAAACTAAGACATAAAATAACTAATCAAGTTATTTTAAAAAGAGTAGGCAGACAAAATTGTAATGCTGGAACTGATGTAGAAAAGGAAGAAAATAATTGGGCATGAAGAAAATAATCACTAAAAGATCCACTGGAAGGAGTGGTGAATAAGATAGAAATTAGGTGCAGAAGTAAATACCAGATGTTAGGCAATATTAAGTCAAACCTTTCGTAAGGGAAAAAGAGAAGAAAAACTGAAAAGAGGGGATGTAACGGCAGGCTGATTTTATAGAGAAGGCCCTAACACTTGGGCGAAACTATGATCAACTAAGTATATATTTCAAGGTACTTGTGTAAGTTTTAAAAGATCTAAGCCGATATTCATATGCATTAGCCGGCCCTCGTACCCGTGGTCGCTGGAGTGTATAGCTCCGGCGCGCCGCCAAGCTGAGGGTCGCGGGTTCGAATCCCGCCATGGACATGGGTATTTGTATGTGTATGTGCATTGCGGTAACAAGCGGTAACGAAAAAACAGTATCATAACTGGGTAAAACAAGGGAACTTAAACAAAAAGCAAACAATTTCTGTCAAATAAAATTAAAAAAATAAAACAAAAAATACTCGACACGTAACTTAAATCACTGTTTTAATCTTACAGAAATAATAAATGTACAATGTAATGGATGAATAAATGTTGAAGAAATGATCACAACTAAGGCTAAAAATTCAGAAAGATTCACTGGTAGTAACAGAGATATTAATGTTAAAATGAACATAATTCGCAAGATCAAGGCAAAGCCTTAACTGATGGAAGGGTTTCGACAGCACCGCAGGCCACAGTTAGGCCTAAGAACGGACCAAGAAATCCAAAGCAGTACATTAGAGGCCGAGGTTGACTCCACTAAGTCGGTTTAAGCAATTTTGTTAGCACAAGAGAAGAACAGGTTTGCCAACAAAATAGAGATACAAAATACGAGAGTTGGCAGAATCTGCTGAAGTTTCATATCCCTAGGCTAGAAATCCTGAAATTAATAATGTGCTATATTCATCTGCAGAAGTCATGATTATTTTTCAGTAAAGGAACCAGTGCCAAGGTCTCATAAAACCCCAAAACAGTTCCATATATGAGGGTTCTGCCCTATTGTAAGAGAATGAGCGTATGTGTATTTGGACCAGACAAAGGAGCATCACTGTAATGCCTGAATTTCAGCGCATCAGTTTTTGTTGTCACAAAAATATAATTAGTTTGCTTGCCGCCAACGTCTTCACAGAAGAAGCAGATTTTTCTCATTAAGGTACATGCCGGTCTTGAAAATGCACGCCCAAAGTTTTTATAGCACGTGACAGATTAAGAAACCTCTTGAATTATTAGTTACTCCAGACTCACGTCAAGTGCAGCTGATAAGAAGTAATACAATCTGACTCTGCTCAGCATTTAGCCCCACCGTCGCCGGTATGATAATCATTTTTCATCCTCCAGTTCTCCTTGGGGACGTTGTGGCTCCAGGAGTCTTCACGGCTTAGGCGTTATTTCTGTGCTCATCTTTGTGGCATAAATAACATTAGAGACTCTTTCAAGACTTGGGTTTTCCTAAATTTAAAATGCCAGCCGTATTTTTTTCATCTTCAACAGTGGCTCGCAACAAAAGGCATCGGCATTTTGTCTTACTTGTGCTTTCCAGTGGATGTGTAACCAAGCATTTCAAATCTTGTTAACATTCATAGTTATTCGGTTAGATTGGTTTTGACGATCTTGGATAGCAGAGCAAGACTGAAAGGCGAAACATCTTAGCTACCAGTTTTTGGTGAGAGGAAATGTACGTTTTAGCACGAAAAGAGAGATTCCATTAAGAGTTACATCCCAGCAAAATGTCGTAAAGAAAGTCCTTTTTCAGCAGCAGTAAAAGGACAGCACACTTTGTGTTAAGAGCCAAACAGTTAATTTAATACCCAACAAAATATCAGTTATAGCATTTTTATGTAAGTACTGTTTCATAGTGAGGTATAATATAACGTAGCTCATAAGACAATGATTTTTAGATTAACTCTGCATTCTACACTTAAGAATTGTTATAGTTTTTATGGATAAAACTACAAATCTGCATAAAAATTTTATTGGCATTTAAAACGAGTCATTTTTATGTGGTCCTTGTAAATAATTATACCTAATTACCTAACAGTACTTAATGATGGCTTGTTTCCCTTACTGTGCCTTTTATGCAATCCATTTTTGCACAGGTGTTACACAAACGTCGGCAGCTGAAGTGTAATGTTAATTGTTCTGTGATGTTAATACTTCAGCTAAAAAACACAACATTTTTAAAATGTGGTAGTAAATTACTATTGCAATTCCAAGCTATGTTGGGTCTTAAACCCTTCAGGCGTTATAGCATGAAAATACTTTTGTTTCCCATGAGCTAGATGGAAAACTTAATGCATAGATTATTTTGTAATAAATTACGTATTGTTCCAAACTACGCTACAGTCTGACAAAGTTAAAATAAATGATTAATGCTACGAGAAAGGTTATGTGACATCAACTGTTGTATATTTTAATGAACTCCACAGCCTTCGTAATATGTTATTGTTAAATCTCTTGTGCTTTCTCTATTATACAAAATTCTAAATGATAAAGAAAGCTTAGTATTAAATTAAAATGTACGTATTTGTCATGCTAATTGCTCAAAGTAATAGTATTGTATTCAAAATATTTAGAGCGATTGTTTAGAAAATGAAAAACTAACGAAAACTGGTTAATGTAAAGGATTGTTTGGGCGGGTTGAATTATATGAAACTCTTCACCTTGTAAGCCTAAAAATGCTTACTTAAATACGGAATATATTGTTAGTTTGACCTTTTGGTTTTCAGTAACCCTTCACAGACAGACGCGACCACACACGGTCCAATAAATAATTAATAAATGCAATGAAATTGCATTGCCAAATTTTTTATGTTTAATGTAGTATTGAGTTTGCTTTTATAAGGGGCGGAGAAAGTAAATGCTAAATTTTGTTTAATGAAATAAAGAATGATTTCGCAAAATAAATTAATGAACAGGAATGAATCATTGTCTTGTGTACATTATAACACATTTTTCGAAAGGTACTAAAGCTAAAATGACATTTTATCCTATTAGCATATGCTCTAGATACAAAGAAGCATAATCTTGAAGATATGTGTTAGAAAATGTCAAATTCAATGTCACTTTTAATAAATGTTCCCATGTGATGTCATTATTATACGATTTCGTGCTGGAAACGCAAATCCATTTTGAAAGCGTGTATGAAAACGCAGGAAGGGAGCCCTTAATATAAACCACTGAAGCAAAAGAAACGATATATGCTTATCCAGGGCATACATCCTTAAAATCCTTGAGGGAGGAAGTGAAGCAACAGATACAAGAAGCACCTAAACGTCTTCCAGAGAAAGCCGAGAAGGCGAAAGTTGAGGGTTGCAATAGTAAGTTATACCGGGTGGTCTTCCAGTCCCTTATAGTTCGGTTTTATGCAACCCTCATATTAAAAGAAACCTATAGACTTTGGCCCTAGATCCAGTCCGGGGGTAACACAGTAAAATATATATGCTTGGTTTCAACGGTCTAGAACAAGGGTGGCAAAAATGCCTTTCTCTCTCGAGTCATCAAATATGCAACACGCACTACACCACTCAGCAGCGCATGGAAAACAAATGAATAGACTGCTAGTAAAGGAGTTGCGCCTGCAAGTCACACTGCCTCGCGAATCGCGTTTTCGCCACCACTGCTCTAGAAGACGCTAAAATGACCATCACAATGTCCTCCAAATAAAACACGACTAATGGCATTTACTTTCCCCTATAATATCAAGCAGCTTTTATTCAAGACATTTCCTTCTACAACGCTTAGTTTGGAGATATTGTACATCCTCAACTTAAATGGTCCACCCTGTATAGCCTTTGTTTTATTTCTGTCCTCACGTTCTTAACAAAATATTTTAATACATATATTTAACTTGTATTTAGTCAGGTTTATCTGCTCGGTTCTAATCTTTCACCCCAACTGTATAAAATATGATGACACCTGTTTAATTATACACCACCTACCACAATTTTTACTTGTCCCTGATGTATTCCACGGATTACCAAAGTTTGAGTTTTCCTAATTATATTTCCATGTCACATTCTTTCGCTATTTTGTTTAGGGTAATGATTAATCTTGTAGTTCATACTCTGACTCAGCTAATATAATAGTTGGTCATCAGCAAGAAGAATATTATGTGGTTTCTTTTTTTTTTAAGGTAGATGCTCTTTGGGGTTTTATTTATGAATTCAAATCAGAAAAGGTATAAAGATAGGTATGAAAACTTTCTCCTGTTTCTGCTTTTCTGTTTTACGTGCCTCTTTATTAGATTTGAAGACTTTAAAAATATGTTGTATTTAATGGTGTATTGGTTTTGATTTTCCTAATCATGTGAGTATTAAGTATAAAACTTCTTCTGTGATGTTTATTGAAAAGGTTATGTAATAAATACATTGCAGAAAAGAAGCCTAGATTTCGAGAAATGGTTGTGTACATAGCTAAGTCATAGAGAAAAACCCATGGTAAAGTCAAATAGAGGGTTATATTGTATTGCCTAATAAAGGATGGTTACATGCGACACACACATTAAGATGCACAAAATTATTCCGTTGTTTGAGTTGTGTAGATCAGTAAAACAACGTTTAGCCGTAGCCGCCGCCGCCACCACACCACGCATTTTTGTATGTCTATCTACAAGTTATTATCCTAACCGCTACCCGAGGTGGCGGTTAGTTCATCACTAAGAATAACTCCCGATTAGCTGTTAACCGAAGGACGTAATACAACATTTACCCTGACTCCCAGTTAATATCTAACCGGAGATCGTAATACAGGCCCTTAATTGTAGAGGTACCTATTATAGAGCGCAAGTAAGTACACACATTAATGAAACTAAGGCAAACACCACAGTTCCCGTTCAAATTGCACGCTCAAACTCACAGCTGGCCGGGTGCAGGCGCTGTCAGTAGAGTGTTTACTCCTCTTTCAATTGTCTGCTGGACTGCTGGCAGTGCAGGCAGCATTATAAAGATGATTAATTTAATTTTAAGAATAAACAAACGGAAAATTAATCACAAATATGATATAATAAAGGACGCCATCCTGCTAACTTTTACACTGCAAGTGATTGGTACCTTATTTCTCACTTCTAAGTATAGCACACTTTGTCGTAGGTGTACAAGAAAGTTGGTACTTATGATTCGCATGTGCTGCCAAGATAAGCCGTGACAGGTACTAACTGGCGCGAATATGTGCTATTCTCTTGCCCCTCCAATCTCCGCTAGACTCTACACTGAAAGTCCAGAGGATACGAATCCGTGCCAGGACAGAAGTGGCACGAATACATAGAATAATAACACAATAAGGTTACAAACTCGCAATTTGCAGTCGCTTCCTTTGGCTTCTATGGTTTTCTATTGTCAGACAAACCATTACATTGTGCCCTTAAGAATAATAATCATGACTGTATTCTTGATGTGATCGTGAAGTATACAAATAAAATCAAATACGCATATCTTCATTTTATTAAGGCAATGTCATGGCACGGAGGCAGTACGCCCGGAGCCGCCCCTGGGCTATAGTATAACCGAATCACAAGGACATGAACTTGTCACTAACTTCAAAATGACTCATTAATTAAACAGTATTGACGATGCACCCTTGTCTTGCTCATATAAACAGTAGTTTGGATATACACTGCTTATATCCTACACATTCCTTTATTTTCTTTGGTAAGTTTTAGAGCTCCAAACACATTTAATAGCTTTTCATAGTTTCGTTATGGTTGTGAACCTATAACAAATATACTTCACGGCTCATAAAATTTTGTTTCAAAGGTTGGTGTTACTGTTAGGTTTTATATACTATCCATAATTCACTGCCACACATATTTATATCAGCCAGCTAAGATAGACCTTGGCAATTTTATTTAAAGCTCTTTTAATGCACTCGAAGAGTGATCATTTTGTTATGAATGTTTTCTGTATTACTAGCTCATCAAAGATGAAGACTTTAAATCACAACCTAAACATAACATCCCTGTTAGAATACATTATTTATTGTTTATGAGTAACTAAAGGCATATTAAAAAGAATATGCCAATTCCGATGTGTTTTGTTCTACAGGGATTTATGAGGAACTGAGACATTTCTTTATTAAATTATTCTGTTCGAAAATCACTCAATGCCCCAATTTTAGCACCAAATTAAGCAGAATGTTCTGGAGTTTCGATTACCTGTCACTAGATGCGCAGATGTTCATGTTTTATTCGTAATTGTTAGTTTTATTGTCGGCAACTATTTTTGACATTTTGTTCTAGTCAAAGTGCAAATGGAGTACACATTAAATGAACGGCTCTTCCTTGTAAAGCAATACTAGATTACCAATTCAATTATAGATTCTCAAAGTACAATCCAGAGAGAATTTTGTGTTGGAAATCCTTCCAAAGAAACACAATACTGGGACTGGAAAACAAATTGGAGACAATTGGATCTCTGGTGAGTGAAAAAGGCAAAACTCGTTCATCTAGGCTTCCCAAGGTTGTTGTTGACGTAAGAGCACGACTGGATCAGTCACCCAAAAAATCATTAAGAAGTTTGTCGCAGGAGACAGGGTACAGCTACTCAATGTGTCAGAGAGCTGTGAAAAGTGCAGGCCTAAAGCCGTATAGGACTACGGTTGTCCATCAGTTACAGGAACCAGATAAGGATAGACGACTGAATTATTGTCGTTGGTTTCAGCCATTCATTGTGCAAAATCCTGTCATATTGTCCATCATATGGTTCACAGATGAAGCATGGTTCTATGTGAACTCAAATAACTCAAGCTATTGGCCAGCGAAAATCCACATGTTATTCATGAAGCACCTATGCACCCGGTTAAAATCAGAGTTTGGTCCGCAATATCCGCACAGAGAATAGTGGGACCAATTTTTTTTATACAGTGTGAACACTGCAGAGTACCGACGGATTTTCATGGAGTTTGCTGAGCAACTAGACGATGTAGAGCTGAGTCAAGGATACTTTTAGCAGGACGGCGCTACATGCCATGCATCAAATGAATCCATGGCACTAATTGCAAGTTTCTTTGACGACCGGATAATTTCCAAGAACCTGTGGCGACCGAGAGCTCCGGATTTGACATCGCCGGACTTCTTTCTATGGGGTTACTTAAAAGACAGAGTTTATGCCACACGTCCCCAGACATTGGACGATCTGAAGCACAACATTACACAGGAGATTCAAGCTATTGATAACAGAGTCCTCCAACGAGTGGCCAGTAACGTGGAACGACGTATTGAGTTGTGTCTAATGCAGGATGGAGGACATATTCAACATATGCTATAGAGGTAAATAATCTCCCAAAATTCCTCTGCATTTCAGGTATAATAAGTTGTCGCTAGCATAACTCGTTTTGAAACAATTAAAAAATAAATGTGTCAGTTCTTCATAAATCACCCTGTAGTTTTGTAGAGAAAGAGCGATATTATTAACAGCGCTGTGTAATCTTTATTAAAATTCAATTGGTGGTTCACGAGATATTCTCTCTCTCTCTTACCAGGGATATGTGTGTGTGTGTGTGTGTGTATATATATATATATATATATATAAGCTTACAGATAAAACTTTTTTTAAAATCCCAATTCATGCGCTGGTTATTTCAGCTATTAGCAATATTTTAAGTACGTTATTTAAATTCTGTCCTCGGGAAAGCATATGATTAAACTTGCTATCACAAATTTCAAAGCTAGGGTTACACAACATTTTGGGAAAAATAAACTTGTTTTTTGCTCTGTCTACTGCTTATCTCTAGTTGTTGGATAAACACCAAACTCCGAATTCAAGGCCGGCATCTTTCAAGGATCCCTTCAGCACAGATAAACCCTTTTGTGGAAAGTATTCAGTTAGTTTTTATTTTGTCAAAAGTGTCTCTAAAGATTTTCATTTAAATTCAAATGATGAGATATAAGCATAATAAATAAAATGTATACACAGGTAAACAAAAATAATGAAGAAAACAAACTACTTTTAAGGGTATAGAGGTGATGTTTCAGTTCAAAACCACACCTGTTTTTTTTGCTGAAACTTTAATGATTTTAGTGTCTGCACTATTAATTATATCCATCCTTCTTCAAAGTCCTAACCTTTATTAATGTATAAAATATGTGTTTTACGGAATTTTCATAAGTTGGCACCCTCAAATAAAATCAAACAACGGACAAGGTCGAAAGTCATTATTAGGGCCCCGATGCTAGGCAAACTGCCTTTATCACTGGGTTGTAATAGCTTAAAAGTTATGTAGATCTAATAGCGTTTTGAGGTATTTGGGAGCGATAGAACCATTTTAAGTTGCCTTTTTAAGGTCATTAAATTTTTTCCAATTCATTTTTAATTCCCTATTACATTCGGGAAACTCTAGATGATAAGACATCCTTCTATCTTCGAACTTGGACATCCAGTACATTGAAATGTGACCATATTTTATATATAATATTTGCTATCTGCTAAGGATTCCGCATTTCTCTCTGAAAGTGGGTTCCCCAGTATCAGGAAGTATTGTAGAGAAAACGTTTTGACGAATAATAACGATCAGTTACAATCGCGTGAAATCAAACATCATTTAGTTCGATGCCTAATTTGAGTGAATCACAGTTATGCTAGTGAATTTGTTGCCCTATATTTTCAACTGATGGAACAGTTTTGTAGACAGGTTTGTGAAAAGATAATCACAAAACAATTATTTGTTCAATCAACAGTTAACAATAAAGCACAAATGTGCAATCGCTTCAAGTAGTGGTGACAAGAAAATGAGAGCCCGCCTCTGTGGAGTGGTGGAGTGTGTCTGCCTCACATTGAAAAGATCCCGAGTTCAAAGCTTGGTCAGGACGAATAATCCGCATAATTTTTTTTTCGGGGTTTCCCTTATTCTGAAAACACAAATGTGTGTAATTTAAAACTTAAAAAAAAGACTAGCACATCTAGCAGACCGTTTTTATTAGATTTGTATATCCTTTGTTGAAGCCGGTAGAGTCTAACACAAGAACATTTACAGCAACATCTTTGGTAATATACAATATAAATGCATAATTTGTAAGAGTTTTAAACCAAATATTGGTTATTAAATACTTATGATTACATTTTAGAATCTAGAATGCCTTTCTTAAATCTACCGTGCCCCTTTTTTATTTTTATTGCCTTTTATGCCTGTCTATTTTGATTGTTTATAAACCCTTAGTAGTTACATTCCATAACATTTATTTTTTTAGACAGCTGGAAATAAAAGTATAGTTTCATATCGAGCCATTTATATTAGAAATTGAAGATTATAACACTCCATTGTTATCGCCCTTGTGTCTCTCGGGAGCGAAACTATGTATTTCCTACGAGCCTATATCCCCTACCACCTTGAGAAGTACAATTTTTCATCCACTGAAGGTATTGGACTGATGGTTGGGGCAAGAGGAGCCATACCTCGGCACTTTGCTGAGTTTTTCAAAAAAGTTCAGTCTCAAGGCCAATTTCATGTACAGCATTGTAGTTTTTGCTCTTAAAGGTTCAGAAATTCTCCAAAATCATCTATATTCAAATTAACTGCATTCTGTAGCGTATGATTAACAGAAGAAGAGCCACACTTTTGGTAATTTCCCCCTTAAAATATAATTTTCCGCTGTTTTCTTTTACTCATAATTGGAATTTATTTCAATGATAATCATGTTTTGTATTGTAGTGCTATTTTTTCATATAATCATTTGTAAAAGTGTTAAGCTTTGTCTATTTGGCAGCCCCTACATATGGGAAAGCTGAAAGTTTCTATCTGAATAAATATATTATGCCGAGGACTTGTATCGAATACTGTAACAGTGGTTTATTTGAGTGACTCGGAAATGGATTCTTCCAATGGATTCAACTGTTTACAATCGAAAGAATGTTATCAATAGTGTTACCTCTACCAAGATTAGTTGCTCTGCATAAGGAATTAATATTGCAAATCGTAACATTTTCACAATCTACATCACAATTGCACCAAGGGAATATTAATAATGTGAAACAAAATATACGTATGTTATTAATACAATTATTGTCAATCTTATTCTGTTGATTTAGTTTAGCCACCACCTTATATATATATGTATATATATTATAGAATGCTATGTTTGTGCAAGTGATCACGTTGTCAGCGCTGGTGCTATGGTCAAACAACAACGAAGACCAAACAGCAACAGGCTAGAGCTCACTATTGTGTATGTTCGAATCTTTACTGCCACTTAAACACAATTCAGGTGGTTACTTTATAATTTAATATTCAGGACTGTCTAAAAATAGTGTATGGCAGCGCATGTTATAAGCAATTTTATTTTGATAGTGGAATTGCTACACTCGGCTTTCAGCCTCGTTCCGCAAACGTTTCTACTCGCAAAATAAAAGCGTCATTTATAACTTGTACCATAAATTACTATTCTAAGTTCTTTTATACAGTTATATTTACAAGAATTGTTCACATTTGGTTGAAAATAGTACCGCATAGTAGAAGATGCTTGCACAAAATGTAAAACCTCGCTTTTGAACGCCACCGCCTGGTATAATAAAGAACTAAAGGAATTAAAATAGTGGTGATAATTTTCATCCTCAAGACAGTTTCTGCATAGCAGTTTACTACGTCGGAAATGCGATTATAAAGTTTATTGCACGACCGAGGTTGTTTTAGCAGCAGGAAACGTTCGTTGCCTTGGGTTTTACTGGGCCCTCCATTCCATTATCCGTTAAGTCCGAGAGACTACCTGCTTTTGGTAGACTATTTGTTGTGCTGTTCATTAAACTACTCACGTACAACGCAAGGCGAGCAGGCAGACGGACTTGCTAGCCATTAAGCCGCGGGAACCCTTGCAATGTTCTGCAAACATCCATAACTATTATAATATACCTTATAGATGGAGGTCGCTTTAGAAAACAAATGACTACCAATTTCAAATTGCCTGCGCGCTCATTGTCAAGATGGTTATCTCTCACACGTTGCTCTTGTCCGCTCGCCATGAACACACACTGCTGAGCAGGCATGCCATTACAGGAGGCTCTGGCTCGAGTAACAAATGGTTCTCTATTAGAAAAAGAACTGCCTCGTTGATGTTTATCTGCCTGCACAAAGGACAAGTTACTAACTTATCTGGAGAGTGGGAGAGGCAGAGAATCAAAGTGTACTGTGTGCAACGATATATTTCTGGCTTCTAAAGGCACATGAAGTGAACAGTTGCAAGTAAAAAAAATTGCAGCATGCACATTTACCGACCATCTGATCTCGTGATATTACAAAAGATTCTTGAGGGCACGCACTGACTAAAATCCTTCAAATTTTACTTTCTCTGTCAATACCAACTCACAGTTACCATTAAATGGAAGACAAACCCAAGAAATACCCCGTGTATGTTAAGGGTTACATATTACTTTAATTCACACGGCTTGTTTTTCATCGGTCTCTGAATTATTCAAACCTGTACATAAGTAATGTGTTATTGCTTTTAATTGAATTATTGAAGTAATTTGGTTAAGAATATCTGTTTCAGTGCTTATAAAACAGCGGATTTTATTTCATATCTGCTGATCGGCCAACAACTAAAAAAGATCTATCTGTAAAGATAGTAACGTATGAATATACTTGCACCCCCCAATTCAGAATAATGAAACATACTAAGAGTACAAATCTCAATTGAAAAATCACAGATAATGGTGTTAACAGGAAAAAACAATAATAAGGTCGAAAATAGTTCCAAAAATAAAATACTACAAATACGCAGAGGCAACCTGCATATTTGCAATGTCGAATAAATGAATAAAAAATAAGCAAATGAACGTTAACATCTTTGTAGAGCAATAGCAACACATTAAACGAAGAGAAACGTCGTTAAAACTCTACAAGACAATGACCGCCCTTTGTTCTTGTTACTTTATGATTAAGAAACACTAAGCATATTGGAACAGTATACAAGCAGCAGAAATGAAACATCTCCGAAAATTAAAGTTTGCACTAGATCAGACGAAATAAATAATTAAGATATATGCGATGGTTCAAGTACATTTTCGCTGAAGGAATATATATATTGAAGGGAAAAGAGAAAATTCGTCTATTAATTGTAGATAATGTCCACATTCCACAATACACATACGGGTATAATGAACTCAAAGACAGTGTCGAAAATACACCGTAGTGAATATCAATTTTCCTTTAACGGCTTTATATACAACCAGAAAAGCAGATACAAGACATATATTGACAAATACCTTTTATGAGTTGGATTTAACTGCCCTAATTGTTCGTGAACGAGTCCCGTTGTGTGGAAAAAGCCTAAGAAGGGAATGCTACCATAAATCTGAAAGCTACGGAGATCGCCTGTCGTCAAGGAAAACGCGTCTGTAATGCAAACTCACTAAGGCAGAGAGAACTAGAAAGGATGGAATGAAGCATTAGGTCAGAACAGGAGACTTCTCCTAATACTTGAAGGCTGAAGAAGATTTACACAGTGCAGCGGGTAACGTTAGCTTTCTGCAGGCTGGGACAAATCAATATTTTGAACTTTATTTATTTATTGCGTCAGAGATAGCTTTAACTTTATAGTTACTCAACTAAACCTTTATAAAGTTCCTTAATCACAAATAAAACTTCAAGGAGTCGAATGTTATGAAGATTTAATTTGTTTTGGGGAATTACATAAAAGTCAAGTTAGAACCTCAAACTGCCATTAGTCACCGGGGGTGTTTATGGTGAAAACTTAAGAGATGGAGATAAGATTTTAATTATTTTGGAAAAGCATACGATAAGCGCGTAGGTTTCCTCCGAGTTTATATTGTTTCTACTCCTGTGCTGTGAATGTAGGTATGTATCTCTCCCCATTTACTGATGTCTTCTAGTTAGAAAATCTGGTCTCCTCTGAAACCCCATCACGTACTCTGTCTGAGCCCTCCCCGGTATAAATATTGCTTGTCTTCAGATATTAGATGCAGCCGGAGTACTGTGCAGGCATGAGATATCTGAGAGGCGGTGAACTTTTGTTCCAGTCACTACGGATCATAAATCACCTGGCCCTTGATCATTACTCACGGCCGACTGCTTCCTAACCCCCTCCCCACACTAATGGGGCTCACTTACAAATCCCCCGTCTTCCTTTTGCTTCTTTATAGCGACCCAAGCGGCTGTAATAACTGAGTGTATTATATACCTGCTCCCACTGTCCTTTTTATCTTTTAGAACAACCTGTAAGCGATCGACATTGTCGCATGCTTGAATAAAGCAGCTTGCATGTTCACTTCAAACCGTGCTAGAAGATGCCAAACAGGTTTCTATTCTCATTTCATACAAAGTTGCTACCGAAATGATTATGGAGGAGTGAAAAAACGCTAAAGGTATACGCGGGATAAAATTGTATAGTATAATCCGGTTAATATGCTCTTAAATGGTCTGTAGCCTAAACTCGTAATAAGTGGGACATGTTATACATACCTGAGAAATGAAAATTGAATTGAGGAGGGCGATTTCATAGCAAATACATTGTATTTTTCAGTAGTATAGTGGTAAACGCAAATGGGAATTGATTTCGTTATACTACTCACGCGTTTTCCTAGGCGACAGGCGGTCTCCTTGGTTTTCAGATTTATGCCAGCACTCCCTTCTTAGGCTTTTTCCGTACAGTCTGGCTCGTTTCGTGAACAATTAGAAGGGTTAAACCCTACTAATAAAATCAGCATGTCAATGTCTTGTGTTCACTTCAGAAACGTTCTTGATCCAATAAAAAGCTGTTTAGTTATTAACCTGAAAAGCAAAAGTGAAAAACTGACACTTTTATTACCGTCTAATTTTGACACATCTTTTAGTCCAGCTGAGGATCGTATTATGCTAATTCACAAATTAGTATATAAGAATTACATTTACTTCATATTTATTAGGAACAGATAACAGCATTCTTGTCATTCTGCTGATGTAATCAGACATCCCTGGTATCGAATAGCTGCTTGAGTTAGAAGCATAAAACATACCAGCCCTTCTTTACAAGCTAAAATTACAAATTTGCTATTAGATATTCATTGTAAGCACTTTCTTAAAAAAACTTTTGTTGGATAAAGTTTCTCACTCATCAATAATTAGCAAGCAATAAAAATCACCTAAAGTATGTATATATGGCACGACCTTATCGCGTAGAAGGCGACCGACCGACTGGCTGATTGAAGAAATAAACAGAAGAAGGAGCGCTCTCCCCCATTCACAAAATTCCAGAAGCACTATCAAGATAATGGGATTTTTCTGGTAGCTTCTCGCCCCGCCTCCCGAGAACTCTCGAAGCTCCAGTGGCTATATAATGGCGAGCGCGCTTGTTGCGGTTATTGAGTACTGCTACTGCGAGCGTTTAGAGACGTCTTGTGTTCGATGCCTCAGCAGATAAAGCGTAAGGAAGAAAAGGCTACTTCAGGTGTGATTCATTTTACAGCTAGGCGCGAGGAAACGTGAAGTGACACAGAAAATTGAACTAAATTACATTAGTGAAATGACAGTGAGAACTGAAGTAAATCACATTAGTGAAGTGACAATGACAACTGGACAAAGATACAATACGTTTCATACACGGCTCAGCCATTTTTGAGTAGCGTAATATGCGATTTCTGGTCGTTATACACATTAACATAGGTTATATTATGTTCAAAATCGAAAATGAACACAAACATTTTAGTTAAAATTTTATTATAGCCGATACACATCCTGAACTTGCTTGAAATAATCAGTGGTATTGATTTACGTAATAAACTCATTTCGCTCATCGCTTGCGTTAAGCACCAGCTAAGCAGAAGTACCAAGCAGCACAAATATGTCAACAACATTCAAGTAATTGTATTACGTAACTCAGTGACTTGCTTGTTTGTTTAACTGCAATTAAATATCTAAGCGTTTCCTAAGCGAGCCGGGAGATTGCAGTCAGAGATTAATTTGTCTTTGAGTAAATAGTGCATAGTGCCCTGAGGACTAAATGCCATAAATCTATCAAACTTCTCGCAACTGTGCAATTCCATCTCTTGGTGGAGACATCACAGGAGTTATATACAGAATCTTTGAAGTGAACGACAGTTTGATCTGAGCTTTAATCTTGGTATGATTTTTATTTTCTCTGCCACTTACCTATAGTAGGTAGAGGAAGTATGCATTCCACCCAAAATTTCGATTTCGAATTTCACTGAAATACGCGTTTTGATGACCCTGAATTAAAAAAAAAGCTTTTTAGAAAAAGGTCTGCGTGTGTGTTTTTCTGTGAACAGCATAACCCAAAAACGAAAAGTTGGTTAAATACGAAAGGATGCGACATGAAGATTTTCAAGAAAACCCCTCCACCCCAAATTAGCGTTTAAGTATAAAATGTTTCATATTTTTGTTTTTCTAAAAAAGGCTCTAACGATTTTGTTTATAATAGCATATTTTTAGAGATTTGCATGACAAATAAAGTGTATATTATAAATTTTCTGGAAATAGCCTTTGCGGTCCGCTTCATTCGCGTGACTTTTATATAATTGGTAAACCGTAAGATTTAGATAAAAATCTTACTACACAAAAAAATGTAGATCTCGTTGAAGTACACAAGGTACGTTAAATACCTTTTTTTGTGGGTTAAACATTTTTGAGATATTCCTTGTTAATGCTTCGAATTTTCAAATACTAAAAATATGTTAAATAAACTATCATAAACTTTGTATCTCATCACACAGATTTCTGTGAGGTTAGCCGAACAGAGGATGTATTGCTGTTCTGCAGTACATCCAAGCATGCAACTTATGTTTTTAAAAATAATGGTTAGCCCGTTTTTATGAGCAGCAATTCAGTTTAGTATAGAGGTGGTAAAACGAAAACGATAGACAGCTACCTTGGATCTAAATTCGAATTTGGATCTAATTATTTTTATCCCGAATTGGTTAGTACTTGATACACGAGTGAAATAGTCATAATAATAGGAAATAAATAGGAGTCTCAAAGTTGATTCCGAATACAATATTTTTACAGTTTACATAAACGGCATGCCCATATAATGATAAACATTATAGGTTAGGTTTTACTTTGGGCATTTTAATACTGCTTCGCCCCAATGTGTTTATTTTGAATATGTCGTTATAAAACACATTTTTTCAAAAACCACCCTACTAGAATTAGTAGTGACGAATCTTTCATTAAGATTAGGTACTGAATTTTTGACAAAATTTGGAGGAAATTTATATTCTTAAAAGCCCCGTAGAAGAATCCTCAGTAGACTGAGGATATAATTGCGGTTTCGCTCTTCGTGTCCTTTAAATGCTAAAAGCGAGTTTAAATGGACTATGCAGGTGTAGGTGCAATAGGCCGTTAAGTTTGAACACTTGATTTTATCGTAATCTTATTTTCTTACGCTTTTACCACTTTAAAAATGTTTCTCATGATGCAATTTTTGTAGTACTGGTTTCAAAATGTCAATATGCGTTCTTTGAAGCTAGATGAAGAGAACTACTGAGCCTTTTCTTGATATCAAGTATAATTTTGGTTTTGCGGTTTTAATAATGCAATACATGACTGATTTTTAGAAAATTAAATGTATTGTATACTTTAATATTCTCTCTTCTTTTCTTCTTCCTTCATGCTTTAGGCATTTCTATCTGTTGTAGTCTACACATCTTGTTCATGCCACATTTTAATAGGCATTCCCATACTTTTCTTCCCTCTTGGTTTATAATTCATAAAGTAATATGATAATATTTGAGAGCCCATTCTCTGTACATGGGTTATCCACTTTATTTTGTATTATTTTTCTTTACCATTCAGGTCATGTATTTCTAATTCTTCTCTTTATTTCTTCACTTCTTATAAGTTTGAGTATTTTACACCCTGCAATTGCCTTTAGGAATTTATTTCACTTGGAGTCTGATTTTATTTATTATTTGGTTTTATAATATTTTACTACCATATAATAATTCTGGCACTGACATCACTTAACAGGATTCTATTAATGTTTCTCTTCTTGCTTAATTTTTTAATGAATTCTTTAAAATACCATTCAAATAATTAAATCTTTGTATTTTCTTAGTTTGATCAGTGCTCTTTTTGTATAACCCTGGCACCCAAAAATGTACATTCGTCTACTTGTTCTATTACCGAGCGGATTGGCTCAGGTTGCAACGTCTGTAGCCCGCATTCGGGAGATCCCGGGGTCGATTCCCGGCGACTCTGGTCATTGAACTTTTGTTTCGAAGGTGAATGCTGGGTTGGTTCATCTTCTACCTCGATTCTCCTCCCTCTCATTTCCTGTAGCCTCATCTTCCTTGTCATCTGTTTCAGGGCTGTGGGACCAGGCGACGGTGTTCGGCGGGTTGCGGCTGGGCGGTGGCATGCGCATTGCAGAGGTTTCTTCCCTGACGCCACTACGAGGACTGCTCAGTTACGTATCTCCTCCGAGTGGGCTGGAGGTTGTTGCTTGTGGGCAGGATCGCATGCCTTCTATCTGGAAACGTTAGGGACTTAATGCTTGAACCCGTCGTCTTCCAATATGGTCGCCCTTCGGGTCTCTCCCCTCATCCCCTTCCTAGGGGTCACGTTATGAGCAAAAAAGAATTCCAACATCATTATGATTAATTCCTTCACGTAAAAGAATATTATGAAATGTAATTATTAATAATCTCCATGAAGAATTTAAATTAAAATGTTTATTTTTGTTGTATTTTTTCATTGATTTACAAAAATGATTTTAAGAATTTTTCTTAATAATTATATTTCATAATCAATGTGCTATTTTTTGAATTGATAAAATGATGAAACAATTTATTCAAGATAATCCTTCTATTACGATCTACTTGCGGCGCTTCGCCCCGGTTTTAGGGGCCCCTCCGTGATATGTAACTTTACCGTTACCTGTTCTATTATATTATTTAGTATTTTTTTCAGTATTTAGTACTTTATTATTTTTCTATGAAAAGTTTTAATGTTAAAAAAAGCTCTAATTTTCGGTTTTAATGAGGTTTATTTAAGGATTAATATGCAGAATTCAAAAGCTTAAAATATTGAAACTTTCATCGCTTAGTGCATTGGATATCTGACTCGACTATCATTTTATGAAAGTAATGTTCTTGGAAAGCTACATACATATTAGCTTGAGAAAATGAGTAATAAAGACTTCAAATAATTTCTTTGAAATTTTCGAAAATTATCAATTTCAGTACCCAATACCCTTAAATGATTTTGGCCTTATTCAGTACAGAAACGCTCCTTCCATGAGATTAATAAGCCTAGTTTGTCCTAACTGTTCAACTTTTCAACCCTATCTTTGCAGCTAATCGATGTCAGGAAAGTTATGGCACTGCCAATCACGAAATACAAACGCATAAAAATGTCAACATATTTGCCTCGCAAAATAAAGAACAGCAGGTGTTCTAAAGTGAAAACCAATCAAACGGTCCCCGCCCACTACCTGTTTTGTACAACAAATCATTAAATGCCCGAGTCTTGGTGTGGCTGCTTTGAATTAAAGTTTTAGCACGAAGGAATGTCGTCGTTAACACGATATTTATTCAAACTTCGTGTACAGAAAACTGATCTTAGCGCCCCTATCTTCTGTCTCTGTCTATCGTTTGCCCCTCCTCAATTATAAATAATTATCGTGGAGCAAGATGGGGGCTCCACGCACCTCCCGGCAAGCCAATTCTAAAAGCGGTACCATGACAACCCTGCCACGGATATACTTGTTTCTCTGGATTAACAATTTATTACCAGCGTAACACCCTCCGCTTTTCAACCAGAGATGTTTAACCAAAAGTCTGATAGGTAACAGTCACACGTCTTTCTCTACCCATTAACATTTCAAGCCGGTTCCATGGATTGCTCGCTCATATTGAGGACCGTTGTAGCATCCGTTTAAGATACACGAGATAAATATAAACACAGCAATTGTTTCTGTTATGTAATATTGGTGGTTACTTGAATTGTGTGAGTGATCGATTGATTATTCTTTTCCGTAAGTGTGGCCATACATCTCGAAAGGAATCGTGAAAACTCTCTAAAAGCTTTTCTGCGATGAACTGGCGCGAAACTAAGCTATTTTAAAGCAATGCTATACACACACACAGACACACACACGCGCATGGTATTTTCCTGCCAGGTGAGATAAAGTGGGTAGGGACCGACAGGATCGCTTGTTTTTCTGTTATACCTACTATCAGCATAAAATGCACTCAAAACACAAAAAGCAATAATTTTTTTAGCACAAATGTGTTTGCTACATTCTCCCTTAAACGATACCAATGGAGTCACCTTTGTAGAACGTTTTCATTTTCAGCTTTTACTTCACTGTAAACCAAATTATGCCAGTTTCATAAGGTCTGAGGTGTAATAACGAAACAACAACAGTAATAAATTATAAGAGTAGTATTATACATTATACATGTTATTATACTCGTATTTAAATGCTTATGGACCAAAATAATTGTTAACTTGACAAATACATCGAAATAAATGTGCTCTCATCATAAATATTGCTGCTGTGCATTTCAGCACTGCAGGTAATACATTTCTCACTCCATCTGCTAGATCAAGTTGCTAATCATGTAACAGTGAGCTAGCCACCTTTAGTTGTTTACACGTTTGAGAGTAAAATTAATTAAGAGAGTTTTACACAGTATATATCCATCATTGATTATGTCTGTTTCTTGGGATTTGTTTTTTCAAGCCATTCATAGAGAGACGTGATAAGTGCTGGGTGGAATCTAGTGATGGTTAGATACATGTGAAAACCTTGGGGAAGAAATAACACTAAAGCAATGTAGGAGAATGGGTCACCTTTTCTGCTCCTAAGGACACGGAGAGACAGTAATTATTGAGCAACCAATCATTCGCAAATTTACGCCTTGCATGACATGCTAGTCTTGAGACTATAAGCATGCACGTATAAATCAAGTAAGTGTGGAGAAGTAAATTTCTTCCATTTACCTTTGTAAAATAACCCGAGAGTTGCCTTAGTATGGCGCATTAGAAAACACATGATCCAGTGAGAGAAAATGTTATGATTTATACTCCTTTCAGTTTGTGGTGATGTGGTGCATTTAAGGCATAATGAAAGTCCAATCTTCACCCAGAAATTGTCGTCTCTAAATATAACAATTTTCATCGGCTTCCAATCTTGAGATTCTTATGAAAGTTTATCATTTCAAATCATTAATTTTGTACACTGTAATACAGAAATTAATACTATTACTATTCACATTCAACCACCACTCAAAGAGGACTAACTAGAGTCACCTTGGCTGATTCAGCCATTGATATTAACCTCCATATGTTGCTGCCTCTTCCATTATGCGTTATCAATCTGTTTCTTCACCCTGTGTATAAATTTCACGTCGTGACCAATCAACAGCTCTGTTGTTAAGCGAGCTTAAACTGCTTGTGCAACTTTTGTTCCATATTCTTTTCCCTGCATAAAATTTTGATTGTAAATAAAAAGTTACGAACGGCTTTGGTTTTGCCACTCGTAAAATATTTCATCTTCGCAAAAAAAGAACATTTTTTGTCGCTATTTGTAACACCAATGCATTGGGTTTGTTTCCTGTTTGGATTCCAGTCGTTAGGCCGCGCATGAAAAAATAATGGGCCTTGTTAGAAACATGTTACACTCTCGATATGGCCCATCCTGTTTGTAGCGAGATTGACGAAAATAAATACTTCAGTAACGATCTCTAAAGTGCGAGCGTCCCGCGTTTGATAGCATGCTAGCAGCCCTTCGCAGCAGGCCAAATTGAGAGCCTCCAATTTAAAAGTTCATTATTCCAACGTGGAAACAACAGAACTGCGATACAGAGGGGGAGCGTGGAATAAAAGAGCGACGCTAAAAGCCGCACACAATAAAGTTAACTCTGCACAAAAATCACTGCCGCTTCGCGCCCCGCAATTAAAAGTCCGAAACAACAATGTGAGAGAGGAGGTGGCACGTGGGATGGGCGCCCAGAGTCAGCAAGCACACATCATCTATCACAGTGTCAGAGTGTACTGCTGATTGCCTGATTTGTTTATGGAATAACAAGGCGGTTACGTACCTAATTAATGGAGGTGTAATGAGGTAAACGGGATTCCAATGCAACTCGCTGCAGCGGCATGCTGGGTTTATCTCACATGATAATAAATAACGCTCATCATTTTCCAGCATAGTTCCTTGCCATGTGCCATGATTAGCCGCCTAATTTGTGCCATCTGTAAGATGCACATCCAACATAAAGAACCCCTGACAGTTAGGGATGACAAAAAATAACCTAACGGTTACTTTGTAACGATTAGGTTACAAGTCTTCTTACCAAGTAATACGAGAAAAATGTGGGATACTTTTAAAAGGAGAGCATCTTATTGAAAACCATCAAAAGTTTATACAGAGGCCAACAGCAGGTATATTGCAATACAAGTGCGGTTAATGCACCTTTGCAGAACGAGGATGAAGTTTGAAAACACAGAGACAAGTTCAGTATTTGCAGTTGCGAGTTTCTGCAAAGCGCTTAACGTAAACGTATATGTATTGTATACTATTTTTCAGCGATAATGAATAATAGAAATATTTACGGGAAAATAAAATTAATTAGTCAGCTTTCAAAAGCAGTATTAAGGTTGACTATGCTAGCCTCTGCGCACTAGAGATCGATAAGTTTCCCTTAGTAGTGTTGACCAAGCCAGTCATCAATCGAAAGTGAGGTGACTGCTTGCACAGAAAGAGCTATATTTAAATGCTACATGAATTACATCTAAGTAAATTTTAACAAATAAAAATAAGTAAATACGTTAAGATTTATGTGACAAAATTCAGCTCCAGATTGGATTGCATTGCACGTCTGCAATAATGAATATGTCAATAGTTGAAGGAGTAAATACATTTTATTAACATCTGCAGTAAACGCACGGAGTAATGGAATTTAACTACAAAAAAAAAATATAATTTCAAGAGATACATAGGGCAAGTAACTAATTTTAATTAATAAAAGATAAGTTAAGAGTGCTTTATATCACGGTTCTATTTAGAATATTACAGAATGGAAAAATAAAAGCTCTGAAGGAAGTAAAATGAAGAACAATAATTAATTTGTCCACTATATGCAGATTATCTTCTAATTGCAGAAACGAAAACGACGAACTGCTAAGATTAGAGCAGAGATTGACTCGAATCTGTGAACAATATAAGTTAAATATCTATAGGAAAGAAAAAACAAAAAATGGCTTTTAAGGAAAATAATCCTTCAAGAGCTAAAATTGTAATAAATGATACGATAATTGAATAGATACAGCATTTAAATTATTTGTGATGTGATGTAAGCTATGCATATGATCCAGATCAAAAGATCACATAGCAGAGATACCAAAGTTATGCGTGGTATAGTAGGGACTTTGAAAACTATAACGAACACACATTTAAAATTCTACAAAATAATACCAGTAACAATAAGTGAATCGTGGATCCACAGAACATGAAAATTGGATTCAAACAGCAGAGATGACATTTCTAGGGCCAAACAGAGGATGTACAAGAAGACATAGGATAAGAACGAAATACTTTTGCAGGGGATAAAACGTGTTAACAATGCAGACATACCTTGAGAGATAATCTACGTACATCGAATGGAAATTAACCGTATCTCGAAAAAACTTTGGGTTGTATATCTGTTGGCAGAAGAAATATACGAAGACCTAGGTAAAAATTACAATGAGACCCTAACAGGACGAAGGTCCTAATACTTAAGAGGAGGAGGAGGAAGAAGAAGAGCTGATTTTTCAGTCTCAACACTGTATGCAGTGTATGTAGAAGCTATTAGAAACTAGTCCCTTTTTCTATCATTGAGACTCATTAACAAAACAATTACGCTGCTCGATAAGATAGCGTGGCACTACCGTTATTACACACAAATATAATCTAAGTGCCTTGCGCTATGCAACCATCTTTTAATTATTACTTACTTAATGGGTCAGGCATTTAATAGTGACCAATCCAATTCACATTCATGTCAGTTTGAACCAATTATGGTAGACTATCACTGACATTTTATCAAAATGAGATTGTTGCACTTGACTAGCAAATGTTTGGAGATTGTAGCAGCTGATTCGCAATTGTTTATGATTTGTAAAGTAAAGAAACAAAGCAACTTTCTTAAAGAACATAGAAGCCCCTGCTTGCTACGTTATGCTATTTTTATGCAATAAACTCAATTAAACAATATTATATAAAATACCTGTTACTTTCATTATATTAATGTTGTTTATTAAACGCTTCATTCAGTAGTCTTAGCAAATACCGCTCGCGAGTTCGATATTAGTTAAATAATTGCCCTCACGCTATACGCTCAGGCAACTATAGACAATATCGAAATTATTTGTAGTATTACTTGTGATTACACTGCATCTTTTATGATAGTAAAGCTAAATTACACAAATAGATGGCCTTCTAGCAGCACGACCATTAAGATATTACAGTGTCATTTGATTTATTTAACGCTTTACAAAGTCCTTAGTATCTGTCATTTTGATTTAGCAATAAAGCGTGTTTATAATTCCCTGTAGTTAGTCTTGCATCCTTGTAACTAACCGATTAGTCTGGTCATTAATTCTAAAATGAGTAAATGCATGAAAACTGGTTATTTCAGCGAAGATAATAGTTATGTAAACTGTGAGTTATCCAAATATGTATATGTATATATATTTTCCTTCTTTCTCGTAGTATTACGTCAATAAATTATTGCAGAAACCTATTGAGTATGCATCTGAAGCGTAATTATATAAATTGTTAAGACCTGTGCACAATTTATTCTATGCGTAATGATCCGCCGCTATAATCCATTCCATTACAGAGTAACTGACAATTCCTTGTGTAGAATCTATTACTACACTGTGGGGAGCGAGCGAGATTTCTCCGTGGTAACGTGTGAAGCTCGCATTCGGGGGGTCCTGCGTTCGATTCTCGCCAACCGCTCACTCTGACCTAGTTTTTCGTGGTTTTCCCTGGTCGGTAGGCTAATTCTGGGGTAGTTTATCATCCACCACATTTTCTTTCCATTCCATTTCCTTCTGTTTTAGGTGTGCTTCTAGGTTTAGTGGCGTGAGGCGGTGCCGGACGGATGCTTGCTCAAAGGAAAGGACACTAGAGGGCTGCTTGGTTGACGGGTCGTTATCGTTCTGTGGGCAGTTCCAGAAGTGGGATGGGTCTTCGAGAAGAGTTGTTAGTAACTCCCCCGCGTCTTGTAGTTTCATTTCATTCCTTCCTCCAGGGGGATGGTAGCAGCAATAGATCTCCCGTAGGTGCATTGCGCGAAGTGTCCTCTATACGCTGTAGCGGCAGCAAATAACTACAAACTAAAGCATCAATGTGAGTCGATAATTGTAACATTTAGCACAATATAACGTAACCGTTTCACGAAAACAATGTTTTGCGTTCCTATAAATCCGGAAATGCCTATGTGTTTATTGAATACGGCACACGGAATAGTGATAGGTCCACGATGATCCCAGTTTCTGAAAGTAAATGTGGGCATGAGGAGGGGCACTACCAATTACGGAGTAATGAGGCAGTTGGGGCGCGCAGAATTTATTTCTCCATGCTTCTGATATTAAGATTGAATGCTGTGTTTGTATGTTATATGTAACTTAGTATGCATTCTTAATTAGACATCACATCCAGGCAGCATTTATTGTGAATAATTTAACTAGATAGAAGAATGACTTTGTGTGTAATGAACACATGAAGAATAAATAACTGGGCGCCCTTGCACACTTATTTCATCTCTTATTTTCGATTAGGGTTCAATTACGAATTTTAAACGAGCATAAGAAGGCATGGAGTAACAACTTTATTCTATTAGAGCCTCTTGGCAATTCTGTTACTGTTTACAATGACTTTACTACGACCTGACGCCGGAACCTGCATATAGTGCCTTGCCAAGTCACTTTGATACTTAATTTGCATAGCACATGTAAAACTTGTTTCACACCTTAGAATAACAGCCGTTTTCATTGCTGTGATGTCATAACTATAAACATAATGTATGATTTCATATACAAGAAGCTGTTGCAAGTACAAAACTCGAGTTTAGCTTTGGTAACAGTCCATTAGTTTAAACTTTTAAACGCTAGACGTAGTATATAGTTCTGCCGAGGATTATGCTTTTAATGAAAACTGAGATACTGACAAATAAAATGAGTATTGATTTTATTTGTCATAACTGGGATATAGAAATTTGTGTCAAACATGTCTGTTGCGTCAACCAGTTCGTAAAAATTCGCTGTTTTCCTTTACACTTTCGCCCATTTTAGGCAGTGCGTGTTACATGGCCGTTCTTTTGTTTATCATGAGCTCAAGAAAAGTGCTCATGTCTTGATTATATATCCACCAGAATTTTTAATAGCCAATTATTTAAATTTTTTTACAATATCTTACAATAATCCTACTTACAATGTGTTTATGTTTTAACTCGACATGTACACATTTAGTGTAAGATGTGCATGTCTAATATGATAAATTATCTTACTATGTATTACTAAAACTTATGCAGTTTTTATTAAAAAATAAACAATTTATTTATAGAGTTAATACAGTACTGAAAAATAAATGATTATAATACAACAGTCAAAATATTCTGTTATTCATAAAACAATATGTTTTTTAGTTTTAACCATTTAGGAATCACAGAGTTTAGCGTTTAATTCAAACTGGTGTTAGTTCTTTAGGGAGCGTGTTTTAATGTTTAATGCACTTGTATAATAATATTTATTTACAACTAATCTTGTGCAGGAATGTCTGATAATTATGTCCTTTAATTTATAAAAGCACATAGACCGGGGACTGTTAATGTTCCTAACTCAAAATGAATATTACATGCAGCGGATCTTTCAACGTCTTTAATGGGGGGGGGGCTATTTTGGGGAGCGTTTTGAACCTTTTTCCTGCTCTACTGGAATTGTCCCAGAGAATGTATGTGTTTGTGTGTGTGAAAAAGCCTATTTCGCCATTATTAATATTAATTTTACAATGACACTAAACTTAGGTTTTTGCAGCATAAAATACTCTTGACAGTTTGGTACATAGTTTCATAGCGTGTTGACTCCAGCTCAGTTTTTCATTGATATAAATCCCTAACAGCTTATGCAGATTTATTCTCTTTCTAATTTGTGCAAAACAGTTGACTGTTGTCTCAGTTTCCTGTGTGTTGCCACATATTCCCTAATCGAGTCCATTTCTGACGAGGTTTAGCACGGCCACCAGTAGAATAAGCATTAACACGAATGATAATCGATAGAAAAAGTCACGTGGCAAAATTTTCTACTGTAATTAGCAAGAAACTCTTATTTTGCCGTGAATCTTCTAAAGTTTAAAGTTCGGTAAACGACAGGTCTTTATACAACGAAAGTTATGAGTAAGTTATGCTTCTGTAATTTGTGACACTCTACTGATTATCCAAGTGCCCGGTGCGACAGTGTTGTTGAAATAATTATTTCGTTTGTGAGTTGAATTTTTGTCCGGCGCGGCATTTTCCCTCCACCTCCTTAGTCAGGGGGGTGGGTGAAGGCAAGTTGAGGGACGAGCTTCTTTGTCTATAGCGTGGTTCAGTCTGGAAGAGTAGCGTCAGTCGATTGGATATCTTCAGAGAGTGTGGTTGAATGTAGGTAGCCAAAAGGTTTGCAGCTAAAATATTTAATTTAGTTAACCCGGCATAAACATTGGGAGACGTAGCTACAGAGGCAAACGAGAGACACCAGGAACTTGCTGCACAAAGCTAAAACAGGCGTAGGATATTTATAAATAATACATATAAATTCACATTTAACTCTGGCTTATTATAAAGTTACCTTGGTGCAGCTACCTAATTTCCAAAAGGTTACAGACAAACATTGGGGGGAGGAGATACTCCACATACACACACGGCAACACGTACTCCTACATACAATCACACACTCTGAAGATATCCACTCGACTGAAACGCTACTCTTCCAGACTGAACCACGTTATCAGACAAAGAGGCTCGTCGCTCAACTTGCCTTCACCCCCTCCCTCCCCGACTAAGGAGGTGGAGGGAAAATGCCGCGCCGGACAAGAATTCAACTCACAAACGAAATAATTAGTTCAAACAATGTCATTCTACACAGCAATAATGTGTCCGACGCGACAATGCACGCACATACGCTACAATATAATTAAATCTGGGGTCTCCAAACTTACCAGCTTTAGGGCCATACTGATTACTCTAGTAAGTTCAAGGGCCAAAACGTTTTAATTTTACCTGGCATTATGTATAATTTCTAGAGTAGTCGCGGAGAACGCGCGACTTGTGTGAGAAAACATTCTCGAAAATGAAGTACACAAAGAATGTTCACTGATCTAAGTTAACCGATGAGCATTTTAAATCTCTTTTAATAATTGGTACAAGTAAAATTGGCCCACAACTACAAACTATTGTCTGTGGAAAATCAATATTACATAAATCTCATTAGTATTTTTTACAAGTGGACATCCCACAGTTTCATTCGCGTTAATTTAGCGTTTCCGTTCCTGAGGAATTTTCAGGATAAAAATCATATGTGTGGTTTAGGATACATACATTGAAACATCGGTATGCATACATATACGATACTCTTTGCCCCAACATAACTACCGGGGGTGAAACCGGAGGATGTTCACTAGTTTATAATGTTAGTGGGATTTATTTAAATTGTTTGTTAGTTATTATGCTTAAGTTAAATTTTCTGCGTATTATACTTGTCATTAAGCTTTACCTAGCAAGTAAATAAAACCGAGTTATTCTGTGCTTTTTATCCAGCTTATTACAACAACAATAACAATAATAAGCCATTAGCTGTCGCGGGCCGGATTGATGACCCGCGGGCCGTAGTTTGGAGACCTATGTATAAAATCATCTAAGCTTTTGGTATTTTATTGCTGCAGACATGGAATATAATCACATTTAGGAGTTGAGCTTTACCAATTAAATCTTTACTTCCTTTTTGTTTGTTAATGTTTATTTACGATTTATTCATGCAGTAGATAAGTATGAGCTTCAAGTTATTGATTGTTTTTAAGATCAAAAATCAGATGGGTAATCGATCGCCAGTTTGCCATCAACGTTAATTTTGACCTTGTTGATGGAACCAATGTTCAACAGCTGATAGTAATTAATTTTATTTTCTTGTAAGTACTATTCCTATAATTCACTATACTTGAAAAAATAGTATGCAATACAAAATGCATTAAGTGCTCTGGAGAATCTCGGAAGTAGAACATACTCGACTTCATCTCATATTTTCAAACTGTTCGTCGTTTTCTCCAGTGCTGCAATTACCGCACTTGTATCATAATATACTATTGTCACACCCCTGCTGGTTAAGCGACTGCTTGTGGCATTCCTATTTGTTGCAAGCTTAATCTTTGACATTAACATTTTAAAAAAGCTATCAATAATTTATGAGAATTTCCATCCTTGTTAAATGCAGAAGATAGGAAGATTAATTCTGACCCGAAGTGGTTTAAAACTCCTAGTTGATTCCATAGGTTTGCCTCTAGTGAGCTCGGTGCAATGTGCCAGAATTTTAATGAGCTTTTCACGGCGGCAAGCCACATTACTGGTCCCGTTTATCTTCCGACTGCAGTGTCGGATTCACACATTCCTAATTTAACATGAAGCCTCCACAGGAAATATTTCTGTTTAACATTTGGGAGCAATTATATATGCTTTTCAACACTCTCGAGCATGCCGTGCTGAAATACGCTCAGTGAGCTATGTGAAAGGGATTTAATGAAGAACGGAGCTGTTATTTTTAAAACTGTGCCATCGAATACATTTGAACGTAAACTAAAGAAAGATACTTCACTTAGCACTATCAACAACATGGTCGGTGCAGAGTTTCTTCTGTTAAAAGTGCTTTTGGTGAAAGAGGCTCCAACACCCTTTGTATCGTTTGAATTGTGCTCTAGAGCACAATTATAGGAAGTGCAGTGCTTGTTGACAAACATTGTGTTCTGCGCATGTGCCTGTGGTTCACTTGCCATTCTATAATCTTCGATTAAGGTACGCCATTGATTTGCACATTTTTTCCTTCACAGTATTACATAATTAACCACCTGGTAGGTCCATCCATGCACCACGCATGTGACGGACTGTTCAGACATACTAAAATAAATAAAGAAAAGGTCCTCACAGGCCCCGAAAAGAAGTTGATAATCAAATGGGCCAAGTTTAGCAGCAGGTAGAATTTCTCTGTAATTTCAGCGTCACTCTCCCCCGGGAATTGGTCTCCTCCTCTGTTGATGTGAGATTTTGTTTCCCTCCTTTTACTCAGTTGTGCATAATGGTTAATGTTGTTAGGTTAATGCTGCCCTAATCACCGACTGTCTATGATTCTCTGTAGTATTTGCACCTATTTGCAAAGAAACCTTGCTCTTGATCACTCTTTGTGATGCCTGCCCATATACTGACAGCTCCCGGAGGACCATTCAGATGCAAACAGATTGCAAACCTGTTTCACCAGGAGCTGGACTATGCTACTAGCTATTACTGACTGTGATTGACAAACACTAGACTATTATGGATGGAGGTGAAAAATAAAGTCTAAATGAATATATTATCTCCTTAGTATTTCCAAAACCACAAAGTGGTTGCACTCATTTTAACTTGAATCTGAAAACATAACATTGAGAGATGATATGAAAAGGGTACCATCTGAGCCACATTGTGACAGTATCTCGGGAGAAGTGAGTAATTCTTTTATTATATACGATTTATAGTTAAATAAAACGTATAAAAGTAATCTTGTGAAATTTCGAAACCGCGCTTGAAGTAAACCAGGTACACGCAGTTCCTAGCTTTTGACTATCTAAAAAAAGATTGAATTATACTGATTCACTAATACACATGATTGGCCTCCAGAAAAAAACACACAGGTGAATACTGAGTTAAATTCTGTGAGAGAATCTCATTAAAATAAAGAATGGTTCTCGCTGTTCATTGTACAGACAAATGCTGCGGTTTGGTCTTTCTGGCCAATTACCCTAACGATATGTTTAAAAGGACATGCACAGCTGTGTGCAAAGCTTTTATAATATTCTTGTTTTCTTATGGTTTTTAGAAAACCATGGTTTAAAATTATCTCCATGAAGTAATTTTTGTCCAGTTTCTTTCCGATTTTCAGAACACATTTTTGAAGGTTCATGAAGAGTTCTAAAGTGTCTTTTTTAAATCAGATATACTTTTGGATTTAGAGTTGAAATAATTTATTTTATGGCTGATTTTTTAGCAAATTCAACTTACATACTCATTTTTTCCCTTGAGGCTTTAAAGTTATACAGTATTTAATAGTAAAGAACTATATTTCAGGAAAATTATGCAAAGTTTAAAAGCTTAAACTTTTTAAATTTTCATTACGTGTGGCATTTTACTGAAGGATCGATTTTCATTTGTTGAAAAAAGTTAGGTGTATAGGACCATAAAAATTAATATAATCGTATTAAACAAATCTACGATAAACATTTTCAGTCTAAATTTGTAGACTTTATTACCGAGTACCCTTAAGGCACCGTTGGAGCATAGACAAGCATTAGTACCATAATTTTATGTTTATCTCTGCAACATAGAATCATCTCTCAAAGTGATGGCATCCACACTCCTTGTATTAGAATAGTGTTGGGAACGTGCGTATTAGAGTGATTTTTCTTTCTTTTGTTGAAGTCTTGCCGCAGACGGTCAGTGCTCCTTTCAAAGATTCAAATATGTTTTTTGATGTTGCTGGTTTCGGAGTCTCTGAGTGTGCCATGAAATCATCCAGATGTAACGGTAGATGCGTGAGGTGTGCCGATTGGCTGGTAGCCACAATGAGGTGCGTAGGAGCAGGTGAGTCATAAACCCGGTGGTAGACGGGTTAGAGATGTGAAATGAATAGCCACCGGTTCCCGCTGAGTTTACGACTAACTGAGCCAAGCCTCCACAGCTCATTAGTACAGGAGTGGTGGTACTTCTCACCTCCAAGTCTAAGCGACAATGTCAAGATCACTCTTACCACCAAAATAACTAGTCGCGTAGAAATTCTACGTAGATTAGAAGCTTTTAAAAACGCTATTTCGCAACTGGTAAAGAAAGTGGTGCACTTTCTTATGCGACAGGCCGTTTCAATATAAGAAATCAGGACTTTCTTAGTAAAAGGAGAGCCAAAAGACTACGAACCGACTGCGCGGTGGTGTTCCTGTCCGCGTCCTCGGCGCTCGTTGCCGTCTGCCACTATCATAGAAAGGCACGGATGAAATCATACATTTTTAAAACCATTTTTAAAGGCTTTACTTAACAGCTTTATGAAAGTGTGTTTGAGGACACAATTATCAGTAGAGATTTGTGGCCCCCTCGACCTAACCCCTTGCGATTTCTATCTCTGGGGTAACTTAAAACAAAGTGTACAAGACAAACCCACACACCCTGGAAGAATTAAAACAAAATATCCGCCAGGAAATTGCCAGCATTTCTCAACGTGAACTACGGCGAGCGATGGATAGTTTCCTAAAGAGGTGCCAAAAATGTATTGACAACGACGGTGGCCAGTTTTATCATCTCCTTTCATAAAGTTGGTAAGTAAAGCCCTTGAGGTAGTTTTAAAAATGTTTATGGTTTCATCCGCGCCTTTCTATGATAGCGACGGACGGCAACGAGCGCCGAGGACGCGGACAGGATCGTATTTTATTAATAAACCCATGTCCAGAGACGCTTTGTTTACGTTCTAGGGTCTCAATACGGAGGGGGACATAGGCGGTACGAATCACAAAGATAGGAAAGAAGTGAAAAAGAAACTGAAACACTGTAAGTAAACAGATAAATACTAAGCAACTATGAAGATGCTCAAATTGATTGCCGCTAACTCTTGATACATTTTGTGCATTGACTGTTATGTGATGTGTAACTCTTGGAAAGAATTTAAACTCTGGTGTACGGCGCTCACAGGAGTGTTTGTTAGGGCGTAAGCTGCACGTTTCACTTAAATATCTCTCCAACTTTGGAAATATGGTGTGGGCTGGGCGAGGCCTATTGAGGTAACGTTGATAGGGCCAGCAAGCCTCTCTTGCATTCTTCGATGTTTCTCCTAGATGAGAAGCATCTCTGCATATTTTGCGTTTGTGTACAAGGTCGTCATTGTTCATTCCTACTTGGCGATAGTCATTCGGATGAATAATAGAAAGTATGAAACTACTAAACAGAATGATGCTATAAATACTGCCGTTGGCTGTAGGTATGGTGAAGAACTGCTGTGCATCACGTAACAGTAGTACCATTGGTAAATAACTCTTAACTATTGATTAGGACGTCTTATGCTTGTACGGAGTACGGTTTACTTACTTAGTCATTCCCCTTCCAATTTTAGAGGTTCTAGCGCGTAAAATTTCTGGAATGAGTTTACAGACAAAATATGATCTTTGGTACACATCTGTCTACCTCCGGGCTTGTAACATTATGTTTCACACTTTGTACTTTGTTCCACACGAGGGGGGCCAAGGGTGGATCCAGTGGGGGGCAGGAGGGACATTCACAACCTCCACGGACGTAGCTTTGAACTTAGAATTAGGGGAGCTAATCATTTTAAAATCACATAATGAAACGCAGTATAAAATACGCTTAAAAGTGCCTTTCACTCACTTTTCAGAAAAATAAAACATCAATTGTTTTAATAAAATAATAATAACACAACAAAATAAGTTAAAGATGTTTAGTACGATTATAGAACATATTTTTCCTCATGTCTGTCAGTTAACACGCTTATTCAAAAATGTAGTGCGTAACAGTCACAATTTTGATTAGATTTATTTTCATAGCTAGTCTACCAATTATTCATAAGAAACTTTATTTCTATTTTCTATGCACTTCTTATCACATATCATAAGTAATCGTATGAAATTGTTTCAAATAGTTAATACCACAATTTGTACCCTGAGACTACCAAAAAGCAGGTCGATATAATATGTCGGCCAAACGCTTTGAGCTAATGAAAATCAAAGGAGCTAAACGCTAACAGTTGCTCTACAACCCTACTTACATCACCACGATTTTGGTACTACAGGACACGTAAAAATATATAATTACATACAAAACACGATGAATGTTTACGCCACACTCAGTTATCTGATGGGACAATAGAAAAACACATTAGTACTGAACCCTCACTGATCGGTTGCCATAGGGTAATTATGATAGCTACAAACTGTTTTTTATTTTTTCTACCACGTAGGTACATAGCAGATAGAGAAGGTATTGCATTTCACCTAAAAATTTGATACCTAAATTTCACCGAAAATACATGTTTTCAGGACCCCTGAATAAAAAAGGGCATTTTTAGAAAAGAAGGTCCGTGGGTATGTCAGTCTGTGTGTACAGCATAACTAAAAAACGAAATGTCGTATATATACCAAACTTATACTCGTACCTTCCGAAGAAGTGATACGAAGATTTTCAAGAAAATCCTCCCGCCCCAAACTACTTTTTACATATTAAAGATACTTACATGACATGTATATCTTGAATTTTGTGTGTATAACCTGTGAAGTCCTCTTTATTGGGAATGAATTGTGTATAATCTTGTATAACTAATAAATGTTAAATGATAGGCGAAAATGTACTAAATAAAAAAATGTGGATCTCTTAAACACGCAATTTATTTCAAACGACTTTATGTGGCATCATCCATTTCCGAGATATCCGTTGTTATTTGTTTGATTTTTTCAATTGTCATTTTTTAAACTTGCTGTTGCCGTTCAGTTGCTTCACGCAATGTCATGCAAAGAGTATAAAATTTCAGGCTCAGTATATAGCGACACGCTTTTAAACATTAGATTATCGAATCAATTTCCTCTATCCCCTCTAACCTAGAATGAATGTGTAGATAATGAAACTATTTCTCAAAGGTTTATCTGGATTAAATGAAGTATATAGAAAGCATGTACTTTCATAAGAATAATTTGTGGACGTTATGCAAAAATAAACGATAATACGTAGAAAAATCATGCGAAATGTGATACATCAGATTTGTTTTTAATTTAATCGATTTAAATCTTCTGAAAATTACAATATTTTTTTACACTTTTCATGAATTTCCGAATAAATGTATTTTTGGATGGAATACTACAGGTACTTCATCTATCTACCATAGGTAAGTGGTAGAATGTAGGATGTGTTTATCGGAGGGAGATATCTCGCGCACTGCGATCATTTTGATCTATTCTGGCTACAATCCTTGAGAGGCAGGGATGAGGTGCAGGAGCCGCAGGAGGTCCCAAAACCGCAGGCAGATAGACCCATAGAGACGCGCAGAAGTCCCTAACATTTCCGGTTTAAACATCCTCGCACCAGTGGCCAGGAATCTCAAGAGGGTGATACAGCGACCATAACGGGCGGGACAGGTCACTCTGACGTTCACGGGGAGAAATTTTTCCAACACGCATGCATCCACGCCATCTGCCTGGCACCGCAAGCACCGCAGGACCCGAAAGCATACTTGAAACGTGAAAATGGAGATGAAATGAGAGGAAATGGAGGAAAGGAGAAATAGTGGTAGAATACACCTAGGCAACAAGGGGAAAAAAAGCATGAAAAACCCCCGGTAAGAGTGGACCATCACCGGAAATCGAACCCGGGACCTCCGAAATGCGGGCCACAGATGTTGCTGCCAAAGCCATCCCGCTCCTTTAGGTAAGTGGCACAATTATTGGAGGAAACACTTTTAGGTTATAGTGTTTCTTTCTGAAGTAGTTTCTCAGGAAGTCACTACTTCATCTGCCTTACGGAAGCGGTAGAAAAGTAAAGAGGTAAATGTTATAGGGCAGCAAATCGTCTTGTTTCCCATTTCATCGCTAACATAATTGCACACGAGGTGTTACTGGTTTGCTATATTGTTTAAACAGCTTTGTTGTACGCCTTTTCAACAGAAACACTCATAATATTGTAGAATGGAAGTTAATTGCGAACATGGAATGACGTACCGACAGTGAATATGCACATTGTCTTCACACAATTTCCCAATTACAGAGGGTGGTCGGGCAGGGCGCCAGGAAGGCCGTGAATATTTCAGGGAGCCGTGAAGCAGTAATCGACTCTCTGACGACGGATTGGAGCACAAGATCGATGTGAGAGACTCGGATGCATTGCCAAAAGGGTCAACAAGATTGTCGGCGTTATTAAAGCGGTTTATTTGTAGTGCAGTGTACCGAAACACAACCGAAAAGAAAAACGTATTCTTGGCAAATGCGACGGAAAAAAACAATATTTTATTACGCTTTTCAAATGTTTTAGATGCCATTGAAACTACAGTATAAATGTTGTGTCTAAAAGTCAAGAGCTAAAAGCAAATAAATACAGATTATTCGTGCTAATGGCGTAAATTTAAAAAAATTAGTTACCTAAAGACGTGTGGTCCAAATATTTTCAGCTTGGGAGACAAATTGTTGGAAGTTATCTCTCAGGGAAGATGACCATTTGTTTATAATTGCACAGTGTGTCGAGTCGCAAATGCAGGCGACTTGCTGCATTTGGTCTAGTAGGATGCCCGGAAAGATACAGTTACCCTCTCCACCCAGTGTTCATCTAAGACAAAGAAAAGGAAACTAGTCCGATTTTATACCACACGAAAGAATTGCAAAATTATTTTAAATCGATAGCACACAGTGATTTTTTATTTATTGTTAAAGCCATTTGATATACAGGGTGTCTCACTAACTTTCGGCCCGAGATTTTCACTTATTAACTCAAATGGACTCAATTCAATAAACATTTATTGCAGACATACGTTGATGTCTGAGATAATATAGCCTATCTACATGTGCGCAAAAGGTCTCGTTTTCTTGCTGTGAAGAATCTTGCACTAACTTTACCTACTCACATTTATGATGTAGGAGTCTAGTCGTGAAAAGATTCGGTTCTAGGAACGAGGTCATGGCAACACCCACTAAGAGGTAAGAATGCCCCAAAAATGCGTGCAGAAAACACGCAGGTCAAGTAGATTGCCCTTTAATTTTAGTATGTGAACACTGGTTTCAAACATATATTAATTCAGCCAAAGAAAAGCGAATATCAATGAAAGTGTTACAAAATAAAGATCATAATTATACAAAGGTGGCTATATAAATCTTTAAATTGTTTGACTAGAAACCTTGTACAAACAATCAGGTAAAGAAACAAGGTTTGGGAGAAATCTGCAGTACACAAATTTAGCGTGATGCATGCCTCAGCAGCAACCAGTTCCACCCACATGACATACCTGGCATTACTAAATAGCCCAAGTGTAAAATGTGAAACAAAGGCTTTACATTAAAATACACTCTAACCGCCGCTCTTTAGTGAACTCTGCTTGTATTAACAATTTTGACAATCTCTGAACATTAACAAATTTAAATAACCTCTATAACAATTTAGACAAACTCTGGACACCATACCAATCTAAATAAATTCTATGTATCGCATAATTTAAATAGAGTCTAAATATTTAACAATTTGCGTAAACTCTGAATATTGAACAACAAGAATAAAACAACGTACACTTAATCTAAGCCAAAATACAGAACGTAAAAAATTAAACTACTCCAATAGAAATATATTGTGGCGTGTATGTGTGGACATTGTCCCGTCGGACACATTATTGCTTTGTAACGACGACATTGTTGAAGTAATTCTTTTCGGCTGGGGTTTTGAATTTCGTCTGACGTGATATCTCTCCCCACCTCCCGGCCAGAGGTGGAGAGAGGAAGGGGGGAAGCAGCGTTACTGGTTTCTTTGTCTAGATAGCGTGGCGTCAGTCGATGGGAATCTCTTCAGGGCGAGTGTTGAGTGTGGAAGCGTGCGTCGATCGTGTGAGTGTGGGCATCTCCCTCCAATTTCTATTCCCTTAATCTTTTGTGAACGATGTAGCGACTCCAAGTTTAATATTCAATAAACCACAGGTAATGTGCTAATGTGAAAACCCGTGAATGTTTGTGATAATTATCCCACGCCTGCTCTGAAATGTGCATTTAAGATCCTGGTCCTCTCGTTGTCTCTGAAGCTATGCCTTCCAATGTTTATGCTGCGGTATCTAAAATTTAACATCTAGCTGCAAACCTTTTGGCCTTACCCCGATATATAACAATATGACGCGTTTACGTTTACCAATACCCATTTTCCTATATTCGGTAATCACAAAATGCAACGCAAACTCAAGTAAAGGCCACAGAGAAAACCCTTGGTTGAAAAATACAATAGGATTACGCCATTATAGGAAACTTACCCGAAATCATACACTTCAGCGGTAGAGAAAGAAGACCATACTGAGGTGAACCCAACCTGAACACCGACAGTGGTGCGGTGAAGCTAAGAATACAGCAAAATTACACCACACCGCTCACGAGAAACTTACTTTTTAAAACCTTTAAAACAAAATTTTAAATCCTAAATAGAAAAAATAAAAAATTATTTTGTTATTAATTAATTACTATTAATTAATTACTAATTACAGACTTACTAACTCTGTACTCAATCGGCACAATCTGACAGAGTGTACGGTGTGGTTTATGTTTGATTACAGAATATACACTACAGTACAGACAAGTATGGTTCAGCATACAGTGTAACAGCGTGTGTCTAACGTCAGCACGTACTGGGAAACGGAGTCTATAAAGGAGCGCCAGCGGCAGTTTACTGCACATTTCGGTATCAGGAAACAGTCTGCAAAGTCATCCATTCAATATCTCATAATTAAACTCACTACGTAATTTTAGTACTAAAAATGTATGCAACGTTAGAAGATATTAAACATGAATTATTTTTCATGTGTGCAATCAGTACTTGCATATGGTATTATCTTATGGGAATATTCTGTAGATCTAATATCTACTCTGTTTACTAGACAAAAGAAAATAATAATGTTTATTTTAAATATGTCTGCACACTACAAACTTCACTTTAAGCAAAATAATATTGTCACTTTACCCTGTTTGTACATCTAAGAGACAGCGTGCTTTATAAACAATAATATTCAACACTATTCATTTCCACACTACTACAGTGCGGTCATTTTAAGGAAGAGCACAGACTGCTATATACGTAGCACGCAAACTGCAGTGACCTCAGTATTTTTCCGATGCGCAACTGGCGGCGTATGGCGTATTCAAGGTTATTTTTATCAGCTGTGCATCAGTCTCTGCTTTGTGTTCGTGCTGTTCACAGAGTTGTGCACTGTGCATTTCAAAGTGAACGTTTATTCAACAAATCTGTGTTGTGTGTGATTTGCTTAAGAGTGTTAATGTCTTGTTACTAGACCACTGCAATGCCTGCCGACAAATTCACGCTTGAACAACGAATTTTTATGTACGATACATACGTAAAAACCAAATCATGTAGCCAGATATGTAGACAATTTCAGGAGAAATTTCCTGGTATTCATTTCCAGGTAGAGAAACTGTTAGACGTCTGGTTAATAAGTTTAGGACAACGGGATCGCTAAACGCTAAACCTAAGAAGCGAAAACCAGATGTTCTAACGGAGGAAAAAAATGACAAAATTGGTGCATCTATTTTTGGGGACCTATAAAATTAAAGTTTATAGGAATAATCCCCACACCACAGACAAACTTAGGACGACATAAAAACAGACATTATGAACATTACACAGAGGAAGTTATACGTGTGAATGGAAATTTCATCAGAAGATGCCAGGAATGTCTTCACCCAGATGGATATCGTTTCCAACACTTATAACAAGGTTGGTACTCATTATAGTGCATGCTACTATCATTCATAAGTAACGCGGGAGTTACTGAACGAAAACCCCCCAAGGCAACAGACAATTGCGGAGCACGCACACGCGCGATCCATGGCCTCACAATAAAACGACCACATTGTAGAAGTATTAATGAAATTCATTTACAAGCAGGTAGAGTACCAAAAAGATAAACTCAATTTTGCACACTGGTATCCACACGTATAACTGAATTATTAATGAAATAACTAACAGACACCCATCTAGATTCAAGAATGTTAAGAGGTTTTTAATCGATCCGTGATTTTATGCTACACAAGAGTTCAATGAGTGCTTTAGTCACAGTTTGTAAACAGTATATATGATCCTGTTACATTTACAGTGCACTGCAAATTTAATAATATGTATCTGACGAAGCCATGAAATTGTACATAATTTCCAAACAGCGAATAAAGAATATGAAGAACGGGAACATTGTTGGATATCTATGAAGGAATGCAGTCTTTGCAGGCGGTTTCCGGACTCCAGGATAGGATAGGATTGACTACGAAGAGGACTCATCACCGAACCAGAGTTGATATTGTACCTACGCCTCACAAGGGGACGTCCCAGGAGGAAGGATGAGGCGAGAGGAGACACCGGGCGGCTGGATCCAGGAGCGACAGCACCGTAATGACAGGTTCACTAAGTTTCCAGATAGACACCCCGGCAGAAGGACAGGCCCCCCACATAGAAAGAGTCCAATGCCCCTCAAGGAGATTCGGATACCCTAGCAGGATACCCAGTCGAGGGACGGAGAGTCACATAAAGCATTGTTTTCCTCGGCTATGCAGCACCGGAACACTATCGCCGACTTCACACCCTGGAAGGGACTAACGGGTTGAAAGATGAATGAAATGAAGAATGCACGAAATGAAGGAGCAGGAAATTCGTGGGATGAAAGACACCACTCCAGCCTGACGACCCGGGAAAACCCCCGAAAAAAACCCCATGGGTCAGAGTGGGCGGTCACAGTGGGATCGATCTCGGGTCTCCAGGATGCGGACCACAGACGTTGCGCCTAAACCATCGCGCTCGATTCCGGATTACAAATTGTACAGTAAACTGCCGCTGGTTCTCGTTAATGAACTCCTATTTCCACCACTTGCGAACTTTACTGTATACTAAACCACACTCAGATGTACTGTACTGTTCTGTATTCATACACAAACTTCGCTGTACTCTGTAACAAGACTGATTTACAGCAAGAACACAAGACCTTGTGCTCACAATTGTAACACATAAGAAAACAAACGCCCATACGATAGCATAAAATGACGGACTCAGGCTTGCGCACGTGTAGAAAGACGGTGGCGCTAATTCTCACAATTTCATGGTGTCAGAGCATTTCAGAAAACACTGGACAAACATAATATAATAAATAAATAGAAACTGAAGTTTATATATGCCTTACAAAATAAGTTAATAACTGTAAGTTAAAGACTGTAAAACTTAATTTGGTCCTTTACGAAGATGAATACAACCTAAAATCCTTCACACACAAATGCATATAGGTAGCAAATTTTATTAAATTACGACCATTACTTTGATTTATGTAAGGGAAAATCTGGGACCTGGAGCAAGTGAGGCACCCTGTATTGTCAGTAAGAGTTCTGAAGTTTCATCTGTCAATAGCATCCGGCCTTGTTATGCCATCACTTGGGAAAGATGCCTATTCTATTTTCAGGTTAAAACATTGGCCTTTGACATGGTTTTGAATGTTACTGGTTTATTGTAGACAATAAATGCGAATGTACGGAACTCACAGAGGGGCCATTGGGACGAAGATTCATAACAGTGCTAGGGAGCATGTCAGAACAGGTGACATAAACTGTTTCAAAGCATCAAATGCGTATGGTATCGCCTAATGCGTGGGGTTGTTTGTAATCATTTTTGAAGTCTTGGTTCACCAAATCCTGCTTCAATAAACTTAATGTATCAATAGGTACATTTAATAAATATGCGTTTGTCACCTTACTCTGACTATTAAGGGAAAATGCTAGGCAAAGCTGTGTTTAAACACAATAGTTTATGTTTTCTGTCTTTTTAAACTAAGTGACATCTTCTAAATAACCTTGAGAAGTTTATATTTCAGTGTGAAACACAAGTAAATCGTCGGCACCTCAAAGTTCCATTCGAACATAAGGTTATGCATCTTCTCCCGATTTATTCTACGTATTTTCTGCATAAACATGTTATTTAAAATACTGAATGTGCTGAAACCTCTTATTAAATTTTAAAGATTCCTGTTTAGTTTCTTTTCCGTTTATTATTAAGGTAGAGGGGCTATTTAAAAAACCCTCTATCCAGATTCCACGTTTTAAGGACCCTGCATGAAGAAAGCATATTAAAATGGACAGAAGAATGAGAGACCGGAACAAATTAGATCCTAATCTGTGAAGAAGAAGAAAGGACTACTGAACATGAGAGACGGTGTCTGATCTGGCTAAAATATCAAATAAATTTCTCAAGAGTTCCTTAAAATAAACCTTGCAGTAACCCATGGATATACCAGTTCATATGCTACCTCGTACTTTGATGTGAAATGTAGAGCACTTAGACTCTTCAAAGCAGGACGGAAAGCGTACCTGCAAAATTTAAATTCATGCAGAACTTTAATTCAGAGGATTTTTTTATTGAATCGTCTTATGTTTAATTTAGAAGCCCTAAATATTTATATATTTCATCAATAAGGTCTCCAGTAGTCTGCATAAGACGATTCAATAAAAAATCCTCGTCCTGCACGCATGACGCTCGACGTATATGGAAGACACTTCGAGAGAGAGAAGTCGTTGTCTGGGCTAAACTTCCTCAGAAAGGACTCGGCGTCGATCTAATCGGCGATGCCACAGAGAGAATGAAAAACTTGCACATGTCCTGGGATTGTAACCCCATGGAAAAGTAATACGCAATTTTCGTCATCACAAAATTCGTTCTGATTGCCGATGAACAAACAACTATAAAATCTTCAAAGAAGTCTACGAACTGGAGACTAACGGTAGCGCAACAAACCCAATTGACGTGATTGCAATTCCAGAAGCCAACAAAATACGAATTTATCATTGACCCTTCCTTAGGTTTGTAAAGCTTAAAGGACAATCAGAGGACGTTGACAAGCAGAAATGGGGTATGGTGTCAGTAATATCGAAGTGACATCGGCTTGATGGTCGGAGCTAGGATCACAATACCTCTACACTTTTTTTTAACACCTGAAAGAAGTTTAGATTGAAAAAGGACAAAACAAAATAGCCCTCCTCTGTGTTTGGGGGGGTGGTAGCTATCTGCCTCACATCAAGAATTTCCGATTTCGAATCTCGGTTAGGGTGAGTTACCCGGATAAGGCTTTTTCCGGGATTTTCCCTTAACCTGAAAATACGAATGTGGGGTAAGTTTTAGCTCTATGGTCCCCAGCTCATTTAAGCAGTCACTTCGCCCATTTCATTTCATCTTCCGGTAAAACCTAACCGGTTAAAGTACGCTAAGATTAAAACAAGAAGTTATATCTGTAATAAGAGGATTAATTGCCTTTCTTTGAAATCATTTGTATAATAATAATTTTAACATTTTTATGGTTTATATTACATTGCTGCTGGTAATCAAACTGAAAAAGGAATTTGTGCACTCTTTGTTATTCCTGCTACAATAACTAAAAATGAAATAATTATTATTTCATTTTTAGTTATTGTACAATCTAAATAAAAAATATAATTCCATCTCCCAAAATTCACTATCCAAGAAATTGCTATTAATAAAGTATATTATATGAAATGCTATGAATCACGTTTAACAGTCTATTACATCTACTTTTCCTGTTGACCAGAATATAAAATGAAAAAATTTGGAACTGTCTACATTGCACTGTTATCCTTTATAGCAATGTTTCAATTTTATTAATGTTTTGCGGTAGAGAATTCGTTTATAATGTGTCTGTTTTACTCTGCCCGTAAAGGATGGCAGCAGGTAAATACGTAGAGCTGTTATTGTTTCAGTAAACAAACAAATAAGTAAACACATAAGAAATAACCAGAATAAATGACGTGGTAAGAAAAGGACTGAGTCATTGCAAGCAAGGGGATCTAGGGAATTTTGTGAGCTGTATTCTTTATATATTGATGCTTTGTCTAACTTTTGGTTTACTCTGTTTACCCTTGCTGTCTCCTACCTGGAAATGTAAATGAATTCTCCAACGCTTCTCCCCAGGTATCGTCTGAACATTCTAAACTAATTGAGAACAAGAGAGGTTCCACAACACAGTCTATTTCTTAGAACAGCAGTAAACCAAAGGTTCCCATAACTTCATTTCATTTCCCTTTCCTAGAAATAAGCCTTATACAGACCTCTTTCCCATTTCCATCCCTAACAACACAATCACATAAATCATAAAAGAGATTTCGCGGACGATGAAAAGCTCTTTGGATCAGCACAGCATTCTGTATTCTGCCTACAGAATGCCAAATCTAATTAAATTCTGCTAACAAAATAATATAATACTTTAAGGGATTGTTGATTTTAAAGGAAACTTAATTTCCTAGAAAGACATCTTCTTAGTAAGCTTTAATTTGTTGAAAAGCAAATTAAATTACTGAAAGCCACGCCTTCAGACTTTTTTTTTAATTGTTTCACTTTTACAGCACCCTTTAACTTCTATGATCATATCGGAGGTCTTGACTTGAGAAGCAACTCATAGTGCTTTTACTCGTTGAACTATAAATTTCCTTAAACTTGGCTTTTTAACTTAATTTTTACTATTCACATATTGGCTCGAAACTGAAATTTCTGATTTCTGTAAATTTCAACTAATTTAACTGGAGTTCTTATCAGGTTTCTCAAAATAGTTATATCAGACAATGAACTTTGATAGTGCTTGTATCAAACTTTCTAAGAAAATGGAGTTTCATGTGATGAAAGTTTGGAAAACTTAAAATTTTAAGTTCCCGAGGTCACAGGTTCAAACCCCACGGAAGGCGATGGCTTTTTTTCGTCCGTATAAACCACTAGCATGGCTTTCTTCGGAAGGGGAGTAAAACTGGTGGTCCCGAGTCGTAGATTTACGGCACGTAAAAGAACCTCAAGTCCGATAAAGAGGCCTATGAGCAAAATTTCTGAGTTTTCACTCCCAATATAGAAGTGGACGCTAAGAAACATAGCGTTCATAAATAAAACTCAAATTTTATTTTTTTGTAAAATTTAAAATTTTCTCCATTATTCCTGAAATACATTTCTTTACAATGTAATGGTGAAATTATTTTTATTTTACTCCACGCAACTACTACACATTTGTACTAATAAACGAGAAAAATACCTCGCTCTCTACTATCATTTTTATAATGTTGAGTTCACAGTTATTATGGGAAGCTCAACTTTGACGCTTATTGTCTGCCCAATGGTATGGTATCCTAAGTGCGAAGTAAAGGTTTACTATGAAGGAATATTCGGACAATGGCACTGGGGATTAATTGATCTGCATCATTTTCTTTTTGGTTTCCCAATACAAAGTCTGTAAGTTATCACTTTTAAGGCCTTTGCATTTGGCGAAATGCTGTTTGTTCAGGATGATATCTTCTACACAGAGAGTGCACTTGCGTGTAGGCATCGTATCTTGTAGAGGTGTTCTGCGAGTCAATCGTGGCCAGTTGCCATTCTAAATAAGGCCACTGCAGTTTTCCTTGGCATTTTTGGTATATCAACTTTATCTTTAATATTCTTATAATCTTTATCTTTTAATTTATCTTCTTCATCAAGTGTCAGGCAAATGTTACAAAGAAAAGTCAGTAGTATGTTACTATATTACAATATAGCTTTAAACTTTCGTAACAAACATTTACTGACATTTTGAATATAATTCATAAATAAATCTAAAACTTTGATTTGACTTAGTACATTTCCCGTTTTCACTTAACTATAACAGTAAAGTCTAAAAATCTAACACTTGCTTTCTGTACCACACTTTAAATTGACTCTGTGCAAATTTGATACTCGTGACATACTTATAAACTTATGCCTCCTACTAATACACGTAGGAGAACATGAAGAGAACTTTGAGTATAATTACCAAATGGATGAGCAAGAATTTAGATTAGTTTGAAATGTGGAATTTTGTCTACCCTCGCTATACGATATAAGACGTGCATTAACGTTAACTCCGTGCTTGTCTCGGCGGGTGTCGAAGTATGTCTGCCGGCTGTCTTGCTTGCCCCGGGAAGTGCCTGCCGTCCTCTTCATGCGTAGAATTTGGCGCTGCTGTCGAGTGACGGCATCGGTGCAGTAGACATTCAGCACACTTCTCCAGCGGGCTAACCCCCAACTCTTAAAGAGAGAGTGTTTACGAATTTTCCATGCCGAGTGTCATATGAAATGTTCTAATTTGTAACCGCCGACTGACGATGAAGGGAGTAGAAAGTGGTACAACAACCAAATATTAAATTTTGTGTAAAATTAAAACTTTTTCTAGAAAAAAAAGAATTCAGTATCTAAGGCTTTTGATTGTCTAAAAATCAATCATGTATTACTTTTGAAAACCCTAAATGAAAAATTATACTTGTTAGCAAGAAAAGGCTCTTTAGATATCTTCATGAACACTAAAAAAACCCATTTAAAATCTGAAAGACATTAAACGAAAAATTGCATCATGGGAAGAATTTTAAAGTGTCAAAAAAGGTAACCAAGAAATAAAATATGAGAAAATGACATTTTAAATGTTCACGGACTATTTGCACACACCTACGCATTTCCATTTTAGCATCGCGTTTTGCCATTAAAACAGGGAAGAAAACCCGCAATTGAATCCTGATTCTTCAATACTTTGAGATTGTTTTAGATGAACATTTTAAAATAGTAAATTCTTTCCTTCAAATTCAATATCGAGTACCGTTAAGGAACAACCTCCTCACTCCATTCGGAAATCGAAATTGGGACATCTGGATTGAAAAGTCATAAAACACTGACCCCTCGATCCTGATAATATTATCTCATATTTGTGTATAATGAATGTTTTGTTGTATCAATGAGTAGCTAGGACCAAATTTCAGTAGACAAACCAATTATAATTTTTTTCTTACTAATTAACCAAAGAAATGAATATTAAATGGAATTATATGAATGTGTAATGAGTAGGGAGTGTTATATGAGCGTAATACATAAGATACTTTGGATCTAGGGTAAGAAAAAAACAAAAAACAACAACATGTGTTTTCGGTGAAATCTCACTGTCGAATTGTTTGGTAGAATGCCTTAATTCCTTTATCTTAGGCACCTAAGCGGTGATGAAGAGAAAAGCTATGTAAATTAATATCATTTGAGAGTATACTTTTAAATATATTTGCATCTTCAACATTTTTTCCCAGCTGGTTTCTCTTTCCTTTCCCCTGCATTAAGATTATGTATTATCGTGCCTTATTTGCTAACTGCTCATCTCAGAGTTTCAAGCTCTTTATCAACTTGTTGTGAAATAAAGATTTTAACTTCTGAAATATTCTTTCCTCTTTCTTATTTGACGTGCAGCTTATCTTGCCCGCTTATCACGACTGCTATTTTACCCACTTTCGCTTCCTACGCATCTCTCTTCCCACTCGGAACCCTTGACAGATGAAGTTCGAGTTCCTTTTAAATGTCTGCAATGAAGCTGCTTTAACTTAACCTTTTTACGGTGACCTTTCAAACCACTTAATTTAATTTAATTGCGGTTGATACACACTCCAGTCCCAAAATACTCTTGTACCGGTTTTTGACCTTGTCGTATAAGCAATAACAAGAGTTTTTCTTGTCTCTTTTCGTTTTAGAATTATGTAACAAAATAGGAAGCTTTGAAAACCTTTAGAAGTTCGCTGAGCAACAGGCACAGGTTAAACATTGAATTATTGCGCTCAGGACCAGTAACAGCTTTCACGTTTTTGGAGATGTGATGGTGTTGATTATTATTATTATTTTTATTATTATTATTATTATCATCATCATTATGATGACATATTTTCCGTGGTATCGTTAATAAATTATATTTTTCTAATCTGTGCACTCTTATAAATTGGAATTTCCTCATTAATTTGATATGCGTTTTATAATTGTAAACACAATACTTGAATTCTATTTTTTTAATTATTCTACAGCTAGATTCTTTGGCGTACACAGTTACATCTTTTAGGATAAATTTTGCTATGTAAATTGGCACCTTTGCTAAATGTAGCAGATTCTACACGTGCAAGCTAAATGGTTTCCTTCTTCGTAAATATGTGCGAGTCTTTTTCTCTATGTTTACTTTGGACAGCTTTTTCTGTGAATGATAAAAAAATAGATTAATGTTGATGTGAATCTAATTTGGTTTTAACAAGATGGGAGTTATGCTTTTTAAAAAGTGAATTGCTAAGGTATTTTAATAAAATTGCATAATTAATTAAAAACCTACCTCCTTAATAAACCAAATTATTATATGAAACATATCAATGAACACTGAAGGTATTCATCTACATAGGTACTGTAAAATTTCAATCCAATGTCTTAAACAGTTTTTCATATAAATGGGTCATGAAGCCAGTGGAATGGAGGATAACGCTTTTAGTCTCCCCTTAAAATATTTATACGCCTATTTTATTGGTCCAAATTCAAATCCTAGGTGGATTAAGGTGACTGGTGGAAGTTTTAATTCGACAATTTCCTTCTGCTCAGCACTTCATGGGGTGCGATCGGCGTTTTCAGAGACTATTACTGTAACAACGATGAAATTACACGATTTAAGTTTTGCTGCCATTCCCCTCGAAGAATTCCACTTACATCGATCTCGGCGCCTCTGCCACTTTTGGAATCTCCTCTGGAAGAGACGTTCTTGAAGCTTGTCAAGAGAACGCATCTTAACTCGGTCCCATTATTTTCGTGAGTAAAATGTCAACAACCCACCTCAGTCCCGTAGCATATACTGTCAACAAGCCAACTCATCTCTTAGTATATACTGTCAACAAGTCAACTCAGTCCCCTAGCATATACTGTCAGTAAGTCAACTCAGTCCCTTAGCATACACTGTCAACAAGCCAACTCAGTCCCTTAGCGTATATTGTCAACAACCCAACTCATTCTTGTAGCATACACTGTCAGCACGCCGACTCAGTCCCTTAGCGTATATTGTCAACAACCCAACTCATTCTTGTAGCATACACTTTCAGCACGCCGACTCAGTCCCTTAGCGTATATTGTCAACAATCTAACTCATTCTTGTAGCATACACTGTCAGCACGCCGACTCAGTCCCTTAGCGTATATTGTCAATAACCTAACTCATTCTTGTAGCATACACTGTCAGCAAGCCGACTCAGTCCCTTAGCGTATATTGTCAACAACCTAACTCATTCTTGTAGCATACACTGTCAGCACGCCGACTCAGTCCCTTAGCGTATATTGTCAATAACCTAACTCATTCTTGTAGCATACACTGTCAGCAAGCCGACTCAGTCCCTTAGCGTATATTGTCAATAACCTAACTCATTCTTGTAGCATACACTGTCAGCAAGCCGACTCAGTCCCTTAGCGTATATTGTCAACAATCTAACTCATTCTTGTAGCATACACTGTCAGCAAGCCGACTCAGTCCCTTAGCGTATATTGTCAACAACCTAACTCATGATACATATACATTACTTTCTCTACCCTCTATCGTTTATTAGTGGATGTACAACTAGTCTTACTAATGTTTATATCTACTTAATTTTACTTCAAATAAGCTTTTGCAGAAATAGCTACATTACACATTTTGTTACAGATACAAAGAGAACAGCGATAGTCAAATGTTTTAAAAACTGGACGCTATATGCTGGCCTTAAAATTCCATACTGTTTCCATGCAATCGCGAGAAACAACTGAATTTTGACAGGACTTTAAGACAATGACCAAATAATGAACAGTTCGAACTATTAATAACGGATATCCCAGGAATGGTTTATGCTACAAAAATGTTACTTGAAATAAATTATGTGGTTTAAAGAGATTTACATTTCTTGAGTGTACGTTTTCGTCTATCGCTTAGCGTTTACCAGTTATACAAGATTATATAAAATTCCTTCCGAATGAAGAGGATTTCAAAGGCTATTCCCAGAAAATTCAGATGCACATTTCATTTGTCTTTAATGTAGGGTATTTTAATCAAAATCGTTAAGACCATTTTTAGAGAATAAAATATTTCAAAAAAGTTTTATGTAAACGTTAGTTTGGGGTAGGGGATTTTCTTGAAAATCTTCATGTTTCATCTTTGGAAGGTGCCGAGCTTAAATAACAAGTTTGGTGTTGATCCGACTTTTCGTTTTTGAGTTTTTCAGATACCTCATGCACACACGTACACACAGACGCACACACGGACATTTTTCTAATCTTTTTTGTATTAAGGGGGCCTTCAAACATATATTTATGGTGAATTATGAATATGGAATGCCACTTAAAAGCTTTCTCCGAATCACTGCTTAATTGCTGTACGTTTTACATAGATTTTGGTTGCAGTACTAGATGTTGGTTCTCTGCTCCACGTGGTTACAACACACATCTCAATGAAGATAAAGCTATAGAATATCGTATTTCATAAAGAGGGTTACGAGTCATTACAGCACGCGTGTGTTAATTACCTCATCCTCTCGCTCACTAGGGTTACAGTTTCGGAATTTAATTATCGCACCTCGCAAATTCCTGAGACCATCCCTGTATTTCTTTCATACTTTCCTTCATAATCCAATATGAACTGTCCGGATGAAGGACATTTTTATTAATAAAAGTCTAGTAGCAGCAACCTAACTATTTTTATTTTATCCTTTCAAGTCCAACGAGATAAATAATTTCTTTTATCAATTCCGCGAAACAAATTTCAGATTCAGTAAACTTCTGCTTTGTTACTTCTCTATAGCACTAGTTTGATGCAAATACTGAGTGGCTTCAGTTAGAAACCTGTAACTCTGACTGATGCCTCCTAATATAGAGCGTTCGTGTTATAGACCTGCCAGAATCGCGTGTATGCATGCTCCACGCACTATCTATTACACCAGGGATTTTCCATTCTAAAACTCCCGCGTTATATACTTATGCACTATAATGAGTGAATACTAACTTATTATAAGTGATGTTGAAAGTGGTGCCTATCTGCGATCCGAGCTGGGCCATAAAACGATAGCTCTGTAGCTGAAAAAGCTTTAGAGATCTAAATGTAAAGTTATAATTGCATAATATATACAGGACGCGGAAAAACAATGCGCAGAAAGTTGTAGAATGGTGTGACATTACGTTACTTTGCAAAACCGGCGCCTACCACCAGATGTGATAACGCCACGGCACATTATCATTTATGTTAGGGATGTCATTGAAAGAGTTATAGTTTGCGGGGAGCTAGAAGGTTTCTGAAGGGTGACTCTTATAGACGTGTATAAGATGGTTCTTAATTTATATAATGTTAAACTACATTATAAAGAGAGCGAGAGAGAGAGAACTAGACAACTTCTAAGGTTACCTGGTAGGACGGAGGTCAGGGAACCATGCCGCGTTGTCTTGGAGACCGGAACAAAGTTACAAGTTAACGGAATAAGTTTAAAGAGACAAGTGTCGCAGAGTCCGACTAAGCGTGTGATGGAGCAGAGCGCGAGCTCTATTTAAATCCAGCAGGACATGCTGATCTTGTGTTTCACCCAGCACTGACGTAAGCGGTGTCATCATTTCCCTAAAAAGCATAAGATTAACCCCTGCTTACATAAGCATCCGGGAAATGACTCACAAAAATTGTAAAGCCAATTTCATATATTCACTTAAATGTTGTCCTGAGAATCTCGAACCTTATGAAGTCATGTATTTCTCAATTTCACAAAAATACGTAATATAACCGCCATAATAGGAAGGAACTACCAAGTTAAGCACTCTGAGATTAGGTGCATGGGGTCGCAGATGCAGTGTAGCAACAGGTGCGCTGCATGAACATAACTGAAATCTTACTTTATGAAACATCTTTATTCGTCAGTAACTCACAGAATAAGTGTGTACGCACTGTCTCAACTAATGAGTGGTGGTACACTATGAGAAACTAACCATTACATGCGCCTACTGTATTGATCAATTGAGTTGCTTGTGCTGAACTAGCATTGAGCATCAGACGCACCTAGAGACAGTGACTAATATTGTATAAGAGTCCGTTTTATTTACATCTGACACGCCACAAGCAACTTTCACAATTGTAGACTCTAGCATAATGGATTTAATGTTCATACATGTAACGCAGTAAAAAAGCTTCTGTGACCCCTTGTTCCTATCCTCTAAATTATTCACGTACTGCCTTTCTACTCTACAAATTTTCTCACATTGTTTTTCCACACCCAGTAGATCTGTGTGTGTGTGTGTGTGTGTGTTATATGCAGAGAATATTGATAACTAATTATTGTAATTTCCTATATGACTGAACCAGTCACTCTATGTGTAAATGCTTTTTCCAAAGCTTCTGATTTTTTCTAAAATAATAAAAACGATAACGAACAAGGAGTTAGTAATATATTTTGTATCCAATTCACTTTTTTCAAAGTTTCAATAGGTTTCAGCACCGGTGTATCCATCTCTGATGCAGTAGAACACCTAGTAAGAATATTATGGTTAGTTTTGAGAATCAAGACAATTCGTACATTACCAAAACTTAGCAAATGCTTTAAAAGAAAGTGACTATCTACAATTATTTACCTTCTTTAACCCTTCATGGCTAGGAGAGGTCTCCTTTTCCGTTATCATATTTCATTCCTTCCTTTATTAGGTTTTCTTACATCTTTGTAACCAGTGGGTTTGTCCAAGTTGTAATTTATTACAACTCTTCCACAAATATGATTCTACAGTATCATTCAAAAAGGGTAAAACATTTATAGGCAAGCTACCAGTTTGAAGCAGTTTATTACTGATGGCAGAATAGTAGAGCTGGGAAGGTATCTAATTTTAATTGCTTTAGTTACATCTTTATATTTGAAAAGCTTGGACATAAGTAACAAATTAAAAAATGTACTAAGATCTGTGCCAGCTTAGATAAATTTAAAAGGCAAAACAGGAAAAGATATTCAGTATTAATGCTATAAGGTTATTATCCTTCCAACATTCCTATATGGAAGACAGGCTCAAATATTCCATCTGGAAGTGACTCTCGTACTTAATGAAAATCCATCTTATCTGAGATACATTTGGTACGTAGCTTTGAATTCAATTATCAACTAATTTGTTTGAAAGATTTCCAGCGTGCATTTTCTCCTAAACCACTTGATAGAGATTGATGAAATTTTTGACAATCCTTCAGAGCATGCAGAAGTATGGAACTGTGCGTTGTGTCTGCTTAAGAAAATAGGTTCAAAACTTGTTTTTAGCTTCATAAAAGTCAATATTTTATTTATACCTTAACCATTAAATATTCATAAAGCCAGTCCAAACTGTAACATAGTGAATCTTTTAAGCTAGGAAAATGTCATCTTTGATTTTGAGCGAGAGATTTTATTTCTCTGTAATGTAAGATTATTTACATACATTCAAACATTTTTACTACACCTTAATGATACTTGGCAACCGTATCAGCACATCGATTATATAAATTATGAGAATCCTATAATGAACGTAGAGGTTAGAAATTTAATTAGGGCAGACTTAGCTGAACAAATAATAGGAAAAAAAATTGAGCTGATTCAGCACTTGGAAGCAATGAATGAAACTCCTATATCTAAGAAAGCTTTTTGTTACAAACATAAAGGAAAAGGTATGGCGAGCGAGTAGACTTCACTATAAAGCGAAGAAGAAGAAGAAGAAGAAGAAGAAAACGAAGTGGAAGAAAATGATAATTCTTCAGTATGCTCTGTTGAAAGATCAGTAGCAGCCCCCCTGGTGGTAAAAGGAGTATACACAAAGTACCGCTGTGGAAAATACAAGAGTACAAATTTACTTTTAACAAAAATTATCCAGTTAGTTTTGTTGTTAAAATATTGCAGCTGGTAGTCATTTTTGGGCACTCTGTTATAGTTGCGTCTACAAGCAACATTTCTTGCCTAATTAGAGAACTTAAATATATCATAGCCTTTACCTTAAAATTTATTTCATCTGTTGCATATCTCCAAAATGCTTTTAAAATATATTTAGAAGCCAGACATCCGACGTGGCAGATGTGGATTTTTTTAATTTTGAACGATACCTCTACATTCAGCTCTAATCTTTGCTGCAATCTTACAAATTTTGAAGACGTAATATGAAGTCGGATATTTCTTTAGATGTATCTAAACGTACTCAATACTAAATTTCGACATTTCGAAACATAAAATAAACTTTTTAAAAATTGTAATGGAAAACATTTTCCAACATTGTAGAATCTGAATATAATTACAGTTTTGCCTTTCCGGCCATTTAAAAGTCCAAATGCGACGTTTCAATGGATCTGAACAGGCATGTACAAATAGCGCGTGAAATTTTAAAACTTGATTTACTCTAATATTGTTTTCTTACATTTTTACCACTTTAAAATGTTCCCTATGATGACATTTTTCTTCAGGTTATTTAAAATTTCAATAAATGTTCTTTGTAGGAGGATGCAGAGATTTAAAGAGCCTTTTCTTAATATTAAGTAGATATAGTTTTGGATTTAGGGTTCAATATTTTGGTACACGATTATTAGAACAATAAAACAATAGTTTTTTCAGCAAAAAGTTTTATTGTTACACAAACTTTAATCCTTGGTTGTAAACATTATATTAGAGGAATAATACGCAAAATTTAAAATTTTCAAGTGTGGAGCATTTCACATGGACTCTATTGTTTTTCAAAACGAACTTTTTGGGGGAGTTAGGTAGATAATAACCGAGAGAGATGGCTCCGTGGAAACGTCGGGAGGTTCCAGGTTCGATTCCACTATGACCATGTTTTTTTTTTCGTGGTTTCCCCAAGTGGAAAACTGGGGTGGTTCGCCTTATACCACGAATTTCCTGTCCCCAAATTTTTTTCAGGTTTGTAGGACCAGGAGACAGCGGTCGGTGAGTTACGACAGGGCGGTGAAATCTGCGCTCTGAAAAGATTTCTCCCTATCACTTGCTTAAGACTGCTGGACCCACCTTCCTGAGAACTACCTTGATTGCCACGAAACCCCGGGTTGGAGTGACTTAGGAAGAGCTAGCCGGATTGGTACCACGTTGCAATCTTTGGTCCTTGCTAGCGCACATCGTCGTTCGGACTGGCCACCCTTCGGATCTCCCCTTCATCCCTTCCTCACAGAGGTCACGTTAGAAGCAAAAAGGGGCCACTATGGCCTACTTGCGGTGCTGTGTTCCAGTACTTGGGGCTCCTTCATCTGTCGACTCCTAACTCCTAGGTACACAATACTGAACGAATTTGTGATAAAAAATTGCACTAACTGGTTGAAATTTGTTGAAATTAGCAGTTTTAGTGCCGACATTTATAGTGATCCTCGGCTTTCGCGGCTTTCTTCTCCGGGCTTGTACGCCGTGGTCGAATAATGAAATTATTAAAACTTGACGTTGGCAGCATAAAAACCCGCATTGCCGAACATAAAATACGTCGCCTGGATCGCATAGACAAATCTGCCTTTGCAGAACATGCCCTCGTATTAGACAAACACGATGTTATGTTCGAAAAAACAGATGTACTTGCAAACACCAAACAGTACTACCCTAGAATGGTCAGAGAAACCATAAAAATATACAAACATCCCAATACTTTCAATAGAGAAGAAGGATTTAAGATAAATCAGGCTGGGATTCCTGCCTTACAGTGCCCTTGCATCGGCCAATACAACAGGGTAGTTCATAAACAACCCTCCCACCACTCCAATAGTATAAATTACCGTTCACCCGCCATTTGAACCTGTAGTCGTCAGCCGTTCTTGTCACTCTTCTCTTCTGAGGATATCCACAACAGTTGAGGACGAAACGTCAAGTTTTAATAATTTTATTGTTCGACCACGACCTACACACCTGGAAAAGATGTTATATGTTATGAAATTTTATAGTGTTTAGCCATTGTTTGGATCTCCTAAAAGACCACAATTTTCCGGTTAACGAAGGAAGAAGTCCTGCTTTAAATATTCAACGAAATGGAATTTGAATTTGTGGATATGAAGAATCCTTAGCAAGCTAAACCAACACTTTAAATACTTTGATGGTGGCTTGTGACCACGGCGATGGAAATATTCAGTAGCGAGTTATAATTGTTACAGAAATATTCGCGGTGATGAGCTTAGATGATTCAACTGTTATATACATAACAGATATTGCCTTCTGGATAGAATTCCAAATGGCTTGTGCAGGCTCTCCAACATTTACACAAAGTTTCGAAACCATACGTTCGGCCTCTTGCCAGGTTGTGGAAACACCGCCTTGTCATTTTGTTGTTGGCAAGCCCAACTTCTGATTCGCGCCGCTCTCGGCTTGTCCGACAATCTATTTATGAGCACTTCACAGGTAATCGTTTCCGCCCATATGTAGCCAAACTAACTGGAAATAGCTTCGGATGATCTCAACGGGTATTTTTGTAAGCATAATCAATTTTGTTCACTACTTTATACCCAGATCTCGTGCTTTAAGCGATATTTTCGTCAAAGCATAATAATAAATTTTGGAAGCCGGTAACTGCTATGGGTAGGATATTGTAACATGAGTTTTCAGGACGGCCTGTTTCTACTGTTTTAAATTCCAGCATTTTAATGATCTCTTCTCTTAGCAGTTACCATTACCAGAAAGATTAAGTTTTAGGACAACTTATGGAATAGATGAAATACACAACGTTTATCAAATAACCTTTTTCGTAGCATTATCTGCTTCTGCATGTTTTATGTTACCAAGCACTCATTGCTAAATTTGAAATAATTCTACGCATAAATGTATCATGAACAGCGTAACATAAATAGATGAATAACTTTTTATATAAATACTCAATGTGAATTTATCAAGGTGTAGAGGAAGTCTTGTGAATGTTTGCATCAGATTTTTAATGTTGACTTTCGCAAAACTTTCCAATACCAAATTCAGAGGGTATTTGGAAACAATGGGTGGATTTTTTCTAAGAAGGTGTAGATATAAATATAACGAATATATTAAATGTTAATTATCACAAATATGACTTTGTTTCGCAATATTCATATATGTGATGCAAATGTGGTGCATGTTATGTAGAGAAACTGAAGCTATGTTTTTCCTAATGCATTTGTATTGTAATCTGCCATTGGCTTTCAGGATGTTAGAAACATTGTAGGCATAGACCTCGACTGAAGAATGTAAATTGTGTGGCACAATTAATGGAACATTCCAGACGTGGTTTATTGCTTAAGGACATCGGCATTTAAATGTACAAGACTCATGACAAGGAACATCTGGTTAAGTAACGAAGATTTATTGGAAGTAATGGTACATTCCCGTACAATTATACGTGTAGATACTGCTTATCGTTTGTTATTCCAAGGCTTTAAATGCCTTCCTCTTCCGTAATCGGGAATAAATTAAGTATGCGGAATCCGGTGTTTTTACTTCCTTTACAGTTCTAGTAAGAAAGAGGGAGTACTGCATTGACCCAAAAATTCAGTCACCAGAAATACTACTGAGAGGCTCTACAAAAAAAAAAAAACCCGAATTTAATATCCATTTTAATACTTAATTCTTACACCTTTTTAGCATGCAAGTGGAAATATTTTACAGAAAACTTTCAACATTTAAAAGGGAAAGCTCTGAATTTTGAATTTTCTGCAAATAGTCTTTCGAAATTCTCTTAATTTTAAATTAATTTTACATAAATATGACAGGAGAGTGAGCTGTGCTTGCGTTATAATGTTAAATACGGAGGTGATTCCCTGTCTCTCCCCTCCCTCACTTTGCCTTTATCTGCATATCTCTACCTCTCCTTTTTACCTCCCTCTTTCTGCTTCTTCCTTTCTGTCTTTCAATCACCCTGTCCATCGCCTTCAAACCTTTTTCTCCTTTATGTGAAATTTACACATAGCAATGTGTTGTTTTGAAAACTAGCATTAAAACTGCTTTTCCTGGGGTGAAGTATAAGTAAAAGGCTTAACAGTACACACATTTGTGCCTCTTCCTTATGTTTGCAACTCAGTCGCAAGTACAGTATTTCTAGTATACCTACATTCATTCTATCGAAATTTTGTAAATAACAACCTTGTTGGAAACACTATGTTTTGTTAAGTAACATGTCCCCAAAACAAATTTATAATAAGCGATATACTTTGATTTTGCACCCAATTAGACCCTCCCCCATAAAGAGGGAGAGAGAGCCTATTTTCTAAACGGGAGCTAAGAAGTTTCAACACACACACACACAATATATATATATATATATATATATATATATATATATATATACAGAGTGGACCATTTAAGTTGAGACTGTACAATATCTCCAAAACTAAGCGTTGTAGAAAGAAATGTCTTTAATAAAAGTTGCTTTATATTATGAGGCAAAGTAAATGCCATTAGTCGTGTTTTGTTTGGAGGACGCTATGCTCGTCATTTTAGGACCAATTTAATTTTTTTAAATGGGAACCTACATTTTGTATGTTGTTTTCTCATTAGAGAATGGTTTATAAAAAGCTGTTTATTTTGTGATGAGGAATAAGGAAACAAAATAAAAAATGTTGGTTCCCAATTACGAAACGTAACTTGACCCTCAAATGACCATCCAGAATGGTCCAACCATTCATTGCTGTCTTCGTACACAGCCATTCAATTTTGGTTATTTACAGTGGTGTAAGAACAATTGCAAGGTGCTTTATACAAATGTTGTTTAGTTTTTTATGTAGAGTGAGCAACAACATAAAAAACGGTAGTTCCCATTTAAAAAATTCAATTGGCCCTAAAATGACCATCACAACGTCCTCCAAACAAAACACGACTAATGGCATTTACTTTCCCCGTTAATCAAGCAACTTTTATTCAAGGCATTTCTTTCTGCAGTCTTTGTACAGTCTCAACTTAAATGGTCCACCCAGTATAAACACACACCGTTATATTCGACTATTTACCCATAAATCAAAGTACCCTAAAATTGTGTTATGGTTTTATTATATGCATACAGTATATAACACTAATTATACTTAGTCCACTTAATATTTGAATCATTTAATTTGTATGCTTCAAACTGGTAAATAGCCATTCTTTTGTTTCCCATAACGCTACAAACAGTTTATCTAATGCGATTTATTTACTCATTTATTTTCAGAAAGAAGACATGCACATATGTACGTGCATTAATAAATTAATAAGGGTAACAAAGAAACTACAATGTTACATCTACAAGTTCAAAGTTGTGATGAATTGTTTTAATTAAGTGTATTGGCAGTTTAAAAGAAATTGCTTCTATTGCACAGAGGGTATAATTTACTAAGGTTTTACACAATTCCTTTGCTATTTTATTTGTGTAGTATTTAATTATTGTGCTCATATCTTAGGCTTTGGCTTTATACACAAATTCTGATGTTGGTAACTTCTTTAAGTTGAATTAAATAAGCAATGGTTTTTACCTTTAACATGAATCACAGCACTCGTTCATCCAGACCACTGGGGTGAGAAGCCAGAAAGCTAACCATTCGACTGTAGGGGATGATTTGAAAAATAACCCTAGTCTACTCCGATAGACCTCAAGCATAATTGGGATATTATAATCTGTGTATTTTGTTACTAATGATCAGGCATAGGAATTCTTAAGCAGTTGGCTTCATTCTCAAATCATTATCACTACAATGAATGCAGACAACAGCGACAGGCAGGTAATAATCGGCGTGAGTAGTGTGTGAAAAACCAAGAGACTGTACGAGGGACGAGAGTGGTTTATTTCTGCGACGTCCCTGCCTATAATCTAGTAACAGTTCAAACTTATTTCTTTCCGTCCTGGCTTTAATGCTTATAAACTTATGCCTGCAGATTATATTTATGTACTACCCAACCTCTATGTCCCTGGCCACTTTCAAGAAAATGTGGGTGAATTGTGTTTACCGGTCACCAACCCAAAAATGAAGTCAAGGTCAAAACACAGATTTCTCTGATACCAGTGGCTTATAAAGGCCTTTTTTATATTAAGTAATTGAGCTGCTTATACTATTGTGTACAAATAGTCCACTGAAAATATTTATGGGGAATATTTTTTCATCCATACTTCCGCACTTAATGGAAGATACTATGCTTTGAACTTTAAGCACATTGCTAATATGTAAGCAGTAATACTCTAAATAGAAAGAAAGATAATTTGTCAATATACTAACAGGTTTTGATCATTTTTTTCACTTTTGAAACGCTTGTTACTTCCTGGTGGTTAAAGTAATGTGGCATTCCCAAAATTGTGTGGAGAATCTACATATTCGTTGGGTTTTAAATTCTTTTAATAGCGTGTAACGCCCGCCCTTATTACATACGACACCACAGGTGGCGATCTGGTGATAAACTAAATTAAATGATCATTGAGAAAGGAAATGTACCAGGCCTAAGTTTGGGTACTTCTCTGGCATTTGCCAATTGTGAGAACTGGGAAAAACCTGAAAAAACCTCAGCCGGAGAGGACGGTGCTGGCGGAATTTTAACGTAGACCTCCCATTCACGAGTCCCTGCCTTAGCTACCTCGGCTACCGGTGATGGTGTTGGGTTTTAATGAAATTGTATCAGGTAAGTATTATATTCCTCAACAAATATTTCACTGCCGAGCCATCTACCACAATAGGTGTGTATTCGTTAGTTCTTGTGATTAATTTAATTCTTTTTATGTTTCGGGGAACGTCTTTATTCCACGACTTAGTTGTGTGAGCATGCATTCGAACCCCTCCCCCACCTCGGGAACAAGATTATGTAGACCCAAAATTTCATCAGAAGCTCCATCAAAGACATCATTTTCAAAACGCTTTCCCAGTATTTCATCAAACTCAAACGCATACTTTCAGATCAGCAAAAAAGAAACAGCTTTTCTCTACTTGCATGTATTTTTACTAATTGGAAGGCCAATTAAAATAATTAGTATTTACTTACTTCGACTTTACGTAAACATCCCCGGAAGATTTGTTCACTTGCGAACTAAGGGTGGAAATAAATACTGATTTAGTAATTAACTAGGGCTTTGTTTGCGAAGTGACTACTACATTGCTTTCTGGAAATGAAGGAGGTGGAATGTCCAACCTAGATGCCTCTATCAATTTTTCTTAGAGTTAGTTAAGACAAATCCGCATATTTTCTATCTAAAGACCGATAAAGCTGCAGTGGCTCAAATTCTTGATGAATATTTCATTTCAGTGTCATTCTGCACCAAAAGGAGCTGGACATTATTTTTTAAAATAGAGCTGCGTCATCTCATAACTACAGTGCGAAGTAAAAAGTCCACGTTTTGCTAAATACTGTAGTTTTTGGCTTTCAAGGCACTCGACGCTGAGATTTAGACGAAATTTCGAAAAAAGAAAACTTTTTTAAAATTTCAATAGAAGAAAATCCTCAGACAGTGTAGAATCAGGATCAAACTGCTGTTTAGCCCTTCTAGATATTAAATGTCCAAACGCAATGTTTAAATGAATTTCACAAGGTGTTTACTGGCGTGAAATGAAAAAACTTGATATTTTGGTAATCTTGACACTTTAAAATATATCTCATGATGCAATTTTTGTTATATTTCTTTCAAATTTTGACATACATTATTTGAAGGTGATGATAACAAAGTCTTTTCTTGATATCAAGTAGAGTTATGGATTTAGGATTTAATAATTTAATATATGATTGACTTTTAAAAAAAATTAAAAGGTGTTATATACTCTATTATTTTTGTCCAGGAAAAGTTTTAATATAAATTCAAATATTTAGCTGCAAATAATTATATTTGTGGAATAAGTGCAAAATTCAAAAGTTTTAACACTTCTAAATTTTCATCGCGTGAGGTGTCTCTGGGCTAGGAACGAACCGCAGGTATCGGAGTAAAGTAACATTCGCGGAAAGTTGGGTACGCGGTGACTCTAGATTAACAGAACGCTGACGCCTCTTAGCGAAGAATATTTATGCTGACTGAATTGAGGTCACGAGGAGCGACCACCAGGACACTAGACACAGAACATCTTCACGCCAGTCGTGGTCACAAACACTTTTATAACTTGTGAATAAGAAGCAACTCCACCGGCAGCTAGATATGTAATAAACGAAGTACTTACAGACTGGGGTGTAGGTCTTTAGAATAAAGCGCAGTAACTTTAGCTAGAGTTTTTATTGTCACCGGAACGCTCTCCCTCCCCGTTACCGAGCACCTTTCCACTAGCGATGGCTCCATCTCTAAGTTACGTCCCCAGCGCAGCATCGGTATTTCCCAGATGGTTACAATTTATAACTAAATTTTTATTTTTTCAAAGTTATTTCCTTGGAAAGTTAGGTACATAAGACCTCGAAAATGTCTTTCCTGTTATAATTAGGTTGAACAAACTGTAACAAAAATGTCAACTAAATTGATTGAAATTTGCGGAAATTGGCAAGCTCAGTACCGAGCAGTATTGCATTGTAACATCAATGATTACCAAGAGAATATTGCATTAATACATAAATAATCTTCGACTTATCTCTTTCTTTCCTCTCATGTTTTTAACCATTCCGTGGCTGGGGAGTCATCTCTCTTTTTGAGGATAGTAACACAGCAATTCTATAAGAATAGCAATGACAGAATACTCAATCTAATGCTGCCCTTAATTTCTCGAGCTAACTCCCAAAAGCCTAGTCCGCTACATGATATTTTCTAAGCTTCACTATCTGTTCAGATTTTCAATGGAAGCTAATGAATGCTGAAAAAGTTATACTAATGCGTCGTAAAATATTTTCTGACCGTCCCATTCATTGGAATTGAACTTCCCTTCAGTGAATAATAAACATTTGAAATATACAATTTTCTCCGTTGCTGCAGAGGTAATTGGCTGATCAAATCGCATGTTTTGTTCATTGTAGTTGTGGAGTTATCCAGCTTCATTTCAATAAATCATCTCCCATTCCTTTGTCTCTGTTTTATTGCTTAGCAAATAACTCATATAACAAGCAACACATGTCTATATATGTAAGACAGTTGAGCTGGTTGTTATTAGCAATCCCTGAGAGCTGCTGGTCGTGCTCTGCCACATATGGCTATCCAGATAACGGCCTCATTAACAGGACCGGGTCGTCCACTGGCGCAGACAAACGCTGCTGCTTCTCACGTAAGCAATTAAGGAACAAAGCCTGAGCGATTCGCATGCCTTGCATAGCTTTCGATTGCGTTCGCAGATGACAATAACGACACAGACCTGCCAATTATCATTCAGTCATCGAACATCGGGCCCTGGACAGTGGCGGATTTACAATTCTGCCGTATTTGGCCACCCAAGAAAATAGCATGCATTGTGATTTTGTCCAGTTTTTACTGTCACTTCACTAATGTGCTTCAGTTCATTTGTCACTGTCAGTTCACTGCTGTGATTTAGCTCAATGTTTACTGTCATCTCACTAATGTGATTTAGTTCAGTTCTCACTATCACTTCACTAATGTGCTTTAGTTCAATGATTATTGTCAGTTCATTAATGTGATTTAGTTCACTGTCACGTCACAAATGTGTTGGTTCACTTTTCACTATCACTTCACTAATGAGCTTTAGTTCAAAGATTATAGTCAGTTCATTAATGTGATTTAGTTCACTGTCACGCCACAAATGTGTTAGTTCACTTTTCACTATGACTTCACTAATGAGATTTAGTTTAGTTCTCACTGTCACTTCACTAATGTGATTTAGTTCAGTTCTCATTGTCATTTTGTGATCTAGTTCACTTTTCACTATCACTTCACTTTTCCTCGCGACGTAATGCATTAATGAGAAACGCGTGAAGCAACCTGTTCTTCCTTCCGCTTCACTCGGCTTCTAACACAAGACCCTAATCCCTTGCAGTAGCAGCAGTCACTGTACATCACAATCCCACTAGTAGAACCAGCACTTTATGTCGCATCAAGGACAACTCACTTACTGACTGACTCACTCCTGAGCAGCTGGTCCCCCCCCCCCAAAGAGTTCTAGAATGTTTGGGCGCGGGGTGAAGGAAAGAAGCTTCCAGAACAATTGCGTTATCTCTCAATAGCGCTTCTGGTATTTAGCAGGGTTCAGTTGGTCGATCGGCGCCTTTTACGTGGTAACTGAAGACCATAGCTGCGTCACTGTCGGGTTCTGTGAATTCCTACAGAGTTGTGTCTAAGGATCTAAGGATGTTTTTATTGTGGCTTATTGGTTTTATGCCGTCTCTTGGAGGAGTTTGCAAACAAATATTGACATTATATACAGGTTTGTGCTGTTGTACAAACATAATTAAGATTTTTTAACCATTTGTATAAAGACCACTTCTTGGGGCCAGCGAGAACAGCTGGTTTTTGTTGTTTTGTCGTTCAATTTTAGTAAGAATACTGATGTTAATTCCCATAAACACAAAGTTTTCTCTCCCGCTTAACACAGACTTGGGACTTGGGAGCCACCTTAATACAGATTCGTGTGGTCATTGTTTAAAACAGTAGGCATTAAGCTCTTAGTCAAAACGCCCTTTAAAATAAATATGTTAAGTTTTTAATATTTTATTTCCATAGACACTTTCTTAACGTAATCAAATGGCTGGTGGGAAAGCACTTTCTTCGCTTGCAATTGCATCAACAATATAATCACAAAAGTCATCTTTTTTTTATTCTGAGACTTAACAGACATCAAGTCATATTTTCATGGTGATGAAGATAGGTGACTATCGGTGTATAGCGACTTTAATGTGTAAGCAGTTTATTACTGGTGAGAGTGAAATAGGAGAGTAGCTGACGCACTTGTTTGGGTTGAATTTCTTAATAAAAACATTATTGAAAACTGTAACTTGACATATCTATTTTATATTTTTTATCAAACATTAATGCCTAGCTTTTTGACAATGTTATAATTTTAAACAAATAACAAAAGTAACATTTTTAACCACACCAACCTATATTAAGGTTGCTCAGAATAATTCACCGATCTACAAATTTGTAGGAACTACTGCATCCCATTTCTCCAATATTATAGGAATTAACATATCCCCATTTCTCACACATTTTTTCTACCTTCTATGATTTTGTAGAAATTTACAGCGACCCTGTAATTTAAGCTTTGCATGTAATCCTTGATGTGTTTGTTACCGGACTAAAATATCAATATTCCTGATATGATCTATTGAAATGCATTTCTTGAAGTATCTTAAACGTTTCATTTCAGACTGAATCTCATTAAAGTCTCTATTTCTTAATACCCAGTTTCTGGGCCATACATTTTCTAAAATTGCCATTATTTTATAGATTTTAGCTGCGTTTCTTTGAAAGTTTTTTCTTTAAAACCTTTTAAGTTGAATTTTTTGAAATTTATTAGCTTTCGTTCAATGTTTCCATAACCAAAACTATATATTTCTTGTTCTTCCACTTCATGGAATTATGCCTTAGGCCTATTTCTACATCAAATGGTTAATTAGTAAATCCTTCCATCTGGCCAGTGATTGGCCAACGTTTCTTCAGCCTATGGCCTTATGGTTTAAATGTATACGAAATATTCTGTCAGGGACCATCGTTTGTAAGTGTTCATACCAGTATGTTTGTGAAGTTTTACCTTTTCAAATGAATTAAATATAAGAAGGTCCGTTCTTACAGTCGTTAGTTTTTTCATATACTAGAGTATAACCGGAAACTGAACGTAGTAACTTTATATCTGTTGTTTCTCTCTTGGGTTCATCAGATCTATTTACTGTCGAGCTTTTGCTTTCGTTCATCAATGTGGTAACTACAATTACTTTAAAACATTTCAGCTTGTTTTAAAGCTTTTTTTCCGCCTCAGTATTTTTTATTGTTTCACACAATCTATATAATTTGTTAAACTCTACTATTTATTCCGTTCTTCTGGTCTTATCCGGGGAGTTTCAATCTGGATCAAGGTAGGGACCCTACCCGCTGCCTTCTGGTCCGGCCGCCCTCTGTCTCCTTTCAACTCAACCCTCCCTCCTGGGGGCTCCCCGCCAGGAGCTTAGGCACAAAAGGTCTTTATAGATCAAGGTGTTAAGCCCTCCTCCTAGTCATAGCTCAGTGCTTTATCCTAAGTAATAACATGCATTAACTTTTTCTATAAGGCATTTATTTATCAACATTTTTGTTATTTCTCGCCGTTTTGCTTTAAACAAAATCAACTTCATTTTTAAGAGACATTTTCAAATTATATGGTTTTCCAATTCCTTGTAAATATGCTGCTTACTTAAATATCTTTCATTGTTCTAAACTAATTGATCCTCAGCATATAGCAACGTGTTTAAACATATACGCGAATTAATGCTAATTCTCCTATATACAGCCCATTTGCATTTCTTTATCAGATCGCCAATGTTTAGGATGGTCGAGAAGTCGATTGTCCAATAAATAGAGAAATTACAAACTACAAAGCCAAGGAAAAATCACTTGTACTTTTATTTAAATTGTTGAAAGCTTACAAATTACAAGAGTAGCTAAAATGCCTTTCATTTACCTCAATACATTTTTAACATTGTTTTAAGTTATTCACCGAATGTTTACACCAATCTTTGCTATCGTTTAGCTTTACATTTTTCTTCGATGTTTGCTCTCAAATGTTCCAAATTTGTAGAACTTTGCCCCCCCAAAAAAGATATTATTTTTCAAAATTCCCTACATTGAAAAGTCTGAAAGTGTTAGATCACATTACCTGGGAGCTAAACAGTTATACCACGCCTTCCGATCCATTAATCAAAGTGATGTCGAGATATTTCCTAACCGGTAAACTGTGGATTGGTGGAGCGTTATCTTGTTGCCAAATTAAGTTTGTGCAATACTCAAAGGATTATTCTGTAGCTCAGGTAAAACTACATCTTGTAACATTTCTAGGTACGAATGACCTTTTATAGTGTCATCGAGGAGTATTTTTCTCGGTCAAGCGACTTTTGGGACACCTGGTATACATTAAAAAGAGTAGGCGATAAGCTACTCCTTTGTATAACTACTTGCTTGTCTCTATTTTTTTAAATGCATTTATTGTCGTTTAACTGCAAGCGGTTATATTGCGACATACAAATTATAAAACTATACAGTAATACAATGCAACAATGTCATTACAGTGCACTTATACACAATAAAAATTAATTCAACATAATACAACACACAACATTTTACAGTTCTACAGTCACAGGAGGTTATACAATGATGTGGAGTGAAGAAATTTAAGGTTGGCTTGAACAGTTTTCGAGTTATTGAATACTGTTGGAAGTTGAGCTGTTATGTTGTACTGTTTTCTTATTTCCTCCTAAGCTGGGCATCCTGTGAAGATGTGCTTGATGGTTAAGGTTTGGCGACAATGTCGACATTCAGATGGTGTTGGTGGTCTTGTGTGGCCAATGTGAAGTTTTCTTATCTTAAATTTATTACTATAGTGGGAGGTGCAAACCTAGTAGACACTGTGCCATGTAATTTGGTTTGGCCATTACTAAGCTATCTGTGGTCCAATTACGTTCTATTTTATTTTTCACGTGAGATATGGCATCCTGGTAGATGGTAGCTATGTTAGGGCCATTTTTGGGGTGTTTGGTGGCTTCTCGCACTGCAAAGTTTGCTTCTACGTTGCCTTTAATACCTATATGGGAAGGTATCCATGCAATTATGATTTGTTTCGCTCTGCTCTTAATATGGTGGAATAGCTGTTGTATTATCTGGGCTATAGAGCTACGTGAATATCTGTCTTTTATGGCATGTATTACGCTCATACAGTCTGTGAAAATTATAAAGTAATTGCATTTAAGTTCTTGCTAGACCTGTGCAAGACCTTGTTTTATGGCAAACAATTCGCATGAGATTACCATATGGAAGTCTGGTAGTCTGTAGATCATTGTAAAATCAGAGTGTACAATTGCAGCTCCTTTATGTTCAACGCACAACCATCTATGTAAATCTGTATGCGATTAGTATAGTTTGCTTTTAGTTCGTTGAAATATGACTGGTGACTTTATTTCGTAAGCCGCTAATCTATATTAATTTTTATTGCTGTACACATAAACCGCAAACTTGGTCTTTTCAGAATAGTGATTGGCAACTTGTGAATGAGTCATTTGGAAATGAGGGCTGCAGTGTGAGGCAATTCTTCTTCTAAGGAGTAGCTGTTCTAGCAGAGATGGACGCAGTTACTTAATGACTTTCGAATGATGGACTACAATTTTCGGCCACCGCTTGTAACCAGATCGGCAGCCCGAGTAACAAGCCAGTGACCAACTGCGCCGCATACCAACAGCACTCGCCAGGTTGCGCCCTCTCTGTCAGAATAGATAGCGCTCAAGCAGTGTCGAGTCATTGTCAGGTGATCTTTCCGGTGCGTCTCGAGTGAGACGCTCCGACCAAGAAGAGAGAGTCTTAGTTCTCGGCCACTTGTGGAGAAAGACTTCTTGTGCTTAGTGTCTGGCAGCGGCCGTCTCCACACTTTTCGGTCTTGTCTAAATTATTATATACAGTCTTTCGGCGTAAGTAAAGTTCAAAATTATTGTTTTTCTGTGTGAAGCAGCAGTTAAATTTTTCAAAGAGAGTTCATATTGAAATATCAGCACGTGCTAAATTGTATTAAAACGGCGAACATTGTGTGAGGAGGACAAAGCAAAAATACTTAATGCATTTCAATTGTAATTTGTTAACGTTTCTTAAATTTATATGTGAAGATATCCAGCGCTTTCTGGGCTGCAAGAATTACTAGTTTAATTTAGAAGTGTATTAAATCCCTACTTCATTTCCTTTTACTTTATTTGTAATACAAAGCCTTCAGTACTCTGGGGGAATGTTTTGTTTCAACGCATTCTAGAATGGGCCCGGCATTTATCTTTTCTAGTAATTATATGCTGTACGTTTGCTCTAACTGCTGCTTATAATGACAGTTGTATTTCAAGGAATTTTTATAATGAATAATTTGTGGCATTCTACGTATTGACTATGCTTGAATAAATTAATTTAAATTGAAACAGCTTTGCTTGAATGTTACAAGTGCTATGAAATGTTAAATAACTATTTATGTTAATGAGATAGTATTTCAAGCACTTAATAGTTCTCCCGCTTCATAACATTAACAGATTTGACTCTGGTTCGCAGTTCTTGCACTTCATAATAAGCACAGATCATTCAGTGAGACGAACGTTGGCATATCTCGTATTTCATAAAATTGACATCTTATTTGATTTAAGTGTAGTTCGGTGTTCTTCTTTCCCATCCTTGTTTTTCTTCTATGGTATCTGCCAACGATAATAACAGAGGTGACAGATCTATTTATACCTTATCCGGGCAGCTGATCCCACTGAGATTTCCCCCTTCCTAAAAGAAAGAAAAAGAAAGCACTTGGGCCCTCCGAATTTAAAGGCAGACTCATTATTCCTACGTTATAAAGGTAAACACGAAGCTTTATCGAATAGACACCGTGGACTAAGTCAGTGAGTTGATCCTTCAGAAAAGGAAGCTCCGTTTTCAAACATCCAGGGTGACAAAACTTTTCGGAATGTTGTGGTTCACAAGAAATCAGAAAATGGGTGCACTTACAGTCTTCGCAATAACCTTTAACTTTTAAAAGTTACATGAAGTCACATGGTTCCTACCCAGGTATTTGCGAAAATCCGTAGAAACTCACAGAATGTGAGTTGCTTATTTTAGGAAACGCTCAATGAGTGTGACAAGCATAACGATACCATTATTTTGCATTGTATTAGGGTTTTGTTTTTCGTTCTTATTTTGAATTTAGCAATATTATCAATATAGAGCTGCCAATATTATACAGGATGAGCCAAAAGACTCCAAACCACCTGCGCGGTGTTTTTCCTGTCCGCGTCCTCGGCGCTCGTTGCCGTCTGTCGCTATCATAGAAAGGCGCGGATGAAACCATACAACCTTTTTAAAACTATTTTAAAGGCTTTACTTACCAACTTTATAAAAGGAAATGCTGAAGCTGGCCACCGTCGTTGTCCATACATTTTTGGCACCTCTTTAGGAAACTATCCATCGTGGAATTTTTGGGGGGAACTTTTCAAACGATGATCGATGTCGTCTAATGTTTGAAACATGTTTTAGACCACGCATGTAATGGATGCCAAACTTGCGGGAGATTGTTTCTAGAAGTGTTCGCCCCACATATGATACAAACTTTCCGGTGGCCTTCACCCCACGTTTGCTTTTCCCATGGCATTTGCCCCCACGTTTAAAAATCAACTTTGTATTTTAATGTTTATTTAAATATTATATATGTATGCCTCGGCTGCGTCAGTAGTAATTTCCAGAACATGTATCTCTTAGCAGGGCTGGTGTGCCTAAAGAATGAAGGCTTACACAAATTATAATTGTATTGTACTTTGTTTATAAATCCTTCACACGATTAAATAACACTTCAGTGATGTATCCTACTGCAGAGCTGTAGGATTATTGTTAATTGTATTTTTAAACACGTAAACTTTATATTCTTCTCACTGCAATGAATTTTCATGTTTCACACTGAATACGTACCAAATATAACTGACTGGGTACACTATCTTGTAGCATCTGCCGCCTGAATTTGTAAATTTCCTCTATTTCAAGTCCCTGATTGGCTAATCCTACTCCAATAGAATAGTTTTATTTGGCTTAAGCTTTTTCTAGCTGTTGATTGGCTAGTTATAAACTGTTTTAAATATTACATTATTGTTCCAAGAATTATTAGTAGCATTATTCAACTTTCTAATTTAATGTTGTCTCAAGGTTACCTCATTGTTAGCAACTTTCGGCTTCTACTTTATAATTCTGTTTGCTACGAAAAGCAGCTTGCTTTTATTTTCACAGCTCTTACATTGTTAAATTACGTAATACATTCACATAACATGTTTATACATGCACATAATAATATAAACATAATACAATGACTGTAAATAACACTTTTTATATATTATTATACACATATTGCTTTAAGGCGGGTTGTTATTATATTTTTAATATTATATAATTAGACTGTTATCATTTAAGTGTCAAAAATACTGCCTCATGTTTCTTCGGTAAGAACCGAACGCCGTCTTTTAGTTTTCTTAGCCTGAACACTTCCTGTGGCCTGAAACTTAATAAAGTTCATGGGTTGTTATACGACCTGGAAATTTTACACTTGGAAATGTTTCTGCAAGTCGTACTTTCACCTGGCGAGCTGACGGAGTTAACATATATGAATCACACACGCTGTGCAGTAGAAAACATACTGAGCCATAATATACTTAGTGATTAAGTACAGGACAAAATAATAAATAACTCGTAATAACTGAACCACATCACATCACCGTCAGCTCAAAACTGCACTTCACACTGCAAAGCAAAACCACAACAGCGTGACTTTGTTTATAGCCGCAATGCGTTATCATGTTTTTATCATATTTCCACAGCCCAGTGAAAAGCACCGCGCAGCCGGTAATATTGTTCATAAAATACCCCTCCGAGGTAACTTAAAACATAAAGTGTACAAGAAAAACCCACGCACCTTGGAAGAATTAAAACAAAATATCCGCCAGGAAATTTCTCAACGTGAACTACGACGAGTGATGGATAGTTTCCTAAAGAGGTGCCAAAAACGTATGGACAACGACGGTGGCCAGTTTCAGCATCTCCTTTCGTAAAGTTGGTAAGTAAAGCCTTTAACAGTAATTTTAAAAATGTTGTGTGGTTTCATCCTCGCCTTTCTATGATAGCGGCAGACGGCAACGAGCACCGAGGACGCGGACAGAAAAAACACCGGACAGGCGGTTCGGAGTCTTTTGGCTCACTCTGTACTATCACATCAGGGAATATTTCACTTTATTATTAATACAGTTTCCTCGGCTGCATGGCGGTCTCCTTTGCTTTCAGATCCCCTTTTTAGGCTTTTTCCGCACAATACACTGGTTTCGTGAACAATTAGATCGTTTAAATCCTTATAATAAAAGGAATTTCACATGCCTGTCAACGTGTTTCGTCTCACTTCAGTTGGAAGGTTGTGATCAAACACAAAGCTATTTAGCTGCTAGTCTGAAAAGCATAACAGGCACTTTTATTAAACCCTGCTTTCAGCACTAAATGCCGTTGAGGATAGCGATGTTAATATTATATCATTATGCATTTTATTTTACTTTATTCTCTCTCTCTCATATGTCACTGCTTTTCCAATTATTGTTCAATTTATTTGAATGTTCTTGACTGATATGCTCCTGAATGGAACTACGTGACGGAAAGGAGCCAGCTACGATGATCCGTTGGGGGGCCAAGAATTCATGTGAATAAATCTGGTTACATGCATTGAAGGGAGTCATTTGTGAAATTTTGGCCATTTTGTAATTTTGAAGAATTAATATTAGTCATCATTAATGTATGTATGTGTTGCGACTCTTAGGAGCTGCCTTAATTAGGTCGCATTTAAGTATTGAATGTTGGTCATTTTTGTTTATTTTTACTACGTTTGCTCACATTTAAATATTTTTATACCAGGAAGCTGAATATTTTATTGCTTGTTCTGAAAATTGGGTTAGAAAGCTACAAAGCTCTATTTTCGATAAATTAAATAGTTTAAACATTAGAATATAAAACGTGCTATCTAGATATTAAAAATGGTATTTGTAAATCCTTGGATTAATATTTTTTTCCAGATTTTCAGCCATTCAATCCAAAAAAAGATTCTTCTGTTAAATCATCTACTTGTCAAATGTGCTACGTAATTACATTCAGGCCTATAGCTTATATTTTATGGAAAGGGATAATTATGAAAAAGCAACATTAAAAAAATACAATAATAAAAAAACTAGAGCAAATTCAGTGAAACTTGAGGATGATAATACCAGTAACAAAAGGTTATTGTACACAAAAATTAACTCTCTCTAGCTTTAAAAAAACTGGAAACTTTACTTTGACCCCATTATTCTGTACCTGGGATTTCTAAAATGCAATTAAATGTAAAAGACATATTGAAACAATCTTATTAAAAATAAAAAAAAAAGTATTTCTCAAAGTTTTTATACAATATTTGCGATATTTGTCACTTTCAAGGTAACTGGGAAGTGTGAAATACAGATATTTAAAATCGACTTCCTAATTTTTAAAGTGTTAATCCTAACTTTTCAAATGTTTAAGGCAAATGTAACAAAATTGAATTAAAATAAAATAAAGAGAAATGTTTATTTATTGAATACCCACAGATGGAATTTAAAATATTAATAAGTTAGAAAAAATGCTAAAAGTATTTTTTTCGTTAAGTAATACAACATAAGATTGATAGTTTCCACGTTATATGAGCTTCATTATGAATTAAGAACTTAATAATTTAGCGATGTAATGTGTGAAATGAATTATTACTTTTTATGTTAACTTTTAAACGGAGTGTTAACATTGTACCAAAACTGTCAATGTATTTAATAACGTTTTATGTCAAATATTGAAGAAATTTAAATATTCCTGGTATTTTCAGCCACATTTGCTATGTACATGCAAAATTACAGGCCAAAAACTGAGAAAAAGTAACATTTTTCTGACAAAAATAAGTTTACAGAGAACTGCGAATAAAATTGTAGCACTTGACTGTCAACCTTAATGCATTTCAGGACAATAACCATCTTGTCCATTTTCACTGCAATTTAAATATCTTAAATGCTATTTTTATACAAGTCATATAGCATTTACTCGGTAAGAGTTATGGACTTTTTTGGGCCTAAAAAGGAAATTTGGCAACATCCTGATTAACTTAGAAGTCTCTACTATATTAGTAAACCTCAACCAAGCAAAACAATCGACAAGCAGGCATATTCCATTAACTTGACCCACTTAACCTGTAGATCTCGGTTGTTTGGTTATGTTAGGAAACGAGTTTTGGTAGCCCATTGAATTCCTAAAATAATCAAATAAGTCATCCAGCAAGAAACGGAAGCCTTCTAAGATCCTGCATGCATAGAATCCCAGAAAACCCTGTGCACGTGGAGAAAAATTATTGTAAAAGCAGGTCCCATTTTGGGCTTTTGTTTCTCTCCTATCCTGAATATTACAAAATTTATAGCACTTTAATGTTTGAAGTGACTTCTGCAATACCTATATTATGACTTCTGGTGTAATCTGGTTACAAGAACTGCCCGCTTAACGACATAAAACCCATTGAATTTATACGCGTGTAGTTTCACTACTGAACACGCTTCCGTATAAATTACTTTCTCGGCCAAAAACTCTGTTTGCTGTGGGACCCGTTTTTCGGGTTCTGCTTGTTAAAAACACGTTCACTATCCCAGTTAAATAATGGAAGAACTTTCAACTTTGTCAATTGACTAAATTGCTTTCTACTCGGCGAAGGGGAAGGCCAGTAGGAGTTTAGTGGCTAATCTATAGCAATTTTCCCAGCGGCATACATATTACCTGGTAAGCTGCGTGGTTCTGGTTTAAATTATGGCGCAAATAATGCATTCCGGTATGCATGATACAGGATTTTCTACGGCGCTGTAGGCAACGAACGGATTTGTGGCCAGTGCGAGAGGGAGGTCCATTGCAATCATATGAACGTGCATGGACCTATTATACACACACTCACACAAGGAAGAGAGCAGTGAAACAACGGCATAACGGCTATCATAGAGCAATTTCAAGTTCTGTACGGGACATTCACTCCGAGATCGTTAGAGGCTGTTATTTTCCCGTAACGGTTATAACAGTCTCGTTACTTTGCGTTAACGGTCACAAGAAACTATTAAAATTATAGTTATTTAGGCAACAAGTGGATAATCTTAATGATTACAGCATGTTTTTCGCACTCACTGTTTTATTTTGTTGAGTTTTATTTATGGACGTCGTTTAACTACTATGGTTCTTAGTGTCCCATTCTATATTGGGAGTGAAAGACCGGTAATTTTGCTCAGAAACCTCTTTATCAGGTTTAAGGTTCTTTTAGGTGTCGTAAATCTACTACACTTCCCTTCCGAAGGAAGCCAGGCTAAGGATTTTTGAGCCCGAAAAATTCCATCGCCCTCCGCCGGGTTTGAACCCGCGACCTTAAAACCAGAACACTCACTGTTGTTTGTGCTACAATTTACACGAGTATCATATTAAAACGATCCACGATTTGGATACAATTTTTTATGTAAACTTAGGATTGTAAACTACAGGAATTAAATCATGAAATAATTGAGCATAACTGAAGTGAAAGTGTCTTCATGTTATGAGACCTTAGTTGCTCTCTCTGCATCTTATTTGTTGTTACCTGGCGTGTTGAACCGATAGGCAATTTGCATGCGTTCCCTTCCTGGTAGAGAAGTGAGCAGGTGTTACGGACTGTGATGTAGCGTATTATGAACATAGCATGTTAAATTATTATAAATTAAGATATTAATTATTCTATATTTAATAATGTACAGAGATTTGTGCACCTTCGTTGCTCAGAGAAAAGAATATAACAAAATGGTTTCTGCTTCTCTCTTTAAGCCGCGGCAACTTTGAATGCTGATGTTATGTCGTTGCTATAGAAAATAAGTAATTGCTATGCGAAAAACGTCATTGCTAGTATTGGCACGCGTGACATAATGAACCAATTATGAATGTTGAAAACAGTAGCAACCTGTATGTAATGGTAGGAATGCATAAACATAGTGACCGTTTTCATTAACTATTACTGCATTATCTGTTACTACAGTAACTGCTACTGCATTAAGTCAAGAAAAATTGGTATAATTTTTTAAATATTCAAGCTGTCAACACTGTATAAATAACAAAATTGTCAGAAACATTATGTTTATATACGTTCGTTAAGTAACATGCTATCAAAAATTAAATAAACGAGATATTCCGATTTTTACTTTCTGTACTACGCATAATAATACGTATTCCACTTAAGAATTCGATACCGAGATTTCACCAGAAATACATGTTTTGAGGCCCCTGGATAAAAAACCATTTTTAGAAGAAGTTCCGCGCGCGCGTGTGTATGTGTCTGTGAACAGCATAACTCAAAAGCGAAAAGTTGGATCAACACCAAACTTGGTATTTAAGTTCCGTACCTTTCAAATTTGCAACACAAAGATTTTCAAGAAAATCCCTTTACTCTAGACTACTCTTTACATGGAACATTTTTCGAAACTTCTAATTTTCTAAAAAATGGTTTAACAATTTTGATTAAAATACCACAATTTAAGAGATTTACATGAAAAATAAAATGTATATCTTGAATTTTCTGGGAATAGTCTGTGAACTGCACTTGTTTTGGAAGAAATTTTGTATAATCTTGTATAACTGGTAAACGTTAAGTGACAGACGAAAACGTACTACACAAAAAATGTAGATATTTTTAAAACACAAAATTTATTTAAAACAAGATTTTTTTTGCGTATAAGCCGTTTCTGAGGTTATTAAAGGTTCGAATTGTTCACTACTTGGTCATTCTCTTAAAGTCCTTTCAACATTCTGTTGTTCCTCGCGATTGCATGGAAACAGTATGGAATCTATATAGCGTACAGTTCTTAAACATTTGACTATCGCTGTTCTCTTTGTATTTATAACGAAATGTATAATGTAGCTATTTATACAAAAATTTATTTGGATTAAAATGCAGCAGATAGAAAAATCCTGAGTAATATAATTTGTGTACCCATTAATAAAGTTTAGAGGTTTGAGAAAGTCATGTGAATGTATCACTTCAGATTCTTTTGATCTCCTTTGGAAGAAGTAATTAAGATACCATACATCCTATTGCTAAGTGGGATCTAAGTTATATTAGGTTGTCTCATAAGTAATGTCCGTTTTTAAGTTTGGTGTTTTATAATATATAATTGATTTTCTTTGGTTTGCAATCCTACTTTCAGGATGACATGGCTAGTACTGCATATATTGCAAGAATGTGTCAGTCGTCTGTTAATACATAATCACAACATTTGGGGTTAGTCCTTTTAAAGCACTATTGGAAACAAGATTATAAAGCTGCTGCCGCGGCTCGAAGAATATGTGAAGTGGAAGGCGAAGGTGTCGTTAGTGAGCGTGTGGCACAACCATGGTTCCAACGTTTCAACACTGGAGAAGAAAACACTAAAGATTTACCACGTTCTGGAAGACCTACATTAGGGGATATTGAGAATACACGCAGAGTTTTGGGAGAAAATCCGCAAGAAAGTACTCGTAGGCTGTCAGAAGAACTTGGTCCATCTAAAGATAGCATACATTGCCACATTAAGATACTTAGAAAATCAAACAGAAGCTGTGGATCTATACCTCATGAATTGCCACTTCAATGGGCTCAACGTAGAGCGGATATATGTCGTCAGCTTATCGGTAATCCCATGGGTGATAGATTTATTAGGAGAATTGTCACATGTGGTGAAAAATGGGTCATTACCGCCATCCTGACGCCTCGAAACAGTGGCTCAGTGCCCGTCAACCTGCCAAAGTCATCGTTAAAAAAAATCAGCTTGGCCCCAAACTATGAGTGTCTGGTGGAATTTTGAAGGAGTGATTCCTGGAAGTTTGTTCCAAACCGGCGTGCGGATTTTTATTCTCAACAACTGGAAGCAGTTCATGAAGTTTTGAGATGGAGATACCCAGCGTTGGCTAACCGAAATAGAACTCTCGTGCAGGAGGACAATGCAACATCCATACTGCACGAATAACCAAGACAAAAATTCAGGAATTTGAAGGAGTCGAGCTGCTACCACACCGAATATACAGTTCTGATCTTGCACCTTCAGATTACTATCTTTTTCGATCCATGACCCATTTCTTGAGTGGAAGAAATTTCGAAAATATTGAAGCTGTGGACGTGGGTCTCACTGAATTCTTCGCATCAAAAACCAGAAACTGATACCGTCGCGGGATACTAAACTTCGCTGAAAGATGGCTAAAGGCCATAGAATCTGATGGTCTCTACTTTGAAGAGTAGTTTAAATTCTTGTCAGAAAATGTTCAAATAAAGTTTTGCATAAAAACCATTTGGCCATTCTTGCGTGAAAAGAATTCCACATTTTTTGTTTAAGGTAGTCTATTAGTAGCCATTCACTTAAAATTGAAACTTACCAGAGCAATTTTGACTGCAGCTTTATTATATGCATAGATAAATACTAAAATTAACTAAATGCCCCCCTCCCACAACAGAAACAAACAAAAAGAAACTGCTGTACAGAATTCCGTGTTGCTAAGTTCGTCTCTCTTTATTGAGTAACTCATTATTTTTTTTACATACCTACTCTAGGCTGTTTAATGACTTGGAACTTTTGCTATAAATTGCTTAAATTGTGAGATGTTCTTAAATGTTCTCTCTCAGTTAGAAATCGCCAAGTTTCACTGTCTCCCCCTAAAATCAAAATGGATTTTAGTGACATTTGCACAAAAGTTGAAAGAATTTTCATTGTAGCTTGCGTTTTGAAAACAATTCGGAAATATATGCTCTCTTTATTATTATTATTATTATTTAAAATTACGCTCAAACTGTTATTAATTATTATAACCTACTTGTTTACTTTAGAATAGAGGGAGCTGCATTTTGTGTTTACTTGCGGCTGAAACACACATTTACAAGCTGAAGTAATGTGGTTTTATATTATATCTAGTAGAAACATTAACATAATTTATTTTTAAACACTTAACAAGTTCTATAATTAATTAGCGATTTTTAAGGAACATATTACCGAATGTATAATCTACGAGTATATAAGTTATTGTTATTTTACTATAAACAAAAATATAATTAACATTTCAAGTCATGTTGAATATTTCTTAGAAAAGGATATACAAATTTTAAAGGAACTTATAAAAAACTGTGGATTTTGTTGTTGTGCAAATCCTTACTTTACACTGATAAACGTAGGCTTGGTTTATATATGAAATGCAGTGTTTATCCCTTTTTTTCTTTCTCGGGGGGAGGGATTAGGGAGCCTCACATTCATTTAAAGTGAAACTTGATGTAAATGATACAGAATCATCCGAAAAAAAAGCTAAAATGGGTTAATGATGATAGTTTTCTCTGCAGGTATTCTCGTATCCTGGAATGGGAAGGCTCTTGTACACCGCGATTTTAAGAAGAAAACACCCAGGCTCGTTCTAAAATAACTGCCAAAATTAATGAGTTTACTGGTTCTTGAATGATCAATTATGCACATACGCTATATTGATGAAGTAACCAACCTTAGCGCGCCGTAGTGAGAAAGGAATGACCTAACACGAAAACAAATGAAGCGTGGCGTGTTACTTCCGCCACTGTCAATCTCGGTCAACCATCCAATGTCTCATTTCCGTCGTGGACTTAAAGTAAACAAGGTTTTAGGTCCAAAATCATGTCGTTTCTGCCAATTTTCTTTCCCTTACCTGCTCACCCCGGTTTATTGGGGAAAAGCTATTGAGTTAGTGGTAATAACGAACAGCTGCAACGAAGTCCCCTTTACCTTTAAACCACCCGACGACAGATTCAATATGTAGTTTTATTTATATCGAAAACAAAACTGGTCAGTCGCTGACATCTCAAACTAGAAATATCGTCCGGAGAAATATTTTATTTTCACTGCCACTACTTATGGCAGGCAAGAGGAAGTATTGTACTCCACTCAAAATTTCGATGTCGAGTGTTTACCAGAAATATATGTTTTGAGGCCCCTGAATCCAAGAAAAACATTTTTAGAGTTAGGTGAGTATATATGTATGTGTATGTGTGAATATAATAAATCAAAATATGAAAAATATCTAACTTCATATTTAAATTCAGTATCATCCTAAGATGTGATATGAAGATTTTCAAAAAAATATAACCCACCCCTTTACGAGGATAATTTTTCGATATCTTGATTTTCTCAAAAATTGCTCTAATGATTTTGATTAAAAAATCCATAATTATATTTAGGATACTTACATAAATAATAAAATGTATATCTCGAATTTGTTGGGAATAGCCTATGAAGTCCTTTTAATTCGGAAAGAATTTTGTATAACGGGTAGAACATAAAACCATAAACCATACTACACAAAGATGTGCATCTCTTTAACACACATAATTTATCTAAAAGAACATTTTCTGTGGCATTAGTCATTTCCGAGATACCTGTTATCACTAGTTTGAATTTTTCAATACTTTTGTCATTTGTTTAAAGTGACGACCGCTATCCCCTTTGTGCTTGTAACAAAATGTGTAATGAAATGGTTTATTCAAACATTTATCACAATTAACTTAAGTAGATACAAGGATAAGCTTTTGCAGGAACAGTTTGTAGGAGCTATATAACATAAACAATAGTGAGTAGAGAAAATCATGTGAATGCAACATATACAATTTCTTTGATTTAATATTTCCCTTTTCTTTACAGAGTCTGGAAGTGTGAATGCATACAGTAGTTTTGAAAGCTGAATTCGCCGATAAGAACAAGTTTACTGAACGTTTCTTTTTGTTTGTTTGCTTGTTTTTCTGTTTTTTTTCAGATTCAATTATAAGAATATAAGGGTGAAAAAATGACGTTTAAATTTCGAAAGTAGGGTGATGAGATGAATCCTAAAATGCATACGAAAATGCTTTTAATTTTACCCGTCAATATATAAATTGACTTCTTCAAATTATCTTTAAATGAATAAATTATTGAGACCTTAATTAAACAAAGTTTAATTATCTACTTATTTAGACCAGGATAGTCTGAAATGCAAGCCCTATATGTAATTTAAATAGTGATTTGTTCATACTTTATTATTTAAGGGTACTGGATACTGAATTTTGCACATTTCCAATTAAAAAAAACACTTTTTTGAAAAAAAATTATGTAACAAATCTTCAACACTGCAAATCAGGATCCAATTGAGGTTTTAAATTTCTGGTCATTGAAAAGCCCAAACGTGACGTTTTAATCAACGTGCGCAGGTGCATGCATATGGCGCCTGAATTTTAAACTTTGATTTTCTCATTAGCTTATTTTCTTACGTTTTTACAACTTTAAAATGACCAGGTTGCATTTGAAATGGTGATTTCAAAAACTCGCAAGTGCCTATTTTTACGAAATGTGTTTTTTTGCACAATTTTCTTCTCTGAATTATGCCGCATTCAGTAATGAAAAGAAGTGCCTGTTTTCCAATCCACTCCGCTATGATTGCAGCTGAATATTGTAGTGATTTGAAGAGAATCCCAAGTCCTGGACTTGGGAAGTTCTTGATCTCACCAACCGTCTTTAATAGTGCTGCTGTAACAATCAGCTGTTAGTTAACTGATCTCGTTGAAACTCATGACGACGGTAATACATTTAAAGGTAAAAGAAAACGAAATGAGAGCAAATGGAAGAAAAATAAAATGAAACAGCCTAGAAGGGAAGGTGCTGAGTATATTAATGCAAGTGGTAAGAAGATTGAAGCGCGCAAAACAGGCAATTCATACCTAAGTAGTTTTTTTCTCTATATTTTCTAATGCAGTGTAATCTTTCAATGCAAATTTCATACCTGTTCATAGAAATGCTAGAAATACTTTGGTTTTAATTTCTATATTTTGTTATAAAGTTATATTTATTTCAAGTGGTGACCTGTGAGTTCAAACACCTTCCAAGTCCACTCACTTCGTACACCCTTTAACTGTCACAGAACAGTTTAAGAAATTCATAATTGCTATGAATATTGACCACATGGATGCGTATTACCCAGAGTTAAGAAAATCTGACTTGTACAAGTATTTTGAGAAACTTTTAGTTTTTTGTACCTCCTGAAAAATGTTACTCCCTGAACTTGGGACGTTTCTGAAATTACCGTTTCAATTTTTGTTTGGTTTATCTTAGATTTTCAGTATACGTTCTTTGAAGGTAAATGAAGAGGTCTAAGGAGAATTTTCTTGATATCAATTGCAGTTTTGGATTTAAAATTGTAATAATTTAATATATGATTGAAAAAATTGAAAGTGTTTTATATGTGTTTTTGTTTTTTCTAGGACGTTTAATGTTACACAAAACTCAATTTTTTATTGTGAAGAACTGTGTATATTTATGGAAAAATATGAAAATCTAAAACTTCAAACTACCCAAATTTTCATTAGGTGGGATACTTCGCATTAAACTCGTTGAAAATAATTTTCTTTGAAAGTTAGCTATAAGGGGCTGTGAATTAAGTTCATACTCTAATTTTATACTAAACAAATTTGTGAAACCGAGTAGAACGGCTCAAGCTCGCTCGGTGATGTCTATGGTTCGCATTCGCGAGGTCGTGGATTCAAATCTCAGGGGCCAACCAATCTGACTGGATATTTTACGTGGTTCCCCTCAGTCGCCAATATAAGTACCGGATTGGATATTTAATACCACGGCCCAAAGTTAAGTCTAAAACAATAGTAAAGTGGAAGGGCAATAGTGAATGCTCTATCATCTATCCACAGATGTAAGCGGGTAGACTGGATGGCACCCTAATGCCGTGTAGAAGCAGGGGTACAGTTGCTGTACACATGCCTTTGAAGCTACGCGTTGAATCTGCTCGTCACAGAAGCAGAGGTACGGTTGCTGTACACATGTCTCTGTGGACATGTGATGAAGCAAGATGTATGGTACAGGGATGAGACCTAGAAGGCTAACTGCCCTCACACAAGGTATCTCACAGCTCGTCGCGATATGACCACGTAAAATAAACGGAGAGAAAAAAAAGTTCAGCTAAATTGCTTGAAATTTGTAGCAATTAGGAATTTCAGTACCGAATACCCTTAAGATAGAGTTGGGCTTCCAGAATGTTATCGTTCCTACTTCATTTCCCCTTGCAGGAATGGAAGGATGGCTCTCCTTCCTGCTCACGGTTGCCTGCCTCTGTGGAGTTCGTGTACAACTAGCGCAAGACGCATAATCAGTTGGATTTTGCGTGAGGAGACGGTAAATGTGGAGAGATACCGAAATGAATTTGTATGGATGATTTCAGCACGATCTCACTGCTCATACAACAGAGGAGCCCTGAGTAAATTACAGACGTGTTGAAGGTAGAGCAATCTCCACACCAGTAAGTAACCGTAAACCTTGCCGCCCGAGAATGAGTCCTAATATAAACAATGCACGCTTGCACGTGATACTACTCCGCGCTTGACGTTTCGTGAACGCATGGAGGAACCTCTTCTTTTCCTACTCAACAGCTGCTTGCCTGTTTACTTTCGAGATTTCAAGAAACTGCCATTGTTACCTCTCAATGTTATCTTAATCTCGAGCTATCTTTCATTGCACAAATACTGAGTATTAAATAAATACATATCCCTATACTTGTGAAAATAAATATTCTAACTGAAGAATGGGCGAACAAATGTTATATGTTTTATTAGTAACAACTTGTGTATTAATCGCAGTCCTGGGTAACAGCGGAACACCCAGCTCGGAATCAGAAGTGTTATCACTTGAATCTTCTTCCAGGTTTATAATAAGCTTGTCTACAACATGGTCGCAAGGGTATCGTAACGCTCAAACAAACAATTTAACACATTCGAAACTATCGTTTTTTCCACCATTTTTAAGGGTTTTGCCACTTCTATGTTTACACTGCTCTGATCTGCTACACACTCAGCCATTAAATTAAATTAAGTTTTATTTATGGACGCTCTTTAACTGCTGTGGTCCTTAGCGTCCCATTCTATATTGGGCGTGATAGGCCAGTCATTTTGCTCAGAGGCCTCTTTATCAGGCTTGAGGTTCCTTTTACGTACCGCAAATCTACGACACGGGTTTACTTTCCTTCCGAACGAAGCCATGATAAGGATTTTTACGCCCTCCGCCAGGTTTGAACCCGCGACCTCGGGAACTAGAGGCTAGCATTGTAACCATGGTAACTACACCACGCAGGACGACACACTCAGCCATGATTGCAACATAAACAATACGAGTACTAGTTAGCACGACTGTTGCTTCGCTCCAGTAAACAACGACTGCAAGATGATGATGATGATGATGATGATGATAATAATAATAATAATAATAATAATAATAATAATAATAATAATAATAATAATAATAATAATAATAATAATAATAATTAGAAGCCAATTCTTTAAGTTGCGTTTAAATGAAGCGATTATTAAAATACTATGATTATTCACCGCCTTTATTATTTTAAGTACATAAAGGTTGATAATAGTATATGTAGCGTAGCAACGAACTATTTTCATTCGCTTGAAAATTGTGCTGCGATGGTGGCAAGTGCATTTGTTTACACTAAGAACCTTTCTTGGGTTGGATGGAGTATAACAGTCTATGTTTTTTAATTTGGGATAGCCTAAGCATAGAGTGTACAAAACAAATCCTCACGTACTGGATGGACTCAAAGAAGAATACGATATGGAATCAGAAACTACAGTGACCGAGTTAAATTGTGCCACTCGGAATGTCATTAACCGGTAAAGTCCCTACTTAAATGAGGATGACATTTTCAGCATTTTTTAATAACTAAGGTAAGATATTATATTCAGTTTTAAGGAGTGAAGTCAGAATACAGACGCGGTCAGCTGTGCATGTCCTACTGCCGAGATACAAAGCCCCATGTCCGCGGTAAGGACATATTCTAATAACCTATGGTATCGATACGTTTATCAGGTTACTTTATTTATGTTACCGAATTTTCATGTCCCGCTCTTTCTAAAACTTTTAAGGTGTAAATTTGTTCTTATGCCCTTATTTAGTCACATCTCTTTGTATCCCCAATTGCATTAAGCACTAAGGAAAGACAACTTGAGCTTTTTTCAGATATGGCTTTTCAGCATCTGTCTGTTTTAAAAATCTATAACCGCCGTTAATTTTTAAACTACTGTTTTTAAATCAAAGCTGAAAGAGTAACGGAATACTTATAATACAATTTTACACGTGTCTTTACTACAAGATTTATAAAAGTTCAAATAATACACAGCAGTGCTAAATACTTAGTTTATTAATATTCATGCATCTTTTGCTATCGCTCTATATTCTATTTGCTACTTTCTACATATATATTAAACACTTTCATATCAGATATAGGCACATAAAATGATCTTCATTCATACAGGATCAAATTAATCCAATATTGTATAAATTAATTTCTTAATTATTAAAACCTATATTCTTGCAAAGAGCCAAATTATTAACATTCTTACCACTCCTAAAATCCAAAATAAAGCTTACTAATAAAACATATTAAGAATGTATTCCCAACTTAAGCCTCTTAGTATAGTATTATTTATAGTTCTACATGTACTAATTTTAATGTCTTGATCTTCTAAATAAGCTGTATATCACAATAATATTTAAAATATATAACTTGCTTTCTTATTTTATTCGTACTTTCATTTTTTAGGTAAGATTTTTTTAAAATTACATTTTGATGTACTGTTAAAGCAGATCAAGAAATATTATATTATGGTTTATCTTATACAATATAACAAGAGCCGCCTTTGCCGGTATTGTGAGGATACCGTAGTCGTTGCTTGTAGTGTCAGTCAAAGAAGGCTAAGGTCTAGGAATGTATCTCATTAGTTTTGACAAGGTTTATTGACTAATTAGTTGCTGGGGACAATCCAAATCTGCTGAAGGAACTACTTGTTTATAGTAAGATTCTTCGATTTCCTGTACCACTTATTCCGATCCCTTTAGCAGCGTTGATACGGGCGCTGCGGGACCATAGCACTCATGGTACTTTTGGCATTATTAATACCTACGTCCGGCCATATATCTGAACCGCTCCTTTTGGGAACTGTTCGGATTGGGTTGGACTCGGAGTTTTTCGTTTTGGGTTGGACTCATTGGGACAGATTGTATAGTTTGGGCAATATATCCGGACGAGTTATACCTGGGACGTCTACTATCTCAGGTACCTGGTCAGAGAACTGGTTTTTTATGGTTCCGAGGTTTTTCGATGTATTCACCTTTGAAGTACATGCGCGTAAGTGGTGTATCCACTTCCGTCCCTGCGAAATGGTGGAGAGAGGATTTTAAGAAATGAGGCAATGGCCTACTGGAAAAACCTACAGAGTGACACAGCCATACGGTTGGCGGCTCCCCTGGTCGAAGAAAGGGAGCTTCGCCTCCGGATAGACTTTTGTTGTGTTTGATATTACAGGAGGGCTGCGTCAGCTGCGACATCTTCAAAAGCTAAGGTATAGTGGACATTTGTATAGCTTTCAATCGGCTTATAAACGTTCAAATAAAGTTTACTCTACCATCTGTGTCCCGTCTCTAATATCTGCGCGGCTGGTTGGCCTAGCTTCGGCTAAGATTTTAATCTGAGACCTGACATCTACCTTTCCAGCATAAATTAAACCCAGGTAACACATACCCACCAAGATACGAACTCGAACACTTCTATGCAAGTACTACTCCATTGTAAAAAAATCTGATGTGTTACACTCACATGACTTTCTCTACTCTTGTACAATCTATTTTTACAAACGCTTATTCTCCATATGCTTCATGTTAATCGAGATATCGAGATGTCAATCTTATTGGTAATTTTCTTGTAGATGCAAGGGGAATATGGTAGCTTTTAAGCGAGTCAAATATTTTATCGCTGGTTGCTATGTGGCGCATTCCATTCTCTTTGCATGTCCAGGACATAAAAAAATCTGATGTGTTACACTCACATGACTTTCTCTACTCTTGTACAATCTAATTTTACAAACGCTTATTCTCCATATGGTTCATGTTAATCGAGATATCGAGATGTCAATCTTATTGGTAATTTTCTTGTAGATGCAAGGGAAATATGGTAGCTTTTAAGCGATAGTCAAATATTTTAACGCTGGTTGCTATGTGGCGCATTCCATTCTCTTTGCATGTCCAGGACATAAAAAAATGAATAACGAATGTGAGAAAAAGTATAAGTATTGTAAAATTTAAGGAAATAACAAGCAATATCTCGAAAACGGTTCACTCAACAAAAGAAATGTATATGACATAAGTTGTGTATTTTAACGCGATCTACATTTTTTGTGTAGTAAAATTTTGTCTATCTCTTATGGTTTACCAGTTATGCAAAAGTCGTTCACAATGAAGAATACTTTTGGAGACATTCCCAGAAAATTCGAGATATACATTTCATTTCTCATGACATTATCTTAAACATATGATATTTTAATCAAAATCGTTAGAGCCATTTTTGAGAAAATTAAAATTTTCGAAAAATCTTCCATGTAAAGGGTAGTCTGGGGTGGGGGGATTTTCTTGAAAACCTTCGTGTCGCATCTCTGGAAGATACTGAACCTAAATACCAAGTTTGGTGCTTATCCGACTGTTCGTTTTTGAGTTATGCTGTTCACAGACACACACACACACACAGACACACAGACACACACACACACACACGGACATGTTTCCAAAAATGCTTTTTTTGGATTCAGGAGGTCTCAAAACATGTATTTCCGGTGAAATCTCGGTATCGAATTTTTGGGTGGAATGCAATACTTCCCCTACTTACTATACGTAGTAGAGAAAGTAAAAATGAATAACGAATTTGAGAAAAAGTGTAAGTATTGGAAAATTTAAGGAAATAACAAGCAATATCTCGAAAACGGTTCACTCAACAAAAGAAATGTATATGACATAAATTGTGTATTTTAACGCGATCTACATTTTTTGTGTAGTAAAATCTTGTCTATCTCTTATGGTTTACCAGTTATGCAAAAGTCGTTCACAATGAAGAATACTTTTGTAGACATTCCCAGAAAATTCGAGATATACATTTTATTTGTCATGACAATATCTTAAACTTATGATATTTTAATCAAAATCGTTAGAGCCGTTTTTGAGAAAATCAAAATTTTCGAAAAATGTTCCATGTAAAGGGTAGTCTGGGGTGGGAGGATTTTCGGGTAATCAACCAACTGTCGATTTCAAATCCACAATCTGAAAAAAAATTTACGCGGTTGGGTTGACGATTGAAAGCCGCGGCATCTTTCTAGAATTTTGCAGTAGGCTTTTAAAAATCCTAAGGCCTAAATTCAGGTATTGGGCAAAGTTAGAATTGAATGCTCCAAAAGGTTCAACTGAAATTTTAAGGAATAATTGGTGCAGGTTTAGTAGATAACGAGTATACTTTCAATGTAATGCACAAGTTTTTAAAAACTTTTCATTTTTAACTCTCGAATGCTTAGTTTAAATATATTTGTTTTTATCGAATCCATTTATTTGCTTTTTAATACGTGCAAGGTATTTATATATGTGTATTCTTTGCTTATTCCTCCTATGGTGTAGTGATTACCACGCTGGTCCCTAATTTACTTTACTGTAGGTTCAAGTTCGGCAGAAGGCGACGATTTACGTGGAAAAGAAAAGAATATACGGCTTCTAAAGGAAGGGAAATAAAGCCTTGGTCCCGTATGGATCTCATACTCTGAGCAAGATTGTGCGCCATTTTCACAAACGTGCGCCTGCTTCTCCTTAGTGCCATTTAACGGGCGGTGTGTTAATTACTCATCACTGTGGGCTCTGATGGCAGATAGAAATGTGATTAATTATATAAACCTTGTTAGAGGTCCCTATGTCCCCGTTAGGGACAACAGTTCATGACTATTACTATTCTGTGTTTGATTATAAGTTAACCTTTTAATCCTGACAACAGAAAATGAATAAAGAATACTAATATACCAGAAATACCTTAACCGCACCAAATGAACTTTCTCAACCTCAGAGAAAGAAATAATGTGTTTTACTCACATTACTTTCTCTAATACTCTCCTACAAGATATTCTTACAAAAGCTTATTCTTCTCTATGCTTCTTGCTTCGAGATAAATTTTCATTACAAATTCACACATTTCGTTGTAGTTACATAAGGATATAGTAGGCTATAGTAACAGTCAGATTTCTAAACGCGGGTCGCTGTATGATGGGTTTGACATCCCATGTTCCTTGCATAGCCCCAAGATAAACCGAATAGCGACTTACCACTTGAAAAAGGTATACGTATTTGTAAATTCAAAACAATAACAAAGAACATCTCGTAAATAGTTACCGCCAGAAAAAATTGCATTTGACGTAAATAGTGTGCCTCAACGATATCTGTCGTCCTCCGTGGTGTAGTGGTTACAATGCTAGCATCTAGTTCCCCAGGTCGCGGCGGAGGGCTATGGATTTTTCTGGGTGTAAAAATCCTTAGATGGCTTCCTTCGGAAGGAAAGTAAAGCCGGTGATCCTGGGTCGTAAATTTACGGCACGTAAAAGAACCTCAAGCCTGATAAAGAGGCCTCTGAGCAAAATTACCGGTCTTTCATGCCCAATATAGAATGGGACACTAAGGATCACAGCAGTTAAAGAGCGTCCATAAATAAAACTCAATTTAACTTAATTTTCAACGATCTCTACATTTTGTGTAGTAACATTTTGACAAAAGTCATTCAGAGTAAAGTGGACTGAACACGCTATTTGCAGAAAATCCAAGATATTAATTTATCTTATTAGTCACGTAAATATCTTAACATATGTTATTTTAATCTAAATCGTGAGAGCCATTTTTAGTAAAGTAGAAAGTAACGAAGAATCTTCCATGTTAAGGGTAGTTTGGGAAGGATATTGTTGAAAATCTTCGTGTTGCATCCTTGGAAGATGCTGACATTAAATACCAACTTCAGTATTTAACCAATTTTTAATTTTTAAGTCATGCTATTCACGACAACATACACCCGGACCTACTTTTAAAAATACTTTTTTTGGATTCAGAGGACCTCAAAACGTGTATTTACAGTGAAATCACCATATATAATTTTTGAGTGGAATGCAATGCTTCCTTTACATACTGTAGGTAAGAAGTAGAGAAATTAAAAATATAAAACAAATGTTTAATTCTGTGGCAGTGATTGCACAATAAAAGCTTTCATTTGTCCATAAATGACATTTGTATTTGCAGTTCTAGGCCGCTGCTGAACGGCAACACAAACACAAAGCGAGGCTTGTAAGATAGTTAAACTAGGACTGCGGTATACAATTATACTCAATTAATTATAGTTATCCGAAAACAAAACACTGCCTGGGGGATCGGACTAACGGTGCAGTCACTGCATTTCAATTTCTCCAAGATGAAAGCAGTACCCACCTTCGAGGACTTGGCAACTAATTGCTCTCCCACCTGGTAGAGAACGCGAGATTAATTATTTAATTATATTTTAATTGAGGCAATTAAGGAACAAAATTTAATGAGGATTTCTCAAATAATTGCAGGGTAAACTATCCCTTAACGCGATGGCATCTTCAGATATTTTATTACACGCTTGACCAAGTTCACGAAACACGCCTGGAATCGGTAAGAGATAGCACTGCGATACGCGGGTGCAAATTTGTAACCTAGGAGTTAGATGTGACCTTTTTACACCCAAGCCATCCCATATATACTTCAGTAACGGCAGTAACAGTCGTTTCGTTTCGTGGAGGCGGGGTTGGAGGGAAGAGGGAGGGCCTTCAATTAAAACGGGATAAAACATTAACTGGAGAGAAGTGGACCAGCGAAATTCCCCCAACCTTGGCTCTCAAAACGTGCTGGGAATTTCTGCCCAGCGGATCACAGATTACAAGAGCGTTAGGTTACGCTATAGTAAAGCCCGTGAGTGCCATGTAGCCGACATGGGTTCTAATCCTGTATTTAGGCAGGATAGAAATAGCACAGCAAATTTAGATTAAGTTCCTGCACTGTGTTGAAATCTTAGCTCAAAGCCATCTTAAAATCGATCCAAGGAACTGCTTCTTCAAAATTCTAAACAATAGCAAAACTGTTCTATACTGATGTTATGCGCGTGTGTACCTTTTTATTTTCTCTACTACGTATAGTAAGTAGGGGAAGCTTGCATTCCACCAAAGAATTCGATACCGAGATTTCAAAGAAATTGAATATTAATTTAAAAAATGCATTTTTTAGAAAAAGGTCCGTGTGTGTCTCTGTGAACAGCATAACTAAACAATGAAAAGTCGGATAAATAACAAATGTTTCAAAGATGCGACACAAAGATTTTCAAGAAAATCCCCCCTCCCAAGACTACCCTTTACATGGAACATTTTTCGAAAATTTTGATTTTCTCAAAAATGACTCTTAACGGTTTGATTAAAATATCATATGTTTAAGATATTTTCATGATAAATGAAATGTATATCTTGAATTTTCTGGGAATGTCCCCAAAATCCTCTGCATTGTGAATGGTTTTTGCATAACTGGTACACAAAAAATATAGATCTCGTTAAAGCACACAATTTAGTCATATACATTTTTTTTGCCGAGTGAACCATTTCCGAGATATTCCTTATTATTGGTTTGAATTTTGCAATACTTATACTTTTTTCAAATGGAAATTCGTTATTCGTTTTTTTGTTTGTTTGTATACCCTGGAATGCTCCACATAGGAACCAGCTCTTAAAAGATTTGACTGTCGCTTAAAGCCATACTCCCCTTGAAACTGCAAGAAAATTAGCAATACTATTAACATCTCGATATCTCGATTAACATAAGTACATGGAGGATAAGAGTTTGTAAAAATAGTTTGTGCAAGAGTAGAGAAAGTCATGTTAGTGCAACACATCAGATTTTTTAAAATAGCGTTTAACGCCCGCTGTTACTACACACAGCACCACAGGCGGTGACACTGATACGTGAAATTAAATGAAATGATAACTGGGAAAGGGAATTTTGGAAGGAAACGTTTCAGACCTAAGCTTAGGGTACCTCCCTGACATTTGCCAATTATGAGTACTGAGAAAACCTGGAGAAAACCTCACTGAACTGTCCTGGTGGGATTTCAATTACAGACCCCTCGTTCACGAAGCCAAAGCGGTTAAGGCACGCACGCATGTGTATAATAGATAATATCGGAAACTAATCAACCTATTCTGATAATTCTTTCACCATTGAAAATCATTGTTCTTCCCGATGGACGAAGGCTATACGGCAGCCTCTAATTTTAACTTCTAAATGACTACAAAGCTTGTATGCTAGAATACGAACCTGTTGGAGTAAAATAAATAGACAAACAAACGTAAACACTGTTTTAACACTTGTCATTTCAAATTCGTCTTGGGTGTGCACTAAGTTGGAAGATGAATTATACTTGATAAATTCAATGCCATGACCGGCACTCGAACCAAGGATGTTCGGCTATCCGTGTCGATGCTATTAACACTTGAGCTACCATGGTGAGATATCCGTATTTGCATACGATTTAAACGTCCCGATAATGATTATCGTCTAAAAAGGAGGATTTCTTACTAACATATTTTAAGGGACAGGTTGCTATACACTAATTGAGGATTTTCAAGTTTACTTGTAGACAGCGGTACAGAAAGTGACTTTTTGCTTTTCAACCGTTTTAAAATCCATAAAAATGTTCTAAAAGCCGCAAATAACTGGAAGAAAATCGGATGCAAGAATAGGCAATTAAATTACTTCAAATTGAAGAATATGGCTCCAGAAATTTTCCGATTCCGTGAATTTGATAGTGGAATTATAACATTTTGCATGTAAAAGCTTGTTCATAATAAAATAATGACACACCAATCGCCTCAATTCAGGTGTCTTGCATTCATAGTTACACATAGCATAGGGAGGTGGGGGCTAGCATGTTTGCTTCATATTTCGGAGGGTTTTACTCTGGTTGGGGCGAGCCACTTAAGGGGTTTTTCCCGTTACTCGGGGTTTTGCCTTATCCTAAGAAAACAATATGAACTCCGGATTCATTTGAGCATTATTTCATTCAGCGTCCAATAAGAGAAGAGGAAGAAGCAAATTTTACGTATTTGAGGCACAGTAAGAAAAAACAGTATGAAATAATGTGCTAAAAACTATACATACAAATCAATGAAATTGTCAAAGGATAACGGCTGTCCCTGTACTAAGCATGCATGTAAAAAACTGAATACTAAACTGATTGGACAAGAGAAAGATCTGGTGTGTTTACACTCACATGACTTTCTCTACTCTTGTACAATTTATGGTTACAAATGCTTATTATCCATCCACTTCATGTTAATCTTATTGCTAATGTTCTTGTAGGTGCAAGGGGAATATGTTAGGCTTTAAGCGATATTTTAAGAGCTGGTTGCTATGTGGAGCATTCTATTCTCTTTGCATGTCTAGGACATTAAAAAAATAATAATAATAAAAAACAACGAATAACGAATTCCCATTTGAGAAAAAGTATAAATATTGGTAAATTCAAACAAATAACAAGGAATATCTCGGAAATGGTTTACTCTACAAAAAATGCATATGACATAAATTGCGCGTTTTAACGAGATCTAAATTTTTTTGTGCAGAAAAAGTCTGTTATCTCCTACGGTTTACTTGTTATGCAAATGACATTCAGAATGAAGAGGGCGTTTGGGGACATTCACAGAAAATTCAAAATATGCATTTCATTTGTCATAAAAATATCTTAAATATATGATATTGTAGTCAAAATCATAAAGGCATATTTTTGAGAAAAAAAATCGTAAAATGTTTCATGTAAAGGGCAGTCTGGGGTTGGGGGATTTTCTTGAAAATCTTTGTGTCGCATCTTTGAAAGACGGTAAACCTCAATATCAAGTTTGGTATTTATCTGACTTTTCGTTTTTGAGTTATGCTGTTCACAGACAAACACAAATCTTTTTCTAAAAATGTTTTTTATTCAGGGGCCTCAAAACAGGTATAGAATTTTTGGGTGGAATGCAATATTTCCCCTACTTACTTCACGTATACTTTTTACGTACTATACGTAAAAACAGAAACGTGTTCATCTCTTCGGAAGCAGACTATGTGATGCAAAACGTAATTACACGCGGAAGAGAAAAATTGCACAAATACAATTTAATAAGCAAAGAGATTGTTATGAGCAACTATGTAAACAGGTGTGACATTCCACAGTTGCCGACGTTCTTAATCACTATCCTTTTATCTGACACAATGCATACACTAGCGTACTATAAAGGCTTGTAATGAAATCTAGTTAACTGGAAATTTAGATGCCTATCTCACTTACAGTCACACAGATTAGAGAAAACAGTAGGTTTATTTGAAAGAGCGGCCATCATTTGCGTAGAAAACACAAAAACAACACAATAAAGACTCTATGCCCCGAGAAACTACATGTCCCATGATAATTTGCAGCTGATTCACTCTGTGAAGAAACGTCAAAAACCAATAGGAGGAATAAACGCAACCCAAAAGGAGAGCTCAGAAAATGATGCTGAATTATATGTAGGTTTTAATTATTTTCTGACGGTGACATGCACACATATTATGCTATTATTGTCAAACATGGTTCACATCATTAGAGATAATTTTTCGTAAGAAAAGTTTTAAAATTAAATTATGTAATACAATTCTCAGATGGATTTGTACACCTAAGCCCAGAGAGAACGAGCTAAGCAAGCATCTAAACTTCCCGTTCACTTTCCGGTTCAGTCACGGGCAGGCCGTAGAGATTTTGTTAGAAATGGTAGTTGAGCTGAATTATTTTAATATAATTAATTTTACTTGTCTTCAAAATACACGTAGATGTACAGAGTCTAATGAAGAATATTTTCGCCATATTGGAACTAACTTACTTTGTCTTGCGTTATATAATGGCATGAAGTACTCTTTATAATAAAACTTAATTTAATAACTGATAACTGAATGCCAAATTTTATATCTGCATGGTAGTAACTTTCTGTGATTATTAGTAAATATTATGATTACACTGAAAACAGAAAGTTCTTCGCGTAAATGTCAGTCAACAAACTGCCTTTTCCTTTCTATACCCTTTTAATTTTATCAGTAACTTCGCAGCTTACGTGTTTGATAAGTTGAATATAGACACTGAACCATCATTAATTGCAGTCACTCTGAATCTGTACAACTTAATCGCCTCTGCACTCACTGATCCTCTGTTTCAACAATCGTGGTCAGGATATTTGAGGAAGATTAGTGAAAGGACCAGTCATTGGCCGGTACGCAGGATTTGAATCCGCGACCTCCCGAATAGAAGCCACAGACGCTATCATCCAAGCCATCCCCCTCGGTAGTGAAATGTTGTTCACTGAGGTTTATAGAAAATATGAATCCAAAACGTGTAAACCGGGTTAGAAATAACCCGCTTCTACGAAATGAATGGTAATTAATAGTTTGTTCTTTCATACAAGCCGTATGTAGGACAAGGTTGGGATAGTAGAATGCCATAGCCGGGATTTGAACCACGGATCTTTCGGTTTCCGTTGGTTAGAAACCGGAAGGACCGTGGTTCAAAGTTTACAAAGTTGAATGAGAATTAAAAAATTACATTCACATGAATTTCTCTACCCTCTATCGCTAATAAATGGGTATAAAAATTGTTCTTACGAAATTTTATTTTCCCATCTACTTCATTTTACCTATGGCATTTAATCTTTTCAGTCTGATTCTACCTTTCTACGAAATGAAGTTCATGACTGATACATAGGTTATAAAAGCAGATTGCTCAAAATATTTTAGAAAACTGAAACGGTATTGGTATACCCTTCCCCGTGGTGTAGTGGTTACCATGATAGCCTCTAGTTCCTGAGATCCCGGGTTCAAACCCGGAGGGCGATGAATTTTTTTCGGGCGTAAAAATCCTTAGTATGACTTCCTTCGGAAAAGAAATAAAGCCGGTTGTTTACGGCACGTAAAAGAACCTCAAGCCTGATACAGAGGCCTCTGAGTAAAAGTACTGCTCTTTCACGCCCAATATAAAATGGGACGCCAAGGACCACAGCAGTTAAAGAGCGTCCATAATTAAAAACTAAATTTCTACCGCTACTAACCCTCAGATATTTCACCATGCGGAGTTTCAAAATCTACGGTGGGCAGATGCGTGAACAAAATATTCGAAACAAGTATCCGGAAGCTGAAAAGACTGCTGCAGCTATTCAGGCGTGTTAACGTAATCACACATTTTTCTGGTGTTGTAGGCACTATTGGTTGTGCACATGCATCCTTTTTATCCCCAGATAGACGGTGCAGAAAGCCATACTTTTCCCTGAGTAACCAATCAGGTTATCAGGAAGAAAAAGAAGAAGCAAATCCCTTACATTTTTATTACATTTCTCCAAACTTTTGGGAAAGATGCGATTCAGAGCGCGATCATCTTATGTACAGAATTTCTGTTTTGCTCTACATAGCTAATATCTATACAACCAATCAGTTTTTAATGCAGATTTACATCTGTAGCAAGATGGTCACGTTGTGTTCGCGAGTTTTATATTGTTAGGCCTAAAAGTTCACATGAAAGTTAAATTAATTTCTACTACCCAGCACGAATATTGAGGGGACGTATACTGACTTGGCTGCGGAGGACCGAAACATGGTGTGGAGGTTAAGAGGAAGGCGTGGGTTTTTCACTGTACAAAAATCCATAACACAAATCTACTCACACATTCCTAGATTTATTTCCCAACCGTTTGGGGTTGCTACATTATTAAATATGAAAGGTGGAGGAGATGTCCACCGATCCAAAAACCGGCTTGCACACGCGATCCGCTTCTCAAGAAAAATCTAACTGAGACAGACGCTATCCCTCACTACTCGTGGCTAGCTTACCAGCCAGGAGTGACGTAAACAACAATGTGTCTGGTAATGACAATGTAGAACAATAATATGTCTGGCAATGACAATGTAAGCCCCCAAATTATTAATACGCAACAATATTTGACAACTTGTTTGAGACAGTAGACATAATTAGGGCATTCTGCTAGAAGATAATGACACATTTCCTGAACTGTGTTTAAGAACACAAGGTGGTATAGCATGGGTATTTATACAATATACGCACTATGCTTCTCTTTTGTTTACGAAAGCACAACCGCAGGCACTGTTGCAAACATTTTTGTAGCCCACCTTCACAGACTTATGTTAGAGTCGTCATAGCTGATGCATAATTCATTTTGACATGATTAGTTCTATTGATACGGCAAAAATTAACGAAGCGTTAATTCAGCTTCCCTCAAGCTACATTTGTTGACGGTCAGTGAAACCGAGCGTGACACTCATCCCCGTTTATATAGCTTATAGTTCCATATGCCAGGGGAAGGGGTGTATTACTTTTGCATTGATTGAGCTTTCCCATATACTTTCGTATACTTCCACATCTGAGATAATGGGTTTTGCATAAGAAGTTCTCGAGACATCTGTGAAAATGTAACTTTCTAGTTGCTTAAAAGCTGTCTTTAAACAACAAGATCATGTAGGAGTAAGCACGAAGCCATACATTAGAGAATAAAACAACATATTGTAAAATATTTCCAAAAATTATGGAATTTTTTTATGCAAAACAGAAAATTGCAAGTTTCTAAAAGATAGAATGTAGAGTTCTCGGCAGTGATCCGATTCCCCTTTCACCCGGCAAAAGAAGAAGAATAAGCAAATCCCTTACATTTTTATTACATTTCTCCAAAATTTTGAGAAAGACGCGAGCCAGAGCGCGTTCATCTTATGCACAGAATTTCTGTCTTGCTCTACATAGCTTGGAGGAAACGATAAAATGATTACTTCGAGGAAAGCGGTGAAGTGAAGCAGAAGAACGGTGTATAGCTACCTACCCATCGATCCCTGGGTCCAGTGGCGGACTCTGCGAGCTGAAAAGGCTGATATGTTCACCTTGAAGCTATTATTTCAAGATCTCCAACTGGCGACCGTCCAAAAGACAAGAGTCTCCAGCCCTCTTAATCAGTGTTAACTAAGCGTTGCATTTCCTTACAGTAAACAAACTTTGTTATTGTGTTTAAAATAAGTGTCTAAGAATTAATCTGTTGTCTTACGTCTTCTGAAATCACTAGGAGCAAACGTGAGCATTCGAGGAGTCACTAAAACCAGAGACATCAGCAGCTGTGCAACCGTTTATCGTTATACTTAACCGAAATAAACAATTACTACAGGTTTTAAACAAACTTCGTCATTCTCTATTCCAAATAAGAAAACGCACAGAAAGTTCTGCATACTATGGTTACAATTCTTTATCACAGAGCGGGATGGCTCAGGCGGTAAAGTCTGTGGCGTGCATTCGGGAGGTCCCGGGTTCAAATCCCGTGCTCCGACCAATCTGAGGTTTTTTTCGTGGTTTTCCTCAGTCGCCAAGGTAAATACCGGATTGAATATTTAATACCACGACCCAAAGTTCCATCTTAAGTCTAAAACAATAGGAAAAATAAGTGGTAATAACGAAAGCTATGCCATCTATCCACAGACAATGTAAGCAGTTAGACTGGACGGCACCCTAATGCCATCTGCACGGCTTAAAGCAGGGGTTACAGGGATAAGACCTTGAAGGCTAACTGTCCGCCTGTCTGTGTGAGGGCGGCGGTTAGACTGGACGGCACCCTAATGCCATCTGCACAGCATGAAGCAGGGGTTACAGGAATGATACCTAGAAGGCTAACTGTCCACCACATATCGTACCAACAGATCCGTCGCGATATGACCAAGGAGTTAAAGCGACGTAAAGTAAAATAGAATAAAAAAAATTCTTTATCTTTTGAGGAGTACTCATTGATATTATGACTTCAGTTTTAGCTGGCTTGGCAAGCAGGTTCGGCTATGTATTTGGCACCAATAAACATATAATTCGTAGAGTTGCAAACTATTGTACGTTCTATCATGGCATCTCTTTGCACGCCAGTGAGAAGTGTACAGAGGCTTTAGAAAGCATTCATACTTTTTTACAAACTTTTGTCAGCCAATTCGAAGAGAGAAAATTCTAATATTTCATATGCAGAAAAAATAAAGGACGTTGCGGTTTATGAGTTGGTAGCTCTACAGATTTTACATTTTATTAATTTTATAATGGTTTTAAAATTACACAGGTCTTTAAGATTTTCATGTGGTGTTTACAAATTTATTTTACATGTATCTAGTAGAGCAAGGTTTTATACAAATTGTGGTAGAATAAGCTTTGACCTGAAGGAGGTAAGAAATATCAGTTAGGAATTATAAACGTTTTCTTCTAAACTTCCTCGTTAACGCTTCAGTTTTTAAGGCTTCATAAATTTATTTATATGGTATGTCAATGATACTTTAGGCAATTTATAAATATTTTTAAAAAGTCTTAAAAAGTATGTTAAAATCCCATAACACCTAAACTATAGAATCTTTTTCTTTCTCGTATTAAACATCACAATGTTTTTCCCATTAATTTGGCAGGAGAATTTTTAAAGTGATCCTGAATACCTTTTTGGAATCAGTAAATGTGTAGAATAGAACAGCATAAGTCTGCGTACTCTTAGATCGATGAGCATTAGCGCAAATTACTTCGCGACCAAAACTACCGATGGATAGTTTTACTTCTCTACTACACATTCACAATAAGTAGAGGAAGTATTGTATTTCATACAAACATTGAATGTGGAGATTCTACCAGAAATACCGCTTGGGCCCCCTCCCCTAAAAAGCATTTATAGAAAAAGTATGGTTTGTGTGTGTGTGTCTGTGAACAAAATAATTTAAAAGCGAAAATTCGAATAAATACCAAAATGTAGCTATTAATGTAGCTATTTTTGTAAAGATTTATCTCGATTAAACTGAAGTAGAAGAAACATAAGCTTTCGTAGAATAATTTCTATACCCACTAATAAACGATAGAGGGTAGAGAAGGTCATGTGAATGTAAAATCAGATTTTTTTAAAATTATCTAGTAGGTAACGTATTGCATTTTAATCCACAAAACGTGGTTTGTTATTTAGTGGCACATTAGAGCTAGAGAAAAGCCACATTTTAATGACTGTTTCCCAAAACATACATTTTTCATACTATTGGCAGCATTTCTATTTTTCATATAAGTATTAAGGTAACGCTTTCAAATGTTCAGGAATATAGCTAAATACGCTGTTCTAACTTGGAAACACAACTGCTTCAAAATTAATTATTCGCAAGTTTTAAATTTAACCAGCTGACAAAGATTTTAGTATCATTAAAAGAAATCAATTTTCGCAAAATCTGATTCCATTATATCACCAAAGCTTTGTATTCTTTTGATAAAAACTTAGCCTTGTAAACCCAAAAGGTATCACAAGAAAGTGTACCCTAAATTATTATATGTTCTAATTTTTATAGAAATGTGCTTTTACACAACCATACACTTACTGCATTCTTGGTATTTGGACTGGATGTTTTTAAAAATACAATTATATGATTAAGTATCTCATGCAAAACTGATAACATTCCTCTAAATAAAAATGAAAAAAATTGAGGTCTTATATTCACAATATTTTCTCTTTCCAAGCTTCTTCATACGTAACATTTTTCATTATTTTTGATTTTTTCATAAAAAAAAAAGAAAAAAGAAAGGATGTAGCGAGTTTATTTAAAACACAAAATGTTTAATATATTTCTATGGCAAAAATGTATGTTTTCTGGAAATATTCCTTGAAGCCTCTTCATTTGGAATTAATTTTGTATAATGTTGTATAAATGGTAAACCATAAGAGATGGACAAAAACTTACTTCACAAGAAATGTAGATTTCGTTAAAACACACAGTTACGTCATACACATTTGTTTTGTGGAGTGAACCATTTCAGAGACATTTCTTGTTATTTGTTTGAATTTTCCATACTTATACTTTTTCTCAAGTGGGAATTAAATATTCGTTTTTTTTATGTCCTGGACATGCAAACAATTTTAAAATAGTATAATAGTATTAGCTAACTTACGCAAAACTGTCTACATCCACCTAAAGAAAAAGGAAGCAAAATAAGATAAAACATGTAGATGGTTCCAGACTTTATAGTCACCCTGTATACTACTGGTTATTTCTGCAAATCAATTTTTAATCACACGTGCTCACTTTATTTTGAATAAGACTATATCTTGTGAGTATTATTATCGTTGAAATGGATCTTAATTAAAACACTTTCAAAGGACGAATCATTTTATTTGCTGTAATTCATTCCAATTATTCCATCACCTTAGCATTGGGAGGCATTATCCTAGTCTTCACAGGTGGAGTATGTGAATAGCGAGGAGAAGGTGTATCTGTTTACCTTTTCGCGCATGCAGTAGCATCCTGTTTTACATGCATAATTCTAGATTATTCACATATGAATATATAACCTTAAGCAATGACTTTACTCGTCATCACTTATAATAATCATGTTTAGATATGTAACCAACTTCATGAAGCTTGCTCACGCTGCACACAAACTTTTCTGCATTACCGAACTCTCAAAAGAAAAGATTAAGTTATCGTCACCCGGCTTAGAATTGGACACTGCAAACTAACGCATTGTTATCTTCTCACTAAGGACCAACCTCCAAACTGTACCAGCTGTAACATTCCTCTAACTATTCTGCATATCATTATAGATTGTCCACAGCACAGTAGATGTAGACAACAAGCCGACATTTCCAATCTTCACAGTGCAGTAACAGACACAGTATGTTCAAGAACTCGCTACAGTTTCTAATGGATACAAAAAACTCACTGATTTACTGTAAATGTTTACCTAGTTCCATGTTTGTGCAATTGTAAATAAATGTATATCATTATGTATTATATATGTATATCATAATGTATTTTTGTGATAACAGGTCATGATAAGACCATGCAGTCAAAACGATCTTAAATAAACCTTTAATAAAAAAAATAAAAAAAAACTTTTTTTTTGGCATAACATCTCCACAAAAATATTTTTAGTGGCAACATAATTTAAACTGAAATACATGTATGCGCAAAAAGATAAACAGATAAACACACCTCCTCCTTGATATAGATACATACTCCACCTGTGAAAGCCAGTATAATGTCTCCCAAAGCTGTGGGGACGGCATAAATGGAAGCGAGTGTACCAAGAATTGTGGCTTTTCATACTCGCAACCAGTGATTCGAATAAGTAATGTGGTTTTCAAGCAGATGATCTCCTTAAATATATTTTATCTTCAGTATAGAACAATTACGTGTCGGTATGTGTGTGTAAACATGATATAAGTGTTTGTCGTGACCACTAGCAAATAAATGAACAACTGAGATATGGAGTTACGAGCAGCCAGTAACAGAAACACGATCTCATATAAAGAACTAAGCCTGGAAAGAGCTAGAAGCCAATTAGGCTAAGGATTTGTTGAGGATGGAGAAGACAATAACAGCTATTACCACTTTATAGCTGGTAGCAAGTAGGATGATGGCAACGTGAAGAACATGAAATACAGTAATGATAATTGCAATGCTTGTTAGGCTATCCTATGATCACCATTGTTAGAGCAGATACCTTACGTAATTGGTAGCTCAAGATATAATTAGCTATTGCGTGATAGCAGTATTATTTTAACTCTGGGTAGACTGAAGATTAAATACCTTAACTTAAATGAATTCTAGAGCGGAACAAAGTATTCTTCCTTTGTTCATTTTTTCAGGACAAGAACTTCAAAGAACCAACTTTCAACTTCAACATTATATTTGAGAGACGACATTCAAAGAGGGAAAAAGCAAAAAAAAAAAAAAAAAAAAAAAAAAAGTTTATTAAGCGAAATTAGGTGAAAAGTGTGAGGTTCTATTTATTTGACTGACTTATTCTTTAAATTTCTATAAATAGAAAACCATAAGAATAATCTAAAACTTAAGATACGTTTATCTTAATTAATATTAAATAGTTACAACCATAAATTTTTATAAGAATAATTTGTAGAAGAGATACAAAAATAACAATAAACTTCTTTTTTCCTTTCTTTCGCAAGTGTTCTTTACCATGGCCATAGAGGAGTAATTTATTTCTCAAATTATTCCTCTGTGATTCCGATAAACTTGCATATTTTATATATTTAAATGATTGCTTTATTTGAAACCATTATCAGGCCAAAATGCATCGCGGATAAGGAAACGTCTAGAGAGGAATCGATTTTTAATGACTTCTGTAATATATTAGGTATGTGTGTACATTTTTGATAGCCAGAGAAAGGCGTGTGTCTTTATCACATCAGTTATTTTGGTCTTAATTATTCTATTGAAATCCGAGTGTTGTGAACCTATTTATTTTCCCTTTATCTAACTGAATATTTGAATTTCAAGGAATCCAGCATATACTTTGCACCGTTCAAGTATTTGTGCGTTTTCAAGAGGATCACCACTCCGCTCCTGCGTGTCTTGAATTCTCCTTTTAGAACCGTCGCTTTTCCGTTGCATACGGTACAGTCAAATCTTAGGGAGTGACCTAACTACATGTTAGTCTAACTCGTATCAGCCAACTGAATGATCCGTGACTTCAGCAAGCAAGTCTCTTCTTGCTTTCGGTTTTCAGCTAAGAACTCAGCGAGAAGTGCAGGGCAGGTAAGGCAGGGGGAAGGTGAAATTATTATAAGCGAAATGCTATAATCGTTCCACTCCTAGAACCCAACTTGACGTAAAGACATGACGTCGTTAACTAGTCTGCAATACACGGGAAACCAAAGACACATAACCTATACACAGTACCTTAAATATGTGCGATTATCTAGAGCTTTCAAGAAGTGTGTTAATCATACTTCGAAACTTTTGATTAATATGAAGTAGTAAATAATAAAGTAGGCTGTAGCTTCCATTTAATTCTGTGTGGTGACGTTCACTTCTGTTTTGGATTCATACAACACTGATGAGCAGTTTATTTCTCACATCTGATACGAACACGAGCTAACGCGGAAAGATAAAAACATTTTGTATACATCAAGTCCGGTTCTAAGGCAGGATCGACTATAGAGAGTTGAGGGTGTATTGCATTTTGTACCTACTGTAAGGCGCAAAACCTGCCCTTACCTCCCACAGCACACCTTGTCTATGAATCCTCGAATCAGTGTTACGTCACACAGCTGTGATACTTTAAGCTTACTTTAGTTGGCTGAGTCTGCTCCTGTGACTTTTAAATTTGGAGTTTATTAGTCATCTACCATACCTTCTAATGGTGCATTAACTACAACCCCGGTGTTTAAAAGTACTTATAGCAGTTCAAATCACCTTGTGATATCTGAGAATAACTGGAGGTACACATGAGTCATCTCGTATAAGAGAAGTTCAATGCTCATATGGAGATATCGGCCACGGTAAATTAGCTCGGATTCTGAATGGAGGGAAGGTATAGATAATCGGAATTTGATTTCACAGCAATGTACGCTTCAATAGGCTGAAAGTAATAATAATAATAATAATAATAAAAATAATAATAATAATAATAATAATAATAATAATAATATTCAGATGCAAGACGCCGCAAGTTTATTTTGTAGCTATAATCAGCACGAGACTATTTTTGAAACCCATGCCTATATTGATGACGGCTCACTAATCCAGAAATTATAGTTCTAATTTGCCACTGTTGTAAATAACTGGTATCACCAACAATATGACAAAATAAATACCAAGGAGTTAGGAGGGCTATCGAATGTTTGGTGCATATTATAAAACTACTTCAGTCATTCGACGTCTTTGATCATTTGTTGGCTCATCACCACTGATGTACGGGTATCGACAGCGATTTTGGTTCAACGTAACCAAACGCAACGTCGAGGTCTCTTGCAGAGGGCGGACTTAATTGGAATAATGTGTTCGCTTCCTCCTTAAGTGATGGATAAGTTGGAATCAGTTACTACCTGCCTGAATAAAATGCTAAATTAAAATTAAATTGAGTTATTTATGGACGCTGTATAACTCCTATGGTTCTTAGCGTCCCATTCTATATTGAGCGTGAAAGACTGGAAATTTTGCTCAGAGGCCTGTTTATCAGGCTTGAGGTTCTTTTACGTGCCGTAAATTTACGACACGGGCTTTACTTCCCTTCCGAAGGAAGCCATGCTAAGGATTTTTACACCCAAAAAATTCATCATCCTCCACCGGTTTGAACCCGCGACCCCAGGAATTAAGAGACCAGCATGGTACCACTAGACCACGAGGACGATGTGAAGTGCTGGGAAGAAATAGGATCTGAACTGGTTACTGAAACAATTGCATTCAAATGTCCCTTAATTATCCTCAAACTGATGCATGTTTTTGATTATTAATAAAAATGTGGTGTCCTATAATTTATGCTGTATTGCATATTTAACGTTTTATGTACACTAAAATACACATTTGAAAGTATTTTTTTTCACTGGAAACTACTTAAGTTTGTAAAGTAAGATTCAAATGTATTATATTCATTGTAAAGATATTTACATACTTTGAAGTTTCGTGAGTGTTAAAGAAGTTGACTCATCTCCTAAAACATTATGATTTTACAGAATATACATGGTACTGTAAGAGTCAGCTAATTCTACAAAGGTTATTAAACACAGATTTGCAACTTTTTATGCGTTGTTTTAAACGAAACGTACGCGTTGCTCCAAAACCTATATTTCTAAATTAACCGTCCACCACTGCGCTTGAAGCCTCAGGGTGAGACATCTCGAATACCCCGGATACCCTTTGAACCCAGGTACTAGGAAGGATAAGCCGACCTGTTGTTTTGTTTACATCCAGACACGGTCACCGACGATAAATATCGTGTAAACTGAAGGGCACCTTGGTAGAATGTATATAGATTGTTATTAGACCGAGTAAGAAAGTGCAAAGTAAGAAATAGGTGAGTACAGCTCAGCTGTACCGAATCCCAGTGTTTAATGTGACTGTGCTTATCTCCCTCATTTCAGTCGTGTGCTCTCATAACACTTTACAGGTGGGATAGATTTAATAAATTTGTTTCTATTATTTCGTGATTAATGAAGTTGTAATTTTATATTTTGTGTCATTATTGTTCACTAGTAATCTAATATTTAAATCTAATAATGAATTTTAAGTCCAAAAATAGCACTTCTATTAGAACGTATTTCTAAGGGTGATATTACCAAAAATGTTAACTGACATATACTTTGATGTTACAAGTGTAAAAATGTATCAACCAGGAGGTACTAACACCGCTGCACTTCCTAGCTTGCTGTTATTATTTACACCCAGGCTTGGCAAACCAATTCAAGTTCAACTTGCCGTGTTGCTATGGGATCTTCAGTTTGAGGGACTGTGTAACAGAACTGAAATTGACTTCGAACCATTCAATAGATCTGGGGGGTTTACAAGAGTAGACAGTAGTGCCGTGGGATTGGTGCCTCTTAAGTGAGGGAGCGTATGAAAGTAGTAACAAATGTGGTCCAAAAATGGAATTGTTGCTTTTCATCCCAAAATCGATTAATCAAAATAGATTTACTTAAAAAAATTAGCACAAGTCGGTGACCTTTTATTACGTATGTAGTATTCGTGCCACAGTAAAATTAATATTATTATTGTTTTTATTTTATTTATTTAGTGTTCTGCAATTCATGAAAAATAAATATTTTACACTTTTCAGTTTACAATGTAAAATAAATAGAATACTATTGCATATTACTGCATTCATATGAAGAGTTGTTGATATTTAGAAATGTTTAATTTTACAAAATATAAGTTTTAAAACACTTAAGCAGATTTCTATCATAAGAAGTGAAATTTAAAGACTTGGAATAGAATGCAGTAATTTCAAAATTTCCTTAGCACTCCTTTAGAGTTTTGTAAGCTTCTGTTTACCCGATATGAAGTCCTATGAAAGCCTACTGAAGTTATTTCGGTATTTGTATTATTTTCTTAAATTAATGAGTAATGAACGGGTATTTCTGAAAATGAAATCAATGCATTGGTACTGATTTTGACTATATTTGAATGTGATCATGTATTAAAATATCTTCATGATAAAATTATAAGAAAATGCCTCTTTCATAGTAGCGCCCGCTTTATACGTCTAGAATACGAGACCTGTTACACTTAGGGGATAACCTTTTTTTATAATTTGTGCTTTGATTTGTCCTAGAATACGACCCTACATTGCAACGGAGGAGTGTGTAAGTGTAACATGCACGACCGGACGGGTCTAGGCTATAGCAGGGCCGAGTAAGATTGGCTGCTCGATATTCGGACACAAGACTCCAAGTGTTACCGAGTAGAGGGAGAACTTCCCCATCTCCTCCAGGAGTTAAAGATGAATGATGGGAGCCACACGGGGAGCTTAACAACGCGATTTAGGTGACAAGTAGCTACCTAATGTTTCCAAACTGCTCAAGTACATCCTCCGCGGGGCTGCATAAGCATCCCCCTACGTTGGAATTGCATAGTCCCAGGAGAGAAGATTTTCAAGTAGGGAAAAATCTTCACAAACATCACCGACATCCGCACGCGCATTACACCAAAATGTTACAGTATATCTGCGAGAGAACAGTATTATAGAAAGGGTAGAAAAGTGGAAAATTTGACAATTTTCGGGTAAAACAATCAAAAACTTCGACCATGTTTACCGGCAACGGAGATTGAGACCAAAGCGTTATAGTGAGTCATTCCGCTCGGTTCGGATAGAGGGCATTGGAACGAGGATGCGATGATTTTCTTCCACAGATCAGACACGATTCATGACACAGTGTAGGAGGGGTTTTGCAGCGCTCTAATATACGGAACAATCAGCAATTAATTAGCTAAAGAGCAATTGCTGAAACCAAAATAGTTTTGGCTCAGCAATCCAAAACGAAAGCATTGAGGTGATACTACTTAGTGAAACGAGGTCTTGCTGAAGGGTGCTCGTTCATGATCAACACTGCGATGACTGGTACGCCACTGTGAACAGGAAAATAGCACGACTCTCCGGTCATCTGGAAGAAGATTCAAGGCGGCTCTAGTATATCGTTTATACGGCTTCTTCAACATCGACTACTGGAAACGAAGAATAGAGCAAAGAGGAGGTTGGGAGGGGTAGGTAGCGGGACAGATTTTTATAGTTCGAGTAACTGCTGTCAAGGAGTTTCTCCTAAACCCGCCAGCAAAAATGTCTTCCTTCTACCTTCTTTTTTTCCTTCTTATTTCTTTTCCTGACTGAACATTCGCCCCCTTCTTCCCTTCTCCTATACAAGGGCGTGTTTATCGATCTAAGAGGGAAATGGGAAGGGGGAAAGACAGCGAGGAACAGGAAAAGAACCTTTTGAAAAATTCACAGAATACTTCTAGATATTCACACGACAGATTCTCTTACGTCTGTACGGTAGTTTTGCCTTTTTTCTGCTGCTTTCCTTTCTCAGCGTTCTCTAAAGGCGGTAGGGTTAAGTTCTGCAGCAGGGGATGGCTGGGCAGAAAATCTATGGCGACTGTGACTTCCAAGTGAGCCACTTAAAGCTATCTATTATGATTTCAAGAGGGACATGAAAAACTGGAGGAATGCTCTCTACATATTGAGTTCCTAACTTTATCTTTTCTGCTTGATAAATTTTGCGCTCACATTCTCAATATCTGATATTAGTTATTTGCAAACCTTATTTGTTATGAACAAGTATACAATGCTGGTACATTTTTCTGTGCCCAAATTACCCTTCTCCGTGTTTTCCTGTCTTATCAATCTCCGTTTATGGGGTATTTTTGAGGACCTCTTTTATCAATGTAATCCTTGGCGTTTTCCTTTTTGTTCTTTCTGCTAGTATCCATTCCAAACTGTGTCGCGATAATCTTTCATCCTCCATCTGTCGAACATGTTCATGCCAACATCATTGATGATAATGGATAAAATTAATTATTGCATTTTGGTAATCCAGCTTTCTATTTCTTCATTCATAATTTTGTCTAATTTTAAACATCGATCGTGTCTGAGAAAATCCGTGGTGTTTGAGATCTTACTCTTCGTTTAATTGGTACCCAAATTTCTCTTCAATAAGTGATGTATTTATCCCATAATATTCTATTTAAGCTTTTTATCACTGATCCTTACTTTGGAATTCTGTCTTTTATCATGTCGATCATCTTTTATAATTTTAACATCCAGTGTTTATATTCCAGAACATTTGATCTACTGAGTCGATTGCTTGGTGTTCTAATTGGAAGGTTACACATTTAGTTGTTGGAACTTTCTCGTGTGAAAGATTCCTTAAGACCAGGGCAAATTATAAGTTATAACTTTTGTTTCATTAATTCTCGCCTAACTCCTACATTAATGGACATTTCAGTAGATATATACGAATACAAGCTTATTCACATAGGTTAACAATGTTCTGTCAAGATATGACATATGTAGTTAGATGGCATAAATTTACGCCCATTATAAAGGGCTCAAAAAGAAGGAAGAAGCTGACACCATTCAATGTGGGGTGTTCGGGATAAAGACTTCAATAAGAAAATTAATATCCCACTGAATAATACAGTTAAAAATGGTATTTTTAGCAAAGGACAGAAGGACTTTTAAACGCTTTAGATATTGTGGAAGATTTCTGCAGAATGCGGATTTTTAGCTTCTTCTTTTTCTTCTTCTTCTCCTCCTCCTGCTTTTCAGAGATTAGGCGATATGCTCCAATGTTCTTGCTGTCTCCGTTTTCTGAGTTGCCCTCCATCTCTTCTTCCCTGGGTGTTTAACTTAAGGCTGATTTTGAGAGCTTTTGGCAAAGGGTAATATTTAATATCTCTAAAATCGTCTACGGATATAGTTGTTCGCAAGTGAGAATCGTAAAAATACTTTGTCTACGGGATTCCAATAAAGGATGCAGAATTGCGTCGAAAGAGGTAGCTCCTTCTGCAGCTGTCACTCTAGAGGTGTAGCAAACACAACGTGAACAGAAGATGAGTAATTCTCCTGCGTCTGTCGCCCTATAAGATATGCACATGCACAATTTTAGTGATAGCCGTAAAGTTCTCGAAATGCCTCTGGCATTTGCTGCAAATGACATTATACTTACGTCATTCTGTGGCTTATTATGACTAATAAGCTGTCCTGAACAAACGCATTTTTGTAAAACAATGTCGCAAAATATATTTCATGTAACTGTTGCAGAATATCAGACACTGTCTCCTTCAGATTGGGTTGAACTAGGTAAGGCAGTCCAATACTCGCTGACAGAATGAGCACGTCACGACAGGTGAATGTAAGTAGCATTTTCTATCAAATAGTTAAGATTTTTTGTTTAAAATGCATAATTCAGAACTTTTTAACGTATAGGGATTAACCTTTGTAACAGTACTTCTAGCAACATGGGGAAGAGAGAGGTACAAATGCACACGAAAGCTTCCATCAGTTTCACATGGATATAAAACATGTTTACAAGAAAATATTTATAAACAATATACTTAAAAATAAGTTGGACATTTTTGTGTGTTTTTCCTCTTTAGAACCATGATTCCCTCTAATGATCCGTTTATTAATACGATGCTTAATATCTTAGGTAGCAGAGGGATGCATCCTAAGCCAGGTTCTTAAACGGAATGTTATAGATATTTTCTGAATTTAAAGTTCATTCATTTTATAAAATATTAGAAGTACATATTAATTTTAATTACATATATATTTGTCCATGGAATACAGGAGGTAGTTCACTGTATCTTTTATTGTCTTTTGAAATGTTTCTTTGTCTGGTATTGCACTAACCTACTCTATTCTTGGCGGCAGTTGGACTCAAAGACGATGTTGAAAGTATACCGTAATGGAATGGTCAGTTTCGTTTTCAAGCGAATAACTGCTAAATAGCTTTGTATTTTACCACCATCCTCCCAACTAGACAATGCAAGGCGCATATTGGCAAGCATAGTATTATGTGTTTTCACCAAGTGGAGTATCTTTTGTAGCTTAGATTTAAACTTCTTAATTGTTCGCGAAACGAACTCACTTGCAAAAGGTTTCTAAGAAAGGAGTGCTGTCACAACTCTGAAAGCAAAGGAGACTGCTGATAAAACATGTGATCGAACTTGTCGAATTTGTTTTGTCTTGGCTCTTCAGGCAGTTTCCATTGGGACGATTGGGCCTTAGTTTCGACGTCATAACCACATACCCATGTTTCGTCACCTGTTATAACCTTCTTTAGAAGTTCTGGATCGTTTTTGACTTTATTCAGTAATTCCTGAGCGATGTCTACGCAACGTTGTTTTTGGTCGAAATTCAACAATTTCGGAACAAACTTTGCTGTGATGCAGTAATTTGTATCATAAATTACTTAAATGTAAATAATGATTGTAATATGAATATGCATTTTTATGTGACATTGATTTCAAATGTTTATTAATTGTAATTATTATTGGGAAATAAGTTTATACGGCCTTACTGAAACTGTCAATAATAGCGCAATAATGCAGAGAGGGGGGTGAGCTGTTTATCATTATTGGAAACGAGGAAGTTACGTAATGTTGGCGCGTTTTCGGTAGAAACTTCTGGAATGTGTTCTCCCTAAAGCATATGTATTCATAATTTTCATTGGATATTAAAATAGACGCTAATGTTGGCGCGTTTTATTAGCCAATAGCAGTTCATTTATAATCTTTAGGCGTATCTGATTGAAGGAGTATAAATAAGGTAGGTTGGAGGTAAAGTCAGTCAGTCCTTCAGTTCGCCGAAAGCATTCATACATTACACGTCGTCGTACACTACACGTCGTCTTCAGTCAGTCAGTTCGTCATACATCGGATATAGATTCACAAGTTACGCGCAGCAGAATTATGAAAGATCTAAAATATGGTAAAGTTAATTATATAAAAGGTTGAAGTACGTTGATTAAAAGTGATTAGTAAGAAGTTATTATAACAGTTTCAGTTTGGCGAGTATCTAGATCAATATGTAAAAGTGATAGTGAACGTGTTCGACAATAAAAATTATAAAACAAATTTCTTCATCAGTGTTCTTTTTGGATAAAAGATTCCTTTCCGTTTACACAACCCTGATCAAGACACATGTTCGACCCAAGATAAGATAATAGCTAGCCGGAGGACAATAAACAAACTTACAATTCTTTCGAACACTAACACTGATGCAAATTGCTAACACTAGATGGAGCTACAAACCAAACAAATGAATGACGTCACAAGATGGCTTCAACACACGTAACATACACAAACATTTGTAAGTAATACCGTTACAAATTGGCTAACACAACGTGGGGCTACAATAATGTTATTATAAATTGGCTCCTATACGTGGGGCAGTTAAAGTTATGAAACCAAACAAAACAAAAGCAGCACAATATAAGATCTTCAAGTTCTAATAATTTACGTAAAAACATATTACGTAAGCACCAAGAATGTTACCACCGCAGCTGCTACACGTTTCATGCCCAAAACATTCGAAAAAATTGCTTGGTATAAGCCAAGGGATATGCCGACATCATAAGCAACCTCGTGATGGTGATTCGACGATTTTTCAGAACCATTTTGTTTACTTCTTCCACATTGTCGCCAGTAATTGATGTGCTAGGGCGTCCAGGGCGGTAGTCGTCTTCAACGTCTTCTCGACCCTCTTTGAAACGTTTATACCACTCGTATACTCTGGTTTTACTCATAGTAGATTCGCCAAAAGGCACAGTCAACATTTAGAATGCGGTGCTGCACTTTATTCCGTTTTTAAAGCAAAATTTAATGCAAATTATTTTATACATCTTTTTCCAAAGTAAAAATTCGCCGAGCACTCGAAAACACGTATAACTTTTTCGACTTCAAGAATAAACTAAATGTTCAAAACAGCTGAAAATGCAAACATATATCAGGAACATATGTACTAACAAAATAAAGCAAAAGGTTTGAACATCACATGTATAAAGCTTGCGAAATTAAAAAATGCCCGTTATTTTTTTTATCACACCTCGTGTATCGCTTGTGACCGAAACAGACTGGCAGGATTTTTGCACATATGGGAAAAGGCAGAAACTGATTACTGGGAGAAGTGAGAAAGGTCATCGATAATATTGCCGTTTCCCTGGAGGATCACAGCAGCGGTTCCTCATTTTCCTCTTCCTCCTACAGCGAAAATGAGACCATCCCCACACCACTTGTTTGAGATGAATGCATCTTCCTTATAATATTTTTATTCATAAGTTCTCGATCACTTGGCGATTTATTCGCTTCAATGTAAAGAAAATACATTACGTAGTTGGAGGACCGACTCCAGCGACAGATAGCTGGAATTACTTGCTGCACTGCTGATTTACTGCATTTCTGTAAACTGCTGTACAAACATGTCTGTCAAAAAGAAAATAAGATGAAGTAGGTGAATATAAAGGGAAGTAAAACAATAAGGATAGATACTTCCACCAAAAAGTATCAGCAAATTAGTGATAGCATTCCATTTAATTAAGTGGTGGTTTTGTATTCAGATTAACATTTTCCTTTTGAGACTAATATTTGCAGTTCCATCTCGCCGACATGATTTTGCCAAGCCCCTTCCGGCGACTCCTACCACGGACAGAACGAAATGTAATTGAGTCCCGATTATGAAAGAGAGCTGAGCATGTTGGAAATCGAAGCGTGCACGGGTGGGAGGAACGGAATCAACTGGAGAAATGGTGAGCGGGCGAATAAACAGCCCATTCACGTCAGTCGAGAAGTAGTCACCGGGGGTTCTCTTGGCTTTTATCGGTTTCCGATTTCCAGCGTACATCACAGCAGCGACGGCCACTTTCTAATGAACTGTAATGCTACGTATATATTGAAATGGCGGTTGTAATGGAAAGCAAGAGGGGGGAAATGGAATTGAATTAATCACATTTTATATCCAATCGAAACAACCTCCGTGGACGTACGGAATCGCGGGTTTCAGACATACGGATCTCTGAACTTTATTAAAAACATATCACATAACTGGCATGTACCAGGGAAAAACCACATTCACTTTTGACCGTCCCGTTTTAATTCATAAACTCACTCTATAGGACGGGATGTAAAAATAGCTTATACAGTTTACTCGTGTGTTAAAAAGGCACATGTGCAATAATTTTTGGCTTTTCTACTACGTGCCTTTAGGAAGTAGAGGACGTATTGTATTGCAATCAAACCTTCGATGTTGGGGTTTCACCGGAAATATAGGTTTGAAAGTCCCCTGAATAAAATTAAATATTATTAAAGAAAAGGTTGTGTATGTGAACCGCGTAACTCAAAAACGAAATGTTGGATAACTTACTATTTAAGTCCACCATCTTCCAAGTATGCGACATAAGATTTTTAAGAAAATTCTCCATGGCTTTACATGGAACGTTCTCATTATTTTATTTTATAAAAAAAAACATAGAAATAAAAAATATTTTTGTATGCGTTTAACGATCCTTCTTACATACGACACCATGTGCAGTGGACATTGATGGCATATGAAATTAAATTATTATTGGGGAGAGGAAATTTGAGAAGGAAACGTTCCAGGCCAAAATTTAAGGCACCTTCCCGGGATTTGCCACTTATGAGGACTAAGGAAAACTTGGAAAAACCTCAGTCAGGGAGGACGCCTGGTTTCGAATCGCGGATCTCTCGTTTACGAGTCTGTCCGTGCTTTAACGAGCTTGGCTTCCCGTGTCGGGTAAGTCGTGAAGTCTTCTTCGTTCTGTATCAATTTTGTATAATAGCTAAATCGTAAGAGATAAGACAAACATTTACTACAATCGTTAAAACACACAATTTATATCAGATGCATTTCTCTTGGTGTCATTAACCATTTCCGAATATTCTTTGTTATTGGTTTGAATTTTCAGATACCGATTTTATACCTTTTCAAGTGCTGATTTCTTTCCGTTATTTTCATATAATGGTAGTTTGGATTACATAGTTTTCGTTAAAATCTTCGCCTGGGCCGCGTAAACATCTGAATCAAGAATGAAATTTCGTATTTATTAATGAAATTTCGTATTTATTCGCGTTATGAAGTTTACAGACAGACTGGAAGAAAATCTGCAGAACTATTAATAGTTTTTAGCTCAATGGACTTAAAAGATGTATTATGAAAGTATTGAATTTTTGGGTAGAATAATACAATTACCTACTATAAGCAGAGATAAAATTAACACATAACATCCTTATACAAACAATAGATTCTTTTACTTTTCTACAGTCTATTGTTTCAAGCGGTTTATCAGGGATATTGATTCATAAATTATAAAAAAGAGACGTCAGTTCCCAGGTCAGTACACAAACTATCTGATAATGCTTTTCAAGATTAATGTGTACACTTGCGTGTGTGCATTTTTAACAACGCGGTGATCAGCAAATTATAAACTGCTTAAATCACAGGTTGTCCCTCCATGTGAAAAATTACTTCACTTTTTTAAAAGGCATTTTCAGTTTAACGACCTGTTCTCTTTGATCCTGGCAAACATGTTTCGGTGTTTCACTTTATTACTTAAAACATCGCATCTTTACATTACGAAACAAATTTCATTAGCGCTCTTATAAATCAAAACGGCAAGTGCAATAGTAATTATTTATGGTACAGGTGTTAAAAGTAGAGTTTTATTTTGCGAGTAGGAACCCTATGAGAGAAATACAATCTCTTTTAACATGTGTTGTGATATTTTATTAGACAGCTCTGCTTCCAGGTGAAGACAGTGTGAAAAAAGCAGTATACATTTGAACATCTGCAATGGTGAACTCTAGTATGTTGTGTTTGACCTTCGTTCTTTTTTGGCCTTCATAGCATCAATGCTGACAACATGACTAATTACATAATCATAACCGCCCGAGATGGCTCTGCAGTAACGTGTGAGACTAGCTAGCATTCGGGAAGTTCCGGGTTCGATTCCCCTCGGGCTGGCCGCTCTGACGTTAGGTTTTTCGTGGTTATCCCGGGTCGGTAGGTCAATTATGGAGTGGTTCCTCTTCTAACACGAATTGCCTGTCCAACATTTAACGTTTCCGTCATTACCTTTTATTGTTTCAGGGTTGAAGGACCTGGTGGCGGCGTCCGGTGTGTTGCGACAAGATTGTGCGCTTTTTTAAGGTTTCTCCCTGGCGTTTGTTTGGTCTGCTGAGGCCTCTTCCTGGCCGCGTGTCTCGAGCCAATGGAACCCCCAGCGGGCATGGGGCTAAGCGGTGGCTAGCTGTCGCCAGGATGTGCTATATCTGGAATCGTTAGGGATCCCATCCTTGCTAGCGCGTTGTCCGGATCTGGCCCCTCATCCCTCCCTCTCTCCCTCGGGTCACGTTAGAAGTAAAAGGGACACTATGATTTGCGGTGCTGTGGTACAATTTCTGAAGGCCCCTCTGTTTATTTATTTATGGACGCTGTTTAACTGCTACAGTTCTTAGCGTCCCATTCTATACTGGGCATGAAAGACCGGATATTTTGCTCAGTGGCCTCTTTATCAGGTTTGAGGTTCTTTTACGTGCCGTAAACCTAGGACACGGGACCACCGACTTTTACTTCCCTTCTGAAGGGAGCCGCACTAGGAATTTTTACTCCCGAAAAAATTAATCGCCCTCCGCCGGGTTTGAACCCTCTGTCTGTGTACTCCTGCTCCTACAAAATGATAGCAATGTCGTATTGCTTCCTCGATTTCTTTTACCACAATTCCAACGATATCCTCTCAACAGCTTGCAAAACAGTTTCTGATTCTGTCGAGTAATTCAAATAATTCTCCATTACATTAATCGATTCAAGGGCTCCGCTTAATATCCATATAATTTCATAGCAAGAAACAAAGGGTGGTGACAATGGGGTTTTTTAAACATTTTATTCCATTGAGTGTCATAATCTTCAATTTCTAGTATGAGTGGCTCGTGTTAACAGCTCTTCTTTTAGTGCCAGCTGTCTAATAATGTTTATTCCACACTTATGTTCATTTTGAAGTGCATCACATCACATTCCACACCTCTCATCCTAACAGACTCTTATGGACGACAAAACATATAATTGACCGAATATTTTTGTTTCAGCTTTTGATGTTAACTGCAGAGGAATTAAGCGAACGCTTTCAAAGCGTTAATTGATTTAGTTTAATTGTATTTCATATTTAATTACGAACATCCGGTGTTTTAAAATTTTTGCAATGGATTTGCTGTCAAAACTCGTAAATGTGACCTGACGATCTATAAATAAATACTGAAACATTATTTTTCCAATATTTACTTTTAAGTTACAGGACCCAGCACTCTTAGTTTGTATGACAGAATATTTCCTCTTTTCTTTTCACTATCTTCTTACTACTTACCTATAGTAAACAGAGGAAGCACTGAATTCCATAAAAAATTCGATATCAAATTTTCACCGGAAATACACGTTTCGAAGGCGCCTGAATAAAATAAAATATTTTTAGAAAAAAGATTTCTGTTTGTGTAAACAGCATAACTCATAACGAAAAGTCGGTTAAATACCCAACATGGTATTGAATTCATCTTCCAAGGATGTTGTGACAGGTAAATTTTCAAGAAAATCTTCCAAGCTCAAACTACCCTTTTATGGAACATTTTCATTAATTTTTAAAGTACCATATGTTTAGGATATTTACATGACAAAATGTATATCTACAATTTTCTGCGAATAGCCTGTGAAGTCCTCTTCACTTGAATGACTTTTGTAAACCGTAATAGACAAATCTTACTCACAAAAATGCAGATATCGTTAAAGCACACCAATTATGTCAAATAAAACCTTTTTTGTGGCATTAACCATTTCCGAGATATTCTTTGTTGTTGTTTGGTATAGAAAGTCATGTAAATGTAACACGTCAGATTTTTAAGAAATTGGTATGCATTTTCTTATGTATTTTAACACAGGAACATTAATATAAAGTAGGTGGAAAATACCATAAAATTGAGCTACGACCAATGCATGCAACAGGTAATCATTCCTAGAAACACTTTACCTAATAATGTAGTACTTCTAACCATTAACGCGCAATATCGACGAAGTCCTTGGACTGAATTATATCTACGTTGAATCTTTCCCTATCCCATTATTATCTTCCTCGAGCCTCTTGGGCTGCAAACAGGTCAGTTTATCATGGCTGTAGTCTAGAATCTTACATTCTACCTGCTCCCGTCCATTGGACGGCAGCCTTCCATATTTCTTGCTACTAATGCTACGCGGGACCGCGCTACTGTCACCACTGATTTCACATCCTTTCATTATCCTTCTTCCTTTCCGGTGGGGGGGGGAGGTTAGTGGGTATGGCCATTCTCTGTTGGCGAGTCCCACATGCCCAGATTTTCTGGGGTAAGTACGAAAATGTATTTCTCCTTCACTCGAAAACAATCGAGATGCATAGTTGTAAACATTTAATTATGATTTATTTAATTTCCATAAAATATTCCCTGAGCTACAACATTCAGTTTATGATAAAACATAGTTGAGGTTAATTAAATGCAAGGGTTTAATCTGTGAAAGTAATCTAAATTGATATAAGGATTTGAGATGAAATATATGTTACATTTTGTGACAAGGACACTGCCTGCTTGCCTGATTCATTGTCGCGATTAGCTCAGACTGCGGCTTGAGTTGAAAGCAGGAGGTACGAAGTTGCAGAGAAAATGAAGCTTACGCAAGTAGGAACTGCCAAAGGTTCCTCTTGGGACCAGAACATTCTGGAAGAAAACATCTAAAACTTGATAAGCTGTACAGGATAAGGTGGATTTAGAAATGGCATTAAGTTGATGGCAAAACATTAAATTGAGTTTTATTTATGGATGCTCTTTAACTGCTGTGGTTCTTAATGTCCCATTCTATATTGGGCGTGAAAGACCGGTAATTTTGCTCAGAGGCCTCTTTATCAGGCTTGACGTTCTTTTACGTGCCCTAAATCTACGACAAAGTGTGAGTGTTTTAATTATAATGTTTGTGTATGTGTGTTTACTTCACGCGTTGAAGCCATCTTGTGACGTGATTCATTTGTTAGGTTTGTTAGCTCCATCTGGTGTTAGCAATTTGCGGTAGTATTAGTGTTTGAAAGAATGCGACTGTTATTTGTTTTAATTTTTGTTTACTGTCCTGCTAGCTATTATCTTTTCTTGGGTCGAGCACTTCTCTTTATACAGGTTGTGTAAACGGAAAGGACTCTTTTATCCAAAGATAACACTGATGAAAGAAATTTGTTTTACACTTTTATTGTCGAACACGTTAACTATCACATTTACACATTGATCTTGACACTCACCAAACTGAAACTGTTATAACAACTTCTTACTAATCACTTTTAATCCACGTACTTCAACCTTTTGTATAATTAACTTTACCATACTTGAGAATTTTCATAACTCTGTTACGCGTAACCTGCAAATTGATATCCGAAGTGTGCCGTACAAATACTTTCGACGAACTGACGGGAATGCGACGTGTAGTGTACAAAGAATTTTGCTGAACTGACGGACCGAAGGACTTTACCTCTAACCTAGCTTCTATTTATACTTCTACTCCCCGATATGCCTAAAGATTATAACTGAACTGCAATTGGCTAATAAAACGCGCCAACATTAGCGTCTATTTTTATATCCAATGAAAATTATGAATACATATGCTCTAGGGAAACGTTCCAGAAGATTCTCAAGGAAAAACGCGCCAACATTACGTAACTTCCTCGTTTCCAATAATGATAAACAGCTCACCCCCTCGCTGCATTATTGCGTGCTATTATTGACAGTTTCAGTAAGGCAGTATAAACTTACTTCCCAACAATAATTACAATCAACAAACATCTCAAATCAATGTCACATAATAATGCATATTCATACTATAATCACTCTTTACATTTAAATAATTTGTGATACAAATTACTGCATCAAAAGGGACCGCTGGCTTAACTTCCCTTCCGAAGGAAGCACGCCAAGGATTTTTACGCCCGAAAAAAGTTATTTTTAAAATAAAGGATTCGTAAATTTGAAGAAAGAATATGCGAATAAGCAAATGTATGATTTAAAAACGAAAAACTAGTCTTGTTTGTAGACATAAAAAGAAGGAAAAATGATTTATTTTACTGCTTTATTTCTCATTATGAAAAAGATTAAAAATAGATAATTTTAAAAGGAACTGAGCAGATTCTTCTTCATCTGCTCTCTCTTATACTGCATAACATACGCACAATATCTCACGTAGGTCGCTCGAAATTTAGATCAGAGATGATTAGAGCGATTGCAGATAGTGACTGAGAGCGGCGTTAGCAAGTCAGCCATCGAACAATTCGCCTACAGGCACGTCAGAAATGATCTTAATTTACTAGAAACTCGAATACAGCGCCAGAGATATATTTAGAAGTTACTACAATAAGGTAAATTTGCTAGCTAAAGCTCTGCATATCATCGGAACAGTATCACTGCTGTTCAACGGAGACGCAGAAAAAGCTGCTTTAGCTACGAGTACACCGGGATCGCAAAGCCCATCAAACATTGAAACTGAAGAATAAATACTTTAGGTGGTGGAATACCTTGTGGAATAGAGTAATTAAAGAGAGAATGATTCAGTAACTCAGTGAAAGGAAGTTAGAACCGCCTTAGCCGAAAAGTTTTCATTCTTGGCTACTAAATCGACCATGCAAGAAGTCCCCAGGCATATGCTGATGACAGTGTGGCTAGGGAAAAAACAATATCAAAAGATAAGCATATTTACAAGAACAATTACCAAATATAAATCTTAAAATGCTGTTTTCTTCTAAAGTGTTAACTCGGAATGACTACCGATATTGACAGAAAAGCAAAGAAGATACGAGGTAGAGAAGAAGCGGATATTTTTAAACACTTGGGTTGTAATGTAAATAGTAAAATGAACTTAGGTCAAGAAGCAAAGTAAACTTTCAGCTTTTTCTTCAGCGGATCCTTGAGAAAAGACCTAATGGAGAGGCTTTCTGAGAAATATGGTACTGCACAGTGTGGAAATTTGGATGTTACACCAAGTGAGAAAGAAGCCATTGATAAAGAACGGAGCGTGTGAAAAAGACAGATCAAGTAAATTACAAATCTATTTTAGAAACATTTTGTGAAAGAAGAACAATGCTGAAAATGAACACGAAAAAGAAAAGAAACCAAATGGGACGTTCGTGGCAGTAGAAAAGACCGAATAATACATGAAGAGTTGCGACCCTTTCAGCTGCCGTACTGCGGGCGCTGCGAAATACTAGCACTTGTGGTATTCTGACGTATTAGAAGTACATCGGCCGAAAATCCGAGCCCCTGTCTTCTTCGGGGAGCTGCTCGGATTGGGTTGGACTCGGAGGGGTAGTGGTTCCCGAGACCTGTGGAAGCTTGGGTACCTCTAGGCAGTGATGTCCAGCGGGGTTGCGGAACGACTGAATGCCCTCGGATACCAGCCTGGAGAGCTGGAAGACGGTGTACTAGAACGCTGTGAGCACTACCGAGGTTTTTTGGTAGTCCTCCCCTTTGAGTTGGCGCGCGTAACTATGGGGAGGGAGGCTTTTTAAGAAATTATATATCACCCTAATGGAAAAAGTCACGGAGGGAGAACCACTTGGTCTCTAGAAGACAGTTTCGACTCCGGGTTCACCTTCTCTCTCCTTTAACACGATTCATACTAATGTATGGGGCGAAGAGGAAAGTGGAAAAAGAGAAGAATGGAGAAGACTGGGTTTACACTGAAAAGTCGTCATTGTGGCAACATTACAACTGATTTTCTGTTTTAATATTAGTGTGATTTGTCATAGTATCATTCACATTTACGCGAAAGGTATATCGAATTCTAATTTATGGAACTTCCGCTAGAGGCGCTTCCGCACCATTCTATTTAAAGCATAAAATCTTTCACAAAAGCCATAATGGGGAAAACAGCTGACTTATTAGGTACGTTATAACGGTTTCGGGTCGTATTTCACATGCTACATTAAAGGCACTTAGCTGCAAAGCAATGAATTTGCTGTTCTAAATGACCACGGCTGGAGGTTCCGTTTCAGAAAGGTCTGGCTTGCGGTCACGCGATTCTGAAATGTGCTAGCCCACGGTTACATGCGGCTGCTATATTAGTGACAGTGACTATCATTTCCAGCGAGAGAAGGGGAGGGGGTTCCCCGTGCATCACCCCGGCGGCAGCGGGAAGTATCCAGTTGACGCGATCATTAGTTCACATCACGGTATGTCGTGGGAAATGACCGCTAGATGGGGACACCGGCAAGTGTTCCCAAACTTTCGCTGGTGTACCGCATTACTGCGTTGTGAAATGCACTTAATGGAAACCCAGAACGTCCTAAATGTGTGTCTACGTTTAATGGTTGACAGTGGCTTTCAGGTACTGCCAGAAACGGTTACTACAGCAAACGGCTCCCTTTTTACAGTGACAGAAATTTGGTTTCAAGGGATGGTGAAGGAAAGTTATAAATCCTATAGTGTTAAATCACCATTTCTGAAATTTATAATGCTAAGTTTATGCAACTACGTATATTGGTTTTCAAGATATTTTCGATGTCGTGTTTTAATTGTTACTTGCTGTATAAAACTTGTGCTCAGAACATTACATCAGACACAATTTTAAAATTATTTTTCAAAGAAACAAGTATGTTGCGTTATTACCAGATTTAACTTGTGAATAATCTGAAAAGACTCAGGACTTAATGGGAAACAATATTTTACTTTTTTTTAAACTACTGCATTTAACTTCTATGGTCAAATCAGAAACTTTAACTTGAGAAACAACTGATGATATTATGAACCTGAAGGTTTTTTTAAACGGTGGTTTTTATTAATTCTTATCACGAAACAATACACATATTTACCCACATTCATGCTTCCAGACACTACGATGGTAGGGAAACATACTAGTAAGGAAGCATTCCCTCATCTCAACCGGTAATCGAACCGAAACTCTAGGTTGAGAAATCCGAACGCTGACCGTGAGCACAGAGAATATTTACTTATTTCTGTATATGTATTAAAATGTAGTCTGAAAAGGGAGAGGCATTTCTACTTAGAGCCTTTTATGTGCCGAAGAGCATTGAGAGATTAAGAGGAGGGGGAGAGGGAGAGAGGCCATATGATCACATTTTTTGAGGCTACTAAACATCCCAAAACGGTACTTAACTGGTCCCTAACAGGATGTTCAACAGGGACCTAGAAATCACAATGCTAAAATTTTTAATATAAATTTAAAAGAAAAATTTTAGTATTTTGAGAAACATTGTTTAAATTTCATATTTGCGCCCCCCCTAGACTCTTAACTTTAATTTAATTCAACGGCTGTGGAAATTGAGCTTAATATTCCGTAATGATAATCATAGTGATGATAAAAATGAAGAAAACCGATGTATATACAGAGTAATTCAAAATGAATAGGATAATAGTAAAACAAATCTAATGTAAATCAAACGTAGGGTTAACTCTCCAAGTTTCTATAGGCATTCAAAGAGGTTCGATTGGGCGCTCTTTGTGTCACGGCAATTAATTCCGTCATACAAAATCAGTATAATGTCTGATTAAATATGACTTTGTCATTCTGTTGTTCTAACTCCTGCAACTTCTGTGCAAATGCCACATGAAAACCTTGTCTTTCACACGCCCAAAAAAAATGCAAAGCTAACATTCAACCCAGCTCGACCCAGTGCACTGAGACATAACAGTACCTCTAGTAAACATCGAGTTAACATGTCATGCTACCCGTATTTTTTAATTGAATTCCTTACAGAAGTCACAGATTGATATCTTTTGTATAATTTATTTTTAGTTACCGTATATTCCACACCACATTAACATTATTATAAATAAAATTAGGGATAGGAGTTGGAAGCGGTGGGGATTTCAGCACTATAGCCAAAGCTAGCACTATTGCGCTATAAACCTCCGAGAGGAAGGGACCAGATGAGAGGGTTTGAAGGATAGTGGGGGTCACTAATATTTCCAGATTGAGCATTCCCATCCACCGCTTCGATGCCCTCTCTATCCATACCGAGAGATTCGGACAGGAGGTTCAGTGCTAGGGAAGAGCAGTTCTCTCCACAATGTACACGCAACGCATATACCGCACATCACCGTCCATCGCGCCCAACCCTCTAACACTGAAAGATGAAAGGAAATGACGGATTCATAGTGGTATAAACCACTCCGAAATTCTATGGTATATAATCCACTCCGCCTTCTACAAAAAACCACGAAAAAAACCTAAGGTCAGTGTGACCGGCTCAATGGGAATGGAACCCGAAACTTCCGTATGCTACCGCCTTATTTTCATTTTAGTAGTTTTTAACACCGTTCTTACTGTGTAAGGCACCACAGGCGATGGCTACTGAAGACACATGAAATTAAATAACTGCTAAAAGACATTTGGGAAGGAAATGTTCCAGGCCTAAGTTTTAGGGTATCTACCCGCCAAATGTTATGAATTGTGAGGCTGGGGAAAGCCTAGAAAAACCCCAGTCAGGGATGTCGGGAGAAGGATTTGAATTGCAGAGCTGCCGTTCACGAGTTCGTGCTATAACGACCTCAGGTATCATTGTCGGTTGCTACCCCTGAGTTAATCCACTAGGTTATAAATCCAGTTCTTGAAACCTTTCTTAAAAATAAATGCAAAATTCCTTTTCCGTTCGGATTACATGAATCGGACATTGCCTTCAAGATTTCTGGCACTGCTGTACAATTCATACGTTCAAATTTGTTAAACAAGAGGTATAAACATCGCTACTTAGGAGTACTTTGCCAGCTTATATGTTTAAATGGAATAAGTAATATTTCTTCCTTTCTCTCCATTGCATAGATTGAAAAGAGTTAGTATATTTAGCAAACAGATATGGAAGCACAAGAAAGTTATAATCTCTCACGTGCACGGGATTTTGAGTCTTGAGTAAGAAGGAAGAGAAACATTATAATGCTCGGAAACGTGCCGATACATTTAGGTTCCTATAGCGTTTTAAATGATTTAACATTGACAAAGCATCCTTATCATCACCTTGATGAAGCATTCCCTTATTGATTTTAGAGTAAATACATAATATCGGTACTATGAACAAACGTCAGTAGAGCTGAAAAGGGAGGAGTGATGAAACTTTAATCTGAGTTCTCTGTATTAATAGATGTCAGTTTACGCAATGAACATGGATAGCAAACAAAACGTTATTGCACTCATTGAGAATATTGCATACGGGGTGCTAAGCATAGTTTTAACTTTCTAAACTATTCCTCAATGAACCTATAATATTGGTGATGGAAAACATGTAGCACTGAGCAAGATCCGTTAGTTAACCTAAAGAGTTCTGATATTATTATTATTATTATTATTATTATTATTATTATTATTATTAATCCTACTTTTACATTGTTATACTGTACAAGTTCAAAAAGTTAAAATTCCTTGTGCGTATCCATTTAAATTTTTATCTCGAAATACAGAAATGAAGTTACAAGAAATAAAAAATACAAAACATTTTTTCTAGAGTTTAGAAATTCATAAACAATAAAATGTTTCTAATTTCTGTAGTCAAGTATAATTTTACAGCTCAAATAATCCGGCCCAACAAATAATATGGACCAAAACTCTAAAAATCGTCTGTGAGTCTACCCATATGTATGTGAACAACTTAACTCAAAAGTGGAAAATCAGGTGGATACCAAATTTAAGTTTAACGTCTTCCAAAGATATGACACAAAGAGTTTTATAAACACCCCTTACCAAATTACCCGTTACATGGAACATTCTTATCTTCTCAAAAACGGCTCTGAATTGTGTTGAAAATATTATATAATTCGACATACTACGGAATAAAAGTATAATAGAAAAAACTCAAAAGTCCATTAAAATGTATAATTCGTGTTAAATCACTATTGTGTTTAGCCTTAGCAGCATACGAGGTATTTGTGGTTGTTGGTCCGAATTTTCCAGTATTTCACACTGCACGTTTGAATTGCCGTGCAAAGTGTATTCAAATTACGTATAAAATCCAGCATACAGATATTCTTTTTATACATTTTACCGTCCTACTGTTGTCCTGTATTTTCTGTGTAACTACAATAAAATGTATATTACGTAACTAATTATTTTTCTTGTCAGGTTAAGTGATTGGCTGTTCCGGTCTTACTTTCATCTTAACATAGGTCTTCTTATCGACCTCCCTTTCGCTTTATAATTTAGCATCCTTGTTGGTAGCAGGCTTGTATCCTTTTGTTAATACGATTTTTCTATTTTCGTATATGTTGTCTTATAATTTATCCTGTTGGGCTAATCTGTAGCTCTTCTTTTATATCTTTATTAGTTAATTCTGTCACATCTTAGTACTCGTTTGACAGATCTCAAAAGTCTCACTTCTGCCGCCCTAAATATGACTTTTATCTTTCTATTTCAAAACCCAACTTTCACTCCCATTTAGTATTGCTGGGACGGCCATGATTTGTAGAATTAAGCTGCGTTTCCGTTCTTATGATTTCCAAATTTCTTCTTATTGTTCCACGCATGTGTTATCTTATTATCTATATAGTTATCGTATGTATAACTCATATCACAGCCAAGATATTTAAATTTGTTCTATTTTGTATTATTATTTTTCTTCTAAACTGCTCTTAGGCAGATCATGATGATATTAAACCTTATTCATGCTAACAGAATCGAAGTAGCACCACCGAATGTATGCGAGAGAAAAGAAAATTACTGCAGCCACCTATGTGTAATGTATCTTTTCTTTCCGGACACGTTCTCGCGAAAGACAAAGGTAATCCGAAAAGAAGCCTCAGCCCATCTGCAAAAAGCAAGGCGAATTTTGGGTTAGTTGTGACTGGAAAAGGCTACTAGCTAAATGACATTCTTTCTTAAGTGATAAACTCCCTTCGTAAAAGGAAGCGCTAATGAATTTTAGTTGCAAAAGGGTACCGTCATTAAGTTTTTGTTGGCATTTTGACTGCTCGATGCTCGCACCGTGAGAACTGATTGAGAAGGGGAGAATGTGAGAGAAGGGAAGGGGGAACAAGGTCCCCCCTGCAGTTGGTTCGCTGCCTGTACCTTGCTAATGAGACGACGTGATGAACGATAACAATCAATCAGAAGCGGCTTTCTTCCAGAAGAAATACCATCTAGCGACTTTGAAAACGAAGAATTAATAGCTGAAGTCATTCCATTAATTATTAATACTTAGCAATAAAGCTGCTAAGCTTTATTTCGAAATCAGAGGAAAGGGAAGTGGAAAGGCAAATGACAGAAATAAACTCAAGGGCCCGTGTTATGGTTCAAAATGTAGGTAGGGATATCAATGTAACTATAAGGTTTTATCCTAAATGCTAATCAAATCACAGTCGTTTATTTAAACAGATAATAACGGACTGAGCGGGATAGCTCAGGCGGTAGCGTTTGAACTCGATTTGGGAGTTCAGCGTTTGATTCCTATGGGATCGGCCACCAATTGAATTTTTTCGTGGTGGACTGTGGTGTTTGCCATGAAAATGTTTTGAGGAGAGAACTGTTCTTTCCCTAACATGCAAACTTCTGTCCGAATCTGTCCGTGAGGATATGTTCAATTTGGAAATGTTAAGGACCCTCTGCGCCTGCCACCTTCATATCTGATTGCCTTGTACTCTCTCGTCTCATCTCTTCTTCCCAAAGGTTTAATGGAAGCAACAGATCTATGTGCACGTCTTGTTATGTTTTCAATCAAGAACGATGTCGTCCTCCGTGGTGTAGTGGTTACCATGCTAGCCTCTAGTTCCAGAAGTCGCGGGTTCAAACCCGGCGGAGGGCGATGGATTTTTTCGGGCGTAAAAATCCTTATCATGGCTTCCTTCGGAATGGAAGTAAAGTCGGTGGTCCCGTGTTGTACATTTACAGCACGTAAAAGAACCTCAAACCTGATAAATAGACCTCTGAACAAAATTACCGGTCTTTCTCGCCCAATATAGAGGCAGTTAAAGCGTCCATAAATAAATAAATACATAAATAAAACCCCTCAAAAACTCAATCAATAACGACCGAAATTCTATGAACCTTGGTAACCAACAAATTCTTGGGTGAATTGCTCTATGGTATTTTAAATGCTTGCATCAATGTAGAGATAATGAGATATAAATTTCCTTTTTCTCTTCATCCTCCACTTCACGGTATGGACACTATACCCATTCAGTCTCACAGTTGTTCACAGTCGACCTACGTCTCTCCTACCTTTAGTTATTATTGGAACCTAAAGAAATATTGAATCTGATATTCTTTGAGCATGTTGGATATATTCGTAATGATATTTTTTAATTTTACTATTTGTTGAATACATATTAAGTTACGTTCTTATATCCGTTTCGTACTTGGTCAAACCTTGTGCATCCATGAGGTAAAAAATGGAAATGTCTCGGTTTGTCAAAAATATCATGAGCATGTCTTTTTTTAAAAGTTTTGTTATGTACAGAATTTTTCTTTATTATTAGATAAGTTAAACCGATATGATACATTACATTTAACCGTTTTCGATTCCTGACGCCTAAACGTCATTACGCTCTTCCGATATACGCTGCGGCATAGCAGTTGTGTCAACTTGCATGGATGAGGATTTTATTCCAAGATTGAACATCGCCTGAAATGACCCTCCAGGTAAATGATTTTAATTTAAAAAAGATGTGATGTGTCATACGCTCATAACTTTCTCTTCTCATTACATTTTCACGTAACTCCGTATATATTATAGCATTCATATGACAGGTGTTTCCTCTATTCACGTTATGTTTTGAGACATTTTTGGCTAGTAATAATTTGAAATTAAGCAATTTGTACTAGGATGCATGTACAAACATGGAAAACAAAGCACAATCACCCGCATGCCGTAAGCTAGTTTTTCTTAGAGATCTACCGGGGAAAACATAGAGATGCTTGTAGGTACATTTCAATGTGCTCTTATATTTTTTGTGCAATCTCGTTCGGTTACACAAAATTATAGAACATTCATTTACAATGAAGAGATCCTCAGAGGTTATTCACAGAAAACTAGGGAGATTGTTTTATTAGCCATAAAATGTTCCTTTTGTTAAGTTAACGTCCATAATGTCTTAAACATTAGGTATTTAAATCCAAATCTACGGAGCCATTTTGGAGAAAATATAAAATATGCAATACTTTTTATATAGAGGGTAGTTTGGGTTTCTTTTTGATGACTTTGTGCCGAATCCTTGAATAATGTTGAAGCTTTCCTTTTCTTTCCTCTTTTTTTTGTCTCGATCTCAACTTTGGATGGAATATAACACTTCCTCTAGTTACCATGGACAAGTGGTGATATACTAAAAAGCACAAGGAATAGGAGCGAGCAAATTCGAGCTGAATAAAGCAGTTTTGAAATATTTAATTTTACATTTTGTATAACATCTAATTGTCCAACACCCATTTCGGACAGTACCATAACTCCAATTGGTTCTAGCCTATTGCTTATCTATATATATATATATATATATTCAATATTTTGTTTTGGATTAATGTTGGCAATGGACTTTATGGTACATGCAGTATATATATATAAATTGCACTAAAGTAATGAAATCAACTAAACATTGGTGTAGCTATAAGTAGAAGACACTGTGTTTTTCGACATTCTTCAATAGAGTACCTTGAGTAGTCTAAACAGTTTTTCTCAATGAATGTTGGCCTAAATGAAGACGACGGGGGAATTAGGCAATATTTGATGCTTAAGAGGTTATATTAACCCAAAAAATCTGATGTGATACATTCACATAGCTTTCTCTACCCTTTATCGTTTATTAGTGGGTATAAAACTAGTCTTACTAAAGCTTATTTTTATAGCTACTTCATTTTAATCCAAATCAACTTTTGCATAAATAGCTACATTACACGTTTCGTTATAGGTACAAAGGAAACAGCGATAGTCAAATGTTTAAGAACAGGACACTATATGCTGGCCTTAAAATGCCATACTGTTTCAATGGAATCGCGAGGAACAACTGAATGTTGGCAGAACTTCAAAAGAATGGCTAAGTATTGAACAGTTCGATCCATTAATAACGGATGCCACATAAGAAGTTATTGGAAATAAAACGTGTGTTATAAAGAGATCTACATTTCTTGTGTAGTACGTTTTCATCTATTGTTTGACTTTACAACTTATACAAGATGATACAAAATTCCTCCCGAATGAAGAGGAATGTTTCTGTTGCATTTTTGGAAGGCAGTGAACTTAAATTTGGTGTTGATCCGACTTTCCGTTTTGAGGTATGCTGTTCACACTCGCACACACACGCGCGCGCGCACACACACGGACCTTTTTCTAAAATTACTTTTCTTGGTATTCAGGGGCCTCAAAACACGTATTTCCTGGGAAATCTCGGTGTCGAATTTTTGAGTGTAATACCTTCTCTGCCTACTAGGTACTGGAACATATTGCAATCTCCTATTCGAAGAGAACAACGGAAAATGAACGAAGAAAACACCAACAAATGTTTCTTTGGCATTTTCATTGAAGGCGGTAGCTTCAGTACGATAATGCCCGCCAGTCAAACAATTGCCATATAACTGGATCAATATCAGAGATGGAAAGAGATGGACTTGTTTTGACTGCAATTCTGTTTACAGAAAATTAAATTTTAATACCTTTTTGGTCTTCTCATTATTTTCTTAGTTGTAAGCGAGTACAGCGGGCGTTGTTTGAAGTAGCAAAATAATAGAGCTAAGCGCAATAATACGATGTGAGACAAGAGTTTTTGATCAGTCGTCTCTGAAAAACAAGTGAAAGATGAGATGTCATACAGAGGCCGCCCTTGTTATCATTAATAACCACGAAGAAGCGGCGAATTGCAGCGTAAAACAAATGAAGAGGAATTTAATGATAACTGGAAGCCCTGAACATCTGTTCGTGTTGCCGTCGTGACAGTTTTACTGCTGAGGTTGGGAAGAAGTGGGTTTGTAATACACCTGCTCACAGTTTTTATTCCTGCGATTCCTTGCGGTAATAAGGACAGTGTTTTTTAATGTTGCAGTTGCCCCTGTGGGAAACCTGTGCCCCTTTGTGACCACGCCCGAGAACGTATAAACTGCCAGGGGCAGCACACTCTAGTTTAAATAGGTTATGGTACCAGCAGCATTTAATGGTAAACGATCGTTTGGTTAACGCTGGCTGCACTGCCAGGAAGTTCACCATTTACGGCTGTTGAATGAATACAGCACCCAGTTTACCAGCTCTGTTACAGTCCCTACCGGTTCTTTGATTTACCAATTAAGCTATTAGAAGTCACAGGAAGCTTTCTAGTTTTCATTTTCTACAACAAAAATGACAAGAAGCGCAAACTGCTAACGTTGCTAAATTATTGTCATTATTTAAAAATCAATTTAAGAGGTACCTGCACCTAATACACCTTGATCAGTGATCAGTGTGATGTTGAAGCTACACAGTTTCTTTCGGGGGGAGGGGGAGTTTACGTCGCTTTAACTTCTTGGCCTTCAGTAGGTTCGTCGGTCTATCCTCGTGAGTGTATGCCAGAAAAATGTCCTTAGCTGCGTAGTCGCCTTCCTTTAATATCTACTGTCGCGAAGACCATGAAATCTGGAATGGAAAGAATGGAATAGCGAATGGAAAATGCAGAGTGATATGAAGAGCGTAAATTCCGGGATGGAGAATGATAGTAAAAATTCTGAGCAAAGTCACATTGGTGTCAGGAGTGGGATTTTAACGCCATAATGGAGGAAATGCTTGAACAATTATTAAGTGGAAACCGAACATAACTTTAAACTGTCTCATTTGAAACACGCGCTTAGCAGCCTCTTCTTCCTTTCGCTTTACTAACTGAAGTGTCCAACACGGACTTGCTCTAGTCGCACTATCCCCGTATTTACTGACTCATTGATTATCGCGAGCACACTCGTCGATATATAGTAGCAGGAGTTTCGAGGGAGTTCGCGGTAGGCGAGGGAGATACATCCAGAATAATCTCGTTGCGTATCAAAGGCATTCCTAGTATTTACATCTGAGAAAGCGCCGCCCTGCTTATCTCTCCAACAAACCAGTCGGCTGAGGCTGAAGGACATTGCCATTCCTGCGTTAAGCTCGGTCCATATCAGCTGCGTCACAATACTCTCACTTCTAGAATTTTCTATTTTCTCAAAAAGGGCTTTAGCGGTTTTGATTAAAATCCTGTGTATTTAAGACATTTACGTGAATAGTAAAATGTATATGCTGAATTTCCTGCGGATAATCAGTGAAGTTCTCTTCATTCTGAAGGAATTTTGTGTAATTAATGTCTAATTAGCAAATCATAAGCGATAGGCGAACACTTATTACAACAAAAATAGAACTCATTAAAACAGAAAATTTCTTTCAAATAATTACTTGTGACATTAACCATTGCCGAAGATTTCGTTGCTATTGGTTTGAATTTTCCAATACATCATACCTTTGTTTGAATTTTCTAAACCAACAGTTTTTTGTTTCTCACGATTGTTATGCAAAGGGTCAGCATATAGCGGCCTGATTTTTGACTACTGCTTCAGTAAGCTGTATCCACCTTGTGTCTATAACAAAGCTTCTATTGAAAGCATTTCTGCTAAGGTTTATCTCAGTTAACAGATATATATATATATATATATATATATATATATATTATATAAGAGTATATATATGTAAGAGAAGTTTGCAGAAGAAAAATGAACGATGGTGGGTAGGGAAAGCATATGTATGTATATAACAGATTTTTCTAAAATATTTCCAAAATTGTATATTTTACCGATCAGCCTAAAACCCCGGATGTGATTTTTGAGTTCCGGCTTTGGCTTCCGAATCGGTCATTCGAATTCAACGTTCTTAGCGTCGTCTATAAGATCTTTCCTTCTTCTTTCTGGCGATAATAAATAAATAAAAAGCACAAAAGAGGCAGGCTACGAACGTTGTTGTTTCTTTGTTATATTAATGATTCACCAAACATTTTTGAAAATTCTAAAATATAATGTTTGCTGACGGTGTCAAACTACTTTTAAGCGTTTATATCGCTACTAGGAGTTCAAAATGCCTTGAACTATCTACAGAAACGGAGAAAAAATAAACTCCCATTTAATATTAGTAAATATGTGAAAATATGCTATACACGAAGCAAAGCATTAATTACGTATATAAAATAAATTGCACGCCACTTCTTGAATGGTTGAAAATGAAGATCTAGAGTTTCATTTTTTTTAAAGAACCTCAGATTCAACAGACACGTTTAAGTATCAGTGACAAAATGGATAAAAATATATAGCCTTTATGATTAAACATTTTTATACATTAAAAGAAAAAAATTAATTCCACAATACAGTTCTTTTGTTAAACAAAAGCTTAAATGTATGTTATCATTTTAAATGCACAATAAAATCTACAGATTTAATAGAAATAATACAATATAAAGTTTAAAATATTAAGTATTATCCGAGGTAAAATGATGAAATTCTTTTGAAAATGTTTAATTTTAGAATTTTAAATTTCAGAAGACATTCAATGGGAATAATAGTTGATTTCAGTAATATCCCTATAAATAAAAACATTACCTTGTATGTACAAAATAGGAGTTTTTTTTCAGTAAATAAAATAATTAAGTTTACAGCACAATGCATTATTTAGAGGTTAACATATTCAATATGTCTGAAACTCCCTTTAACAATGCAGTGGTTAATAAAAATAACAAATTCAATTTAATATGATAAAATAAACATAGCAGAAATTATATTTCTGAAACTTTACAACTTTCTTCTTCACTCGTTTTTGTCTTTATTTTTTCTTTGTTGCTTTGAACAGTATGCAACAGTATTTGTATAACGAAGATTGTATTGGACATCTGGCTAATATGGTCATGAGTAGACTTGATTTTTATGCGTATGAATAAACTAAAAATAGTCAAATATCTTCACGTTTAATATAAAAAATAAAGATATGGAAGGGTTTTTGTGGTGCCTAAAATGCCTATTTTGACCATTGGCACCTACTTTAAGGTTTTGGAGCCTAAAAGTGCACGTTTTGCCATTTGTGTTGTGTAATTATTTTTTTTCATGCAGTAATAAAAGATAAAGTACTGTTATCATGGGATTAATCATATTCAAAATGTATAATAGTTTGGTTGTAGGAATGAGACTTTCCGGGGAAAAACCTAGTTTATTTTAAGGCTTTAGCAGATAGATTCATTTGTTTTGTAGAAAAAGAAACAGAATATATGTTCCCTCTAGGTCTCTTTGTCATCCTTTGGTATTGGTCGATGACTGCAGTACGGCAGAAATCCCTTTCAAATGGTGTGCTTCCCATTTTTTTCTGGCTCACACACCTCGTCCCCTTCATTTATTTTTGATATGCACACATTTGCAAGATTTTTCCATGTTTTATTTGTTGCCTTTTCAAATAGTTCTTTTATATTGCTATTCTTAAGGATGTATTGTGTTTTGCACCGTTTTGGGGATTGGCTCCATGTCAGCTCTAGAGCATTTAGATCATAATGATATATCTGTAGTGTATGGTGCGTTTACCCTGTGATATATTCAATTAGTTTTGAGTAGTCTTTTTTCAACTTTATAAGCCCATATTATGTATTAACAACAATAAATTCATAACTGAAGACATAATAAATTGTGTAATAGCCATAATAATTTAGAAAATTTTGTGTTTTTGTTATTGTGTAATCTGTAATGCTCATTAATTAATTGCATGTTTACACTTTCAGAAAGAGTAAATACATTTTAGACCTATAAAATCTAATGTTTAGCTACGCATTGGTTGCATGATTCCTGAATATACTGTTTTCTTCACTAGTGGCCAAGGTGAGTTTACCTGCAAATTTTCCTCCCTATCGGTCGCCATAATTCCCTTACAGCATGCTACACAACAGTGCATTCCAGTTGTAATTTTCGTTGTAAATTACGGCAGCTTGTGAACCGAGCTTTTTATTCCCTTTAGATCTGTTGTTATACTCATCTAAAACGGACTATGGTATTCTGTAGCTATGATTGATGGGACAGTAAATGGAAGTTAATCTCACTAAGTTCACCATTTGCAGTTGACCGCTCATTCGAATATTAAAAACTGTGATGTCCGCGCGGAATACGAGCTGGTGAATGCATAGTGCATGTGATAGCGTCATTAGCATGCTATCAGTGCTGCCCTTACAGTTTCTGTCCCTCGCAAACACTACAATTAACTTCCAATAGAGTCGGTCCGCTACTCTTTTAGTATAATTCCCTCTTGAGCATCGTCCATTCACCGAAAAACAATTGATTGTTCCCTCCTCGCGAACATGTAGTTGATTTGCGCAACCAATAATCCCTCTGTACTCATTACCGACCACCAATGTTGATTTTTTCTACCCGTTAGTTTCAAACAACATGAAAATTAGATAAAAGGTTCATAACGCCGTGCATACAAAAGCCTCGGGAAAAAGGGACTACTCCGGTTCGATGAATCGAAAACACGAACTTCAAATGACCTTTCCCATTACGGCGGTCATCGATTTAACGGCCGGCAATGGCACATTAGCGTTAACGCAATTGCATCCGGAGGGACAAGGCAAGCCTTTTATGCCACAACTTTCTCTCTCCGCATGAAGAATAAATCGATTGTATCGGATGCGGTTTCATAGCGACACCCTTACGAACTCATATGGCGTTCACGCAAACACTGGGAGGAACACGGACTTTGAAGTGATTGATTTGATTTTAAGTGGAATGGAGCGGGCGTTCGAGCGTTGTAATATCCACGGATCAGAGGTGCTGAGCTGCACGACACAAAGCAGTCTCCACAGTTTCTCCAACAGCTTTGCAAACCACAATTACTTTTGCTGAATGACCTGGCTATATTTAGTGAAAACCGAAGTTAAAAACTCTTGAATGAGGTATGCACGTATGCGAGGTGATGACCAATCAAGTGTCAGCGACATTCAGAGAGGAAGCAATGTACTACCAGGAAACAAACGACTGATGGAAGTTAATCGTCAATAATTAAAATACCCTTGATTATCTTTTCAACGTAAAATGGTTTACCGAACAATTTATAGATAAATTTCAAATTTATTTTGTTTTATTTGTAACTTAGGTATATACAAAAATGTCCACATACTCCAATTGAAGTCTCATTATTCATTACTTCTACAAAATTTGTACTTCTGCTGCTTCCAATCACAGCATGTTATGGCCCAAGCTTATACAATTAAAAAGTTAAACCTGTGAAACCATAGCCCTTATGAGCCTTGACCTACCAACCAGGCTGCCGATCTCATGCCCACATACGTAAGGAAGAAGAGGACGATTATCCAGCGATACGGGGAGATGATGTGGCTCAGCACCATACTTCCCCCAGTAGGAACATTGGTTCTCATGACTAGCAGACAGCTACCTATCGTAGCTCTTCAAATGCATCACGGTGCTGAACAATGCGCACCCTCAGGTGACTGGGAACCAAACCACCTCCAACCCAATATTCCACGGCGCAGGACAAGCTTATACAATACCACGACAAAAATATCCAGAGTAGTTTCAGCAATAAAACTTTTTAAGGTTAAAATAGAGTTAATACACTATCAAGAAACAATTTATATAATAAGTAAAATATTTTATTTTATTAGAATTTATGTGAGTTTATATATTGTATATTAATTGTTACTTTATATGAACTTATACGCCTTATACTTTAGTTTATTTGTGAGGAATCCACCTGAACACGAGATTTTCTCATTCAGATGCTGGGACGAAACAAACCATTAATGTTACGTCGCTATATTTTCATTAGCTAAGAGTAAATACAACAAAGAAATACTAAGCAAATTATTTCAAAGTTAAAAATTGTAAAGGCAACATCCGTTTGGTGTTTAGATTAAAATATTAATTATAATACAAACAGTGTAAACTTATGACATAATTATTTGATAATTAAGGGTTTGTAATTAAAAAAAACATACCACATATGATTATTTTTGAAGCACCCGTTACGACTCCAGGAATCTTACCTAGAAAATAAGAAAACAGATCACAGTTACTATTATGAAGAAGAAAATACAAAACATATATACATTAGTCAGGCTGCAACTCAGATAATGTACCTCCGTCTTAAATTTCCGAATTAAAAATTACATCTAATCAAATTATATTTAAAAAGGGCTCCTTTTATTCTCGGAAGTATTAAATCGCACAAATAAGACATACTGATGCTTTTAGATGATCTATTGGTAATCTGGTACTGATGCATGAGGTGAACTGGAGCAGGTAAACACAAATCGAACCGAGGGCATTTGCTGACTGTGGAACACCATATACCGTCTTACTACTTACTTAGCGCACGAGATTTTGTTCACATAATGTGACATTTAAAAACAAGGGAACATGTTACTAATAAAATGTGTAAAGTCACGGCACTCATCGGTTTTGTAGTTGCCCACAAAGGGATACCTTACCTCAACTGCGGTGAAAGTTTTACCATGCATTTGACTTCTTGGCTTTGTTAAAAATCCTGTGGACAAAGCTGTCAGGCCAGTCGTCACACTTGTCAACAATATGTCAAGCTATCCCAACGCTAGAAACATTGCACTTGGATTTGGATTAGAAACGGATGAGGATTCCAGCCTGCGGCTAAAGCTAGGAATATTGTGTCAATGCTTTGGAGGAAGGGCAGCCAGAGCTGATGGCAACTGGCGTGGCGGTCCCTAACGTTTCCACATTGAACATCCATTACCGTCCCTTTGATGCTCCCACTATCCTCACCGACAGGTTCGGGCAGAAGGTTACATGCCAGGAAAGAAACGGTTCTGTCTTCAAAGCACACCAACTGCATACGCCGCACATCACTGTCCACCGCGCCTAATCCTGCAAGATAAAGGGATACGAGATGAGAGGAAATCAGAGGCAGGAAAAGTTTTGTTGGTACAGAACCCACCCCAGCTTTCCCTACCGACCTGGGAAAACCACAAAAAACGTCAGTTGCCAGTCCAACGGGAATCGAACCCGGTACCTCCAGAAATGCAGCCTTAGATGCTTCCTTCAGAACATTCCATTTTGAGTAAGAAGTATTCGTTAAACAGTCTGTTTTAAAACATAGAATATTCAACTTTGTTAGAAACGAATTGAGCTTGACAGGGAGTAACAATTTTAATACATCTGTTAATAATTACAAGAGCAGTGTACACATTGCAGAAGCTGCGTGAGAGTTATGATTTTAAAATTTCGAAAAAAAAGACCTTCAAAGGTAAATGTACTATTAGAATCAAAATTATAGTAAATGATACTATATTACAGCATCACGAGTTTTAAATATTTAGGAATACATGCCAGCTATAAATATGAAATGACTTTAATAATAAACCAACCAGTTTCGGTATATATGAGGCACAATAAACACAAGTCTAAAAACTAAAGCTATAAAGCAAACTCGGATGAAGTTTTATAAGGTAATGACAATACCTGCTTTCTTATATGCATATGAAACATGAACATTAATTATAGCTGACAAAAAGAAGATGCAGGCTACCGAAATGACACTACTAAGATCAATAAAAGGATATATTTTTTAGGTAAAATATAAATTACAAAAGAGTTAAGGATGATTTCACTTGAAGTAAGATTTACAAATTACGGAAATGAATGGAGACAGCATGTCGACAAAGAGGATCCTAAGAAAAGCATTTTACTGTGGGTCTAACGGAAGAAAATATCCGAGAAGACCAGACACATTTTGAAGCCGGAACAGATATTCTTGCTAGATCTGAAGTGCAGAAGAAGTACTTCTGAATGAGAGCTACATAAATGTTCGTTTATACTTTTTGTGTTTTGTGAATATTTTTATTTTGTTAGCTATAATTCGGCGGCACCGTGGTCGAATGCTAGACCCCTCGCTTCCCACCGAGGCGGCCCGGATTCAATCCCAACAGTACGCATGTGAGATTGGTGTACAAAGCGGCGTCTGGGTGGGTTTTCTCGGATTTCCTGGTTTCCTCCGCCATTCATTCCACCAATTGTTCAATGACCACCTTTTTCTTTCATCCATTTCGCTTTCATTTCTTATCACCTTCTTCCTCACTCTCATACCTGGCTACGGGCCGATCTCCCGTTCCGGGTTCTTCGTTCTCTGATTCAAGCTCCTCGACAGACCTTAACCCTAGGCACGGTTGTAAGTCCTAGAGGGTGTAAGCCACTACATACGAGAGGGTAAACTAAGCAAGTAGCTGTAATTCTTACAGAAATGTACAGAGCAAGTAATCCCGGTTTCCCTTGGCATTTTGTGCATGCGGACTGCTTTGTGCTTCCAACAGACGTGCAACAATATCATCTGGATACCGGAAGCACTAATGGGATCCCATTGTGTGCAGAGCAGAATGGAGTTTATTTTGAACATCTTATCTGATTTTCCGGTACGTCGTAATTGATGCCCCTGCAGCCCACAAGGATAGGCCACACATCCTGCTCCTTAGTATTCATCCAAGACAGCCTGTAGTGAACGCTGTCTTGTTTCTGTACTTAAAGGTTGGGCACCTTATTTTAAATAGTTCACACATGGCCCCAAATGGGAGATCAAAGTCCTGATTCACTCAAACTTTATCAAAATCTCCTTATCAGCTCCTCCTTAATACACGATTAACATAGCTCCTCCCTCATCTTTTGATATTCTGAACAAATCAGAATTCATACTATCTTGCACTCCAACTATGAAGAACACCAATAGACACAAATTAAAAACAATATGCCCACTATTTCGTCATCTATGTACATTAAACATAACAAATAATAACTTTATTTTCCTATAGACTTGATGATACGTTGTGTATCCAGTAACTATGTTTCGAAGTATTGTTTTTTGCAATAAAAATACCAAACTATAACGTTGATTATTGCAACCTTACAATACTGCGTGCTTACTTCTAGTTTCTCACGCCAGATAGCAGTAAATAATATTAAAAGATCAAGTTCCACTAATCAAACAAACGAAGTGCACCGCATGACCCTGATTTAGTTTCAAACAATGTCGTTTACATTCCAGGTAAGTATAAATATTTATTACCGTATTTTAATAACTATTTTTGGATAAATCATTTAATTTTATTCGTTAAGTAGTCCTAGCAAGTGCTACTCTTGATTTCCAAATGCTCTAGACAAATTCTATCGTCAATTCGTGGCTCGCGAATTTAGTGATGATTTGGAAATCACTCGAAGCATGAGAAGAATTTGCATATAATTTTAATGTATATAAACTATACATTACATAGAAGCCGAAACATTTGTGCGCAGAACTCCCTATCGTAAATTCGTTAAACATACGTTGAAACTTTTCTAAGTTACAAGTCAACAACTTCAGGAAGTAAATATAGCCGAACTCAGGAAGCAAATTAATATACCGCACCCTACACATTAGACTACCAGTTTTACTTAAATACGTCTTATCGAAACGTGTAGGTAGCATTTATTTATTTGATTGACATTATTTACATTGTTGCATACACAGAAGAAGACTCTTATTTATTTGAACAGGTGGCTTATATCAACATTTATAATGGTGTTCAGTGAAGCAGAAAATATCAGTTTTAAATCTTCTTTGAATACATGTATGTGTAGGGCATAAAACGGAGGACACCCGCGCACTGCAACCTACGGGAGGTCTATTGTGGCTGCCATCCCCAGGAGGAAGGGATAAAATGAGTGAACCACAAGGGGCTACAGGTCGCCAGACATACCACAGAGACGCGCGGAAGTCCCTAACAGTTCCTGGCTCGAAGGCCCGTCTCACCACTGGAGCTGTCGAGAGACGGCGATAAACGATCCGTCGAAACAGGCAGCCCTGTAGTGTCCACGGGGAATGCTCTTTCCTTGAAGCAAGCATCCATGCCATCTGTCCGGCACCGCCTTACGCACGAAACGTAGGAGCATACCTGAAAAATCAGAAGGAAAAGAAATGAAAGGAAATAAGATAAAGGAAATCGTGGTAGATGAGAATTCGCCTATCGAAAATCAGGAAAAGCCCGATGTCTTAGTGGGCGGTCGACGGGAATCAAAACAGGGACTTCCCGAATCCGAGCCTTACAGTTACCACAGACCCAACTCGCTCGATTGTATGTAAGTTTGTTACTTTTTCACTGAACTACCGAACCAAAATTTGGTTGCAACCTACATTAGATCTCACTTAAAGAATGGCATCTTAATTACTTTCCCTATTTTCCCCAAACGGGAGGTTACAATAAGGCAAGACGTCTTATTTAGAGGTTTGAACATTATTTCAGTACAACCATAACCTGAGATGAGACGCAGACTGCATTACTTGGTGTGCCGTTTGTTAATGAGGATAGGCAGCATAATATTAACAGCAACGTCTTGGTGATCGAGGTCTTTCGAATCATTTCGTCATTCATCCGTTCTTTGAAACACAAACTGGAATAACGAGCGAATGGAGAGTACCTGAATCACGATGTGTTAAAATAGTTTATTGTCGAATTTAAATTCTGTAACGTAATCATTACTTTATTTATTTGTTTGCTTAGCGCTTTATTGGTTATTACAAGTGTTAATAAATATGCAAAGGTGTTTCCTGTTATGATAATGTGACACTGGCTCCGTTGGAAAACTGTGTTTGTAAATCGATCATATTTATTTATTTATTTGGATGATCCTAGTTTCTAAACGGTTCCAAAATAAGTGTTTTAATATTTTCCTTTCATCTCTAACGCCGCTTTCTGTGATTTTTCTTATTTAATCTTTTCTTTTAATCTAAAATTCTCTCTAATAATTAAATGAAAAAGTTTATTAAATCAAATTCCTTTGGTATGTAATTTTGTTTTTAAGGGCAGTAAAAATAAGTTACGTGAAATTTAATTATTTAGACATTAACGTTACTACAAGAAAATACCAACTTAATTACAATGGACAACAATTTAATTTTGAAACTTTCTGCGCACCACGACCAGTGCGGAAAACGTCAAAATGATGACTTGCCAAAAGTTAAAAATATTATATCTTGTTGGAAAATATAAGACAACAATTGGTTATGGCAATGCAATTCTGTCTGCCCAGGAACACATTCTACATTTGAATCACATCGCTTGTTCTGTCACTTTTTTCATAGTGGTAGACATATATACAAAAACTATAACCGTGAAATAAAATCATTTTTAGAGAAAATAAAACTGAAAGAAGAAGGACAATCAAACTGCGAGGGAGACGAAGGACTCCATAGAGTCATTAAAGAGCTGGCAGGCTCAACTAATGGAGAACGCTATAAAATCTTTATGTCTGCATTAAAGTATCGGTGGCTGAGGCAGCAGCAAGGTGTTAAGGACCCTATAAAGGCTTGGAAGTGCTAGCTAATTATGGCAGAAGCAATAAAGTCTTCCGTTCCAATGCTGTAGTTTGATCCGAAGTAGCTGTACCACTGAACGCCTTCAAATGCCCCTATTAAGATGTTTGTCTAAAACGACTGGCATCTGTAAAACTTTCTTCCAGCAGTGAGTGAAACAAGAGTTACACGAATTAAAACATTCTGCATCTCTTGTATTTGACAATGGATACTTATAACTAGCACAAACTGCAATGTGTTTGCATTATTTCTTTATTTATAATTTCTCTCTCCTCCTATGTTCCTGTTTCTTCCTCTTTCACATTTCTTCTGTTAAAATGTGTTTCACAATCCAGTAATAAGCTGCACTCTTAGCTCAGTCGGTAGAGCACCTGCCTGTTTGCGAGGGTTCTCGGTTCGTTTTCCGGCTGGGATATAGGAATTTTTCTATAGCAAAGTTTATTCCGTATCCTCCCCGGAGTTTGGAGGTCTGAATGAGAGTGTGGATGGGTGTAGGTGTGTGTATGAGATCTAATGAATAAAGCCCAAAGTTTACCAGAAATCTAACGACAAGCGAAAACAGTTAACACCATTAACCATAGGCAATAATATATATCAAGGGAAAAGGCGTCCAAAGACCATTGTAGTTAAAGACGAGGTATAAATGGAACTAAAACCAACTCAATAATAATTTTCATTTTTCCAAAGAACGCAATGCTGTATTATAGTTTAAAAATCTAATGTGATACATTCACACAACTTTCCTGACCAATAATAAATTCAAATAATATCCATTATATATTATAAGATATACAACAGGCCGCAGGAAGACAGCCACAGAGATGCGCGGAAGTTCCTATGAGTTTCTGTCTCAAAGACCTGTCCCACTAATGGAATTACCAAGAGAAGGCGATGAACGACCCGTCCAACCAGACAGCCCACTAGTGTCCGCGGGGAATACTCTCTTCTTGGAGAAAGCATCGTACCATCTGTCCGCCACATACCACGAAACCTAGAAATACACCTGAAATATGAGAAGAAAAGGCAATGAAAGGGAAAGAAAGTCGTGGTAGATAACGAACCACCTCAGTATACGCCTACCGACTAGGGAAAACCACGAAAAACCGAAGGTCAGAGTGAGCGGTTGACGAGAATCGAAGCCGGGACATTCCGAATGCAAGCCGGTGTTATATTATACTATTCATAAAAACTTATTTTGCTATCCACGTTACCTTATTCACGATATTATGTTTATCTAGGAATGAGTTCAAGTCAAGCAAGAAGTGCTTGGTTACATGTGGAAACAATATTTAAATGTTTATTCGTGGCAGCAAGCTCTTGAGATGGAAGAAAAAGAAAGGATCGCAAACTTTCAAGCATGTCCGTTAGATGAAGCTTGAGAAAAGTCTTAAGCTTGTAGTATCTTACATAAATTGTATAATTTAATCAACTCTACATTTTTCTGTGGTAAGTCTACTCTTATGTTTAAGGTTTCCCTTTAAATAAAATTATACCGAATTCAATAAAATAAAGACTGTTCATGCCAATATATAAAACACTAGCTCGCTTACCCAATGTTTTCGGTTAGCTTTTTAAACTCGAATGAAGAACTGATCAATTTCAGATGCCTCCCCTAGATCTTTATCAAATTATTGAAGAATGATCAAATATAATGACAGAGTAGTTGTTTAGAAAGTTAAATATGGTGAAACTCTAAACCTTTGTATCTTCTTGCTGGTCCCATAGTTATTTAGTAACATAAAAGCTACATAGTTTTCGCATAAAACAGAAACCCTTAACGAAATAGAGGTCAAGCTAGCGAATATGAAGATTCTGAACTCCCAGGCCACCGAGTTAACCTCTTTGGAAAAAACACACAATGTGCCACCATCGAGAAAAAAAGTAATCTTATAAGTTGTTAATATAAAATATCGATTCACTGACTTCTAATTTTAGTAATTTTCTCTCCTTATACAATTATTCAACATGCCCTTCTAACAAACTTGATTACAACATAAGTACAAAGGAAAAAAAAAAACCATCACTTTCTTACATGTGGGTTATTAGAGGGTTTCACATCAAAATCTTCGGTGCATACATGTATAGAATTAGAATAAACGTTATTCAGAAGTTTTCTCACTGTTTCATTACACAGGATTTGATAAATGGGAATTAAGGAAATAAATATGATACGATTCGTACAGTTATAAACAGCATCGATTGTTGCTTTTTAAGCTCTGTTTTCTGTTTGCTTAGTGCTACGGCATGGCCATCTATGTAGATTGCTTGGAATATAACGTAACCGGCTTTTACGTATACATGAATTCTCTGCGGAGTACAGCAACTAACCGGTTTTTGTTTCAACATGCATTCTCTGTGGAGTACAGCAACGATTTTCTACTCCATGGCATTCTCGACGAATGATTACTGAATCCTTTTTAGTTATTTAATAATTTATGAATTTATATTAGAAGTTTTTTTACAGCCATGTCCATAGGTCATTTCAGTGGTGAAAGAACTATCAAAATCGGTTGATTGGTTTTTGAGATTAAGAGACCACACAAACATATTCACAAAATTTCTCTCTTTATAATATTAGTACAGATACAACTTTTACACAAAGTTACTTCAGTCGGTTTTGAGAATTTTTCCATGGTGTAGGGGGATTTTCTTGAAGTGCTTCATCCTTTGAGGATGCTGAACTTAAATACCAAATTTTGTATTTATCCCATTTTTCGTTTTGAATTATGCTATTTACACATACGCCTTTTTCTAAAGGATACTTTTTTCAGGGGACCACAAAAGGTTTCGATATAGAATTCCTGCTATACTTTGTACGAACAAGTGTTAGAGAAAGAAAAATATAAGCAGAGCGAAAAACTATTCTAGGCGAGGATATAATGTAATAGGTATCACAGTTAAATTGTTTTGACTGTAAATTGTATTAAATCCTTAAGTGAGAGCATGGAAAATGCTAGATTAGAACTACAGAAATTAAGACATAACCCTAAATATATGTTAGTAGACACTGTCGGGAAGTAATAGCTGGAAAGTGGAGCTGGAATAGATCAAAAGGCCCAAACCATAAAGTTGAAAATGCACACGATTAAGCAGAATATAAATAAGTGTGCTGAAAACAATTCCTGCGCTGAAGGGACTAACACACAACAAAATATATAATTAAATTTCAACGTGTTACACGGACGTGTAATATTCTCATTAAGAGCGATGATGATAGCAGAAACAGGGATGGCATTAACGTAATGCATTACGCCGAGCTAGTCCGCCCCTGATGGCATTCAGTCACGACTTTGTTGAGGAACTAACTTGTTATGTGTGGGAGCAGGAGTGTTTTGTTTCTCAAACTGGCTATATGCTGTAATTGCACTGCCTTTGTGGGCCGCCCCCATGCAGTATTGCTTTTTATTTGCTAATGGGGCTGCTCCCTCAAGGGGTGGCTGATCGGGTGTTTTATTTCCTCCGCAGCGCTCGCTTAATGCGAATATTTCCTACAACCGGCGTCATGCATTCCAACAAAAACCTAACAAGGATCTTCCAGACAGTGATTGTGTTTTTCCGAGGTAAATCTGTGTTGCAAAGGGAGCGTTTAGTGTATACTACGATCTGTCTCAATTACTGTTGCAAACGCCACATTTAACGAATGAGTTCTGTATTGCGATTTGGTTGCCGCATCCGGACCCTATGCAACTCTGTACCGCTGGCTTAGCCTTCTCCATTCTTGCGGAGAAGGTTAAACGAGCTTTCTCGTGACTGGTGTGACACTACTGGGTAGCTCCCCTGCCATGCTCTTGTTTTCTGAGATCAGCAGACGGTCAGTCTGCGAGAGAATTAGTCGTTACACTTCGATAGGGCCAGGCAGCCGGCCACACTAGTCTATAGCATTTCGAAATTTACTTAATTATCGCGCTTCTTCAGCGTAAAACATTCACACAAATTACACAGTGAAAATGCATGTTTTCAGGTTCCTGAATAAAAAGTTCAGTTTTTATATATAGCCTACTGTACACTCTACTTAATTACTTAATAAATTAACTATCACCAATTTTGGGTGATCTCTCTCAAGTGAAGGTAGAAGTAGAGGCGGTGGAGCGGCACAACGGTCAACCTAAACAGATTAATAACTAATAGCCTCTTTACCAAAGTCAGAGCTAGCAAAAGCTAAATAAGCCACTAGATAAGCCACTGAATTTAAGGTTCAGTGTTTTGAAAATATAGGAGAAACAAAATAACCAGCAATTACTTGCAACCCTGGATTTGAATTGAAAATTCTGAAGTGCTCGCTCGTAAATATTTAAAGAGCAGTACTGCAATCTTTTTCATACTTGCAAGGAAATTCTGCATTCTTATGTAAATAATAATGATAATATTAACAATAATTGCAAAAGTTCCCATAACTCTAATAGTAACAGAGTAATTCAAGTTTCATTGGGTAGTTGGGTGGAGATAGGAAAAAAAAAAAAACAGTATGTGCAGGCAGCCTCTTTAATCGATGACTCCCATTATTAAAAGTGACTTTTTTGTGTTAAGCTGCCACTCAAATGCCATAGGAGGGAATTTCTAACCACCCTAATTTTAAAACCACTAGTACATCGCTGAAATATTCGTTCAAAATTGTTCCTTGAATGTGCTTCTTTTCAGCTAACAGATGTCTAAACTAGTTACTCAAAAATAACAAATTTTCCAACCTCTATAATTAACGATCCAGAATGCTAGCCAAGATTGTACTGTAGCGTAGTGCATGATACGCTACCTAAGGGGAATACGCTCAGGAATTAAGATTTGTTTAGTGAGAGGTTTGGAGGTAATAAAGAAAACCCAGCGAACGAGATTATCAAACATTGTGTAAATGGTAATTAATATACTTCATGGTTTATTTAGATGTTTTGAAATACAATTTGTTACCAGGTTTATTGCTGGGCTCCATACCTGGAAGGAACCTGAAATCTAAACTACACAACCACCCAGCAGCTTACATGGCTTACTTTCTTGTTCGCATTCTAAACCCAATTGCATACTAATTTAAAGGTCACTAGCTCTCTCCAGTTCCCGCGCATTTGCATTGAGTTGCCACGCAATCGAAAGTATTTGAGAGCTACCAACTATCACCTATTCTTATTTATTCGGCGGTTGCCGTCTACGCACGACGTCATTACTTTGAAGCGAGCACTAACGAAAAATGAGCGGAAGGGGTGAAAGTCAACAGTTTTGAGGTCACCTTAGTAAAATGGGACTTGTGCCGTACCTTTCCAGTATTTACATTTGGAACTTCTTTCGCTTGCGTCTCGTAAACTCGCAATCTCAGCATGTATGCTGGTATGTAACTTAAATAATTGGACGGTTTTTGTAGCGTAGAGTGTCTCGGCTTCAAAAGCATAACCTTACGTTTTTCAAAATAAAAAACACCTTTATAAATATTTTAGTTGTTTCTCTTTTTGGGGGTTATTTTATCATGTTTTGTCTCGGAACTTGATGAAATTCGGTGCAAGAACGGAGAAAATCATTCACACAGCGGCCAATATCGTAACGATAGACTCCCCCTCGTGTCCCTCCAGTTCGGAAGTAGCATTCAACTATGTAAATTCTGTGATTGGTGGTCATTTCCATCTCGCGTGCAAAGAACGCACAAAAGGTAGTGGTGAAATACCGCAGTACATCAACCTGTTTACGAAGTCGGAAACGCATGCAGTCCGAGGTTCCATTCCATTGAGGCAAGGGGCTCCTGATCTAATAATGGCGTCATTCATTCAAACCGACTGGCAGTGAAGACCGAATAAATCTGAAGACCCATTATATAACCTGACTGTTTCCCCTACTTCATTATAATTATTATATATTCTTTATTGTCGCTTCAACTATAAACTCATATCGCGACTACTTTAGAATACAATGAAAATACAATATTTTAAACAGTAAATAGTACACACAACATTAAATTCTGTAGATAGATGTGTTACACATTGTTATATAATTCTGTCACTTTCATGCAGATTAAAGTTCTTTGTTGTGCTGAATTTAGGGCGTCTGGTAGGCTGTTGGGGATGTCACATCTTTCTCTGTATTGTACATAGAGACGGCAGACAGTGACGAGATGATGAATTGTGAGGTTGGATCTGCAGAGTTCGCACACAGGAGGAAGGTCACGTTTGAGGAGATGTTTGTACGTTATAGAAGTACACTACGTGATCAAAAGTATCCGGACACCTGGCTGAAAATGACGTACAAGTTCGTGGCGCTCTTCATCGGTAATGCTGGAAGTGAATATGGTGTTGGCTCAGACTTAGCCTTGATGACAGCGTTCACTCTCACAGGCATACTTTCAATCAGGTGCCGAAGGTTTCTTGGGGAATGGCAGCCCATTCTTCACGGAGTGCGGAACTGAGGAGAGGTCGGTGAGGCCTGGCACGAAGTAGGCGTTCCAAAACATCCCAAAGGTGTTCTATAGGATTCAAGTAAGGACTCTGTGCAGACCAGTCCATTGCAGGGATGTTATTGTCGTGTAACCAGTCCGCTAAAGCCCGCGCAATATGAACAGGTGCTCGATCGTGTTGAAAGATGCAATCGCCATCCCCGAATTGCTCTTCAACAGTGGGAAGCAAGAAGGTGCTTAAAACATCAATGTAAGTCTGCGCTGTGATCGTGCCACGCAAAACAACAAGGAGTGCAAGCCCCCTCCAGGAAAAACACGACCACACCATAACGCCACCACCTCCGAATTTCACTATTGGCACTACACACGCTGGCAGATGACGTTCACCGGCATTCGCCATACCTACACCCTGTCATCGGATCGCCACATTGTGTACCATGATTCGTCACTCCACAAATCGACCATGGAATCCAAAGTTTCTCACCTCACGCCTAACTGTCATAGTACTTGGAGTGGATCCTGATGCAGTTTGGAATTCCTGTGTGATGGTCTGGATAGATGTCTGCCTATTACTCTTTACGACCCTCTTCAAATGTTGGCGGTCTCTGTCAGTGAACAGACGAGGTTGGCCTGTACGCTTTTGTGCTGTGCGTTTCCACTTCACTATCACATCAGAAACAGTGGACCTAGGGATGTTTAGGAGTGTGGAAATCTCGCGTACAGACTTGACACAAGTGACACCCAATCACCTGGCCACGTTCTAAGTCTGCGAGTTCCACGGAGCGTCCCCACATTCTGCTGTTTCACGATGTCTAATGACTACTGAGGTCGCGGATAATGAGTACCAGACAGGCAGCACAATGCACCTAAGATGAAAAACGTATGTTTGTGGGGGTGTCCGGATACTTTTGATCACATAGTGTATGTCCTATACGTAGCCAGTTAATACTACTTGGTCTTTGCGGTTGAAATGGTGGTGTTGAAGTTTGGACTCGGAAATGCGGACTTGCTTCTACATTTTGCTTTCCGTGTTTATCTCCATTGATTAATACAAGCCTTTTTGATGAAGTTGATGAAGTCCGTGTGTGGGATATTGATGTCCTGAGGGGGATTTTTGGTGGCTTCTTTGGCTGCCTGATCTGCTGATTCATTTCCCAGAATTCCGACATGAGACGGAGTCCAGGCGAATGATACTGATTTACCTGTGATTAGTATTTGGTTGTACAGTTTCTGAAGTTCTTTAACGATATTTGGGGGGGGGTGAGGTTTATTGAAGTGATGATAAAGCACTCAACGAATCGGAGAATATTATGTAATTATGTAGGTTATCTTTTTTAAGTATGTATTCCAGTGAGAGTTGATTGCGAACAGTTCACAAGAATAGACAGAAAGGTAGTTGGGAAGACTATATTGTATGATGTAATCGGGGAATACCGCTGCACATTCATTATGACCATCAAGTCTGGATCAATTAGTGAAGACATGAGTGTGTTCTGAATACAGAGTACACAATTCGCTAAACAGACGTTTGTAAGAAACACTATTTGTTGAACATTTTCCTTGCCTAGCCAATGATGTATCAATAAAGGGGCATGTGAGTCTCGATGGTATATAATCTAAATCTATGAAACAAGGGAACATATTAGGCAGAGTAATGTTAAATTCCTTGAGGTGTGCCGAGAGACGAGTTGAAAGAGGATTGTGCTGATTCTGTGGCATTTTCTATGTTGTTGATGGGAAATATGTAAGAGTGGATAGGGATGATGGTCTCGTTGCAGTACGTATCTAAACGTCACAATACTAAAGCACTTGATTCAACAATGGCCCAGAGTGGCTTGACTCACATTTGAAGTGATCAAAAACCCCTATAAAGTCATGGGAACTAATTTAATTGCCGCACAATATTCGCTGCAGTAAACTCCTGAGTGAGCCAAAGTTAGCCATGACAGAATTTAGTTAGAAAGCTGAACGCTGTTTGCAAGTGATAATCACTTTAGACTCTCCAAACAATTACAGAGCTTTAGATGAACATTTTGCTGCTAGAAGGGGGCGTTTGACATTATTTTCCTCTTTATATTTATTTGTTGCTGACGTTTGTAGTAGAGGGAGTGTTGGAATCAGGTAGGGAGAATAATGACGAGTTTGTGTTTCAAGTGGAGTGAGTGCCTTTCAAACAAAGTTGCTCGCCTCCTTTGTCATTTGAAACCAAGAAGGGGAGGAGTCCACGTTTAAGTAAGGAGACGCCCAGACCCTTCGCGTCTTGTAAAGTTTGCTATCCTCTCACAAACGTCATCATCGCTTTTCTGCAAACAATCGCCAAGGGAGAGTGTTTTATTTTCCTTTCTTAATGTTCAGGAAGCGAGTCGCTACACCTGGGTTGATGGCATGGTTTTGCATTAATAGCCTCGTTTACCTCCACCTATCCCCCTCGTTCTCACCTATGTCCATACTTACACGTCAAAAAGACAAGAAAGTATTCAATAAAGTATGCTAAAATATTAGATTCAAAAACATTTTTAGTAATATAAAAATTAACGTGAGTGGAAACAGCCAGAGAACTTGTTTGAAGACACAGTTCGGCATATTCTTTTTGTTTTATTGCTTCTTGGTTAATGTGCACTCTTAGTAAAATAATCTCATGTAATACATTTGCATGACATTCTCTAACACTCCTCTGTAAACCAATTTTCTATCTATGCAGAAATGATTTTATTACACATTTCGTTTTAGGTACCAAGGGATCAGCAGGTTGAAGAGTCAGATATTTAAAAAGCGGTTCCATATGCTGTCTTTAAAATTCTACTCTCCGCATGACCACGAGAAAAAAAATGGTGACTTAGCATTTCAAACCAATAGCATCCCGAAGATGGTTAATTCCACAAATATATATTTCACATAAATTATGTCTCTTAACAAGATATACATTTTATGTGCAGCAAGTTTTTGGTTTACCAGTGGTACGTAATTATACAACATTAATTCGGAATGAAGACATAGGTACATGTTATTTAGTTATGTAGATGAACATGTTATGCATATAGTATTTTAATAAACATTTAAGAACCATTTTTGAGAAAATAAAAAATAACGAAGACATTTCTATGTAAAGGGGGGAGGGGATTTCTTAAAAATCTGCGTGTCGCATACTTGGAAGATTCTGAACTTAAATACAAAGTTTGGTATTTATCCGACTTATCGTTCCTGAGTTTCCTCTCTCTCTCTCTCTCTCTCTCTCTCTCTCTTGCACACACCTCAAAACATGTATTTCTGGAGATGTCTCGGCAGTGAATTTTTATGTAGATGCAATATATTTTCCTCAAGTATAGGCAGAATAGAGTAGGTTAGGTGCGGAGGAGGATTTCCACACGGAAGCACATAGGAGGCCTATTGTACCAATCCAACCTCCGGGAGGAAGAGGTGAAGCCAAGGATACAAAGGATGACAAGTTCGGACGCAGGTCCACACACACAAGTCTCTCTCCCCAAGGATAGGTCTCGCTGGAGGTTAGTCACACACCGGATGCCACAACACACAGTTATTCAAAGCAAATGTCACACGTCTCGCCACGCCGTCCATTCGCCTGATCCTCCGATCCATATATGATAAGGAAATGAAATGATTGGAAATGGGGGATAGGAAAATTCGCAGCATTACAGAAACTACTCCAGCATTCGCCTACTGATCTGGGAAAACCGGTCTAACGGTAATCGAACTCCGGAACTCTCGAATCGAACCCCAAACGTTACCGCGGAGCCATCTTGTCTACTACAGGTAGGTTGTAACGAAAGTAACAGCTAGAAGCCGAATCCGATTCGGAAAACATCGGAATCACCCTACGTTTATTTTCAAAACATGTGATAAACGGTAAAATACATATTATGCTGTTCATGTGCTCTGGTGGCTGAGCGGTCAAACTCCCGTCTCTGCTGAATGAAACCAACTCGGTTCGAGTCCTCCATATACTCCAATTTTTTTGCAAGTGCAAATTAATCAGATAACAACATAATTTTAAATTATACCCAGCTTTATGGAGTGGTTAAATGTAACAGGATATTACCAAATCCACTCGGAACGCTGCCGCTTAACCTCTGCACAGCTAATTAATTAGTGGTACCGTTCAGTGGCGGATCTCACCATGCACATGAATAGAGTTATGCGACACTCTCCCGTTCCTCACAACTAATTATAAATCACACTCGTAAGTAAATATAAAATTGGCTGAAGCATTCCAGGGACTAAAATTTCAAACAAATGCCACATTCTTCCATGTTGGGTTACACGTGCAAAATATAAGACTCAGTAGCATTCAGTAGTATATTTCTTCATATACACATACGTAAGCAATTTTGACATAAATAGACCTATAAAATTCAATGAATGGTCTGAAGTTTGGTACTTTTTTATAAAACATTTCACAAATATCTAGTAAAAAGGTCAGGCTGATTGCTTAAGGGAGCAGGATCCAAATTAACAATTTCCCGCAAATTTGAAGTTATTCAGTTTAAAATTTGCAAACATATTCCAAGGATAAAAAATGGTTTGCAAAATTTCATTTGGCATGGTAGTTAATCTTACGTACTCGTTTTGTATAAACATTTAATACAATACGTTTATAGAGCTTTGAAGGCTTCTTGCAACACAAAATTTGAAGCAGAGTTTTTTAAGCTAAAAGAATGAAACTAGTTATTAGTTTTTAAACCACACATTTACTTACTAAAATATTAATTTTTTTTCTTTTGATTGTTTCATTAAAATTCATAAATTTTATATTATTAAAAACTGTCCTTATACAAACTGGTATCATCACAGCGAAATTGTAACTAGAGTTTGAACATAATTAGGAAGATCAAGTATAACTTTTTTCTTTAAAACTGGAACTAGAACTGCTGAGCAAGGAACAATATCTTGAAAAAATGCAAAGACCGACGTAAACCTTTAAATTTCCACTGGTCGGCAAGGCGACTGCTGGAATGGAGTTGTCTACCGCGATCTTCTCTCTGCCTCATTTCTTCTCATTTCATCTCCCTCTTTCACGTTACAGGTTGACCCCGGGGCTGTGTGTCGGTCGGCGGCGGACCGATGCGCAAGGGCTTGCGCTTTGAAACTCCTTCTCGGCCCCGTCAGATGCCAGCCGTTCGAGGATCCGCTGGATCGAACTTTCCCCGGTCTCCGCTGGAGGGGAGTCTGTGAGCCATCCTCCGATGGCTTGGGAGGATCACTATCGAGTGCTCTCCGGCCGGGTGGTCAAACCTATAACTATAAGGTAATTCTGCGCTTCTCTGTCGCCTGCCGGTCCTGCAGCCCATACGTCTCCTTCGGCTCCTTCATCTCATTCGTTCCTCCCGGGGGTGTATGCACAAAACATCCCTTGAGGGCCGAGGTGGTAGATGTCCCCTCCGTCCGCTAATCCTAATCATTTTAATGTTGTCAATACATCTTAAAGCGTACATGATACTGAATTGTAATTTCTACATTTATTATCAGACCTTAATTATTTAACGACTTATAATTAGTGCATTGCGATATATAAGTCAAACTTCATTCAGCAACATTGCCTTCCAAAACACTGATCTTTAAATAATTATACATAGTGAAATTCTAATGGCTCAGTTGTAAATAGAACATTAAATTTTTATGTTTATTTTTTGTCTATCTGAGGTAAAAAAACAAAAGTTTTCTTAAGTAGAGCAAACGAGACACGCAGTTCAATACTTCAAAATGTCCTGAAAGCGTTTGTAAAATCTCCTCAATCTATATCAAATGACTTACAAGAAAACTTATTTAAAGTGCTTGAAAATGTTAAAAACAGATTAGGGAATATGTAAAATCAAAGCTACGTACTGAATGTAAGGGAAGAATCAGACCCCTCATGCCGAAATTCACCCTACAATCCCTGTGACAGGAGCGATGTAGCATAAGGAAGGCACACCCAAAACATGAACTGATAGTTTTAACTTCAAACCCTCGAAAACAAGCGCCAAATATTTCATATAATTGCTCTATTAACTGCTCGATTGGACATCCCTGATTGCTTACTAGATTGTCGCGGGGTGTGTCCGGACAGCAATTCAGATTACTGGTTTCTACGTCGCACGGGGGGGGGGTGCAGTCAGGCGCTCCTCCAGTTATTCAAACCCCACGCGCTGCATTGAAGCATTCCTCTGAAATAAGGATGTCCATCTGTATCGCATACTGAGTTGCCGTTAAAGGCTTCTAGCTTGGATTTCGGCACCTTGCAGTTAAAACTAGCAGCTGATGTTTAAGACGTGTCCTCCTTTGGCTGCATCACTTCTGTCATACGAAGTTTAGGATGGGGTTTGGCATGAGAGGTCTGATACTTCCCTTGTCAGATAGTATACAAGCTTTTCACTGAGCAGTGGAATATTAAGTACTTCCTGATGGAATATTTAGTAAGCTTTATACCACTAAATTTCTATATTTCAGTAGCACAACCATTAAAAATGATAATGCAAATAACTACAATGCCACAGTGTCTTTTGGTTCATTATGACACGCATACCAATAATAGCAATGCCGTATTTCCTATAGCGGTTGCGTAATACCAGTATTCCAAGTTGCCGTGACTTATAGAGAGTCTTTTGTGAAAGTCTTTTCTCTGAGCAACGAAGATGCAAAAACCTTTGCACATTATTAAATATAGAATAGTGAAAATTTGAATTTATAATAACTTTCCACACTATGCTAATAACAGACTACATCACAGTTCGTAGCACCTGCTCACTTCTCTCCCAGGAAGGGAATGCATACAAGTGGTGCTCTTGCTAAACGGTCCAACACGCCAGGTAGTAATACATGAAATTCAGGGAGAGAAGCTAAAGTCTCACAACATATGGAGTCGCTTTCACTTATGTCAGCTATATGTGGCGAATTATTTCATGATTTGTTTTCTACAATTTATAATGCTGAGATTGCATAACATTCTGTATCCAACTCATGGATAATCTTAACATGGCACTCGTGAAAATTTTCGCAAGAACAACAGTGAGTACTCTTATCCTGCAGGAATGAAGACACTCTTGAACCTGAGTTTATTGAACCATAGCATGTAGTTGTAATGAAGGACTGTAGACTGCAACACGCTAAGCAATTGAGAATTCCTGAATTAGACTCAGGTTTGCTAAGAATTAGGAAATACATAGGAGATGCAGCTTTAGAAATGCGTCAGAACTTATAATTCCAATCAAACACTTTATAAAGAACTTCAGAGTCATTACTGATCCTGAATGTTGAACGAATAAAACTCTGGAAACTCTTGAGAAAGCTTTGAGTGGTTTACAGATGGCTCAAAGGATGGCTTAGTAACAGGATCCGGAGCATAAGACCAAGGTGCAAAAAGTATTTTTCACTTGCGTAAATATGTTACTGTTTTTGAAGCAGAAATTTATGTTTTTATTCAATGCATACATGAAAACATAAGGAGAGCTTACACTGGTAAACGGATCCTTATCTTCTCAGATAAGGCTGCACTTAAGGCTCTTACTAGTAATAAGGTAATGTCAGGACTAGTTATAAACTGCTTAAACATGCTCGAAAGCTTGGCGGAACAGAATAAGTTCAACTCCTCTGGGTACCGGGTCATAGTGGCATTAACGGGAAATGAAAAAGCTGATGAATTTGCAAGAGAAGGAGCAGCTTCAGAATTTTTTGGGTCAGAGCCGGCTCTAGGAACATCTTCACAGTGGAACCGTATAAGACCTGGCTTAACTCCAGGAAACATACATGGTAAACTATTTATTAGAAAGCCATGTAAGAAAAGAGCCGAAGCTTACTTATATGCAACAGATTTCAGTTGAGAACACTTATTGTGTTTCTCACAGGACATCCTCCTGTGAAGAAGCACCTTAATATGATGGTAGTGTCTGACGGTAACTTAGAATGCAGTTTGTGCAAGAAAGTAACTGAAACAGCCCAGTGCAATACATTCTGCTGTGAGGCTTTGGCTCACGGGAGGTATATTGCTTTTGGGAAAATGTTTTTAGAACCAGAAGAATTTGAAACAATTCTGGTAAAGGGGGCAGGCATAATGAATTGGTTTTAATACAGGTAGCACAAAAGCCCAAGGCTGAAGTGCGTCCGAAGCAATGACGGAAATCTGTTTCGAACAAGACAAGTATTCTTACCATGATCAAGGTTACCCATTTGTTGCATAAATCGCTATTTTGTGTTAAAATCTCCGATTAGATAATTTTATCATTTTTGGTCAAAATCTCAGTTCCTGGGTTCAAGAAATACGATAATTTAACATTTCACAGTTTGGTTCAGAAGTTGCAGTACGGAAACAAAACTGTGGTAGAAGAGAGATTTGAATGGACAACGCTGCTGGATGTACTCGTGTTATCTGCAGGTAGTCGAGGTTCAGTAGCACTTAAAGCAAACCAACCTGTTTGTATGTTGCACAGTAGCGACAGACGGCAATGCAATTTGTTGCCTGCTGTCGGCAGAACATGTGGCGGCATTTGATTTCACTCCTGGGAGAGGGCAAATCGGCTACTGTTTCCATCTGGCTTTACAGAGGTCATCTCAAACCCTGGTCAAATATACCTGCAACCCCTTAAGTGAAATTTGTAAATTCCACAATATACATGCTATCTTGCTCAAATTTATACCATTTACAACTGCAGTAAAGTTTTAGCTGAGATAAAATTACTACGTAAACCTTTCAGCTTTTGCAGATACTGTCTCACGTGCCATTACATGGGTGACTTTTCTAAACTTTCAATGACTTCCCCGGATTCCTTATAAATGATTGTACAATAAACTAGAACATTTGTGTAGTGAATCATCTTCTTTACCCCTTAGAACTGTAGTTTCATAAAGTTCTCATAATATCTAAGTGCTGCATTCACATGACTTTTTCTACTCACTTTTCTACAACTATGCTTACAAAATCTTTCTTCTGTTTGCTTCTTGTTATCCAGATAAACTTTCGTTACACATTTCGTTGCAGGCATAAGAAGGATACAGTGGGCTAAAGCGTTAGTCACATTTTATAAGAAAAGCTAATCGCTCTTTTGCATGACCATAGAAACAAAACGAACACAGATTTACCACTTGAAAACAGTATAAGTATTTGAAAATTCAAACCAGTAACAAAGAATATCTCAGAAATTGACATACATGGTGTGCTTTAACAAGATCTACATCTTTTGTATAGTAAGAGTTTGACTACCAATTACGCTAAAGTCTTTCAGAATCAATAGGACTTCGGAGGTTATTCCCACAAATTCAGATATTCATTTTATTTGTCAAGCAAATATCTTAAAAATTTCGCATTTTAATAAATTTAACAAAATCAAATATAAAGATCATTTTTACATGTATCTAAAGGGAAGTTTGGGGTGGGGGGGACTTTCTTGAAAATCTTCCTGTATCACCTTTCAAAGACGCTAAACTTAAATACCAAGTTTGGCGTGTAACCGAACTTTCGTTTTTGAGTTGTTCTATTCAAAGCAGGCACTGAGAAGACACACACACACACTACCTTTCTCTAAAAATGCCTTTTTACTTTCTCTACCACGTACATAGAGGTAGAGAAGGTATTGCATTCCACCCAAAAATTCGATACCGAAATTTCTCTGGAAATACATGTTTTCAGGCTCCCTGAATGAATAAATAAGTAAATAAATAAAAGCATTATTAGAAAACGCTCCGTGTGTGTGTTTGTATGTTGCTCAAAAACGAAAAATCGGATAAGACCAAACTTAGTATTTAAGTTCAATAACTACTAAGAATGTGACACGAAGGTTTTCGAGAAAAATCAGCCCACTCCCAAATTCCCTTTACATGGAAAGCTGTTCGTTATGTTTGATAAAAATACCACATATTAAGGATATTCACATAAAATGTACATCTTGAATTTTCTGAGAATAGCCTTGAAGTCCTCTTCATTCCAAAGGAATTTTGTATAATCTTGTAGAACTGATAAACGTTAAGCGATGGACGAAAACGTACTACCGAAAAAGAAGGAAAACTCTTTAAAACATACAATGTATTCGAGATATTTCTAATATATTTGTTACTAGTCTTTCGAATTGTTCCTTTCTTGGTCATTCTCTTAAAAGTCCTGTTAACATTCCTGTTAACATTCAGTTGTTTCTCGCGATTGCATGGAAACAGTATGGAATTTTAAGGCCAGCATATAGCGTCCAGTTCATAAACATTTACTATCGGTATTCTCTTTGTATCCATAACCTAATGTATTTATTTTTGGAAAGGTTTATTAGGATTAAAATGTAGTAAATAGAAAAATAAGCTTTAGTAAGAATAGTTTGTATGCCCACTAATAAAGATAGAGAGTAGACACAGTCATGTGAAAGTAGCACATCAAATGTTTATTATTCAGAGAGCCTCAAAATGTGTATTTCCGATGAGATCTGATTATAGAATTTTTGAGTGGAAAGCAATAACTCATTTGCTTATTATAGGTTATTGTAGTAGAGAAAATAAACAACCTTTTTCGAAATGTCGGAAATTCAGTACACGGTATCCTTAAAGTTCTTTTTGTCGATTTGCCTATAGCAAACAAGTATGTATAGGTCTCCTTAAGTGACTTGAGTTTGACGGTGTTTGCATGGTTTTTGCACAAATTGTTTGGGTGTAATCAATAATTTAGTTGTTATTTGGACGAAAACATTGTTGTCATCAGCCTGCGGAGTGTGTGTTAGAAGGACGGGGTGTTGGAGAGTAAGCGAAATCAACGGGCGTGGGGAAGACATAATATCGGGCCGTGAAGCTAATTATGTCCTTTCTTTCTGCCATTCTTCACATCTCTTTCTCTGTCGCACTCTGCAGCCTCATTATGAGAGTATAGACACCATAGGAGCTGGCGATTTAGTTCCTTTTTTTAGAATGAGTCAAGATCTTTAACCGGTCGTTTTATTGCATCTGTCTAGTCAACATCGTTAGTAGCTGCAAAATTTTTGGGCGGTGCTCGATTTAGCAAGAGCAGTTTTCTTTATGAAGATTTAGTTTTAAGTTCCGGGATGGTCATTAACAGCTGTAAATTACCACATGTGTTCTCGGCCACAAATACGTGCTTTAAATGCAGATACAAGTGGAAACCGCGTTTAAGATGACCACAGTGTGTGCCAAAACTAACTAGATACGTAATCATGGAAGATGAAGTTTAGGAACTGAGATTTTCTTGAAAATCCTCACATTGCACTCTTAAATGGCGTATGACTCATACACGCGTTATTTAATTTTCTCAAAAATGTCTGTAATGATTTGGATTGAAGTACCGTATTACATTATCCGGCATAATGGCTCAGGCGGTAACGTCTGTGATCCGCATTCGGGGAGGTCCCGGTCCGATTCCCGGTGACCGCACTCTGACTATGGAGGTTCGGTGACTTTACTCTGGTCGCCTAGACAAATGCCGGGGTTGTGTATTCTACCATGATTTCTCCTTTCCCCCATTTTCTCTCCTTTCATCTCTCCCTTTCACGTTTCAGGCGTGTCTTGCGGTGTTGGCAGTATCGGGCAGATGGCGTAGTTACTTGTGCATTGGAAAGATTTCTCCCCGTGAGCGCCAGGGTGCGTTGTCCCGCCCTTTAGGGTCGCTTCTTCGTCCTCTCTCGATATTCTTCGCCTATATTGGTACGCGGTGTTCAAACTGGAAATATTAGGGACTTCCGCGCGTCTCGGTGAGCCTGTCTGTCTACGGACCTGTGACCTCCTACGGCTCCTTCACCTCATTCCTGCCACCCGGGGTGTAGCCACAATAGATCAAGCTAGTCGCAGTGGCGAGGTGTCCCTCTCCGATAAACACATCCTAAAATATTATTTTTAAAATGAGTGCATGACAAATAAAATGCAGTCTTGGGAATAGCCGGTGCAGTCCTCTTCATTATTAATGACTTTTTATAGGAGTAGTAGTAGTAGGAGTGCACATGCGAAGGGCCTCCAGGAACCTGGAGCAGAGACCTGCAAGTAGGCCGCAACAGCCCTATTTGCTTCTAACGTGACCCCTGGGACGGAGTTATGAGACCCGAAGGCCGACCAATCCGTACGATATGCGCTAGCAATAACGGGGTCCATAAAGATTCCAGATGGTGCACATTCTGGCGCCGGCTAGCCAAGCGTTAGCCCCTTGCCACCCGGTGAGTCCCAGAGACCAGAGCCACATCCAGGAAGCAAATTCCTAGCAGAACCGCCAAACGCAAGGGAGAAACCTTTCCAAAGAGCACAATCCACCGCAACACACCGAACACCGTCGGCTGGTCCTTCAACCCTGAAAGGAAATGAGATCATGGTGACAATAAATTCTTGGTAGAAAGGGATTATCCTAGTATTCACCAACCGCCACAGAGAAATTAGGGGAAGAAAGAAACAAAAATATTGTCAGAGTGACCAGCCCGACAGGAATCCAACCTGAGACCTTCTGAATACCAGCGGAGTCATCTCGCTCGGTATGAGTTTTGGTAACCGTAAGAGATAGACAAAATCTTACTACACAAAGAATTTAGATCTTAGATAAAATTAATGTCAAAAATATTAGTGGCTTCACCCATTTACGAGATATTTTTCGTTACCGGACTGAATTTTCAAATTCTTGTACTTTTCTACAAGTGGTAAGTCGCTATTCGTCTGTTCTCGAAAGAGTAGACGGTTTCAAAGCCATCAAATAGCGATTCGCTTTTTAAAAATCTGACTATCTCTTTAAGCTACTGTATTCTTCTTCTACCTACAAAGAAATGGTAAATGTATAATGAAATTTTATCTCTATTAAAAGAAGCTTTTACTAACAAGTAGCTATTTTTAAAATAATAGTTTGTTGAAGAGTGAGTGGCGAAAGCTGTGCAAATGCAAGAGATCAGATGTGTTGAAAATGCACATGGAAAAAACAAATCTTCAAAAACTGTAGAGCAATGAAACCCCCTTCTTGTCTTAGGAGCTAATGACGTCATGTTGCTTCATCCCACCTCCAAGTTTTGTTTTATGAAGCATTTCCCCTTCACCTTCCTCTGATGGCTGGAAGCAATGTCATATTCCAAGATAATCAAACATTAGATTTTGGACTGCCATGAACTCCGCGAACAATGCTTGGAAGTAAATTCGCCCTCCCTGTTTCGTTTAAGTTTCGGCATCATTGCTGTAGAGTTAGGATGAAATTGTTGTTTAGTCCTTCTGGCTGTTTAAATGCCCAAACGCGAGCTTTAAGTGGGCGTGCGCAGGTATGGGCAAATAGCACGTGAAATTTTTAAACTTGATTTTATGGTAAGATTTTATAACTTTAAAACGTTTCTCATAATGAAATTTTCATTCAATTTTTGTTTAAATTCGGTATATGTTATTTTAAGGTGGATCAAGAGACGTAAAAAACCTAATGTTGTTATGAAGTATGGTTTTGAATTTAGGATTTTAAATATTTAACACTTTATTGATGCGTAGAAAATTGAAGGTGTTAGAATGCAAGATTTTTTGTTTCTATGAAAAGTTTTAATGCTTTACACAAACATTCGAGGAATAATATGCATAAGTTAAAAGTTAAATGCATTTCACATGGGAACTAATTTTAATTTTTGAAAATTGTTTTCCGAGAAAACTGGGTATATATGGACACGAAAATTAATGTTATGCTATAATGTGTTCAATAAATTCGCGATAAAAGTATAAAATGGGTAGAAATTTGTAAAACTTAACAATTTCAGCACCGAATAATCTTACTTATTTCGAACACTGCCCAGTTTGTGCTAGAACCTGGTGTGGCGATCTTATAATATCTATATAAGTTAATAGGTAATTGTTTTAAAGTAAAACGTCTTTATCACTAATACCATGTTTGACCTCAACATGGTAGGTGCAGACCGCATTTCTGTGCAATTAGGAAAACAAAAAATTCGGATGTACCACACTCTTATGACTATCTCTACCCATGAACCTTTATTACCTTCTCTATCACATACTTATGGTAGGTAGAGAAAATATTGCACTAAAAAATTCCAAGTGTGTAAAAGTTTTACCAAAGATACGACATAATGATAGTGAAGAAAGTCCCTCTATCCAAAACTACCCTTTAATGGAAGCATTTACGTTATTTTAATTTTTTTAAAACATCGTTGTAATAATTTTTAAACACCTATGTTTGAGATATTAAGTATATAATTCCTTAACTGTATGTTATGAGCTTCATGTGAACACTCTGTGAGGGCCTCTTTATACGGAATGAATTCTGAAAAAATTGAATTACTGGCAAACCGTAAGAGCAGGACAATATTTACTATTAAAAAAGTTTCTTCAAATGTACAATTTATATTACATATTTTTGTAGCATTAACCATTTCCGAGATATTCGTTCTTACTGGTTTAAATTTTCCAATGCTCTTGCACACACCACAATTCGGTTCTTTCTCGTGATGTCATGCAAAAAACTGTGGAATCTCAAAGGCAGCATACAGCGACCCGCTTTTTAAAGATTTGCCTATCTTTTCAGCCTCCTGTATCCCTTTTGCACCTACAACGAAATGTGTAATGAAACCACTTCTGCAAAGTGTATTTGATTAACATAAAGTAGATGGGATGTGTCTTGGAACTTTCTCCGTCCCTCGGCTATCGTTTGGTTGCTGGGATATATGGACTGCCCCTTCGAAGCAGGGTGTTGGACCCTCTATATGGAACCTGTCCGACTGTCGGTGCGTCTCAATTTGAAAACTGTAGATACCCTGCCATTGCTGTGCCGTCACTCCTGGTTCCAGCTGCCCGGTGTCTCCTCTTACCTCTTCCCTCCGGGGGCATCCTTGTGGAACATAGGTACATTATCCTCACTGAGCAGTGCCGAGTCTCCTCCGGTACTAAGGAAAAAAATGCATGAAGTAGATGGAAATATTATTTTAAAATAATTTTTGAAAAATAAAGCATAGCAAAATGTTTTCAATATAAACGGTAGTTTGGGGATGCGGGAATTTTAATGAAAATCTTACTTTTGCATTCTAGAAAGATACTGACCTTCAGAGCCAAGTTTGGTATTTATGGTTTTAGAGTTATTCTGTTCACACACACAAGCCCAAAGGCCTTTTTCTAAAAGTACTTTTTTTATTCACGGTGTCCCAAAAACCTTTATTTCCAGTGAAATAATCTCATTGAATTCAATCTCTATTGAATGTTTGGGTTGAATACAATATCTCATCTACATGCTATTATTAAATGAATAGACAAAAGTAACAAGAGAGTAGCAAATTACGTATTAACATGTTTTTAGATAGTCGTTCACTTAGTAAGATTCTGAAAGTATGTGCAGTCAAACCAAAACTACTCTGGAAATTCCGTGAATCTCTTATGAGTCTGGCTGAATGCAATTCCACTGAATGTGGTTCCCAGCACATACGGGTATCCACAGAGCATGGAAGAAAACGCGGAGGTACGTAATTCGTTATTTTCAATGTACCCAACGTTTTCAAATTTCTCTGGCAGTTTAAAAGATCTTGTTGTAGTCACAATAAAATGAAATTAAGATTACTTTCGTAACTCTCTGTTAAAATTTGTATTCAGCTTTTACGAATACCGTTTTTGAGAAAAGTAAATTATTCTTTAACATCTGAACATCTATAAATGCTTGAAGCATTTAATTCGGAAAGTGCTTTTGGGTAAAAAGGAAAAGGTAAACATGGAAGCCGTTATTTACAAAAAAGCGGCAAAGGCAACATAAGGGCGAGGGAAAGATGGAGAGAGGGGAAACAATCTTGCTTTCTAATAGCAGCCGTCACATTTCTCTCGTCATTGCTTTTCCACTCCCAGTGCATATTTGAAAGAATGCTTGTGTACCAAACACTTCATTGCTTTGCAGTTCCAAGCTGATATTTGTAGAACCATTCATTGCTCTCGAGCTTCTTAGAAAGAAATTAAAAGTGTACAAGGCGTTTTGTGTTTGTGGGAAAAGCTCATTTTCGAATTCAGTTTGTGTTATTTCTGCACCAACGTGTACCACTGTAAATATTTAAGTCAAACGTAAATTAATTCCATGATAGTAGACCTTAAACAAAAATATTTGAGTATAAGTTACAACTCAATGAACAAATTAATCTTAATACAGATACATTAATTTAACAATCGCTGTATAAGAAAGAACAGTTTTAAGGTTAGGTTAAAATTTATATTCGTAACAATAATCAGAAATAAAAATCTACAAAATGTACTCAACTTCTCTACATAAACCTATATACCTTGTATCCTAATTTATGTTAAACTATTCGATATAAGTGTTTGCTTAGAAATAATTTCAAAATAAGTAATAATGACTTATGCAAGTTTCATGCAACATCTGAAACGACATTCAAGTATTTAGAACTTAACGAGCTCACGCAAAGAAGAGAAAGAAAGAAAGAAAGAAAGAAAGAAAAAAAAAAAAGGAGAATCGCAGCCTTTCTAACAGTTCCTTGAAAAAAATGCAAACACACAAGGAACTGGAAAGGTGAGTCAGGCTTGAAAAATTTTAATGCCAGCCTAGAACACGAACCATGCATTTTCGGCTCTGCATACCAATACTGTTAGAGTTTGAGCTACCATGGCTTTCATACTGCCTACACACAGCTGATGTGAAAAAAACAATTATCAAATCTACAACAAGGAATATTCCCGAAATGGCTAACACTGAAATTTTTTTCCCATTAATAAACACTTTTCTATGCGATGTGTTTTCCCATTTATATACATTGCCGTTTGTGAAAATTGCAGCACCAAGAAAGAATTTCCCGAATAACTCCAAACTTGGTGGAAGTGTAGAAGAGTGTGCAAGCAATAAGTGATTAGGTTTGCAAAGAGATGGGATACACGTAGGCCGAGCAGAACCCTCTCGTGTCGGTCCGACAAGGTTAGTGTTGCGGCCAGTGTGGTCAGTGCAGAACCGTCAAACAAGGTGGAAACAATAAAGTAGGTGTCAGTATGCCTCGTCGACGTCAAGGAGTCATATCGGCATGTGAGTTCGAACGGGGCAGAATAATCGGTCTACAGGAAGCGGGTTTGTCATGCCGTGACATTTCGGCTCGTACAGGAAGGGCATGCTGCTACGACAGTGATGCGTGTGTGAAAGCAGTGGATAGATGAAGGTCGTGCACAGCGAAGAGTGGGTGCTGGACCACGGGACAGACCACAGCACGCCATGACCGTCATCTTGTCCGCATGGTCATAACGGACCGTACAGCTTCATCCACAGTGTTGGCTCGACGCTGGAAGACTGCAACAGGAGTGAACTTGTCTGCATCAACGGTTCGTCGCCATCTGATCAGTTTGACTGTTTGCATACATGCCATTCCGTCGGCTCCCATTGTCCAGAAACCACAATCTCCTTCGACTGCAATGGTGACGTAAACACCGTCACTGGGGTGCTGAGTGGCAAAATGTAGTCTTTTCGAATGAGACCCACTTCAACGATGGCCGCATACGTGTCCGACGGTACCATGGTGAGAGCAACCTGGAGGGCTGCATTGTTGAGCGGCATAGCGGACAAACACCAGGTGTGATGGTTTGGTTACAACAACCGATCTCACCTCCTACGAATTTAGGGCACTTTGAACAGCAACCGGTACCTAACGGTGGTTGTAGAGCTTGAGGTACTCCCCCTGCTTCAGGCATCTGCACAGGTCACGGCGCAACAGGACAATGTCCGGCTACATATTGCAAGGAATGTACAAGCCTTCTTCGAAGAACGACGGGTACCATTGCTTCCTTGGCCTGCACGTTCGCCTGACATGCCGCCCATCGAATAAGTCTGGGATATGGTTGGTCGGCACCTGGTGCGTCAGGGTCCTCCGGTAACCAGTGTCACGGATTTGTGGGCTCAAATACAAACTGCGTGGAGGGAAATCCCTCAGGAACTTATTCAGAACCGTTTTGATTCAATGCCACGGCGTATAGCAGCTCTAATTGCAGTCCATAGAGGCCACACCAAATACTGATTATTAGGCTCAAAGATCATGTATAGATTTGAAGAGTTTATCATTTGTTACTTATTATATACCTAACCTGTGATATTAATTTCATTCGTTTCTTTCTTGTGGTTGCAATTTTCACAAATGACAGTATAAAATTCTACAGGAATTAAAAGTAATTCTCAGATATTCACAAAAAAGAAAAATATAGGCGCCTCTTTGTTATTGCTACCGTGTGGCCTTGAAAATTCCTTATCTCCCCTTTCCACTGTCTCAAAAGACCCTGAACAGACTGTAACTATCATCATAGTGTACTACAATTACTGTGATGAAAAAAAGCTATTTTTATTATTATGTATTACCTTGTGGAATAATAGTACATTGTGATATGTGTACATTATTACAGAATGCAGGAATATTTCCGAGACTCTGCACTGCATTTCACACAAGTATTGCACACTATTTTTTGCCCGATTGCGTGTTTGATTATTTGGAATGACTTATTAATAAAGAAAAAAACTATTTAAATTACCCATTGTCACTTAGGGTTTCTGGTAACGCAATACTGCCAATTCAACGCTATAACTAATACGATGACTCAGTAAGATACTATAACTTAGAAGTGTTTAAGTCAATTGCCTGATGGCTAAAGCCGGAACTCAATGCGGTTGTTTGAAAATAAAAATAATAATAATCATAATAATAATTAAATGGAGGGTAACAAAGGATTCTATATTTCAAGAAGAATTTGAAGTCGAAAACATCACTTATGAAGAGTTTGAACTGAGTGTTTTTATTTATGGACGCTCTTTAACTGCTGTGGTCCTTAGCGTCCCATTCTACATTGGCCATAAAAGATCAGTAATTTTGCTCAGAAGCCTGTTTATCAGGCTTGAGGTTCTTTTACGTGCCGTAAATCTACGACACGGGACCACCGGCTTTACTTCCATGCCGTGCTAAGTATTTTTACGCCCGAAAAAATCCATCGCCCTCCGCCGGGTTTGATTTACAAAGAAGCAGATATTGAAGAGACATGGAAAATTGAGTGCACATCATTGATTACTGAAAATCTAGAATGAGGTATGAAATGTTTCTTCAACTTCAATTACAGTTAACTAGTTTTCAATAATGTTTGAAACAACATCAAGTTATTCTGTTAGAAGTGTGGAATTCACTGTAATGTGTTATTACTGTTATTAAAAACAAGCAAATTAAGGCTTCAAGTGCATTTTACTTACCGCCCTAGTGTATATTACAGCCATCAAATTTACGTTGGCAAGTATGGGTTTCCTTGGTAACGAATTCAAGTATAGGAATTTTAAATTTCCTTCTGTGTAAATATCACCTTGAAGACGTAGAAAACACACATCGTGCAAACATTATTCTTCGCTGCAAAAATACTAGGTAAAAGCTCTAGATTTGGATTCAAGGATATGGTTCCCTTTCTGATCAAACTAGAATGTAAAGAATAGGTACCACGCAAATCTTGCAGATGTGTGTATAATAAATAGAACACACCACTGGGACTAAATGACCAGAATTGAAAAATATTACATTTTGAGTTTTTGTGCACTTTTATTAACTGAAAATCCCTCTTTAATTTGATGTATATTTTAAATTATTAGGCACAATATTTTTTTAAAATATATTTTTAAAAATAGTGTTGCATCTGCCATTTTTACTATGAATTCTGCATCACTTCACAGAAAAAGGTGGTAATTCCTATACACTTTGGAGTAGAGAGATAAACTTTAGCTCATCGTTTAGGGGACATGTTGCCCAAGCTACTGTTAAGTATGGCAGCTTCTGTGTACTCAAGCTTTACACACATATGCTAGTTTGTTTTCTCTATTTTTGGTTTAAACAATACGTTTCCTAAGAAAAATTTGAAGATAGCTAAGTTAAATTTTAGGATGATAAATAGATTATCTAAGTACTGTTGCGAATCTACTTTAGCGTTAATAACATGGTTACTTATTATTTTAAAATAATTATTGAGAGTACATTTTAATAAAAACGGTATAAACAAGAACATATTCCTATCTTCCTTAATAAACGAGCTTATTGGATAAAAATATATCTGTATTCTTATAAGACATACACTTAAATCGTGTAACATTTCAGTCTTATATCTTAAATAGTTTCTGAAATATTGGGTCGTGAAGGATTTAGCAGTTTTAACATTGGCGAAGACTGGTCCTATAATCTCTTAAAATTCACCTAGGACTTAATATATTATGTCCATTGACAAAGAATCCTGAAACGTTGTCACTCGTGTCTTTAGTTTAGTTCCAAAAGTACGTCTTCTAATTTTAAAGTCAAGTTTACTAGTGAATCCTGATAAATAAACGTCATCCGAATCGGACGTATGTAAATAACTGTGGAGTGGTTGTTGGACAGGCGTCCAACACTAATATCTGAAAGCTAATTTGCAGAATGACAGGGCGAGATATAAACTAAAAGAAAGAAGAAAAGCAAAGACATCTAAAATGTGGAAGTTTCCACGGCTTCTAGGCGCAGGTTTAATCACTGTACAAGACTAATTTTCAACGATTAGGTTCAAGGTCAGTTCGTGTTTATGAAATCCTCGGGGCTTTAAAAATAAAACACGAACGAAGAAGCATTAAAAATTTATAGTAAGACAGAGAGACCATTGTTTAAGTTGATTTAATCAGCCAAGATCTCCAAGCGCCTGCAGTTATTAGGAAATTAGCTGGTAGGTATATTTATTTTCACGCTATCACATCCCTGTAACGATCCCCAAAACAAAGAGGTCGTTTAACTATGCCCTTTGAAAATCACCATCTCATTTTAACTGATTATATCCTGTAACCGTTCTTTCATTACTTTGCCTCAAGTTTCTTGCTCACGTGAAGATGTTAATAACTTAACCTGATAGTCAAGTCCTCCGGTCACTTTTTAGTTAAACGCTTCCTCATTTAAATTAATGATTCCATTTGTGAAAACGGGTTTTCTATTACCCTGTGTAGTACGAGGAAAGTTTGCAGTGGCGGATTGTGCTTCTGCACTATGAAGGAAGTTATTCTAGCCATCAAACTATTACAATATCGGGGTATAAACAATGATGCTGCTTTTGTTGGAAGTATTTCACTTAACATTTTGCACGTAATTCGGAAAGGTGTATAGAGTGTGTCAAAGGAATATCGCTTTTTCCAAATCCCTAAACAGTTCTCTCAGTTAGTAGAGAAATTCGATGTCGAGATTTTACCGGAAATAAACACCGAGCGAGGTGGCACCGCGGCAACGTTTGAGACTCGCATTCGGGAGATCGTGGTTTCGATCCCCAGCGACCTCATAGTTATCTATGAATTTTTCGTGATTTCCCCGAGTTGGCAGGCGACTGTTGGGGTGGTTCCTATTCCACCAGGACTTTCCTGTATCCATCATCTCCATTGTCATTTGTTTCAGGGTTGTAGGGCCAGAAGACGGTGTTCGGCAGTTGTTGCTGGGCCATGGATATGCGTAGCGGGACTCCTTAGTTAGGACCCGCCAAGTGGGCACCACTAAAGAGAACCACAGCTGGACTCGAGCGGTGTAGGATGCATTCGATCTGGAAACGTTAAGGACTTCGTACATGTTCGCGCCCGTCGTCATTCAGATCTGGTCGACCTTGGGGTCTCCCCTCTCATCCCTCCCTCCCTCCCTCCTTACCAGGGATCACAGTGGAAGCAAAACTGACCGTTGCGGTGCTCGGCCCCGGTAGCGGAGTCTCCGTCTTTACCTTACCAGAAACGCACGTTATGTTAGGGAATTGAAGTCATGCGTGAATTTCATGCTAGAGGAGGTAATGTCATTAGCAGTCAATATATAATAAATAAAACTCTCTCTCTCTCCCCCCTCTTATTCTTTCTTTCTCTTCACTAAAGGGAACCTGAACTATTACGCTACAGTAAACGTCAGTAGGCACAGGACCGAGTTGTTATTTAATAAATAATATGAAATAAAGTGATTAAAGAGTTGAAACGTATTTAAGGTAAAACATGAAAATGTAGTCTTGCGGTTGCGGATAGATGTTGCAGACGGATAGCAGGGGCGCCAGATTTTACTCATTCTTTTGAGACGTCTTAACATCACTCAAAACTTTTTTCCCAGTTCGAAGAAATGTTACTGTAGATTCCGTACCCTGGAAAAGGTGTTCACTTTAAGCTTGGTTGAAAGGCAGAGAAAAGATAAAACTAATGTTTCCTCGCAGCCACATTTGCTGCGGTACATTCATGGATTAAAATTAGACCAGTCAGCTCAATACAATGTTTGCGAAATAAATGTCACGTGATGAACTTTTTAAGGCGAATCTCTAATTCGTATTTCAGAGTTTTTGGTTTCAGGAACCAGAAAACAAACTATTTAAAGGAAGCTCACCTATGGAAAATTTCCACTACGTTCGAAGCGATATTTCTAGAGAGAGCGTCCGCAACGTTTAGGAATGTGATGTGCAAAAAATGCGTTTAATTACGGCCGCAGCGGTGGGTGGCGAGGTACATGCAAATGGTTCGGCTATACAAGTATTTATCACTGATTAGTCTGGCAATGCCAAAGGATGTTGAATAGATTCTGTGCCAGCAGCCCGGTCAACCTTTTCTGGGTACCCGGCAATGCAGGCAGGTAATGAGATGCTTGCAAAGAAGGGCTCGGATCTTAATTTCATAAGACCCGAACCCTTTTATGGCATGTCTCCTAGAAGCATCAAATATGAGATAACTCAACTAACAAGTAGGACTCATTTTGAATTTTGGAACACACACACACTACTACCAGGAAGCCCAAGAATTAATTTCGGTCAGGCGGTAAGCAGAGTAAGAGTCCTTTGAATCTAATTAGACCTACACTTAAAGAAGATGTCGGCTATCTTACGGACCATAACACATTACGTAGACATTTGCACATTATGGGACTTCTATAAAACTCTCTATGCAGGAAATATGAAAGGAGGGATGAAGCCTCTCATCATCATCATCTTCTATGTGAGTGCAAAGGTTTCGCCATGCATAGATTTGTATCCTTGGGCTCCTTTTTCTAGAACTTGAAGATATAAGGAGGACAAATATCAAGGTCGTGGTTCTTTTATTGGGATCATAGGCTTTGATTGAAAGCCCAAATTAAGAGGCACAAAGGGACCTATCTGCCTACGTGCAGGTTTCAAAAGAGGCCACTCATTTCTCATTATCATCACCATCATCATTTATGAGTGATGTGAAATAAAACCTCACACCGTCTTCGATAGAAGTAGACTAACAGGCAACGTGACATACATTTGCCAAAGGCCAGTTTAAACATCGAAGTGGTATTGTAGCAGTGGTAGTTGTAGTATAAGTAGTTTTAGCAGTAATAGTGCTAGTATTAGCAATAGTAGTGGTGGTGGTCATAGTAGCGTTGACGATGGTAATAGTACCTAATAATAGTGGTGGAGTGATGGTAGTGGAGTTGATACTGTTGGTGCTGTAGTAGTATAGTAGTGATGGTGGTGGTAGTAGCAGTAATAGATGTAGAAGTAGTAGTAGTGGGGATAGTAGTACTGATAGAGATAGCTCATAGTATTGGTAGTAGTAGCAGCAGTAATGGTAGTGGGTAGTAGAGGCAGTGGGTAGAGATGGTAATGGTAGTAGAGATAAAAGTAGCATGCTTCTGGGTAATAATGGTAAAGGATATAAGTGGTAGTGGTGATGGGTAGTAGTGGTTAGTAGTAGTGGTAGCGGTAATGGTAGTAGTGCTGGTAGCGGTAATGCTAGTGGTGGCTAGTAGTGGTGGTAGCGGTAATGCTAGTGGTGGTTAGTAGTAGTAGTAGTAATGCTAGTGGTGGTTAGTAGTAGTAGTAGCAGCGGTAATGCTAGTGGTGGTTAGTAGTAGTAGTAGTAATGCTAGTGGTGGTTAGTAGTAGTAGCAGCGGTAATGCTAGTGGTGGTTAGTAGTAGTTGTAGTACCAGCGGTAATGCTAGTGGTGGTTAGTTGTAATAGTAGTAGTAGTAGTAGTAGTAGTAGTAGTAGTAGTATTAGCAGCGGTAATGCTGGTGGTGGTTAGTGGTGGTAGTAGCGGTGATGCTAGTGGTGGTTAGTAGTAGTAGTAGTAGTAGCAGCGGTAATGCTAGTGGTGGTTAGTAGTAATAGTAGTAGTAGTAGTACCAGCGGTAATGCTAGTGGTGGTTAGTAGTAGTAGCAGCGGTAATGCTAGTGATGGTTAGCAGTAATAGTAGTAGTAGTAGTAGCGGTAATGCCAGTGGTGGTTAGTAATAGTAGTAGTAGCGGTAATGCTAGTGGTGGTTAGTAGTAGTAGTAGCAACAGCGCTAGTAGTAGTAGTAGTAGTAGTAGTAGTAGTAGTAGTAGTAGTAGTAGTAGTAGTAGTAGTAGTAGTACCAGCGGTAATGCTAGTGGTGGTTAGTAGTAGTAGCAGCGGTAATGCTAGTGGTGGTTAGTAGTAGTAGCAGCGGTAATGCTAGTGGTGGTTAGTAGTAGTAGCAGCGGTAATGCTAGTGGTGGTTAGTAGTAGTACCAGCGGTAATGCTAGTGGTGGTTAGTAGTAGTAGCAGCGGTAATGCTAGTGGTGGTTAGTAGTAATAGTAGTAGTAGTAGTAGTAGTAGTAGTAGTAGTAGTAGCGGTAATGCTAGTGGTGGTTAGTAGTAGTAGTAGCGGTAATGCTAGTGGTGGTTAGTAGTAGTAGTAGTAGTAGTAGTAGTAGTAGTAGTAGTAGTAGTAGTAGCAACAGCAGCAGTAGTAGTAGCAACAGCCCTAGTAGTAGTAGTACCAGCGGTAATGCTAGTGGTGGTTAGTAGTAGTAGCAGCGGTAGTGCTAGGGGTGGTTAGTAGTAATAGTAGTAGTAGTAGAGTTAATGCTAGTGGTGGTTAGTAGTAGTAGCAGCGGTAATGCTTGTGGTGGTTAGTAGTAGTAGTAGTAGTAGTAGTAGTAGCAACAGCAGCAGTAGTAGTAGCAACAGCGCTAGTAGTAGTAGTACCAGTGGTAATGCTAGTGGTGGTTAGTAGTAATAGTAGTAGTAGTAGCGTTAATGCTAGTGGTGGTTAGTAGTAGTAGCAGCGGTAATGCTAGGGGTGGTTAGTAGTAGTAGCAGCGGTAATGCTAGGGGTGGTTAGTAGTAATAGTAGTAGTAGTAGCGTTAATGCTAGTGGTGGTTAGTAGTAGTAGCAGCGGTCGTGCTAGGGGTGGTTAGTAGTAATAGTAGTAGTAGTAGCGTTAATGCTAGTGGTGGTTAGTAGTAGTAGCAGCGGTAATGCTAGGGGTGGTTAGTAGTAATAGTAGTAGTAGTAGCGTTAATGCTAGTGGTGGTTAGTAGTAGTAGCAGCGGTAGTGCTAGTGGTGGTTAGTAGTAGTAGTAGCGTTAATGCTAGTGGTGGTTAGTGGTAGTAGCAGCGGTAGTGCTAGGGGTGGTTAGTAGTAATAGTAGTAGTAGTAGTAGCGTTAATGCTAGTGGTGGTTAGTAGTAGTAGTAGCGGTAATGCTAGTGGTGGTTAGTAGTAGTAGTAGTAGTAGTAGTAGCAACAGCAGCAGTAGTAGTAGCAACAGCGCTAGTAGTAGTAGTACCAGCGGTAATGCTAGTGGTGGTTAGTAGTAGTAGCAGCGGTAGGCCTAGGGGTGGTTAGTAGTAATAGTAGTAGTAGTAGTAGCGGTAATGCTAGTGGTGGTTAGTAGTAGTAGTAGTAGTAGCGGTAATGCTAGTGGTGGTTAGTAGTAGTAGTAGTAGTAGTAGTAGTAGCGGTAATGCTGGTGGTGGTTAGTAGTAGTAGTAGTAGTAGTAGCGGTAATGCTAGTGGTGGTTAGTAGTAGTAGCGGTAATGCTAGTGGTGGTTAGTAGTAGTGGTAGTAGTAGTAGTAGTAGTAGCAACAGCAGCAGTAGTAGTAGCAACAGCAGCAGTAGTAGTAGCAACAGAGCTAGTAGTAGTAGTAGTACCAGCGGTAATGCTAGTGGTGGTTAGTAGTAGTAGCAGCGGTAATGCTAGTGGTGGTTAGTAGTAGTAGTAGTAGCGGCAATGCTAGTGGTGGTTAGTAGTAGTAGCGGTAATGCTAGTGGTGGTTAGTAGTAGTAGTAGTAGTAGTAGTAGTAGCAACAGCAGCAGTAGTAGCAGCAACATCGCTAGTAGTAGTAGTAGTACCAGCGGTAATGCTAGTGGTGGTTAGTAGTAGTAGCAGCGGTAATGCTAGGGGTGGTTAGTAGTAGTAGCAGCGGTAATGCTAGTGGTGGTTAGTAGTAGTAGCAGCGGTAATGCTAGGGGTGGTTAGAAGTAGTACCAGCGGTAATGCTAGTGGTGGTTAGTAGTAGTACCAGCGGTCATGCTAGTGGTGTTTAGTAGTAGTAGTACCAGCGGTAATGCTAGGGGTGGTTAGTAGTAGTAGCAGCGGTAATGCTAGGGGTAGTTAGTAGTAATAGTAGTAGTAGTAGTAGCGATAATGCTAGTGGTGGTTAGTAGTAGTAGTAGTAGCAACAGCAGCAGTAGTAGCAACAGCGCTAGTAGTAGTAGTAGTAGTAGTAGTAGTAGTAGTAGTAGTAGTAGCAACAGCAGCAGTAGTAGCAACAGCGCTAGTAGTAGTAGTAGTAGTAGTAGTAGTAGTAGTAGTAGTAGTAGTAGTAGTAGTACCAGCGGTAATGCTAGTGGTGGTTAGTGGTAGTAGCAGCGGTAATGCTAGTGGTGGTTAGTGGTAGTAGCAGCGGTAATGCTAGTGGTGGTTAGTAGTAATAGTAGTAGTAGTAGCGATAATGCTAGTGGTGATTAGTAGTAATAGTAGTAGTAGTAGCGATAATGCTAGTGGTGGTTAGTAGTAATAGTAGTAGTAGCAGCGGTAATGCTAGTGGTGGTTAGTAGTAATAGTAGTAGTAGCAGCGGTAATGCTAGTGGTGGTTAGTAGTAATAGTAGTAGTAGTAGCGATAATGCTAGTGGTGGTTAGTAGTAATACTAGTAGTAGTAGCGATAATGCTAGTGGTGGTTAGTAGTAATAGTAGTAGTAGCAGCGGTAATGCTAGTGGTGGTTAGTAGTAATAGTAGTAGTAGCAGCGGTAATGCTAGTGGTGGTTAGTAGTAATAGTAGTAGTAGTAGCGATAATGCTAGTGGTGGTTAGTAGTAATAGTAGTAGTAGCAGCGGTAATGCTAGTGGTGGTTAGTAGTAATAGTAGTAGTAGCAGCGGTAATGCTAGTGGTGGTTAGTAGTAATAGTAGTAGTAGTAGCGATAATGCTAGTGGTGATTAGTAGTAGTAATAGTAGTAGTAGTAGCAGCAGTAGTAGTAGCAACAGCACTAGTAGTAGTAGTAGTAGTAGTAGTAGTAGTAGTAGTAGTACCAGCGGTAATGCTAGTGGTGGTTAGTAGTAATAGTAGTAGTAGCGGTAATGCTAGTGGTGGTTAGTAGTAATAGTAGTAGTAGCGGTAATGCTAGTGGTGGTTAGTAGTAGTAGCAGCGGTAATGCTAGTGGTGGTTAGTAGTAGTAGCAGCGGTAATGCTAGTGGTGGTTAGTAGTAATAGTAGTAGTAGTAGTAGTAGTAGTAGCGGTAATGCTAGTGGTGGTTAGTAGTAGTAGTAGCGGTAATGCTAGTGGTGGTTAGTAGTAGTAGTAGTAGTAGTAGTAGTAGTAGTAGTAGTAGTAGTAGTAGTAGCAACAGCAGCAGTAGTAGTAGCAACAGCCCTAGTAGTAGTAGTACCAGCGGTAATGCTAGTGGTGGTTAGTAGTAGTAGCAGCGGTAGTGCTAGGGGTGGTTAGTAGTAATAGTAGTAGTAGTAGAGTTAATGCTAGTGGTGGTTAGTAGTAGTAGCAGCGGTAATGCTTGTGGTGGTTAGTAGTAGTAGTAGTAGTAGTAGTAGTAGCAACAGCAGCAGTAGTAGTAGCAACAGCGCTAGTAGTAGTAGTACCAGCGGTAATGCTAGTGGTGGTTAGTAGTAATAGTAGTAGTAGTAGCGTTAATGCTAGTGGTGGTTAGTAGTAGTAGCAGCGGTAATGCTAGGGGTGGTTAGTAGTAGTAGCAGCGGTAATGCTAGGGGTGGTTAGTAGTAATAGTAGTAGTAGCGTTAATGCTAGTGGTGGTTAGTAGTAGTAGCAGCGGTCGTGCTAGGGGTGGTTAGTAGTAATAGTAGTAGTAGTAGCGTTAATGCTAGTGGTGGTTAGTAGTAGTAGCAGCGGTAATGCTAGGGGTGGTTAGCAGTAATAGTAGTAGTAGTAGCGTTAATGCTAGTGGTGGTTAGTAGTAGTAGCAGCGGTAGTGCTAGTGGTGGTTAGTAGTAGTAGTAGCGTTAATGCTAGTGGTGGTTAGTGGTAGTAGCAGCGGTAGTGCTAGGGGTGGTTAGTAGTAATAGTAGTAGTAGTAGTAGCGTTAATGCTAGTGGTGGTTAGTAGTAGTAGTAGCGGTAATGCTAGTGGTGGTTAGTAGTAGTAGTAGTAGTAGTAGTAGTAGTAGTAGCAACAGCAGCAGTAGTAGTAGCAACAGCGCTAGTAGTAGTAGTACCAGCGGTAATGCTAGTGGTGGTTAGTAGTAGTAGCAGCGGTAGGCCTAGGGGTGGTTAGTAGTAATAGTAGTAGTAGTAGTAGCGGTAATGCTAGTGGTGGTTAGTAGTAGTAGTAGTAGTAGCGGTAATGCTAGTGGTGGTTAGTAGTAGTAGTAGTAGTAGTAGTAGTAGTAGCGGTAATGCTGGTGGTGGTTAGTAGTAGTAGTAGTAGTAGTAGCGGTAATGCTAGTGGTGGTTAGTAGTAGTAGCGGTAATGCTAGTGGTGGTTAGTAGTAGTGGTAGTAGTAGTAGTAGTAGTAGTAGCAACAGCAGCAGTAGTAGTAGCAACAGCAGCAGTAGTAGTAGCAACAGAGCTAGTAGTAGTAGTAGTACCAGCGGTAATGCTAGTGGTGGTTAGTAGTAGTAGCAGCGGTAATGCTAGTGGTGGTTAGTAGTAGTAGTAGTAGCGGCAATGCTAGTGGTGGTTAGTAGTAGTAGCGGTAATGCTAGTGGTGGTTAGTAGTAGTAGTAGTAGTAGTAGTAGTAGTAGTAGTAGTAGCAACAGCAGCAGTAGTAGCAGCAACATCGCTAGTAGTAGTAGTAGTACCAGCGGTAATGCTAGTGGTGGTTAGTAGTAGTAGCAGCGGTAATGCTAGGGGTGGTTAGTAGTAGTAGCAGCGGTAATGCTAGTGGTGGTTAGTAGTAGTAGCAGCGGTAATGCTAGGGGTGGTTAGAAGTAGTACCAGCGGTAATGCTAGTGGTGGTTAGTAGTAGTACCAGCGGTCATGCTAGTGGTGTTTAGTAGTAGTAGTACCAGCGGTAATGCTAGGGGTGGTTAGTAGTAGTAGCAGCGGTAATGCTAGGGGTGGTTAGTAGTAATAGTAGTAGTAGTAGTAGCGATAATGCTAGTGGTGGTTAGTAGTAGTAGTAGTAGCAACAGCAGCAGTAGTAGCAACAGCGCTAGTAGTAGTAGTAGTAGTAGTAGTAGTAGTAGCAACAGCAGCAGTAGTAGCAACAGCGCTAGTAGTAGTAGTAGTAGTAGTAGTAGTAGTAGTAGTAGTAGTAGTAGTAGTACCAGCGGTAATGCTAGTGGTGGTTAGTGGTAGTAGCAGCGGTAATGCTAGTGGTGGTTAGTGGTAGTAGCAGCGGTAATGCTAGTGGTGGTTAGTAGTAATAGTAGTAGTAGTAGCGATAATGCTAGTGGTGATTAGTAGTAATAGTAGTAGTAGTAGCGATAATGCTAGTGGTGGTTAGTAGTAATAGTAGTAGTAGCAGCGGTAATGCTAGTGGTGGTTAGTAGTAATAGTAGTAGTAGCAGCGGTAATGCTAGTGGTGGTTAGTAGTAATAGTAGTAGTAGTAGCGATAATGCTAGTGGTGGTTAGTAGTAATACTAGTAGTAGTAGCGATAATGCTAGTGGTGGTTAGTAGTAATAGTAGTAGTAGCAGCGGTAATGCTAGTGGTGGTTAGTAGTAATAGTAGTAGTAGCAGCGGTAATGCTAGTGGTGGTTAGTAGTAATAGTAGTAGTAGTAGCGATAATGCTAGTGGTGGTTAGTAGTAATAGTAGTAGTAGCAGCGGTAATGCTAGTGGTGGTTAGTAGTAATAGTAGTAGTAGCAGCGGTAATGCTAGTGGTGGTTAGTAGTAATAGTAGTAGTAGTAGCGATAATGCTAGTGGTGATTAGTAGTAGTAATAGTAGTAGTAGTAGCAGCAGTAGTAGTAGCAACAGCACTAGTAGTAGTAGTAGTAGTAGTAGTAGTAGTAGTAGTAGTAGTAGTAGTAGTAGTAGTAGTAGTAGTAGTAGTAGTACCAGCGGTAATGCTAGTGGTGGTTAGTAGTAATAGTAGTAGTAGCGGTAATGCTAGTGGTGGTTAGTAGTAATAGTAGTAGTAGCGGTAATGCTAGTGGTGGTTAGTAGTAGTAGTAGTAGTAGTAGTAGTAGTAGTAGTAGTAGTAGTAGTAGTAGTAGTAGTAGTAGTAGTAGTAGTAGTAGTAGTAGTAGTAGTAGTAGTAGTAGTAGTAGTAGTAGTAGTACGTCACAACCGTGTTCCATTACCCCCGAACTCTCCTTACGCCAAGCAACGAACACGCCTCACTCACGTTCCAGGCATTGTTGTAGTGTTCCTTATAAATTTAGGTTTACGTAACATTCAATTTTGATTTCTTCCTAAGCCATCGGGTTTTACGAGAAGTTGTTTACGAACAGTTTGTGCGCCCTTTGTTGTAATAATTATAGTTTTATATCAATACATGAGCTGCATTGCTCTGAACAATTGATATTGTGACGCAGCGGCTATGGCCTAAGGCTATCGGGATGTCGGTATTGGAATAAACAACGATAGCACCGCTCGCCAGCGTACAAAACGGCCGCGCTATTGGCAGATAACCAGAACTTGCTGGAAGTTTCTTTCCTCCTCCTCCTCTTCCAGAACATGTGTCAAAATGGTTCTAGAATGTTCTGTGGAAGATTCCACTGCCTATATAAGCGAGCGTTCTCGCATGAGAAGTCGGTGCGAGTTGGCGGATGACTTTCCCATGAGACATCAAGGGCGATTCGGAGCGATTTGGTTACGACTGCTGTGGGTGCAGCGGGAGGTGCTGCAGAGCGCGGGATTGTGGGGGTCTTGTGTTCGACTCCCCAGCGAGTGAAACTTCCGGAAGAGGAGACTACGTCACCAAAGAAGTGAAGTGACCGAGAACTGAACTAGTTCACCTCGGTGAAGTGATAGTGAAAATTAGTGAAGTTCCAGTGAAAAACAAAACAACCAAACCGTGACATTGAAAACTGAGAGAAATGGCAGTTAAAAACTGGACATCACAATATAAACTATTTGTTCCCGTATAAACGGTGGTTAAGCTAATAAAGTTGTATAAAGAATATTTGTGCACTGTAGTGAGTTGGTGCAATAGTTAGCTTCCATTCTGCATAGTAAGAAACTCATATTTAACCATCTGCATATCAAGCTAGAAATATAACACGAAATGCCAAGTTTCCTAAAACAAAAATATAATAAATAGCGCTGTTAATTTAAAGAAAAACAGCAACCAAGTAAAATGTTAATGTGATGCAGAATTACGTCACTTAATTTTAAATTGTTTGATACTAAAATTCTATACAGCTGATATTTTCATTGAGAACATACTTCCATAAGTATTACACTTTTATGGGCATAGAATCTAGTGTACATTTTACAAAAATTTCTAATCAATGCATGTTTGCACATCTTCATTGTTTTAATATCATATACCATCTTTTTTGCCAGGATGTAACTTGTAATGCCTACCAAGTCATATTCCCTTTCTGAGGCTTCAATGATCTTTAATTGCGATATGAGTTCAGTAAGCAGTTCCTGAATTGATTTTAGTGTGTTTGAAAATAGTTCCATATGCTTTTGCAGTATATTCTTCACATGGGGCTTTTACGTTGTTGTTCCAGATCTAACAAATCTGTCAAGTGCAAGTTGCTTCCGACTCTAGAAATTACTATTAAGGTGACAAAAGTTACATACAACAAACAATTACTACCCTTGTGTACAGTGATGGCGCAACAGTAAATTCACAGTTGTACCAACATAAGCTGGTATAATCTGCATTTATACCAAGGTGCTTTCTTGTCACATAGGATTCGAAGGGAAGTAATTCAACACTTACAGAGATTTTGGTTGTTATGCTTCCAATACATGTGGAATTTAACAAATTCTACAACTTTAATGTTTAGCAGAGATTGTTTAACAGTGTCATGAAGTTTTAAATGTATAAACTCCTTGCAACAGATATTGATAATGAAATACATACGCTGGAGCACACAGGACCCACTTGGTATGCGGAAGGTTAAATCCGAATTGGGCAGATCCGTCTGGTGGTGTTAGGACAACATTTAGGTCTAACTAAAGGTGAATTATTGCTAGAGAATTACAATAAATAAAAGGAGTGTTTCCTTAGGCTATCAACAGATTGTTGGTGAGAAAAATATTGAAAAATCTTAGTAATGTAGGAAGAGTTACAATGTATTTTGCTGCACGACAGTTTTCCTAGCATTATGTTTGAACCGTTTCAAAATCCTAAACCTTCTAAGAGATGAAATATATTTATTTAAGAAGCTGGTGCTTTAGAGGACTGGAAATATTCCAGCAATTCTGTCCTCATTAAACAATCCTGAAATACGTAGTAAGACGCTACTGACAAGTGAATTCAAAATCTGAGGCTGGTTTGTGAGGATATATTTTATTGCATACTTTATTGCATTTTATATGGCCGTGTACTCGTTTTATGAAAAAAAAGTTATGAAAAGTACTTTAATCGACCCTTTTAGACTGTTTGTTTTTCTGATTCTTAGAATTTGCAAGTTTTTGATAAATGAGAAAATATCTCTCTCGTCCTACTTGGAGAGAAGTTTGTAGGATAATTTGTGTATGAATTACGGCTCATGTTAGCATGTTATTTTAATTTTCAGCTTCTGGTTGAAGTATACATGGAACAGCTATGCGCAATTTGCATAAATTATTACACCTTACCGGCCAAGCTCTTCTAATAAAGTTGTCAGATCCTGGAGAGGACTACATTTTAGGGTAATGAACGTTAAACTAAGCTCAATGATAAATGCATTGCCAGAAAAAATAGTTTAGGAGTATGTCTTCATATCAAATTATCTGTGTCAGTCTTAAGCCTTTTTTTTACACAGGATGTATCTATTATTGGTGTCTACAACTGTAGAGGTGTACCTACTCCTGACACCAATTCAAAAGGTTCATATGGTAGCCGTTCGTACGTGCGACAATTTTGAAACCGTACACTTTGATTCAAATTTTGATGCTGCTATCTCGGAGTTGCATCCATTTAGATAACGTTTAATGTTACCTGCTTTGTTGTTGAGTTCTATGATGTAGTCATCTCCTAGCTCGTTCTGCGTTTTCTAGTCCGCCAGCTGCCTCCATGGTATAGCTACGAATTCTTTATCTCACGTGATGCGTGAGTGTAGCGTGAAAGTATAGCACCAGTTTATTAGCTGATAAATTTTAATGTTAACTAAAACATTCTGTCTGAAAGTTATCCGAGATTGTTGAATTAAAGAATTAGATTATTTCTAGAATAATAACTGTGCGAAGAGCCACTTGTAGTAAGTCGCAGAAATGATAACAGCCGCTAAATGTTACTAACTCAAGCGCGTCACTGGGCCGCAACTCAACTTAAAAATGAAACTAAATACCACATGAGTAATCACAAGCGTCGTCACATGGGTTAGTCACATAGTAAATAAGATAGATTAAGTAAGTCTGATTTAGAATGCATGCTTTTTTTATCTTAAGCTCCACCTACCTATCGCTAACCGTACCAACGATCCTTCATACGCGGTCCAATCTTAAAACTCTACGTATGCGTATCTGACACTGTTTTTATGTGGTGCTTCGCCCGAATCTAAGAATTCCATTTCCTTTCTAATTTACAGAATTCCTGTTTAAGTGACTTTTCAAACGTACTCAAACTCAACCTTAACTGCATTCCAGGAATCTTTATTGCTAATGCGTTCGCTACTCGGCTGTTACTAATGACTTGCTTAACATGACCCGCTAATGAACTTTTTCTCCGGACATATATTTCAGCTCAGGCTTATTAGATTATACATTGATTTAATATACCGAAATCATTTATTGCAATTATTTCTCTACCTTACTTTCATTTCTTTATTTAATTATTTCTATATTCCTGTCAATAATTACGGTATCAATATGAACAGGGATCCAAAAATCCTTTGTTTAGGTGGTTATGAAAGGAATTCGTTATAGGATCGCTGATTCATCTCAAAATTCTACGTTTACCCACTTCTTTATAATTAATAACATATTTAATTTTGTCTGTCTTTTGCACTGTTTAGATTAAGGGTAATTCATACTGGATATTAAGCATTAACATAACGACGTAAAAGTTAAGCATAAACTTAACGCAATATTATAAATGATTATTAGAAGACTTTCTAAAAGTGATGTCCAGTTCATTGTAGTAATATTAGGTCGGTTTCTATCTAATTCACATCACTCGGCTCTGATGCTGTGGGCCACTGGAACGTTTTCGGGAAGATTCCTTCCCATCTTCCCGAAAACGTTCCAGTGGCCAACAACATCAGAGCCAAGTGATGTGAATTAGAAGAAAAAAAAGTCGACCAAGTATTACCTATAATTAACGCAATATGTTGTCGTCCACGCCAAACGGAAGCTTAAACAGCAGCCAATAACAAGAGAGCGTAAAACAGCTGAGCTAATATGGCGGCCTGCGAAGCGACCACCGACAGTGCACACGACAAAAGAGGTTATGTATATACATCATCCTTTAACCCCGTTAAAGGACGTTAAACTTGCAAAAAGCACCACCATCTACCATCACAGTTTATTTTGCTGTGGTTTTTATAGATATCTGATCTTACACAGAAAGGCAGTTAATGAGTCAAAATAATATGTTAATTGAAAATCTTAATGTGAGATGGTAGAATGATCATGCAAAGAATAGCTGATTGGCTAGTTCATAATGTTTGACGTAGACCGTGGAGGCTTGTAGCTTGCAAACTACTATGCTGACGTTATAAGTTTATGGTCATGTTTATGTCAATGTCAGCTGATGTGAACGCATATATTAAGATAACATGAAGCAAGCTTCTATGATTACGTTATGCTTATGTCTAATTCTCATTATGAAAGGCCGCTTATTCGGAGTAACCCCGTCACCTTAAAACACGAAGTATTCAGCTAGTGAAGTAACGGATATGCACTAACAGATGGGAATGTGGTAGCACCACGTCAGCTTTATGTATAAAAGTAGCCTAGGAGGCAGTTACCTTATGAAAAAAAATGTTTGCACGACTCCACCAACGCTTGCGAGAGACAGGCGCATTAATTGAGAGGAGAGTTTCTGTTGGAAGACCATGAGAGATACAAAGCTGTGTACTTGAGGAACGAGTTCTTCTTACTGTAGACAAAGCCCCATCAACTAGTACAAGAAAAACTGCAAGAAGGAAAGGCATTAGTACCATCTGGAAAATTCTGCATGAAAATCACCTTCAGGAGCGCAATACGGCAGCCTTCCAGTCAGGAAGAGCTTTCTGTCACCACACGTTACAGCAGTGTGCTGTGTTCATGCGACTCTAAGCATTTGCCCTAACGATGTTATTTTCAATCACTCTGGGCTTATCAAATCCTAATGAAGTACGACAGAACGAACGTCGATAAGAGGTTCAGCCTCAACGTGTGGGTGGAATCATTCATGATCATCTTATTGCACCTTATTTCTTCCCGCAACAATCTTACTGTACAAACCTATCTACGGTTTCTCAGAAATAGGTTGTTTCATTTACTTGGTAATGTACATTTAGACTTCATATAAATGTGGCTTATGCACGATGGTACTCTATCTCAGATTTATGTCACCTCACTCTACCTCACTTTTTCTATACGTTCACTTGTATCTCGACAACCAGTTTCCAAACAGATGGATTGGTGGAAGCAAATCCTTTGCATGGTCTGTCCACTCACCCTATTTGAAACCAATGAAATTTTATCTCCGGGGATATTTAAAATACTTGGTGTACTCAACAGCTGTGCCTAATATCGATGTTCTAAGTTAGCGTATCCAAAATGAATTTGACCAAATACGAAACACTCCAGGACGTTTCTACAGAGTATGATAAGGCATGTACTATTAGCAATAAACCTCTGTAACTCCCTAACGATGGGATTTCGGAACCCTTGTTCATATACACTTTTTATATGTTTTCATATCAGTAACACGCCCTACATTTGTGGACATCAATTTAGATACACCCCGTATTTCACATTTCTGTTAATTCCGCCGCAAAAAGATATATATATAAACCAGGAAATTCTGTAGTTGAAGCCGTTCATGATTTATAAACCTTGTTACGCTTCAAGACATCAAGTCAAGTGACATCAATATCACTTTACTAATCAAAGAAAACTTCATATCTGGAAAGTGGGTTGCGAAAAACGTGTGGTTTCTGTTCATTGGGGGGGGGGTGAATTATAATAAGTCCCACTTAAAAATTGAGGGAGATTTAATGTTTTTGAAATAAACTTCGCCTTCCGCTTAGGTTAGCTATCATTATATGTGTAGATAAGCATATTAAAACGTCATGAAGATGGCTACACCATTTTTTGAGACAATAAAGAAAGAGGGAGACCTATCTACACGTAAGACTTCTTATTAGTTGGCCTTAAGAGGAGAGCAGAATAAAATAACATAAAACCAAAATAAGTAGCTACGAGGAATGTTTTAAAGTAAGTATGGATAACTGTATTACAAATAAGAGAACATTAGTTCCCAAATACTTTATTATATCTAATCCATTACCTTACACCTTACATTACTTTTCCACATAGTCACTGCCGATATTCAGGCACTCGTCGTAACGGGAAACCAGCTTTGTATGCCTTCGTCAAAAAATGATGCCGCCTGTGATGAAAACCAAGCTGCAGTTCTTCTTTCACATCATCGTCGTTGAAATATTTTCCACCAAGGAATTCCTTCAGATGAAGAAACATGAAAATCGCTTGGTGCCAAATCCGGACTGAAGGGAGAATGGTCGATTGTTGCCAACCAAATGGTGCTATCAGATCTTGAGTTTGTTTGTCTGTGTGTAGCCGGGCGTTGTCACTCATTATTGTTTCCCCATAAACCTCTGGCGTTACATTTCTCGCATTCAAGAAACGAATCACTGACCTGACTTCACAGTTGACGTGTCGTTTGATTGTTTTGAACATTTCGAAATACTCTAACAACTGGAAAGCACAAAATGACAATCGCTCACAGGTGCGTCTGGCTTCCTAATCAATGGAGGAAGTGATTGCGCATGCTCAATATCGCGAGTGCATCACTGCAGCGGCAAAATATTAAAACGATACTTAATTTAAAAACACACTTGGTGCAAATTACTTTAAGCCAATCTTGTCGATGTGTAATTGCAGTTCTTCCTGTGTATTAAAAATAAAATTTTCTCATTAACTTGGCTGGTAGAATTTTTTAATGGAGCCGATTATTTTCTGGAATCAGTGTTTGTAAAATAATTTTTCATCTTGTCTATTGTAAATTTATTTTATATGCTTCGATCATTTCCGAGAAGAAAATAAATGTGAAAGATGGACTGAGTCCCATTCGTCATATTAAATTAAATTAATTTAGGCAGAAATAGTGTTAATTATACAATGTTTAGCGCCAGTACTACGATTTAAAGCAAGCTGTGTCATTTTAATTTGAGATTATAGCTCCGGCATCAACTAACACCAATAAACTACGCTATATGGTTAAAATACGACATGCGTCCATAACGATCTATACATATATACTAAAAATATTTTGATAAGTTCCGATTTTGGATGAATAAGTGATAATGAAGAGTATAATGGGCTATCCTGAAGTCAAAAAATAGCATTTCTACGTTGTTGGTTCTTTAGTGTGTATACTTAGGAACCATTCATATGTTATCTTAATTATTTCATCCAAAAAGACGGGGAGTTCCAATGGAGCACAAATTAAAAAAAAAACTTATATATATATTGCATATCATTATCTACCCCGTATTGTATACTTCTATACAGCTCCTACAAACTATTGTTACAAAAACTTATTCTTTTATCTACTTCAAGTTGAAGTTGAAGTAGATAGAACTTGAGATAAACGTTTGCATAAATTGTTTCATTACACACTTCGTTGTACGTACACGCTAAGACAAAAATGAGCACTCTCGAAGCGTATATTTGTCTAAGCCCAGATCGTTGCCGCGGCCGGTTCACAGTGGTGTCTCGGGACGCGTGCTTTTAGTTTCGTTCTATTGCCACATTTCATATTGAGTCCCAGCTGCTGAATATGTGCTGACACCCGAGCGGTTATAAGTAGGTATGTAGTAATGTGGCATACCGAGGTTCGTATTCCGAGCATATTTATTATTATTATTATTACTATTTTGTGCAATGCATTGTGTAACACAATGCGTCGTAACGTTTTCTCTGGGACGGTAGACAATTACTCCCCCTCCCACAGGCGGTGAACACTGATGACATGAAATTAAATGATGACCAGTAAAGGAACTTTGGGAAGAAAACGTCAAGGCGTAAGTTTAGGGTATCTACCCATTACTTGCCAGTTATGAGGACTAAGGAAAACCTGGAAAAGGCCTTAGTCAGGGAGCACGATCCTGGCGAGATTTAAACTGCTGACCTGCCATTCACGAGTCTGTGCCTTAACGGTCTCAGCTATCTGTATCGGTATGCAAGTATGTGTGATTCCATGAAGGGAATGTTACGTATCGTATCTCTGTTGTTAGCATTCTTTTCATCTGCGGACTGTACAGAGAGGTAGGTTAACTATCGGTATTGCCTAAATTGTACGGCTTCTGCAATAGTTCTATTGCAAAAGAAGCTCCTCTGGTTGGTCAAGATAAATGAGACACCCTGTATAAATCATTTGCGGATTTTCGAATCTCTTATCCCGTGCGAAGAGGTGTGGCGGTTTATGCTAATTAATTAGAAATGTTTCATGTAAATCTTAACTCAGTAGCTTTGAAAACGATGAGAAATGTCTCATTTATACAAATGAGTCACTGACACACACCCTGTGTTTATGCAGAACATAAGCTACTACCTGAACGACAGCCTCTAGCAATTTATTAAAAATATATATACCATTAGTGTCAAACAGATAATGTTGCACAAACCTGCAGTCGGTGAAACAGCTAAGGATATCAAAGAAAGAGGAATAAAGAGGATACTGGAGGAAAAATAAATAAATAGGACGAAGCAATGGTCAGAAATAATGAGGCAGGGAAGGAAAAAGCAACAGAAATAACGATGAGGTCTCAGGGTCTATTTTTACGGTTGTTTAGGCGCGCAGACAGCTTTTAACATGAATAATTCGTTGGGAGCGGCTTTCTTTTGATTCGCTCAGAGAACTGGTCAGAAGCCGTGTTGATCAACACACCGACCGGCTTACAGGCACTTCTGGCCGCCTCACGTTTTCCTCGCTCTCAACAATCAAAGCGGATTTTAACCGAAACATGTGTACTGCTTATAAACTATCTAATACATCATTGTATAACCGCTTTCAAACTTTCTGCTAAAACTTTGCGGAAACAACTCAAATACCTTGTTTTTTTCTCAAACACCGGCGTTAGCATTTATTACAAAATTAACCTTTCTTCTATCTTTTTACTACCGACAACTGACTAACATCATTGTTACTTTCTCTACCATTTAGTGCTCATAAATTCCACATGAGATTTCACCGAAAACGTAAGTTTTGAGGTCCACTGAACTCTACTTCACAAAAAGCATTTTTAGAAAGATGCAGCACGCACTTGTGTTTTTGAAGAGCATAATTCTTCTTCTTCTTTTTAACCGATTACCCTCCTCTTTGCAGGACTTACACCCCCAAGGACTTATAAGCCAATGCCTTGGGTCAGTAGCCTTCTAGGAGCAAGGAAGCTGCGGATCATAGCATATCCAGGATGGGTGATCAGCCCAATAGCGGTGAAGAAGGAAATGAAATATAGGGACGATAGGAAAATTTGAGGACCAAATTATCCAATCCAGCATTCGCCTAGCGACCGAGGAAAACCGCGGAAAAGATCTTTGGTCAGGTTGGTCGGCCTCAGAGGTTTGAACCTGGGACCTCCCGAATGCTGACCTGAGCCATCCCGCTCGGTAAGAGCATAATTCAAAAACAAAAATTCGAATGAATAGCAAACTTCATACTTAAGTCGGACATGGCTGAGGGATACCTACCAAATGAAGATTATCAAGAAAATCCTCCCGCTTTAAAAAAACAGTTTTACGGAAAAAATTGTTATTTTTTCCTCTCAAAACAACCCATAACTATTTTGACTATAATAAAAATTGTTTTAGGTTTTGACATTAATAATAATAAATTGTATACTTTGCATTTTTAATAAATAGTTTACGAGGGCTGTCCCAGATGTACCCGACCTGACGTATATATAGCGATTGTTGTTTCAAACAAATGACTATGGTAGAAAGTACCACCCTTATAAAGCTTAAGTTTGACGTTTGACGATGCCACGTTGTTTAGTAATTGTTTAGCAGCGGATTTGTAAACATGGATAAAACTGACCATCGTTATGTGATACAATACTTTCACTTGAAAGGTCTTAGTCCAACTAATGTTAAAGCTGAGCTAGATTCTACTCTGGGGGAGTGTGCTCCTTCGTTTACAACAGTAAAATATTGGGTGGCAGAGTTTACGCGAGGCCGTACGAGCTGCCAAGACGAACGTCGCTGTGGACGACCAAATGAGGTGACCACACCAGAAATTGTGAAGACAATCCACAAAATGGTACTGGATGACCGTCGACTGAAAGTGCTAGCAGACATCGTAGGCATTTCAAAAAGTGCTGTACATTGCACACTAACTGTAAATTTAGACATGAAAAAGCTGTGCGCAAGATGGGTGCCGCGTTTACTCACAATGGAACAAAACCAGCGTCGTGAGAATCTTTCAGTTGAGTGTTTGGCGATGTTTCGCTGCAATAAAGCCATATTTTTGCGTCGATTCATAACCATGGATAAAACATGGGTCCATCAGTTCACACCTGAGACGAAGGAACAGTCAAAACAGTGGATTGAAAGGGGAGAATCGGCTTCAAAGAAAGCAAAGACAATTCCATCTGCAGGCAAGGTCATTGCGTCAGTTTTTTGGGATGCTCGTGGGATAATTTTCATTGATTATCTTCAAAAAGGAAAAGTAATCAATGGCGAGTATTATGCAAACTTATTGCAGCGTTTAAATGATGAAATCAGGCAAAAACAGCCGTATTTATCGAAAAAGAAAGTTCTTTTTCTTTAAGGCAATGCACCAGTTTACACATCCATTATCGCTATGACCAAAATCACTGAGCTTAAGTTCGAATTGCTTCCTCATGCAACCTATTCGCCGGACTTAGCTCCCTCTGTGATTATTTTCTGTTTCCAAAGTTGAAGAAATGGCTTGGTGGTAAAAGATTTGCCAACAATGAAGAGGTGGAGTTTGCAGTTACTGGCTATTTTACAGAACTCGATGGCTCTCACTATAAACAGGGTATCGAAGCTATTGAACATCGCTGGGAAAAGTGTATCGAGCTGAACGGAGACTGGTAAGAGAAATAAAGATGTTTTTCCCCAAAATGTTTGTGTTTTCTTTGTTAGATCGGGTACTTCTGGGACAGCTCTCGTAAGTCCTCTTCATCTGATTGAATTTTGTACAACTGAGACCGACACTGTTAGCCGAGGCCATTAAGGCATGTTCTCGTGAACGAGGGGTCTGTGGTCCAAGTCAAGTCTAAATGAAAAGATAATTTTTACAGATTGAACTGTATCTGAAATAGTAGTTCAACTAAGAAAACTACTCGGTTTTAAAGGCCTGGAAGTAAAGTTATTACAAAACCTCAAGTTCACTTCGTTCCGTAGCGCAACAAAAGCCAGTGAAACACACAAAAACTCTATACATTTGGCATGGATAAAAGCCTTTCCGGAACCTTTTGCTTTCTTAGCGTTTACCACTATAAACTCTCTCATTTTTCTCTGCTGCTTTCCTGTTCTTATCGTGTATGTTTTATTTGCGTCCCGCACTCTCTCCCCTTTTCCTTTTGCGGTCTTCTCTTTTGCCATTTCACTCAATCTTGAGTTGTTTCCCCCATGCTATATCCGCACCCCAGCTTGTTGCAGGCTGTGTAATGGGGTTCTCCTAGCCCCACTTGTCCAAGAGATGGAATTTTAAACAGCTCCTCTATACATTATGCTTAAATCGCACTCATTGTGCCTGCGTTTGTTCACTCGAAAAAGTAAAGGACTCGCCCCGCTGCCCGGAATATCATTTGTGTAACTCTTGCAGGTGATTAAGTGTATTCGCAGCACATTAATTTTCTTTTGCACATTTCTAAACTCCACAGCCATTTATCTTTGTATTTTCTTTTCATGTTTACCTTCTCTACCACCTACCTATAGAAGGTAAGAGGAAGTATTGTGTTGCACCCAAAAATTCCATGTCTAGATTTCACGGGAAATACAGGTTTTGAGGCCTCCTGAATTAAAAAAGGGTCTGCCTGTGTGTATCTATGTGTCTGTGAACAGCATAACTCTAAAAAGAAATGTTTAATAATTACCAAATTCGATATTTAGGTTCAATATCTTCTAAAGATGCGACAAAAACATTTTCAAGAAAATTTCTCAGTTCCAAACTACACTTTACATTGAAAAATGTTTGATATTTTAAATGTTCAAAAATGAGTTACGATTTTTATTAAAATACCTGCCATATATTTAGTTACACAGCAAATAAAATGTTTAACCTGACTTTTCTGGGAATAACCTGTGAAGTCGGTCCATTCGGAATAAATTTTGTATACCTAACAGCTAAAATAGACAAAACCATATTTGACCAAAAAAAGTTAGATATATTTAAAACACAAAATATATTTCGAATATGGGATGTTTATGGGATCACCCATTTCTGAGATATCCGTTATTATTGTTTACATTTTTCAATACTTTGTCATTTTTTAAAGTACTTACACTATTTAATTTTTCTCGCGAGTATGGAATTTCAAAGTTAGTATATAGCATTCTGCTTTTATACATCTGACTCTGATTCAGCTTCCTGTATCCCTATTATACCTATAGCCAAATATTGTTACATGCTGAGTAGAGACCTAAAAGTTCACATGAAAATTAAATTCATTTCTAGTACACAGCAAATACATTGAGGGAACGTATACTCACTTGGCTGCGGAGGACCGAAACGTGGTGTGGAGGTTAAGAGGAAGGCGTGGGTTTTTCACTATACAAAATCCATAACAAAAATCTACTTATATATTACTAGATTTATTTCCTAACCGTTTGGGGTTCCAAATTATTAAATATGAAAGGTGAGAGGAGATGTCCACCTATCCAAAAGCCGGCTTGCACACGCGATCCACTTCTCACGGAATCCTAAATAAGACAGACGCTATATCCCCACCACTCGTTGCTAGCAAAGCCACCAGCCAGGAGTGACGTAAACAACAATGTGTCTGATAAGGACAATGTAACCCTCCAAATTGTTAATACGCCACAGCATTTCTGCAAAAGTTTATCTGCATTAACATGAAGTAGACAGAAAAATAAGCTTTCAGTCTGTAGATACTTTTATCAAAATAAATGATAGTGGGTAGAGAAAGTCGTGTGAATGTAACACATAAGCTTATTTAGTTTTGTCGTTACAAATAGGGAGACAAATACAGTCACTGGCCTTTAATGAAAAATACTGCTTGGGGATGTTCGGGGACCTCAAAACTGTTATTTCCAGTGATTTCTCGATATTGAAGTTTTGAGTGGAATAAAACTCTTCCGTACTGTCCGTCCACAAGCTTAAGGTCTTCGGAAATGATGGGGGGAGGCTACGTTAATCATACCGGAAGTCTATTAACAGCTCTGCTATCGTGGCTATGCTGCTGTGCTTAATGTTACCAACTTATGCTGATGTTCTTAACACTGTACTTGCTCATAGCCATAACTATAGCTTGTCTCAACTTTAGAACACAGTATGGAGGTAAATGGGATATCTCTGTAACGTATGCATGTTGCCATTAGTTTTGTCCTTTCATACTCTCACCAGGTTGCTAATACCTTGGATAAATTTCAGCTTTGAACACATATGCTATGCAGAAAATATTTTTCTCTATCAGAATATACCATTTTTAGAGCCTTTATAGGCGATATATTGGCACAAATTTGTAAAAAAAAAGGTCCGATATTTCCTATTTCTATGCCTGTCGCCATAACTAGTAAGCTAAAGGGTAGAACGTAATAGTATTTTTTGTTAGTTAAAGTAAACTTGAGTGCTGATACGTGCCCAGTTTTAATCCTCTATCTTTGATAAGATGGGCGTTATACTGTATTAAATTAAACTTTTTGGAAAATTCTATAGCCATCAGTAGAAAAGTCAACCAGCAAGAAACGTTTTTGTTATTGGGTTGGCAATGAGCATCAAGAGAGGGAAACTATTGAGGAGGGTTGGAGATAGTTTTTAAAATAAGACAGAAAACTCAACTTCTTGCATTCATTGTGCATGTCAAAAGCAATCCACCTATTCAGTTACAGGTTCCAGGCAGAAGGCAGTAGCATCAGTTGTAAGGAAGTGGGTACGTTTATACACTGTGAACTGTTATATAAGCTAGTTATTTAAAATTGTACATAAATATTTATAGTTACGGGGAGAGAAAGGCTGATAAATTAAGAAGAAACGCAAAATAATAATGGTGTTAGATTATTCAAGTAAACTGAGTGTTAGTAAGTCAGTAAAAGAAACAGCTAAGGCTACCGGAAACAGTAATGTATAGAGTAAAACAGGAAAGAATGAAAGGACCTCTAAAGACGCTATAAAAATGAAAGCAAATATTGTGGGGAAAAGAAAAACGCGCTAGGTTAACGCAAAATGATGAAAAAGCGTAAAGCGGGGTGCGGCGCATCGTTCATTCTTGTTTGAAAACATTCCATCCACGTTGAATGTAATTTTGTCAAGGGTAAACAGTGATGATACCATACAAAATTAAAGAATTCATCATTTTACCTCCATATTTCTTTGATAATAAAAATTTTTATGCGTGTAAAATCGTATTTCAAAGGACTAAATATGTAAAGAGGAAAGATAAAGTGCAGGTGAAAGTTAAATATCTTAAAATAGCCCTAATTAGAAGTGCAGATATCTATTTTGGTGATGTAATATTCAGAAGGTGACACTAAATTGGTAGACCGATAGCAGCTGTTGCGAGCGTACGTATAGTACATGTGGCAACAGTGTGCTCCATTTAACCTGTACTGTCTTTTAAGCGTGAGACGCGATATAGATATCGGATTTGTGTGCCCTGAAATATCTACAATATGCATGCATTTAAGCTATCAAAATCTTTAAAATATGTTCTATAATTTTGAAAATGTCTATTTATGCACTAACATTGTAAGTTTTAAGCGTATACTTTTTGGTACTTATAATGTGCTTCTTTCTTAGACTTTATTCCGTCGTTGTAAACTGCTTTGCAGTATCGGGTGATCATTTTCCCCAAATGCTCAGGTGTAAGTATGTGACGTTTATCGGTAACACAGTTTGTATTCTGTGAAGGGTCTTTTCACGTCTACAGATGTTATTGGGCAAAATTTGAAAGCACTTACTAGCTGAGAAAGTTTCTTCAGGAAGCACTACTTTTCACCTTGAAGGTATTTATTCACAGAAAACAAACTTTACTGTCAGAGTTTCTCTCTAAACACAATTTACTGCTTAATTTTCCTGCACACTTTAGAGGAGCACTCTCAAGTTTAATCTTTATTATGCGTCACTAATATATTCAAATATTAATTTTAAAATTAGAAACTTGAAAATAAGCTCGATGCATGGAAAGATGAAATATGCAGTAATACCGAAATAAGCAATGACAGTTATGCACTATAAAACGTATCATACAAACAGAGAAGAACATGAAACACGTTGCAAAACTTAGTTCGATATTACAAATAAATGAAACTAAACATGCCTTTGCATACAGATGGGACGTCTAATCATAACTGATATCTCTTAGTTTCATTTGTAACTTAAGGAGTAACTAGTGCAGGAATGCAAGCATTCCGCAGGTGGTGACAGTGTAAGGAGGAATATGGCATTAAGATCAGCAATAATGCGGGCAGCGTTCACAAGACCGGGATAACTAAGTGCTACCATGAACAAATGACTCGTGCAAGCTTAGAAAAGTGGATTCAAGAACAATACTTCCTGATTTCCGCTTGCTATGTTGCAGTTCTTAGACAATGCTCCATATTACATTGTAGACGTGGACAAATTCCCTTCTAGGAGTTCCATGAGAGCTGCTATGCTATCATGTTTGCGAAACAAAGATGCTCAATGCGACAGTTCTATGCATAAATCAGAACTGTACGAAACACACAAACCTAAAAAGGATAATTAAAGTGGACGCTTTTTTTGCGGCGGGGTTTTCTTTGGGGCCACACGGTTGTTCGCCACCATCTTATACATGTGTGATCTGAATTCCATTGCATCAGCTTGGATCAGGGTGAAACAAATCACTGGAGAAAATAAAGTGATAGGTGACTAATCGCTAAAGAAATTGCATGATATAATGCTTGGGATTATATCGCTTGTGAGCGAAACAGACCGGCAGGGATTTGCAAACACGTAGAGAAGTTTGAAAAATATTACTGGATGGAGGGTAGTATAGTGCAAAACGCAATCACTATTGTCATTCCGCTGGGAGATGACAGCAGCTAATCTTCACTTTCCTCTTCCTCCTCCAGTGGAAAAGTAACCAGTTCGAAGAGTTTGCCACGCCATTTGAGGTGGTGCATTTGTTTATAAGCCACATATAATGCATCAAGCTGAATATCGTTTAAGTTTCGCAACATTTAGTGACTTCTTTGCTTTAATGTAGCGAAAATACATACTCCAAAGTTGACACTACTGCCGCAAGCGTAGCTAGAGGAGCGAGTCCAGCGGTGTGGCTGGATTTGTTTATTGAACTGCCTACTGAATGCGTTCCTGTCAGAGACCATGATCTGCTGGACAGACTGAACCCTGTTTCTTATAATCTTGCCTTCCTCACTTGTATTCTTCGTTCCCTTATCTTCCTTTTTCCCTTGATTGGCTAATGTACATCTTTGAATGGTGTTATAAGCCCTGTGCAATGCAAGGTCAGGCATAAACACGATGTAAACCCTATGTCATGATAGATGCACGTGATTTCATCACCCTATGAGGCACTTTTAAACCGAAGGATCCTCCTAAATATTTGTTCATAGGAATTTACATGCATTCAGGATGAATTAATTGTGACGTAATATATTTGATTCATACTGCTTTGAAAATGTAAATTTGACAATCCTCTTTCAATGTAACGAAATAAATGATGACGTTAAAAAAGGAACTAGTTTGTATCGCATAGTAACCTATTCCACAACAGGAATTGGCAGGGAATACGCAAAAAATATATCCTAAACAGAGATATTTTAAGAATCAAAGACCATTAGTGGCAAGTTGACCAAGAGGACAAACCGGAAAAAAATGGAATATGCAATATAGTCTTCCCAACTATCTTTCTGTCTCTTCTTGCGAATTATTCGCAATTCAACTCTCACTGGAATATATACTTAAAAAATATAAGCTACATAATTACATAATATTCTGCGACTCGTTGAGCGCTTTAACATCCCTTCAACAAACCTCAATCCCCCAAAATATTGTTAAGGAACTTCAGAAACTGTACAATCAAATACTAATCTCAGGTAAATCAGTATCATTCGCCTGGACTCCATCTCATGTCGGAATTCTAGGTACTGAATCACCTGATCAGGCAGCCAAAGAAGCCACCAAACATCCCCCTCAGGACATCAAGATCCCTCACACGAACTTCATCAACTTCATCAAAAAGACTTGCAATAATCAATGGAGACAAACATGGAAAACCACATCTAGAAGCAAGTTACACGATGTCTACATTTCCGGCTCCAAACTTCAACACTGTCATTTCAACCGCGAAGACAAGTTGTATTAACTCGACTACGTATTGGACATACTTCTATAACGTACAAACATCTCCTCAACCGTGACCTTCCTCCTGTGTGCGACCTCTGCAGATACAACAAAACGTTCATCTCGTTACAGCCTGTCGTCGCTATGTACAACGCAGAGAAAGATATGACATCCCCAACATCCTACCAGACGCTCTAAATTCAGTACAACTTAGAACTGTAAACTTTATGAAAGCGACAGAATTGTATAATAATGTATAGCACACCTATCTAGAGAATGTAATGTTGTATGTACTATTATTGTTTAAAATATTGTATTTTCATTGTAATCATGTTCTGTATTCTAAAGTTCTAAAGCGACAATAAAGAATATATATATAGCTTGGGCAGCCGAGAGAAAGAAAGTCCAGAGCCAAAGAATGACAGGACTAGGTTTCAAAGGAATATAAATAAAGGTTCTAAATATTTTGCGTAGTCTTACATGGACTGATTCGCAAATTAAAAGAAAAACTAAACTAATAACAAAGATCATTTTAACCCATTTGAATATAATAATCCATTGAAATTTATTTCGCCGATGAAACAAAACATTTGCATAGAAATTTGGAAAATATATAGCTATGATGAAAATTGGTTCATCAAATAGTAGTATGTAGTTTCTTTGAAAGATGAAAAGGAATCAGAAAGAAGGGCTGAAACTTAATGATAGGAATAAAATAGCTGACTTTATGGAACTAGTCGGTGTTCTCTTTAAATTGCCGCTAATCAACCGCAGTAAAAACGTTATAAAACTGCACTTGATGCGAAGGAAGGTGTAATAAATGTCGTGTCAACCGCTTCTGATGACTTAAGTCCTGTTCTGGGCGTCACGCCAGCCAATCGCAGGCAAGTAAATGTGGAACGGTAGAATGAGTAACCCGACATTTCAATTAAAGTTAGGGCAACTATAATCACCGAAACGAAATAATCTATTAATTTATTCTGAAAATGGCTTATTTTTTATTTTGGGTGAGAAATAATCCCTGAATCGTGTTAGTGAATAGCAGGAGTTCTGGTATACTGTTTAACATTTTCTAACCGCAAAAGAATATAAAACCATTAGAAGTGGTGACATTCATAATAAAAAAACTGATGCGGAATAGATTCATTTTTGTTTGATTATGGCATTTAGATTCAATTATTGTGTTACTTAGAGCCAGGATCTAAATACAGAATCTATATAATCGTATACAAAACTACGTATTTTGTATACGAGTACTTAATATAAACATTTTAAATGTTTAATGCAAAAATGTATGTTTTATTTTTAAATTCTAATTTTCCCCTTTACCTAATTAGTAATTACTAGTAGTTGATAAGGTCTCTGCAATCAATATATGTGTAATATAAAATTGTATGTATGTGTGCATACATATTTGTTCCAGCATAACTCTGGAACGCTTGGAGCAATTTCAATCATACTCCGTACACGTAATAACTTACAATCTGGAAAACAATGCTGCGGGATGGGAAGGCGGGACATGTAGAAATAATACAAGACGACCGATATTAGTGTGGAATCCATAGTTTTCAGGGTAGTTGAGATGAACAGTGACTCTCCCAATTTCATTAAGTCCAACATCACCCCCCCCCCAAACCGGGGGGGTTGAGATGGAGGCATATTTTCAGGGTCACTGAGATGAACAAATTTCCTTGTAATCAGTTTGAATCCAGTTAAAATACACACCCTAGTCTAATCTCGGGTTAAATCCCAAAATAAGAGGATCTGTGCGGCTCGCTATGGCCTGACGGCCGTGCGCTACTGGTGGCAAGGTACAAGCAACCTTGACTTACAAGTATTGCTGTATGGTCTCTTATTGTTAAGAGATTATAAAAAAACGAACAGTTTATCTGATTTCTGTTAATTTGTTTATTCATACTGAGGTGCATATTTTTTTATTTCACATTTTTGTGCATATTTGCACGCATATTTTAATATTTGTTTTTGCATACAGTCCGGGGCTCTAGTAATTATACTATAAACAAATGTGATGTGAACACTCGCGCATCTTTCTCTAGAAATGAAATATATACATATAATTATATATGTTATATACTATAGTATTCACATAAAAGTTAATTTTTTCATCCAAGTTAAGTTATTCAAAATATATATTTTAATTATGACTGGCTTTAAGTTAAGAAAATGTGCTTAGTTACATACAATATTAGAAACAGCATTCAAATGTTCAGTCATGGTAGCAAGCTCTTGTGATGAAAATAAAAAAATCAAGACTTAGTCTACCTATTGTATTGATTTTTATATATTTTAACACTTTTCTTACAAAACTGTGTTTCGCGGAAAATTTGTGTTCCTTGAGGCGAGTGTATGTTTCAGCCAGTTTCAGTGGTGATTTTGAAATATTAATCGACTCGATTTCCGATTCTAGTTCAAAACAAATTCAATAACCTTCCTCTGAATGACTTTTGGTGCAGGGTTGTTAAACGGCCCAATATTGCTACATGTGTGTCTTTTCGTTTTGTGACATAAATAAGTATAACTATGTGAAATGCGATTTTGGTATTATGCTTTAAGAAAACAAAGTATAGAAATAGACAATATTGCATCTGGCATGAGGATCCACTTTCACCACTCCCACTACAGAAAGTCTTTGATAAGAAACAGCAAACATATCATCACATTGAATTTCCAAATTTCAATGGTATTGTTGTGTCATTAACATGATTTTGAAATTTGTTGGTAATTGCTTTTTAAAAATTAAATTCTAGCAATCACTTATGAAAAAAGAAAAGAACCCTAGGAGAACATTGTGAAACAATCTGAATGTGTTTTTAAAATTGTAATCTTTACTTTATCTACTACGCATAGTATCTAAGTATGGGAGGTATTGTATTTCAACCAAAAATTTGATGTCGAAAATTCACCGGAAATACTGTTTTGAGGCCCTCTGAATAAAAAATTTTTTTTAGAAAAAGGTGTTTGTGTGTGTCTGTGAACAGCATAACTCGAAAACGAAAAGTCGGTTAAATACCAAACTTGGTATTTAAGATGTGACACGACTATTTTCAAGAAAATTCCCCCATCCCAGACTACCATTTACATGGAAGATTTTTCGAAATTTTTTATTTTCTCAAAAATGACTAACGATTTTATTAAAATATATATTGATACTAAAATATTTATATTTATTAATCGATAAATATTGATATATTGATAATACATTGATATTAAAATAAAATGTATATCTTTAAGTTTCTGGGAATAGCCTGTGAAGCCCACTTCATTTGGAAGAAATTATGTATATCTTATATAAATGGTAAATATTAAGCGATGGACGAAAATGTATTACACAAAAAATGTAGATCTCTTTAAAACATACAATTTATTTAAAATAAAACGTTTTATAGCATCAGCTATTTCCGAGATATCCGTTATTAATGGTTCGATTTCTTCAATATTATGTCATTCTGTTTAAGTGCCATCGATTTTCAGCTGTTTCTCACGATTGCATGGAAACATTATGGAATTTTAAGGCCAGTATACAGCATTAGTTGTGAAACATTTAACAATCGCTGTTCCCTTTATGTCTATAACGAAATGTGTATTGTAGCTATTTCTGCGAAGGTTTATTTAGATTAAAATGTAGTAGATATAAAAATAAGCCTTAGTAATTCGGATTGTATACCCACTAATAAAGGATAGAGGGTAGAGAAAGTCATGTGGACGTATCACAGATTTTTTCCCCTCCGCCGCTGTTTCGGTTAAGCGAGGTTTTACTATATATATTCCCTTAAACGAAACGTATTCTATGACCAAAACCTTTTGGGAAACACTGCTCTAAGTAGAAACAGATAGTACGCGATAGGCAATGTTGTGAAAGTTAATTCTTACGTGGAGGCAAGAAAAAATATCAGAGGGAATTGTGTTCGCAATGAAGCACTTTCCAATTGACAGAAAATTATGTTTTCTTTTTGTGATTTAGATGTGCTGTACGAGTACAAAGCATCTTCACAAGTAATCGAAACTAATTTTAACTAATATTTTATTTCACGTGTAACATTTTCGCATCTTAACTTCGCAAGGCTGGCGTGATCACTAAGCCAGTAAAATAATTGGCCTACAAATTCAAACAAGCGGCTTATGCTTTAACATCCGACGGGATGCGCCAGAAAATTGGGTTTGGTGTACGACAGGACCGATAAACAACTGACTAGGTCATTGAATTTGGGATTTATTACCGGGGCTAACTCTGACTTGAACGTTAAGTACATTATAACGGGGAAGCTGATGAGCACAACAAAGGCCTCCGTTGTAAATCCAATCGCCCCTGCCCGCTATTATCGAAATGGATGCTCTCTCTTTCCTGATTGGTTGCGTCTCACATGTTCTGGTCGGAAGTGCGCCTGCAAAGATAATTGCTACAGAAAATAAACCGTTGATGAGTTGATTAGAAATTAATTTATGTGCAAATCTGTTTAACGTGAGGTTTAGCCCTAGCTCATCCTGCATGAAATCGAATCATTCCCTTCCCTTCGATGCAGGCCATTTCAAGGTTCTACTCAAATGCGCAACAATGCGCTGAGAAACAATATGCCCGCGTCCTATCTCGCCAATTGGAATATAAATGCCAGTTAGTGTTCTGCATATTCAGTATAAACGCCATCGAAAATATAATGCCGAATTGCAGAGCATTCTGTGGTTTTAGCATTTATAACTACCTCCAAAAGCTTGATAATAACTCAGATTAATGCTTTTATAATGAAAAAGACTGTAATTAATAACCGAATAAAACAGAAAACACACGAAGTACACCTGGAGGGGTTGGGGAGAAAGAGAGGATTTCATTTGGTGTTGAAAGATATAGCTCTCCCTATCCTGGCCTCACCTTTCCAGCTCCCCTCCTGCATAATTAGAGCCACTTGATTGACAAGTTATTTACGTCGTCTCTTAGAGTTTGAAGTCTAATATTAACAGTCAAGTTTCTCTCTATTCTTGCTAGTTGAGCACGGTAAAGTTAACAATAATCTGACAATATATATAATCTATGTTATTTTAAACTATAAACTACAGAAAAACAGCCGAAAATTTTAGAAGATAAGTCATGACAAAGTCTATGGCAGATACGTTTGCCCTAAAGCTTACCTAATCTCGAATATGTAGTTTAGCAATTAAGATTACTAGCTAGGATTTCGAATCCTTGCTATGGTGTTACCAAGTTTGTGGTAAGGATGGAGTGGATCCACGTAAAACAAACGGTGATCCACATGTGTGAATGTTGTTAGCACTGTAGCGAAGGCATGTTTTGAATTTACATAAATAAAAAGAAGGGAAATTCATTTTGTTTTATTTTAGGCTATGCTAATATAAAATTTACTACATAAAACTAGAAAATTGTTGAAAGTTAGCCCTGGCAAGTCAACAATTTTATCCTACAAATATATATAATGATGCCATATGGCAGCACTGGGTCGGAAAGGGTTAACGACGCTTTAATTGTAGTAATAATAATATCCTCCAGATTACCAAATGTTCTTTTTACCCACCAGCTAGGGACAGTAAAAGACCCATATTCGGATGGAAGGATCGTTTTAACATCTTGAAGGCCAACAGACCAGACGGTTTAATCCTTGAATAATAATTCGTAATACATTTACCTCAGTTTTGAACCCCAAATATACAGGATGAACCAGAACTCCATTGACAAACTTTCAGAGGTTGTTGAGGGATAACTTATGAGTATTTAGGTATCAGATCCCACGGTCTCAGGCGGCTCGTTACAGCGAAATTAGATTTCGTTTGGATTTTTGCCCCAATTAAATACTGCACAACAGTGCAAATGTCGACGGTATGCGCTGTGTCTTGTTTATAAACAAATTGTTTCCTGCTGTTGAAACAATAAAGCCATCGTTAACTCGTTGCCCTCAAGTTTTCATTCAGTACTGCTCGGTTTTTGTCTTTGGTTTCACATTCCTGGCAGTGTTAGCTGCCGTTAACAGTGATGCACAGATGTATGGATAGGTTTACTTATGAAGATTTGGTCGATATGTAGCTCGTGTATGGGTTCACTGAATGCAACGGAAGAGCGGCACAAGGACCCTATGCTGAGCTGTTCCCGCACCAACGGCAACCACATCACAGTACTTTTACATCTGTACATAGGCGCCTAATAGAAACTGGATCCTTCCACTTTAGAATGGAATATACTGGCCGTGCGAGGTATGCCAGAACACCCGATCTAGAAGAGAACTTGTGTATGCGATTGGTAACAATCCTGCCGCTAGCAGTCGGCGCGTTGCACGAGCTCTGAACAAAAACCAATCAACTGTTTTGAGAGTCATGCATGAATAACAATTGTAACCGTATTATCCAAAGAATGTGCAGACACTGCAGTCAGCAGACTTCCCATTTCAAGTGGAGTTTGCGAATTGTTCCAACGGCAATTTTCTGCTTTGTCTTCTATTTTACAGACGAAGTGAAGTTTGCAAGAGAGGGCATGTTCAACAGTAAGAATAGCCATGCATGGGATCACGAAAATCCACATGCACTGGTGAGTCGATCCTATCAACAGCAGTTTGCTGTGAATGTATGGGCTGGTATTGTCTATTGTGACTGGACCTTAGATACTTCTTGATACACTGAGTGGAGTGTTTACAAAACGTTACTTGAACATATCGTCCCACAGTTCCTAGATGTACCGCTGAGAATTCGTCAGCATATGTAGTTTCTTCGCCGTTGTGAAGGTGTTTTCGCAGAAACAATCTTAATCATAATTACACTATTAGTCTGTAACAAGCCGCTGAAGACCATGGGTCCCTTATACCAAATACACATAAGATATAGCTGAACAATCTCTGAAAGTTTGTCGGTGGAGTTTTGGTGCATCCTATATATCTCACTCCATAACTGAATAGTATCACACAAATGAAATACAATAATATTAATGAAAAAGTTAACACACAATAATAAAATGATAATAGAGATTTTGCGCGAAAAGTATATCGTTTAGAATATAAAAATATGCAAATATTATGTAAAACTGATCTTAAATAAAGGTCATAAAATTGTTATTAATAACTAAAGTTTAGTTGTTCAGAAAAGTGTAACAGGAGCACAGATATCAAGTTTTAAAATATTCATGCCACTATTAAAATTAGTGTAATTCTTCCGGAGAAACCGACTTAAATTCATAAACTTACCACAATATTTTTTTGAAAGACTAGTTAAACATATTAAAAATTTGCCCAGGTTGATGGAGAGTTAGATATTTTGTTATTGTTGTTGCTTTGGTGAATTTGTGAATGGAAATTCAGAAGACTTCTCGATCTAGAACTTTTTATGTAATTTCTATATAAAATGAAAAAATTAATGATAATTATTAGAATGTAAACAATTAATGAAACATTATAATAGGGAAAAATATAAAAATTCGTTTTATATACTTTTTAACTGTACTGCGTATCCTAACCACCCCATATTTTGCTTAATTGTAATCAGTAAGCTAAGGTAAAATACAGATGCAATGTTTTACAAAGAACAAACAGGTTAGTAACAACAAAATAAAATGTCCCCAGACATTATAGTCCTAGCATAGGTTAAGTATCGAACATCTAAAGTGTACTATCGATATGTAAATGTCATTGCTATTTAGATGTCTCGAGAGATTGTAATCGGCGGCTCCGTGACCGAGTGGTTAGACCGCTCGCCTCCCACCGAGGCGGCCCGGGTTCAATCCCAGGGATGTGGGATTTGTGGTGGACGAAGCGGCGTCTGGGCGGGTTTTCTCCGGGTTCCCCGGTTTCCCCCGCCATTCATTCCACCAACTGCTCCATCATCACCTTTCCTTTCATCCATTTCACCAACATTTCGTTTCATCTACTTCCTTCATCCCATACCAGGCATCGGGCTGATCACCCATCCTGGATGCTCTGTCTGATCCATGAGTGTCTGCTCCTCGACGGGCCTCTGACCCCAGGCACCCGCTTGTAAGTCCTGGGGGGGTATAAGTCCTACATAAGCGGAGGGTAAACAGATAATGAATGAATGAATGAGAGCTTGTAATCCCAACACAGATTAAATATCGAACATCTATAGCGCAGCTTCGATTTTGAAATAATTTTTTTTCACTACCTGTCTGATGTATCGTTATTTAGATGTCACCACCAACGATTATAGTCGCAGTAGAGGTTAAATATTGAACATCCACAGTGTACTATCGATATGTAAATGAGGCGTGTTTCACACTACTTACCAGGGGTGTCATTATTAGATGTCATTACCAAAGATTATAGTCCCAGCACAGGTGAAAATATCGAACATTCGCGGTGTATTAACCTAATGTAAATGTCATGGTTATTTAGAACTCACCAAATACTGATACTACCACAGATTAGGTGTCGAACATCCACAATGCAGTATCGATATGTAAATTAGGGTGTTTCTACTATCTACAGGGGTGTCGTTAATTAGATGTCTCCAAAGACTGTAGTAAGTGTCGAACATCAACAGTGCAGTATCGATATGTAAATTAGGTGTGTTTCCTATTACTTAACAGGGAAATCATAAATTAGATGTCACCAAAGATTGTAGTCCCAGTACAGGTAATTAATTACCGAACATTTACAGTGTACTATTGTTATATAAATGTAATGGTTATTTAGTTGTCACCAAAGATCGTACGTAGTCCAGCAATGGTTAAGTATCGAATATCCACAGTGCAGTATCGATATTTAAGAGATGTGCTACCCACTACCTACGTACCTGGGCTGTCGTTTATAAGATATCACCAAAGATTATAGTAAGTATCGAACATCAACACTGCAGTATCGATATATAAACGTCATATGTTTTCCACTAGCTACCTAGTGCATCGTTATTTCGATGTCACCAAAGATTATAGTCCAAGCACAGGTTAAGTATCGAACATCCACAGTGCAGTATCGATATGTAAATGAATGCTGCAGTCTTTGGCAGCCTTGTTCCAGCCATTAAACCTATCGACCCATTTATTCGGAGCGCTACTACAACAAACACATTAATTGGCTGGTTGAGTCGAGGAGGGCGATATCCCATTTGTTTTTGCTGTCCCACGCTCTGTCACTTGCACTCTAAGCTGCCCACCCGTCCAGACCAACGAACCACGTGTGTTCTGCATCCATTACGACACTAATAAGACTTCTGAGCCATACAGGCTTCGAATCTGTGAATATATCACATGTGCTACTCCGTAATGATGGCCTCAAGCGAACTTTGTATGAGCCATGACATTCTTGGCTTGTTTATTATTTGAGAAAGATGCCTTCATTTTAAAAGAGTTGGTAGCAACATATGTAAATTAGTGTGAGTGGATGATGCGACAGCAAAGAACAGTGCACTTGTGTTGAACGTATGGTATGGAGAAAACAAGAAACATCTTTCAACATGCAACCTGTGGGTGTCTTAAGAACGAGGGTAATCATGCTCTCATTTATATATTTACTAAAGACTGTAATTATCGAAAGCAGAAACTACTTATCAACAATGTGCATTTACTTAATTTTCACATAACCCAACACACAATATTGTGAATAAATTTCTACATTGCAATAGTTTTCATTTTGAATGGTGTTGCGGCCTGCGACTTGCATGTCTTACCATCATTCTTATTGTGGTTCTTGCTGTTGAGTCGTTAGCACTATACCACGCCGCCGTGGACGTTCCCTTAAACGACGACTCGTCATTAAACAAGCCAGTGTAACACAACGAACAAAACAACATAATATCATCTTGTGGCACTGTCTACTTCTCTTCCTTATTTAACGACGTTCTGAGGATAACATTATTATTATTATTATTATTATTATTATTATTATATTTTATTTATTTTTCAGTATTATTCCATTTGATATTCCTATTAATTACTTCAATTATATTTTATTTAAATTATACTATATTTTTTCTTCTTTTTGCTCATTTAAGACTTTTTCTTTTGCTAGTAAACCTTGATTTATGCTTATGGACGCATGTTCTTATTTACTTTATTAAAGTTGTCTTTTGGTTTGTTTCAAATGAATTCATATTTTTAAAATAACATTTTTACTTTAAAATATCACTTTCATCTTCTATAATAATAAAGACAATGATAATATTGCTTTTATAAATTAATACATTATTTTTACTTTTATTTTAGCTGGTACTGATGAGAACTTCAATATTTATTTTTGAATCCTATAAGATTTAATACTTTCCTTGAACTGCATCACCTTATACTTTTTAATTTAAGAAAGCTTCTTTTTCCTAGTTTTATCATTTCATCATTAATATTTTTTATTATGAAAGATTATAGTCGCTTTAATAAATTAGTCATATCGCGATTTTACAACTTTTTATAAAATAAATATTTAGCAATAAAACAATGAGGTTAATACATACTGACAGTTTTGAGCCATTACATGAACTAGTATAAAATTGTGACATTATAACTAATCAAATTGATTTAAAATTATATAATTTTACATAAATGTATGCTTCTAAAAATTCGACTTTCTTAGGGTACATCGAATAGTCGAGTGCTGTTTGTAAATCATTGGGTACCTGGTAGTGTTGTCTTCATTGATCGTATTGTGGACATTCCACGATTATGTGTTTCGTCGTTAACAGTATGTTACACTGGTGGTAGATGGGTGGTTGGTCCTTTGAAAGAAGATAACTGTGCGTGATCTTGGCATGGTCCATTCTCAGTCGGGATATTAAAACCGAATCTTGTCTGGAAGAGAATTCTTGGGAAGACGTGTCGAAAAGCTCGATGTTATATCACGGAATTTGCTTCTCGTGGAATCAAGCCATCCTGTCTTCCACTGTTGGTAGAGCTTCTTTTTAATGGTTGAGATAACATCAGGGGCTGGTGTAATTGTAGCTGGGTCACTTAGTGGATATTTAGTGGCTTCTTTTGCTACCTGATTGGCCAATTCGTAGCCTTGTATTCCAGTGTGGGATGGAATCCATACTTGAGACACTTGCTTATTGGCTCTATGAAGTGGTGATTGAATTTCTTGTGTAAGAATATGGGTTGCTGACAGGTTATTTATTGCAAGTAGTGCATTTTTAGAACCTGAGTATATAACAAATAACTTTGAGCATCGAGTACTCTAAACATAAATCACAGCTTGTTTAATTGCGAACAGTTCGCTTGAGAAGATGGTATAAAAATCAGAAAGTCTAAATAACATAAGTCTGAACAACAATCCTTAATATTGATTTAATGATCTTTGAATCATTCTTCTTTCTTGAATTATATTTAATTTTGCATATTTGGAAAACCAACAAATTTATTCCGAACTGTTTTCCACTTCCAAATTGTTATAACTTCATATTACGCCATTTTTCTTGCTCGCGGCCTGTCTTCTTTTTAGAAGATAAAATATTTGATGACATGGTTACCAACGCTGTGATCAACTTATTAGTTAGAGTTTAATTTTTTGTAACACTGTACAGACTAAACAGCTTCAAATGGTATGCTACTCTTAGGCTGGACGTTCAGATTAAAAAAATAAAAAATAAATAAATAAATAAATAAAGCGTGTAAACCAGTATAACAAAACGATCAGAAGCAAATAATTTAGCTTTAAGCTTGTGCCATAGTCTTCTTTTTAGCGGTAAACATATGGTGACATGGTTAACAACGCTGTGATCAGCGTATCAGTGGTAAATAAGCAGCTTCTTCTGTTTAATTGCAATAAATGCAATTAGCTATGAGCTTAAAACAGCCAATTGTAAAATTGATGCACATTTTTCAGTAACACAACGAAAAGACCAAAATAATATAGTTGAAGTGCCCATTTATTTAGTTTTAAGCTTGTGGTACCGTCTTCTTTTTAGTGCATGAACATTTGGTAACATGGTTACCAACGCTGAGATCAACATTTTCTTATGTTTTATTGCAAAAAATATAGGTGGTTATGAACTTAAAACAGCCAATTGTTATGAAATCGATGCATATTTTGCAAGTATATTGGCGTATCGTAAGTTCATTGTCATTAGCAGAAGACTGTTGTGTTGCATTTGTCGCTACTAGACATAACATTATTGGGTTTCTTTGATTTTTCGGCTTAAGGATTCCTCCTTTTGGCGCGGACCACGCCAAAGGGAGAGCTCTGTTTGAAATCGTCTGGTATGACGCCAACTCTGTCTGAGACGGTTGACGCTAGAGACGGTTGGAGGGGGAATATAGATAGCGTCACTTGAGTGAAAGCGGTCGTTGTAGCAAGACGTGCGTGTGGTCAGTCCACGGCTTCGAGGCATCTCCTTCCACCTATCTTATTAGTTCAGAATTTAAGTCGCCAAACGTTTCCTAATAAATTCCAGGTAATGTGTTATGTAATGTAAAACCCCACGCCTTCCTCTAAATCTACACATCAAGGACCCGGTCTTCTTGGTGTTAGCGAGTTGCACCCTCTCCCATTTGCGTGTTGGGGTGACTTAAATTTAATCATTTCCTGGAAATCTTTTGGCCCTCACCCCAGCATGTAACAATATTGTGGCAATTAACGAAGTAATTTTAGATTTTAATATTTTTGCGACATTGTAGAAACTGAGCAGTTTCGATTGGTATACTACTCTTAGTCCGTACTTTCAGGATTAATGCGTAAATTCATGTACAGCTTCAAATTATATAGATTCATCCGCCCGGATACACACATTATGCCTCAACACTCATTTCGTTGTTAAGGATTATTTAAGAGTTGAAAACGTAATTAAAATGAGTGTATTAGCATATTTTGCAGTTCTAATGAATTTTACCTTAAGACACAGTTTATGATTTGAGAGAGGGTCAAGGCGATGGAGGGAGGAAGACACTGGGAGAGAGGGGAAGGGATAGTGAAGGGAAGAGAGCGAGAGGGAGTGGGAGGGAAATTGAGATGTATGGAGAGTGACAGAGAAGAGAAGGGGAGAAAGAATGAGAAAGCAGGAGAGAGAGAGAAGGAAAGAAGAATTTCCGCATTTAACGCAATAATGCGAGAGCTTCGGGGTAATGGTTGGAAGAAATAAATCATTAATAAAATTACTTAAGGCCATCATAATACTGATACACAAATCCAAACAGTAAGAATGGAATGTGCAGAAATTTTCTTGCTAAGACATTTTGCTGTCTACAAAACATCCTAAGAAATGGAAAGAAGACGCTAAAAGCAGTAATAAACATAGGGTGAATACAGCGAGTCACTGCCATATATAAACATACACTGCCGTTTGTGAAAATTTCAACACCAAGAAAGAATTTCCCGAATAACTCCAAACTTGGTGGAAGTGTATAAGAGTGTACAAGCAATACGTGATTAGGTTTGCAGAGAGATGGGGTACACAAAGGCCGAGCAGAGCCCTCTCGTGTCGGTCCGACAAGGTCAGTGTTGCGCCTAGTAGTGTAGTCAGTGCACAGCTGTCAAAAAAGATGGAAACAATAAGGTGAGTGCCAGGATACCCCTCGACGTCAAAAGGAGCCATATCGGCATATAATTGAGTTCGAATGGGGCAGAATGATTGGTCTCCGGGAAGCGGGTTTGTCATACCGTGACATTTCGGCTCGTACAGGATATGCTGCTACGACAGTGATGCGTGTGTGGAAGCAGTGGATAGATGAAGGTCGTACACAGCGAAGAGCGGGTACTGGACCACGGAACATGGCCACAGCACGGGATGACCGTCATCTTGTCCGCATGGCCATAACGGACCGTACAGCTTCATCCGCAGTGCTGGCTCGACGCTGGAAGACCTACAACAGGTGTGAACTTGTCTGCATAAACGGTTCGTCGCCGTCTGCTACAGGTTGGACTGGTTGCATGCATGCCATTACGTCGGCTTCCATTGTCCAGAAACCACAAGCTCCTCCGACTGCAATTGGCACGTGAACAACGTCACTGCGGTGCTGAGTGGCAAAATGTAGTCTTTTCGGACGAGTCCCGCTGCAACGTGTCCTACAATGGTGACCGCATACGTGTCCGGCGGTACCGTGGTGAGCGCAACCTGGAGGGCTGCATCGTTGAGCGGCATAACGGACAAACACCAGGTGTGATGGTTTGGGGCGCCATTGGTTACAACAACCTATCTCGCCTCCTACGAATTGAGGGCACTTTGAACAGCTAACGGTGGTTGTAGAGCCTGAGGTACTCCCCCTGCTTCAGGCATCTCCACAGGCCACATTTCAACAGGACAATGCCCGGCCGCATATTTCGAGGAATGTACAAGCCTTCTTCGAAGAGCGACGGGTAGCATTGCTTCCCTGGCCTGCACATTCGCCTGACATGTCGCCTCATCAGCACCTGGTGCGTCACGGTCCTCCAGTAACCAGTGTCACGGATTTGTGGGCTCGAATACAAACTGCGTGGAAGGAAATCCCTCAGGAACTTATTCAGAACATTTTGATTCAATGCCACAGCGTATAACAGCTCTAATTGCAGCGCATGGAGGCCACACCAAATACTGAATATTAGGGCTCAAAGGTTACGTATAGATTTGAAGAGTTTATCATTTGTTACTTGTCATGTACCTAACCTGTGGTATTAAATTCATTGAATTCATGCGTTTCCTTCTTGGTGTTGCAATTTTCACAAACGGCAGTGCATACCTACTGATAAATAAGTATGAAATGAGAGGAAAACAGCATGCGTTAACTAGATTTTGTATAGGTAGTAATAACAGATGATGGCGAGGATGATATTCAAAAATCCCTTTTTGTATTTAATTACATTATGATTCTTTACAACTATAAATACTGGTTAATACTTATCCCATAATCTTGGTATTTCGTAGTTACGAAAATACCAAGATTTTAATATTTGTTTTCGCTTCAGAAATAGTGAAACAATTATACTTTCTTATTCCTTTATAATCTTTATTTTAGTGCCATAAACAATACTGATAATACTCTAATATATATTGTAAGGGGCAGAGAGAGAGAGAGAGAGAGAGAGAGAGAGAGAGAGAGAGAGAGGGACTGAATGACTAGAACGGGCAAAAATGATAGTTTTCTTCGTCGTCGACCAGAAGTGAGCTACTTTTTAAAATGTTTAAGCGAGGTTGTAAGTAATAGAGTCAAGTTATAGACAATCCCAACAGGAAGACCAACGTAAGGGACGGACCTTCAGTCAAACTAAAGTTAGTCAAAATAAGAAAAGTCGAAGTAAAAGCTAAAAGCATAGCTTTTCAGACAAAAGCAAAACATTGTTCATTCCTGCACTCTAGAATTTACCCACCTTCGCTGCTGGAGACTACTGGAAACAAGCACCGCACATCAGATACAGCTAATAATAATTGGGAAAATGTAACACAGAAAGGGATGTTTCACTTCCCATAAAGGTTATATTTTGCACAATTATCTCTCCATTGTATGGGAACCACGAAACAAACAAGTGTAGAGTTTTTATGTAGGTACGCAGCTGAATACAGTGCTAGAGATGCTATCTGCTGCAGGTCAGTTGGCTTGTGCATACACAAAACTTTCCCTCTTTACCACACCGAGGTAAAGCATGAGTTTTCAAAAAGCTTTACAGTATAAGTACAAGAATTCTCTTTAGCATAAAATACCAGAATTTTATTTCTATGTGTTATGAAAATGTTTATATTGCACTATACCAGTGTCATAGCAACACTATTGGTACACACAGATTTACGCGACATATACCACAATTTAATATACTTTCGACTCCGTGAGCGCTGCTTTAGTCCATAGTGACAAAATCTGTATAAATTCACACACGTTGATAATACAGCCATATGGCATAATGGTTGAGTTCGGGATCTCACGTCTGTTGATAATGCAGTAGTTATTTTATTGGCAGTGGTGTGACTCTTGTCTCTGGGTTTCTTGCACATTGTTGTATTTTTTTAAATCATTAGATCATACACACATTCACCCTCTCATTCATATTTCCAAATTCTGGGGAGGATAAGGAGAAAAATGCCCGCTCCCAGCCGGGACTCGATCCCGGGACCCCTAGCACAACAGGCAGGTGCTCTACCGACTGAGCTACGGCGCCAGCCTAATGCAGCAGTGTTGCTACATTTAGTATTTTATCGTAAATTAATATTTTGAACAGACTAAATGCTGCACAGCACGCAACATAACTATTTTATTGCGAAAGGGTTCAAGTACAATGAGAAATCATTTTTGCACACAAAATATATTTTGGAATAGAAGGAATACGTTTACCTTGGGAAATAGAATAATACATTTTCCTGTAGTAAACAACAGTTGCAAGATTAACTAGAGAAACGTTTATTGCTTAGATTAATAGTGTTGTGATACGTTGTGAACAGAAAATTACTGCCCAAAATAAACACAGCCTACTGCAGACCGTTTTTGTCTTCGGTAGGTGTGGCAGGTTAAAATTAAACTAAACACACACATATATGGCGATAACTGCTGTTTAGGCGCGAGCGCACGCACACATACAAACTACTCGTCCAGTAAAAATCCAGAGTGAAACTGTGTTTTGATTTAAAACAAAAAGCGAATATGCTTTCAACATAAGCGAAAACTCCCAAGATGGCGATAGCCGAAAACAGTTAATACATCGGTGAGGGAAGGAGAGACTGGTAATGTCAGCTATCGTTATAACTTTGTCCCACATCCCCTGTCATGTGCAATAGTTACGTTTCATTGGCTATTGTAGTGGAATAGGCTTGTTGTGCGATACAAACTGGTTCCTTATTTAACATAATTTCTCTTAATATATTCGAAGAAAATTGCAAAATTTACGTTTTCATAATAGTATGAATCAAATATATTACGTAACACAGTTAATGCATATGGAATGGATTAATTCTTATTAACAAATAGGTAGGAAGATCCTTTGGTTTAAACCACTCTCTTATAATGACGAAAGCGCGTGCATCTAGTATGACACAGCTTTTTAATAGTTTTTATCGCCGACCTTGCATTGCACAGGCCTTGTTTGCGTGTATCGCCATTCAAAGGTGTCCATTAGGCAATCGAAGAATGGGGAAGGAAAGGGAGCGCGGAAGAATACATGTCAGCGGGGGAAGGTTATAAGAAACAGCGTTTAGTTTCTCTCTTGGCTGCTATCGGGCTTTCTAACCTATAATCGGATTCTGCAACGCCCGACACGCCTCCGCTAATGTAACAAACAATATTGGCTTTAAATACATTTTAATTTTTATATTTTTTTCCCAAGCGAATACATTAAACACCTTTTCCACACATTCAGAACTTTACACCTTCAAGTGACAATTGATGTTGCACATGGGCTTGACGTGGCGTTGCAAATCTGTCATATCAGGTAGGATGCATGACAAATTCACACACGTTTCCACATTTAACACCACCAAATTTCCACGTCTGTGGGAAAATACTTAGAAAACTTTTACTAAGGTAACAAAAACCTTGTTGAACAGAAATAAAGAAGCTGCACACATCTGATTCTTGGTTTACTTGTTCTTCAGGTCCGCCAATATCTTCTGTTCAATAGTTTGAGGTGCACGTTAGTAAACTCTGCTAAGAGTTCACAAATGCTGGTGTAAAAGCATTTGTTATCTAGGCATACTGTTTTATATTTATTGTTGAAAACTATCCTTTCAGCATCTGTTTCAATGGCATTAAGTGGTCAAGAATCACTAGTTTCGACGTCAGTGGAAATATCTCAAAACTGCTTTCCACAAAAAATTTATGTCGATATTATCTGTATCGGTAAGGAGATCAGCGCTCTTACCTTGTAGATTTGTTTTGTCCTGTTTAGTAGTTGCAGTGTATTAGAAAGGAAAGCTAGTTTTCTGCGCCCAAGTTCGTCTTATGCATCAGCAAATTCAGTTTCCTTTTTTCCCCCTCAAATAACTGCAGCATTGCATCCTTGAGTTCGTACTCACACTCTCTGTGTGAAGAAGGAGATTTACTATGTTGTGTTTCTAGCTTGTCACATATCTCAAGAAATAGTCGTGATTTGGGAGGGCTACTTCTAAGAACATAAATCATCTGAAGAGTCTGGGAAGTCACCCGCATAAAATTGTAGAAATCAACAGCTTGATCACCGATTTAATATACGGAACGTATAGACAGTGTTTAGTATTATTTTATTACAAATTAATTTGCTTCATGTTCTGAATTTATAGAAACGCTACCGGGGTGTCGGGTCTCCCAGTTTGAAAAGTACTGCGGTATGCGTTTATAAATACAGACATGATAGAATCGAAATAAAAAGTAGTCGTCCTAAAATTCCTAATTACGTAACAATCAATACACATACCTTCTAAAATATCGTATAAAATGCCTTGCTCTATATATCGGTTATTTTTGAAATTGTTTAAGCCTTAAAACAGCAACTCATCACAATAACAAGAGGGTTTTTTTAAAATTATTTTCTGGTTCTCCATAATTGTGTCTGTTGGAAATGTCATATTTTGTTTATTCTTACCCATACTCGGAGCGTGTGCTATAGAATTGTAGAGCAGAAGACGAGCGTTCGGGTTACCGTACAATTCTATAGGCTTCACATTAGACACATAGCGACGGTGACTAATACCATACAAGAGTGCGTTTTATTTACATCCGACACGCTACAAACAGATTTCACAGTTGGAGACTAGTATGTTGAAGCACGTATCGTAGTAAAAAGCTTCTGCGACCGCTTATTCATCCTCAGCTTGGTACTGCCTTTCTGCTCTAGGGTTTTCTGCACGTTGTTTTTCTGCACCCTGTATACACGGGTCAACTGCAAATTACTGGTAAGAATAACTGTATTTGATTCTATCGGTAGGTAAATAACAGATGCTGATAAAATGTGAAACAGCAGAATTTGCTGTGTGTTTTAAATGATAAAAGCCTAATAATAAAGTAGTATATGGTGAGTTTAATTACGAAATATAACTGTGGTGATCCAGAGACACGACGATTTTTCAACAATTTGTCTTCTTCGTATGTAAAGAGCTGTAAAAGGAGAAATTCCAATATCCCTCGCTAATTCTTAACTACTCCAAGAATAGCGTTCTTCCAATAGTATTCTTACATCACTTACTGCACATTATCACTTCCCAATTGTGGTCTGCCGGCTCCACATACACTCGCCCAGCTAGCCACGGCAAATCTCTCTGCCTCAGTCTTCCTGACATCACTGAGACCTGAGTTTAATGAAGCATCTTTCCTCGAATTTGCTAAACATCTCGGGAAAAAGGAGATACAAATATCCTGGAAATATTTGGGGACTTGGAACAAAGTATACTTATAATCACCTATTTTCTTTTACAAATTGTACTAGATATTAGTAACGAAATATCATACTGAGATACAAGTTGTGGTAAGTACATCATTGGAGAACACGAGAAAGAGTTTGAAAATACGAGATAAGTCAAGTATATTCTATTTGCGAGGTCCTCTAATGCACTTAACGCATGCGTATTGCGTATGTTTTCGACGATAGTGAATAATATAAATAACCCTTACGCGAAAATTATTAATTTACTAACAGCTGTTGCACATGGTGGTTCCAATAGCAAGGCCAGCAACATTAACCTCGGTTGCAAAGTGGCGATCGATTATCCAGTTTGGTTGTGGAGCTTAAAAGGATCAATATTATTGCAGCTCATATTTAGCTACTATATACATTAAATCGTAAGTAAATATTACAAATAAAAAGAAAGTAAAGAACTTGGCAAGATTTAAATGGTAAAATTCAATTATCAAATATGACTTTTTTCCATTTCTGCAATAATAAATGCATAAAAAGTTAGAGAATTTAATATAGTCCATGCACATACGTGCAGTAAAACAGGCAAAACACGCAGGTAGGTTAGGTAACCAACACTAATGCAGGAAAAACTTTCCACCACGATAACAGGAACGGGAAGTAATAAAAAAATACTACGTTCGAAAAAATAAATTGCAAGACACGAAAGTTTCTAATGTGTAATTTAAAGGGGCAACATCACTAACGCAGAAAAGAGCGATCTTCTGATGTATTCACGAAGTTGTATAGATATAAACACCTCAACAAAAGACAACAGAAGCGTAGTAATATTTGTCACTACATTCTTTTCAGAATTAACTGTTTGCATTGTTCTCTCCCTTCACTTCTGTAGCGGTTTTACTTCCTCGTTTTGTCCCTTGTAAGCGCGTACTTGACGGAATTAGTGCACTCTTCTCCCCTCCTGCTCAGAAAATCCTTTTCGTTACGCAGCGTGCAGTAAAGGGTTCCCCAACACTCTGGCTATTAACATCTTCATTAAAACAAAGAATTAATGATAAAACTAGGCACCGTTCGTGTTTGACTACAGAATGATTACAATATATTGTTACTGCTTTGGCATCACTCGGTAGTGATGAAAAAACTGCACTTTTCGCCAATTTTGTCTATTCGATCAACCGTCAGCACCACTGCACGAGGGTCTGTTCCCTGACCCTCCCACTTTGTTGTGAGGTGCTGAACAGCGTAGGGCGAACACTTAACTCACATTAAATATAAAGAAATTATATAAAATAATGTTAGAGAAAATGAGAATTATTGTAGGAATAAATATACCAAAGTAAGACATAGTTATAGAATAAAAGTAATGATAGAGAATGAGAAAACATATAGAAATAATAAATAAGTAAATAATTAATGCATCAGTATATTATGTATGGAGGCAGAACTGAATATTGTAAAGGATAAAATCTGTGCAGGAAGCTGGCTAACAGCAATTGGACTACACAGGTTATATGGGAAAACCTATCACAGATATTAGGTTAAATAAGTGACCGAAGAACACAGCGGTTAGGATAAATAGTGATTGGAGCGAGTAGGATAGGTAACATTAGAAAGAGACAGAGATAGCTCGGAATTCCTAAAGTTGTCACATTTTTCCAGAGTAAAACACATTAATAATTCTATTTTTATAACACTCCAAATATAGTAGCCAATTATATATTTTAGCGGACAATTAGCGTTGTGTGGCAGAGTGTAAATGGTGGAAAACTCCGAGAAACGTTTTTCCAATTCTGATCTTCTAGAGGTCGACTTCTGTGTGGGTGAACGCACGTGAACTCAGATTTAGATTGAAACCTAGGTCGAGTAAGATAGCGAGGAGTTAAAAGGAAATGATTTATAATTTGGGGAATTACTAAGTGATCCGGGCTTTTATCTGGCTAGCAGCTTCATTATTGTCGTTATTTAACTGGAATAAATGCAGACAGGCAGCAACACGTGGCGTTATTCAATTCGCTACCTGACCCGAGTAGCTAGGCAAATACAAACAACTTAGGGGAACAACAACGACGAGGAGAGAGCAGCTATTGTGTGTTGAAGAGCGGTGCAGTACTACGTGGTGTGTTTAATTTAACGAGTTTCAGGGATAAGAACAAACGGTTCCTAGTAGGTCCACGCATGCGATAGTTACTGTCACCGTTTCCTTTGGCCGGTAGATTAGTTTTTGGCCATCTCTATTACCAGACTTGTTATTTTTCTTTATTTATAGTCACTTTGACTACTAGGTCATATCGCGACTTATATCAATACATACGAGTGCAATAATAATACATTGTATACTTTACATTACAAACATATTTTACATTATTAAATCTTGAACACAGCTAGAAGACTATTACCTATTATACATTTTTATTTGATTTGTTATACAGTTTGATGTGTTTCAAGAAAATAATGTTTTTGAATGAGTAGGATTGTTTAAAGCTAAAAATATATCTTCAGGGATGTTATGTTTTCTTCTCTTCATGGTATAACTTCTACATTTAGTGATGAGCTGTTCGATGGTGATACGGCAATTGCAGGTCTCGCAGTGAGGAACATTTTCTTTGGCGAGTAAGAAGGAATAGGTTAGGCGTGAATGGCCTATTGTAAACGTGATATACTCAGTTGATCTTTTCTCTTCGGAGTTTGCAATGTGGAGGGTTTTTGTGGATCCTTTCGTAACTATGTAGAGTTTGCTTGATGTTTTAATGGTCCAGTCTTGTTTCCATTTGACAGTTGGTCTGCTAAGAAAATAACTTTGAGCATATCTGTAGAGCGTTGACAATTCTTCCACTGGAGGTAGCAAAGTTGCTTTTTTTGACTTCCCTATCTGCTTCCTCATTTCCTGATATTCCACAGTGGGACGGAAACCAAAAGAGTATTACTTCTTGATTATTTGTAGTAATTTAGTTGTAAAGACTTTGGATATCTTGGATTAATGTTAAGTCAGTAGAGTGGTCTAGGATACTCCGAAGAGTGCTGATTACAATCAGCGGGGTTTGACTCTGAATGCTGCAAAATCTGATTACAGCGTTAGAAACCCCAATAGTGGCCAAGAGAAAAACTAAAGTTTCCTTGGTGTAAACGACAAATGCTATTATTGACCTCTTGCTCCGACTACCAATGTGGTAAATGTGACCGCTATCTTCACCTTGGGCATTTTTACTTGTGTTGATTTTTAATGAAAAAGCTCATTATATATTTGAATTACGTGAAACGCATCCGTATACATGTATAATCAACATGGATCAATGTGTAATGGTGATATTAGTTTAGTTTTAAAACGGCAGATCTACTAAAAAGAAAATACGTGGTAATCGCTGTGTTTAATTCGTGTAGCAGTAATGTGTAATTATCCATTAACAAAACATCCGAGCCGGTATTAACCTAAACAATCGACTTTTATCTGAGTTAATTTTGCAATTACTGTTTATTACACAAGTGCTTAGTATAATGAGCTACCCTATTGTCGTGCGCGGAAAAGTCGTAAGTGTAGGCCTTCTGTATATGCAAATATGATTTCTACATCTTTATTATTTATCCTTGAAATAAAACCTCACAAGTTGTAGAATAGCAAGTAAGGCGAGCAACTTATATGCATTTCCAGTTTAATGAACATCTGAATTAACCGAAAAATATTAAATGAAGCAAAATAAAGCAAATGGTAGATATATGGAATGGATAGAAAGAAGAGTACTGCATTATCGACAGGCGTGAGCCCTTGACTCCACCACCAGTTTATATCAGATAGCTGTATTATCGACGTGTTCCTTGTTTAATTCTACGGAGTTGATGTGTATTTTTGTAGTAAATTGTCTATGCTCAGAATGACTGACCCAATGATGCAATAGACAGTCACAGATGTCTGTCCAGTTGGGTTACGCAGGCGCAGACATCATTTGTTGGATCGCTCTCGTAAATGGCTTTTTTATCTCCTCGTATCTTTTGAAAACAACCCCCCTACCTTTCATCTTGAAAATCTCTTAAGTGCATAACGATTCAGGAGAGAGGGGAAAAAATCTGATATGTTGCACTCACATGACTTGCTCTACTCTTGTAAAAACTATTTTTACAAACTCTTATTCTTCATCTACTTCATGTTAATCGAGATAAACATTTGCAGACTCTATCTTATTGCTAATTTTCTTGTAGATGTAAAGGGAATATATATTTACAAGGGCAATATAGAAATACAGTAGCTTTTAAACATAGACATATCTCTTAATAGCTGGTTGCTCAGCACCATTCTCTTTGCCACGGATTAATACTCTTTGCATATCCAAGACAAAAAGAAAATGAATAACGAATTTCCGTTTGAGAAAATAGGTATTGAAACATTTAAGGAAATAACAAGCAATATCTCGAAAATGGTTCATTCAACAACAAAAATGTATATGACATAAATTGTGTATTTTAAGACGATCTACATTTTTTGTGTAGTAAAATTTTGTCTATCTCTTATGGTTTACCAGTTATGCAAAATCGTTCACAATAAAGCATACTTTTGGAGACATTCCCAGAAAATTCAAGATATACATTTTATTTGTGATGAAAATATCTTAAACATATGATATTTTAATCAAAATCGTTAAAATTTTTGAAAAATGTTCCATGTAAAGGGTAATCTGGGGTGGGGGGATTTTCTTGAAAACCTTCGTGTCGCATCTCTGGAAGATACTGAACCTAAATACCAAGTTTGGTGTTTATCCGACTGTTCGTTTCGAGTTATGCTGTTCACACACACAGACAGACACACACACTCAGACAGACACACACACACACACACACACACACACACACACAGACACATACATACACGGACATGTTTCTAAAAATGCTTTTTTGGATTCAGGGGATCTCAAAACATATATTTCCGGTGAAATCTCGGTATCGAATTTTTGGGTGGAATACAATACTTCTACTTACTATACGTAGTAGAGAAAGTAAAAAAAAACAAAAAAAACGGGAGCATGAAGTGGTTCTTATGGGGTTTACATTTGGTCTCAATTCCGCTCTCTACTTGTATTTTATATTATTGACACGGATATACTTATTGAATATTTATTGTAAAACCTCGGAATACAAGCGAAACTGCATCTTTAAATAGCAGAATACAGGAGAGAGAACAATATTGCAAATTTAGAAACTGGTATTCACTTAGACAAAAATACTGGGAGGTTATTTCAGACAAAGAAGAAACGATGATAATAAAGAACACTTCTCTACGAAGCTTTTATTGCGAATGTTCATAGAGAACAACAAAGGTAAGCCATTGTTTCCCTGGTCAGCCCCATTCTACCCCTGCTTGGCAACCCCTATTGCTCCCCTCGCCTGGACATCACAGACTCAAGCCCTTCTTTTCTTTGCCTTTGTTTCCAGCCGAGACAAACTGCTGTGAGCAATATTCTAAATTCGAATCACGCCTTTCCCCATATACCTTTCTCTTCCCTCGCCTTTTCCCTCCTTAAAATCCCGACCAAACTACGAATCGTATACCGATCTCTCCCCAAGGCGATAATAGGGGCGTCCTTTTCTCCCCTTCCACATTTTATATTCCATCCCCTTGCCTCTCTCTTCATTCTTTTGCTATCTGTCCCTTCTCTTTGTTTCAATTATTCTTCGTGTCCTCCATATAGCACAATGCGTGCCTTATCGACCTTGTTGCCAGCGAGAGCTAGCTGACTGATATTAATTTCGCATAAGGGAAATGAAAAATTTCCCTCAGTTATCATGACGCCCCATACGTTATCATCATGATGCGGGTAATAACAGTGCTATCGTCCTCAAAGTGCACTCTTTCTCTGTCGCTGCAATAACAGAGTACTCAAATATCCCCACCACTGTCCACACTGCGGCAGAGTTTCCAAAAGACATAGAGAAGCTGTCACAGTGTTCTCCGATGTGACGATAAAACTGCAGTATTGCAGTTTTTACGGTTCTATGCAGCAGTTCGATAGGAAGTGTTGGGTATGTAAAACACGGAAATAAATCCCAGGCAGATGGCGAGAAACTTAGACTTCAAGAATGTCGTGCCCACAAGGGAAACAAAGATCTGTATTTAGCTTATCCCGCAGGAAAACACATCAAACTGTGGGATAGTGTGTACTTTATCTAGCAAGAAAGAGCGAATAACAGTCGATATAACGACATATACATGCAAATTAGCTCGATGTATGCAAAACAAACGTTTGAAGAACTAAATTATATAATATTAATAAAGAACATTCAATTCATGTTTTTGGAGTATCTATCCATGTCAGTAACTGATTCCGCTATGTATATTAAACAAGAGACGTGTCTTGAGACAGTATAGATAGGCTCCGCTAGTAATTAATATTCAATAATAAATAAATAAACGAAATACGTATGCAAGTGATTGATAAAAATACCGATTAGTAGCAAATATTAATAACGATACAGATATGAATGCAGCAATTTAAAATATTTGTACAATAATTCTTATTTAAAACTTAATTTTATATTTTGTGTACGAATTGGAACTGGGAAAGAGAAACATTGAAATTTTGGTAGACGGGAAGTAATCAGCGGCTCAAAGTGGGGTCAGCTATTAGCGAAGTCCAAGGTAAGGGTTCTTCGTAACTTAATTTAGTAGGTAAATTGCAGGTAGAAGCACATAGAGTGTGGATTCTGAGAATTAGCCAGCTATTTCATGCAGGCAATAGGGGAAAGAATTATGTATCAGTATTAAAAAAAGTCCCAAACCGGGAGGCAGAGCGTAATTGAAATAAAAGGCTGTAAATTAAATTCGGTTTTATTTATGGACGCTCTTTAACTGCTGCGGTTCTTAAGGTCCCATTCTATATTGGGCATGAAAGACCGGTAATTTTGCTCAGAGGCGTGAGGTTCGTTTACGTGCCGTAAATCTACGACACGGGACCATTGGTTTTATTTCTCTTCCGAAGAAAGCCATGCTAAGGATTTTTACGTCCGAAAAAATCCATCGGCCTCCACCGGGTTTGAACCCGCGACCTCGGGAACTAGAGGCTAGCATGGTAACTACTACACCACGGAGGACGGCTAAAAGGCGTGTGTCGACGCGCCTAATTAATTCAGCATTCATTCAGTCCGTACACTTTACTCGTTCCATCGTTAGCGCTCAGTGTTCATATTCATCACTCGCCTGGTGGCGATGTAAGCTGTTTTAAGTGTTCTTGGATCATTAGTAAGCGATATTAATTGCTTGAAATTAACGTCCGCAATAGGTAAATGTTTATTCGTGTAACGCGGTAACAGCTTGGTTTGGCGGAATGTAATGTAATACTTTGTTTCACTGGACTCCGACAAATAAACAAAAATTGTAGCGGTAAAGGGCAATGAAAGTATCACTGTTTCAAAATCACCGTATTACCAACACCCACGAGACGAGCTAACCCGGGGCAAATGAGAACACGAACAATCACAGTTACACTCTTACACCAATTTTTTAAACAATGTTTAAAAACAGCCTTTGCAATGTTTCGGAATACGCTTTCCTGTTATACATTCAACATTTAATGCATCTTTTATGTACCCTGAGTAGCAAAATGTGTAATAAACGGCAGTCTTTTATATGACTTAAATGGGTCAGGTTATAAGCCAACTCAAGTGCCGTCTCTCTCTCTCTCTCTCTCTTCAATTTAATGTCCTTTTAACTTAAGTTATATTGCAGGATGGACGAATGAAATGGGCAAATGAGCCTGTGGTTCGTAGATATTCGACGACATTCGTCTTCTGAGGATAAGGGAAAACACTTGAGAGCCACATTCAGGTAACTAAACCTAACCGAGATTCGAACTCAGGACCGCTTGAATGTGAGTCAGATAAACTACCCCTACATCATGGAGGTAGATTAATTGTATGATTATCAAGTGGAAATACAGGTAATATTTCTGTATTTTACAATAGCAGTGCAGATTGGTCAGCAAATCAACAAACGTAAACACCTAAACATTTGGTTTATGTGATACGGAAATTGTAATTTTCAGGAGGTTCTTTGAATGACTTTAAAATAATAATAATAATAATAATAATAATAATAATAATAATAATAATAATAATAATAATAATTATTATTATTATTATTTTGAATTACGTACTAACTCCTGCTGAAGTAGTTAATTCTGCATCCAGACCAAGAAGAAGTGACAAAACTTATGTTACGCTGAAATGTGGGGTAACGTAAGGTAAAACTTTAAAGCTTAAGCGGTAATGTCTTCAAATGTATTATAATAATTTCATGAAACGTTTTTATGTTGTATTTTCAGATACAATTTCAGTTCTCAAGAAACTGAAAGCTTAAAAACTTTATATCATTTAAAGCGATGTGCATTTCTTGTGGAATTCCTTCATTCACTGATATTAGAAGAAGTAGTACAATATTCTTTTGGGGCGGCGTTGCTTTTTCGAAGTCTTCTGATCGATACCAGAATTACCATTAGGGGCGTTTATAGCATCCTGAAGTGTAGTTAAGCTTTAATGTAGATACATCCATTATTAGGACCGCTGAGTCACGGTCTGATTTTTCTCAAAGCTGCGCCTGATTGGCTAAGGTTGTCAGGTGTAGGTGAGTTCCCAATCTAGCCGGTATCTAAGCAACTGGAGTAAGGATTCGTGTAGGAAACACTAAGAAGGCAAGGCGCACGAGGTATTTATCTGTGGGATATTGATTTGGGGACTTCACCGATTCTTACCGGAACCTCACCAAAGGTTTATCAACATGTATTAAACATGTAAATAAGTTATTATCGTCAATGTTATCTAGAGTCCGGCCACTAAGCTGAAGCGAACTCTTCCTTCTTGATTTAATTTTAATGTATGTTTCACAGCTAGCACCAGGGAGGTACGCGGATCCGGGTTATCACCAGATATATATTAAAATACTTCAAATATTTAAATGACAATATACCGACGAGTACCCAGTTCTTTCAAATTCCATTTAGCTACTTTCCTTAACAAAAACGCATATATTAAAATTGCTATGGATTTCGAAGCTGCTGAGGGAAACGGGTACCTTTCAATTGCAACAGTTAGACATGCAACTTGCTCGGATTTGGTTGAGAATAGCTGCAGGTCTCTGGGTCCAGGAAACCACAAAGAAAACATATACAACTCATAACATGACAGGGGCGGACTGGTCCGCTTTTGAACGCCACCTCCACAGTAATCTTAGGCTTTCTGAAAACCCACGTCACAAAATAGAAGAGAAATACATTTCCTGCGTAACACACGTATTCCTGTCTACCCATTACCGATTTGGGGATATTTCTTATATTATTAATATAAATTGGATTTCCAAGAAGTCATTTCAAAATAGGCAACTGGACGACTTAGTTACCTACTTGCAAGATAAGGGACTACCTTCAACTGTTTATACTTATAATAAGTTGATTTACGCTACTGTAACTGGTGTATAAGTTTCAACCTGAGAAAACTTAAGCATTAACAATGAATATTTTGGAAACGACTAGTGCTACACAAAAGAAGGAAGGAAAAAAACACAAGTCTCTGCATTTTTCCATAGTAAATTGTTGTCTATTCCCTACGACTGTATGAGTACCTCACAGGCTGTTTAGGGAAAATTGAAGATATACATTTAACCATTATGCTAACATATGGTATTTTAATCAAAATCGTGAGACCCATTTCTGAGAAGACATTTTAAGTAAAATTATTTAACGAGTTGTTGAGGGGCATTCCATGAAAATCTCTCCTTACATACATAAATAAGAAGTTTATGATCTATTCTACTGTTCGTTTTTTAGGTTACGTTGTTCACAGACAAGCAAGGTGGCGTATTTTCCAAAATTACTTGCGGATGAAATCGCCATGTCAAATTATTGGGTCGAATGCAGTGCTTACTCTACCATAGATAAGCGAAAGGAGGAGTTAATATCCTGTCGTTTACAAGAAATTAGCCCTTAGTTTATAAATACCCTTGGATTCTTGACAGGATGAGAGGTTAAGAGGAATGTAGTGTTGAAAGAAGGGAGGTGTGTGAAGTTATTTGCCCGTGCGTGTACCTGGGATGCTGTCTCAACCCCTCCATGTAGGGAAGAACGCCTGTTGGGTTCCAAGGCCGATTTTAAGCGATACTTGCATCACAGAATACGGCCTCCCACAAAACACTCACACCAGGGTAATGTCAACACATGCGGGAGACACTCGAGGCGAATCCCACCTCCCTTTCCCCCGATCCAATTCCTCTCCTTGTAATCACGTACAGCCACTTCCCCTTCCAGCTAGGAAACAAAAGAATTTCAATTACAGCTGGAAGGCGCACGGGCGTATCGGACCGGATGAGGTGTGGCTACGCTGCGACAACTACAACTGCCACTTAACGATCGTTGTTCAGACCCTTCTTGATTGGTGCAGCAGCTATATAGAGACACTCGCCTCCGGGACGGCAAATCCGAGAAACAAACACATACATTTTACTCACTCGTTCTGTCTCTATCCCATTCTCGTTCTCTCTCTTTCTCCCTCTGGTGTAGAGGGAGGGCCGGGTTTCCATGGCAACGCGAATACACCGCAGTCTCTCTTTGTTCGCGGCAGAAAACACCCCAACCAAACGATATACTAAAACCTTGTTTCTGAACATGTAAACGATCCATTATTCATATCTGCGTAATACATCCGGATGTTATTCGACCCAAGCATATTACGCTTATTTACTTCCAGCTTTCCACGGAGACTGTACATGCTCTTTCGGAATGGAGTGAAATTTAAATACAAATGAATAAGTTCGAAAGGTACAAAAGCAAGCTTGACAATTTGTAACAATATTGTGTCATTATTTTGTGCGTCAAACTATAGGCAGCAGAGCCTACCCCCATGGACATATCATTGACCACTGTGAAACCCAATGAATGAGTATGTCTGCGATTCTGTCTTCAGTTAACATCAAATTTACCATTCCATATTTTGTAGCGAGAATACTTCTCTTTATAATGGTTTATAGAATAAAATTTATTTTGGATGTCTTGAAGGCAGACATGATTGAAACAGCTACGTTAAGATATGGACGCTTGAGCGACAAGTCGTGCTCAAGTGTTGCATTTTAGTGTTAATGTTAGGATACTCTGTTCCAATGCTATCACTCAGCGAGAACAAGACAGCAGGAACGAAGTTCTCACAACCATCCCCTTTCAAAAATTCGTTAACCATGTCTCTTGAAGATGTTGAAAATCTACCCAGAGATTTGTAAAGCTTATGCACCAAACAGTCGTCATCTTTGTACTTTGTAAAGGGTAGAATAACATTACCGACTAGAGAAAATAACACTTTTATGTTCTCCTTTGTTATTTTATGAAATAATTCCCGGAAGATAACAAGTGGCTGTTGCGAGAAAAGTGAGCATCGTTTTCGGAAGGGATCATCCAGTTTCTTTTACTGTCCCCTTCTCCTCAATTCTGTCTTTGAGTATAATGGCCCCAGTTACTTACTATGGATACGACAGGGCCAGAAGCGGAAGGGGACTTAGTATCTTAACCCGCGCAGATCTTTTGTACCTACTTAGGCCCCTGACGGAGCGCCCCCAGGAGGGAGGCATGAGGTGAGAGGAGACAAAGGGGGGTTCAGACTGGGAAACACGGTAGGCAGAGGGCAGGGTCCCTACCGTTTTACATATTTGAATTCCCCGGGTGGTGGCTGGTGCAGTCGGCTCCCCTCCCCCTGTGGGCTTACACATCCCCTGGGGGGCCCGGGACCCGGAAACCGCTCCCAGTCAGGGGGAAGAAGTTTTCCTCAGAGCATCCTTTTCTCCTACCATGCACACGCCGAGCCCTCCTGTCGACAGTTGCAACCCTGAAAGAAACCTAGCAGATGAAAGGTGAAGTGAAATGAGAATGGAGATGAAATTCGGGGGATGTAATGATCCTTCCCAGCATTCGTCTGACGATTCGGGGAATCCTCCGAAAAAAAATATGGGTCAGGAAGGTTGATCACGGGAATCGAACTCACAACCTCCCGAATGCGGGCCACAGACATTACCGCCTGAGCCGGTGGCCCAGACACTTACTATTTGTTTTTCCATTTCTTCTCTCGCTAAGGTCTAGTTGCAACTTGCAGCTATCGAGGCTTCATCTCGTGAGATTATTGGTTCCAGTTCAGTAAACTGCAGCGTGCTACAGGAACATGAAGTTATGCTCTTCGATCCTTTTAATGAGTGCAGAGTTCCGAAGTTTCACTGCAGCACTCCCATTTACTAACACTATTGCTCGAACATCCGTGTAAAAAGGAAGTCGTTACAGAAAAGCTAAAAGCGTAGCTGCCCCTAAGGCTGTATCAATGTTACGTTTTATATTGTTTTTAAACTCCTCCCAGTTCCATTTTATAGAGCTGGCTTATTTTTATTTGTTATAAACACAGTTTATATAAAGACAATTTTGGAATAATATGGCAAGTTTAATATTTATTCAAGCAACATAACCTATACAAAATCAGAAATTACTTATGTTGGAAGTTTCTCCATATTTTTAGGTAGGTAATGGGCAATCCTGCTTCAATGTTTTCAGGTAATGGTAGACTTACTATTTTCAGTTCAAAACAGTTTTATAGGTTAAGAAACTATGCTCCAAATCGCAGATCTGGAATGGTTTAAGCCTTGTACACTTTTCTGTGTCTATTTTGTAATACCAGTATATTCCTAATGCTCATCGTTATTCAGAAAATGCTGTTGTTTCGTTTCGTTATTACCTTTGTCCTAAACTGGTTCCTGGAAATTAATATAAATTTAATTTAGTGTCTTTTTCTTTCCTCCTCCGCCGTTTCGGTTAAGCGCAGTTTGGTTAAGTGGGGTTTTAACGTACATGTTTAAATGACTTGAAACTTTCTGGATGAGCAACACAAGATCATAGGCTTGTAGTTAAGAGAGAATCCTCCCTCTATACCCCACTAATTTGTTGCTAACAACTAGCCATATATATCCTACCAGAAAACCAAAATTATCATGCATGTGAAAACACCTGAAGATTTTCTCAAAATATAATGAAGCATGACGTCTTTCTGCTTCTCAGTGGACTGACTCTCCACACTTTGAAATGCAAACATGTTACGGTTTTTACACTCAGATCAGAGATAACAAATATAAAATTTCAAATAATAGCCCTCTCTGCTTTTCTGGTAACAAAGCAATAAATAATAATCTGTTCCACGTGAAACCCCCTACAAAATCAATGACGAAGTAACTGCCAACCTAAGTTATGTAGTTTTCCATTACTTCTATTCCACACATCTTGCATCTCATGAGAAATGTTGGCATTTAAAGAAGTAATGCCATTCTGGTTTTATTGATTCCAAAAGTGCCCTCTAGCTATAAAAGGTCCCTTCATATCCCACCCTTACAGTTCACGATATTCTCGCTGAGGAAGTCTTACTCTGAATCTCCCTACATGTTGGCATCATTGATTATGAACAAGCGGTGTGACGGCCAAACGAAATTATTCGTAACTGTTGTGTCGTTACTGCATTGCACTTCCTTGATATAATACCTTATACCATGAGAAGCATACAAACATTTGGAAATTAATATTAGAATAAGAGAACCCGGCAACAGCAGGGACAACAAACACAATCGCTTTGTTGAATGGCTCCATGTGCCGAGCACAAAGCCCACTGTTTTTGGCGATTATTTGACGACCCTAAATTTCACTTTTAGAAAATTACTTCAGTTTCTAAGCTCCAGCTATCCGTGAAACACGAACGAAAATTTAATTTCGAACATGTGTTGTTTCCCTTGTAAGAGGAAAAGTCGCGGAATCTTAAGTGAACTTCACAGAACAGTAAGAGGGAGGTAATCATACATCACAGAAGTCAGCTAGCAAATTTCAATTTTCTCATTTTTTAATCAATTCAACACTCCATGTTTTTAATCTAAATATGGATTGAGCATTAAAAAGTTATGCATAAACGATTAACTGGCCTACTTAAAATATTTTATGCATTAAAATGAAAACAACTCTATTTCGCATTATCAAACCTTTTGTACTTTCATAACACACTCGGAAGTTCGACTTGAATTTAATAAATATTTATTTATATGAATATGTTATTCATCCTTATTTTATACCAAAGAGCAACTGCACATTTAAACAAAAATGCGAGCTCTGTGATTAACATGTTACATTTAGAGCTTGTATGAGTTAGAGTACCATTAGCAAGAGTAAGTATGCAATTATCAAAATGTGTTTAAATTATTAGCAACTAAAACAATTTGTTGAACGGGTTCAAGGATCATCTGTTTTTCCAGGACTTAATTTAATAAAAAGCAAACAACCAAATAAATCGTCCATTGTGTAGATAAATGCTTATTTTGTACGGAATAGAAAGCTGTAGCGATTCTACAGAAATAGTTACTTCTAATATTTTCATTTAAAATTTGTCATACATCACTTGGAATGGTAGAGAACCACTTCCTTATGTTCAAGAGAAATAACAAGGATTGCGTATGATATTGAAGGAAGCAATTTATATTTTGTATAAATCACTTTAAGATCTGAGTTGTTTAAACAAACATAAAAGAATCAATAAAACATTGAGATTAATTGTTTATCTTTAATTGTGGTTAGGTCACAATTTTGTTTCTCTATCCGGTGGTTTTTCCCATGAAGATACAAGCTGAACATAATCTACGATGTCGTCCTCCGTGGTGTAGTGGTTAGAGCGTAAAAATCCTTAGCATGGCTTCCTTCGGAAGGGAAGTAAAGCCGGTGGTCCTGTGTGTCGTAGATTTACGGCACGTAAAAGAACCTCAAGCCTGATAAAGAGTCCTCTGAGCAAAATTACCGGTCTTTCACGACCAATATGGAATGGGACGCTAAGAACCACAGAGTTAAAGTGCATTCATAAAAAAAACTAATCTACGATACCTTCAGTTTCTAACGTTTTTATTGTCCTGGAAGACACCTCAGAAAACAGCTCCAGGCGATGAATTTTGGGTAAACAACTAACGTGTACGACGGCCTACCCTGTAGCATTTAGCGGCGCAGGTTACTTTTGTGTAACACTTGAAAAATGCCATTGAGATATAACTAAAGCAGTCTTAACGTTTACTAGGTGTCATTCGCCCCCTCTCCCCCTACAACTTTGTGTGTTGCGGGTATTCGGACTTTACGGCGACGCAGTGCTGACAGAATAAAACTCCTTGCACAGTAGGCAAACTGAGGAACATACGAAACCTCGTGTCCCTTCCAGCAACAGTAAGGAAGGAATAAATGCGCAAAGTGAAAATCGAGGTATATACATAAAATTCAGAAAAATCGTCGATTGTTCACGACTTCATGAATTTATTGCTCTCACAGTTTAACCGATATTTCAATTAAATGCACAGATGTAAAACACACACACAACGAAAATATGCTCTACTGCATATGTAGGTTATTTTAAAAACTACGGCACATAAAAATTTGAAAACTTTGTGCAATTAAAACAAAACAACATTGAAAATCACCATTATCACAAAAATGCTGAAATTAAAATTTTCTATAATAGGCTAGAATATATTTGTCTTAATATCGCAACTTGATTAGTTTTTCCAAGGGGATTCTAATGGGTCGGGAAATGAAAAAGTAATAATCTGGCTAGTTACCGAGTTGTTTTTAAACAAAAGATGTTGCATAACAAAATGTATAAGCTTAAATAAATTATCTTATATTTCGTTTGGATGATTGTTTAATAAGGTACAACAAACATCGTGTACATAAACAATTCACCACGGGAAGAAATATACAGTAACTTCAAAAAGTATTCCTCTCCAATTTAAAACATTCTAACAGCCAAATTAACTGAGGGAAAACGATCAATCTTAATATTCAGAATGAACAAACGATGTTATCGTTTATGTATTTTGTAGTTTTTCGTGATTTCTTATTTTATAATATTTTGAATATGGCACAAATTTTTCAATTTTTTCAAGTGTAGATATTAAAACATACTTTATATGCATTACAGATTTTTTTAGATGCTACCTGTCAGTTTCACCACATATCACTTAAAATGACAGAGAAATACATTTATAAAGTCCTAAACATTGAGGTGTTAATAAGGCAATTCATAAAAGACAATGATAATTTCTGACCTTGACATATTTTTACTCAACTATCACGCAGTTTCAGGTATTATACCAGAAAGTTTGCTCTACTAAATAATTTGTAATCACATTTGAAAAAGCTGAAAAATCGGTGCAACCAATATAAAGCTGATAAAGTAAAAATCTTGAAAACGTAAATTGTAGTTAGCTGTTTTTCTCGCTGCATATAAAGAAATGAAAATTTTCGCTTGTTTAATAGAATTCGTTTAAAGTGTAAACAATGCCTGCTGGAGTTACTGTAAATTATGTTGCAAGCAAGCAGCAAAAAAGAAGAAGAAGAAGAACTAAGTTTGAGATTAATTTTTACCAACACCGCAAAAAATACACCTTTATTACCGGTTTAAAAACATCACATGGTATATGGGTTGCACGGAAAAAGACTGGTGAGAAAGAATAAGAAAAGGATAGCGAAATCTCTGCAGTTGAAGTAATAAGCTACGGGCTTTGATAAAGTAGTTTTCTTTTAGGAAGGCCGATTGACGCGAAGGAAGAAATATACACTCCTCTCTACTTCTCAGATTCATTCAGTGATGCTGCGTGAATTCATGTTTTGTGTGCAACAATATATGTGCGTTACTTATTATAAATACTGCTCAGTTAACCCACCTTAAGGAAGCCACATCGTCGCTATCGTTTGTTTGTAGTGCAAAATATAACAACAATTTTGAGAACTAAAACAAAACAGCAACAAAAGTATTATGGAGACAACTGTGCTATCGTAGAACAGCGTAATTAATTCTTATTGGTCGGAGTACTTCTACTGGACATTAGCGTTGTCATCGCACATCCAAGGCCATTGGTCTTCCTAAAACAAAACCACTTTAGTTGTATACTAATTTTGAGCGTCTAGAACAGGCATTTGCGAGTAATTAATTTACGTGCTGTGTATGTAAACGAAAGCAGAGACCATGCGTGTCATACTCCCAAGTGAATCAAAATATTAAATTGGCTCTCAAAACATTAATTTTGATACCTACGTTCCTCGAGAATGGCGGTGCTTTTAATTCCGGTCTCAAAGGAATTTATATGCACTTTCTCTGTGTACTGGCAGGAGATTTTAACGCGAGTTTTGCCAACTGCGATGTAATTTCATCTTCCTGTAGTGTATTCGTAATAACCGTATCAAGTTGTGCCTTTGCTCTACAGAGGCAGTGGAAATGGTCCACGTCCCCATACTGTTAAACAAAGAAGTGAGGGCTCGGCATTCGAATTCTGGTTAATCTTATCTGCTTTTAGTTTGCCATTCCATTTAATAAAACTCGTTTCGCTCGCCTGCCGATTCCCCTTTTCCAGAGAGAGAGAGAGAGCCGTGGAGGGTTGATCGTCTGCCGGAGGGGGTGAGAAGGGTGGTGCGGCTGTTAAAATACTGGCAACCTGTTTGAAGCAACAGCAGCAGCGGCAGCCCGTTTTATTGCGGCGCCCATTTGAGAACATAAAGTACCTACTCCACTACCAACTGCCTAAACATCCCATTTAGCTGGGCTATACTAGCACAAGACGACCCGCTGTATAGTCCGTCCAAATTGTAATAAAAACCCTTACAGTTTTGTGACCGGCGGATAAAGTCAATTATTTAGCGAGCAAGCGCTGCAAACTACATAGAGCAGTTTTCACCCCTTCCGAAAACATTTAAACGCCGTATTTTAGGAACGTTCGCGCTACAATTTATTCATTTCGCGCAGGAACTCAGGTATAGTCAGGCCACATATTTTTTTCGTAAAAATATTGGTCATGCCATGCTAATGTCATGAACAACAATCATTGCTAAATGTTGAACTATTTTAACTCCTCTTCTTTCAAGGATTAAACCATTGTTGGTTCGTTTTGGCTCCAATATTGTAACTGCTGTATCTATCTCGTCCTTGGACGTGCCTGGTCTCTTTTCTTCCTTTCGGTGAAGAGTTCAAAGTTCTCCAAGTCATTCTATTGGTATCTATTCTGCAGACATGTTCATACCATAGTCTCCTATACTCCTCTATTTTCTTTATAAGGCTAAATATTTTCGATTTCTTACGGATATCTTCACTACAGTTTTTATCACTAAAATGTACTGTGTTACAAATCCTAAATATTTCATTTCTGCAGCATCGAATCTTTTAATTTGTTTGCTTATTTAGAGCCCATATTTCTGAGCCATACAGTATTGCAGGTACTGCTAATACTATGTAAAAGTTTGTGTTTCCTTTCTTACTTTCTTACCCAGTGATCTTTTCAGGGTGCCACACAAGTATTGGTACAGTTGAAATATTTTATTTATGCCTTTCCCTTTATTGTAGACTAAAATAACAACTAGAGAGCCGAAGTCTTTATTGGTATCTTTAAATTTTCCTACACTTCCTATAGTACATAGTAGAGGAAGTATTTTGTTCTACCCAAAAATTCTATGCCGAGATTTCACCAGAGATGTACGCATTGTAGTCTCCTAAATAAAGAAAGATATCTTTACTATCTCTACCGCTTACCTATAGTAAGTAAAGTATTGCATTCCACCCAAAAATTCGATACCGAAATTTCACAAAAAATACTCGTTTTGAGACTCCCTGAATCCAAAAAATTATTTCTACAAAAAGGCCTGGATGCCTTTGTGTGTGTGTGTGTGGATAAAATTTATATCTTTAATTTTCTGCGAATAGCCTGTGAAGTGCACTTTATTCTGAGTGACTTTTGATAACTGGTAAACCGTAAGGGATGCACAAAATCTTAGCACACGATTTATGCCAAATACAATATTTATGGCCCTGAGCATTTCATAGTTATTCTTTTTTATATGTTTGAATTTTCAAATACCTTTTCCAGATGAAGTTGTTATTTTCTTTTTGTTGTGGCCGTGCATACAGCATGAAATTTCAAATAAATCACATATCCGTCATGTATCGATTTAGTTTACTCTAACCTTCTTATAGGCACCTAAAACAAAATCTGTAAAAGTGTAATGGAATATTGTCTCGGTTAAAAAATACATAGATGAATAAACTTTCGTAAAAATAGTTTGTAAACTGTGAAGAGAAGGTTATGTGAATATAACAGATAAGACTTTTTAAAAGCTACCACTTAATTTTAACTATTTCTAACCGCTTACTTGTAGTAGGCAGATGAAATATTTCATTTCACTCAAATTTCGTTGTGAGATTTCATCAGAAATAGATGCACTGAGATCGTCTGATAAAAGAAAGACTTTAGAAGAATGTGTGTGTATGTAAACAGCATAACTGAAAAACGAAATGTCGGATAGCAACAGAAGATTTTGAAGATAGTAACTTCAACCTCAAAAAACACTACATAGAAAATGTTTCGGTATATTTTATTTTTCCAAAAAATCTCGCAACCATTTAGATTAAAATACAATATGTTTAAGATACTTCTATGACCTATATCTTGAACTTTCTGCCAATAGCCTTTTCTCCCTAAATTAATTTTCTATAATTCGTAAACCAAAAAAGATAAACAAACAATTACTACCTAACATAAACTGCAGATCTCGTTACAGCACAGTTTAAATGCAATTATGTGTGTGTGCCTTTGACCATTTCCAAAATATTCTTTGCTATTGGTTGGAATTTTCTTATACATTTATCATAGCTTTTCAAGTGCTAAAATCACCACTCTTTTTTCTTGTGATGCCATGCAAAGAGTAGAATTTTAGAGCCATCACATAGCGACCTCTTTTTAAAACTTTTACTATCGCTGGAGCCTCTTGTATTCCTCTTGCAACTGCAACGAAATATGTTTGTAATGAAAGCATTTCTGTAAACGTTTATTTCGATTGATATAGTAATCTACATAAAACAATAAGATTTCATAAGAATAATTTGAAGCAGTTACAAAAAACGACAGTGGTAGAGAAAGCCGTGTGAGTGTAACACATCGGGTTTTTGGATACATTTTTACCATCTGTGTGGGAGCTTGGAAATTTCCTTACGACAGGACTGCGTTACAGCCCTTAGAAAGTGATCTATCGCTTCGTAGCGTTGATCTTGCATGCTTTTCATCGCGGCAACAAAATATTGACAGTAGGTGGTGCTGAGCCAGCATTGCAATTGTGATACGGAAGAATTTCTCATCCCATTTTCCGAATTACCTCCACGGCGTGACGAGCAATGTGGGGACCATTGTCCTGATTCATGATGATCTTCTTCCTAGGACGTTTATTACGCAATGCATGACGGTTCTTATGAGGGTGAGGTTTAGGGTAGCGTTAATGGTTGTCCCAGGTTTAAAACACTGCATCAGAATCATCCCTTCTGCATCCCAGAGAACGGAGCCCATATCTTTTCAAGCTGGTGACAATGTCCTTGTTTTCCTTTCTGATGAAGGTACCTTAGGGGCATTCCATACCCTGCCTTTTTGTTTCAGACATATAAGGGTGGAAGCAGTTTTCATTACCCCTCATAATACTCAGTAAAAATAATTTACTTTCTCTCCATATATCTGAAGAAGTTTTTGGACGGTTGTTTTTTCTCTGAATTTTGTTATCGTCGGTCAACAAACAAGGAATTCAGCGAGCACACAACTTCCGAAACCAAATCTCTTGATGATGTTCTGGACTTTATTGTGCCGTAATTTCAAGTCATTCTTGCTGGATAATAATCATCCATTCTTTCCTTGGGTTTGTTAGAAGCAGACCGTGGACGGTTTCAACGAGACTGATCCTCGATTCCCTGTTTCTCCATCTTTAAAATGTTTTATCCATGTTACACTTCTAGCACACCCGCACACACCTCTGAAATCTCTGACAGAAAGAAGTCAGCTGCAGTCATTTATTCCTTGACGGAGGCTAATAATGTTTCGAGATTATTATGACATGCTCTATGGTGTATGAATTATTATGAAAATGTGTTTAATTTAATGTAATTCGTAATGATGATTTATAAAAACATTGTTGCCCATGGCTTTAGGTATGACCCCTCAGATACACTGCAGTTTGTGGAAATTGTAACACCAAGAAAAAATTTCCCGAATAACTTCAAACTTGGTGGAAGTGTAGAAGAGTGTGCAAGCGATAAGTGATTAGGTTTGCAAAGAGATGGGATACACGTAGGCCGAGCAGAGCCCTTTCGTGTCGGTCCGACAAGGTCAGTGTTGCGCCCAGTGTAGTCAGTGTAGAACTGTCAAACAAGGTGAAAACAATAAAGTGAGTGCCAGTATACCTCGTCGACGTCAAAGAGAGCGATATTGGCATGTGAGTGAGTTCGAACGAGGCAGAATGATCGGTTCCGGGAAGCGGGTTTATCATAACGTGACAGTTCGGCTCGTACAGGGCATGCTGTTACGACAGTGATGCGTGTGTGGAAGCAGTGGATAAAGGTCGTACGCAGCGAAGAGCGGGTACTGACCACGGATCATGACCACAGCACGGGATGACTGTCATCTTGTCCGCATGGCCATAACGGACCGTACAGCTTCATCCACAGTGTTGGCTCGACGCTGGAGAACTGCAACAGGTGTGAACTTGTCTGCATCAACGGTTCGTAGCTGGATGTTGTAGGTTGGACTGTTTGCATGCATGCCATTACGTCGGCTTCCATTGACCAGAAACCACAAGCTCCTCCGACTGCAATGGGCACGTGAACACCGTCACTAGGGTGCTGAGTGATGGCCGCATACGTGCCAGGCAGTACCGTGGTGAGCGCAACCTGGAGGGCTGCATTGTTGAGCGGCATAGCGGACAAACGCCAGGTGTGATGGTTTGGGGCAACAACCGGCCTCGCCTCCTACGAATTGAAGGCACTTTGAACAGCAACCGGTACCTAACGGTGGTTGTAGAGCCTGAGGTACTCCCCCTGCTTCAGGCATCTCCACAGACCACATTTCAACTGGACAAAGCCCGGCCACATATTGCGAAGAATGTACAAGCCTTCTTCGAAGAGCGACGGGCACCATTGCTTCCCTGGCCCGCACATTCACCTCACATGTCGCCCATCGAACATGTCTGGGATATGGTTGGTCGGCACCTGGTGCGTCACGGTCCTCCAGTAACCATGTCATGGATTTGTGGGCTCGAATACAAACTGCGTGGAGGTAAATTCCTCAGGAACTTATTCAGAACCTTTTTGAGTCAATGCCACGTCGTATAGCAGCTCTAATTGCAGCGCATGGAAGCCACACCAGATACTGAATATTAGGACTCAAAGGTCATGTATAGATTTGAAAAGTTTATCGTTTGTTACTTGTCATGTAGCTAACCTGTGATATTAAATTCATTGAATTCATGCGTTTCCTTCTTGGTGTTGCAATTTTCACAAACGGCAGTGCATTACTTAACCTCTAGAACACGGAACGTGCCCGTTTCCTTTTTTAACAAGCATTCTAAAGAGCATGGCGATGTATTTAAGGCGTGTTCGCAAAATTTTGTATCACGGATTGCAGTATTTAACGGAAATTTTAGGAAACAACCCTAAAATTCCTACATATAAAATACTCTTAATTTTGTATCGATTTTAAACGAATTTAAAGTGAGTATATAAATTATCTTCTATTTTATGTACAAAATGTCAATAAATAGGAGACGCGCCTACCAAGGATATAGTAAAAGATCTAGAGATACTTATTTCACTGTCAGATATTTTACAATCTAATACAATCTAAGAATGAGTAAATAATTCATTTTCAACAGTTACATACCAAGGCTACAGCGAAGGAAAGGAATGCAACTATATCATTAATCGCATTTTCATAAAACACTAATGAGACAACGATCGGCTTATCAGTTTGATAATAGAAAGAAATATGTATAACGTACTGTTTTATTATTATTAGTTTAAAACAAATGTTTTATACTTCCATGAAAAGTGATTGGAAATTGCTTTTAAACTAATTTTACACTGTGCTTCATTACGCAACTTTACCGAGCGCGATGACTTAGATGGTAATGTTCACGGCCCGCATTCGGAAGGTCGTGGGCTCCATTCCCGCGGCCAAGCTTCCTGACCCATGGGTTTTTTCGGGGTTTCACCGGATCGCTAGGCGAATTCTGGAAGGTTCATTACATCCCCCGAATTTCCTGTCCCTCAATTTCACCTATATTCTCATTTCACTTCACCTTTCATCTGCTGGGTCTATTTCAAGGTTGAAGGTGTCGGCTGGAGTTTTGGGGTTGCATGGTGAGGGAAAAGGATGCTCTATGTAACCTTCGTCCCTCCAGAATGTGGGCGCTCTCCGAGTCCCGGCCCCCCAGTGGGATGTGCAAGCCTTCAGGGGGAAGGGAGGTGGTTGCACCAGGTGCCATTCGAGGAATTACCATATCTAAAAGGTAGGGACCCTGCCACCTGCTCTGTCTGTGCCTCCTGGTCCGGTCGCATCACCCTCCCTCTCGTGAGCACTCCGTTAGGGGCTTAGGTACAGAAGATCTTGTAGGTGCTAAGTCCCCCTCCGTACCTAGACTACTCCTATTCCATGTAATTTTCACCTACTTTGCTCCCCCACAAAACACTGGGTGCTAAGTTACACCCTTGTATGCTGGGAAGTTTATACGAAAGGTACATAGTCCAGTCGTAAGTCCTGTCCTATGATTAAGAAGCGATATATCTTAAAATAAAAGACACAAAAAGATATAACATATATTTTAATTCAGTGACTAATGAACATTTCTTACACTATAAGTCATTCAAAATGATCACCTCTGGTCTTTACACAAGACCTTAATCTGTTAGGCCAGTTGCTACTGCAGCATGGATGACATCTAGAGGAATTTCCTGCGCTGCCTTTACAGATCTCGCTTTAGAGATTCCAAACTGGAGTGAGGTTTAGCACAGGCCTTACTCTCCAAGATATCCCATAGTCTATAGTCCAGTAGATTCAGGTCTGGGCTGCCAGAGGGCCAGTCTTCTGCTGCAATGAATTCTGGAACATTGTCCCTGAGCCATGCTTGAGTTGTTCTAGCCTTGTGAGCTGGGGCTGAGTCTTGCTGAAAGACCCAATGGCTTCCATTGAAGAGTGTGGTGTTCAAGGGTCTCACAACTCTCTCTAGGATGTCCTCTTGGTACCGTCTGGCTCCAGTGTTTACTCCTTGTTTGCACAAATGAAGAGATGTTACTCCTTGATGTGACACGCCCCACCAAATCATCACTGATGCTGGGCGGTGCCCTCTCTGGGCACGGGGAACTCATATTTTAGCTTCCTCTGAGATCCGTGCATATATTTTAACATTTTCCTTATTGTACTTCTCCTCCACTGTGACAATGTTCTCATCTGTGAAGAGGATATTTTAATTATAATTCTGAGCATGCCACTGTAAGAGCCTCTTTGATCTTTCGGACTTGGTCTTCTCTAGGTTCGAGGTTAACAAATGTCCCACTGAGCGTCGATAGGCTCTCATATGACCTTGGTAAATCTTCAATAGAGGAAGATTCAACTAATCTCTTGACAGTTCGGTAAAAAATTTCATTAGGTTTCTTACCACACTTATAAAGAGAAATCACTGCAATTCTGTTTTCATTTACGCCCCATTCCTTATTTATTGGTTGATGTAGAAAGCTACACAAAGTAAATGTGGTAGGATTGTGCTACCATGGTAACAATACCATTAAATAATTTATTTTTAAGTTGTAGAACTACAAACATAGAGGACAGAACTTATGACTGGACTGTGTAATGGCAATTTAACCTGGAATAAGGGTTCAAGTAAGGTATATAAGAATATACGAGTTGGTTTAATAGACCAAATGAAGTTTCCAGGTGCAAAGTACTCGTAAGCTGTATGTTGGTACTATTTAAGGATAATATGTCTAAAAAGGAAGCACATAGAGAAAACGAAACAAGCTTCTGTATGAATATATTTCAGAAAAGCAACAACGCTCAGAGAAAATCGTGTGGTCGTTACAGATTACAACTTCTAAAACTATCTACAACTTACTTTCAGTTTCATGAAACAAGCCATTGAAACAAACGGAAAGGGAAACGAAATGGCTGCAAAACGGGGAAAGCAAAATGCCTAAACGAGAGCGATAACCACATAAACATGGTAGGAACGAAAAGCGACAGAGTTGGTGACGACGATTCCATTAATGAACTAGATGAATCAGAAAGCCATTACAAATCGCGTGTAATATGCAAAGAGGATTTGCCTTAAATGCAATTACCTAAGTTAAATAATTAATCGCCTTTTATCATAAAATTGGCACTTTCCTGACCAGCGGAACATCATTCTGCAGAAGCGTTATATGAACCTGCACCAAACGTTTTAAAGTGCAACATCAGAGGAAATCTTCCAGCAGAAGTCGTTACCGTATTCTTTTTTGTGTGTGTAGCTGGAGAACCACTTTGAAGGTCTTTGCACTTACACTCGCTAGGGTGAGTGGATGAAAGGGGATACAACCCCAGTTATACACAGCACGTAAAAAAGGGACACCTAAAAGGGTTGGGAAACTAATTGAGAGCAGGAGAAGGGTGAGTTACGCGAGCGCAATTTACTGCTTCGAAAGTTGGAGGGATAAATAATGCTTTTACAAATTTGCTATCAAATTTAATAATTAATCTGACCACCTTCATTGGGTTTTCCTATTTGGTGATCAACATTTAGAAACTCAATCCCCTCCCCTACTACTTTACTTCTCTCCCCCTCCCCTTCGGGATTATTAGTCGATTAATTGTCGTTCACTAAGTGCACATGGGAAGGCTGAGAGCGTTAATTACAAAAAGCACGTGTTGCCAAAACAAATTACGTAAACACTGAAGTATGTGATATAAAGTACAAAAAAGACAAATACCTTTTACATCACGTTTTGTTACCGTTGTTTTACCTCCCCAAGTAACCTTGAGGTATCTTTAGAAGGCCAGTTGGGAGGGCTTAGAGTAGCATTCGATGCTAGTTGTTCATTTGTTATGGTCGTAGACACCTTAGTGTTTCCTTCTGTACTAGTAGGCCGCGATATGAGTGCGTGTGGTGGGAAGAAGAACTAACCGGCATCGGAAGCACAGTCAGGTAAAGAAGACATCTACAGTTTCGAGTTGCATTTACTAGCGAGGCTAAGCCCTGTAAATGTATTACTCTTTTTGTTGTGGGACTGTACATTCCCCTATTGCCTTGTCCCTCACTCCCCCTGATCCCTAGCCTTGATTGTCAACAAAAAAGAGTGACGCACTATTCCAAGCGCATTCATATTCGTGTAACGTTCACAGTAGTTTTGAGTTTGTTGTCACGCTCACTTTAGGGGTATTAAAATGTACACGAAACTTAATACTATTGGTATATGAAAGTGGGATTAGCGGGCGAGGTGGCATGCTACAAGACTCAATAACTTGGTGGATGGTCTTCCCGGCCTTCGAGTTTTTGTCGTCCTACGAAAGCCGCGGTTGTTCATGGCATTGCTACCTCTACTCCAGACTAAGAGAAGTTTTGTCGGCTATTATGTGAACCTTTGTAAAACGTAAACATTATGCTGAAAATGCACCCAAAAGGATTGAATATCCTAAGCATAACTATTTATTTTTAAAAATGTTATATAATTTAGGTTTCCAGTTTCACACAATACATTACGCGATGAACAAATTGCCATAACTTACAAATTAATACAGAACTCAAACCACTGTACTTTGGAGACTGCCGCAGGCTTCCTTTCTCTAAAGTACAAAGGTTATGTGAAATGAATTTATTTTTGTTTATATTTAATGCGGTAGCTCTTCTGGATAAGATAAGATTCTCAAAATATGTTTAGCAAAGAACTGCTGGGGTTTTAGCTAAATTAGTAAATTTAATCGTTTGACTGTGTTAAGATTTTAAAATTATTTGGTTAAAAGCTTTAGCAGGTAAAGCAATCTGCATTCTGAAGAACCTGAAAAACTCTTAAACTCGAGGAAATTAAGACCATTTCCTTTAACTTTCCGTCTCAAATGAAGAAAAATTCAATGTAAAGTATGTTTATGTAACTGTTTATCAGGAAGCGGAGGAACATTTCGGTACTCAAGCGCATAGTCGCTTATTGTGCTTCTGGAAACTTCCAGGAGGAAAGAGTGAAGCGAAGGATACAGAGGGTGACGAGATTCCAGGCGGCAGATTCGGGGTCCCTAACGTCTCCAGATATTACATTCTAACGCTGGCGGGACGCATACCTCTCCTCACGGAAAAGCCTTTCTGTGGGCCGTTTACATATCGGACGATAGGGCATACAGTTTTACAAATCAAACTCCACTACCTATCCCGCCGTCCACTCACCTGATCCTTCGACTCTGAAACATGAGGAAATGGAACGACAGGAAATAGGGGATAGGAAAATTCCCGACATTATTAATACGCCCTAGCATGTGCCTACTAACCCAGGAAAATCGCGACAAAACCCAACGGGAATCGAACCCGGTACCTTCCGAATGCGAGCCTAACGTGTTACCACGGAGCCATCTCGCTCCAGTGTGTTAATGTGTAATCCACCCCAGCATTCGCCTACCGACTTGGGAAAACCACGATAACCCCATGATCAGGGTGGTCGATCCAACAGGTATCGAACCCGTAACCTTCAAATGCGAGCCTAAGATGTAACCACCTGAGCCATACCCCTCGGTAAACTTCCATTAATTCTGTATCGATTTCAACCAAATTTGAAATGTGTCGATGTTTTCTTCCCAACTTGTGTGTATAAAATCTCATATTTGCACACTCACTTCCATCTATGCCGTTCCCGCAGCTTTTGGAGGCATTCTACTGGCCTTCACAAGTGAGAATGTATAGCATGGGGTGAATGCGTATATGTTTACGTTTTCGCGCATGCAGTGGCGTCCTGTTTTACGTGCACACTTCTAGATTATACCCATAGGAATGTATAACTTTGAGCAATAGTTTTACTCTTCATCACTTACATAATGTAAAACTGAAATACATGATACATTTTACTCTCAAAGAGGACACGCTTACTAGGCATGATTATAATCATCTGACCAATCTCCGGTCTTGTTCAATTTAGCCGCCTAGGCACCTAATGTGGGCGACGAGTGATTCGGTGCGTAGTCGGTTAAATAAGGTACTGGACAAGAATGGAGATTGGGCGGATTATTAAAGTAATGCTTGGTAAATATGTCCTCTTTGAGAGTAAAAAGTATAATGTATTTCATTTTTACATTATGTTGCCATTAAAATACATTTTCATGGAGAAATTGTACAAAACAGGGTATTATTTAGTTATACAGGGTGATTTATGAAGAACTAACACATTTATTTCTTTAATTGTTTCAAAACGAGTTATAGTAGCGACAACTTATTATACCTGAAATACAGAGGAATTTTGGGAGATTATTTACCTCTATAGCAAATGTTGAAAATGTTCTCCATCCTGCATAAGGCACAACTCAACACGTCGTTCCATGTTACTGGCCACTCGTTGGAGGTCTCTGTTGTCAATAACTTGAATCTCCTGGGTAATGTTGTGCTTCAGATCTTCTCATGTCTGGGGACGTGTGGCATAAACCCTGTCTTTTAAGTAACCCCATAGAAAGAAGTCCGACGATGTCAAATCCGGAGATCTCGGTGGCCACAGGTTCTTGCAAATTATCCGGTCGTCAAAGAAACTTGCAATTAGTGCCATGATTCATTTGATATATGGCATGTACCGCCGTTCCTGCTGAAAATATCTTTGGCTCAACTCTACATCGTCTGGTTGCTCAGCAAACTCCATGAAAATCCGCCGGTACTCCGCAGTGTTCACATTGTCTCTGTGAACCATGTGATAAGACAATATGGCAGACTTTTGCATAATGAACGCCTGAAATCAACGACAGTAATTCAGTCGTCTATCCTTATTTGATTCCTGTAACCGATGGACAACCGTAATCCTATACGGCTTTAGGCCTGCACTTTTCACAGCTCTCTGACACATTGAGTAGCTGTACCCTGTCTCCTGCGACAAACTTCTTAATGGTTTTTTGAGTGACTGGTCCAGTCGTGCTCTTACGTGAACAACAACCGTGGGAAGCCTAGCTGAACGAGTTTTGCCTTTTTCGTTCACCAGAGATCCAGTTGTTTCCAATTTGTTTGCGAGTCCCAGTATTGTGTTTCCTTGGGGAGGATTCCGAACACCAAATTTTCTCTGGTATGTCCTTTGAGTAGCTGTAATTGAATTCGTAATTCAGTATTGCTTTACAAGGAAGAGTCGTTCATTTAATGTGTACTCCATTTTCACGTTACTAGAACAAAATCTCAAAAACAGTTGCCGACAATGAAACTAACAACTACGAATAAAACGAACATCTGCGCATCTAGTGACAGGCAATCGAAACTCCAGAAGATTCTGCTTAATTTGTGCTAAAATTGGGACATTGAGTGAATTTCGAACAGAATAATTAAAGAAAGAAATGTGTCAGCTCTTCGTAAATCACTCTGTATATTTAAAGATGGTTATTATATGTAAGTGGCGATCAGTAAAGCTATTGGTCTAAGTTATACATCCATATGTGATTAATCTAGAATCGCGACGCCACTGCATGCGCGAATAGGAAAACACATATACGCAACCTCCTCCTTGCTGTACATCCTCACCTTTGAAGGCCAGTAGAGTACCTCCCAGAGCTACAGTGACAGCATAAATGGAAGCGAGTGTACACGTTTTATGCATATGGATGGACAAAGTGCCTGTAATAGTTGCTCTAAAGTAGAGAACACATCTAAAATAAAACAACAGAATCGTACAGAACATTCGCGTGGAGTATAGGCACTTGTAATGCAGCATACGCGTAGCAGCACGCGAAGAACGCATCTTAGGTAAGCATCTTTTCTTATAATTTAAATATTTAATATCGTTTGTATTAATAGTTGCTGGCTGCAAAGAAGGGAAGGTATGGACCCTTCAGAGGAAACATTTTAAGCATATAAACAGAGTAAGCAGGAAGAAGTTATTAGGAAGGCGAGACCCACTAAGAATATTGTATGGATCGAGCTGCTCATGAAATCCAGTTACTTTGCATTTCACAAGCGTTTCCTAACACCTACTACTGCAGCTGTGTAGTATATTATTGCAGAGGCTCCCTTCGCCATTTACACTACTGCTTGGTGTTTCCGATATCAACTCATCCTCCGTTACTCACTCTTACTTTCGCCGCTTCTCCTTCTCTCACCCTCCCTCTCTCACTTTGTGGAAACCAATTCCGAGACCAAGCAAGGAGTTTTCCACCGCCCCTCAGCGGGTAGCAGAAAAGCAATGACTCTCATCTACTGCGTGACAAGGATGGAGGGTTTTCTCTCCTACTTCTTTCCACTTCCCCCTGCACTTCTTCTTTCGGCTTGCCTTGCTCTGCATTCCAAACACAAACGATAGAATTAATGGTAATGAAATAGTGACGATGCTTGGGCAAGGAAAGTGTTTATTTACTTGTTGTGTAATTCTTGAGGTCGTCTAAACGACTAACGACGATCAAAATGGGTTATGGTTGATGGATAGCAGTCTAGATATTATTTCTTTACGTTTTTTATGTTAAAGAATATAGATAATGAAGAGTAAGGGTGTGGTTGATTAGCTCTTCTTTTTAACTTAAAGATGCACACGATATTCTATTTATGCGGGAAAAGAAATTAGAACTATCGTGTAACCACAACCAAAACCAGAACAGCTCGATTACAAGTAGAACGTTCTAGTTAAAATTAATGTTTAGAATGTAATAATTATAAATGGAAGATGATGCGAAACTCGTGGTTCATCGATGCTATACTGTGTAACTATCTTACGTGAGACTCACTTAGCATGCTCCATGAATACATCAGCATGTCCGGGATTCAATATGACAATGGATTGCTGCATCTATTCTTGTTAACGTCGTTTTGAGCACTTTTAGCTAGTGCAATAGTTTCCCTCTGTATTAATGAAGACTTCGTTCTTTATGCCCTGTTTTAAAATGACAAATGGCTGTGTATGAAAGCAGCAGTGAACCAGTAATTTGATTAGAAATTTGTTTTCGACATAATGCTTGACTCGACACAGAACCTATGCTCGAATTTATAATTTACACTTTTCATATTTGATGCACAAACATAAACTTTCAGTGCCTTACACTTTCAAGGACCAATATTTATCTTTTAATTTTAATTTAACATCTTCCGTTGTTCGTGTAAACAAACGATACCATTACTAACTGCGAGTACAATTCTCTTTTATTTTAGAAAGCAATTTTTAAAACTAAAAATACCAGATAGCTTATATTACACCCTTCCTAACTGCAAATATTAGATTATTTTGCTGTTTTTGAACATTTGACAGCTTACAAACTTAACCAGAATATACCGTAATAAAGTGGTTGGGAATTCTTGAATGACCGAATTATGGAAACAAGAATCCCCAACCCACCCCAGACATTCTACAATCTTTGTCCACCTGGTCCTTTTTACATAAATACAAGACTGGTAATTTGTTAATGCGTTGAAAAAGATTCCATTAAAACAAATAAGACCCCGATTTTGCTGCGCACACAGACGGGTCATTTCAAAATAGAAACATCACTACACTGAATGGTACGGTATCGCTGTAAAATCTGGGCACCCTCAATTTAGGGTCTATCTTTAATATAAGGCCTTTACCACGCGCTATCAGTCCGTGGAGTCAAGTGTTTGTACAAATAAAACTTTTCTGGCGGAAAATCAGAAGGACTAGAGCATGGATCCTCAGTCTGTAGATCCTACTCCACATGCGGCCCACAGAGACAGTAATTTGCCCTTCGAGATTTATTGCAGCTGCATTAGCATACTTGCCAACTTCCTGAAAGTGAAACCTGTAAAAGTTTCCCTCGTCCAGCAAAGCGTAATAATTTTGGGATGATATTAGATTTAAAATACACAAAATGTACAGTGCAGGAAATGTACAACCATATAGAAAATAAACGTGAATTCCATTTAATAATAATCCTTAAAGGCCTGGCAGTAGTGCTTCTTTCTGTTACACGTACTGAAATTCTTTCTGGTACCAGAATAAGTACATATGAAAGCAAATAACACCAGTACCTGGGCTATATACAGCTTTCTAGTTCAAATTTTATGCTTCACACAAACAAAACATTCGCAAAAATGGGAAACATAACCCGAAGCCTAGAATGCGAATAAGATAAACAATTTACTCGTCCAGTACTGAATGTTTGCGTCTATTTACTGCTGGTTAATAGGTCAGTAGGAGTGCAATCAAATTTTAAATCCAAACGCTATGCATTTTGTTGCAGTCCAGGAAGGGGGACGATGATCGTGATGAAGGATAGAAACACAGATAAGCTCTGGCCTATCATAGCACTGTACACCAATTAGCGCGGTGCATTTCGCCTGTAATCTTAAGTTAAAGTATAATGCAATAATATTTAATGCTTTGTCATGTAACACTTTGAATTTGCCCACAAAGCCGAAAATCGTTAGTAGGCCTTCGCCCCGCCCCTTCATTTTACGGGAAAACCGTAAAAGTTGGCAAATAATAGTACCCCTTTTTTGATATCTGTGAAGCAAATTGTGCCTTTTAGACAAACACGCTAACCGCATTAAGACTTACATCGAGTAGGTCTAGATTCCATACGCTGGGTGAGAGCTAGTCTAATCTGATGTTACCCTTAACATTGTAATATACTTCAGAAGTTGCTAAATTAAGAATGTATATTCACTAGCAATATTTAAAAGTTTTGATAGCTCCAAAAAACAATTAGTATGTTCACCACTCACTGACGTAGAGGTAGATTTTATTTAACGGAGGGGGTCACCTCGCCACTGCGACCGACCAGATGAATTTGACTACACCCCCGGGAAGCAGGGATGAAGTGAAGGAGCCACAGGAGGTCGCAGGTCCGCAGGCAGACAAGCTCAAATAGATGCACAACAGTCATGTCCAGTTTGAAACATACGCCTTCACCAGCAGAGGCGAAGAATCCCTCGAAATTGCACCCTAGCAGGCAGGCCTGGCGTTTAAGGGGAGAAATCTTTTTTTACATGGCGCAGCAACCGTGCCAGCTGTCTGACAGCAGTCGCACTACGGAACCCGGAAACACTTCCTGAAACGTGAAAGGGAGAGAGATGAAACGACAGGAGATGAGGGAAAGGAGAAATTGTGGTAAAATACACCACCCCCACCATTCGCCTCGGCGACCAGAGAAAAACCACGAAAACCTCGCGGTCAGAGTGGACGGCTACGGGGAATCAAACCCAGGACCTCCAGAATGCGGGCCATAGACGTTGCCGCCCAGCCATCCCGCTCGGTCTTACTCACTAGGGTGAGGCTATTGTTGACATTCCTGATGACATGCAAATGGAAATAATAGATCTGAGTGTAATCGTGTGCTGAAACATGATTTCAGAAAGAAATGTTCTTTTGATCCAGTGAGGTTGGACTTGAATTTCCATTCCAGATATTTGGATTTCAGGATTGTGTCTTTTTTGGAAATTCCTATGTATGTGAACACCAATTGCTATATATAAAGGTGTGTCTAAATTCCCTTTACAGCCTTTGAGAACTTGTAGTGGGACCAAGACGATTAAGTTTATCATAATAACTTGTATGCGGAGACGTACCGTTTCTCCACCACACACGCTTTTTTCGGCGCCACTCACTAGGATGGCCTTGACTAGGGTAGTCCATGCGTCATTCATCGATCACCTGATGTCCCATGTCCCCTACACGTTTGCTTACATGACATTCAATTGAGTTTTGATCCTTCCAGAGACATTTGTACCTGCTGTTGTGCTTGTCATCTTCGTTCATATTACAGTGCAGCAGTAATCTTTCATTACAGTACAGAATTCAAGGTGTACGTACTTCATTGGAGTGTGTTGCTGTTATCCATGGTATATACTTTGCGGAATACGTTGACATGATGTTATTGTACGGCGAAGCTCGGTGCAATGGCAGGGTTGCTCGTCAGTTGTATTCGGAGCGTTTTCCACGTCGTCAGACACCTTCGCATTCCCTGTTTGCCACAGTGTACCACCGGGAAATGGATACGGGTACATTCATCGCCAAAAGGGCCGACTGTGGCGTTCCACGACGGTGCCGCACACCCGAGTTTGATGATGCTGTACTCCATGCAGTGGAAGACAACGTGACGACGAGTACCAGAAACATAGCAGGTAGATTAAATGTGGATCACAAACTGTCTGGCGCTTCTACATGAGCAGCAGCTACACCCGTACCATCCCCAGAGGGCACAGGCAATGCAGGAAAGGATTTTGGACCTCGAGCGAACTTCTGCGGACGGTTCTTACACCGTTAGGGATGACCTCGACTTCCCACGGCGGGTGCTTTACACTGATGAAGCTAAGTTCATCAGGGAAGGAGTTCTCAATACTCACAACAGTCACGTGGGGCTGAGAAAAACCCGCATGCTGCGCGCCCCCATGGGTTTCAGCAACAATACGGTCTGAAAATTTGGGCAGGGTTCCTTGATGGGTGTGTAATTGGACCATACGTTCTTCCACCAAATCTCTGGGTGACGCGTACTTGCGATTACTTGAAGGCGTATGCATGGTTTCTTAGAGAATGTGGCACTGCATGCGCGTCAAAACATGTGGTTCCGGCATGACGGTGCACCAGCTCATTTTGCATCTGCGGTCCCACATCATCTGGACCAACGATTTGGGCAACGGTGGATAGGTCGTGGTGGCCCGATTGCTTGGCCTGCACGTTCTCTTCACTTAACCCCGCTTGATTACTACCCGTGGGGTTACATACAATCCTTGATTTACGAGACTTCTGTGGGATCCGGGGAAGATCTGCTGGCACTAGTTATGGCAGCGGTGGATGCTGGAGGACTAGGAATTGGTGATCGAGTATCCAGAACATGGTACGGAGGTACCACAACTGTGATGAAGTCGGTGGTCGTCACATCGAGCCCTTATTGTAAGTGGGTCTAGACGACAGGAGCAGGAGTCGGAGAGAGCAGTGCGTGTTGTCTAGTATTTTGCGTGTAGCGGGAGTTCCTATATTAAAGTAAACCGTCTTGGTTCACACTTAAGTCCCCAAAGTCTGGAAAGGGAATTTAGACACACACCCTATCTATAGGGTGGACCATTTAAGTTGAGACTGTACAATATCTCCAAAACTAAGCGTTGTAGAAAGAAATGTCTTGAGTAAAAGTTGCTTGGTATTATGGGAGAAAGTAAATGTCATTACTCGTGTTTTATTTGGAGAAGGTTGGCAATTTAATTTGACCCTAATTGTAGGATCCCATTTAAAAAAATTGCATGATACTGTCCACATCTATTCCCCGTATCGGTTGGATGATCGCCTACCTCTGCCGTGCGAATGTGAGCGTGAGGCTGCAGTCGGGGTGACAGGCCAAGGCTCTGTATGGACCGTAGTGCAATGGGGTTTGGTATATAATACCAAGGCAGAATATATATGATTTAACTTGAATGACACTTTGTCGGCCGCCGTGTCTGACTTGCCGAATGGCCTCGCTCTGTAATAACCTAGCTCACGCCCATACACCACAGTATCTGCTGAAATATTTAAATAGAAGAGTCCGTGTTAGATAAAAGAAAACAGACAACCAACAGTTTTAGACGAGATAGAGGCAAGAAAGTCGCTGCTTCAATTACGGCGTGTTTTTGACGACATAATTATTGATTAGCCTACCCGCTCCCGATATCTAAATCCATGTGAAGATTATCTTTGGGAAATGCTTAAAGATAAATTTTATGCAACAAATGCCCATACCCCCACGAGACAGTATCCGGCATGCAATTTCCAGTATTTTGGCAGGAGAAACTCATGGATTGTTCAATAAAGTGTTCAACAGGTGTAATAAGGCTTGCGTAGACACAGGGGCCATCATTTCGAACAGATTCTATATTAAAAGTAAATGCAACATATGCATATTGTTTCCCGTCGTTAGCGTTATCTAGGCGAGAAACGACGAGCCGGTTCGCTGCTAAATGTACGAAGGGATTCCCATAACAGCACTGCGGAAACGGCGGGCTGCCAGTCGCGTCATTCAAGAGAAATCCGTTGTATTTCATCTTCCTTACGCTATTATGCGCCTACGTGTACTTAAACTGTTTCTGCCAATAATTATCACACTAACATGAAGATTGAAGAAAATAAGCTTTTGTTTGTGTAATTTATGGAATACTTTTGGGAAATAAAGAGTAGGTAGAGAAAGCGTGTAACACATGCATGATTTTGAAATACTTTATTTTTTCTGTTTCTTATAATTTAATCTGTAGCTATTTATTATTGAAACTTAAAATGACCATGTTACACATTTTAGCTGCTAAATATTGCACTCCTACTCGCTTCCTGTACTTGAGAAGTTACAGTAATGGTAAGAAAAGCAAAGTGCTGGGTCCAATTTCCCTTGACAAGCTAAAACACCCAACAGTAGCGAAACCAAGTTTCACGGCAAGGGAATCTCAGCAGGAACAGATATATTCCTTTCTCTTTCCATTTAGCTCTTCTCTCTCTCTCTCTCTCCCTCTTCTTTCCTCCCTCTGTTCTGCAGAGCCAGCCCTCAAGACAGCATTTCATCTGGAGGATTACGCTGGTACAGCGCCGCACATAAAATTTTTTTAGTACTTGGGAAATGTGTTCTAAAGCCAGAGAGATGCCAATTTCGAGAGCTTAAAAACCAGAAACTGCGGGTGAGAACAGCAAAGTGAGTGAGATAGGGGTACACTTCATGCCAAACAAATGAGCTGCCTCCTAGCGACTTACTTATCTAACTTTTGTCGATTCACGAAACAGTTTCCTTTAACAAGCTTGACAACTCTCTGTGGGAACCAGGGAACGTTTCTGCTTGTTAATAGTATGAAAAGAGAGATTTTATTTATTTATTCATTTTAGTAGCTCTATGGTTACAAACGCTGTTTTTTTCTTCATGTGCTTACTACCTCCATAGTAACAATCTTCTGGTTAAATTTTCTATGCGGTTAAGCGTTCCTTATTACTTTCCACATCCGTCAACAAAGTATGTCATCAAAAGATACAATGAAAGCATAACATTTTGTAATAACTCAGACATGTTTGTAAAACGTATGTCAACAGTGTTCATTGAATTTCTCCTATGTTAATAACTGAATCTGTGGGGTGGCTCAGGTGGTAAAGTCTGTGCTCCGCTTTCGGGAGGTCGTGGGTTAGATTCCCGTGGTCTATCTTGCCCAACCATGAGTTTTTTCGGGGGTTTTCCCGGGTTACTGGCGAATTCTGGGAAGGATCATTAAGTCCCCCGAATTTTCTGTCCCTCCATTTCACCTTCATTCTCATTTCACGTCACCTTTCATCCGTTTGTTTCTCTTTTAAGGTTGTGTCAGCGGGAGATCTCGGTGTGTGCATGGCAGGGGAAAAGGATGCTCTGTGGAAACCTTCGTCACCCAGAATGGGGGCGGCCTCAGACTTCCGGGCCCCCAGGGGGCGTGCAAGCTCACAGGGGGGAAGGCGGCCGGATGTACCAGTGTTCATCTGGGGAGTTTAAATCTGTAAATGGTAGGGATCCTGTCGTGCCCCGTGATCCGGCCGTCCTCTGTCTCCTCTCGGGGCACCCGTCTGAGGCATAGGTACAAAAGATCTACGTAGGTTGCCCTCCGCGTTGAATCCTAATCCTAAAAGCTCGTAAGTTGAGGAAAAATCCTTTTCTTTCGGAATATCGGAAGAAAACATCCAACATATGTTCATTTTAGGTCACTGCAGGCCAGAAAATTGTGTTTTTATTTGTCCTTTTTTTGCCTTTTTCGGCGATTTCTTTTTGCTGGTCTCCCGTTTTCCTCGCCAATATGTTTCAATATTATAACCATCGCCATTTAGTTTCCTTGTGTTAGTTGTTTTATAAAAAAGAATCTTTCAATATACGCTTTTATTGCGCGACTCATTTACATGTATTTGTGTTTATAATCAGCAAATTAGCAACATGCGTTTAATTGATGAAATAATGCTATGTAATTCTTCATTAACAAAATTATTAACAATACTCTAAAACACGTGAGTAACTTTACCAGTTCTGTTTGTTATATACGGTTTATTACAGGAGAATATGCTCTTCTATTGGCCTAGGTTTATTAGTTAGAAGAAAGTGCCTTCAGCTCCAAAATATATTGCGTGTGCTAATGTGATTTCTATTTTTTATCCTTAAAATTAATCCTATTCCAATAAATTAGGCACAGTAACTGCTGTATAATAGCAATTAAGTGCAACAATTTTGCATATATTTCCACTTTTGAGAAAATTTTAACCAGCGAAAAAGCGTGACATGAAAGTAAATACGGAAAGCAGAAGGGTGATTGATAGTAAGAATATTACATTATTGAAAGGAATGAGCTTCTGAACTTCACCACCAGGTTGCCTCAGAAAGCTTCATTATTAACCCGTACGATTTTGCGAATTCTCCACATTGAACCAAACCAGCGCTTGGTTTTCCCCCTCTTTCTTTATCTACGCACTTGGAAGTCGATTTATTGTAGAAAGTTGTCTATGATATGCCGGACAACGCATTACGATCTGGTGCAGTGCGGTCTGGATTGCATGGGAACCACGGCATGTTTTCTTGTTGATGCCATCAGTGGTCTAGCCACTGAACCGGCGACGGCAGGGCAAGGCGCTCTCCCACTTCATAGCGCGTCGTTAACACTTTTGGTGCGGAAAACCTTTTCCCCACTTTAACAAGTTGCCCCTCGTTGGTGGAGCCCTACCAAAATGAGCAAAAAAATCCTCTGTGGTGTCAGTCATGCGTTTGCCGGAATGTGGTCGCTGGTGGACCCATAAGCGACCATACGTTTTCCTCCTTAATAAAGACGTATTATTGAATACTATATTCTAAAAACTTGGGGGCAATATTATTAATTATGCTTTTGGTTTGGACTGAATTGTTGTAGCTTGCTGATATTACTGCATCAATTTTTATGCACAAGTACACGAAAAAATTTGATGTGTTACATTCATATGACTTTCTGTATGCTCAATCCTTATTAGTGGGTATAAAAATTATTCTTATAAAAGTTTATTTCTCTATCCCCTCATTTTAATGGAGATAAAATTTTGCAGAAATAGCGACATTGCAGATTTTGTTAGGATACAAAAGGAATAACGATAGTCAAATGTTTAAGAACTGGACGTTATATGCTCACCTTAATTCCAACAATTAATAACGAATAACTCGGATATGGCTTAAGCCACAAACAGTTATTTGAAAAAAAGTTGCTTTCTAAGGAGATCTCCAAATTTCGTGCAGTATGTTTTCGTCTATCGCTTAACGTTTACCAGTTACGCAATATGACATAAAATGCCTTCCGAATGAAGAGGACTTCACAGGCTACTCCCAGAAAATTCAAGATATAAATTTTATTAATGTAAATATCTTTAATATATGGTAGTTTAATAAAATATCGTTAGCCTTTTTTCAGAAAATCAAAAATTTCGAAAAATGTTCCACATATAGGGTATTGTGGGGAGGGAGGACTTTCTTGAAAATCTTTGTGTCGCATCTTTGAAAGATGTTAAACTTAAATACCAGGTTTGGTATTTATCCGAGTTTTCATTTTTGAGTTATATTGCTCATAGATACACACTCACGGACATTTTTCTAAAAATGCTTTTTTTTATTCAAGGAGGCTCAAAATATGTATTTTGGGTGAAATCTCGATATCCAATTTTTGGGCAGCACAGGCTGTACATGTGTAACTATTAATGCTAAAGTAACGCAATAAATTACAATAGATATATAATATTTCGACGTTTTACACCCTTCATTTGAAGCATTCTTATCCATAACGATACTGTTTGAGGGAGTAGTTCCTATCGCCCGTTCTTATTACATACGGCACCACTATGATACATGAAAGGAAATTATAATTCGGAAAATAAATTTGGGAAGGAAGCGTTCCAGGCCTGGCATTTGCCAGTTATAAAGATTGAGGAAAACCTGGAATAAACGTCAGTCAGGAAGGACGATCCTGGTGGGATTTAAACCGCGAACCTCCCGTTCACGAGACCAAGCCTAACGACTTCGACCACCCGGTTGGTGGTGCTCTTCACGCAGAGCAATGGAAATTAATACACTATATACTTGAACAGGAATAACTGTTGCCTCATTGGACAGACCTTCATGCAACATTTTTGTGCGACTTAATCAGAAAAATCGCATGCCTTTCTCTATCCATCAAACACAGCAAGTATCCCTAACATACTTATTGGATTGGCTACAGAGGGGACTGGACACAGATCCACATAGGTTATTGTACCTACGCCTCACAAGGGCACGTCCCCGTGAGGAAGGATGAGGCGAGAGGAGATACCGGGCGGCCGGAACCAGGAGTGACGGCAAAGGAATGGCAGGGTCCCTAAGCTTTGCAGATAGAGACTCCCCGACAGACGGACAGGTAGACTGCGGACCCTACCCCGCAAACAGAGGGCCCAACGCCCCTCAAGGGGGTTAGGATACCCCCGGCAGCCAGCCGAAAGCCGAGGGACGGAGAGTCACAAAGAGCATCCTTTTCCCCACCCACACTGCATCGAAACACCATCGGCGACACTTCTAACCCTGAAAGAGACCAAAGGGATGAAAGATAAGAGAAATAAGAATGGAGATGAGGGACAGGTAATTCGGGGGATGTAAGAATCCTTTCCAGCATTCGCCTGATGACCCGAGAAAACCCCAGAAAAACCCATGGGTCAGGAAGGTCGGCTACGGGAATCGAACCGACGACCTCTCGAATGCGAGCCACAGACGTAACCTCTTGAGCAAACCCGCTCGGTTTACATATCTATAATACACTATTTATATAAAAACGGTGATTCGTTTATCCATGTCACATCAGTCATGATAGATTTTACACAGAAGGAGCATATAGTATATAATAAGTTGAAGAACGAGCTCATGCAAGGAAAAGAAAAGCACAATGGCTTAAACAACATTCAGCTGTTTATTGTATAGCTAGTGATGAGCTCTTGGCACCAACAAATGAACGTCTCCTTTGTTCATAAGTTGTATAAGTTGAAATATACGAGAGGTTATTAAACTGCAATTTTGACATTTTTCCACCTTTATGAGATAAGTCACTAGAATCTGGTGATATTCGAGTTGTTAGGTTCCATGCATAAATGGCAACTTCTCTGCAAATACGCACCTCTTACATGAAGCTTAGTTATATTGTATCTGTTACGTTGGCTTCTTGTTTTTATATTCGCGAGTGTTCAAACTTTGCACACCGACCATTTAATCACCAACTGACGTACTGATTATCATATTGATCAGATGATATTAATTACATATATTACTATTTATATCAAATTAGTTATAGTTATATTAATTAGGCTAATTATACGAACATTTAATTATTTTATTATTAATTATCAGGTCTTACCTTTGCAGTTAACTATGAACTTGAATTATTTTTGTAATTTTTGGTGTAAGCGTTGTCTGATTGTGTAGAGTTTCATTTTTAGAGGAGAGGATAGAAAAAAACCAAAGGATTTAATTGTTCGGTTTATATACATATATGCTATAAAAACGTAACTATAAGTTGTTCTTCATACTATTGCCGTTCAGTAATTTGCAACGTTTAATAACATATGGCGTTATAAAAATTAAGTCCATAGCACGGTTGAGTGCTTAATTTAACACTTAAAGGTGCATTCGGGATATAGGTAATCAACGATTGTGGCGGAGAAGAAAGATGATGGCCAAATCTTTGCACTGAAGAAAAGAATATGACTAAGCAGTGTGTATGATATGACAATGACTTATAATACTAGCAGAATACCGAAATAGTATGTCTTCCTAAATAGTTCGTCTGGTGATTTCTCAGGTTACATATCTAGTGAATCAAGTTATGCTGCATCCCCTATACAGAGGCGCATAGGAGGTACATTCAGTCTTGAAAATTCAAATAACGACTGCAAATACTTCGGAGACGATTAATGCCACAATAAAAAATATTCATATAATTTGCATATTTTAACATCCTTTACGATTATGTTGCAACAAGGCTTGGTCTATTTCTTATGGTTTTTCACTTTATAAAGTGTACAAGATTTGAAGAAGATTTCACAGGTTATTCAAAAATATTCAGCATAATATACCTTTATTGGAAATAGCATATCTTAAATAAGTTATTTTAGTCAAAGCAGTTACATAAAATTTAAAGAAAATAAAGGAAACGATAGGTCTTTAATTTTTTTTTTTTTGACGGGGCAGGCGAAAAAAATTCATTGAAGTATTCGCGATGAACACTTCAAATATTGCTGGACTTTGTGTTTTGATTATCCTGTTCTCTCATTCTCTCTCTCTCTCTCTCTCACACACACACACACACACACACACACACACACACACAAGTATTCGCGATGAACACTTCAAATATTGCTGGACTTTGTGTTTTGATTATCCTGTTCTCTCTCTCTCTCTCTCTCTTTCTCTCTCTCTCACACACACACACACACACACACTCACACACATATATTGTAGCGTATGTGGGTGCATTGTCTCGTCGGACACATTATTGCTGTGTATAATGATATTGTTGAACTAATTATTTCGTTTGTGAGTTGAATTCTTGTCCGGTGCGTCATATTTCCCCCCAATTCCTAGTCAAGGGGGGTGAAGGCAAGTTGAGGGAAGAGCCTTTTTGTCTGAGAGCGTGGCGTCACCAGTAGAGTCAGTCTAGTGTATATCTTCAGAGTGTGTGGTTGTATGTAGCGTGCGCGGTCTCTGTGTGCGTGGAGCATCTCCACCAGTGTTTGTCTGTAACCTTTTGGAAATCATGTAGCAGCACCGAGGTAACTTTAAAATAAACCAGAGTTAAATGTGAATGCATATGTATTATTTATGAATATCCCATTCCCGCTTTAGTTTTGTGCAGCAAGTTCCTGGTATCTCTTGTTTGCCTCTGTAGCTACGACCCCCATTGTTTATGCTGGGGTAACTAAATTTAATATTTTAGCTGCAAACCTTTTGGCCTCACCCCGATGTATAACGATATACCGCAACCACGTCCGTGGGTGCGCCGTTTTGAATTCAGGAGACCTAAAAATGTGTACTTCCTGTAGAATCTCAATAAATTTCTTTGGTTAGAGTACAATTTTTCCTTTACCTACTATAGGGAAGCGGTAGAGAAAAGACTATCCGGAAAAATTCTTAGTACTGCTGGAAGAATGTTAGGTAGGTGCCCTTATTTCCATCAGAACATGCAGAAGTTAAATATGATTTAGATATACAAATTTTAAATCCCTAAGAATTTCATTGTAAGAGTTCCTTTCATGTAAATAGTTTCTCAATTGTCATGACAAAATCACATTTTCAGCTAATTCTTTTCGAGGTTTTAATGACAGAAGCAAAATACCAATTTTCAGCTAAAAAGCCACCGCATAACGAAATATGCCGTGTGGGTATAAACTTTTGACTTTCTATTGAAGAACTGCTGCTTAAAGTTTCATGGCTTGGACTTTAAATCTACCAAGTTTCTCTAGCGAAAGTGGAATGAAATCACGAACACTATCTAATGTCACGCAAAAACTCTTCGAAATGTAGGCGAAGAATGACGTGAGAGCAGCGGCAGAGGTATATTTGATTTTTACCTCTGGAAACTTGCGCTCTTATTATCGCTGCTGTTATGAGATAACAATTATTCCTTTAGTTAACATCAGTAATATGCACTAGAAACTATATTCTTATTTACATTTTATAAACTCGATGCTCATTGTATTCTTACAAGAATAAATACTACACGGAAAATATGAATTACCGTGACCTGCTTTCAAAAGCAGAAAGTAGAATACAGGGATGGGCAAAAGTAGGTGGATATACGCGAATGAAATATGGAGAATGGAAAGAAACCTTAATATGATATAGATTTATGAAGTAACATTAACATTAGAATATTCTCTTGTGAATATTCAAGCTGTTGGTGTTCAGTATTTACATATTTCTGTAGTCTAGTCAACCACATTTTACTACTGAGTTCATTATTTGTATCAATTACCATGAACTGAATCATGTCATCAACATTATGTGATCCTTTTGCAAGAACCTTATATTTAAGAAATCTTGAGAAAGGAGTCGATAGATAAAAGTAAGATTTGGAAATCTTGGTACCCGTTCAGATGATTCCCTTAGTCCTATTAACATATTTTAGTGAGCTATAATAATAGTTATAAATATAAATGGAATAAAACATAAGAAATAAAAACGAATCAATGGGTTAGATAAAATGCAGCCTGTCAACAAAAAAAAAAAAAAACAACAACATATATTTAGATGATCTGATTAAGAAACGGAAACAAGAAATTAACTGAGAGATATATAAATAAGGAAATCACATTAATAATGTCATAGTCTACGGTGCGATGTCGTGATTGTACAGAATAGTGAAGAAAATATACAAATAGCTATGTTTAAGTGCCTACAAGAAGTAAATAACATAATTTAGGAACATCACAAGAGAGAACTGAAATAATGGCACACCACGGAAAATTTTCTGTACGCTCAAAGATAAGTATAGAGGGAAAAACTCGGAACGGGTTTCCCATTTTAGGTATTTAGGATGCATATAAGTGGCGACAGAGATAATGATGTAGAACATAAAATTCATACATCCCAAAAAATCTGTGGAACAATAAATAAAACTTTGAAAGATAAGGCGCGAAAAGAAACAAAGTTGAAAGTTTATAAAACAACGGAAGCGAACCTGGTTCTTAAAACAGAGGGATAGAAAGAAGTAAGATAAAGAGCGTCGAAATGAGATTTCTGCGAGTTGTGTAAGGTTGTACAAGAAGGGACTTAATAAGAAATGTAGATAAACGTGAAGAATTAAAGATATCTGACTTAAATGAGATGATCAAAGAAAATAAGATCGCTGGAAGACAGAGAATGAAGATAGAATACTAAGGATTGTGCGTAGTTATGCACCTCAAGTTAGAAGGGATGTCGGCCGCCCAAGGAAGAGGAGGCCTGAACAGGTTATAGACCTTATCTCTGGAATGTAAAAGTAAGACGCTTGGTGAGCAGAAGCCCCATCTTGCCGAAAATAGAACTCAATATTACGTTATCCACCCACGATATTAGTGTATACCTGTACAGTTATCGTAAACCTACTTTTGCCCATCCCTGTAAAATTTAACTTTTAAAATACGATAAATGAAAACAGATCGTTAAATTTCAAGCGCGTTTTTAGTATGAGTGAAATAATGCAGCAAGAATGGTAATAGTTATTTACGATGGAAGTAGGGTAACCTTTATATTTCAATACGAGAATACAAAACTCTCAAACAAAGGCATAGGCTGAGTTTGATAACCAGTAAAATATTGTTATATTATCTTATGCTAAGTATATACTACAGTTTCATAAAGAATTAATTTTTAATAAAAGTAAATGAATAACTTTTATTACTTGACAAAGTGTTTCCTGCAGAGATGAAATTATGTTTACAATAAACAACTGAGTTGCGGTGTTGATAAGATTATGTTTACAACATGATGACTAGACTTGAAAACAAAAGGTTTTGCATAAATCTGTGGGCAGCAATTGTTCTGCAATACTTTCTAAAATAATTACAAATAATGAAAATTGGTAACCGATATCACCGTAAAGTTCCCCGAAACAAAATATATAAAAAGCAACAAAACATATTCAAATAGAATGTAAATGAATTTAAACCTAATACGAAGAAATAACACAGCTTATATGAGAGAAAGTCGCGATTGCATTGTCTGTGAAAGCGGAAAAGGGAACTCACTATTAATTGTTACGGAGTACAAGCAATAATGGCTTAAATCAATTTCACAAATTGCTAAATACTGTAGTTATTGCATATGAAAACAGCAGACTTTGGAGTGTTTTCGTTATATTGCTTAAATTTGAATAACACTGAACACCAATGAGGTAAATTAAGTAATTAATTACATGCATTAGCACTTAATTTAAACGTGTATGTACAGTAGTTTGCCTTAAAACCGTAAATTTTTTGTGAGACTTTAAACTCTTAATTTTATATGGATTTCAACCATATTTGAAATGTGCCTACAAATTCTATTTAAGTTTATATTGAAATTTTGAACTCCGAACGTGCAGCGGTTCATCCAAAACTTTTAAGTTTTTTCAGACCTTCCAATATAGACTACCCTTAATATTTTACGAACCAAAACGTAGCTGAAACCAATCGATAAACTTTCTTCACGCATACAAAATTTCATTTCTGAACCTGCAAAGCGATAGATTGCTTACATACACGTAATGGACGGACAAATACTAATAAGTGCTCCTCCAATAATAAGTGCATCTTATGAGACGAAATTTTCAAATAAGGGCGACAATGAAGAATTGTTATTAAAAAATCTGATGTGATACATGTGAATGGCTTTCTCTACCCTCTATCGTTTAGTCGTCCTCCGTGGACTAGTGGTACCGTGGTAGCATCTAGTTCCCAAGGTTGCGGATTCAAACCCGGCGTAAAAATCCTTAGCACGGCTTCAGAAGGGAAGTAAAGCCGGCGTGTCGTAGATTTACGGCACGTAAAAGAATCTCTTCTTTCTCTGTTTAACCTCCTCGTATGTAGGAATTACAGGCGGATGCCCGGGGTCAGAGGCCCGTCGAGGAGCAGACACTCATGGATCAGACAGAATATCCAGAATGGGTGATCAGCCCGTTGCCTGGTATGGGAGGAAGGAAGTAGATGAAACGAAATGATGGTGAAATGGATGAAAGGAAAGGCGATGATGGAACAGTTGGTGGAATGAATGGGGGGAGGGAAACCGGAGAACCCGAAGAAAACCCGCCTAGATCACAAATCTCACATGCGGGTCCCTGGGATTGAACCCGGTCTAACTACTCGGCCACGGCGCCACTGTAAAAGAACCTCAAGCCTGATAAAGAGGCCTCTGAGCAAAATTACCGGTCTTTCACACCCAATATAGAATGGGACGCTAAGGACCATAGTAGTTAAAGAGCGTCCATAAATAAAACTCAATTTAATTTAATTCTCTATCGTTTATTCGCGAGTATAATAAGCATATTTTTATATCGACTACGTTTTAATCCAAACAAACCTTTGCAGAAATACCTACAGTACACATTTCGTTATAGATACAAAGGGAACAGAGACAGTCAAATGTTTAAGGACGGGTCGCTATATGCTGGCCTTAAAATCCTATACTGTTTTCATGCAATCGCAAGAAACAACTGAATGTTGACAGAACTTAAAAAAATGACCAAGAAATGAATAATTCCAACCATTAATAAGGATATCTCGGAAATGGCTTATGCCACAAAAAACGTATTTTTGATAAACGTTTTTTAAATAAACCGTGTGTTTTATAGAGATCTAATTTTTTTTTGTCTACTACGTTTTCGTCTATTGCTTAACGTTTACCAGATATACATGGTTATAAAAAAATTCCTTCCGAATAAAGAGGACTTCCCAGAAAATTCAAGGTATATACATAAATATGTAAATATCTTTAATATATAGCACTTTAATAAAAATCGAGAGCCATTGTTTAGAAAATCAAAATTTTCGAACAAATGGTCCATGTAAAGAGTAGTTTGGGTAGGGAGATTCTCTTGAAAATATTCGTGTCGCATCTTAGAAGGTACTGAACCTTTGTTGTTTAGTGTTGATCCTTCTTTTCGTTTTTGAGTTATACTGTTCACACACACACGTACCTTTTTCTAAAAATTTCTTTTTTGGATTCGGAGGGACTCATAACATGTGTTTCCGGTGAAATCTCCGGTTCGAATTGTTGGGTGGAATACAATACCTTCTCTACCTACTATGTACGTGTTAGAGAAAGCAAAACTTGCAAATGAAATTAATAGATATAGTAAAACGCTTTTCTACGGGCTTATCCATTGGCTCAAAACCGTTGATAGAGATATCTCTGTACAAATTCCAATTTCAAGTTTCCCATGAAGGGCTGATACACGAAAAAAGAAAGTTCCGTGGACATAGAGACCATTAGCTTCTACGTAACACCCTAATTTAGCTGTTGAGTACTGAATCAAAGACTGGAGCTCTAATGTCTTGATAGAAGAAGCAGTTGAAACACTTTTAACGCACCTAGGCGGCAGGGAGTGCTGGTGGAAGGCTGTAAAGCAAAGTGAAAGCAGCAGATTTTCCAGAATCCGCGCTTTGCTTCCTTCCAGCGCAAACTTGCTCTCAAGATCTTTAACACCTGTAGGAGAGTTTCGGCTTAATCGCTGAGCTTATGAGATTAGTTAATAGACAACTGCTATAATCTGAAACTATGATGTTAAAATAAATATTTATTAAGATATCGGCCATATTTTAAAATAGTCTAAGTGGGTATTTTTATTGAGGGGATCTTAATTGAAGTTTGTAAAACCACTCTTTAGCTTTATTACTTGTGAATGAAAGTGGGAGTAAGAATTGTCACCATAAAATCCAACAATAAAGTAAATAGTCTATAACAACTCATATTTGGGGTAACAAATACAAAACGCTTGAACTTTTGAAAAAATGAATAAATCAAAACAAAAATGTTTTAAGAAAGTTTATTCTAGTCATAAAACTAGCATCTGTTTTGTACTTAGTCAAATGCTGTGCAGTTTATTTTACAAGAATTGAAAAGAATAAAATGTGTTGCTGAGTTATTTATTAACCCTTAATATCTCAATATAATGAAAATATAAATTAACTGAATAATTAACTGCTTTAATGTTGAAAAACTTAATAATACAGAGAGAGGAAAACGTAAATAGAAATGTTGCCAGCAAGCAAATGCCTGAGGCGCAAAACACATACGTGACATTATTGCTGCTTGCCAACGGTGCCTAAGATCTAGAGTCGCAGCTCACATAAATATTATTACAATTACACACGTTAATTACAACAAATAACAATTTTAATTGCTAATAAATTAAATTACTTAATGTATTAAAATTACTATACCAAATGCGAAGCAAATGTGTTGCTCTTAAACTTTCTTGGTACTGAAATGGCTAATTTCTAGAAATTGTAACCAATTCAGCTGAAACTTTTATCATAGCATGTTCAACACACAAACACACACACACACACACACACACACACAAACACACAAATACTTCTCATTATTTTTTGTAGCAGATTTCCAAGGAGAAATATTCCAAGAAACAAAAGCGTACTTACATGTGGAGTGCCCCACGTGAAAGTTTTGAACTTTTAAATGCTGTGCGTTATTATTCCTCGAATACAGTTCTTTATAATTAAAACTAAAACTTCTCCTGGAATAAAAAATAAATTATGTAACACTTAATTTTCCAAAAATAAATCGTGTAGTATATTATTAAAACCCTAAATACAAAACTATTCCTGTTATAGATATCTTCACCCACCTACAAAGAAAGTGAATATTAGAAGGAAACTGAACATATTGCATCATGGGAAATATTTTAAAGTGCAAAAATGTATGAAAAATAAATTTAGGAGAAAACCAAGTTTTTAACATTTCACACACTATTTGCACTCAGCTGGGCATGTCCATTTAAATATCTTTGGGTGGGGGCATTTAGAAGTCCAGAAAGGCAAAACCAATTGAATCCTGGCTCTATATTTTTAAGAGGTTTTCCACGAACACTAAATAAAAACACTATTGTAAAAATTCAGTATCGAATACCCTTAAAAGTACACGAAATTCCTCAGTAAACATGGATATAATGCTTCAAAAATTCTATTAGGCATTTCCCTTTGCGGTTTAACGTCACTAGAGCGTGTTGTTGTTTGTATGGGATATGGTCGAGGTATTTGCTCAATTGTTTGCGTTTAGGTCCTTTAGGAAAAGGGGAACTTCGCTCCAACATATACTCCCATTCTCTCCTCTTCCACTTTTTCACTTCCTTTCCCTTTGTCTGCTTTCCCTTACTTTTTTCTGAAGCGTTTAACGTCGCGCCTGGAGAGTATATGAGCTTCTACACAGATACGTTACCCGGGATAAGGTCCTACGAGGTTTACGTGAGGCTTGAGTACTAGAAAGGGATAGAAATTTGTTCTCGGGGCATGGACTGCGATCCTTCCTTTATTTGCTCCCAGTGTGGAACAAAAATAAACGCTACTACTAAGTAAAACTCGTTTTAGGTAGTTAACCACGAAGCTAATAAAAAACCTTTAACAGCGGGCGCTAAGGTTTGGTTGTTCCTATTTGTGTGACCAAATCCTGTTGCAAAAAGTAGAGATTCAGACTAAAGGCCAAGGCTAGTAAATAATCGGCGCTACAAATACATTAAGCTCAGCAGAGAGTGTGGCATGACCAGAGAGGAAGCTGATACATGCTGCCCAATCACTTTATTTAAATTTAACTTACAAAAAAGTAAATTCAGGCGAATTAATAGTTTATGAATTGGAAGAAAGTAACGGTATCCATATGGGAATAGGTAATTGATATAATCTCAAGAATGACTAGCTCAAGCCAGTAGTTGCAAACTAATGAACAGGGCACGCTGCAGCCTAGCAAACAAGAAAGGTCTAGCCCAAGTGCCGTTAAATATTTGCCGGCGGCGAATGTTGGTTTGAGAATCATTTCGAAAAGTGCAACAAGTTCAATCTTCCCAGCCCTTGTAATTTTAAGGTTACTGGATACTGAAGTTTCGACATTTTGAAAAAAAATCATTTTTTAAATTTTAATGAAAAAATGCCATAAAATTGTAGAATCAGGGTGAAATTACAGGTTTACCCATTTGGTCATTTAAATTAACAGATGCATTGTTTAAATGATCGTGGCAATATGCAAAACAAAACAAACAAAAAAAAGGCGCAATTTTAAAACTTGATTTTCTCATTATCTTTTATTTTTTTTGGTTTGTTTAACTTACTTGTAATATCGCGAAAGTTATTAGGTTTGTTTGTGCACCTAAGTTAGAGTATGTGACACAGATGCCTTCCTGTATCACCTGCTTGAGGTACTCGCTGATAGATGACCTTAGCTGCGTGGTCTCCTTTTTATACCATCTATTTTGTTGCTATTGAGTGTTGGCGAAATGTGAACTTTGCGACCGTGTAACTAACTCTTGACTGTTCTTTCAGTGTATCTACACGTCATTGTGATGCTGGACAGATGGCCTTAGTCGCTCAGTATCTTCCTGTAGCATATAGTTTTTGGGTTGTGATGTTGATGGACATTCATTCCGCTATTTACCTGGCAACTGAAGGAAACAACAACAATTTCCAGTCAGATCGGCCCCTACATGGAATTTGAACCCACAGTCTCCAGAATGCGAGATACAGACGTTACGACCTAAGCCACCTCGCTCGGTTTTCTTACATTTTGCCACTTTAAAATGCCCTTAAATTTCTTTTAAATTTTTAGTACAAGATCTAAAGAGCGTTTTCTAGATTTCAGGTATAGTTTTGGATTTAGGGTTTTACAATTTAATACAAGATTAATTTTTAGAAAATTGAAACTGCTACAAATGTTATTTTTTCCAGGAAAAGCGTTAATGTTACACAAAGTTAATTTTTGATTTAAAGGGTTATATTCCAAGAATAACATACAGAATTTAAAAGCCTACAATTTATTAATTTTCATTGTGTGGAACATTACACGAAACTGTTTTTTGTTTTGGAAATTATTTGTCTGTGAAAATTTTCTGCTAAATTATAAATTAGCAATTTCAAATGTTGCTTGCTGCTTTACACGGTTCGTAAAAAAATTCAATACCAAAGTTCTATTAGAAGCGGAACAATGGCATAATGTATATCCACTGCTAGAATCACTTAGTTTCATCCTTCCGTAACACAAACTTCTTGCATCAGTTCTAGTTAAATGATCGTTTGAATTGACTGTGATTTGGTTACCTGTTCACGTTCTTAAAAGGCCATCAACGTGCTGAAATTAAGCTTAGCTGTTGATGTGTTAAAATATTCTAAGTTATGCAAATTGTCTAACAAGTATCTAAAAAGAAACCCTCTACTCGTAATGGAATTTCGTTCGGGTGGCTGAAATATAAAAAATTGGCCTAAAATAATATTTAGTTCCGTTTACGAGCGCTTAAGTTCTACCGGTCGGCCTGATGTTAGGCGCGTGAAAGCAACACACAAATAGGAGAACCATACATCAGAGAAATTGAAATGCTTGCGTTCTTCTGAATGGTTTAACACGCCCAAACCTACACAAAACCTACTGCTAACCTTGCAACCGAACGAAATCCCAGTTTCGAACGAGTGAAGCGGTTTGAATGTTATGTATGATTTAAAATTGGTAGGGGGTCGCTAGTTGTTATCAGGGAGAAAGATCTTTCAATCTTTATCTTTTTATGGGCATCACTGACAGCAATATCGAGCGGTTACTCGCTTTGTTGTCGGACAGTCATCGTCTAATCATCCAATTATTGTCAAGCATAGAGGGATAACTGTGCGGAGCGCGCAGCACATCAAGCACGAAGTGCTCGGGCAAGATTGCGAAGACTGTTCGCACACATTCACAGTACCGACAGGGGTCGTTATGACACGAACTCGTGAACGGGAGATCTGGGCTGCAAATCCCGCCAGGACCGTCCTTCCTGACAGAATTTTTCCCAGGTTTTCCCCCGCAAATACTGGGGAGGTACACTAAACATAGGCCTGGAACGTTTGCTTCCTAATTTTCCTTCCCCAATTATCATTTCATTCATGCATCATCAGTATTCACCGCCTGTGGTGACGTAAGAAGTAAGAGCGTGCCTTAAACACTGTTTTAAAAAACACATTAAGAGTACAATCGTCGAGTCTCTCGCAACCGTGTTGAACGGGCTGAGTACAATCCAAAATTTTTGATTCACACTCACTAAGCGCCAAACAGCTGAATACTGTGATCTTGGTAAAAGCAGGCCGATGAACGCGAAGCCATCCAGAATAAAATTATTTTCTTGGAATAACTAGGCAGACGAAACGAGATAATTAATATCTCTGAAAGGAATTTCTCAAAGGGATAGATTAAGACACCTACAAGACATGGAAATTGGCAGTAAAGGGCAAGAAAAAAGAAAAATACCGGTTAGAGGATGACATAAACAGTGAAAAGAACAGGTGAAAACCGTATTACAGATGCATTTTCCTCAGTAGTAGGCAGTAAATCCCTTCTTTGGATTTTCCCCACACAGTGGAGAGTTTGACGAACAATTAGAATTCTTATTCCCAACTCATAAAAGGTATTCTACTAAGTAGACACAAACGTTGTCATGCTATTAATGTATATCTTGCAATTTTTTTTCAATTGGAAGGTTAGTCGTCGAGTACAAAGGTAGCTTCAAAAGCTGAATTATGAATAATGATGGTCGAAAATTTTGTCTTAAAGTTTTAAAAGGTGACTGCAGCATTTTTATTTATTTAGCCTCAAACCCAATACGACAGCAGTGGAAGTAATTTCTTAAGGCAGTGTATCTGTGAAATTTGTCAAAAAATGTGAACATTTTTTATTTTTTACTTTTCCATCTTAATTATACTTACTACTCGTACTTTCATGCTAAATAGTTGGTTTTAATATAAACGATTTTAAAGTCGCAAATAGCTATTTAATTGGTCCGTACTATTTATCTAAAGCATCGCGTTTAACGTTAAACCCAGTTTTTCTCAATTCCTTTTTCCCCACATTTTTCACCATACAAAATACTCCTTGGACTACAGTTTATAACTTATTAGCTTGAACTGCCCAGAAAAACTTCAGGAATTATGGATTTAAATTTTTTCTACACTGGCCAAAAATATTAAATAGTTCAGCTGATTTTAATTATTTTCAATGACTGACGTTGAAAAAGTTGAAAAATGCAATAGCATGTCCACAAAAACGTTTTCTCTTAAATTAATTAAAATTAAGAAATTCGTGCACAACAATTTCTTCGTGTTTGTATACTAAGCTCAAATTTGGGAGCGAAGCGATAAACCGTAGGATTCAAGTGCATTTAATGTTGTTACCATATCAAAAAGCGATTAATTGTGAATAAGGAAATTAATATCTTAACAACTGTTTGAGGTAGATCGTTAAAATGTTGTGTGCACTATGTGTTTTATGTTCTCAGTATATGGACAAAGCAATCTGAAGAAAGCTGTGCATTTTTGGATTCTGATAGATACTTTGATTTAACGCTATCATTTCTATGGATTCTCGTTGTCCAAAGCTGCAGGTGAGGACTGTTTTCATGGACTGCGGATAATCCGCTGATGCTCAGTCTAAAACTGCTTGCACGAAAAAATTTAAGGACTTTACATAAAAAAAGATTGTGTGCAATAGGAAACTTCGTTCCCCAGATCTAGTTTGGCATCTTTTCCGCAAAAGGCTGTTCCGGGCAGAAGAAGAAATTTTGGGGGTGGTATTACGTCCCCTAGCTGTGGATACAGTTGTCAGCCGTCCAGCTGCGTCTCAAGTGGCCACCAAATCGCGACTCGACTGGGAAGTGACGATGTTATAAGGCGTTTCCTGAAGCAAGGCGATGGCGCCGATTCTCCCTTATTTGCATTTGTAGCAGCAGTAGGGCAACTGTTCCTCGAGAAGAGAGAACCGCTCCATCTCTCACAACCCATTATGTAGCTGTATAACATTGTCTCACGGCAGGCGACAAGACGAGGCGGAGGAGGAAGAGAACCAAAGTGGAAGAGAAACCGAGAGAGAAGGGCGGCGAGGAACAGAGACGGCTGATATGTCTGAGTCAGGAGAAAATGAGGTGGTGAAGAAGAAAGGAATACAGCTTCTACTGCAAAGACGGTGGGGAATATCCTCGCATTGCTATGTACCTACCCCGGATGAGGGGAGAAAAGTGCACGTGAAATGCTGAAACTAAACTTCGTGTTTTGGGAAGCTAAACGATGAATCTGCTCAGAAGAGAGCGCTTTCTCTTTTCCAGTGAGATGTTCTCAACAAATATTTACGCAGCGTTTTTCTTTGTGTTTCCAAACATCGCAGTGTACAGTATTTTAATCAAACGGTTAGCTGACCGTTAAAGTGCACTATCCTCTTCTCTTTCATTGCATTCAAAAGGTTTATCTGCCCATAAACCCCGCTTAACCGGAACGGCTGAGGAGGGGTAAAAAAGAAAGAAAATAAAGAAAGTAAGAAAGAAATAATTAATGAAAAAATACACGCTGGCAACGTTGCTGCTACAATTGGCAATGTTCTTTTGGCCCAACCCTAAATTCCAATATAGATACTTGGTACTGTATGCCTTTAATCCTCACCCCTATCCTACATTCCAAAAAAATAACAAGTTATAGCAAGTGTTAACTGCTTGCACACGCATTCAATGCGGAGGTCCACTGTTTTTACTGTTGGTCTTGGTCGGTGTGGCTTATTTGTGTATAATATGTAAGCGAAAAGAAAACACGCAGTAAGCATTGGACAGAAACTCGAAGCCGTTAGCGAGAGTGACAGCAGACGAGACATTCAAAGCATTAGAGGTAAGAAAGACTAAAAATTAATATTCAAATCTTAACGGATAAAGTTGAATTACTGCACTATCAATAAAACAAAACCTTTTGTTTTCAGATTATCTTGCGTTTTGTAGAAAAATCACTGAATCTACACCAACAGATATAACGTTAATCAAACGGTGGAGTAATATAGCTGCTCGCAAGCGTTGTGAGGAGAAAGTTCAGGAAACAATTACTGATTTTATTAAATACCTTTGTAAATACGTAAAGTATCTGTTCACCCATTTAGCAGTAGTATATCTTCTTCTGTACGGTTTGCACATTTATTTCACCCACTCTAGGTTCCACCCGGCCCTCATCTCGTCTCTCTGATTGCTTTGAAACAAATATGAGCCAATGAGCGATGTTATACTCTCTATGAAACGAAGGGGAGGCTCAGAAATAACCTCTCTTTTGTGATTCTTGTAAACAATTAGAGATGGCTAGCCCACTGTAACACGATTAGAGACTCGACTTTATAGATAGAGGGGGTGTGTGAGAAATGAGTTACCCTCAGCACTAAAGTTCATAGCAGTCAAAATATTTATGAAAAACATTTCTTCTGAAGTAGATATGGAAACGAAGTATGAAATTGGCATCTACAAATTACTGCCGCCAAGAGAATATGCTTTGGATAGTTTTGTCAATCTGAATAACTACTTGATCATAGACATTTAGATAACAGCATGACGATGATGATACCCGATCATGGGGTGTTCACAAGTTTGGTTTGTTATAGTATTTTGATAGGATGACTATTTAAGCAGTTACATCAATGTTTTATTAATATTTTCTTTTTATGGATTTTTAACGTTCTTTAACCGGATATGTCATATTCCACGGCAAATAAATGAAATGTGTGAAATGATACCCACATGAGTCCTGCGTCCATAGAGTTTAGAGCAGTCAGCCAACTAGGTTACGTGTGACGTATCACAGTCGTGTGATGTAATACCGTTTCATCAATTCGTTGGTAAGGGGTGCCAGGGAAAGGAAGGGCAGACTTTATCTTTTACAACCACGTAGGTACAAAGTGCAATCAACATTCCCTTTGTCCCGCTAGTCCAGTAACTTCGCTTTTCTCCTATTCTTTTCTCTGAGCCGCGAGGAGGAAAACTCTTGCACTCTGAGCTCACAGAGCATTCAGTTGGCTTATACTGCTGCAGAGTTACTCGATGTTCGTCTTCCAAGTATAATTGAAAACTTCGGATAAAACCTAATCCAGGTAATTTAACCCAGTAACG